>CM074442.1:13396647-14831647 GCA_037101425.1 Elopichthys bambusa | reverse complement strand
TTCAATAACTGGGTAATAACTAAGTACTAAGCCTGAATCTACCCCCATATGTAACATTAACATTAATGTAGTTGCCTTATATAACCGGGAACTTTCTTAGATAAGTATACTGCAATTACATGTAAGTGCACATACTGTAAAATAAAGTACAACCTAAATATCTTCATTTGTGATGAACAAAAGTCTTATTGGTTTAGAAGGACATGAAGGTTACCAAATGATGACAAAACTTTCATTTTTGGGTATACTAACCCTTAATGATATCAACACATTCAAAAACTACTGAAAACTACTAATTTATGTTACTGCGTGTTTACCACTACACAAATAATGTAATATTCCAACACTTTCTACAGCATGACAGCTAAATAAAAGCTTAATTTCATTTTCAGATAAAGTGCTGACTGCATTAGTCAAGCTCAACCTTAAACCATTGTTACCCATGTTCATTCAAAAAAAATATATAATAATCAAACTGGTATTTTTTTTATTGATTTAGCATAAAGAATTATCAAAAAGTTCAAGCTTTAACGTGTGACATTTTAATTTAGGCAAAACCTGCTACCTTGTTACTTGTTCTGGCATTTTATTTATTGATTGATTGATTGATTTCTTTTAGTCTATTTAATTTTTTTGTCTTTTTTGGTTACCCATTTGTTTGTTTGATTATTTATTTACATATCTAATAATTTGAGTCTATTCAATTTTGATGTTTATACAGTATAATATAGAAAAAAAGAAAATAACTAAATTCCACAAAACAGAGCATTAAACTGTATTTAAACTTATACTTTGTAATTACAGTTTTGCAAAATCTTTAAATGTTTGACCTCCTGTCTATACATTTCAAGCATCAAATAAAGGTTGGCATTACATCACTTGCTGAAGGTAAGACTGAAGGTAAATAAAGCCCAGCCTCTATTTCATTATCCTTGAGAGCACAGGAGTCTTAAACTAAATATAGAAACAATACAGGGATCTAACCCTAACCCAGGCATCATTCAATTACTGTGCATGTGTGAGGTAAGCCTCTGATTTACATGTAACAGGATAAAACTGGGTTTAGCAAAGACACTTCCATAAAGATCTGGGAAAAGCACTGACATTGAATACTTCGGATAAAGGGATTTGATAAAATCCTTAACCCTAATTATGAGCAGTAACTATGATGCATCACAAACACAGGCAAAATATTCAGTACCTACAATAGACCACCAGATGTCACTCAAAGCCCAGCTCAACCTGAAGCACATTCACTGAACTCAACTCCTCCTCCTCTCCATATAACTACATCAGAAGAACAACCCATTCAAGTACGATGAACAATGACTCAGCCATGCTCAAATCTATACATGTCACAGTCAAGTCAGCATGTCTGTGTGTGGGGGTGCATTTGTGTATATACTACAGGGGAAGGCTGGTATTTTACATCTGATTACTGCTTTAAATCCAGCCTAACTCATTCTGTATTCCACAGAGCCAAACTGACAGAGAATCAGAACACAAAAAAAATAAGAAAATTAGGAACAATGTCAGCCTGCTTCACTGGAATCAAAAGCTGGAATGTTAAGCGGCACGATTCTGCATTCCCACTCAAACAGGGGCTTTGAGAAACAGCTGAGAAACAGGAACTCTGTTCAGAACAGCAGGACTCCTGCAGAGTCACAAGAAAGAGACACAGAGGCTAATCCCTAATTAGCAAAGAGATAATTAGCAGGATAGGGACAGAGAGATCCTGTCACACACAATCACACATACAGAAACCAGCAACGAGCAGTACAGCAAAAAAAAAGTTTATCGAAACACAGCAGAGGAAAGATTACAAACACCCAAATAGTGTTGAACAGAATTCTGTGCGACGTGCAGAAGCCACAATCTCAGGAAAAGGTTTAAAGGAGTCTTTGGTGTCCCCATAACGTGTCTGTGAAATTTCAGCTTAAAATTACCCCACAGATCATTTATTATAGCTTGTCAAATTTGCCCTTATTTGGGTGAGAGCAAAAACACGCCATTTTTGTGGGTGTCCCTTTAAATGCAAATGAGCTGCTGCTCCCGGCCCACTTTCCAAAAGAGGACGGAGCTTTAACAGCTCACGATTCGGTTGCTCAACAACAACAAAGCTAAAGAATCTCATGAGCCAAAATGAGGATTGTCAGTAACAGTTTTCAGCCTCACGTTGTTCAAACTGGACAACAACAAAGGGGACCACTAACCCGGAAAGAAGCTCTTTGTAGTCCCTACCAGCCGTTTGTTGTAGTCCTTAAACAGCAAATTCTTAATTATTAAAGAAAATATCTCCCTTTGCATTGAACTTTGTGCGTCCTAACTTTGCAGATGTTGTTTATGCTCTCACAGCAACATTACACATTAACTAAGTTAAAAAAGTGATGTGATATAATCAACAACCCCCTTTGTTGCGAGAACATGTGTGGTTACATTTTTGGGCTAGTAACGCAAATGCAAATCACAGAAAAACAGCAATCCATCTAATAAATAAAAGGCCCAAAAACATGGTACTACAAGTATTATTTTATAATAATACTAATAATAATAATAATAATAGGCTAATAATAATAATAATAATAATAATAATATAATAATAATAATAATAGTAACTATAATAATAGGCTAATAATAATAGTAATAATAATAATAATAATAATAATATCAGCAACAATTAAAATTAATTTTATTATTTATTATTGTTATTATAAGCAACAACAAAAATGTATTATCAGAAACAACAAAATGTTTATTATAAATTGTCGTCAATTAAAATTAATATTAACTGTTACTTCTTGTTATTAGTACTTATTCTTTATATAATTTATTTCTATATCAGTAACTAAGCACTGCTCTTTGCTATGTTGATGCATATTAGACTTCGACATGCACTCTAAGGGGAGCACAAACTAATTTTGGGAGGATGTGTGTACTCACTATGCTGTTGAGTTCTGACTCATAACTGCTGCAACGGTGTATGTGTGTGGTTTGTCCCAGTGGCTCCATGCCCTCCTCATCCCACATGTACGTTCCTCCAGAGCTGTTAGAGGGGGAGAGCTCCAGAGAGGAGGCCGCATGATGATCCACGTCAGGGGACATGAGCGGCGGCCCACGGAGAACACCACCCCTTAAATCTGCCTTGCCACCTGAGAGCAGATAAGATATAACAGCATAAAGTGCAGGCTTCCCACAACTAGGACAATATTATCAACTCTGTATTGCTTGTCACATAAATGCAAGAATGCAAGCCATAACATTCAGTTATACCTGCCAGCCCAATCCCAGTCCAGTCCATGGTCTCATTCAAGAAGCTCTGCATGCGCATCTGGGTGGGTGTGGCCAAAGGATTTTTGATATGCAGGATGCCATTTTGTGATTGGTCCCCTAGGTTATCAAAGTCATCTAGGAACTCCTCACTGGTGTCATTTCTCTCAAGAGAAGATGCAGAGGAGAGAGACATGTCCTCTGTTCCATCCCCAGTGTAGCGGAGGTTCACATCCGACCCCGGCTCTGTCACAGGCTCCTCTGGGGAATCTGTGGAAGCTGATGTCTTTTCACAAACACAAAATGGGAAAATTCAGCCATGTTTCGAAAGTTTGTGGCACCAATATACCCTTTTTGCTCCAGTAGAAGCATATAGCATATAGCTATGCAAATATTATTAAAATTGGAACAGGAACATTAACTGAATACAAAATAATTAGTTTCATATTCATCATAATTGTCTGAGACACAATAACTAATAAATCATTAGATAACAAAAGCTATACATGTCATAAAGATGACAACATTAATAATTACAATAACTATTACATTCATTTTTTTAATATTGCTGTATATTTTTAATATTATATATATATATTACACATATATTTATTTATATATATATATATATATATATATATATATGCTTTTTTTTCCCTTTACAGTTGGTGCCAAATTGAAAGAATAACACATTAACATTTTGCAAATCTGTAAAAAAAAAAAAAAAAAAAAAAGGAAAGAAAAAAAAACACGGGTTAAGTATTTAATACAGAAAGACTAAATTTGTTCACAAATTCAAAGATTGAAAAGATTAGAAAAGACTGATTTGTTCACAATTTCAATCTAACATTGCTAATTGTCTCTTGAACTCTGAGGTTTTACAGAAGGAAAAGTCATAAAAAAAAATAAAGACTGTAATCAAAAATATTAAATGATGCATGTTAATAAAAATTATAAAGTCAGACACTCACACTCTTTGTGGCACAGTGGGGCAGCTCTGGAGTGAGAGGCGGGGTTATACCGTCACTCTCCACAGGGCTCCTCCCAACCACTAGAGGGCACTGCGGTTTGGCAGCAGTTGGTCGATTTAGCCTATAGGCCTGTAACGAGTGCTTTGTTAGCACAGAGTTAGGCAGAAGTGGCCTTTTTATGGAATTAGGAGGCGTTAGGCTCTCTGAAGTTGGAGTCCCAGCAGGTAATCTATCTATTGACCCCTTTCCAAACCCCAGGCCCCCCAAACCAAGCACTAGCCTGCCCTTGCTGAGGGTCAGGGGAGATTTGAGTCCAAGTGTTCGCGGAGGACGCAGCTGGGTATTAGCTAGCGGTTTGGCTAGCTCCACAGCCTTGTTGAAAGAAAAGGACCGAGTCATGGGTGAGGATGTTGGTGAGGGCAGTTGCTTGAAGTGGGTGAAGCTCTGAGAACGCACCATGTAGTCAGGCACAGCCGACTGTCGTGAGAGGCTGTCGTTGGACTGGGACAAGCTGTCTTTAGAGGTGCTTCGAGTAGAGCTAGAGTTCGCCCTTGGTCGCTGGAGCCCCAAAAAGGCTGCTTGGCCTGGTGAAGACCCCAGAGATGACGTTCCATTTTGAGTTGGCTTGGAGCTTGAGCTTTTTTGGGATATGTCCTGACTTCTGGATGTTGTCGTGATTTGAGTGTTTTGGGGCTTTGGTTTAGGACTCGGGATGGATTTAGGGGATTTGGCTACAGGTTTGGGGCTTCCGGTGGACAATGAGGAGGCAGACCTGCGCACTTTAGTTGCAGAATTAGAAGGACTTTTTAACTCCCTACTTCCTGGAGAATGTTGGGAGCGAACTTCTTTCTTCTCATCTGGTATACCACCCTCGACTGGGCTTGAAGGGTCCGCTGAGACACCATTGTCCTTCCTCCATTTCATGGAAAAGGAGGAGGCTCTGACCACTCCGTTTGGCCTAGCAGGAGGATTTTTGCTCTCTTGGGTGAGCACAGTCTGGGTACCATTGGGAAGGGGTGAGGTGGTACCATTGACAGGACGGGCACCAAATTTAGGCAGTCTGGAAACCATGGAGGACTTACTGAGGACCTTCTGTTCCATCAGCAAACAGCAGAGTCATGGATGAACACGAAAGAGACACCTAAATAGAAGAGAGAGAGACAAACAGAAGAACCAATATTTAGTGAAAATTAGTAATCAGCTACACCGGTCCTTACTTAAGCCAAAATATCTATTAACACAATAACTTAAATCCTTTTGTCCTGTGGTGTGACATATATACAGTTCCCTCCATAAGTATTGGGACAGTAAAGACAAAATTGCTCTCTTTGCTTTAGAGTCCAGAAATCTGGAAATATTATTAAAGATGAATATGAGACAAAAGTACAGAAAGTATTTTTTTAATTAGTTGTTTCAACATATAAATGTTTTACCAACTAAGACCAACAGAACTCTTACAGTTTCATCCCTCTATCTTGGGACAATTTAACTTAAAGCAAATGTACAAGTTTAAAAGCTAGTATTTAGCTGCAAATCCCTTGCATGCAATCACAGCAGTGAGTCTGTGACCCATGGACATCACCAGACTCTTGGTTTCATCTTTTGAAATGCTTTTCCAAGCCTTTAATGCAGCCATTTTCAATGGTTGCTTAATTTGGGGAGTTTCTGCCTTTAGTCTCCTCTTCAGTGGATGAAATGCTTGTGCAATAGGATTTAAATCTGGAGACTGACTTGGCCAATCTAAGACGTTCCATTTCTTTCCCCTGATAAACTCCTTGATTGAGTTGGCAGTGTGTTATGGCTCATTGTCCTGTTGCAATAATATCAAGCGCTTCTCTAGGAGTCTTGTGGCATTTTCTTGAACATTGGTTGCCAATATGGTTCCCTTTTCGAAAGGGAACTTTACACTGCGTTTGAACGCATATGGGGAACGTCATCACGTGAACCAGTGTCTGAAACCAATTATCAAATCTCACCAATCCTATTGGCCGGCGACAGCCTATGATGACGCGACCCGGAAGTATAAAAGGAGCGCCTAGAGAAGAAGTCAGTAGCTTATCGTCTTCAGGGACTGTTTTGTTTGATCGCGATTCTTCAAACCTGGTAAGGGACTTTACTATGTACTAACCAATGTTTCAGGAAGTGTGTGGATCTGTGTCCCAGGTTTTTGACACCTGATAGCACACAATCTGTGCGTTTTCTGTCTAGGAGAGAAGCATGCACGGACAGTGCTCGAGGGCACCGTCTGTGCAAACTGTGAGCGCCTGCCTATTAGGACGCTCTGCTCTTGTTTGGCGCTCTTCTAGAGGGAAGAGCGGCTGACATCGGTTCCCGGTGGTTCTGGTCCCACCCGTACTGAGGCAGAGCGGCGACTGAAATCATGGGGCTCGCAGATGGGGCTTGCTGAGGAGTTAGAGAGAGGTATAATCTCTTGTAACCCCCAGCGGCTGATGAGGGTAGGCTTCTGTATGATGATAATGTCCTTTCTATGTCATTATCTGATTTGGCAGCGAGTGCTCTTCTGGTTTTTAGCCCAAGAGAGCAGGAGATGGCTATAAAAAAAAAAAAAAAAAAAGAAGGTGGTGAGCCTTTTGAAACTTCAAAGCCTCCCTGGCCCGCGTATATGGAGCTGTTTAGGTTATGGAGCGTGCCTCTGGCAGGCTGCAGCTGCCATGAGAGTGCGTTAAGAAAGGGATCACACGCGTACGATTCCTTTCAGACCATAATCTGACAGCCCCTGTGAGCCTTCCATTCCTTCCTGATCTACATGTGGTGATCGAGAAGACTCATATCCACCGACATCAGCGAGCTAATTTTGTTGATGCTGAGGGAATAAGCCAGCATGGGTATGTGTCGGTGCCCCCTCTATTGACGAGATGTTTGCTAACCATCTCGTCATGGGGCGGGCACAGACATTAAAGCTCTGGTCCTGCCTTTAAAGCTTTTTTTAGGTGACATCTCGCTTGAATGGCTATACGCGGCAGCGGGTCAGACTGGTGCTGCTTCACACACGATGGCAGTGTTACAGGCTTACCAGTCTGATCTGCTGAAGGATCTGGATCAGCGGCAGCGTTTTTAAACCTGCTTACCGCTCAGATTCGATTCTGGCCCCAGACAGACAGAAGGTCCTGGCCAGTCCCGATCCGAAGATCGAAAACAGGGCCAGAAGTCCAGTAGGTCCTCCTCAGGGTAGGTCCCAGAGAAGGCGGGACTCTGGGAAGAAGAAAGATTTGAGGGAGGTGATCAATTACGGACGGCAGCAACGTCGGTGATTGATTTCCTCTCCATGATGGTAGTTACTTCTATCCTCTCCTTTCTTCTTCCACCTCCTGAGTAATGATTTTTTACCCAGGTGCTACTTACGATCAGGCCGAGGGCTGGGCCCATGATGAAGATTTCTGTGGCTCGCCTTTTGGCTTGATAGTGAAGAGGCTTGATAGTGGTCTATATTTATATATTTTAATATGTTGACCGTAGTTTTCCTGTATAGCTTTTCCTGGGTGTGTAAAAGAAATAGAAGGGGAATTTAGGGCCCTGAAGTTCCAATTAGGTTGGTTATCTTTGTGTTGGCTATATGGCCACCTTTTTCAGCCACCATATGGTAGAGTAGCTTTCTCCTCTGTTCTTAGCTAGAGTTTGTTAGAGATTGGCACTCTTTACTTCAGTTAGATTTATGTTAAGCGTCGGCCTTCGGGCCGCCTGACATTGTTTGACTTGGGTTGAGTATCACTCCTCTGAGCTCTTGTTTTTAGAGTCTATTTCAGAGTTGCCTCCTCTCTATTGAGAGTTTTAGAGGTTTAGTTTTAGCCCCAGGCAGATCTATGCTTATGTGTGGCCTTATAGGCCCACAGCTATAGCTGGCCTAGGCTAGAACTAGGGTTTAGGTGATATACTGAAGCATTTCACCCCTTTTATTACTACCCCTGTCAGGACAGTGTAGTTTCCTAGTTCTGGCCTCCTCTTATCAGAGTTGTAAAGGCCAAGGCCCATTACCCCTTTTGGTGTAGGTGCAGGATAGATAGCAGCTAAGGTAGCAGACTATTGTCAAGTCTCCCTGGTGCTGTTGTCTCAGGTGGTAGGCCCCTTATCACTATGTGAATAAAAAATGTTAGTGTTGCTGTGGCCCCACTTTTCTAGAGCTTTTCATTCTATACTTTGTTTAGTCTTTTCCCCTGAACCCCTTGAATTAAGATTCAAGCTTGAGTGAAACAGTGTTAGCTTTCTTTTAGCTCCTGTTCCCTAGGGTTCAGTACAGATGTTTCTGTCTTTGGTGAAAAGCGCCCACTCTTGAAATTCACATTTTCAGGGTAGTATGAATAAAAAGTGAAGCATTCCCCTGTTTCTCAGGGTTGTTAATGCTCTAGTTTTATTTTGCCCTACACAATGTGAGCCCTTTAACGCTATTGCTGCCACAGGTTAGCACCTGTTTTCTGTAGTAGTAGGCTTTATGCTGGCCTCCTTCAGAGCATGGTGACTAGGTTGTACTCCCCTTGCTATTAAGGGTAGAAAGGGTTTTGACTGAGTATATGGCCTGTTGGAATGCATAGCTCAGGTTGAGTTTGTTTGTGAACCTCACTATACAGTTTGGTTCTTATGTAACTCCCTTTAGAGTTTGAACACTGCCACAAGTTGATGAGTGTGTTGTTTTGAGTAGGCGGCTTTGTTTGTGCCTCCTTCAGAGCACAATAGCTTGGTGTATCAAGGTTTGTTGGTAGATGTTTAGTCAGAGTTTTGCTCACTTAGAACTAGCACTGCCACAGGTTTATGCCAGTGACCATTTGAAGTAGTAGGCCGGTTTTTGGCCTCCTTCAGAGCATGACCGCATATATTCTTTGTACTCCCCTTACTGTAAGGGTAAAAAGTGTTTTTACGGAGTACATTGCCTGTTGGAATGTGTAGTTTTTAAGCTCAGGTTGAGTTAAGCTAGGCAACCTCACTTGGTAGTTTGGTTCTCAGATTAAGCTCCCCATTTGGGCCTCTTTCAGAGCATGTTGGCGTAGTTTGTACTTCTCTTGCTTCAAGAGTTTAAGTGTTTTACTGAGTACATTGCCTGTTGGAATGTGTTGAATAGAATCAAGCGCAGGTTGAGCTTAAATAGTTAACCTCACTGGATAGTTTGGTTCTAATTATGGCTCCCTTAGACCTTGGAGACTGCCACTAGCTGACGCCACGTGTCTTTCTGAGTTGCAGTCCCCATTTGGGCCTCCTTTAAGAACATGACTGTGTATGTTTGTACTCCTCTTGCTTCAAGAGTAAAAGGTGTTTTTACTGAGTACATTGCCTGGTGGAATGGTGGCTTAGGTCGAGTTAAATTAGTTAACCTCACCGGAGAGTTTGGTTATCATATTTGGCTCCCTAGAGCTTAGAACACTGCCACGAGCTGACGCTACGTGTCTTTCTGGAAGTCGTAGGCCCTTCTTTGGGCCTCCTGCAGAGCATGATGGCGTATGTTTGTACTCCTCTTGCTTAAAGAGTAAAAAGTGTTTTTACTGAATACACTGCTTGTCGGATTGAGTTAAGGTTGACTTATGTGGGCGCTCTACAGTCTTATCTGCTAGTTTGACTCGTTAATTGACTAGTTAATTCTGAGCGAGTTCCATGTTTGTGGGATCTTGCTTATCAGCAAGCGAGCTGTTCTAGGTGTGTGGCCTTCACAGGCCGCCCTTTAAGCGTCCCCCCACTACATCTGGGTGTTCTTTAAACAGATTGAGCATGTAGTTTCACATCTTGGCTTTTCGCAAGGCTGCTGTGATGTATTTCTACACATTGTAGAATTTATGTCATGTTGCAGGCCCTTTTCTTGGCCCCCATGATTTGTGCCTACAGTACGGTTAACTGTTAGGTTGAGCCCTGTACTCCCCTCGTTTGAGGGTTGTCCTGCAGAGTACTTAGCTCCCTAAGCTGGTCAGTAGTTGAAGGCCTCTCTGAGGCCTCCCTATTGAGGATCAGCCCCTAGGCTGGTAAATGTACTCCCCGTGTTGGGTTCCTTTAGCGTGCACAGCCTCCTCAGTGCAAATAATCAAGCGCTGAGTAGATCCTAGGATTTAGCAGAGTGTTACTCCCCTCAGTGGTAAGGGTTAGGGTATCTACGCTCTAGTCTGAGTTGGTTACTGCCTTTTTGCAGTCACTCTTACTGGATATCTTCTCTGAAGAATGTGATTTGAGACTGATTAGACAGCCATTTTTTGGCATGCACTCCTCTCTAGCATGGCGGCGTGGGTATATCGTTCCCCATATGTGTTCATACCTGCCATGCATCGGGGCTGCCTGCTGAACAGTCCCTTCAGACAATAAGGTACTGACTGCTTCTCTAGGCGCTCCTTTTATACTTCCGGGTCGCGTCTATAATGAAGTCATAGGCTGTCGCCGGCCAATAGGATTGGTGAGATTTGATGATTGCTTTCAGACACCGGTTCACGTGATGACATTCTCCATATGCGTTCAAACGCGGTGTCTCGTTCCCTGTTCTCAGGGAACCATGGTTACATACGTAACACTTCCAAATTCATTCTACTGCTGCAGCCATCAAACATTAAGTCATCAGTAAAGAGGAGTAAGCTTGTTCCAAAAGCAGCCATCCATTCCTTTTTCACAGCTGCTGTTTTTCTCTGCCGACCTGGTCGTTGTTGGTTGCTGAAATCGCCGGCGGTTTCTTTCCAAACTGCTGATTTGGTTATCCCCAATGTTTGAGCCATAGCTCTAATTGAGTTCCTCTTTTCTTTTAGCATCCAAATTGCTTGGTTTTCTCTAAAAGTCACCTCCCTCTTCTTCATCCTGGCTTGTGTGTCATCACCAAACAAGACTCAGAATGCAGAAACAATGAACATAATGGATATGACACATTTCCTGCTCTTAATGTCTGAACAATTAATACAACAGGACACAGCTGATCACTTAGAAACATCTGTAAGCCAATTGTCCCAACACTTATGCTCACATTAGACAGACTCTAAAAGTGCTGTACTTCTTAGTTGGTAAAACATGTTGAAACAGCCAATAATAGAATGATTATGAGACAAAAGAATGTACCATCTTTTAATCATATTTACAGATTTACTGACTCCACAGCAAACAGAGCAATTTTGTCTTTTCTGTCCTCCTTAAGTATTGGGACAGTAAAGACAAAATTGTTCTGTTTGCTGTAATATATAGAATGGTTTCACCCAAGTACAATATATATATATATATATATAAATATATATAAAATATAAAATATTGTCCATGATTTTTTTTTTCCTAGTCCAGCATCTTAGTAACCAACTCTAAGAAAAGTCTGTAATAATAGGGCCCAGTGTTAAAATGAAGGAATTTTTCTTCACTTCCTTACCCGTATTTTAAATTACACAGTGCATTGGGTTTCTGTTTTAGGGTTGAAGGAAAACCGTAAACTTAACAGATAATGTCCTGGCAAAAAAAAAAAAAAATTAACAGTACCTTTTCTTTTTTTTTTTTTTCTTACAGTGTTATATTTCCTATATTATAACCCCTCCTTAATAGTAAAAAAATAAAATAAAATAGGCATTAAACACATGAAACAGCTTTCAAATGTACATCAAAACCCACTTCCTGTTTTACAACACTTAGGACATGAAAATAGGTGGCAGGGTTTTTTTTTAAACTTCTGAATGGAATAACCCGCATCTGCAGTTTTTTAACCATCATTAAGTAATCTGGCTGGAAAGTTTCAAGCCACGTGACAGCACAGTTAAATCAGGGTGAGGATAAAGGATCTGTTTAAAGGGATGAGCAGAACTGAAGCTCATAAACAATGTACACTGTCCTCCTGGTGCTGGAGCTTATGCGCGCGCGTGTGTGTGTACGTGTAATAGATGGCATGTGATGTTACTGCAGAAAGGATGTTTCAAAGCATGTTTGGAGACTGAAGTTCATAATTCATAAGTCTTCTCTGCAGAGTGCAGACTGACAAGCAGGGAACAAAAGTTTTCATTTCGGGGGCAGGGGGCAGTTTTCATTTCGCTCTCCTCCATATTGATTTCTTTTTCAGTAAATTATGTCAAAGGCTCAAAAAAAAAAAAAAAAAAAAAAAAAAACACAAACAAAACAAGTAAATTCAAGAGTGAGAGAGAGTTTCTGGGCTAAAAGCCAAAACCTATAGCCAGACGAATGGTGCCTCTAGTCTATAATGTCAAACTTCATTTTGTCCTAATCCAGTTTTATTCACAAAACGTTCATTGTACAATTCTAAAAGATAATTTATTAAGTAAATATATATACAGTAATCCATACACAACATCATATTTAGTCCATCAGAGCGCCAGTCCAGATTTGAGTATCTGCGGATCAAGTTTTTGGTTACGAGTTTATGACAACATAACGGGAAGTGTGCATGAAAGCAAGGGATAAAAAGGGGGTGAATACAGTGACCTTTATTCACACACTGACCCACATTCTGTGATGAGAGATTATACTAGCAGTCACACAACACAAATGAATAGACAGACAGAGAGAGAGAGAGAGAGAGAGAGAGAGAGAGACAGAGACACAGAGAGACAGAGACAGAGACAGAGACAGAGAGAGAGAGAGAGAGAGAGAGAGACAGAGAGAGAGAGAGAGGCTTTATAATCCTCTTCATTCTACCAAACCAGGTCATCCACAACATACCCTGCCAAAGCCTCTTTAGTACCAAACATCACCACTAGCGAGGCCGCTACATTTCATGTTTTCAACTGTCAAAATACACACAGATTTGATCACCAGATCTTTCTTGTTCAGAAGTGAAATGCCATTCATCATGAAAAAAAGTGTTTCCACAAAAATATTATGCAGCACAACACGTGGATGATTTTTTTAATGTGACACTGAAAACTGGCTGCTGAATATTCAGCTTTGTCATCACAGGAATAAAAATAAAAAAAAGTTATTTTAAACTGTAATATATTTGTAGCAATTTACAGTGTTACTGTTCATGGTATTTAATTGAAAGAGACTTTCAAAAACAAAACAAAATCTTACAGACCGAGACATTTGAATGGCAGTCTATGTCTGAATATTGTAGAATATTAAGATATTCATATTTTATACTTAAATTTAATGACTTAACTTCAATGTGTATAGTGTTATGTTGTTCTGTTATTTCTTAACAACATCAATACTTCCTGTGAGTACACAGTCTAGTACGTTTCTCTTTTTATACATTTTTAAACATTTTCTTATATATATATATATATATATATATATATAGCAATGTTGTGAATCATTTCAGAGCTGGTTGTTTTGGTTCAAGGCTTTGAACTCTTTACTGAAAGACCTTGTCAGGGATCAGCTGTCTTCTTAGATCCTTTTCAAGATCTAAGAAGTCTCTGCTACTGTACTAAATAAACAACTGCATAAATCTGCATAAACATACAACACGCATCTAGAGTAATCACTGAAGCCTGGGGTCAGATGATGTCATAGATGGGGTTACTATGGCAACACTTTAGACCATCTGTCAACTAACTCCTTCCCACACAAATCTCGCTCAAGTAGAACAAATAAGACTCTAAAACAGTCCTTGAAATGACAGTGAGGATACACTCCAGAAGACATTTGGATGAAAATTATGGGTAACTAGAACCAAGGAAACAAAGCAAGTCACTTCCGATCAAACAAAGCAAAATGTGATGTGATGTCTAAATGTGATTTTAAATGGACCTCAGGCCTCAGCAGAAACCCTCTACCAGTGTGTTCAGATAAACTATTGCCATTAATCACATTTCCACCACCAGTGCCAGCTAAATCAAGAGGACATTGCTTGTGTCTGTCACAGTCCAAACTTACACACTAGATTACACTGTAAAAAATATCTTAAATATCTTTTGAAATCATAAATACAAAGATGACTGGAGTGTGGTTTTACAAGAAAATACTATTTCAGTCTTTATACTTCAAAAACTTCATGTTTAATTCAATGTGTTACTTGCTGTTCTGTTTCTTTTTAATTAATTGGAATTAATTGTGAAACTTATTTGTAATTTCTGAGTGTGAATTATTTCCTGATTTGTTTTCAGTGTATGTGTGTGTTTATTGGGGCAAAAGTTGTGACAACTTCTAACCACTATTCTGATATATCCTAGTCGGCGAGAGAGCCAACATAATGTGTGTACAACATGTGACGGAGCAACACTAAAATCAATTAGACATGGTCATCTTTCTGTCTGACTACGGCTCTGTACTGAATCTGAATCTTGCACTTACTTTTGGTGAGGTTATGCAAAAAGTCCTCCAGCACATTGTATGATGTAAGCTGGTGTTTGACATTGGTTCGTTTCTATCTTCAGCTGAGCTGGCCTCAGGTGTGCACAGGTAGGGATTTGTCACAAAGAGCAGCTTACTGGAATAAGGCAGATCTGCAGATCTGAGGGCTGGATTAAATGCATTACAGTCCACTTTAACACCAATAACAGTCTTTGTGGGGTGTCCAAGGGCATTCTCTATTTGACATTATTTCTCAACAGTATTTCTTTCCATTGGGTGACTGTAACATCAAAACAGAATAAAGCCAATTTTCTCCTACACACTAAGCATTTATTCCAGAACCAGACATATTCAGGCCAGACACCTAGAAAAATGCACACAGTTATATGTCTGGAGGAGAGCGGAGGGCTCTCAGAGTCTGTTAATATTTGATAGATGCAAAATGAAGGTGGAAGATGGGACCAAAGTAAAGATCCAAAACAGAATCGCAGTCAGGATCTTCATGCATATATATCCATCTCTTAGATTTTGAAGTCGAAGTAAATGTCTCAAATTTAGCCAGGCCTGTGTTTATTCTGTGTTTATCTCATTTATATGGCTACTAAAGGAAGTAAACTAATTAGGAAAACCACCATCCACCACAAACTCACAAATGTAAACATGAAATACAACATTTCTACCACAACAAACATGGTCTGCCGACATTAAAGACACCACGACACCAAATTGGAGTTTTGTATCTTCATGTACGTGTCTGTTAGCTTTGAGGCCAAAGTTAATGTACACCTAAAAGTTTCCATTTAAAACAAAAATATATAAATGTAGTTCATGAATTGATTTTATTCATTGGGAAAAGTATAGCCGATATATTCAGGTATAGGTATAGTATAGGCAATAATAAATCATCTATTTACCCAGACCAAATTACAGTTTGCTAAAGCAACTCATAAATAGATACATTTGGCTTTTGGTTAACATTATTCAATAGTCCAGACAGCCTAAGGCTATGTTCACACTGCAGTTAAATATGGCCCACATCTAAAAAATTTTTTTTTTTTTTTTTTTTTTTTTGTGTGTGACTCATAGCCGTTTTCCCCATGACAGTGTGAACAGTACAAACCACATGGAATCTAATCTTTTCAATTCCGATTTGTGCCACTTCCATATGTGGTACTAAATCCGATACAGGTCAGGTGTTTTGTAATGTGACTGCAGTGTGAACAGTCATATCGGAAATCATGATTCTTACGTCACTTGAGATCAACATTTGTCACGATTCTGTGCTCATGGGAGTCTATTCAAAGATTTTACATACCTACCGTCATCAAGACAGTTGTGAAAGGTAGTCAGTAGAAGGACAGTGATGGGTCAAAACTCGTAAGTATTACAGAGACTGCTCTACAATACAAGCATTGTATGACAATGCGCTGTGTGTGTTGCCAAGTTTGCGATTTTCCCGTAAAACTGGGTTACTTTTTCACTTTTGCCGCAGGTTGTTTTGCAACTCCGTGGGTTGAAGCAACCGCACTAATGCGATATTTAACCCCCAGAATGAGATTTTTACCGGGATACCCCACAGAACGCTATTGGGCTACAGTTTTGGACTAGTTTTGAGAAGCAATTGTGTGGATTTTGTGGTAAAAACCTAGCAACCCCAATTGTATTGTTCTTTTGCGCATGCAGTGAATGTGAACAACCATACAAAAAAAAAAAAAATTCAGATCTGAGCAAAAATCTGAATTGAGCATTAAGGCTCACAGTGTGAACGGAGCTTTAGTGACATTAGCAGAAAAAAGTTTTCAAAGGAAGAGCTACATTTGATTAAAGATCACAAAGACAAACTATTTTTTCTTTGGAATATCCGCTTGATGCATGACATAAGGAATGCCGTTTCTGGGTCCAAGCCCCGGCTCGATTGACTTGAGAATGCCATCTCGACGCCCGTTTATGAGCGCTATTTATTCATATTAAACATTTAAAAGTTAAAAAGTTAAACATTTAAAATACTTACACTCTACACAACAGTCTCCGTGCTCACAGGGTCACAGACATTAATATATTAACGAATTATAAGATGATTCACTGTCTGGCCATTTGGGATTTTGGTATGGAGATAAAGGTTATGATTGTAATTTTTTGGTAATATTACACCACATCATGTGTGTATATTAGCAACGTTTGTTGTTTTCTTGTGGTATGAGAGAGCGCGTTTGAACCCGGAAGCGCTGCCGTGTGATGTCAGACTTAACAACCGAATAACAAACTGATAAATCATTCACAATAAGACCAGGAAAGTTTACTCAAGAGCAAAAGGGGTTAATCTTTGAAGAGTCTGCTGACTGCCCGGAATTACATATACAATGGTCTTTCTCCATACAGTAAAGGTTTGTTAGTTTATTAGCACTCCACCTAACATCTGCTAGTTTAATATGTGCTAGCAACTCTTTAGCCAGACTCTCTTATTAGAGAACATGGTGATGCTAGTTGCAATGTTCTTTGTACAAATCAAAATTTTTTTTGCACAGGCAGCTAACAAGAAATCCAACAGACTACAGCTGCATTACGCCTAGGGTAAGCAGCGCTAACACCCCACATATAGGAAAGTGATTGACAGTAGGGCTGTGTATTGCCAAGAATCTGGCAATACAATGCGTATTACGATACAGGTGTTACGATACGATATATTGTGATATATTGCGATACTGTAAGAAAGGCGATTATATTGTGATATTTCTAGTTTTTTTAGAAAGAGGATCTAATTTTAGGGGGAAAAAAAACACCACCATATACATAAAACCTGACAAAAAAAAACTTTTATTTAATCAAGACAGTATCATTTGTATTTATCTCACTAATCACTTTTTTGTGCAATCTAAGTAAAGGAAAAAAAGTAAAGTGACTGTAGGATTATTTAGGTGTAAATGTTTTAAAGGTTCACAGTATAGCAGTTTTTAATTTCTAAAGTATTTAACAACAGATTTTTTTCATATTTAATACTGTAAAGTTGCTTGCTTTTAAGCAATCTATTATATAAAGTGCTATTTAAATAAACGTGCCTTCACCGAAGTGCTGAGCAGAGCTGGTGCAAACATATCCACATCGCTATGATCAGATGCATTTTTTTTTTTTTTGCTCCCACCGCTGTCACTTTTGTTGTGTGTTTATTTTGTTATTGAGACGAAAGCGTGCAGTACATAGATGCGTTTCGATAGAATATGTAATATGTACTAAGCAGCGCGGATAGCATCGGAATGTTAAGCGAGCTCTCAGATTCAATGTGTTCCCAAGTTTGGATTTTGACATGGCCTATTTTGTAAACAACATGATTCTTGTCGATATCCTTAGTAGTTTCTTTATAGTTGAAGCCAAAATGAATCCATACTTCAGCTCTGTACACCGCAGCGGGATCCGGAATAATACTATCATCTTGTGAGCTGGGTTTGCTAATGCTAGCGATGCACAGACAAACCTTGCTCTTCTCCACGTCAGTTCACGTTCTGAGATAACACTGCCATCTAGCAGTTGGATCTAAACCGAACACAAAGCCACGAATCTTGGATGTAAGTAAGTGAATAAATAAATAAATATCGATACACTGTTTTTGAGAATCGATACAGTATCGCCAAACATAATATCGCGATATTCACGTGTATCGATATTTTCTTACACCCCTAATTGACAGTGATCATAAGCAAAAGCAATATACTGGCCAGGGAAAACACTTATTAAACATGAGAAATTGTTTTAATGACGGGACATTGGGAAATATGCAAGTCTGAGTTTTCCAAAACATACGGCTCCTTAAAACTTTCAACCTCAAATAACCTTCATCCAACAAGATTTACCCCCAAAATCTGACGTCATAGTATCAGATCAGAAATAAGCAGACAAAGCTATAATAGACTCTAGTCCCAACCTTCTTATTATACACAACAAAGAAAAGGATCAGACAGCTGATCCCTGAAAATAATCACAGTAACGTGAGCCATTACAATGAGCACGTTGTGATTAACTAGCAAAAAAAAAAAAACCTTTAGCAGCAACATTATCCTGCTTAGTAAAGCCATTTGATCAGCTTGGACCTACAAGATTTATAATACAATTTAATGCACACAGAAAAGATTTAGAGGAGCATAAGAGACAAAAGAGACTAAATACAAGGCTATGTGAAAACAGATCTACAACCTCTCATGGAACAATTCTGAACTGAACCTCCTTTTATTGTTTCTCAATCTCATCTTTCAGCCTAACAAACCTAATCCACTTACGGTAATGCAAAATGTCCTTTCTGTTAATGCAAGCAACAAAAAGCGTTTTCAGTTGGATGACTTGGCAGGTCTTTTTCTTTCCAAGCCATTCAATATTCACAGGATGTTCTGTGTTTTAGTCCCCATGACCTGGTCCATAAGGACAAGGAGCTGCTTAAAAAGACACACATAATGACAGCGAGAGATAAATTATTCATGGCGCCCATGTTCAATGACTCAACTCTACACACAAAAAAAAAAAACTATGCTATAATTCCCACAAAATATTACACCATAATGACTGAGATAATAATGAATGTGATTTCCTATAAATTCACAAGTGTTAGTGACAACTTACAGCTGTGTGATCAAACTTAATGTGACAGAGGACAATATTCAAATAAGAATTTAACAGTATTAAGATTATGATAAACTAAATCATGTCAGATGGTGTCTAGGATCAGTGAGTAGACAATTTTGTTTCAAACAATAGTAATTTCTCTTCTGTGTAGGTCTTTCAGTTTGTTGTGTGTGGAAACGCCAGACGGCCAAACCTAATATGTAAACAGTCCATTTGAATTTCAGTCAGGGTGAACATGACATCACCCTTGACTAAACAGAAGAACAGACACTGCGCTGATGTAGTTATTGTATAACAGAGAGCCCAAATAAGCATTACTCATCTACAGCTTTAAAAAAAAAAAATTGGCTGTGATTAGCCACTACCAGCTCACTTTGACTATTTGACACTTTCTCAAAATCCTTAGAGAGCTTTGTCACTTTTGACACACATAGTAAACACACAAAGTTCTAATACTTAGACTGTGATAGTAATGAACAAAAACTACAAGCTGTTCAGAGCTACTGTGACTTCCTGTCTGTGTTGCCTTTGGCTCAATCATGAATTAAATTTTAATATGCCTCTCCAACCATGATGTCACAAGCAAATATAGCAAATAGAGACAGTACATTAAAATGAGCCAAATCATCACAAGCTTGTTTCTGTTTTATACGGGAACTCTATAATGAGTCTAATGCCAGTTAATGTCAACAGCAGGCACGAAGTGAAGTTCTCAGTTATCAGTTTATTATATTGTGAGTGATTATTATACTCATCTGGCCTTTAGAGAAAAATATGAATGAGCTTCACAGGAAGGCCAGACATACACATACTACGCAGAAGAAAGCTGATATTGATAAGAGTGTCTACAATGTAATGTGAGCAATGAGACTATGGGTGGCAAAACTGCGGTCATAACAGCCACCAATGAACAACTGTACTAAACATACACTACCATTTAACGGTTTGGGGTTGGAAAGGTTTTTAAATGTTTTTAAAAGAAGTCCCTTTATGCTCAACAAGGCTGTGTGTTTATTTAATCAAATAAACAGTAAAAGCAGAAATATTGTGAAATATTAACAATTTAACAAGCCTATGATCTGTTTTGATTTTTGATTTGGTGCTCACTGCTCAAAAAACATTTTTTATAGGGCTGCAACTAACGATTATTTTGATAATCAATTAGTTAACAGATTATTTTTGATTAATTGGATAAAAATTATTTCATTATTGTACATCCTGCCCAATGTACTTAAAACAAATGTGCCAGTTGAATGCTATGAAAAACATACAGTGCTTAATTTATTAGACCATCTGTCATAAACACTGTAAAAAAAAATAAAAAAAAATCCGTAGTTTTTACAAAATAATTTTGGCAGCTTTGGTTGCCAGAATAATTTTGTAAAAAAAAAAAAAAAACACAGAACAACTGTAAACACATTTACAGAACAAACTTTACATTTTACAGTATAAAACTGTAATTTACAAACAAGACAATTGAATGTAAACCAATAAATTCAACAATGCACACTACTACTAAAATCTGTTCTGTACCTTTAACATATACTGACAACCACCATAATAATGCAGGCGGTAAAAGAAAAAGCCACATGAAGAATCAGAGTTCATCACAAGTAGCTTTTCCACGAGCTGAAGTATATACTAACATAAAGAAGGTGCACAGAGTCATTCATGCAAATGCAAAACACCATCATGGTAACTCACAACACTTACATAATGCAATAAACATTCATTGAACAAAAGAAGATGTAACATAAAACCCTAATGTACATAACTGATAACAAAAACTATTAAGAAACATGATTATTTAATCAAAATGCTTTCAAATGTGGAGTGTCACACAAGGAATTGTGGGAATATCAGTTTACAGTTTTTGACTGTAAATTATACATTGATTTTGTCTTTTTTACTTATAAAAATTTACAGCATTTTACTGTGAAAATAACATAAAATGTCTGGTAAGAGCTTTTACAGCTTTCCCCTGTATATAATACTGGAACTTACAGTTAACCTATTTACAATTATTTTTCTTTATATTTTATATTACTTTATATTCAGGGATTATATTTTATTGTTAAAATCACATTCATTTTTTAGTGAAGAGAGAACACAAATATTTTATCAATCTATCAAAACTATTACTAGGCAAATAACAAACTAAAACAACTAAATAGTAATTATTTACACAATATCCAAAAAAAAAAAAAGAAAGAAAAAAGTAACAGTCTGTTGTTATTGACTGTAATTGGGCATCTAAAAAAAAACAAAAAAAACAACAACTATAAAATGCTTTACATTTTTCTCCCTCTCTTGTAAAACAGTAAAATCTAAAATTCATGGATAACAACAATTATATTGTAGCTTTAGAAATACTGCTGTGAATAAAGAACACATACTAATTAATGGTGGATTAACCATTACAGAATTACAGGTGATTTTGGTAATCACCAATACTGATAGTTTAGGGCAGCTGTGGCACAAACCTTACACTGGGTGGCAGAGGTCTAATACATTTATTAAGCACTGTATATTGTGAATATAGTGTAATACATTACAAATTAAGATAGTAAAGATAATAAAGAAAAACACAAACTCAGTGTTAACAGACAGGCAAGATAAATGTTCTGCAGGAACACACATTCATTCTGGACACAATCACCTCTGTCATTTCTTTATCCTGTAAATAGGCTATAGCCTAAGAAACATCTTACATTTAAATTACATGTTGTTATCCCTATAGTTACTACTCTCATGAAATATTTGAATGACATGTTGATTTTTAAATCTAAATTTAACTCTAAACAACAGATATTTCAGCAAAATTAATATTTAATATTAATATTAATAACTATTATTATATTATATTAATATTTAATAACTAATTAATAATTAGTCTCCCTCTCTACAGCGTTCCATCTAAAGCAGGTGCGCGTGCCGGCACTCATTCAGTAAAGTTTAAAGTTTAACGCAGACTGTCAGGACGAGCCTTCATGCAAAATGAAAACGTTCACGTGAATTTGTAACATTTACAGATAAGGATATAGACGTAGAATGAACGTTTTGTGCTGAGGAAACATGCATCTGTCAAAGCGCCTGACAGGGCAAGCAATTACGCTAATGCATTAGCTTGAAGCTTAAAATAAAGAATTCTCATGTTTTGATCTCGTACCTTTCCCGCAGCTGCTCAAACCTTCACCATTTTTAGATGCATTTTTGTCCATAGAAATGCGTTATTCAGTGCTGTAATTTGATGTGACTGTCAGATGTTTTCAGTGCACGGTGGGCAGACCTGACTAATCGATATTGAGAAACGTTGTCAATGATTTTCATTATCGGTTATTATCGATTTTATCGAATAGTTGTTGCAGCACTAATTTCTTATTATTGACATTATATTTTTGTGAACACTTTTTAGGGTTCTTTGGATAAAAAGTTTAAAAGAATACCATTTGTTTGAAATGGATATCTTTTGTAGCATTAGAAATATCTTTACTGCGTCCTTGCTGAATGAAGGTATTAATTGTATAAAGGTTTATAAAAAAATAAAATAAAAAAATAAATAAATAAAAAAATCACAATAACCAATTATATTATAAATGACTATGGATGCATTGGTACCATATCAATGTTTAATTTATTGTATTTGTCAGTATTGGATACTTAATTGCCATAATGTAATATAACAATATAATTTATAATATAGTATAATTAAATTGTTAAATTACTAAAATTTCATTTACTGTCATCTGACGCTCACTTGAAGTTATTCTTTAAAAACAGTAATAATTGAATATGAATTAAGATATAATATTTATCAAATCTTAAAATTAATATCCATTTTCATACTGTACATTAAAATATTATGATGCCCAAATTCACTAGTCTCATTTAAATTGACTGGTTTTAGTGTTTTATTTATTTTTATTTTTTTGACAAAATAGTGGGCTATAGAATTTTTATATCAGCCACCTAAGAAATATAAGCCATAACATGAAAATAATTATCGGCTTATCAGGTCTGAATGTTAATATCCCATATTAATGATGTAATTGTACAACAAAAGCTGAACTCAACACAGCTAGTTACCATGCAGAACAGCTGTCTGGCGCTGAGGACAGACATTTAGCTGCTCGGATACTTCAAATTATACTACATTACACTGACTGTAACGCAATACGGAAATCTAGCTCATGGAACGGAGCTCCCTGACAGGCCTCAGGATGATCATCTAACAGCCAGTGCTGTTAATAAACACCCCTCAGAGATATTTGACGCTAGGATAGTCACGAGGACAAAGCAGCTATGGGAAGAATTTTATCAGGTACTAGTTTGTTAGAGGCATTCAACTGGTGAACTGACACCCACACACACACACACACACACACACACACGTCTGACAGCTGCTGGGACATTCAACACACATGCAAACCAGAGAAATGAACAAAAGATACTTGCACCTGTCAAGGACACACACATAGCTTGTCAACACAAGTGCTAAGTGAGGAGTTTTAATTTTGGGAGGGGGGCGTGTTGATGCTTTGGCCTCACACTGTCTCGTCTGCATATCTGACAGTTCATGGCCATTAACATCAGCACAGACTGACAGCTATGCAATCTTTATAAACAGAAAGAATGACAAGTGTAGTGGGTGGTGTGTGTCCCCACCCTGGTGCCAAATGACATGATGACAGATAAACGTTTTGTACTAACATGATTCAAATATGCAAATTAAGCCATATTCATTGTATTGTTTCTAAATTAGTATGCTAGCATGCATTGACAGTAAAGCATTTTTAATAAAGGCTTAACCCAAGTAGACATCTAATAGGCATATATTACGAAGGGTGATGTTACTTCTGAAAGCATTACTATAATCTCTGGTTATTTCCAGGGCTGGTTACTGAAAGACAAGACCACAGCAGAAGTCATTATGTCAGAGATCAAAGTCTTTCTAGGCCTCACCCATAGTACATTTTCCCATGATGCCCTATATATTTCATCACATGGAACTAGACATAAGCAGGTGACAGGGTCACGTGTTCGCTGAAATCGATAACAAGCATGTGTAGAATAATAAATAACACACTTCTAGAAAATGAAAGCAAAACACACAATTGCCTTTCAAGAAGTGAAAATTCTCTAAAAATCCAGAAACCACCATGAATTTTCCCTTAAAATACCATATCCAGACAGTAATAATAAATGCACTGCTCAGTTAACATGAATACAACGTGCGTTTGTGATGTCCTAACATAACTCTATTGAGTTTTTATGAATTACATAAGTAGCTCTGAATGCACATATTTGATATGGTTCAGTGAATGCGAAAATCTATTAGGTTACACTATCCTAAAGGCTATGTTGTGTGTAAAGCATGTTCTGTCTGCTGCTTTGATGGACTCCGGTGGAAAGAGCAGTTGCAGTCTGGGGGGCAAAGTTCATCTGTTCTCAAAATAGCAGTCCAGTTCAAGATTAGCATGAACAATGTCTGAACTGAGTGAACGTAGAAAACCATACAAACTGAGCTAGGCTTTTCAATCATATAAACTTAAGGAACCATTAAGAACATTTCATGGTTATGCACAGCCCATTATGTAGTCATACACTGTACAAGGTTCTATAACCATCACACTAAATTAATGCACAGAAATCAGCATAACAGATAATACCATTTGTTCTAATATTCTGCATTTAAAACAGTCTTTGAACAAATATGCTCTAACAAGTCAGATCTGTAAATACAGTTTGTGTAAGGGTTGGGAACCAAACAATATCAGATGCCAATACAATAATACCAAAAGTCCCTATGGCTTTTTAAATAATACCAGACTTTTATGTAACACTATAATTGGGTTGACGATTCTTTTTTTGCCAATATTCACAATTTTTTAATTGATTGGTTATTCATTCTTTAATGTATTTTTGTAGTATAATTACATGTTGATAGTGCAGGGTTTTTTTTTCCATTTTAAATACACATTAAGTATGGCCAAACCATGCCTTAAGCTGAACAAAAGACTCATAAGGTTCTTTTTAGTGACTTTTTAGTCACAATTTAGTCTCAGTGCCATTTCAAATGAATGAAGACACATTTTTTGTTTGTTTAAGGTTTTTAATAATATGTTATACTTAATTTATACTAAATTTGGTAACAGTAAATGCAATATTTTCCAAATATTTCTTACTCAAAATTAATCGTTAATGAATACGAATTGGAATCAGAATCGATTCTCTTACGGCTCCCATCCCTGTATGTACGCACATAAATATTAGATTAGCGTTAGATGTGACTCACCTGTTCGATGAAAATCATTTGCGTCTATCCATGATGTCAAAGTCAATGCTCAAGAGTTCATGGTCAACTTTAAACTCCTATCACAGCTCAGCACTGGGTACTCAGCTGTTTATTATCATGTATATTACATCATATAGCCAATTAAACAATAAAACAGCAGTTATACTCCTACAAAGCAACAAAGTTACTAAAATAATCCAAAGAAATTAGAAAAAGCTTCTTCTTAACCAGCGCGCTTTTTCCAGAGCATCGATTAAAACGGTTTAGCCTACTACAAACACAAATACTCGTATTCCTGTTTTAGGATCGATACCCAGAATCATAAATGCCCTTTCGCTCGTTTTAAAGCGCTAAAAATCGGAGTAACAGTGATGCTGTACTGAAGTGAGACTCCATCGTGATGTTATTGATGTTTCGTCACTCATTCCAGCATCCTCTTCATCTGCACCTTGCTTACAGCGATTTACTTGAGCTTCCAAATTAAACGCGTCGCGTACGATATCAAAGCACAGTTTGATTATAACGCTAAAGCAAGCTTGGCGGTCTTCCTTTACCTTGAGCTGATGTATTGAAAAAGCATGCGCTCAGCTACAAACAACCTCTCAACCCCACCGAGCTCAAGCAGCAACCATACTCTCACGCGCGTTGCAAGTGTGACTCTGACGTAGGACGTGATTCACAGTGCACGAGTTCGGAACGGCACGAGCTGCGCGCTGACTCTGTAGCCGGGAGCGCGCGCGACTGTTGAATGGCGACGTTTGCATGTGATATGGGGACCTTTTTAATGTTTACTAAAGACATGATCTGCAGTTTACGTATGATTACAAATCTGTTGGCTAGCCTATGGCTAGAAGGGCAAAATGTAGATTTGAGGGGCCCACCTCTACTAGGGAACCACAACAATTTTCTAAATGTTATGTTTTTAAAACAATTAAGCAACCCAGTCAGGTATTGTAGGTATGGCCCTGTGTTGCTGTTGTTGTTGTTTTGTTTTTTGGGTAGATTTCTGTTTTTTTTTTTTTGTTTTTTTTTTTGACAAAGTACCATAATGTATATACTAGGCTATATTTACAGCACAAACACAGACACACACACAACTATTAAAACACAAATCATAGTAGTTAAGCAGATAGTAGATAAAATTCATAGGGCCTGAGTCAACATGTTTATGGGTGTGCCGCCTCTCCTGTGGGCCCAATATTAGGTACTGTGACATACTGAATCCCATTTCTTTACCTCGCTCAGAGAGAGAGAGAGAGAGGCAAAGTCAAAGACAAAGTTTTTGTGGATCCGTGTGAACTGGATCATTTGGTAACGTTGTCACCTAAACGCAAAAAAATGCGAAGGAAAACTTTTCAGTTTTTATAGTACATCATTCTCATGTAAATCTACCATTAGGGGCTGTTTACATGACACCGTTAAGGGGCCTGAAAATGCAAGCTTTTGAAAACTGGTTTCAAAGTGCAAGTTTGTAAATGTACCCTTAGTCTGCATAAACACTGGCCCAATCGACTACAAGCTCGTATTCAAATCAGCCTCCATCTATTCAACAACTGGTGGATAGAACCAAGTCCTCACCGTAAAGTTTCACTTGGATAAGTCACAGTATGAAGCAAAGATGTCATTACTTCTGTTACATCACCACTTTAATACTTTATACCTGCTTCATGTTGTCTGTCTGGCATACTGCTTGTACACAGCATGGTAGTGTCTGGTAGTGTCTGGTGATTTTTGTGCCACTAAGGATTAGCATGTTTAACAATTCAGTTGTACTTGTGCATATTGCAACAAGGTACATACACTTGTCTCCACTACTACACACATGGTTCAGCACATGTTTTTCTTTCTCCTTGATAGACTGGGAAAAACTCTCAGCTCCAGCTATTAAAATTTAATCTGCTCAAAAACCTTTTTTTTGTTTCAGCCTTTCAAACAGCCTGAGATTGTGAAAGTATAAAAGAGAATTTCTGCCAACGTCTTTAGCAACAGAAAGCGCTACAGTATTTGTCCTGCCAAAAACCTACACTCGAGCTTCTCAGTGCGAGCTTCTCACCTATTTGCGGATAAGGTTATGAAATATTTTATATTTCAGATATTTTTTAGGATAAATTTACTTTATATATTAAATATGTCATAAGTAATTTCAATCCCTGCCCTTTGTAGTTTTATATTCACAGCATATACTGATTCAAAACATTATTTGCAAAAATATTACCAAAATATAAAAAATATAACTAGTTTCTCTAAGGAGAAAAAAAACATAAACACTGTTATTTTCCTGTTTATCGCTGTGAGGCTGCTTTGAAATAATATGTATTGTATAAAGTGCTATATAAATAAATGTGACTTGACGTCTCAGTTTTACTAACACTTTATACTGTGAACACCAGATGGCGCCATCAAACAACTGCTCGTGCTCTAGTGCAGTGCATAATGGGAGCGCTTGTGTCCTGTTTATGCTAAATGAATAACATATGAATCAACATGTGGGAGATCTCTCACCAATGTGACAAAAACAAAAGCAAAAGTGATGAATGGAAAACAAACTGTCCTGCCGAAGTGATTCATGTTGAGGTCAAAGGGCACAGAGGTCAGATATTTAAGGCTGCAGGACACCACAGATGACATTATTTATGTATTTGCCTGTGACTATAATCAAACGTCTTTGAAATAGACACATCAGCACCTGCAAAAGCTTTACACATGAAAAAACATGATCATATGAAGTTTTCTGTGACTTTCTGTGTTTGTTTTAGTGTGAAGATTTGTAGATTATTATGACAGTACATACACAACCATTTAAAAAAAATTTTTTTTTTTTTTTTTTGAATTTCAAAGCATAGTTTTAGACTCATGCCATCTGGCCCAGTGCCCTCGATTTCGTATGTTTATGTGTGTGTGAGAGAGAGAGAGAAAGAGATAAAGAGAGAGTAAGAGAGCTCTGGTTCTCATTGAGCTTGGCATTACTCCACAGACAAAAAGATTTACAGGCCAAAAAAACAGATGGAAGAATGCAGTACAGAGTAGGAGGAGAGAAAAGAGAGAGAGTTCAGGTTTTCATGGTGTCTTTAGATGTTGTTCACAGGCCATGTATAAGTGGAGGTGAGTGGGAGTGTGTGTGCGCATCCATGCTGCTAATGGATTGCTAATTAAGGACTTCTCAGGTGAAGCCAGAAAAAGCAGGAGAGGAAATGGAGTGGAGGGCCAGGTAAGACGAGACGGTAGAAATAGATTATCAAATGAAGAGAGACGATGGGGGGGGGGGGGGGGGGGGGGGGGGGGGGGGGGGGCAACCTGAAGGAGGGGCAGAGGGAAAAGAAAGGTATTTGTCTGTTTGATAGTGTGAGAGGGAATATGGAGAAGAGAAGAGAGGAGAGGAGAAGAGAAGAGGAGAAGAAGGAGGCAAAGAGATTAAAAAAGGCACTGAAAGAAAGATCATAAGAGAGGAGAGACTGGTAAGAATTTCAACACCAATTAAAAGAAATAGCAAAGAAATGAAACAGTAATTCTGTCAGTATGACTGCTCTGTTAGCGTAACTCTATCTGCTCTGAGCCGTAACATACAGTAATGACTTCCCAGTGATGGGGCCACTACATTCTACACACGTACACACACACACACTTCTAATGAGCACTCCGGGGCTTATACACAATACTGTGAGTTGTTTAAAGAGAAAAGCGATCAGACGGAATCAGCTTTGATCAAGAGTAGTGCTTTGAGGACTGTTGTCTCAACATTTATAAGTATGATCTTGCTTTTGTTTTTTGTTTTTTTTTTACATATCAGGTTGATAGGATAGTGTAGATCTTTATACATGGATATTGTTTTTACTGTATGTCTTGTGTGCAGTGTTCATTAGTCCTGTGTTTTCTTGATGAAATGAAGTATGTCTCTCAGGATGTCCTCAAGAAGATTCAAATCTTTGGGAGAGAATGATTAATTTTTAAACAATCCTCATTCCCCTGTACTCATTCGGAGAAGTTTTAGTTCGGAGAAACAAACTTTATACATCTGAGTGCATTCTGGGTGAGATTCTGAGATCTCGAACTTTAAAAGTCACCTGTTGAACACATGTTTCAGATCCATAAACATCCTTCTGTGAGCCATGCACCTGGTCTGTCATCTGTTGTTCTTGACAATGGCCTTTCACCTTGGTGTTGTCATGGTAAGTGGTTTATAGTTGTTATGGAACATGTTGCTAATGTGCTCATATTTTAAATATGACAAGCAACTGGCAAATGTATTTTTTGAAATGCGATTTAAAATTAACATTAAAAAATGGCCTATTATCATTATTATCTTATAACATTAAATATTTAAATGTATATTTGTCAATTTAATTTATTTTATCGTGACATTTAATTACATGAATCAAACAAGCAAGTCAAATTAAAATGTTCATATTGTCAAATTAATAATTCAATTTGAAGTCAAACTATTGTAGTTCTACATACGCTGTGCAGTATCACACAAGCAAGAGTGCTGTTATTGTGAACAATTGAAATTACTCACTCATAAAAACAGTCAATTGTCGCCTTGGGGGTAACGCATTATAAGTAACTTGAGTTACGTAATCAGATTACTTTTTCAAGTAACTAGTAAAGTAACACATTATTTTTCTCAATTTACAACAAAATATCTAAGTTACTTTTTCACATTTATTGACCGACAACTCTCCTGTCCCTATGTTGAGAGAAATAAAGTGCAAAGGTGTTGTGTGCGCTGTGTGAACATGATGGTTGTTGTAGTTCTAGACTAAATGTGAACGTGCATTTACTCATCTCACTTGCACAAAAACATTCAGTATTCCTCAAAATGAATAAAAACAGTGAAATGCAATCTCAGAATTTTACGCAAACCTGTAATAATTAACTTTATTAACCAATGTCTTTGCTGCTGACCTTTAATCTAATTCATTTGATCTAATTCAACCATACTAAGCAAAAATTACTTTAGATTAGATTTAATAAGAGTGTTGAGAAATAAGAGTGTTGAACAACTTTTTCTGTATCATATTCTTCATTAATTCAGAATTGCAGCACAGCTGAAAGGTTTGTTTGAGCTGCGCCCTCTACTGTACAGGTGTAAATATGCATTTCCTTCAGCCTTAGGCTTATTCATTTCACTTTTGGTGTGAAAGGGCCTTAACATTTGCCAAAAATATGACTTTTTTGTTGTTATTAAAAAACAAGAAAGCAAGCCCAGCCCAGGTAAGAAAAAGTAATGCAAAAGTAATGTAACGCATTACTTTTCATAAAAAGTAACTAACGCAATTTGTTACTTTTTTAGGGAGTATTTTAAAAGTAATTTTCTGCAACACAGTCTATAAGGGTCTATAAAAAAAATCTATGTCTGGAACAAGCAAACAAAAGGTATCAATTTTTCTAGGATTTGTTTTATTCTGAAAGTGTATATAAAGTTTATTATAGGATACCATCAGTATACAAAAGAGCTAATTTTGAAATAGTTAAAGGTTGTGAAAGGTATATAAATGTATAGAGTTTAAAAGTGAGTGAACGGAGTAACCTATGTCTGTAAAAAATCTAAAAGCTTTCACACTTACTGTGCTGTAATGGTTAACAGACTGCTGTAAATGTACACGTTCCAATCTTTCTCTCTCATTCTTCTCTACATCTCTCTCTCTCTTTAAAGAGTATTTCTGCACACATGCTTTTGCAATATGACACTCATCCATCAAGTCCGACTCCTAAATATGCTCAGTAATTCTCTCATATATTTGAAACTCAAAGATAAAGAAAAGCACTTAAGATAATTGAAAAATAAATTACAGCTCGTTGTTTACTACAAAGGCATTGAATGTATTTTTTGTTTTTGGACCAAGACTATGATTGGGTGGTCCAGCCCCCCTGTAGAGGGATATTGTCTTGAACTATTTGTGGTTGACATTTATTGTCTTTAAGGGCCATTCACAAAGTTAAACTTGACACAGAGTCTTAAAATGTGCAGCCTGAAAATGAGTGTAATGCGCTAACACAGAGATACATCCCTAACGTTTAAAAGTTTGGGGTCAGCAATAAAATTGATTATAAGTTTGGTAAAGACTTTTGGATTTTTTCAATAAAATCTATTTCAAATAGTGCTGTTCTTTTGAACTTTCTGCTCATCAAAGAATTCTGAAAAAAAGTATTTAGGTTTCCACAAAAATATTAAGCAGCACAACTGTTTTTAACATTGATAATAAGAAGGAATGATTATTGAGCAGCAAATCAGAATATTAGATTGATTTCTGAAGGATCATGTGACACTGAAGACTGGAGTAATGATGCTGAAAATTCAGCTTTGCCATCACAGGAATAAATTATGTTTTAAAATATATTAAAATAGAAAACAACTAAAATTGTTAAACAACTAATATTTCAAAAATGTAAAATGGTTTAGTGTATCAAAAATGTCCTTCCAGCACATTTTTACACTAGAAATGTAACAATGTCACAGAATGCGTCCCATGTGAATGAGTTTATTTGTGTGTGTAAGGGTGGAAGAGCTCAGCGTAAACAAAGGCAGGCTGAAGAAAAGTTGAGGCCGTATTTGGGCAGAGTGGATCCAGGTGAGACAGTTATTTAATGGCACTCTTGGCACTAGTTTTTGTCCATTATTTATTCAGTATAAAAAATGTTTTTCTCTCCCCAGAATCACTGTGCCAATTGTTGAAATGTCACAGTCCTATTGGTTCCTGGTGCCAAGTAGTAAAGGAGGGGGGAGTTCTCGCCCCTAAATGTGTGTGTCCAAAGACTTGTCCATGGTAAGACACACACACCGACAAATTAATAATAATTTACCAAGACACCTGAGCTGATTTCAATGCCAAGCTACTTACAGTGAGCCAGCGGCATCAACAGTGAGGCTCAGAGCGCAGTGTCATGATTAAGAACAGAATAATGACGTAAGACACTCCTTACGGCTCACAGACTTCTTGGAATCAAACCAGCAGCCCAGACATTTAACTACTGGTATATTCGCTCTTAGTCTATAATGCAGATAAAGGCCACATGCAGGAAAAGAAAAGATGTGCTTTAGGGCTGTAACACACCACAAATATTGCTTTACAACTTAAAAAAGATGCTGATGCAGTTCAAAAAATATTATAAAATTATATTAAAACATATCCTTCAAAAGCAGTTTTTGACAAGTTAATAGACTATTGATTAACATCTTTAAATAACCAATTAAACAGTTTTAAGATTAATTGATTATAACTAGCTTTACTTCTTTCTACATCCAGTGGTGATCCAATAACAATATTAATTATCATACAAAAGTAATCAAAATGTCCTTGAATGCAAATTTTGAAATTCATTAATATTACTGTACCTTGAATTGTATGACTCCACCCTGTTGAAAAAAACAGCATATGCTGGTTAAGGTAGGTTTTGAAGCTGCTATTCTGGTTTATGCTGGTCAAGTGCTGGTCCTATGCTAGTCCTATGCTGGTCCTATGCTAGTCCTATGCTGGTCCTGGACCAGCTTAGGACCAGCTTTGGACCAGTTTAGGACCAGCTTAGGACCAGCTTCAAAACCTACCTTACCAGCATATGCTGTTTTTTTCAACAGGGCAGCAAAATCCAAAATTGTTAGCATGTTAAAATCAACCGTTTGGGTTTCTAAATGTCTTATGGTTTCATGCCAGTAATTCACTGCTCAAAAAACATTGAGGCACAAAGTATTTTTATCCTCAATGCAAGTGAATTTAATGCAGTCTGTATTTTCTTTTATCTTGTGTAGTTTTATTCAAGTTTTTAATGTTGCACTGCATGTCCATGTTGGCATCTGCCTGATTTGGCTGCTTCATGTACGTAAGTGACAGATGAATTAATGCCAAAATACTACAGTTTGAAATGACGCACAGCCTGTGATGTCAACAACAAAAAGATATGAAGAGCATTTTCTTGTTCCTTTTACAAAATAAGCTTCTTCTCTTTTTTTTGCACAATTATAGTTAGTAGCATTTTATTATTTGCATTTAGCATTGTTACCTGCTGGGCATTTGTATTTGTATGTGTTGTTTGCTACAGGCAGGGGGCACCAGTGTGCAGTGTTTTAGGGAAGACGTACAGCAACGAGTGTCTGCTTCACAAGGAGGCCTGCCGCAAAAAACGGCGCATTGGCAAGGCACATAGTGGAGTTTGTCTGGGTAGAAAATCACATGCAAAAACTTCTTTCATTTCAGTTTCATTATACTTAAATGCACATTTATGAATTGTGATGTGATTTCTCTGTCAGTGAGCAGGGCAGAGTGTTCTCAGGAAGAGTTCGGTCAGTTCCCGTACCGTCTGCTGGACTGGTTCTTACTCCTCAGCAGAATGGGAGAGAGATACACACCAGCGGCTCAAAGCTGCCTCACACACACACAGCGAACCCAGCTTGCACAGGTTACACACAAAAAATGCCACCCTTAGATCATAGTACACACTGCATGCATGCTTTCTGCTTACCATACATGCTACACAAATACTTTACAACAAATGCTGCTGTTGTGGTAAATATTGTGTGTATGTGTGATGCTTTAAAAATGTGTCAAGAGTCAAAATGATCTTGGTTCTTGTAGATCCGCACTAACCGTCCCCATCTATGCAGGTCTCCAGAGAAAACAAAAGCTGAAAAATGATACCTTTTATGATAGAAGAAACACCTATAAATAGACAATAATAATCATTTGCTCTTTGATTATCTTTAAATGATTAAATGGGAACCATAAAAAAAAAACACATGCTGTATTGAGTTTCAGAAGAAAGACAAATTCAAGGTTTCACTAAGCAGTGGAAAGAGAGAGGCTTATCGTGCTAAAGCTAACAACAGCATATAATGTGATTTTAAAACTCCTCAAATGGAAAACGTAATGGTGGCTGTTTCAGAGGAACAAGAGTAGGATCCAGATGCAGCAGATATTTATTCAAACAAACATAAAAGAAAATCTAGGCAAAACTGATCAATCCAGACACAGGCAAGTAAGGCAAAGGTGGAGGTGGAACAGGGGAGTGATGGAGGGCCAGGCCAGTGTGGTGGAACTGGAGACTGAGGAGGGTCAGGGAGCCTGGGTGGAGCTGGCAAAGCAGGTGGCCAGGGCGAAGTCAGCAGGGCGGCCAGGCAGAGCTGACAGGACCAAAGACCATCTCAGCAGAGCTGAAGACCACCACAGCGAAGCAGATGGGACTCAAGATCTCCACAGCTGAGCAGAAGACCACAACAGCAGAGAAGGGTCTCAAGATGGAGGGCCAGGCCAGTGTGGTGGAACTGGAGACTGAGGAGGGTCAGGGAGCCTGGGTGGAGCTGGCAAAGCAGGTGGCCAGGGCGAAGTCAGCAGGGCGGCCAGGCAGAGCTGACAGGACCAAAGACCATCTCAGCAGAGCTGAAGACCACCACAGCAAAACAGACAGGTCTGAAGATCCCCACGGTGGAGCAGAAGACTACCTCGGTAGATCATGCGGAGCTAGAGACCACCATGGTGGAGCAGAAGACCACCACAGCAGAGCAGGCGGGACTGATGATCACCACGGTGGAGCAGAAGACCACTACGGTGGATCAGCAGGAGCTAGAGACCACCATGGCAGACCAGATGACCACTACGAGAGAGCACAGAGAGGTTACAAACGGTCTCCTGTGGCTGTTGCAGAGGGCTTAGAGAAGGCCTCCTTGGCCAATACAGGACAAGCAGAGAGTTCATAGATGACCTCCATGCTCGAGTCAGGGCAGACAGAAAGTTCAGGGATGACCTCTGTGTTCATGCCAGAGCTTACAGAGAGTTAATGAGCGACCTCCGTGGTTGTGTAAGGGCAGACTGAAAGTTCATGGTTGACCTCCGAGGTCGAGTCAGAGCAGGCAGGCAGGGGGTTCAGGGATGACCTCTGTGGTCATGTCAGAGCAGGCAGAGAATTCAAAGGTGGCCTCCTTGGCCATGTTAGAGTAGGCAGAGTTCAATGAAAGTTATCTTGGCTGTTACCAGTCAGGCTGAGGGTTCACGTGCTGTGGACACCGCTGCCTCTGGAGAAGCTGTAGCCATGTGTGTGGCCCAAACACACAAGATGGCGACTGCCATCACAGGAAGTGCAGCCGATGGCGGTAGGACCTCCGGGACCACCGGATGTGGAAAAGCTGAGACCACTAAACTCTAGACCACCGGGCTCTGGATGGTTGTTTACTTATGTTTAGTAAACAACCATCAAAGTCACGATGTAACAGAAATAGAGACTGATTTTTTCTTCAGTATTGTGACATACATCCTAGTGTAGCTAATTATCGAAAAAGAAATTAAGGGCCTATCCAATTATCCAAACCTGCGACCTTTGCACTTGACCACTTGTTTACTTACATGATGTATTTCCTGTATTTGGCCCAAGTGTTAAAGTGGCCATGAAGATCGTAAGTGTGTGTGTGTAGAACTTTATTATGATTTTCAATACTTTGCATTGTAAAATAAACTTCTAAATGTCTGTTCAGTAGTCCCTATGTAACAGACGACACAAATTAGTAATTGTGGTGCTTCTAATTAGGTGATAAAAAGCAGTTGCAAATGTTGTACAAAATACACGTATCCTTGCACCAATAAAATGTGCAACACTTTATGTTTTACTACCAAGTATATGTCATATTAACTTACAGTGGAATGTTTTCCTTGACATCTACCGGTTTCGGAGCATTTGAGATGTGAGTTCCTGAACATGATGCATGATGGGATACGGTGGCCTAGAGAGCTCAATGCGCTGCAACTAAAGAAAACACATGTAAACAGAAGAAACACCAGCAAATTAAGAAAACATCTTTATCAGTTTGACAACTTATGTGCTGCAAATACCTACAATGTTTTCTTCAGTTGCAGCACTGAGCTCTCTCAGCCATCGTAGATACGCTTAGCCATAGTGTGGGAGAAGTCTGTTCACTTTATGTCAAAGTACCAGACATTCCACCTCTCCTGGAATTCCACGGCTCCCTAGCACCCGCAAATTATTCACAATATCCCGGAAATCAAGCAAACGATACAGAAGACCTGTACTTTAAAATACAATTCCACACAGTGTTGCAGCCTATAGTAGCCTACTGTATATCATTTGGGATTCAGTTCTTTTCTGAACCAATTAGTGTTATTCTAAGCCTGTAAGCTTGGTAATCAAAGGTTATTTAGCTTCAGTAATATAATGAGGTAAATAAATGAGAATTTAAATAAAATATTAATTGAGAATAAATAAAATTCAATGTGATTTTCTACCATTTCTAATCAGGCACCAAATAGAGCACCAATTAAAAATCTCAGCCAGTGGAATAGGTGACCTTCTTTTAAATTCAGTTGTGAATTTTTTCTTTTGTCTTACATGTTCTCTTCTTTTCTCCCTTTCTCTTTTAGAGGAGGTTTGTTCTGTTGGATCGTAACAGGGATGGGAAGTTAAGCAGGAGAGATCTGAGAAAGCTTCACTATAAGCGGATGCCACTGGAGCACTGCGCTCAAAGATTCTTCCAGTAACACACACAAAGAAAATGACACCAGTGCCTATAGACACACACAATCACCTCAGCACTGTGATTTTGTGGTATTTTCTCCTGTCTGACCTTCTCTGTATTTGCATAATATTACTGCAAACCCTCCCCAGCATCCCTCTGATTACAGTACACATGCCTTCAGGATGTCACCCACCCCTCTCTCTCCCATCCTCTTTCAATCTCTCTCTTCTCTCACTCATCCACTTGATCTGTGTCTCTCTCATTCAGAGCTGCGAATGCTTATTGCCTTCCTACTGTTCTAATGTGAGTGGTGTCCTTTGTGGCTGATAGCTGCGGAGAGAGACATAGAGAAATAAAAAACAAGACAGATAGAGGCAAAGAGAGTCCACTTGTAGAATTCAACAATACGGTATGTGTGTGTGCAGGTCATGTGACAAGAACAAGAATAAGAAGGTGACCCTGAGGGAGTGGACATCCTGTCTGGTTAACCGGTCAGAACGCTGGTTTCAGGATTTCATGTGTAAGTCTATATTTGTTTAATCTGAATATGAGATTCTCATGTGTAAGCATGTGCAAACACTTACGCACACACACATCAATGTGTCCGTTCTTCCTCTCTCAACCGCAGCCGTGAAGATGGGCTCACCAAAGCTGTGTCCTGTCCCAGACAACAACCTTTAAATTTTGATGTTTTATCTTTGTGGAATTGTATTTTAAAGTACTGATGGAATAGAATCCTGATCCGGATTACCCCTACCATTACTGATTATCAAAATCTGTAACTGTTTTATATATATATATATATATATATATATATATATATATATATATATATATGAAATATATGAAAATGATTATAAATCCTTAATACAGTATTATTCAAATGTAGTCATTTATGTTATATGGAAGGATGTCAGAACAATATGAAAAGTGGGGAAACACATTACCGATACCTTATCAGCTTGACTCATAAATATTAATTAATTGGGTGACATAACATTCACCTTCTTATACTCTCCAAGGCTGCATTTAATGTTGAAAAATATAAATAATTTTTTATTTAAATATGCTGATTTGGTGCCCAAGTTACCTTTTGACAGGTAGTGTGCATATATATGCATGCAAAATATGCAAAAATATTTATGGGTAAAATAGTTGCTTCACCCCTTTTATATTTAAAGTCTGATGAAACTGGAACATAATAAAAGTCTAAACATGTTACATTTTTGTTGCTTTGCGCATGCATTTGTCTGTGTGTTGTGACTCACTGCTGCAATCTAGTCAACAAAAACTGCTTTTTGAGGGACAGCAGGCATGTATCATGGATCACACAAGCAATTACTGCAGAGGGACAGCAAGAGAGAGAGAGAGAGATTGGGCTATAACCTTAAACAGAGGGATGGAGAGCAGATTAATTGAGGGGTGGTGTTTAATAGGAGAGAGATGGAGAGAGAGATGGATGGCCCATGAGAGAGATAAAAGACTACGTGAGCAGGGATGAGAGGAATAGATAATATGGCAGAGAGAGACGGAGAAAGTGAAGGACACCAAAAGAGAGAGAGAGAATCTCGTAATGCACTCACAGAATGGGACGGGGAGGGGGACAAGTTACAGTAAACCATTGCAAATGGAGGAGAGAAAATAGATTGAAGCATGAAAAATGGATCAGAAAGAGAGAGACGGCGGGGGGAGGGGTGTGAGATAGAGAGAAAGAGTTGCGGAAGGGTGTGATAAAGAGTGGAAAGACATTGTTCGATGGAAAGAGAAAAGAGGAGAGTAACTAAATGGCATCCCACCACAAAGTAACTTCCCCTTCCAGTACATCATTGATGTCTTCCACTTTTCCAAACACTAAACGCTTCCAATCATTTCTGCCAAGTGTGAAAAATTGATTCTCAACATTTGAAAACAAGTAGATCGAGTTTTCCATGTATATATGACCCCAGGAAGTGCAGTACAATAATCAGATCTCATTACATTTGTAGCTTTTAAAGTGGGTTTGGTTTCCTGTAGCAGTAGTGCAGTCAAGAATCATCTCATCTGGCAGCCTCTTCTGCATTGTTTTGGTTTATGGTGCGGTTTGATATCTGTCATCGTGTTGCCTACTCATGCTGTGTTGTGACATTTTGGGGTTATGTTGTCTTTAATGTGTGCTGTGTTTTTCTTGTGACTTTGTGTTCTTAATACGCAATGTATTTTGGCCCTGTGTTGTCTTGCTCTGTGGAATACCTGATGGCCAATGGCAGCATATACATACACTGAATAACCATAATAGATTTAACGGTACATTTAATGTAATTTTACAGTAAAATACAGTTAAATTAACAGTTTTTGGAAGTGAAAACTAAGTCATTGTATAATTTACAGTGAAAAAACGTAAATTGACATTCCCTCAGTTCCCTGCATGACACTTCACATTTGATGTATTTTCGTTTTTTCTAATCAGTTATGTACATTTGGGTTTTATGTTACATCTAATGTTGTTAAATTAATGTTTATTGCATTTTTAAAATTTCATGTGTGTTACCATAATGGTGTTTAGTGTTTGTGTGAATGACACTGTGTGCAGCTTCTATATATTAGTATTGCCCTTCTCAGCTTGTGGAAAAGCTGCTTGTGATGAACTTTGATTCATCATGTGACTCTCCTCACCACTGTGTTTGGTGGTTGTCAGTGTATTACAAAAGTTCAAAACAGATATTAGTACTTCAATAGGTTGGTAAATTAACATTATATCAGTTAATGAAATACGGTTTATTACTGTAAATTTAAGTTAAATCTGCAAAGCCTAAAATGTTGCTAACATATTTTTTACAGTAAATTTCTAGCAAACACAGCTGCTGGGTTTTTTACCTTAAATTTAATGGAATTTTTTTTACAGTGTGTAAACCATAATTATTACAAAATAAACCTTTAAATTACACAGTTTTGAATGGTAAAACAGACAGTAAACTAAGTGCTGTCCTGTAAAACCTAAAATGTTGCTACCATATTTTTACAGTAAAGTTCTGGCAACCACAACTGCCTTTTTTTTTCTTTTCTTTTTTTTGCTGTAATTTTATGGGGATTTTTTTTTTTTACAGTGTATGTACTAATACAGTGAAAAAAATAAATAAATAAATACTGTATTTATTTTAAGCATAAAACTGTTGATAGATGTCCAGGGTCTCATGTAGAGCATTAAAAAACTGGTAGGAGACAATTCAAAATTTCATGTTCATATACTTTGGGTAAGAAGTTGTATATGTAAATGCTGTAATTGACCAATCAGAATCAAGTATAATAATGTATGCTGCCTGGCATACTATATCTAATCTTTTACCTAAATATGTGTGTGTATTATTACCAGAGAAAATAATTGACTTTCCTACTTAGTTTTAAAAAAAAACTGCATTTATTTTATCAATATCTGCATTTATTTGATCAAAATATTTTGAAATATTACTACAATTTGAAATGTAATAGTTTTGTGGAAACAATTATATATTTTTGAGGATTCTTTAATTAACAGATTCAAAAGAACACCATTAAATTTAAATGCATCCTCGATGAAGTATCAATTTAAAAATAAAATACTGACCCCAAACTCTTGAACAGTAGTGTAAAAAAAACTTGACTGGAATGCCCTTTTAATGAAAGTCTATGGAACAATTGTATGCCCCATACACTTCCATTCCAGTGCATTAGCTGAAATCATTGTCTGTGCTAATGTCAATAGAACTTAACTTGTATTTAACCCTGAATGTTTATTTAAGGGTTTGTATGTGTTCAGGAATGAGTCCTGTCTGTGTTTAAGGAGATAAAAAGGATTATAATACATCTATTTTCAGTAACGTTTCAAAGCTTGGCAGATCTTTAACGAATTTGTGTGTAAGTCAGAAAGAAAAAGGAGAGAGAGCCTTTTATCTGAAAATATGAAATGAAATGTGGTCTAGTGGAGAGACACAACCCCTGGGGTCAAATCAGGCCCCCCTCAGCTCTCTCGGGACCCTCCCCCTCAATCAGCTATAACTGTTTCAAAGAGAGACACACACACATACCATCTCATTAACAGATCTATTGTCATATGCTCTGCTTCAGACTGTGTGACAGCACACACACACACACGTTTGAACCTTACACCCCGTCTCTGGTCACATCTCTGTCTCTCTGAGGCCACACAGACAGATATCCTGCTGTTGTAATGGACACAGATGCAGAAATAACAGTTCCATATGGAATTGTATGGATGAGATCATGTACATGTGTCATGCACTAAACTCCCATTGGACGAGATATCATAGTGACCTGCTGCAGCCATGACATCACGCGCTGGGAGGTCAAGCTAAACTCTGGGTAAAAGTGACGTGTTGACTGGTTAAAAAGACAATACGCATGACAGCATGAAGATTTATGAGTGATTTTTTTTCTCTCTCAATCACTTTTTGCTTCTGTTCTGTTTTCTTCTGTTATTTTCTTAATTTTTATTGTATTTTTTATGCTTTATTGCTGACAACATTAGTATTGCCAGTGAAAAATGGAAAAATAAAGTAAAATAATAATAAGGGCAAATTAATAAGTAACATTAACTCAAGTTAAAGCTCATTAACTAATTATTATCCAAGTTTGTTTAGCGCTTCGAAATACAGTATATCAAAAGAGCCTTACAGAAAATGTCTACTAAAGAGGAAATACTGGTAGTGCATAATAAAATAATAAATTAAAAAGTTAAGATTAATTGATTTAGCTGAATTGATTTAGTCATTATTTAGTGAAGATGAATAACACTAAATGTGCCAAAATAGTGACATCATAATATTTTCATATAGCCTATATATACTCCCTCTCTCCCTCTCTCTCTCTCTCTCTCTCTCTCTCTCTCTCTCTTTCTGTCCCTGGAGAGAATCCAGTTTTATATGGGCAGATGGGCAACTGTTTGTCATCTGCTGTTAAAATTCGGATCACTATCAACAGACCACTATCTGTCCCTTTTCTCTCTCTCTCTGTCAGTGTTGTGTTATGCAGGACTTTGCACTGAGCCACAGAGGTCTTCTCATCATAACCACTGAACTGGAACCATATTACATTAATACGCTTACAATCTGTACAGGACTAATGGGCTGCATTTGTGAGAAACCTTTAACCAGCCATGAATAATTGATAAAACCTGAAAATTCAATTATTTTAATTAAAGATACGTTGTAGGTTTGTGTATGAATGCATGCTCTACAGAGACAGAAGCATCCAGCAAATATGGTGAATGAATTATTAAGAAGAACACAAGAGAACAGAAATTCTGCATGGTCTGGAAAAAAACTAACCAGTAAAAGAGAAAGAGGGAGCGAGTAAGAGGAACACCAGTCAGAAAGACAGAGGAAGAGAAAGCTGGTGGACTGTGAGTGTGTGTGCATTCATGTACATGTGTGTCAATTTCAGTATTTCTGGCAAAATCCTAAAGATTAATCAGTTATAAATCAAAACTTCAAAACCCTGGCAGTATCAGAGAGAGCCAGACTTCAGGCAGTTCAAAGGGATTTTGAAGTGGGCCAGACCCATTTAAGGCACTCACCCAGCTCTCCAGGGGGGACAGGAGTGTGGGGCCCACCTCCTACCCAAAGATTTAGCACTGGCCCGATTAAAATATCAAACTTAAATATATAATTATTTTGAGTAAGTTAGTGAGATTCATTCCTGAAATATTGAATTTTTAAAGTCACCATGAAATCAGAATTGACCACTTATTTTTTTTTTATTATTTTTTTTTTTTTATTGAATATTGCAGTATTTACTATAAATGATTTATTAGTGCACTCATAATCTTTAATCATCTCTTCTCTTCTCTGACCCTATTTACACCTGGTATTATGCTGCCTTAATGTGCTCTGGGAATTATCATAAATACGAGTTTCCTAGGTAAAAATTGCGCATGAATACCCTCCCATTTTGAATCTCGTAATCATGACTTCAGAAGTGGGAATTATTAAATTTCTGATAGCACATAAAGGCAGCATAAGATGCGTTTTGGTAGATCAGATCGCAAGTGGATGACGCTAAATCCAAGTATAAACAGGATCTAAAACGTTTTGAGTTTAACCACTACCAGAGCAGTGTTGGGTAAGTTACTTCAAAAAAGTAATTAATTACTAATTACTAATTACATCATCAATGCTGTATTTAAAATACTTTTCTAATTACTCTGTCTGAAAAGTAATTTAATTTAATAGTCAGTAATAAGTAACTTACTAATTACTTCTTAAAATCCCTATAAACCTTGACCGAATAAACAATATAAAGGAAACTCTTTTAATAATTTAGTCAAACATGGAATAGTTTAGCCTTTTATAGCTTTTTAAAACATTTTAATTTTATTAAAACATATACTATAATACTTTTATTTACTTTATAATACTTATAAATACTTATATAAATAAATATTTATAAATACTTTATACATTTTTTTTTTTGTAACAAATAGGGATGTCAATATACCAAAAATCTAGTAGTCGGTACCAATACCACCAAAAGTGCACAATACTCGATACCACGGTAAAAATATATAAAAATACAAATAAAACAATGCTATATATTTTTTTCCAGGTAGGTCTAATAATAGTAAGTAAAAATACCACAGAAATTGAATAATCAAATATAAAATAACTCTGCATAGTCATAACTGTATAAATTAAATATAAATTAATCCTTATTAAAGCTTTTCTTTTGTTGTTTGATTATCATTTATAATACAGACAGCCAATAGCAGACAGTAGCCGGAGGACAATATGCTGTTACACATGCTGTTCACATTCACATAACCAACGCGAATATACGCCAAGATGGGCATTTTGACATAACTGTGTGTGTATTTGAACGTTTATGTGTAATAAACCGCGAAACTCTGACACTCGCAAGAGGCGGCTATGTGTGTGCGCTTTGGTTGAGAGCGCACTGACTGAAGACCGTCTCTCAGAGAGCGCGCACAGTTTTTTCTCCCTAGGACATAGCTTACATTTTACCGTAATGTTCTTGCCTACCTGTGTCAAAAAAGTGAAGTAATTGTAATATTTCCATTCTGCAAAACAGCCACTCGCTTCTGCCGACATCTTCAGACAAACTCACGTGCAACTGCACTACAGCTAACGATTTTAAAGAAGCAGCGTTCACTTTTACCTTTAGACGACAAATTTAGATTTTAAATTCAATATTGATTTAAACAGAACTGTTGAACTAATTTACAGTATGTAACCCAAGTACATTATAAGTAACTGTAATTAAATTACCTAAAAATGAACAGTAATCCCTTACTTTACTTTTTCAGTGGATAACTTAGTAACTTAGTAACGCATTACACCCAACACTGTACCAGAGGCAGTCGAAAAAGCCTCTGCTTTTCGGATTTTTTCCGTCATCTCTGGGCGCGTTCATATGTAAATTGCGCAAGCTTATTTTGTTTATTAGATCAAAAGATCTGAAAAAACCCTTACATTTACCCTCCCCTAGAAGAAATCAGGACAGAAGTGGTTGAAAGTGGACAAAAGAGACGAAATAAAATACAAGGTGGAAACGGGTATGTCTCTCTCGTCCACTTTTGATCCGATTGACCAAAACACATCTTGTTGATTATGAATATAGTTCTGTTTCATTCAATACAAAAAAAGAGGAATGCACTTACAACGACAACTAATAAATAGCTGATATTAAGATTCTACATTATTTTTTAAAGGGGTCATATATGCCACTTTTACAAGATGTAAAATAAGTCTCTGATGTCACCAGAGTGTGTATGTGAAGTTTTAACCACAGATCATTTTTATAGTATGTTAAATTTGTCCCTTTTTGAGGGTGAGGAAAAATGCTCTGTTTTTGTGTGTCCCTTTAAATGTAAATGAGCTGCTGCTCACAAGAAGAGGGCGGAGTGTCAAGAGCTCCTGTTAGCACTAGCAGCGCTGATTACCTCATGAAGACTCACTTAAAATGTCAGAAACTGTTCAGCCTTTTATGTTGACAATGATGGAGAGACTCAAGAAGAAGTGACAACATGTAGAATGCAACAGGACGTTTCTGAATGGTTAGTTGATGAATTTATGTAGCTGATGTGGAGTTAACTTCTTAAAGTCATTGATTAGCATATTCTGTCCTGATAATCTATAAATCGCTCATGTGGGAACTGTTGTAAGATCCTACAGAGCCAGAGAAATATGCTGCATTAAGATAGAACAGGTATAGTTTAGTTTAATTAGGCATCACAACATTATAATGTACAGTATGAAAAATAGATATTCATGTTGAGTGTTATTACATTATTAGTGATTAACTTTAAATTAATTCTAATATTGGTCTCAAACAGGGTCTAAAATGATTAATTGAACAGTTTCATGGACTACATCATGTAAACTAATCATCAAAAGTCTGCAACTACACATTATAAGTGTGTCATTTGGGACAGGGCCACACTTTATAGGCAGCTGCCTGTGTAGACTGTCAGAAGAAAGCATGGCAGCTCACTTGTTTATTCTCATTTTCTCACATTTACCTACTGAAAAGAGTAATTTTGTCTAAATGAAGTTTGGAAACTAAGGCCAAAGTTTCACTTTACACATCTCACCACTAATGACCAAGCATTACAACCCACATTCCTACAAACACTCTCCTTTTTAGAGCCAAAACTTTCTGAAGCTGAGAGTAAACAAAATATAATGGTCAAGGACAACATGAAACATAATCTGAAGGGTTTTTAGGATGAATTTCCTCTTTCTACATTGGATTTAGCATGACCGTGGCCGTCAAGAACATTGTAGATTCAATAGGACTCTGATTGTCAGTCATCTCAGGTTCCTCTTGTTACTGTTGAGCTGCTGTCCTGATCTGAACCAAAGCCACTGGTGGCGACCAGCCACAGAAATCACTTCTTACTGGCCAGACATATCAATTTTTTAGGGAAATCAAATCCTGGATGAGCTTTAGTTTTACTCGTGAGCGATGCTGGAGCTGGAGCCACAAACATTCATACACACACGCACACAATGACCAGATGGGTGGAGTGTTCTCATTACTTCAATAGCATGGCTGAAGCACCCATAGAACACATTCAAAAAGGCCCAAGAGACATGCTTAACACACACACACACACAATGCAAATAGCCCTTTTCATTCTGCTGTGGAGGATGGACAGAATGTGAGGGAGGGGTGGAAGATGGAGAGATAGCATTGTGTGGAGGAAAGAGGCACAGTGTCGAGTTCGGGAAAAACACTTACAATTACATGTACATATTCAATCTCTTTGAGAAGAGCACTTGACCTTTAGAACAATACGTACACAAACGCACACACACCCACGCTTCAGGTGTTGCTGTAGAGGGACTTTATGTTCAGTGCTGATGTATTTATGAAAAATATAGGCCTACATTTAAATATCTATATCTCTAGTTTTGATAAAACAACTACACAGGTTCCAAAAGGGGTTTTCTACAGCGATACCATATGGAACCATTTTTGATTCCCCAAAAAACTTTTCAGTGATCAGTTCTTAAAAGAAACATTTTTTTCTTAGTGTGAAGAACATTTTAAAGAACCTTTTCCACTATAAAGGACCTTTTGTGCAATGAAAGGGTTTATGGATGTAGCAGTTTCTTCATGGAACCATTGATGCCAGTAAAGAAGCTTTATTTTTATTATACACATGAAGTATATATATATATATATATATATATACTGTTTATAATTAATTTTAAGGTTTTTGGTTTCTATGAGAATTAATGGAAATTATCTGGTTCCCAAAATGTAATTAACACATCCCTATGCAATCTTCAAAAACACACACGTTTCTGAACACCCTCCCCAAGTCTCTCTGCAATTACTCCACACGTGCACACACACACACACACACACACACTCAACCACCCCTCTTGCAACAACAGCCCTCACCAAGAGACTTTCTACATCCTTTTAGCCATCATCTATCTCTTCCTCCTCTTTTCTCTCTCTCTCTCTCTCTCTCACATACACACAGTTCACACGCGCATGTGTCTGTTTGACTAGTGCGCCTCAGTTATCAGACTGCACCGATCTGGGTCGGGGGGAGAAAAGAGAGGAGAGAAAAGGAGTGGAAACGAGAGAAGAGAGAGGATAAGGGAGAAAGAGGAGAGGAGAAGGGTGGGAGGGTTTTTCTTTTTTCTTTCTTTCCCTCTATCCTCAGGACTCCAGCAGGACAGGGGAGTTTCTGTGACTCTGAGCACCAGTGGAGAAGACATCAGACCCATTTACTTCTGCTCTTCTTCACCTCTCCTCCTTTCTTTCTTCAGAGTGGAGGTCCCGAGCACTGGCTGAGGTAAGTACGTGTGATTGCGATTTGAGTGTCTGTGATTACATGTCAGGGACTCAACTGGTAGAGCATAGTGCTAGCAACGCCAAAGTCATGGGTTCGATTCCCTGTGAAAACACAAAGTGATATAACGAAAATCTTGAATGCAAGTTGCTTTAGATAAAAATAATTATGTTTAGTATATGGGAAACCCTTTTCTTCAATCTCTGTTTTCTTTTTCCTATTACTTTGTTACATGAGACTGTGATCATCCTCTCTTTCTGTGTGTCTCTTACTCATGTCTCTTTGACCACTAAATAGCCCATAAGTACAGCAGTGAGATAGTATGTGGTTTAGGATGGTGGTTCAGTTTCATGGAAATCCAGAACAGGGAAAAAAAAAAAAAGAGAAAGAAACTCCTGCAGCGCAGATGAAAAATATCAGAAAAGAATAACATATATATATATATATATATAAAAAATTAAAATTAAATACATTAAAATTAAAAAAACAATATAACATCTAAACACATAATATAAAAATAGGAAATATATCAAATATTTCAATAAATCTGTAGACATTAAGTAGATTTTAAGTAGACATTAAAATACTAAACAAATATTATAATAATAAAACATGTAAAAAATATATAATAATAAATGTAAAAATTTAATTTTGTTTATGATAACATATCTTCTGTACATAGTTTATGATAACACATCTTGTATATTGCTTGCTGTGGTAGTGTTGTAACTGCACGACCATGACAGTAATGCGTCTCTGAACTGAATTCAGCTTGATTCAATTCTGAGAGAGACAGAGACAGAAAGGAAAGAAAGACAAAGCAATTAGTGTTACTTGATTTGTTAAAGTCAGCCATTAGCTCTTGACCATAATATATTTCTACTCTTCCCCAATCTTTCACTAAACCCTCTTTCTCCCCATCTGAGTATGTCTCTGTCTATTTACCCCCCTACGGCCCACATCTTTGCATGAGTTCTCAGTTTTCATTCTATACCATTCAAGTTTGGAGTCCTTTTCTGTCTTTCCTTCTCTCTTTTCTACCTCTAGCCCCTTCTTTTCTCTCTTGCTTTATACCTTGCTCCCCTGGGAGCAGTCAGGACCCCTGCAAAGAGCATGTGTCACATGACACCACAGCCACCAACACCATCAACAAGCTCTCTAACAGATCGAGAGCGAGAGAGTGAGTGTGTACAGTAATACGAGATCGCCGAACACAGTAAACACGGAGATTGAGAGATAAAGAGAGAAATAAAACTGGTGTGAGATTTACTGAATGGACAGATTTAGTGCTATAGAGACATGGGGAAACAAAAACAAATCATGTTTTTGCATTATGACATTATTAATATTATTATTATTATTTTGACAATTTAGCATTTTCCCTACTAATTATCATTACCGTAATGTGTCCAGGCATCTCACTCCCATTATTTTCAATGGCAATTCTCATTACTGCAATACAGTATTTTTTTATTTATTTTTTTTTACATTTTTTAATTCATATAAAATAAAATAGCCTACAGCAAACATTACCATGGTGTATAAATACTTTTTAAAAAGTATTTAAATAATATAAATATTTTAATTATTTAAATAATATATATTATATTTTTTAGCATCGCAGTATTGATATTGTTGCATTACATTAATAAGAATTTTAGCAGAAAATGGCGTGTAACCAATTTACAATGCAAAAAAAAAAAAAAGAAACTTTAATGGCTTTTTTTCTTAATGTAAAATAGTTATTTTGATTTTTGAAATTTAATTTAATTCAGACATGTTCTTGACTTGTTATGAGATTCACCTAGAGGTGTATGACTATCCATCCAGCTCTTTTCGTTTTATGTGCACGTGTCAATTTAGTCTTCCATTTTTCTTCTACACTTCCTTCCATCCCTTTCTCCTCCTGTCTTTCTCTCTCACCTCCTACGCCCTTGTTCGGCTCCTCCCACCTTCACTGTCCCTTTTACCTCTTTTTTTTTTCTTCTGATCCTCTCTTTCTCACCTTCACTGTCTTTTTTTCACCTTTCTTAATCCCTCTCTTCATCTTCCTGGACATTTTCCCGCTCCGATCTCACTCTCTCTCTCCTCTCTTCACACTTTCCTTGCATCCTCCTTTTCCACCCCCTCCACCCTTCTCTTCTGTTTCTAATGAGGGCCTGTTCAGCAGTCATAACCAGAGCAGAGGGTGGGTGATGAGAGCGCGCGACGCGTCTCATGCGCGTTCACTCCACAGCCTGTCATCTGATCTACGGAGAAACGTTTCCCCAGCGACAACCATGAGTGTTGTTATGGGGACACTTTTCAGCACGATGGCTTTGATCGCTGCCTCTCTTTCTCCCCGGGGACGTGAACTCACATCACTGGGCCCATCAGCTGCAGATAAACACCGATTGAACATCTGAGAGTTTCAAACTTTCTTAACTCTCCCCCACAGCCGCTGCTCGGCGGTGTTCAGATTACCTCCAGGTGCTGTTTTGGTCGGTTTTGTTCTTTTTGTCGATGGGTTTTTATACTACCAAAGCAGCCTGCTGTTCGTACATAATAAAAGGAGTTGAATTCTATTTCCACAGTAAACCAATTTGATGTCGCCTGTTAAAAATAGAGACATAAATTCAAGTGAGTTTTTTGCCAGGCATCGCTGAAGTGCCGCTCTCGTCTTGCAGGCAGCGCGAGGCTTCTGTGTGGAGTGTCAAAGCAGAGAGCAGCGAGTGTTAGCGGATAGCAAATTTTCTTTGCTCATATAAATAATTCTCTCTGAATAAAGGCAAATGTTTCCTGCTATCAATGAATCATCAGCTGGGATGAGACTAACTTTCTCTCCCTCATCCTCTCGCGTTTTTCCTCTCTCTCTCATCTTGCCCTCACAACAGATGGAGTGTGAGAATTAACTGATTGACTGATAGCTCGGTTCTTCGCTTGTCAGCCATAATGAATAACCTTTGTGTTGAATGTCGGCTGAAACACCAGTGAGTTTGTCAGCACCTTGTGAGATAAATAACAGCACTGTCATCTAACACATCAGCCCTGAGTGCAGATCTACCCGAGAATGTGAGTTTCAGCCACCAGAGATGGATTTTGACAGGTTTTTAGAAGATTTTAATCTTAATTTCAATTTAAAGTTGGCAGTTTATCTCCAACTTTCACATCAAGGACAAGGCAGATGTTTTAAGTATGATGGATTTACTTTTTGTGAAATGAGATAATGTCAAAATTCTGCTGAATTATCAGCTCCTTTGAAACTTCCAGATGTCCTCGTTTGTCTCGGAGCCTTCATTAGCCAAGGCATGGGACGTTTGTTATCTAAATAGAATGACTGACAAGATACGATAAATCAACTTTTTACTACAGTCTGTAATACGAATATGCGTACTTCCCTATAACATTGTATGCAAATAGCAGTGTGTCAAATGAGCAGAACAGTAGTAGACGAACAATATCTGGATGAAATACTGCATCTGCAGAGATTGTGAAGTGTGTAACCAGTGGCCACTGGAGCTGAAACAGCAGTTTCAGAAACAGTTTCTGGACATCAGTTTCTAAAAGTTGAAAAACAAAAATGGCAGATAACCGAGTCAGACCAGACTGCTTTTTAAGTCCTTAACCAAAAAACATTTACATTTTAAAGCAATTGCCCCAGTGACAAGCTGTTGTACCCCTAAAGGCACCATTTTTGCACAGTGTTGCGAGTATGCCATAGGTCGAAGGTCAGACAGGTCAAACAACATGGTAGATGTAGCATGCTCAATACTGTAAAGAAGTCAAACTTCTTAATCAAATTTATTATATACTGAGTATAAGATTCAAATGCTCCCCTTCATATTGTCTTTATGAATGGAGAACTGATCACGGTAGTTCTATAAAATGTTATTAAAAAGGATAGTTCACTTCATCTACTCACCCTCAAGTTGTTCCAGACCTGTATGAGTTTCTTCTGTTGAACACAAAAGAAGATATTTTGAAAAATATTGGTAACCAGAAAGTTGACAGTTAACTTTCTTCAAAATATCTTCTTATGTGTTCAACAGAAGAAAGAAACTCATACCGGTTTGGAACAACTTGAGGGTGAGTAAATTATGACAGAATTTTCATTTTCTATCTAATACTTTTTTGATGTGCTTTAAGTTGTCAATGAAAATCTTTCTCCACCAAAAGTCTTTTAATGTAATAGTTTTCAAAGTTAAAACTTAAAAAATCCTTGTTGTCCTTTGATGTCACCCTTGTGGAAATATTCAAAACTATCAAAAAAAATTTTTTAAAGGCTCTTACCTCTTGTTTAAAAATGACATTCTTTGTTTTCCAGGCAAGTGAGTGGCCGTTTGTGTTGGACAAGGATGGCTCTCTCCTGGTGTCTCTGCCTGGCCATGGCCCTCTTTTCTTGTCCCGGCACCATCAATGCCCTGGCACCTGAAAATGAAGTGACATTACACCCCACAACATGGCTGAGTGAGAACAGGGTCACACCAGTACATCTGCCTAAAGGACATGCTCGCAGGTAAAAGACACCTTGGGGGACTGGTGGGCGATAGACAATAAAGAATTTAACCAGTAAGGGGAAGGTACACTAAAACTGGCCAAGTGGGCCAATCAGAAAGGAAAAGAATAAAAGAGAAACACTGATTGTGTATATTTTGCAGCTTCTAACTCAAGTAGAGAAGAAATGGAAGAGTTTAGATCAACATTGTAGTCCTCCAGAGAAAGATTGCTAATACTGCATAATCACTTAGCAGGGAATCGACTCATCTGAAAATCACTGTAAACTGATATCTGTCCTCTAGAGCAGGGGGTTTCAAATTACCATGCAATGGAGTACAAAATGGTGGTTAGAAAAAAATATATATACAATATTAACTAAATATTAATAAATATTTCCTGATATTTGTCACAATCATGTTTACTTCTCACTGTCTTGTTTAGTTTTAGTTGTTTAGTTTGTTTCTCATTGGGTCGTAAGGTATTTTCAACATTCACAGGCGCTAGTTGGTGATTTTAATGCCGTCCGAATCAAGAATATCAGTTTTTCTCCCACCACCCTCGTAAAAATCCCCAGCTGAATTACCTACTGTTTTTTTGAAAAACACCTAGGTCATGCTGGAATTTAATTCCCATCCGAATCAAGAAGAGATCGATTATAAATTCACTGTTTAAATCCTTTTTGACCACTGCCGAGCTCCATACAACAACTGTTGTGCTTTGCTGTAATTTGGATGCATTTTAAAGATCTAGCCTTCACTTTTATTACTGAAATGCTGGAAAGTATTTACAAGAAAAATATTTCATCACCGCTCAGAGGAGAAAGAGAAGAAAAACATGTAAACATTTAAAATGGGCTGTTAATATGGCAGCAATTATAAACTTAAAAAATATAAACCGAGCAGCTTTATGTTTACCGCATGTAAATAAAAGGCTATGTTAACTTATTTCCACTAATTTCCACATTTTTTAAATGACTTCATTTTGAGATAAAATACAAGACAGAACAGCATTTTAACCATAGCACATCTGTCTTTATACTTTTAAACATAAGATTTAAATAATTATATAATAAATTGGATATTTTTTCCTATTATTAAATTAAATATGATTTTTTTCTTCTTCTAATTATTCAAAGCATATGACATTTTATATACAGCAGACAGTTATGTGACTGACCACATGAGCAGCGCATTCCCAGGTTCGTTGGACATAAAACTTGCTCCTTCACCGTGAATAAATCGCCATCCGAATGCAGGAGTTTTATCACTGAGTTGCCATGCAAATGTTTTTTTATGGACGTCCACATGGGAAACAATTAACGTCCAAATAGGGCTTTAGTCTTTGTCATTGCTTGAGTTTTAGTCGTTCATTAGTTTCTAATCCTCACCTGTTCCCTGTTCTGTTGATTACCTTCCTTGTGTATTTAAGCCTTTTGTCTTCTTCAGTTCATTGTCTTCTGTTAACGTTATGTTGTGTATGTGTAGTATTCTCTTGTTTATTAAAAAAGTATTATAATTTTTCGTTCATCATCTTTGAATTATCAACACAGCCAACCTGTGACAATATTATTTTTTATTACTGTTACTGTTACTAATTAGTATTACACATATTTATAATATTCCTATTTTTCACAATATAAAGTATTTAGTATTTAGGGTCAGTGTTGTTATTTTTAACGAAAACCAAAACTATTAAACATTTTGATAATTGAAATAAAATATTAAAATATTAGATGAAAAAGTTAAACTTTAAAACAAAAAAGAATAAGAACAATTAATCAATTAAAAACTAAAATAAGTTTTAAACGCATTAAAATTAAAACTAAACTAAAACATTAATACAAGTACGTTAAAGCTATATAGAAGCTATATAAAAAAATAATAAAAATGACAAAAGCACATAAAATTACAAACAAAATGTAACTGAATATAAGAATAAAAACTAATTCAAAATATGAATACATATTAAAATTGTTTATCAATAATAATAATAACAAATATTAAATCATTTTTGAAAAAACTCTGATCCACAAGATTTTTTTCTCACAAATAGAAACCTAGTCCATGTAAAAAGTACAATATCTCCTTGTAAACAGTTTGTGTCTAGCTTCATGTCTGTAGTAGAGACATTCACATTATGCTTCACTGTACTATTTTCTACTAAACTATTTTCTTGACATTCTGAAATCAATGATGGAGTCATTTATCTCCTATCTGTTTTATTCTTGTTAATGGGCTTAAAATCATGCCACAAATTTCTCAGTTTTCTATCTATCAAACCCAATATATAGCTAAACCCAAACCCAGCTAAAACTGCAGCTTTCTTTTTCCATTAGCAAAACTAGCCAGTGAGAATCACAGTGAGAACTGCTCCCTCACCCGTAACAGAGGTGGTGTCAGGCTTCAGACCGAGCGCGAGAAAGAGAGAGAGAGAAGAACAGAGTGAGTTTCAATGCGCAGCCACAGGGCAGGAGCTGCTGATCATAAATCAAATTAATTAATCTATTAAAAGATTGTAACTGTGCTTTCCACACAGAATCTCTCACTAAAAATTGCATTAAAAGGGTAAGGGATGGACACACCTGAAGTGTACCTGCCAGTAATCCCTCAGTCTAAAACTATGACCCTTTGTTTTATTGTCAAGGTCAAAGTTAAACCTGATTACCAGAAGAATTAAATCAATATTATGATAATGTGCTATGCCGGTGAGCCAGCGGCATGCAAATAAGAGATCTAAATCGCATTAAACAAACGCTGAGTCTTAAATCTAATGTCTGACTATTTCCATAGAAATAATATAATGAGCAGTTGAAGATGCAGAACACCATTGACTGAAGCTAGCATCACAAGCTTGTTTTCAAGGTCAGAGGAAGTGGCGCTTGCCAAATGGCTGGTGTTACCAGAATGCACAGAGGGAGGTTCACCAGATTCTGCCCAGTGTGATGTTATTTACGGAGGGGGAGTGAATGTGTTTCCTGCTTGAGCAAAGCACTCTACAGTGATGGTGCACCTGGCATCAGCTGTGATCTGTAAACATTAGGGTTTGTGGAGATGCATATCTAAATGACGGTGATGGATCGATAGAAGCTTATCAGAGATCAGTCATTCTGGAGTCATTGCTTTTGTTTCACCTCACCTTCATTAGCAGATCAACCTATGCAAACATCAGCAGTCAAACAGTCCCCATGGAAGCTCTGCGGCATGTTATTTAAAGGTGTCATGTTATACACTTTTTAGCATTAATTTCCCCCCCTTGAGGTCCATTTAAATAATGTTTCCATTTTTGCTCCAGAACAGACATCTCCTGGACTAATCCTTATTAAAGGGATAGTTCACCCAAAAATGAAAATTCTGTAATCATTTACTCACCCTCATGTTCTAAACCTATATGCATTTTCTTCTGTGAAACAGAAAAGAAGATATTTTGAAGAATGTTGGTAACCAAACAGTTTTGGTGACCATTGACTTCTACTGTATGGACAAAAAAAAAAAAAACACCTCTCAAAACAGACATTTCAAAATATGTCCTTTTAAACTGCCTTGAAAAAAGTCATACAGGTTTTGAACACCATGAGGGTGAGTATATAACACAATATTCATTTTTGCGTGAACTTTTTAAAGGGTTAGTTCATGCAAAAATGAAAATTCTTTTCTCCCTCTCATTAATTACTCACCCTCATGATGTTCCACACCCATAAGACCTTCATTCATCTTCTGAACACAAATTAAGATATTTTTGATGAAATCCGAGAACTTTCTGACACTGTCAAGGCCCAGAAAGGTACTAAAGACATAATTAAAATAGTCTACGTGACTACAGTGATTCAACCTTAATGGTATGAAGCGACAAGAATACTTTATGTGTGCAAAAACAAAAATAACGACTTTATTCAACAGTCGCTTCCCTGTCAGTCTCCTATACTGTTGACGCAGTAAACACAGAGCAGCGCTTCCGTGTTCTATCAGAACGCCGATTCTGTATTGGCCGGCTCCTCCATCAGCATCACACGCTTGCATTGTGCTGCTCACGTGTACAGCGTTGGACAATACTAAGCTGGCGTTCAGATGTAAACACGGAAGCCTTCACTGTGCTTACTGTGCCAACTTTCTTTATGTAAGGATAATGACAGGAAAGAGAATAGATTTTTGAATAAAGTCATTATTTTGTTTGGTTTTTGCACACAAAAAGTATTCTCGTCGCTTCATAAAATTAAGGTTGAACCACTGCAGTCATGTTAACTATTTTAACAATGTACCTTTCTGGGCAGTAGTTGGTAATTAAATTGCTGTCTATGGAGTCGGACAGCTCTTGGATTTAAAAAAAAAAAAAATCTTAATTTGTGTTCTGAAGATAAACAAAGGTCTTAGGGGTTCGGAACAACATGATGAATAATTAATGACAGAATTTTCATTTTGGGGTGAATTAACCCTTTAATGTAAACGCCCTCTTTATATAAGAAACAGCCTTCTACTTACAAGTGGGTTTGCTGGCTGGTACAATATAGATGCCAAATGTTCATGATACAAAGACATGTCGCTCAAACTATAAAGGTCAGACTGAAATGATCAGAAACTTTGTTAAAATAAACTTCAACCACTCATTTCTAATATTGAGATCCTTCTTAATGATATGCAGAGCCAGGAACAGCACAGGGTAGGGTGGACATTGATAAATGTTACCCTGGTGATTAGAAATAATGTTAATATGACTGAGCAGATCAAGTTTCTGAACAATGAATAGGGGTTTACTCAGAAATCTGGGCAGTCATGTGTCAAAGTATTTGGGTTTCTGATCTTAGAATCATAAATCCAATGATTTTGTAACAAGCAGCTTAATCTCAGTTGAGGGTCTTTTATAGAAGCCTGTTTCTGCTTCAGAGTAAAAAAATAAAACAAGTATTTTTTTAAAAGAGAAAATTTTAAATAGGAAATATAGACACATTGTGAGATATGAAGTCGCAATTGCGAGAATTAGTCACAATTGTGAGATATTACATCACAGTTATGTTAAAAGTTTTTTATTTTAAAAAGGAATGAATACAATTAGATTCTTTAATGCATAGATGCAAACTCCTCACCTTTCAGTGACAACTCACCTTTTTGAGATCAAAATAGGTCACTTATGGGATTTGCATAGATCCAATGAGAAAGTGTTTTTATGGGGGTGGGGGGTCTTACAAGGGTACTTGGTTGTTTCAATTAGTACTGTACATTGTTTGCTTTACTCTTACTTTAAAAACTAATGTCTTTAACGGGGAATATTTTATGTATTTGAGGTCTGAGATGTGGGAATGGTAAAGAGGGCAAACAGTTTGCAGTTTAGCGCAGTATTGCCGTCTAATCAGCCAATATTGTCTTAAATATCCTGCATTACAGTTTTGGATATATACAGTATTAAAAATAAATTAAAAATCCCTTAAAGTAACTACAAATGAGCATGTAAAGCAAATAAAAAAAAAAAAAAAAAAACATATTGTGCGAAGCATGCCCCCGCCCCGCACAACGTTTTCACTTTTTTCCCCCTTACCTGTTTGCATCCCTGTTAATGAGACACGATTAGGCTGGTGCAAATTGGTAAAGGATATTGTTTGACCAATTAATTTATGATAATGGTTAATTAATGGAATATATAATTAGATTTTTTGAGAGGACAATTATGAACAATTAGACCAAACCATATCATATTTGCTGTGTCTAATACATACAGATATGGATCTGTGTTTCAGACTGTATTTCACACTAAAGAAGAAAGCTGATTTGCTGTCTGTTACTGTGAGCCCCTGTGCAGTGCCCATCGAATGGAGCTTGGCTGTTCGGACCTTGAAGGATAAACCACCTAAAAAAGCACACTGTGAGTTTGTGTGTGTATATGTATGCTTATTCATGGACTTGTGTCTGCTTGAAGGTATATTTGTGCATGCATGCAAACACGTACTTGTGTGTTTGGGGAGTACTGGCATAGACCTAACCAGGGCTAACAGACAACTCAGGGATTTTGTATCCAAAGGGCGGATGGGTTACATCCCTTCAGAGGCTTTAATGAAGAAGCGAAGCAGTCGCTTGAGGCTCACTGATTTAATTAGCAGGTGTAAAACTGCTGTTGTGTTGCTTTAGGGCCTCTGTGGACAGAAGATTCTCCTCTTATCCATCTCCAAATCTTCAGGCTGTTTCCCTGTTAGAGAGAAAGCATTTTCAAACAGAAACGAAGAGACACAACATATGCAAGTACAGTCTGGATAGATAAACATTAATGTCTGGTTCTAATTTTAATGGTACTTTACAGTACTTACTTTACAATAACATTCTATTTGTTAACATTGGATAATGAATTGGGTATCATGAACGTATAATGTACAGCAATAAACTATTAACACAGTAGCATTTATTAATCTAAATTAACTGAAAAATAAAAAATTAGGTCTAACGTTGTTTTCAACTCAACTGACATTCATTGTATGGATGAAAACAGTGCGAAATGATTTTCAAAACTTCTTTTATGTTCCACAGAAGCAATAGAATAGTGATACAGGTTTAGAATAACATGAGGCTGAGTAAATGACCACAGAATTTTCATTTTCAAGTTTAACTTCTTTAATGTTAATTATAAATATACTGTTGTTCATTGTTAATTCATATTTGTGCATGCTAGATTTAAACTAGATAACACTTTAAATGTGAAAAATATCGTAAAAAAAAACAAAAACAATAACATTAACCAAGATTAAAAAAATACCTAATGCATTAACTAATGTTAAAGAATTAAACCTTAGCGTAAAGTGTTACCAATTTTTTTGACATTATAAAATAATTTAATAAATATTTATTATTCATTCATAATGCTACACAGATAAATACATTTTTAAACTATCTTAATTCATATTTGGAAGACACCTCTGTATCATGTGTTTTAACAGTGCCAGAATAATCCTGATTTTTCTGTTTTATGGTGATACGTTTCTGCACTCTACTTTCGTAATCATGCGCATATACTGAAATGAAGGGGTAGTCTGGCAGGCAAAGCAGCATTATAAAGTCATAAAGTGACATATAAATCATTTAGACTGTGAACTCAGGGGTCCCCATCTACACCTTTAAATTATTCACTTTGATTACCAAATGTTCCCTCTAAAAGTGTGCCGACAAAAGTAATGATGGTTTGCATGAAAAACAGGCTTATGCGTCCATGCAGCCCATGTTTTTTTAGCTCTCTTTTGATTAGAGCTTTTGAATATGCTTGATCTTGATCTGAAATGCTTCATTTCTGCAGGGAGTTCAAAAAAGAGCATGCCCGAAGTTTGGTGGAGAGGTTCTGGAAGAGAGGTTAGGATTTACACCTATACCGGCAATGCTGTAGAAACCTACACCGGACCTGCCTACGCTCCGGCATCCATCTACATCCTGCGGCTGAAATCAAACGAGCAGAACACGCAGGTGTCGGCATACCTCCACGAAGGTCCTGGTCCCTCGGGGGCTTTCCCGGAGCTGCCATCAGACCCCAGAGTACACACACTGGGAGTGGGCATGACCAGTGTCACCTTAAACTGGGCTCCAAGCTCATCCATAGTTGTTAAAGATGGTCACCAGCCACATCATGAATACTGCGTGTTAGTCAACCACAAACACAACTACCGAAGTCTTTGTGCAGCTCGTGAGGGAATCCGAAAGGAGATACAGAGTGTGCAGAAGAGACAGAGGAGGGACAAACAAAGCAAGGAGATTGTGTGGGCAACACTTAAAGACTGGTGGTGGCAGCACCCAGATACCCTCAAGGATCAGGAATCATCCACAACTGATAAGTTTGAGGACCCTGGATGTGTGTGCAGGGATGTCGAAAGTGTGTGCACGGTTTCGGACCTGCTTCCGGATACACAGTACTATTTTGACGTGTTCGTAGTGGACAGGGTTAACGGCACAAGTGCGGCATACACAGGCACTTTCGCCCGCACACACGAGGAGGCTCGTCCAGCTGTCACGTCCTTACGGGAAGGCCAGGTCAAATGGGTCACCCTGAGCGGGGACGCAAGCAATCTACAGGGGGATAAGTTCCGATTTAAGCCTCGTGGGTGGCAACAAAATGGCCTCCTTACCTTGCACACCTGTAACGGCACTAGTAAAGTCAAAGTCACCATCTCTACTAAAGGACAGACTTTGACGTCTCAGGAGGTGGGACACCAGCTGGCCCAAATTTGGTTGCATGGTGGCCCGTCATACCTCATCCAGCTCCAGGCCTTGGCCTCATCGTCAATCCCTAAAGGCAATTCCGGGAAGTCCAAATTCTGTCTCAAAATGCAGGCTTCATCGGCATACCACCGCCGAGCTGTGCCAGTGTTTCCCTCCACACTGCAGATTAAGTCTTTCAACAAGTTGCGGACCTGCAACTCAGTCACTCTTGCCTGGATGGGGACCGAAGAACGGAGTCTATATTGTGTGTATCGGAGGCAGTTTCCACATGACGGCAAACACATCTTGACGGATCGCTGCATCGACCCGGAGTCCCGTCCAGCCAATGAGAGAGTCCTCTGTAAGTATTTCCAAGAGTTAAACCCACGTCGGGCGGTCACAACAGCGGTGATTGGTGAACTGGAATCAGGGGTGCAATATGTGTTTGACGTTTATCTTATGAGACGATGGGGGCTTCCAATTAAGTACCACAGCAAGACTGTGAGAACCAGGAGTGAATGTTGAGTGGGCATCTCGGAATCTTGCTCTCGGTGGAGAAGGACTCAATGGAGAGACAATACGCCACAGGGAAGCCAATGTAAGGCCAGAGAGGGAACTGTTGGGGGCCTAGATCTGGTACGGTGGAGGTCGAATGTGACCATTGAAAGACATAAACACACATTAATATACCAACACAGACACACAAATACAAAGAGAGGTGAGACCAAGCTCACACCAGCAAAAACTAATTTACTTTACGATGTTCCCGTATTAATGTTTATGTTGTTGTTTTGCGTGATGCCATCTCTGTTGTTAATTATACAGTATTGAGTGTCTGAATAACAGAAATTCTCTCGTCTCTTACACAAAAGAGGACCGTGCCAAAATATGCAAGAGAAACAGCCGGAGGGCTTTGAGCTACAGTACTAACCAGAGCTGTATCAGATCTCTCAATCTGCCACCAGTATCAGAGAAAGACACCAAGTAAGGGAGCGGCGAGAGAGAGTGAAAGGAGCTGTGTGAATTCAGTGTGTTGATTATGCTCTGCTAAAGCATGCAGCAGGGAAAACGAGTTAGCAGTTCGCTTCAATGTCTGTGATGTGATTGTTGTGCTGCGCTTGTGCGCACTAATAAAGACAAAGTTACCAACCAGACATGAAAATGATCTGTAGATGTGTCACACTTTGACATTCTTCAAGGGCAATGGCTGTTCATATTCCTGAATATAAAATGAACTGAATTAAGGTTATACATGTGAAAGGAATTCAATGAGACATTAGTAGCAAAAAGTAGTTCATCACTGTGACAATACAAAAGTATTGCAGTCAATAATATTGATTACACAAATAATCAACAGACATTGTGAGCTCTTATTAAATATTAAACATATTTACAAAGAACTTTGGATGCTGCAGTGCCACAGATATCAAAAGTGCTCCAGTGGCTCCCTCTGCTGTCCAAATAAGGAAAAAATACTGGACAGCTGCTGGATGATTAGTTCATTAGTAGATTAGTTCAGTGGCCATTTCTACTGGTAAGATCTTTGCGCCAGTAGTTGCCAAAAAATCTTAAAGGGATAGTTTACCCAAAATTGAAAATTGTCTTTTTCCACAGAAGAGGAAAAAGTCATACAGGTTTGATGAGGATGATGTAAGGGTGAGTAAATATATAAGGGTGAGTACATTTTGGGGTGAACTATCCCTTTACGTAGACTGCAACAAGTCTTTAATTAATAAAATGTGTGTATACAAATCTACCAGAAACCTTTAGAAAGAGCCTATGTTAATATTAGTGACAATTCATTAAAGGGGACCTATAATGCCCGTTTTACAAGATGTAATATAAGCCTCTGGTGTCCCCAGAATGTATCTGTGGAGTTTCATCTCTCATGTGTCCCTTTAAATGCAAACGAGCTGCTGCTCATGGCCCCGTTTCCAGAAGAGGGCGGAGCTTGAAGCAGAGCTGAAAACGTCTGTCAGCGCTTAAGAGCACTTCGGCCCAGAGCAGCGTTTTTTGTTGGGTTTTTTTTCAGTCGAGACGCTTGTCTTGCTATGAAACAGAATATCTGCGGAAGTGTTATTAGTATCTAATTTTACAGATAGTTTGTTTCTATACTGTTTCTATATAAAAAGAAACAATGTAAAGTATTGTTTTAAATTAATTTGTTCCGTTATTATGCTTGTTGTTGTCATCTGTTGAAGTTATACAAGCAGAATGTGGCGGTTGGTCGGTGTTGTATTTGTTCCGCCCCTCCTCCACTCTGATTGGACGTCTGGCTAAAAAGTGACAGTGATGACTGCCGCGTTTTACTCAAAGTTGAACATTTTTCAACTCGAGGTAACCGTAAAAAACGCTGAGCGCTTCATCCTCTAACCTCCAATCATTTTCCTAATAAAAGTTGGTTTAATGTCCTTATGTCATTTTAACAGCATATTAAATGTCATCGGTCATTTAATAATTCTTCCTCAACCTTTCTGTCCTTGCTGTAAATGAGACTGACTATAATGGGGAGACAATAAAATGTACAGCTAATTAATACAATTCAGCAAAAATATAAAACCAAAAATTATCACAATTATCTAAAAAGTTGTTTATAATAAAGGCAATTATGGTTTTATTGTTCACTTTGTTTATGATGATGATCATGAGTTTAAGGATAAAAAAAAAAAAACATACCGCTAAAGAAAACATTGAATTGAAATTTGGACCACATGAATGTACAGTACTGTTACAGTATCAAAGAAAAACACCATATTATTCAAAGAATTACCTTTATTTTTTCATTTGCCATTCTCATTTATGTTACAGAGGTAAACATTTAGGGGGAATCTTAGATACAGCAGTGCTACACCTGCCAAGAGCTGTCACCTCCACACACACACACACACACACACACACGCACACAATCACACACACTCCCATCCAGCACTGTCATCTCCACCAGATTCAAAGCAGATAAACCATTATTTCCACATAGGAAATATGTCCACTTGCACAAGATCTGCATCAGTATTTAAAAGACCAGCATGGTCTGTTGATTCAGGTGACATGGCCTTTGAAATCTGCCCACTCAAATCAGCAGCAATGAAACTCGGACAGCAGAATGTCTACTGAAACTCCAGAAATCTCTGTCGAATAACAAAGAAACTCTAGAAGTCAAATATGGCTACAACTTCTGCAACTCTAGATTGTCCTTGCCGTGCTGAGTGAAGAATAGTTGGATTTGTCTTAGAGGCGGAGGCATTAGGCTGGGGTATGAAGAGATGTCTTCTTGTGACATCCCTTCAGTATGGCTGTAGAGGAATCCATCTTTCTGATCATTAAACATTATAATGGCCTGTACACTCATAATACATGCTTTGAGCTTGGTTACTCTCCAGATAGAAAAAAAGTCGATTAAAAGCAATACTCACTCACTGAGATCAACACGTTAATCAAATCGGAGAAATGCAAATGTTCAGTCGGTACGATTTCAATAAATGCCGTTACAGTGAAGCTGCCACATAAACATTACAAACCTGTAAGAGCCACATTCAATATCGGCCAGTAAAATAGTACGTCAAAATGTGCTTTATCAGTCAGTGTTAAAAATTTTAGGATTTCCTGGCACTAAAGGAACCAAATGGCCACTTAAAAAATGAAATTAAAGACTTTCCCTATAATTCTGTGAAATCCTATAATAATCCTGTGAAATGCAGACAATTTTTTTTTTTCAGATTTTTACAGTACGCTTGTTTTAACAAACCCTGAAACCTCTGCAGTCTTTGTGTGCGTTTCTGTATTTATTTATATTTATATATATATATATATATATATATATATATATATATATATATATATATATAATAATTAATACACACTGCCCTGTCCATCGCTTTCCAAGCTCTGAATGGCTCACAGGACTGAAGGTGTGGTCACATTTACCGTTTCTACGTGCACTTTTTTGCGGGCAAATTCCATTCATTGCAATAGGAATCCGTGCAATTGGGAGTTTCGTGTAAGGGCGGAAAATTTCCCCATGCAGATTCAGCTCATGTTCAAGTTCACCATGCAGACCAGCAGATAACTGCTTGTTTGAAAGCAAGTGTCTTGCAAGTGTGAGCTGTGCTTCATACATCGCTACAGGCTTTACAATGGAAAACTGATCTTTTTTTGCCCGCAAAATTTCACCTAAATTCCACGAATATGAACCCACCTTAAGGCTCATTTTCTCAATAACAAAATGTTTTAATAAGAAACTTGAAACTTTTAATCCTCTTTTCACCCGTCATTATGTAGGCTGTACTATTGTACTGTCCCACACTCGTATTGCAGATATACTTCCAGAATTTCAGTGTATCTCTGAAAAACAGGGTCATGGAGGTTCTACACTGAAGCTCTGCTGGGAATAAGACCTTGGAATCAGTTTGAATGCTATTGAACATTCCATGATCATGGAATCATGATAAAAAAGGCTTATAACCTTGGAATCTTCATAAGAATTCTTACACACCTATTGTCCATGATTGTGGATAAAGTTGTTGGAATTGCATCACGTTGTAACATCCGTCTAGGGTATAGACAGTATAATCTTCCACAAGGTTCCACAATCTAATAGTCTTAAACCATCCGGTGCGGGCAACATTCAGGCAGATTAAACACCCTGATTGTATGAACCTGCATAGAAACTCCATGTAGGCCTCATAGAGACGTCTTTAGGGAAAACCAAAAGTTGTTACTCCATACAGTACAGCATGTACAGTACATCTACAGATGTAATGGATAGACAGTTCCCTGTATTTGGCAGCCATATGAAGCTGAATAGTCCAATATACAAAAATAGGATTTTAGAAAATTTCAAACAACAACATGAATAACAATACTATTAATAATAACAACAGCGGCCATAAATAAAGTCCACGCCCAAACGGCGTGTCATACAAAAGTCCAGCAGACGTATAAAGCGTCTGTCAGTACTGAAGAAAAGTTGCGTCAGTGCTGAGGTGAGTTTGGTTCAAGAAGGTGAGGGAGATTGTGTGTGTGTGTACATGTATTTTGTGTTAAAGCCCTGGTCTGCTACTGCGTGCCGTCGTACCGCCTTTGTTGTGGGAACGTGCTGGAACAGACAGTGATAGAGAGAGACAAAGTGTGAACACTACGTTTAAAGGTACTTTTAAATTCTTAGTGGTTGCTTTCTTACCAAAATGACTTGCATTGAATATTGTACGTAATACAGGTCTGTAAGGAATATTTCCTGTGAGATCTGTGTATGGTTTAAGTTGCATCTAAAGAAAAAGTTTAGACTTTTAGCACTCAGGCGCTTGAATTTGAACATGGTACTTGATTAATCACTGATATTAAATAATGAAATTGAAGATAAATCATAATATTAAATTACTTCCTTTCCACATTTCACTCTTTCATCATTATTCTTAAAGTAAAAAGTTATGTAATATTCATAAATATAAAGTACTAAGAACGTGCAAATTTGAGGAGTCCAAGCATATATATCCTATTACTGTTCTTGCATTATATCCTATTATATTTTCCTTTTCCACATTTTTATGCAATTAATTCAGCTCAATTCAGCCTTTGGTGTGCTAATTTTGTTTTTATAAATATTCAGAAATAAAAATCTAACTGACAGCAAAGACAATTAATATTAGCATGCTGAATTATGATTAACCTGCTGTTCAAAAAGTTTGAGGTCAGTAAAAAAAATTTTTCCTTCTTCTTCTTTTTTTTTTAAAATGTTCCACTTTTTCCACAAAATACTAGGTACCAACTGTTTTCAAACTAATTAGAAGCATTTCTTGAGCACCAAATCACCCAAAAATTGATAATAATTAGAAATGTTTCTTGGGCACCAAATCAGGATACTAGAATGATTTCTGAAGGATCATGTGACACTGAAGACTGGAGTGATGAGTGCTGAAAATTCAGCTTTGACATCACAGGAACAAATTATATTTTAAAATATATTAAAATAGAAAATAGACATTTTAAATTGTAATAATATTTCACCATATTACTGTATTTTTGATCAAATAAATGCAACCTTGATAAGCATAAGAGGCTTCTTTCAAAAACATGAAAAAAATCTTACAGACCCCAAACTTTTGAACTGTAGTGTATTTGTATATTAAACTGATTGATCTTTTCTTTCTTATATCTTTTTAACTATTTATTGCCTCATTTACTGTACACTGCAAACAAATTTCATTTACAAAGAACAAAAACCTACAACCTAAGTTTATCAGAAACTTTTGCTGCCTTAGAAGTACTGGTGTTTCCTTCAGGAAACTATTCACTATTGTGTTTTTACTTTATGTTAATTTTTTTTTTTCTAATGCAAAAAAGCTCATTAAAACTGATTCTCACTTACCTGGGGGCTGAGCTTTTGCATCTGGCTCCTCCTCATGCTCAATGGGGAAGTGGCCAAGTGGATGATGGGAAAATGAGTCTATGAAGGAGGAGCTGCTGATGCCCAAACTGATTCCAGTCACACCAATTCCCAGAGTATCTGCACTCACACACCCAAACACAGTAATTGGGACAGTTTATAGAACTATAGTGTTCATCTACCAGTCTGATGTGTGTTCGTGTGCACTCACCTACACCAACAGACGCTCTGCCAGGTCGTCCCTGCCCGGCGTTGTCTATTCCAGTAAATGAACGGCGGTAAGGTGTGTCTGACTGCAAAACAAGGTTTGTCATGATCAATACACCCATAAAGACAAAAACATAAAAAGTGTTTATGTATACAAATTTGTGGGAGAGATTCACCCTAAAAGTGTGTGTGGTGTTGGGTCTGGAAAACACGTCCAGCAAGTGCATTTTGTCTCGGGGCTGCAGACTGACACCCTCGTCAGTCACTGCACTATGTGCACGACTGGAGGAGCCTCTCTGCTTCTGCAAAGTTTGGGGTCAGTAAAGTCACAGAAAAGTGACAGTACAAGCATCCATAATGTTACACAAGATTTATATTTCAAATAAATGCTGTTGTTTTGCACTTTCTCTTCATCAAACAATTCTGAAAAAAAAGTATCAGTTTCCACAAAAATTCAATTAAATTCAATTAAAAAAAAAAAAATTAAGCAGCAACTGTTTTTTTTAATACTGATAATATTAAGAAATACTTCTTGAGCAGCAAATCCGCACATTTGAATGATTTCTGAATGATCATGTGACTCTGAAGACTGGCGTAATGATGCTGAAAATTCAGCTTTGTCATCACAGGAATAAATTACATTTTAAAATATAATCAAATAGAAAACAATTCTTTTAAATTGTAATAATATTTCACAAAAATACAATTTTTACTGTATTTTTCATTAAATAAATGCAGCCTTGCTAAGAGTTTTAAAAACATTTGAAAAAAATCTTACTGACTCTAAACTTTTAAATGGTAGAGCATGTACTCCTAAATGCTGACAAAACTATATATTCACACACAATTTACATTTCAGTTTTTCTCTTCACAAAAAAACAAAACAAAAAAAACATCAAAAAATGTTGATGACTCATCTTGTAAAACAACTTAACAACTGTTACTAAAGTCCGGTTGTACCTGCATAAGCCGTGAGTGCTGTCCAGGGTAGGTGTGGTCTGTGTCTCCTGTGCCGATGGGAGGGAGAAGTGTGTTTCTGCTGAGAGGCATTGGAGGAGAGGCCAAACGATCGCTGGCGGTTGTCCTTAAACAAACACACAGTCACAATATTGTAAGAAAAGGACAATATTTTTTTTTCCCCAGAAAATTGAGTAAAAATCTAAGGTGCTCTTACAATCTTGTGCCTCTAACCACCTCTTCCATGGAGCCAGTTGCGATGGGCTGTGTTACACTGGACGTCAATGGCATCAGAGTGCGAGGAGGTGGGTTCCGTCGCCGTGCCGACTGAGGGGGGCGAGTCAAGGAGGAGGTGCTTTGTTCCAGTGCACGACGGGGCCGAGGTTTACTGGTGGGAATGACACTAGACCCGGGACGATGAGACACTTTCTCCTCAGAGTCCCTACAGTCAGAAAGATGGAAAGAAGATTAATCAAAGAAAGTATGATTCACTTAGAGAAGCCATAGAGATATAGAAGTGTTTCCTGCACCACTATTCTGTGGAAGCACATAGAAAACAGTTATTTTACTTTTGAACAGTATTTATTTTAAAGTGTAAAAAACACACAAATATATGTTTTAAGAAAACTTTTGATCAACAATCAATTTAGTGTTTTTGATTAAGGTTTTCTTTATTTACTGTTTTATTAGTTTTATTAGAAACTCTAGTATATTGTTTGTTTAATTTTTTTCCTATAGGTGGCACTAGAGGCCAAATACTATTAAAATACAATTTGCAGACCTTTAGTTGGGGCCAATTATTGTGGATTAATAGAATTAAACACTAAACTACAGCGCTAAATATGCAGAGTAAAGGTTGTATTAGATTGTGTTTATTTCCTCTGTGGTGTTCATACTGAGTTATTCGGTCCAGAGTTCCCAGGTTCCTCTGCTGCAGTGGAATGCCATGTATCATGATGAGGTCATTGAGATTGTGATGAGCAACCGCCGCCCCTACAGGCACTCGACTGGTCTGAGGGAACAGAGACAGAGAGAAGGTAAGCTAATTCAGGTTTTAATTTTATTGTCCTGTAATGCACAAGTGTATATCTCAGTGATTTAAAAAAAACAAAAAAAAAAAAAAAAAAAACAACAGCATCTGACATCCATCATCTGTACAGCATGCGATGACGTGTAAAACAGACAAAAAGACACAGAAAAGAACATATAGAACAGAAACAAAACTGACAATGGGAACATTATAAACACCTCCACAAGATTAAAAAATGAACGCAAGTTCAGACATTTTAAAAGGATGTTAAAAAAGTGGCCAGTGATTTGTGAGTTAAAAAACAAAGATGAGTGTTAAACTTTAGAAGAAAAAAGGGGAACCGGTACACAGACAGAAACACTCTCGCTCGCCCTCTCTGTTTAAGTGTCGTTATCAGGGTAGAGTTACATACAGTCGATGACTTTCTCTGCTTTTTGGATTTCCGTCTTGACTTGTGCTTTGAACCCCATGACTTTGAGCTCTTTGGAAAGAAAATGGAGGGAAAGGATAGCAATAGAAAGGTAAAGAAAGAGAAAGGAAGAAAACAGATGATAGATGGATGATTGGACAGAAAGGCAGAAACAGAGACAATGAGGAAAACACAGAAAAAAGGAGGTAAAAAGTTAATGAATTGAAAGCCTGAGGGAAAAAAAGCTGAAAAACAAATGCTGACAGCAGTGAAAAACAGCATTTGTGTGTATTTTTTGGGTATGTGAATGTGTAAAGACAGAGAGGACACAAAGCAGTGAAGATCTAGGCTTATATCTACAAAATTCCCACAGATTTGGAGGAATTAATTTTAGATAATGCAATTTCTAGCCAATAAAAAAATTAAAGCAAAACATAAATTCCCCTTTTATGACTGGATTTAAAATAGTCATGTGGTGTGACAAATACATTTTTTAAATGTACAAAAATTTCACGTTAATTACCACAAATAAAATTACCACATTTAAAATAGTTTTGGATGCAGTATTGCAACTACCCATCAGTTTTTCCATTTCAATTACCCATTTACTATAGAAATTTCATGATTTTTTAAAACTTTGAATGACTTTTCCAAACCTGAAAATCTCAGTTTTCTATTCTACTACTCTCATTTGTAAGTCGCTTTGGAGAAAAGCGTCAGCTAAATGACTAAATGTAAATGTAAATGTTCTATGACCGTGGGAATCCTGTTTTTTAAATATATTTGGACAATATCATCAAGCAGATGGCAGGGGATGGAAGGGTTACAGATATCTGAAATCAGTGAGATAGGATTTCAGATGAAATCACTGTTGCATCCATCTGCCACAAAAGGAAAAGGAGCAACCAAAAAGAATTTCATACAAATCTGTTCTACAATCTCTAAAGCGGTTGACCAACCTGGGCCTGCAAGCTGGCTGTGAGCTGCTGTGTTCTGCTCTGTGACAGTGGAGGAAGCACTGGTGAGACATTGGACAGCAGCAAAAAAGGATTCTGGGTATCAGGGCACGCAGGGCTGAGGGCCACGGCATTCTTCTCATCATCTGATGGACAGAGAAGTTCAAAGAGAAATTATTCTTCATCAGTGACTCAATGGAATACTTGATTTTGATTGGTCAATCACAACACTTTGCTCTCAAATAGTAGTGAATAATGACCGCTACACTGTATATTTCTCATATCATTTCAGTCTCCTCTCACAAAATCTTTCATGTCAGTTTCATTCATTTATTTGGTGAGGTGTGTAGTATGAAAGATACAGTCAAACCAAAATGTATTCAGACACCTTGAACATTTCATTCATTATTACAGTTTATTCACTATAGTTTAAAAAAAATGGTAATAAAATATGACAAGATCTCAGAGTTAAACTGTGTCAGAAAAAAATAATCTTAATTATGTCAGATAACACTTAAGCAAAACATGGTCAGGTCAAAGTGTCTGAATAATTTTTGGTTCCAAATTTTTATCAGTTTTACTGGTAGTCCACTATATGAAGAATTTCTGGGTATAATATGTCACAGTTTACTTTATTTTGCTATCTTCACTTACATAAATGAACTATAGTGTCCTGCACCCCCTAGTAAAAATATAAAAAATGTCTGAATAATTTTCGGTTTGACCGTATATATACACAGTATACAAAGTATATAAAAATATATATATTTTTTTTAATCTTTTGAAACCACCTTTTGAACAATAGTGCAAAAAAAAAAAAAAAAAACACTTAGACAAGTATTTAAAAATTCATCCTACCTGACACAGAACCCTCCCAATGCCTACGTACAAGCTCCTCCATCCAGCCAATGAGCTCACGCCACACATCATCAAACAGCAGATCAAGCACCGCCTCCCGACGACAGCGATAGGGCGAGACAGGGGGAAGGCAGCGCCTCCGCCGTCTGCTCACATACTCACGTTCCCATTCCTCGTCCCTAGATAAACACAAAAATGTATCTATAAAAATCTCAGACAAAATGTCAGATAAATCATGTTAAAATAACAAACTCCCATCTGTCACACACAAGCGCACACACTCACAGGTCCCTGCAGTCGAAAGCGAGATACTCTTCTATCAGCCCCTCGGCCTCAATCACCCTGGGCAGTTCATCTCTATGATTACAGCTGGGCGTGACACTAGGGTGGGTCATCTCCACAGAGGGCCGACACAAAACAGCCCTCCGACCCTGCACACACAACCTGCCACACAAACACAGTGGCTTATAAAAAGAGACTTTACAGAACACTCATAATTTCATATGTACACATCAACAAACTGAACTCACTCATTGGCGGTTATCTCTTTGCTCTGGCCGCCACTGGAGGGGACAGGCGTGTGAGCTGGTGTGGCGTACCACTGGAATCCTTCATCTGTAGGACACACCAGCTGCGCTCCGAGGATCCTGTCACACACAAATGCCCCTATCAGGTTTAATAACCAGACATAGGGCTGCACGATTATGGTTAAATTGATAATTACGATTATTATATCTCAATAATTCATAATGATTGTTCTCATTTGAGAAATGTATTTTTACTTTCATCAGAATTATTGCACTTTCACTATATGTAAGAATTGTTTTATGTAGTACTTCTTTATTGCCAATGTGTGAACAGATTGTAATGAAACTTAAAAAACAAGACTTTTCCCAACTTCCTATGTTATCTATGAAAGACTGTAGACTGATTTTTATGTAAAAAACTATTTTTTGCTGGGAAAATCAAAAGGACGTGATGTTTACGCGAGCTCCTGAAAGCCGTTGCTCAAAATAATACCAAAAGAGCTATTCTGTACTGTCAATGTGTCACGCAAAGAAATGGGATTAATTCAAACTATACTCTCAAATAGCCACTATATAGTCTCAAATATACTTTATAATCAAACTATCATAAAAGTGTAATTTTAAGTATCTCATCTTTTGACATAATGCCGGTGATTTGCATAGCTTGTACAAACATCAACATCACTATGATCAGATGCTTTCTTAACTGCTGTCAGTTTTGTTTTTCTTTTTTTGGTTGTTTTTTTTTTTATTTTATTAAGAGGAAAGAGTGCAGCACATATTTACATATATCTAAATGTTACTCTCAGCAGTGCAGACAGGGTCTGGATGTTTGTTAACAGTATATCGATGAAAAGGTATTTCCAACTTCTTTTTACTTCTAAACAAAGAACGAAAAAAAGAACTTCGCCATGAATCACGTTCAGTGCATTATGTGAGCACAAGGCTACAAGCACAAGTTGCTGGCTGCAGTTCACTTAACGGCCACCAGTGTCGCTAATAACAAGGGTTTCTGAATTTCTACATATAAGATACAATCATACATATCAAGAGAACATCAATTAATATGCAGGGTTTATTTTACCTCATCTAGTTTCCATCTAGTTAATTATATACATTAACACACTCTACATTATTTACCGGTAATAAAAATGAAGTTGTCTCGATCTTCTCTTCTTAACTATTGTGATGTATATGCGAGTAAATCAGCTTCGCAAACACGGGGAAAAAAATGTGGGGCGGGACTTGATTTTTTCCTTTGGGAATTGATTGGATCATTGGATGGTTGTGGTTTGGTATTGCTGTGATCTCATGTGTGACAGATTGCCATGCCCTCATGCTGAAAAATACATCATCATAGAGAAGAAGAGATGTCACTGAAAGTGGGAGAGGAAGTCACTTTGATTAAAGATTATGAGGCCAATTAAAAAAATAATGATCTGCACGGATGAATCATTTATAATAAATATATAATAAAAACTGCAATATTCCATAAAAAACAAGCGACTGCCAATTTTGATTTTATGACTTTGAGAAGCTTCTTTCAAAAGCAAAAAACTGTTATTTTCAATCATTTTAAATTATGTTAATGCTTTTTTTTATTTAGTAAAACACCAAAAAAGACTTTGTATTGTAGCAAAGAGGTTGCATAAATAGATTTATTCAGCAACCACAAACGCGAACAATATAGTCAAAATTCGTGTTTGGATTTATTACAGTTCATCACAGAGGTTTCCTCACAGATTTAGTCACAACAAGTAGCACAAGCTGCGTTGTGAACTCGGACTGGCCATATAGCACTTTCATTTGAGCAGAGTATTACAGTGGAGATCGGAGAACTTTTTCAGGAAAAAAACAGTGGATCACTATCGCAGATGATTAATTGAGAAAAGCAGAAATCGCGATTAAAATATGATTAATCATGATGCAGCCCTAACCAGAGACTGCTAAGGCATTAATAATGTTCAAAGATCTGAGCGTGTGCATGTATATGCTTGCGTACCGTAGATGAGGGAATCGTGAAGCCCACTCTTGACACTCTTCCTGCAGGCCTTTAAGCTGAGTTTCACATTTCCTCTCATATAACAGTTCTTCAATCTCTTCAAACATCTGCTGGACCTGCCTGGAAGCGGCTTTATCAAATTCCTACCAGAGAAGAGAAAAAGAAATGGGGAGAAGGAAAAAAGACATGATCTTGAACCTGTCAGCACCCCATTTTAAAGACGTGGTGTAAAGCTAAAAACAAGTAAGCGTCTAGTGCAGAATTTGAGAATAATCACACTAATCAGTTATCATTCTACGACTCACATCGTAGCCCCACGAAAAGACAGAGCTGCGTTCTGTAGAGATGCCAGTTCCTGTGTAACTATGGATACCAGACCAAGACTGAGTGGTGTCATCTGTGGCAAGTGTCTGACATCCTGATCTGATGGATGATGCAGAGGACTCCTCAGACCTAGAAAGAAAGAAAGACAGTTATTATTTCATAAATTCAAACGTCAGATTGAAAAGAGTGAATATTATAGAAAAGAATAAACATTATCTGACAATTCACACGATATAAACATTGGTGAAAGCCTATTCTTTTAATATATACCTGTACAGACACATTCAACCTGCCTCTCACCTGCTATATGAGGACATGTCCTCCCGTAGATCATGCAGGAGTCTGGGAGGATGCACAGTATCATCATCTGCCTCCTCTGGAAGAGGATGCTGGTTCAGACCACTGCGGGACAAACCACGACTACCAAAACCAGCAAAGAGAGAGAGAGAGGAAAAGGATTTACTAGACAATGACAGGCCAGCTTGATTATCGATATCTAGTCTGTCCATCCATCCAAGGAGCAATCCAAAGATTTGTCTATCTGTCCATCTATCCAAAGATAAGTATCTGACTAGCTGTCTGTCTATCTATGGATCAGTCCAAAGACCTTTCTATCTGACTAGCTATCTACTGTATCTATCTATCTATTAAAAGGTCTATCAATCTATCCATCCAAAAGTCTTTCTATAAACAATTTAGGGGAAAAAATTAATGATTTTTCATTCTGAGTGTTTACACACTGTACTTAGTAACAAATAAACCAGATGTTTTTAAACAACAGTTCACAGTATCCTTGTGAGCTGGCTATCAATGCGACTAAACCAAACCATGTCGAAGTAGGCAGCTGAGATCGTTTCTGTGTGATTTATACGCACATCTCTAGGTTGTGAGATACAGGCCGACGGCTGTATCGTGAAATCATCCTTCTGATGCTGTTACAGGCGCATCTCCTTCATCAAGCCTGTGATCCGACTCCGAGCCTCCTGTGTCCGGACCCGACCGCTGCACCGCCGTTCCTCTCTCATTCTTCACAAACAGGAACCACACGGACTGGGCTGTGAGAAAATGTGCAGTTTCCAGCACTGAGCTGGGCCGAACCTGATCTATCAAACCTTGTGTGAATGAAAGAAAACAGTCCGAGAAAATGAAAATGTAGATTATTCCACCATATCGTCGACTTATTTATTAGGAAGGGTTTATTGGAGAGAAAAGCAGTTGTATTCTTCATCCATCCATGATTATCTAATAAACAATAACAAGACTGTCATGGAGACCGAGGTGCTCGAGCTCACTGTTTTATGGGAAGTGTAGTTTTCAACGTGGTTTGCGTGTTACGTGTACACTGCTCTCTAGTGCATGGGAGTACTATACTATACTATTATATATATATATACACACATATATATATATATATATATATATATATATATATATATATATATACACACATATATATATATATATATATATACACACATATATATATATATACACACATATATATATATATACACACATATATATATATATATACACATATATATATATATATATATGTATATATATATATACACATATATATATATGTATATATATATATATATACACACACATATATATATATATATATATACATACACATATATATATATATATATACACATATATATATATATACACATATATATATATGTGTATATATATATATATATATATATATATGTGTGTATATATATATATATATATATATATATATATATATATATATATATATATATATGTGTGTGTATATATATATATATATATACACAGCATGTATAATTGTCTATATTTACTACCATGTATATGATAAAATCACTATCACTTTTATAAAATGATAACTACATATGCCTGGCAAGCAGAAAAAAATAGACACACAGCAACAATAAATTATTGATAACAAATAATAACTATAATAATTCTTCCACCAAGCCATGCAGTTCTTCAGAAATGTTTAGTAAATAGTACTTTATAATGGCTTCCAATGCAGCTCAGCCAATCATAATCAGGGACCAGAACTATCCATTTCAGTCTTAAGATATTACTCAGTTACAGTATCGCGACACCTGCCCAAGCTCTCTGTGGCCTGTTCATGAGCCAGACTGTCCGATTTGTGAATAATAATAATCAAATTTCTTGATGGAGAAAGAGTAACCACTTTTTTCACCTTATTCACACCAATTTTTCTTTGCTGCTGTTACCTTTGACAAAATAAATTTGTTTGGAAGTCACTTAGATTGAATTTACCATGTTAAATATAATTTAATCACATTACAGTTAAGCTACACCGAGACTACTTATTGAATCAGAAAAAAGAGAGGGGCCAGAGATGTGATGATTAGAAATCATTTATAGATATAACACATACAGATGTATCAAATCAAACACAGTGAGTTTTTATCATTTCATTTACATCTTTCTCTCCGAATCCCAACTCTGAGATCCACTAGTCTTTGACGTTCTGGTTAGCCAGGCCAGGTCTTAGTGATTTTCAGGTGGTTGAGATGGTCTGCAATGTATTTGTGTTCAGGAAACTTGGCTTGTCGTGCAGCTTTGATTTGCTGCCACATCCACTCCCGCCTCTGTGCTGCGTGGCCTCGCTCCTGTTCCAGCGTCATGAACGGCCGGCTGATCCAATATTCATTCTCTGCTTCCTGTTCCAGACGTTTAATCATATTCCGCTTCATCTGCCAGGTGACTGCTCGTGGTTGACGGTACTTCCCGATCCACTGCTTTCCTGGGATCCCCTTTCGCAAAAGTGCCAGAGTCAAGAACATCCTGCAGCCAGTGACGGGTTACAAGTGTGAATCTGTGAAAAATATCACCAAGCAGTTCAGATCCAATGTCAGATCAGAAAATTATAAATTTACACATAAATATGCTGATATGAGTAAAAATAATTATTGATTATAACAGATCAAGCAAAAACAGTTTTTAAACTGTATTAAAATGACATATACAATACAAGACTGTATATATGTACATTCGCTGGGAATATTCAGACTTGAATTTTGAATTGATAAACAGAAGATATGTTCAAAATTAATCACTTTAAACTCAAACAATACATTGTTTTAATAAACTAAAAAGTGCTGAAAGTATCTGATGTTAATTTACTCCTGAACTCCAAAGTCTAAACAGACCAATTTGACCTTGACTTAAAATGCCATTGAAAACAAATGGAAAAAAGAGCAACGTCAAATAATTACACATCATACACAGTCATTTGTCCATCTTAGATATGTAAACACTCGTAATAACATATTTTAATGTATCTTGCATCACATAATTGACTTGCATGCAGGTTGTAAGCGATTAAGAAACACTACCGTTCGTACAACAACGACGAAAACGAAATGCGCTTATAAATATGAATATTTAGGGATTACAACCAGTCCACTCCTTACAACAACAATAATTAAGACATTTATTTACTTACACGATCTTCTCTCCAAATCCGAGGCCAGCATGCCGCAGAGGCACAACTGATGCAGAATATGAGTGGTGTGTTTGTGGCACCGCCACCTACAGCACTGGAGGCTGCAGTGCAACGTGCTCTGTTGGCAGATGAACCACAAAAACCTGGAAGGGCAACTTCATTTAGTCAGGATTAAGAGAGGGATAGCGCTGCTCAATTCAGTGTGTGTAGTCCTAATACCCGACAGACACGGCTAATTACATGACTTGTTGCATAAATAATAATAAATATGAGAAATTCAATTTTGAGTTGCGTTTAAATAATTTTATTAAATGACTGCAGAGTGTAGAGGAGCACTGAACTCAATCTGATTTATTTTCCCATTCAGTCCTGATCAGATCATCAATCCATCATGTATGCTGCTTGCTACTTGGAAGTTGGACCTATTCTGGGTCTGTTAACCCAGAATAATGATAATGCCAGTTTGTTATTTGAAAAGGTTTAATAAAGGTTGTTTAAAATTGTAATGACTGTCTCTGACTTTACATTATCAAACTTATTACAAAACAAACCATGGAAATTAAGTATTGATTTGAGTTAAATTTTGTTTTTGGCTTATTGGTAGAGTCTAGACCACTTAAAATAGAGCACACGATTCTTGGACATCATTATTCAGAAATATAGATATAAAGATATATATAAGAAATATAAAGAAAATAAATTAAAATAAAGTCATATCCCAAACGTTTTTCACATGAGAACAAAACAAAAATAGTCACTTGTTAGGAGTCTGTCCAATTAGAGTTCAGTACCATGGCCCGGAAGAGTAATCCGGTTCATGTTTTTATGGTCCTGTCCAGGTCTTTGATGTTTCTGTGCTCCGGCTCCGGTCGTGTTTTGGTCAGGAGGTAGAAAGATGACAGCCAGAAAGTCCGGGTCGCGATTAGAGTCTGAAATAGAGCGCTGTCGATCAGAAACACAATGGGACAAGATACCAGAACTCGTGCGACAGCTGTCTGCGAAACTCATCTCAAACGGTTTGTGTGGTTTCTGTATATATTCTCACGGCTAACGCGTTAGCTCGGACAGTGTGTGTCTCAGGCCTGATAGCAGAATCCGTATCTGATTTATTCTCGTTCATTTAACTATACATTTAACGGTTCATTGAATTTATATTTCATTTCAGGGGTCTAAAATGTGTTATGAATGCCTTTTTGGTAGTATTCCGCTCATATGTCCAGTACACTTCCTGATTGCTCATACAGTTGTGTCCATTCATCTTCAGAATTTCTATAATTCTTATTTTATCAAGTCTATGAAGTTATGAAGAGTCACTATTTGGCTTATTATCATGAGAAATTTTCAAAAGTTCTAAATGCTTTTTGTGTTGACAGATTTTTATATTATTCTTTTATGTTTCTTTAAAAAAAAAATATGAGGGGTGAACTTCTTCAAGTTTACAAAGTAATAAATTTACAAAGAAAAAATGTATTTGTAATAGTTGTAAGTAATAAATCAGTCATTTAAGTTCTATCTTTATTGTAAATATATAAAAAAAAAAATCAAGTCATTATTATTTTTATTTTTGTTATGTTTACGTATTGTCAAGACCAAAATAAGTGAAGAATTGTTTAAGGGAAGTTTTCAGGACATTTTACATCAATTTAATATAAGATGTATTTGACTGGGTAAAATTTATGAATTCGATGAGCCTGTCTGAAAGGTTGTTTTAATGTCTATAATGAGTCTACATTGATACAATTGTGGATTAAAATGCTCGTTGCCATCTCTACATTTTGACTTGTTCATTAAAAGGTACATATATATAAGCATTATTCATTTAATTCATCCAATGTACATGTAAGGCAGCAGATTAAACCATGCTGCGTGTGTGTTAAGACCTGTAAGAATGTGTTCAGTTGCAAGACTGGATTATATCTGAGCTTTATGTAATGCTTTTTTCACAATCAGCACTTCACAGTCAGTGTTTGTGTTTTGACCTTACAGTGCAGATATAGTGTAAGTGACATCTCCACAGTTACTCTTTCAGTCAGAAGAGAATGATGAAAGGGATAGTTCACAGAAAAAAGAAATTTCTGCCACACATGAGCTCAGTGACTGTCATTATGATAAAATAGACAATGTCATGTGACAAATTTCCTCAGTATGGTCCTGGTTTATGATTTGTTACGTCATTGGCTTTCTTTGTGTGCTTATTTGAATGAATTCAGGTGCAGAACTGAATCTCTGCTTCTCTTGTAGATGATCTCGGGGAACTTCTGCTGGGGGAGGCCAAACTCCAGCAGTACCTTAAAGAAAACCCCATTAAGCAGGGAGCCAGTCCCCGCGGGCCCCGGCCCCGCCTCCAGGAGGTTAGGAAACACTTGACGGCTGCGCTTGATCGGGGTAACTTAAAGGTAAGCCTGCACAGTCAGGACCATAAATTCTTTACCCAAAAACATTTTTGTTACTTGAAATAAAATACAATTTATTTCAGGTAGTTAGCTAAAGAATTTATTTTTTTATTTAATTGAACTTGATGTTCTAAAACAACTAATATAAAAATGAATAAAAACTAGATGTAAGCAATAAGGTACGAGAGGCTGTGCTGTATCGTGAATAAGTCACGGCTGAAGGGTGTTGTTAATTCAACCCCTTCAGCCATAACTTATGCACGATACAGCACTAGCCTCGAGTACCTTATTGCTTTTATAAAACGGTTACCACACAATACAAATATTAAAGCCAAAAATATGTATCAATGCAACTTTCATGAAGTAAACTTAAACTAAAAGCCTTCTTTCCGCCGGAAAAATAGTTCCTGACCGTGAACAGCAACAGAAGTTACATTATTATGCCATCAGATGGCGGCAAAGACTGTCTTTATGAGTGTGTCAGTCAGTAGCGAAGACTTTTACATTGACAAGACTGAATTGTTGTGAACACGGAACAAGATGCAACTGACAAATGCTTTGACTAGTGCTGTCAGTCACGGGAAAACCCCTTAACTGTTAAAAGGACACGATAAGTGCCTTTGTTTAAGATTATGGATTAATTAAGTGCTAATTAATTCTCAGATTTACTTGAAACTATGCATGTCCATTGGAGCCATTCCAGTGTCATGAGTGTTTATCTGTGGTTATGAGTGTTAAGCAGTGTATTTAATATATTCTTATTCTGTATCTAATCTAAATGTGAGGTGATTGTGGAGAAATATGATTTCACTGTAAAACAAAAATTGCTGCTATAAATTAAGTACAGTCAAATTAAACTGAATAAAAAGAAGTTGAAAATTGATAAAAAAAAATTATTTTGATGAGTTATGTAAAGTAATGTAAAAACATATGTTGTCATGACTTAAAGTGTGTGAATGATATTGTGGTGGTCTGTTTATTTCTCTTTCTCTCCCAGCCTGAATACATGCAGGAGGCCAGTCTGATCATGGCTAAGCTGTGCTATGTGGAGGGTGATTACAGGGAAGCGCTGAATCAGTACGGCCGTGTGAATCTGGATGAGATGCAGCTGGTGGGAGCTCCAGTGTACAGACTCTCCATGATCGCAGAGGCCTACGCCACCAAAGGTAAATAAAAAGTGTAGTAACTCAGAAATCACAGTATTATCTGTTTACAGCTGCGGGTCTGTTACACAGAAGAAATGCTATCAATATAGAAGTACATACACTGCTTATGTATGTGCTCTGAAACAGGCTTGTGACTTGCTTTGGTAGGGAAGTTTCATCTAACTACATCCGAAACTTCAGGTTTCTGCAATCAAGTACATATTTCTGTCCTCACTGAAAGCAAACTGCTGCACAAAACAACAAAATCACAGGCAATCACAGCAGTAAGCTACTTGATATACAGCAATATGGAGTTTTTTTTTTTTTTGAGTGGATCAGTGAAATTTCAATATAATACAGTGTAAATTCTATAGATTACACTACTGTTCAAAAGATTTTTTTTTTTTCTAAAGAAATAAATACTCTTATTCAGCAAGGATGCATTAATTGATAAAATGTAACAGTAAACACATTTACACGGTTAGAAAAAAAAAATTCTGAAAGAATTCTGAAAAACAAAGTATCACTGTTTCCAAAAAAATATTAAGCAACTCAACTGTTTTTCACATTGATAGTAATAATAATAAATATTCCTCTACCAGCAAATCAGCATATTAGAATGATTTCTGAGGGATCATGTGACACTGAAGACTGGAGTAATGGCTGCTTTTCATTTTGATTGTGTTTGTGTTAAAAAAATACACTAGAACATACACTAGTGTTCAAAAGTTTGGGGTTTATAAGATTTTTTTAATTATTTTTGAAAAAATACAGTATGACTATTGAAATTGTAATAATATATATTTCACAATATTAATGTTATTTTTAATCAAAAAAGTTCAGCCTTGGTAAAAACACAGAACGTTCTGTGTGAACAAGCCCTGAGAGACTTCTTTCACAATCATTTAAAAACATCTTACCAATCCCAAACTTTTAAATGAAAGTGTATATGATCATATTTCATTATAATATAATCACAGTTATGTGATTATAAAATATGTAATTTCATTTATACATTTTTGTAAATTTATTTCATTTTAATGCTTTTGTATTTTTACTTATTTTTTCATGCTCAGCTGGTCAGATCAGTGTAGAGATGGTATCCTGCGGTTTACATTTTGACCTTTGGGTGGCAGCATTGATTTAATATGTGATGCTCTGCAGAGAAAAGTGCTTGCAACTAAATTCTTTGCTCTGAACACACACACTTCTAATTCTGAGCACAGTGAATGTGTTTGCCAAGACCGCAGCATGAGGTCTTTGATCAGAGTTCTGACAGATCGACGGTTCTGTGGGGCTCTGGGGGAAAACTGCAGGGTGGCACAGAGCCTGTCTCGTCCAATCATCTCATAGCATCTCTGTGACTGACAACTGCCTTTACAGGGGGGCAGCTTCCTCCCTTGACCCTAATCATCCATCACTCCCCAGCTACCACACACAAACACACGTGTGTGTCATCTTGCTGGCACTTTCTGCCTCGTCTCATGTGTATATTAAACCCTCGTCCTGAATTATAAAAATCTCCCTCTTGCCGTGAGCTGCTTGTCACAGCCTGTCCTGAAGCGTCAGATTTACTGCGGCCGTTATGCAGGTCATTAAAGAGCCCAATCACGATAATGGGGCTTGTCTTGGATCTGGCTAGTTTAACGGGCCTTTAAACCTGTGAGAACAGGGAAATGTGAGTGTTTAAAGGAACACAGCAGTCGAGAAGAATAGATTTCTGATTAATTTTTTATTTGTATCAGAACAGAAGTCAGTGTGCCTTTTCCAGACCTTGTCTGGTCTCCAGTGTAGCAGGTCTATATAAGGTAAAGGGATTTACAGCATGTACAACACACTCTCTCCCTCTCTCTCTTATTCTTTTTTTTTTCACCCCTTTTTCTCTTTGGGCATCAGTGTGGAACAACAAGGCCATAGAAAATCCCTTTGCCCGTATTTGTAATAAAATATGACTTGTCCTTAAAGCTACAGTGTGTAATTTTGTGCCCATATGATAGTGGTTCTTTAAATATTTTAGCTCCAAGGCCTTCATTGTTGATAACAATATTCGAAAGTCCCCAGCACGAGTTTTGTTCTCAAAACATACTGCTTTTTGAGAGCATTTTATTAAAAAATGTAAATTTTAAATGTGTTTATCTGCTAAAAAATGTTTTATTATTATTATTAATAATAATGTTTAGGATTACATACACTTATAATAAAATAGGATTATGTTCAAATGTTTGGGGTCAAGAAGTTGCTCGTCAAGACTGCATTTATTTGATAAAAAAAAATACAGTAAAGACAGTAATTATTACAATTTTACAGTTTTCTATTCGAATATATTTTAAAATGTAATTTATTCCTGTGATGGCAAAGCTGAATTCTCAGCATCATTACTTTTCTTATTATTATCAATGTTGAAAACAGTTGTGCAGCTTAATATTTTTGTGGAAACCATGATATTTTCTCAGGATTCTTTGATAAATTACAATATTACATTAATAACAATGTGAAAGTCTTTACTGTAACTTTTGATCAGTATTCATTTCCTCAAAACAAATCTTACTGTCATGCAGATGCATTAAACCTTAAATAAAAATTTTATGCCAATCAGTCCACTCTTGTTCTCTTCCTGTCTTACTAAGACTTCACAGTCAGTGCACTTTTAATCAGGGTCTCATCATTACTTTCTTGCTCGTGATGGATTATTCGGCTCCGTTTTCATTTTGGAATCATTTTGTGACTCTGTACCAGACTGTTTTTTTTATCCTGTGATATCCGTTTATAAGTCGTTATCTATTATTGAAGCAGTTTGAAAAGTAGTTAGGAGGGCTACAGTTTCTGTTTCCTGTCACATAGCCATACTGTCATGAAAACTTTATCTGCATGGAGAACCCAATACTAACGGCAGCCAAACAAACAACTCTCATTATGTTTACCGGCCACCTGAGCGCCGGGTCTGGCCTGTTTTTCTCATGCTATGAGAGATTTAAGATGTGACTTAGGAAGTTGAAGCCAGTAGACAGAGATTGGCCACAGATTGTGTGACATCTCTAAGGAACCGTGCTTGTATCTTTACTGTGTTACTTGGCTCTCAGCTGACCCAGACGAAGCAAGAAGATATGGCAGTGGAATAGACATCAGCTCGTGCTAAAACATTTAAAGCTTTTCTGGTTTGTCTGAGGTCTTTGATTTTCTCACACATGTATATTTTAGTGTCTTACTTCCTCTGACCAGCAGCAACAAACAAACCTTCAAACGTTCAGTTTGACCCTTTCTGAATGAATATCATATCCTCAAAGTAACAATAATCAGAATTGACAGAAACACTGTGTGAAATTCAAGCTTTGCTGTTGATGTTTTATGCTACATCACTAAATTTCACACAAGTGAATACTGTGGCTCATTAGAAATTGAATGGAACTAGGATTTTGAAAGGAATAGGGTTGGATTGATGCCAGAACGTTGGCTTTGTTACTTTACCAGCCTGTGGTAACTACATATCAAAAACTAAATCGATGCCTCAAGCAACAAATAAACAACTATGAAATGTAAGGGCTGTCAATTCATAATCTGTTGATTTGGACGTTGTGCATATAAGATAGAAATACAGATATTAATTATTTTATTGTTACATTTAACTAACATTATAAACCTTAATTAATTAAAGTTTTAAATGTTTTGCAATTGGAAAATAACTGAATAAAAATAAGTCACTAACTGCAATCAAGTATCTTTCTGACCTTACTGAAAATGTTCAAATGTAAGTGTTCAATTTACAGCTTTGTGGAGTGAGATTTTTAACCAGACCATAAATTGTGAAAATTCTATATATTATATATAACGATATATAATATATTAAAAAATATAATTAAAACATTTTTCACATTTTTTTTTTATTTTTTTTATTTAATTTAATTTTTCATTCTAACCTGATCAGAACAGTGCAGTGATGCATAATGTAATTTATATATTTACTTTTTTATTTTTCACTTAATTAATTGATAGTGCATTCCTTCATTTTACTTTTAAGTGGCCTTCCTAATTCTCCATAGTTGTGTTGAATTTGTTAAATGCATTAAAATCATATTTAATAATTTATTTAATTCCTGATGGTATGGTACAATGATACATTTATAGTATTGCTATGCCATACAGTCCTAAAAGGGAACAAAAGATAGCATAAATGATTGCCATTTTTCACCCATCAGATTATCTTTATTGAAATGAGCTGTCACAAGTCATAAACATCCTTCTGAATCTGGCAGATTGCTAGGACAGCTCTGTGTAGTTTTTTTGCTGTTGGCATGTGTAAGGCATCTCATCCATCTGCTGTTTGTTCGTAGGTCTTTGTCTGGAGAAAGTGCCCATGGCGTCCCCATCACTGTCCAATCGTAATGCAGACAGAGACCAGGAGATCATCACTTGCTATGAGAAGTCTGGAGACATTGCCCTGCTCTATCTTCAAGAGGTAGAAAAGGTATCTCCAAATGTTTTCACTACTGTTTTAACACGTTTTTTAGTCAAATGTACATTGATTTTGTAGCTGAGGACAGATTTGTACAGTACTGCTGCAGAGGGTCAGCCATCCATGAGACTAATCTCTTCTTGTCCTACTTGTGAACTTTAAATCACAATCAAAGCCTTTTACAGGTCCAAGTTCATTCTCTTGCAGGGTAAGATTGTTTTCACACCACTAATTCTCTGTTGCAGTAGTAGTGCACAGATTCAGTCCTCTGCACGGTGTTCAGTATTTACTGCTTGTGATTTAGTGTTTGTGGGGAAGGGAGGGAGAGATGGAGAGAGAGTGAATGATGGCAGTAGAGGAGAACGGCAGAGCTTGTGTTCTGCTGCAGTGTTGACGCTGCATTTTTTGGGTGCAGCCGAAGTTTTACGGTTGACCTTCATGCGTGGCACACTCATACCCTCCTAACCGCCGTCCTCTCTAAAGTATTCTCTGGATAAATATAGCAAATATGCGTCTTTTGAAGATATGGTCTGAATTTGCTGAATAACTAACAGGAAGTGACTGGAGAAAAGAGTTTGACCTTGTTTCAGTAATGATTGACAGTAGTATTTGATGACGTGTCGTGTACTGTCTTCAGGCTCTTAGTGCAGGAATTCAGAACCGCAGTCCAAAGCCTGGCCCGGTCACACAGGAACAGGAACTTGGCTACTTCCTAGAGACTGGACTTCAGAGGGCTCATGTTATTCATTTCAAAAATGGGTGAGTATATGTGTGTGTGTTTATATTCTCATTAACTAGAGCTGGGCGATATAACTGAAAATATGTAACTAAAATAGATATTTCCATTTTTTTTTTTTTTTTTTTTACTTCCTATTGACAATATTTGATATGTTTTGAAAAGGGTCTCAAGAATCATTATTTCGAACAAACAACAAATTAGATTCAGATTGTTTAATACAAGAAGTAATACTGTAAAAATGAAAGCACCCACTCTAGTGGATGATATATTATAAATGAAAATGTATAACATTTTTATGATAAAGTTTTATACACTAATAAAACAATAAACAACAATATTTACTTGAGTATACACTACCGTTCAAAAGTTTAGGGTAAGTGAGACTAAAAAAAAATAATAATAATAATTTTATTCAGCAAGGAAGCAATACATTGATTAAAAGTGGCAGTAATGTTACAAAAGATATATATTTCAAATAAATGCTTGATTTTTCTTTTCATCAAAGAATCCTGAAAAATGTTTCCACAAAAATATTAAGCAGCACAACTGTTTTCAACTTTGATAATAATAAAAATGATTTTAAGCAGCAAATCGGCATATTAGAATGATTTCTAAAGGATCATGTGACACTGAAGACTGGAGTAATGATGCTGAAAATTTAATTCAGCTTTGAATTCAGCATTTTTTAAATATTTTATTACAATTTAAAAAACATTTCCATTTTAATATATCACAGTATTACTGTTTTACTGTATTTTTGATACAGAAATTCAGCCTTGGTGAGCATAAAAGACAAAAATATTTAAAAAATCCAACCCAAAACTTTTGAACGATAGTGTTTTTTATTTTTTTATTTTTTTTTTTTTTTTTTAGAAAATCAGTTTTGAATTAAATCATTGAAACTTAAAGTTTGAACTGATTAACACAAATTAATCAAACTATATACTCTAACATGGTTTTGCAAAATTAGTTCAATGACACACTCTTGATGAAACGTAATAGTCAAATAAAATTTAAAAGCATGGAGATAATCAGTGTAGATTTAAATCACTGCAAAATCATCTCAAATATGTTATATATATTATGTTTTTATAGAATTCAATATATCGCTCAGCCCTCTCAGTAACACAGCACATTATGATTCACGGCTCATAAAGGCTTCCTTTAGAGACACCTGAGACAATGGTGTCCATTCATTTATCAATCTTTCAGTTTGTACATCCCTTGTTTTCTCTCTCCACCCCTCTTTCCCTTAGACATGTGCTACAGTGAGTGGTCTAGGAATCTGCTGAGCCTTTTGTTTGCCAACTAACTCCCTGTCTGTCCTTGTGCCTTTTTTTGTTTTTTTTGTTTGTTTGTTTGTTTCAAATGCCTCATTAACCTCATCAGCCTGTGTATGTCTGTGCGTCTCATGTTATTTATGTGTGTTTTGATGCCACACTCTCCCCCTGCACCACGGCCTCTGCACCATGGAGCTGTGTGTTTGACGACTACTCGTACGTATACCTACACGTTCTTCATGTAGAGTAGTGCCTTGCTTTTATTGTAGGAGCTTCACACAGAAGCCAAAACCTAGTGAGCTGCCTATATAAGCAGTCTTTTAAGGCAGCATAGGCACGCTCTCAACATTATACTGCGTTCAAAAAATGTTGGCCAAATTTTAAGATGGATAAGAAAATCCCAGAATGATTGAAACAAAAACAACAACAAAAAAACTGTCCAAGATGGACAATGCAAGATATGTTGATTATAAATACTTATTTGTTCAAAGCCAAAAAGTATCAATAAATTAGTCAAATAAAGCTATTAAGTCTAATGAAATCTAATGGAAATAAAATATATTAATAAATATTACAGTAGAATATACACTACTGTTCTAAAGTTTGTGTGTGGTTATGGCTTCGTCAAGATTTTTTGGAGGGGAAAAAACAGTAAGGAATTTTATAATGTTACAAAGTATTGTATGTATTTGGCATACAGTCAAACCAAACATTATTCAGACACTAGATATATATTTTTAAAAATATATTTTTATTAGTGGGTACAGGACACTATAGTTCATTTATGTAAGTGAGGATAGCAAAATAAAGTAAACTGTGTCATCATATACCCAAAAATTCTTCATACAGTGGACTACCAGTAAAACTGATAAAAATTTGGGACCAAAAATTATTCAGACACTTTGACCTGACCATGTTTTGCTTAAGTGTTATCTGATCTTGTCATATTTTATTACCATTTTTTTAAAACTATAATGAATAAACTGTAATAATGAATGAAATGTTCAAACTGTCTGAATACATTTTGGTTTGACTGTTTGTAACTTACATTGCATTCAAGTTACACATTTTATTAGTTCATACATTTCCTGAGATTCTAAATGATGACATTGCAGTTGCTATCACCATGTTCTACTGTTTACAGTAATGTAGTTTTTTCAGTTTTTACTCAACATTTGTCTATTTTTTGCATATTAATGTATAAAGCTGTTAGCTTAGCAACATGCTAACTTTAAACTTTATAGAAATCAATTGTGAGTCGAGTCACACAGTGGCAACAAGGCAGGCAACTATTTTTAGAGCTAAACGAATCAAACAGAAAGAGGGAAATGAAAAGGAGAGTGTCTAGATAGTGTTGCTTTGATGCCCAGGTGAACTAAACATGGAGGATTTCACAGGTGGATTAATCTCTGTCAGCAAAAAATTAATTTTGTTTACTCTGATAGACCTTCTGGTTGCAGAGAGATTAAGAGAGTAAAAGGTATTTTGCAGAGAGTAACAGAATTAGTCAGTGATCTTCCTGTTGTAGGAGGGGAAGGGAAGGCATGGGAAAGCTGAAGGAGTAGGAGACAAGTTCATCCTATAACCTAATCTTTCGTTCTAACCAGAGGTACATCTTTTTTTTTTTTTCTTTTAGCGATTTGCAGCACTAGCGTGAAACCTGAGGTGGCCTTACAAATGCCGATTTGAGCTTGTTTATGAGAATGTCTGTCATTATTTATTGTGCAGTGAGTGTGTGGTTGGGGAAGGATCTACCATATGGATGCAGGTGGGGCATCTGTCATTGCTTGTAATGCATCTATGTGAAATATGACCGCTGCAGTGGTGCATTGTGGGTAATGTATCTGTTAGGCTCAAATGATTGAAAGCAATGTCTTTAAACCTCATGCAACATTCAATTCTTACAGGACAACAAGTGTTCAGTGCTCAGTCTGTGTGCTATAAAAACTAGACTGGTTTAAAGGTATGAAAATTATAGCTGATGATTATTCTAACTCTATATCTAACTGATACTAAAATTCTATACTTTTTTTATCAAATAACTAAAAGCGAAAATTAGTCATTTTAAATGCTTCAAGTGAATTTAGGCATCACAATATTATAATGTAAAGTATAAAAATGGATATTCATTTTCAGATTTGTTAAAGATTACATTTAGCATAGTTATAAAAATTATTAGTGTTTTAAAGATTCATTTTAAATTAGCTTAATGTTGGCATGAATCTGAAGTTGCTATAGTCTTTTCTTCCCTATTGTGGCGTGTATCCGAGTGAAACGGCTTCTTGAAAAAGAAAAAATGTAGGGCGGGTTTTAAACATGCATTTTTGTACATGCATTCACCTAATCAGTATTGAGCATCCAGATGGTAAAATCAAACATATCTTGTGAAACACTCTCAGAGTATGTATTTATTTGTCATTTACTGTTGGATACGGAGCATATGTCAAAGATTTCTTATCCTTTTGCGCTCTCTATAGGCCATGATCAGCGACTAGTCAACGTAAAGCTTAAAGCTTTTCATTCAAGCATTCAAAAATCGACTAGGTGATTAGTCTGTTACTTCTGTTTCTCTCTATCCGGCTCGCTCTCATCACTAGTTTGACACTCTGTACTGCGTCTCCCTGTGTATTCACGTGCGCCTCTGCAATGCTTCAGACCTCCACAGCCTCGAGCTATATTCTCTGTGTTTTCGTGTGCTGTTAGTTTGTGGGAATATCGCAGTCTCATGAGGATATTAACCCTAGTCATCGACAGGCTCGAACACATTTACAGGTTCTGCAGCATTCATATAGGTGTCAATCGTGACTTGCACTGTATCCTGAACTACTGTAACCGATGTGCCCTACAGTCCCTGATAACTTCTGTCCACTGATAAGTGACTGCTTTAGTCTGACAGCTTTATGCTAGAGCTCATTAAATCATGGCAGAGGTCTGACTTCTCCTGAGGGTGCCTTTGCGTGTTTCTCCATGTGTGTGTATGAAGTTTGTACTGAGTCGATGTAAAATTTGTTGATGTCAGCCGTCAGGTTTCTTCGGCTCTCTAGAGGTGATTAATGGATCATTTTTCTTTTTATTTCCCGGTGCTGCAGTAACCTGACCCGTGGTGTCGGCCGCTTCCGAGAGATTCTCAGAGCCGTTGAGACCAGAACCACTCAGAACCTACGTATGGTGAGTTGTGTGTGTTTATGGCTTCATCTTGTTGTCTCTATCTAGAACAATGGTTGTCAACCTTTTTTGACCCCAAGTCCTGTCATTATCCAAGACAATGTTCAGAGTCCCTGTGCAGATTTCTGGTACTTCTGCTGTAATGACAAGGCTGCTTCTTTTTTGAGCTTTTTAATTTAAAGAAATCAGGAGTGTCAATGAATTACAATAATTATAATAATTTTCCACTTGTTTGTGATTATGGGATATGTTTTTTTTCTTTTTATTAATTATTTTAAATTCATAAATATGGTAATTTCTCCACAGTTTCTTCTCAATATAATATTTTAGAGTTTGACTTAATTAGAAAAAAATAAATATTCATTTAAGAAAATGTATAGACTTTTCCAAGTCTAGAAACACTTTTAAAATGACCTCTTATATTCAGTTTTTTTAAGACTTTAAAAAGCCTTGTTCTTAAATAAAACTGACAGGTGTTGAGGGAACAAATACAAATAAGAAATTTTATGTCAGTTAAGCCTATAATAAACCAAGATAAATCCAAATGCTTAATATTGAAAACAAGACCAAAATATAGCGTCTTACATCTACCAACTTTTTTAACTGCATAAACTAGATCGCTTTTTGAGTCAAGCTCAAACAACAAGCTAAAAAATGCTTATAAAAAGTGGACATGGCAACACTGTTACACCATAGCGGATACCAAACATGCGACATGGCAAACGATAATTTAGGGGATTCACTTATGTATTTAAATGTAGTTGTCATTCCTGAAACTTTACAGTGTGTATGTGGCTTCTAAGTGATCTTGGAAGTTTGCTGAGGCCCCCTGATTGAGAACCACACTGAAGGTATATGTTTATGTGTGTTTGTGTTTAGACTATTGCCAGGCAGCTTGCAGAGATCCTTCTGAGGGGCATGTGTGAACAGAGTTACTGGAACCCACTGGAAGACCCCCCTCACCACTCCCCGCTGGACGATCCTCTCAGACACACCCCACACACAAAGGACTACGCCCTCAGCCGCCGCCCACGCATCTACTCAGGAGAGAAGTAGGACATATCTCCAGCTCTCCTAGCCTGTGCTTCTCTCCTCCCATTTGTATAGTGGCATGTCTTAAGCCCGAAGTATACTTAAGTTGTGATGCAAACACTTAATGTACAGCTGAATGCACCACCTTTCATTTCTAAAACTGAAATGAAAATAATTTAATGCTGAATAGACATATTTAAAGAAAAAACTAATAAAAATGCCAAAAAAATCTTTAACTAATATTGAAATAAAAACCTAAAATATAATAATAAAAGCTAATAAAAAAAAATACTATTTAAATAGTAGTATTTAAATAGTATTTAAAAAACACTGGATTTGTTGCGATTGGCACAGCTGTTTCATGTTTGATGTGGACAAAGCCATTCGATTTCTTGCTCTTGTGCATCTTGCCAGGTTAGCATGAAAAAATGGGAACAATTAATTGATCAGAATCCTGGTAGTTTGTTTCTTGTTACTGTATTCATGATGTCATGGATAGAAAAATTCATAATGGCCTTTCTCTCTCTATCTAGTTTGTTTTGTCCGCAGGAGAACACAGAGGAGGCCTTACTTCTGTTGTTAATCAGTGAGTCCATGGTAAGTAGCAGTAAAACTTCTGTGACCCTCTGAACTGCTGTGGTTTGACCACCAACACTAAAGCTAGAACTAAGAGCTATAATTTGTTTTTACTTAGGCACAATGTGAATAACAGTGTTTTATGTCATAGAAATAAGGTTTTACAACTGCAAAGTGACTTTTAAGGAAATAAGCTGTCTAATATTAACAGTAGCATCTATTATTGATAGTTCTGGCTACTGTTCAATGTTTGGGGTCAGGTTTTTGAAAGAAATACTTCTTTAATACTTTTAAATTAATCAAAATGACAGTAAACATTTATAATGTTACAAAAGATTTTGGTTGCACTTTTTTTTTTTACAGTACACTTACATGTACTTACCGTGTACTTACCTAAGAAACTACTGGGTAATATAAGGTAACTACATGGGTTAAGGTTAGGTTTAGGGGTAGGTTCAGGGTTAGTACCTAGTTATTACCCAGTTATTGCAATTACTATAATAAGTACATAGTATGTACATGGGGAACAGGACTGTAAAATAAATTGCAAATATCCATTAAAAAATATCCTGAAAAAATGTATCGCGTTCATCAGTGATCTTGGTTTACAAACAAATTTTTAAGCAGCACACGTGTTTACAACCTTGATAATAATGTTAAGAAATGTTTCTTGATCAAATCATGTAACCATCATATTAGAGTGATTTCTAAAGGATCATGTGACACTGAAGACTGGAGTAATGATGCTGAAAATTCAGCTTTGCCATCAAAGGATAAAATTACATTTTAAAATTTAGGAAAATAGAAAAGTCATTTTTTTAAATATTGTAATATTTCACAATATTACTTTTTTCACTGTATTTTGATCAAATACATGCAGCCTTGGTGAGCATAAGAGACTTCTTTTAAAAAACATAAAAAAAATCTTACCAACCCCAAACATTTGAACGGTAGTGTAGTGTGTGTGAATGTGTATATTAATTTCTGTATTTATCGTAGGCTAACAGAGACGCCGTATTGAGTCGAATCCCTGAACACAATAATGACCGAATCATTAGCCTCCAGAGCGCCTCGCTGGTGTACGACCTGCTGACCATCGCGCTTGGCCGACGCGGACAGTATGAGATGCTCTCAGAGGTGAGGTCCTGCCCACACTTATCGCTATGGGAACATTCAGGAATACTCCCTCAGTGGGACGAGTTGAACCTCCTAGTGTGGTTGCTGTGGTAACGAGACCAGACATGCACTCTAGACTGCACTCCCTCTGTGTGTGTGTCTGTGACTGGTCTAGAGGTTATGCACAGCATGTATTTGAGTTTGTGAGCATATAAAAAAACAGAATGCTGCTTCAATTATATTATTTTATGAATTCAGAACTAATGCAGATTTAGTATTGGAGCAGAAGTCTGCATGTCACAGTTTTGTCCAAATCTTTAAGTAAACAGCACTATTTAACTTAGGGGTGACCATGAATAGTCGACAATTCGATGATTCGATAGGAGGAGCCTGATTTGACAGTCACAGTCGAATCTTCGCAGAGGTGTTATGAAACGAGATATGGGGGTGTTCAGTATCTGATTTTACATAGACATACCGGTTCTCTCCCAATAGGTTAATATGCAACCTATTATGATAGTGCTATGAATAAAAATGTGAAAACAAAAAAGAAGCTTTTAATAAATATTTTTAACGTGCGTGAATAAATCCAACCACCCCTGTGACAGATTTAAGTTTCACTTCCATGATCTGTGACCAACAGAGGGCATCTTGGCGGCAGGGATTAAATCTTTAACAATGTCTGGGATAAGAAAATCTAAAGTGTAGAATTGGATGCACTTTGAATTGGTAAAAGATTATCCAAAAAACGTAAGATGCAAGGTGTGCCAACAGATCATGTCCTACCACTCAACAATGACAAACACTGCCAACGTTAACGAGTTGACTAGCGCACTATTTGAAAAGACTCAAACAGATTGTGTGAAAGACTGGATTTTTTTCAATCAGGTAGGGTACAAGTGATTTCGAAACATTTCAGCCGGTTCTAATTTGATTTTTGGATGCTGTGAATGTTTAGCTAAAAAGACTGCCACTCCAGTTTAGCGTTTATTGTGTCTGCAGTTAAAAAGACGAAGTTGACAATTCTGGCTATACTTTCCTTATTTTAATAATTTCTTTAATTTTAATTTATTTATTGATCACTCTGGGTTTATCTAATTTAGATAATTTAACAATCTAATTTAACTATTTGTGGCTTGTGTTTTGAATATATGTTCCCCTGCACTTCAGGCATTTTGCACTTGTGACTTAATTAGGCCTATGACTATTTCATTTTTTAAAATTATTTTTACTTATTAGAATGGTATATTCCGTTCTAATTCAGTTCTGTAAATTCATTTTTTGTGCATCAATGTTGCGCTCGCACAGGAAATTTAGCCGATTTAATTTGATTTGCCGACATGTGAAATGCTATCTGCAGTGTGGTCTTTCTGCAGTTATTTATATATATTTTTAAGGTTTATTGATCCAAAATGTTTTTATTCGTTTTCTTCTATAGCCTATCTTGGTGTACTGTACATCATGACTGTGAATGTTTATCCACATTGCCTTTCATTTCAGTTTAAAAAAGATAAAAAATCATTGTCAGTTTCGTCTATCACTTGACAGGCAGTTTAGTCGCTTTATTAGAAAGTTGTTTCTCTGTTTGTGAAAGAAAATAAAAGTTATCTTAAGGCGCGGGTATAGGCCTGCCCTTACTTCATTTTCCGCGTCCCGCTCCATCTTGTGCACAGTTGAGCGCGTGAGCCTGTCAAAGTAGCCTATACTCCTTTGGCCTTGAGCGTGGAAAGAGTTTGTGCACTCTATCTAGTGGACACACGATTTGACTAACGGTCAAATCTAGGCAATCTGATGTAAATGTAAATTTAACTTTCTACTTTCATTTTAGCCACGGATAAACCTGAAATGATTGTTTTGAGGAACCTGGCTTATTTAGGACAGAACAGTCAGATGAAAAAAGCATTTTTGGTGTGTGTCTGGTTTGTAGTTTGATGTTTTCATTAGTTTACCTGAGCAGATTTTTCTCTTCCATCTCCATCTGTTGATCCTGCTGTTGTTGCTAATGTTGAACTCAGCATAACTTTTGCTGTCTTTTATATTCAAGGATTTCGCGGTTGTGTTACCGCAGAGCCCCAGGAGCCTGTCATATTTATTGTGTGTGCCCTCTGCAGGGTCGTGTGTGTTTGTGTAGCTGTTTGTTATATAGATCTAATTGTTCAATGATTTGCTCTCTGCTAAGCTGCTAGTGTGATTAACTGTAAAGCCTCAGAGACACGCTGAAAGCCTGTGGTAATCTACAGCAGGAGACATGGCCTGGCTCTGTGTTTGACCTTTGAGTGTGTATCTGTTGGGGTAATAATTATTGTTCTCAAATCTCATCTGAGGTTATCTTAATGTATCCTCTCCACAGTGTCTCGAAAGAGCCATGAAGTTTGCCTTTGAGGAGTTTCATCTCTGGTTCCAGCTCGCTCTCTCCCTGATGGCTGCTGGGAAGGTTAGTGTTCCATTTTACAACTCCTGTGTACCCCAAAGTTTCCATGGTCATTGGAATATCAGGCTATTGTAAAGTTGTGATTTCAAGGCCTATAAAAATCATGAAAATTAATCATGTTGAAAATGAATGAAAATTTCATTTATATAGATTTAAAATAAAATCTCATATATATTGGGGACGTTTTTAAAAAGAAGTGTTTTATGCTGACCATTTATTTGATCATAAATACAGTAAAAACTGTAATGTTGCTAAATGTTATTACAAATTGTTTTCTATATATTTCAAAGTGTAATTTATTCCTGTGATGGAAAAGCTGAATTTTCAGCATTATTACTCCAGGATTCAGTGTCACATGATCCTTCAGAAATCATTGTAATATGATGATTTGAAGACCAAGAAACATTTCTCATTGTTGAAAACGGTTGTCGTGCTTAATATTTTTATAGAAACCATGATACCTTTTTCAGGTTTCTATGAATAAAAGATTTAAAAGAGCAGGATTTATTTGATACATTTTTTGTCTTTTGATAAAAATAAGTGTCAATGCTGAATAAAAGTACAGTTTTCTTTAAAAAAACAAAATAAGTTTTATTGTCCCCAAACATAGGCTATGTTCATACTGCATGCAAATCAGATTTTTAATCAAATAAGATATTTTCAGGCATTATTAATTGCAAGTAATCCAAAAAGATGTGTGTCCAGACATACCCAGCCTATCTGCATGGGTTGCTTTGGTAACGACGTAGGCGTATCCACGTATGTGACGAGGCTTTACAAAACGGAGCAGGAAAAATGGAGGTGCATCATCTCACTCTCCAAATAACCACCTCCAAATGTGGTTTTAATAAGATTTGAAAAATCATATTTCATGTGTTTTTGGCTGTCCAAACTTTCAACAGCCCATCTGGATATGCAAAAAAAAATCTGACTTTTTGCTTGTAGTCTGAACACAGCCTCATATACTATTTTTATAAAATATATCTAATATTTCTGCTAGAAATTACTCTTTATGAGTGCAATCTTCGTGTTTTTGTGTGTGTGTAGTCTGCTCGAGCAGTAAAAGTACTGAAGGAGTGTATGAGACTGAAGCCGGACGATCCCACCATCCCTCTGCTGGCCGTCAAGCTGTGTATTGGAAACCTGCACTGGGTAATGAAAGCGGAATCATGGAAAAATATGCACAGGCTCAACCGGAGAGCTGACACTGACCTGTTTATGACTCTGTAAATCCATTACTGCTAGACCGTCCACGAACAGTGAGATGGTGATGACATGGGGTGTGTATTTGTGTGTTTTAGCTGGAAGAAGGTGAGCGCTTCGCTAAAATAGTGATTGATATGGGTGAGAAGGCGGCTGAATTCAGGGCCAAAGGCTATCTAGCTATTGGTCTCGTCTACAGTCTGAAAGCCACAGATGGTAAGCACACATGCACTAGGACACACAAGACTGTAATATTTACTGTATCCTTTAACACACTCTATATATTTTCTATAATCCATTTTTAATACTTTATACCCTGTTTCTATCCTCTATGAAACCTCTCTATAACACACCTTCTTGATTTTTAAAAAAAATTTTTTAATGCTTTTTCTCTGCTATCTAACACACTCTCAATAATCTGTATTTTTGCTCTGTACCTTTTCTCTGCCTTATATAATATGCTCTGTACCCCTCTATAATCCCTATATAATATATTATACTCTTTATATATGTATATATATATAAATCCCTTTTTTTTAAATAGAATTTTTATTGATTTGTGTGTGTGTTTGTTTTAGCATTTTAATTAGGACTTTATTCATTTAATATAAATAAATAATTTTAAGTCATCCCGTGACCCCTTTGCGGCCCGGGACCCTGGTTGAGAACCACTGTTATAAACCCCCTTCTGCAGCCGATTTGTACTTTTCTCTTTCTATGTTCTTATATAACACTCTCTTGAAGCACTCTGTACCTCTCCGTAATGCCTTTTGTAATGTGTTATATGCTTTCTCTGCATTCTATAACATGCTCTATACCATTTCTATAATCCATTTATACTTTATAACCGCTTTCTTTTCTTACATAACACACTCTTTACATCTCTATAATGACAATTACATAATTTATAATACTCTCAAATATTCTCTCTTTATAATCTTTCTGTAATGCTCTATACATTATCTCTTCCCTCTAATACTCTCTATAATCCCTTGATACCCTTTCTCTAATATTAAGGTATCTGAAACCTTATAGATTTCTCATAATTCCTTGCTTTATCTTGTCCTTACCATCTTCTCTCTGTCGTCTGTCTTTACAGCATCTCTTCGAGGAATGCAGGAAGAGTATCAGAAAAAAGCACTGAGCGCTTTCCAGAGGTGATTTTCAGACTGTCCTAAATTTCTCTCTCTTTCTCTCTCTCTCTCTCTCTCTCTCTCTCTCACACACTCTCTCACACACTGATGAAACACTCTGTTTCCTTCTCTCAGGGCACAGAGTCTGTCCCCCACTGATCATCTGGCTGTTTTCTACCTGGCACTGCAGCTGGCTGTATCTCGACAGGTAGGAGAATCAACATCTGCTTCTTACACACAGGTTGTGAGAATTAAAACATCTCAACACTCAGATGATGGAAATCTGGTCAGACTGACTATCACAATGTTTTTTATCCATTCAACATCAATATTTATTACAATATTAATTTCAGTACCATTTATGAGGAAGAACGTGCAGTACACGTTTGTTAGATGTCAGGAAAGAATGTAAACATAACTTTACCACAGCATAAACTTTTACCTTTTAATTTAGGGCTTAAATCTATTTTATTTTTTCCCCAAATTTTGAAATTTAGTTTTATGATGTATTATACAAATGTATTATCAAAAAAGGCATCTAATGAAAGTAAACTTAAATAAATAACGATAGCCAATCTTTTAACTTTCAATCAGTTTACAACAAAAATTGCATTTTTTACAGCAGAACTTGTATACTGTATGAATTAAAACACATGGATCTTGGTATGATATTTGTTAATAATAATAATATTAATGAATATATTTTTTTAATTAACTAGACCTGTTAGTCTAGATGTAGGCTAAATTATTTAAAAGTTTTTTTTTAATCAAAATTGTGGTTTTATTTTTTAAATTAATATCAGTATTGATTTATCGCCCAACCCTAGCCACATCTTACTCAAGTTCTCACCAAAAGAAGATTTTGTCCTTATTTCCCTCTCAGTCTGTCTCTCTCCCCAGATGTCAGGCTGTTATTTTTCCTTCTCATTTCTCTCTCACCCTGTTTAAACAATCATCTAATAAAAGCATCTCTTGTGTGTGTATGTCAGATTCCAGAAGCTCTTGGTTATGTACGCCAGGCGTTACAGCTGCAGGGCGATGATGTTCATTCACTGCACCTGCTGGCCTTGCTGCTGTCAGCTCAGAAACACTACCACGATGCTCTTAACATCATTGAGATGGCCCTCAGCGAATACCCTGAGAACTTCATGTGAGTCCAACACACTCACAGTCAATGTCACACTTTATCTAACCTCTCAAGCTTATAGTTGGATGTAGCCTTGTTTTTTGACTGCGCTGAGCTGATACAGTTGTCAGCAGCCAATCAAAGAAAGGGAAGGAGGCTTTTCTTGTATCAGAGAACCAATCAGATGATTCAGTGTTGTTTTGCCCAGCATTTGTAAAGCCTCACACACACATGCTCACACAGCAGCAGGCAGTGTTTAGACATTTAGAGGCATGCCACAATGCCCACTCTAATGAGAATGTTTGTGTTTGCTGTAGCAGCTGGGATAGATGGGTACATATCTGCTGCTGGCATCTTCAATTAGGCGAGTTAGAAGTATGTGTGTGTGTGCTGGATGTTTGGAGCCCTGGGCAGTCCCCACGCAAATTCCTTTCACATTCGATTTGATCAGAGTCACCCCCCCCTCCAATCTGTGTTTATGTGTGTGTGTTTTTGTCCTTCTGGGTGTGTGCTTCAGCCACTTACATAATAGAAAAAAAATACAACAGCTTTCTTTTTCCTCCAATCCTATGGCCCCCTTTTTCACCCTGTTTTTGGGTTTTGTTGTTGTGTGTGAGTGAGTGTGAGAGTGAGTGTGAGAGTGAGTGTGAGTGTGAGAGTGAGTGTGAGTGTGAGAGTGAGTGTGAGAGTGAGTGTGAGAGTGAGTGTGAGAGTGAGTGTGAGAGTGAGTGTGTGTGAGAGTGAGTGTGAGAGTGAGTGTGTGTGAGAGTGAGTGTGAGAGTGAGTGTGTGTGAGAGTGAGTGTGAGAGTGAGTGTGAGAGTGAGTGTGAGAGTGAGTGTGAGAGTGAGTGTGAGAGTGAGTGTGAGAGTGAGTGTGAGAGTGAGTGTGAGAGTGAGAGTTTGAGTGAGAGTGTGTGTGAGTGAGAGTGTGTGTGAGTGAGAGTGTGTGTGAGTGAGAGTGTGTGTGAGTGAGAGTGTGTGTGAGAGTGTGAGTAAGAGTGTGAGAGTGTGTGTGAGAGAGTGTGTGTGAGAGAGTGTGTGTGAGAGAGTGTGTGTGCGCGTATGTGTGTGTTTCCATGCATTTTGCTTCATTGCCTTGAAAGGAAATGCACCAGAACATCCAGCCCTCCTTATTCCACACACACAAACACACGTGACAGGATTAATTCAGTGCTTGTGTGGGCGTCCTAGCGGTGTAGTGTGCAAATACAGCAGAGATGAAAGAACGGCTGAAGAGAATGTGCCATCAGCTCGTTGAATTGGCTGAACTCAGATCAGCGTGGCCTTCAGAGACCGCAGAGCATGTTTAAAGCTCAAACTGATCTCAGTTCGGGCTGCAACGACAACGAGCTGTTGAAGAGCAGCCTCAATAAATGGTATCTGCTTCACACACACACCAGCTGGATCTCCTCACACGCTGCCATATCTGATTATAGAAATGCCCATCTGCACTCTCAGTGGTGGGACGTTCACTCAGTGCGGGCAGATCTACTATCTGCAGAAATGTGTGTGAAATACAGGTGTTACCAAGAGATTCTGTGTGCACTCATTAGCAGAGATTTGCACCACTAGATAGGATACTATACACCCCAAACACCTACACAAATATTTACAAAACACAGCACTCAATATTAAACAAATACATCATTTGGATTATAGGATATATTGGGTATTTAATTGTTTTTCTCCTATTTTTATGTTTAGATGATCTTTTCTCTTATCTTATGCTCACTTCCAACTGTTTTCTAAATTAATGTGTTTTAAAATGTAATTTATTCCTGTGGTGGCAAAGCTGAATTTTCAGCAGCCCTTACTCCAATGTCTTCAGTGTCACATGATCCCTCTGTGATGAATAGAAACTTCAAAAGAGCATCATTTATTTGAAATAGGACATTTATGTTTGAAAATATTTCTAACAGTCACAATTAATGCGTTCTTGCTAAATAAAAGTGTTAAATAAAAAAAATAAATAAATAAATCTTACTGACCCTAAGCTTTTGAACGGTAGTGGACTGTACATTTTTAATTTTGTTATGCTTAAATTCAGTTTAAGCATTTAAAATAATTGACTTGTTTAATGTTTTATTTTAAATGTATTTAGACAAAATTGTGTACAATTTTAGAATCGACTAATTATGGATTGACAAATCAGCTGATCAATACTGACCAAAAATCAGAATTGATTTCTCTATACACAAAACATATGAACAATATACAAGACAACACTCAATATAACAAATACATAATGCATATACACAATATGCAACTCAATACATCATACATTCACAATTTACAAAACAACACACAATATTCCATAAATGTACAGTTGAACACTGTATTCATAATTAAAAAATGTCCTTTTCATTCTTATTTTTTTCTTTTAAGTTATCGAAGCTGAAAGGGTAGAATCATTTAGAATCACTGATTCATCTTTATCTGTGTTCATTAAACTCTGCACTTCTCTGTTTATTAAACACTTTCAGATAGAAAGAGCATGAAGGTAGACTTTTTTTTTTATTTGTCTCTGTAGTCTTTTATTCACAAAGGTGAAGTTGGAGACGTTGTGTCGAGGACCAGAGGAGGCATTACTCTCCTGCAAACGCATGCTGCAGATTTGGAAATCCTGTTACAACCTCACCAACCCCAGGTACACACACACACACACACACACACACACACACACTCTCTCTCCAGCTGTTGATACATGAATGCTAGAAGCTCAAGTGTCGGCACTCACTATCACACATAAGACAGCACAGCATGTCTCTCTGACTGTGAGGAGCTAACCACACCTTCATTAAAAATAAATAAAAGCACAGCTCGCACCAGTGCTGCATACTATGATTCAGTCCTGCCTTCTCTTGCGTGCTCTCATACTAATGGCTGAAATACCAGCCCCCTGCTGTCAGAACACTCCAGCTCTTCCTGTCAAACTGTCCTGAACTCCATACCAGGTGACAATCCACCAGAGACCAATTAGTGTCCGGACACTGTAACCAAACTCTGCCACAGCCACATATTCAAAGCCCCTCCCTCCAAACCCTGGGTAGCGCCATTGTGTCAGGACCACTTAAGCTCTTCCACCCTAAACCTCACCGCTAATAAATACTCAGAGTCATCCTCGAACACCGAACAGTTGCTACTCCAGAGACTGTATGATGAGGAAGAGATGGACCAGTTCTAGAAATATGATTGGAGAAATTGTAGAAGTGTAGTAAAATTTTGCATGCAAATAAGTCCATTCTCTATTTTGTCAGTAGTGTAGCAACATATCAAGCATAGTTCACAATAAAGTCACTTTCAAACCAAACAGCTTTCTTTTGTTGAACTCTGTAAATTCGCATAACCAACTTTAACCCATTGTGAAATCTATGCTAAATTCCTGATCATGTGGATTCCTATTGGCTGGTAAATGTGACCGCACATTAATGCTCAGTATGACAACTGTTGGAATAGAAGCCCCACTTTTCAGTTTACCTTTTTGTTTATTCCAGAATATAGCTGGATTATGTTGTTTTGTTTTTTGTTTTTTGTTTTTTTGCGTGTTTTAAACTCATTCTTGTCAGAATTAACTGAAATATGTTATTGAAGCATTAGATTTGCCTGGAGATTTCAGTGTTTTCCCATCGAAGTAGATAAAAACTTTACTCCTACATAGAAGATAGTAGGGATGCACAACATATGAGTACCCTTTTTATTATTGGATGATATTTGGGTTTTATTTTTTAATTTATTTGTATCAGTTGAAATTGGAATTTTCCAAGATGGCCGCTGAGTAAACTGACTTGCCTTAAAGCAACTTTGGTTTCCCCACTACATCAACTTTGCAGCTGTTTTATTTTTTATTTTATTTTATGTATTTATTTATTTATTTTATTTTTTTGCTTGGTTAATAAAATTGGTGAAATTTCATTATACTTACCATTCCCATATGATCTCATATCTAGGGATCATCATCATCATCATCATCATCATCATGGCTTGAGCTTGGGCACTTTTGATTTGGGCCAGTAAGCAACCACTTAGCAGCCATTCAGAAGACACAAGCAACCACATAGCAACATCCTTAACCCGTAACCCCTTAACATCCTGCCGCCAAGTTTACTCAAGCTCGCATTTTTTTCTGATTTTCTCTCTTATTTATTCTCTTATTTCTATGCTCCTTTTCTGATGAGCTGTGTTACTGGAGCAATGTGTGTGCGCGCTATAGCAGTGTGCCATGGGTTGCTGAGTGAAATTTCTGAGGGTTTCATCATTCTGTGTGTATTGATGTGCAAGTATCACATCGCCTGTCTGGGTGCCTGACTCACTCTCTAATTTTATTTTCTTAATTGCCTCTTCTTCTTTGTGTATGTCTGCGTGTGTGTAGTGATTCTGGGAGGGGGAGCAGTCTGTTAGACAGAGCTGTTGCTGACCGTCGCCAGCTGAACGCCATGACACTACCTGACTTCAGTGATCCAGAGACAGGTGAGCACACACACACGTTAATGTCCCCATATCTATATCTCTGTAATTATTGTGGTAACAGTATTTTTCCCTACCTTTTATGGAGAGTTGCATAACCATGACAATGGATTTTAGCTTTGCTGTCATTTTATGTTTTTCTTGCATATGTCTCTCTCTCTCTCTCTCTCTCTCTCTCTCTCTCTCTGTCTCTCTCTGAAATGCACAAATTTAGATTTAGAATATATGACCTAATGAGATGATACATTTAATACATTTTGTTTACTTCTTTATTTTTTTAATTTCTAATGCTGTAATTCTTGTAGATGGGTAATGTATGTATGCTGCTTTGACTCATTTCAGTTTACAGCTAAATTCGCATGAATTTGGTTCCCTTGTGCAGCGAGTAGAGTAATTAGATAAAGAGGGCTGAGATGAGCGCAGGTGTTTATTTGCTGCGTTTGCACAGCAGTGATGGCGGAGGGTTTCTGTGCTGTGTATGCAGACAGTAAACATGTCATCATGTCTCCGTGATTCAGCAGTTACCCATTTTCTTTACAATCTGATCTTTCTGCTCCAGCTGTTCAGTTCTGGTTAATTATTATTATTATTTTTTTTTTATCATTATTTGAACCTTTTCCATTATTTTAGGGCTGTCAATCACTTCTGTTCTGTTTAGGGCTGTCAAACATTTTAAATGAATTCAATTAAATTTAAATATTTATAATTTATATACAGGATAGGTGTTGTGATTATTTTTAACATTATGTTTAATGTATTTAAGATGCATGTTGAATTAACGCTTCCCTATGACAGCCCTAAATATTTGACCTAAATGTCTTTTTCCTTCTGTATTCTTTTTTATTTTTAAATATCACATCCTTTTCATTTTCTTATTTTTATTCCTAGCCTCTCATGCCTCTTCTTCCCTCTCGGGGTCAGAACCTGTATCTCCTATTTTTCCTCTTCCATCCTTCTATTCTCCACCTCCACCCAAGATTGAATCCACTCAGAGGCGCAGCAGCCATGCTTTCTGTGACCACGCCCCCCGCCGACGCTTCTCCTCCGCCAGTAATGCACTGTGCACCTTGTGTGTGTTTTTCGGCCAATAGCCTGGCATGAGTGTCCTCTCACTAGCCAATCCCCTGCCACTTACTGCACTGCTCTGCCTGAATAGCCCCACCCACCCACCAGCCCAGTTTATTTGGGATTTGGTTAAGTGTGTTTGGTAACTTGTTTGTTGCTGTGGTTTGAATTGGTATTGAAGCAATGTTTGCCTTATGGAGGCCTCTTTTTGAAGATTTCAGTCTCTAAAGACCATCAGGCACTAATGGGTTTATAATGTGATTTTAACCATTCTAAGAAGCAATTTTACCAGCAATTTTCAGGCCACTTTACATTTTTTTCTACAGTGCACTGATGGCAAGTAGAAGAAGAAAATACTCAAGTTATTATGTGAATAATTATTTAAGTACTTGTACTATTGTTCCAAGATCTGCAGAGGAGTTAGAAGTAGCTCACCCTATTTTTATGGTGTGTCCAGTTATGGCTTATATCAGCTGTAAAAGGACATTAATTGAGTACAGGGCTGTAATATGTCTCTAAATGACACTGGCAGGATGAGTTGATGGTGTGGGTTCAGAGATCCAGTGGCCCGTGAGACTGACACTAAGCTCTTAATCTCCACTGTCTCCTGGGGAAACAAAAGACAGAGAAGCAGTGACACTTGCTATCAGCTAGCCGTTTAAGACCTGGGATCATATCCACAGTTGTATCATCAGAGAGAGAGAGAAAGAGTTCACCAGGAGATTTCATTTGTTACTCAAACTCACTCATACTCAGGTTTTGTCACCTTTCTCTTCATCTAAGATGCTTTCCTTTTCTGGCCCTGTTTACATTTTATCTAAACATCTGTTTTGGGTGATCCAATCAGACGAATGTAAGTGGCTGTTTACATCTGGTAATTACAGGCATATTTTTTGTAACCACTTTTGATAAGATTTTTGATGGGAGTGTTTTTGGTTTTGTGGCGGTATACACCATTCAGTGGTGTCAGTAAGATTTTTTTTATTTTTTATTAATACATTAATTATTAATTTATACTTACTATTCAGCAAGGACACATTTAATTGATCAAAAGTGACCGTAAAGACATTTATAATGTAACAAAAGGTTTCTATTTGAAATAAATGCCTTTTTAAACTTCCTATTCATCAAGGAAGAAAAAATTTATCACGTTTCCATAAAAATATTAAGCAGCACAACTGTTTTCAACATTGATTATAATCATAAATATTTCTTGAGCAACGAATCAGCATATTAGAATGATTTCTGAAGAATCGTGTGACACTGAAGACTAGGGATGCACGATATATCAGCCAACATATCAGTTTTGGTATATATATTATATACCAGTTTTCGATATATATTAATTTTTAATGTTATCGTTATCGGCCCGATAAGAGAATTTGGCCGATAAATAAAGTTGATAAATAATGGATTATTTCCGATGCACACTTCAGATGCACACTGTCCATCATTATAGTTTTGATTTGCTTGAAATATGATTGAAATCACTTCAAAAAAAGGAAAATTCCGTTAGGTACATCACAAATCTGTCATATAGGCTACTGTACATATTATAATGAGAACATTATAATTGTGTGCTTGGGACATGGCTTTTAATGATGAGACTTTTATTTATGTAATCAGGCTCAAAAGTTAAAAAAATATATCGGTTGTCGGTTTTCAAATATAAAGAATTATCGGTATCGGCAAAAATTTTCATCCCTACTGAAGACTGGAGTAATGATGCTAAAAAATAAGCTTTGTTATCACAGGAATAAATTACATCTTAATACTTCCAAATATACTTCCAAATATACTTCAGAAATTTAATTTGTGACATTGACTGTTAACTTTTCACGCAAGTTGATATGTTAGAAATACAATTTGTCCTGAAAAGTCTATTAAATTAGAAGAATAAACAGTTGACTCAGGTTATTTTATGGTGAAAGATGACCAGCAAAGTGTAAATGTTGCAGACCAACAGATAACTGACGAGTAGGCAGTCCTTCAGTTGTCCAAGACGCAATATGCAGGATGAATAACCTTTTGGTTTTGCAATCCATTTAAGCCTAAATTCAGCACTGTTAACATATGATCAGACCACCCGAGACCAATATTAATACCAGGTGTAAACAGGGTCTTTTTTTTTTTCTCTGCCTATCTTCTGTAATGCTGTGCATGTGATCTGCTGCAATTGTTCTCGCTGTGCAGTGTTTGTGCATCGAAATCATTGTATTAACACACGTACACACAGTGTCCCAGATACAGGGTTTACAGGGCCATTACCTGCTCAGGACTCGTGACACTTAGCTTTGTGGTATATAGAAAGTCAGACAGAATCAGTTTTTCTTTTCTTTTTTTTTCTATTATATTTCTCTCTGTGTTTCTGTAAACTTTCTGTTGTTGTGTTTGTTGTTGTTGTTTTTGTTCAAAATTTTTATGAGTAATTGCCCCCTTTTTGTTGTTCTTTTTGGTTTCCAAGGCAACCTTCCAGATGCTTTCTTTCATGGTTTTGACTCATTTATTGGGGTTTGTAAGTAGCTCTTGCTGTTACTGCTCTCCCTTTACACACACTTTTAAACACACACCTGCTTTTTTGCCTCGCTGGCCTTCTCCCCCTTGGCAGAGTGCACCCACCACCTGTTTTATGATACTCCAACACACTCCGGCATAATGTGTTCAATGGGCGCGTTGCGTCTTACCTTTTGTTTTGCCCCCTTATTGTGTGTCCTCTCCTGGCGTTTTGTGTCCCAGGCCTCTTTGTGCTGGAGAGAGACATAAGTGCATTTGTTTGGCCTCAGTTCTTAATAATTAAAGAGACAGTTGTGTTCCTCCAGGACTTTCAAACAGGGTTTAACACATACTGTACAGCTGCTTAAAGCTAAACACTTATGGGTACAACTTAATAGATTTAATGATACTTTTTGTTTTAATTATTATAATTTTTATTATTATTAATGGTATGGCAAGTATTATTACTATTATTAATTAGTGTTAGTAATATGAACGGCACTAAGTATTACTTAGAAACATAGATAAATGACACTTTAATCCTGCATATGATATTAAAATCTATATTTGTTCTTGAAAGAAGTCCCTTATGTGCACCAAGGCAGCATTATTTTGAAATGTAATTTTGTAGAAACCATGATACTTTTTTCCTGGATTCTTTGATGAATAGAAAGTTCAAAAGGAACAGCATTTATTTGAAGTCTTTTGTAATATTATAAATGTGCTTTCCATCATTTTTGATCAACTTAATGCATCCTTGATGAATAAACATTTTTAATAAAAAAAAATAAAATAAAAGAAAATCACACTGACCCCAAATCTTTGAACATTAGTGTATAAGTCTACACACTGCTCGTCTTTTATCATCACAATAGCCGTATAAAAGTTGTCCAACATATTTTGTTTCAGTTTAGTTTGCATTGAAACACAACTTTCATTTTAATATGAAGCGACAGTTCTGTGATTAAAAATTCATAAATTATCCTAAATAGATTTTGGTGCCTCAAGAGAGCAATGACCTTGTCTGAAATGTGTTCTAATTTTTTAACCATTAATCCAAAATTAGATTTAAGCCCTTTTAATTTCATCTGATATATTCCACAGTTTAATCCCAGTTTAAGGTTGTTTCATTTTATTTGAAACCTGAGTGAAGTCAACCACATTTTGAGGGACTTTTACTGATCCTCTAATTATTTTAACAGTTATTATTTAAATATTGATTATTTGTCATTTGATATAAAGTGTGTGTGAGGTATCTGATGGAATAGCACCCAGGTCTCTGGACCGTAGATCAAGAGCTCTAATTTCATTTAGTGTCTCACATTTAGCAGCTGTTTCTAAACTCCTGGCTCTGTTAACAGAGCGATGAAACGTTTAAGAGGACGGGAGCACTGGTGTCATGATCGTGCTGAGAGGTGCTCGTTTAGAGCCACTTGCGATGGACATAATATCCGGAAAGAATCGTAGCCTGTAAAAATCTAAGATAGGTATTGTGTTCCACAAAAGTGAATTAATTGTTTTTAAGGACTTGACAAATTACAGGAGATGATTGAAAATATTTAGAACTTTTTAGCTGAATTAATGGAGAAAAAACCTGGAAAATCATGTGCCCTATTTCTATTAACAGAAGTAAATGCATAGTGTTAAATGATTCTAAACTTAGTTATGAATTAAAAAAAAAAAAGCTGACATATGCTGTGTACAGGTTATCGCAAGCTTCTAGGAATGCAAAAAGGGGGGTTGCATTACAAACCAAAGTAAACTTGTTGTACTTGCTGTAATTTATAGTAGGTTCTGGTGAAGAAAGTACTGTCTCTTTAAAAACATATCCGCTTTTTATGTGTGTGTGGTTGTGATGGTGCTTTCTCACTCTTAGCATGTGGCTTCATGGTCACGCTCTTTCTGCAGCCTGGTGTGATGCATCATGGGTGTCTGTTTGAGTTTGCGTGTGCACACGCATGTGCTTAAGAGAGATGTGAAGTTGTTGACTGTTCAGTCAACAAGTACTTGTCAGTCATCAACTTCAGCCCTACAGAGTGACAGCAGCTCTTTGACCCCTCAACAGCCAGACAGCTTCCCCTACCTCAGTCAAATATAAGAATGATTTAAATAGAAACTTGAAAGGATAGTTCACACAGAAATTCATTTACTCACGTTGTTCTAACCTGTATGACTTTGTAGAAAACAAAATAAGTAGTTTAGTAGAATGCCCATGCTGCTCTTCCATTCAATAGAAATGAATGGGGATAGATGCTGTCAACTTCCAACAGCATGATAAAAGTAGTTCATTTGACTGTTTATTTATTAAATTAGAAAAAATATAATTTAAAATGTATCTTACTTCTGTGATGGTAAGGCTGAATTGTCAGCAACCATTACTCCAGTCTTCAGTCACATGATCCATCAGAAATCATTCTAATATGCTGATTTGCTGCTCAAGGAACATTTATTGTATTATCAATGAAGAAAACAGTTGTGCTGCCTAATATTTTTTTTTTTGTGGAAACCGTGATACATTTCTTCACGATTCAAAAGAACAGCATTTGTCTGAAATGGAAATCTTTTGTAACATTATAAATATCTTTAGTCTCACTTTGAATCAGCATTTTTGGGTGAACTATCTACCTTTTAACAAGAGATTTAAATATTAATACAACCAAGGAAAGCCATTAAAGGGTTAGTTCTTCCAAAAATGAAATTTCTGTCATCTTCGGAACACAAATTAAGATATTTTTGATGAAATCTGAGAGGTTTTTTTATCCCCCATACTGTAGAAAGCAACGTAATTACCACATTCAAGGTCCAGAAAAGTAGTAAAGACATAGTTAAAATAGTCAACGTTTACTACTTTTCTGGACCTTGAATGTGGTAATTATGTTGATTTCTATGGGGGATAAAAAACCTCTTGGATTTCATCAAAAATATTGTGTCCAGAAGATGAACAAAGGTCTTACAGGTTTGGAACGTCATGAGGTAATTAATGACAGAAATTTCATTTTTGGGTGAACTAACCCTTTAATGAGCCAGCCGTTTGCTGATGTATTAAATGTTCTATTTCACAGTTTAAATGTGTTTTATTCTTTTGGCCTCCATGAGTTTTTTAAAGCTGTGGTATAGGACATTTATGAAGAGATCCCCTGGAAGCCTTTTAAACTCAGTACAGATGGGCTCAGATTCTTAGTGTTTGGTCGAGTGATCCATGGCTTTGTCCACTGTCGCCATAGAAACACTAAACATAGGAGCAGCAGCTATGGTTTTGACTCAACAGGCTCATTTCTTAAGAGAAAGAAACTGAGATGTACAGGGATCGATTTCAGTATGAATGTGTTTTATGTCCCGCTGCTCCAGTCGATAAAGTCCAGCCTATGACTCATAGAGACTCTTGAGGATCCTAATATGTTCCTCTGAACCCCAACAGAGACTTTAATGACCACACTGATGCCCAGACCACAGCTCTGCATGTCTAGGGCACTGCACATCCAGACAAATAGGGACTCTGTGATCGCTGAACCGCAGGGGCCAATTTCATTTCAGTTCTCACAGTTCAGGAAACCAATGTGGCGTCTTCAGTTCATCTCCTGAATCTGGCAAATTGAAAAGGAACTGAGGCTAAATCTGGAATTTATTGGTAAAACGGTTGAAGGAATAGTTCACCCAGAACTGAAAGTTAATTTACAAACTTATTTATTTGAAATAAATTAATACTTTTATTCAGAAAATCTATAAAAGTATGATGGGTACTATGATGGTCTATATGACTTACATTAGGATACCTATATGGGAGGAACAGACCTATAAATTGAGTTTTTGTGGATGGATTGTTCTTTTGAGTCGGAAACTTTTGATCAGATTTGCAAATTGAAAATGATTTGTAGATGATCGAATTGTCATTTTGGGTGAACTATCCATTTGATTAAAGGCACTCGTATTCAAGCAGACAGGAGGAAACAACTTCATTTCTGTTGATCTGTTGCACTAGTGTGAAATTTGTATGTTGCAGCGAGCACTTTTAAAATGCAGGGTATAGTAAATTTGTGGAACGTTGCAGCAAATGTGCTTTATTATTTACTTTTGATAATCTTATGCTGTTTGTATGTGTTTTAAGTGGTGTGTGTGTGTGTGTGTGTGTGTGTGTGTGTGTGTGTGTGTGTGTGTGTGTGTGTGTGTGTGTGTATAAAGGCCCGTTCACACCAAGGACTATAACGATAAATATATAGTTTTACAATTTGTTCTAAATTTAAAAGATTAGCAGTGTCCACACCACGACCATAACGATACACAGAGAAACAATATTTTTGGAATCACTTTCAGAACAATTGTTTCTAGCTGATGAACGATACAAACACTGACGGCCAATCAGAATCCATCCATAAATGCTTTAAAGCAGCAGATGACCAAACTGCAGTTTGCGCTTATAATAAACAGAACATTCTCATACTTAGGTATGGACGCTAATATACATTAGTTATCTTTATAGTTATCATTCTTTGTGTGAAAGGGCCTTAAATTTGTTTTTGTCCACCTTTTGGGAACCCTGAGAGTTGAGTCCAAAGTGTTGGATCTCTGAATCTTTGTCATGCTGTTTCTTTACCCTTGTGTTTCCTAAAGGCCCCTCATTCTGACGTGTCTAGAGATGACTGGTGTTCATTTATATATATATATATTTTTTTTTAGAATGAACATTAGAATGACAAATCACTGTTAAAGATGATCCTCTTGATATGTATCCCATTGGATTCAAGATATTTTCAAACTCAGACTCTTGTGTGTTAAATATATAAGAACCAGTGTTATTTTTACTATTATTTTACTACACTCGTATAGTATTTATTGATATTTTGAATTGGCTGATGTTATTTTATTTATTTAGTATTTTCAGTTTTAAATTTAGTTAAAGTTGTAATTTTGTAATGTGCTTGTTATTTTTTTTAGCTTTATTTTTATATCATTTTTAGTAATTTTAGTACTTCAACTTAAACATTTTATTTCAGTTGTCAAGACAACAGTTCTCATTTTCATTTTTTTCAATCTAATATTTGTTTCAATTAACAATTTTGAATCGCTTTAGTTTAGTTATGATCAACTGCTATTTGGCCTTCATGTGAATATAAACAAAATACTAGATCAATGTTTTCACTCTGAGAGGCATCACCCTTAAAGGCTGGTGTGTTGTGGATTTATGGCATATATGGGCTGGCCATATATGTAGAGAGGCCCCAATATACATGTCGTTGCTGACTGTCTGTATTTCCACCGCAGGTTCCGTCCATGCCACCTCCATAGCAGCGTCACGGGTGGAACAGGCACTGTCTGAGGTGGCCTCCTCCCTCCAGAGCAGCGCTCCAAAACAGGGACCCCTCCACCCTTGGATGACCCTCGCCCAGATCTGGCTGCATGCAGGTATAAACCACACCTACAGCCCTCATTTGCATCTGGTTAACATAAGCCACACCCACATCATATTTTTACACCGTAGAACGTCCAGGTTTAATGAACGGCATATTCTCTAGTCTGCAATAAAATACCCATATCATTTATAAACAAACTGTAATCGTACACCATGTTCAAATATAGAAGTTTATTTCTCACTGCTTTGTGAACCCAGGTTGTTATTAATAGCTTCCTTTGTCCAAACAAATACATTAGGAAAACCACATCCAGCAGGATCAAATTACCCATCTGGATACTTTTGCCTTCAGTCTATAATCAGCATTTATATGTGGACAAGCAATTGTGCATATTTGTGAATGTGGCTGAATTAAATGCACAAATGCAGTTTAGGAAAGTTACGCATCTTCATGAAGATGACACTAGCAACTCCAAGGTCATGGGAGCGATTCCCATGCCACGCAAGTACTGATAAAAAGGGGAGTGTTTTTTTTAATGCTCATAATGCTTGGTTTGTTTAGTCCTGTTGTGGACAGCTGACTTCAGAAGTTTGCATATTCTGTCCATTGGTTTGCTCACAGCAGTGATAGAAAATAAACTTATTCATTAAGGTGTGATATTTGCCCCCTTAAATTGATTTCAAGGGATATTTTTACCTTTTATAAGGGCAAATTTTTCTAACCTTATTAAATGTATGTATAATCTGTTATGCTATATTCTTACTTTTAACCTAAATACTTTGAGGTTAATGTGTTACAAATTTTAAATATTTAAAAGTGAAATTATTTTTAAAAGGAAATGATACTGAATTAACTGAATGAAATTAAATTAAAACCACCAGTAGGTGGCAGCACATCACTGTCAAAGAGTGAGTCATTGAATGAATCATTCAACTACTTCAAATTCAATTTAGTTAAAAATGGCTAATTCATCAAAAAAAATTAGGCAGGTCACAGTCTTTGTGAATGGGTCAAGGCAGAAATGTTGCCTTGGCAACTAACTGAAATAAGTGTTAAAGTTCAGGTGCTAAAATTATTGAAAACTAAAATTGAAATAAAAATAAAGATAAACATAAATATCTAAAAATAAAATCATATAACAAAATTATTAAAACTAATTAAAATGAAAACTGAGAATATAAAAATAGTCCAAATATGAATAAATACTATAATAGTATATAAACGATACTAAATTTGGTGGAATTTGCTAAAATTGGGAAAAGAACCTACCAAATAAAATTACTTTAATTTGTTTTCTCAGAATAAGGCAATCAACTTGGTTACTAAGACTAATTATTCTTTAATCAGCTTGACTGTTGCTGAGCCAAGTAAGAGAGCCTTAGCAGGACTTGGCAGGGTGAGAAAGGTGTTAAGAGTGAAGCATGCTTAGTAGTCACTTTCCCTGAGTTTGTTGGCTGAAGAAGGAGGACACTCCATCAGTTTCTCTGTCTCATCACTGTTTATGAGCTATTAAATGGTTGAGGCTGATGATGTAACTGACAACTTGTATGAGAATCCCATTTCTAGTCGAGATAAGAAATAAACTCAACGATTGATCAGTTCCCCCAACAATGCCTCGTTTTCTGTTTCCTCTTAATCTTTTATTTTTATTTTTCTGTCTCTCCATAGCGGAGGTGTATATCGGAATGGGAAAGGCGGCAGAGGCGACAGCGTGTACGCAGGAAGCAGCCAACCTGTTCCCCATGTCCCATAACGTGTTGTTTATGAAGGGTCAGGTGGCAGAGCTGCGGGGGAATGTGGACGAGGCCAAACGCTGGTACGAGGAGGCGCTGTCCATCAGCCCCACCCACGTCAAGACCATGCAGAGACTGGTGAGCACATTTTCTATCCACTAACAATTTTTGCAGTTTTACATATTTATAAGGGCATGATTTAGTATGTTTATTTAGCCATTAATTGGCTGCTTCCCACAGTGATTTCAGGTTTTACTCTTCTTGTGGGAATGTTTGGTGTGTGTGAGATTGGCACACTGGGGCGTTCACACCAGACGCAACTTGTGCGAATAAATCACACTATTCGCGCGTAGTTGGACGCTTGAACATTTTGAGTTTACTAGCTCCATTCGCGAGTGAAATTCACTTCACAACAGACGCAAATTCGCTTCTGCCAGGCGGCTCGTCTCATTTCTTCACACTTCCTCTGAATAAACACATCAACTCGTCAGCGGGAAAGTAGCATAATTTGCCGGCTTTAGCTAGCTTGTAGTCTCAATATGTATGAATGTATGTATATATATGTATGTATGTATTTTATATATATATATATATATATATATATATATATAATACATTAAATGATTTTAGCAAATGGCTGCAATATAACAAAGAGTGAACATTTTAAGGGGGTCTGAATACTTTCCGTACCCACTGTATGTATATATATATATATATATATATATATATATATATATATACATACATACATACATTTCTGTATCTATATATATATATATATATATATATTTCTGCCTCCTCTCGCTACGTTGTAATCACGTCACTACTAGAGCAAATTCCTGATTGGTTAACGCGGCACGAATATTCGCTAAAGTTCAGATTTTTCAACTCGAATCGCGCGAATCACGCGTTACCCACCACAGGATGTCTATTCGCATCTTTGCATTGACTTAACATGTAAATCACTTGCGCTTAACGCTTCATTCGCGTCTGGTGTGAATGCACCACGAATTGAGGAGAAAGACAAGATCTCATCCTGTGTCAGTATTTAGCAAACATTGAGTCCAGGATGTTGAGACTTGTCAGACAAAATGTATATGTGTGTGCTGCTGCTGTCTCTGGGTGTGTGTCTGTGTCTTAATAGTAAGCAGAAATGTCATGTCTCATTAAAGAACTCCCCTGTAGTAGACAGCAGCAAGAGGAAGTGTTGCCCCTGTCTCTGTCAAATCTCTCTCTCTGACACTGTGTGTGTGTGTGTGTGTGTGTGTGTGTGTGTGTGTGTCTGACTGTTCTAACAGCAGGACAATCTGAACTCTCACAGCTGCTCACACTACATTAACCCTTCTTTATGTATGTATGTATGTATAAATAAATATATTATATATATATATATATATATATATATATATATATACATATATATATATATATATATATATACATATACATATACATACAGTGGGTACGGAAAGTATTCAGACCCCCTTAAATTTTTCACTCTTTGTTATATTGCAGCCATTTGCTAAAATCATTTAAGTTCATTTTTTCCCCCCTATTAATGTACACACAGCACCCCATATTGACAGAAAAACACAGAATTGTTGACATTTTTGCAGATTTATTAAAAAAGAAAAACTGAAATATCACATGGTCCTAAGTATTCAGACCCTTTGCTGTGACGCTCATATATTTAACTCAGGTGCTGTCCATTTCTTCTGATCATCCTTGAGATGGTTCTATACCTTCATTTGAGTCCAGCTGTGTTTTATTGTACTGACTGGACTTGATTAGGAAAGCCACACACCTGTCTATATAAGACCTTACAGCTCACAGTGCATGTCAGAGCAAATGAGAATCATGAGGTCAAAGGAACTGCCTGAAGAGCTCAGAGACAGAATTGTGGCACAGATCTGGCCAAGGTTACAAAAAGATTTCTGCTGCACTTAAGGTTCCTAAGAGCACAGTGGCCTCCATAATCCTTAAATGGAAGACATTTGGGACAAACAGAACCCTTCCTAGAGCTGGCCGTCCGGCCAAACTGAGCTATCGGGGAAGAAGAGCCTTGGTGAGAGAGGTAAAGAAGAACCCAGAGATCACTGTGGCTGAGCTCCAGAGATGCAGTCGGGAGATGGGAGAAAGTTGTAGAAAGTCAACCATCACTGCAGCCCTCCACCAGTCGGGGCTTTATGGCAGAGTGGCCCGACGGAAGCCTCTCCTCGTGCAAGATACATGAAAGCCCGCATGGAGTTTGCTAAAAAACACCTGAAGGACTCCAAGATGCTGAGAAATAAGATTCTCTGGTCTGATGAGACCAAGATAGAACATTTTGGCCTTAATTCTAAGCAGGGACAGGACGACTGGTTGCAATCGAGGGAAAGATAAATGCGGCCAAGTACAGGGATATCCTGGACGAAAACCTTCTCCAGAGTGCTCAGGACCTCAGACTGGGCCGAAGGTTTACCTTCCAACAAGACAATGACCCTAAGCACACAACTAAAATAACGAAGGAGTGGCTTCACAATAACTCCGTGACTGTTCTTGAATGGCCCAACCAGAGCCCTGACTTAAACCCAATTGAGCATCTCTGGAGAGACCTAAAAATGGCTGTCCACCAACATTTACCATCCAACCCGACAGAACTGGAGAGGATCTGCAAGGAGGAATAGCAGAGGATCCCTAAATCCAGGTGTGAAAAACTTGTTGCATCTTTCCCAAAAAGACTCATGGCTGTATTAGATCAAAAGGGTGTTTCTACTAAATACTGAGCAAAGGGTCTGAATACTTAGGACCATGTGATATTTCAGTTTTTCTTTTTTAATAAATCTGCAAAAATGTCAACAATTCTGTGTTTTTCTGTCAATATGGGGTGCTGTGTGTACATTAATGAGGAAAAAAAATGAACTTGAAAAATGATACTTTCTGTACCCACTGTATATATATATATATATATATATATGTTTTCATAAAAAAATTATCTATGGAGAAAATGAAATACTATGAAAATTGTTTTAGTTATGATTTTTTTTCCCTCATTTGGCTAAGTTAGTTTTGTATCAAATGTGATTTTCGGTGATCGAGATCTGGCAGCAGCTGATTTTTCCCCTTGGCCGAGCGTTCCGATCATAGCTTATCCTGCCATGAAAACTCCCATAGGCCAGCAAACCAATGAGAACGCGCTACAATGATGACGCTCCATAACAAAAGCATGAAGGTGCAAAAGCTGCTGTAGATCAGCTTACCCGGAAGTCTCCATAACTGGCAGATTTAAAGAAAATTACCGTTGTTTGGCAAATAAATAAATTACGGACAGTTACATACGCATTTCTAATCATGTAGGCTTTATGGTACACCTCAAACAAGGGATTTAATAGTTTATAATTTATAATGATAATATTAGTTGCCGAGTCCACGAATGGCTTGGGTATGCAGAGCATTCGCAGCTTATGGACTGCATGCCACTTATATATATTCAAAAACCACAGATTATCTAAAATATAATGAATAATATTATATTATTAATATAAAATATATTTTATAATAAATAGATGCACCGATGTATCAGCCAACAATCGGTATCGGCAGATAAAAGCTATTATTATCACTATCGACTATCAGTCATCAGCCGATTGTTTAAAAATTGCTGATGATGAGCGCCAATTATATCCTGTCAATCAAAAGGGTGCGGAAACTGTGTTCAGACTGCAACTCATACATACTATGTGTGAAGAAATCACTCTTGTGTTGAATTTTAACACATTAACAGTTTAAAAATAGTGACGTTAAAGCAGGCTCTTTTTGACCCTATGAATCACCCATAGTTCAAGCCAGAGTTGCCAGGTTTTTTTCCTACATCAAATATTATTTGTAGCGCCTCACATCCAATAATCGCAAAAAGCTTTGTGCTTTGTTACTTCTGATAATAATAAAAAATTTCAGTTTTCAAATTCTGTCAATTTTATCATGAAATTCAAACAATAAATGGCGTGGGAAACGTGACGTGTCAGATCGCTGTAATGCCTCAGTTCAGGCGGCAGTGTGGAGTCTTTTCTTCCTCTTCAATACAAGTTATATCACAAAAAACATGCATGAACATCAAAGGTATGTTAAAAGATATAGTACAACTCACCGGAATGTATCACGTCTCATGTTATCACTTTATTTGTGTTTCAACCATGGAAAAACATCAATAAAACAGCTTGTGAACAATGTCACATCATGTCACATTTACCTCAGGAATGTTTTCCAATGTTCACAGTTCCTTAGCTATCTATACTATATATATATATAATATATATATATAATTTTTTTTTAAACACTAGAGAGGAGCTTATTTACTGTTAATTATATGTTTGTGTAAAGACAAGTGCTTATGAAAACTACCTTATGTGATACTTTTATACAAACATTTCAGTTTTTATTTGAGTGTAATTATTATATCTGAAAATAAACAGCAGCTGAATATAATACCTCTGTTGTTAATTGTAACCTCTAATATTGTAGTGTACCAAATGAGAGGGTTCCCTGTATATTTTGCAACATTATTTGGGAGAGATTTTTTTTTTCCTAAAGAAAACTATCGGTATAGGCATCGGCCGAGATCATTCTGAATAATCGGTATCAGCAGAGAAATGTAATATCAGTGCATCTCTACAGGTGCATCTCAATAAATTAGAATGTCGTGGAAAAGTTCATTTATTTCAGTAATTCAACTCAAATTGTGGAACTCGTGTATTAAATAAATTTAATGCACACAGACTGAAGTACTTTAAGTCTTTGGTTCTTTTAATTGTGATGATTTTGGCTCACATTTAACAAAAACCCACCAATTCACTATCTCAATAAATCAGAATACTTCATAAGATCAATTAAAAAAAAGGATATTTAAACAAAAATGCTTCTGAAAAGTATGTTAATTTCTATTTCTATGCACTTAATACTTGGTTGGGCCTCCTTTTGCATGAATTACTGCATCAATGCGGCGTGACATGGAGGCAATCAGTCTGTGGCACTGCTCAGGTGTAATGGAAGCCCAGGTTGCCTTGATAGCGGCCTTCAGGTCATCTGCATTGTTGGGTCTGGTGTCTCTCATCTTCCTCTTGACAATACCCCATAGATTCTCTATGGGGTTCAGGTCAGGCGAGTTTGCTGGCCAATCAAGCACAATAACACCATGGTCATTGAACCAGCTTTTGGTACCTTTGGCAGTGTGGGCAGGTGCCAAATCCTGCTGGAAAATGAAATCAGCATCTCCATAAAGCTTGTCAGCAGCAGGAAGCATGAAGTGCTCTAAAACTTCCTGGTATACGGCTGCGTTGACTGTGGACTTCAGAAAACACAGTGGACCAACACCAGCAGATGACATGGCAACCCAAATCATCACTGACTGTGGGAACTTCACACTGGATTTCAAGCAACACGGTTTCTGTGCCTCTCCACTCTTCATCCAGACTCTGGGACCTTGATTTCCAAATGAAATGCAAAATTTACTTTCATCTGAAAAGAGGACTTTGGACCACTGAGCAACAGTCCAGTTCTTCTTTTCTTTAGCCCAGGTAAGACGCTTCTGACGTTGTCTTTGGTTCAGAAGTGGCTTGGTACGTGGAATGTGACAGTTGTAGTCCATTTCCTGAAGGCGCCTGTGTGCGGTGGCTCTTGATGCACTGACTCCAGCTTCAGTCCACTCCTTTTGAAGCTCTCCTAAGTTCTTAAATCGGCTTCGCCTGACAATCTTCTCAAGCCTGCGGTCATTCCTTTCACTTGTACACCTTTTCCTACCACACTTTTTCCTTCCAGTCAGCTTTATATGAATATGCTTTGGCACAGCACTCTGCGAACAGCCAGCTCTTACCCTCATTGTAGAGGGTCTTGATGATCGTCTTCTGGACAACTGTCAAGTCAGCAGACTTCCCCATGACTGCTGTTGGGATTACTGACCTAAACCCAGTATTTATACCCTGAGAATGGTAATTTAATAGAACTTGAAATTAAATATTCTAATAATATGAGATACTGATTTTATGAGCAGCAAGCTGTAATCATCAAAATGAAAACAAAAAAGTCTGGAAATATTTTACTTTATGTCTAATAAATCTAGAATATATTTAAGTTTTACTTTTTGAATTAAATTACAGGGGGAAAAAAAACTTTTTCATGATATTCCAATTTATTGAGATGCACCTGTATATATTAACATATTACATTTATTGAATCTAAAAAAAATTTTTTTTTTTCCCCCATACAAATTGTTACTAATCAATATTTTAGATTTCAGGTTTTTTTTTTTTTTTTTTTTTTTTTTTTTAGTCTATCTGAATTATTGTTACAAAATGAATAGATACACTTTTTCTGAAATGGCCATGATGTACTCTAATTCATGAATTTATAATGATTTTTAATGTGGGTCAAATTTGAGGCTAAAAGGTATGTGCTGCTCTTTTTTTTTTTTTTAAATTGATCCAGATCTTGATCTTATATTTTCTGGCACCTGTAACCTTTTTTTTTTTTAAACCAACAATAGTTGAACACCCTCTTTCTCTTTTGATTTGTCTCTTTGTCTGTCTTTTTGCAGGGTCTGATATTGCATCAGCTACAGAGGTACAGTCTTGCAGAGAAGATCTTGCGTGATGCGGTGCAGGTAAACAGCACGGCACATGACGTGTGGAACAGTCTGGGAGAGGTGCTGCAAGCCCAAGGCAATGACGCCGCCGCGACCGAATGCTTCCTTACTGCCCTGGAGCTGGAGGCCAGCTGCCCCATCTTACCTTTCACCATCATTCCCCGCACCCTCTAAGACACTCTGCGTGCTCACCACCAACAAAAACCTCTGTCCGAGAGTCGTGCATGAACCACAGCCCTTAATCACACAAACTCCCAACCTGAAACTTCTCTTCTATCCTGGAATGCCTTTCCCACCCCTCTAAACTTTTTATCTGTTCTCAGATGTGGATCTGCAGAAAAAGAACTTCAATTGACAACAGTTGTCAGTGTGAACTTTTCTAGACTGCTTCACACTCTCGGTTTTTTCCCCTCCCCTCTTCCTTCCTTCTTTCTCTGCTAGAATGTCCTCTTGCTTCTGTACATCGTAGTGGTGCCGCCCATCTTAAATCCCCACTCCCTTCAGCACTTTCATTGGTCAGTTTCACTCCACTGTATGACTGGACCAATGAGAAACCTGTACAAGCTGTTGTCACAGTGAAGCGGGTGATTGATGCAGCGGTTTCATCAAACCACAGTGCTTCCTTTTTGCCCGAAACATGTCCAAAAACATACAATCCAGAGATTCTAGTAGCTGTGTCATATGAACCAGTAATAACACTGATGCAGAGACAGTCAAAAGTGTCTATACGTGTGCTGTGTGTTTGTGCAGAGTTAAATGGACGGTCAGAGTGTGTGTGTCCTTTATATGTGTTATTATCCAGAATATGTGGCGTGTGCGCGTGTTTATTTTGAATGGAATACTTGATACGATGTTACAGTGGATCCCTGTTACACACATGCGTAATAAAGATTGTGTTTCCATGCTGTTGTTCCTGAGGGCAGGTGTGTCACCCTTGTTATGACTCCTAGAGAAACATTGCATCCCCCTCTGATCAAACACTGTATTGTTTATATACTGTATGTACAAAAGAATCACCTAGAGTAAATGGAACAGATGCCAAAAGAACAACTATTCTAAAAACAAATATTTTATCTTGGTTCTCGTTAAAGGAGAAGATAAATCTAGTTTTGGACATTTAGTTTTGTTCGTTGGTTTGTTTTTCCACATTTATCCTGATTCAGAGGTCAAGATTTATATTGTTGATTTATCAGAGACGTGTTATAATAGATGTTTATTTATCTGTGTCCCAGTGGCCACGTGTTAGATGGGTGAAGGGTGTGTGTGTGTGCGTGCATGTGTGTGTGTGTGTGTGTATGTGCGCGTGTTTCTGAGAAACCAACATGAGGGGTGTTGGACTGTTATGGACAGACACGTTGAACTCTGAGATATGCAAACTATCTTCATAATGGTCAAAGTGATTTCAGCCATGTAAGAGAGAAAGAGGAAGATTGTATGCGTGTACTTGAAGTCTTAGCAGTGTCAATCACAGGGCCAAACACAACTGGAAAAGCTGTTTTATGATGTCAATAAATGATAAATTGTGAAAAGTCTGTGTTTTTATTTGTTATTCCCTCTAATATTGATTTGACTGTCAGAGAATTTACTTCTAATTGTGACTTTCATACGATTGACCCTTCGCAAACCAATCATCTCTTCCTACTAGTTAATTTATAGCATCAAATAAACATGAATGAACATGAGAAGGAATGTAGTTTCAAACGCGGAAAGACGTCAGTACACATCATTTTTCAAGTTTAAGTCCACTGAGGTTAATCTTCTAACTCCTGACTGCTTTGTCTGACAAAATGACGGATTCTGTGTTCTGATTGGTTAGATCGCTTGTCAATCAAACTCCTGATTTTTCACAATTGTGATTATTTTTCATTGTTGCTACTACATATCTCAAAATGTCACTTTAGGTCATTTTAGGTCGAAATTGACTTCGCTACAAACCTGTCTGTCCTCAAGGAGGCGATATAGGGTGCGTTCACATTTGGCATGTTTGGTTTGATTAAAACGAACCCTGGTGCGATTGCTCTGTTAGTGCGGTTCATTTGAGCATGTGTGAACACTGCCTTCCGAGCCCTGTGCGCAGCAAACAAGCGGCCCGTGACTGCTGAAAAGATGGGTCTCGGGCCGCTTCCAAACGAACTCTGGTGCGGTTCGAATGATGAACGCAACACGAACCAAAGACATGTAAACGAACCAAAAACAGGAAGATGAGACCCTAAAAAGGACAGAATCCTCACGCATATCGTTTTTTTTCTCGTCATAGTTTGACCATCACAGGCATCAGACGCGCGTCTGATCGCAGCAGACCATTTGTGTGCGTGACGGATGGATTTCCGCCGCTGTTTTGACACCTTTACACATTTTACGAGGTCCCCGCTGGCCAAAATACCATCACATGCTGGCTATGCACACAACGAGCACATTTACCTCAGTAAACAGCATTTTTTGGATTTTGGATGTTCGGTAAGTTCAGTCTCAATAGACAATGTGTCATAAAATCCAACCAATCAGGTTGTGAATGTATCCCTATGCTTTTAGGTTCGGTATCTTTTGGTTCGGTGATAAAATTGCCAATCTGAACGCTAATCGGACCAGGACTAAATGTTTGGGGTTTTTTTGGTCTGGACCAAATGAACCAAATGAACTGAACTACAAGTGTGAACAATATTCAGTTTACTGACAGACAAGAAGGTATCTATGGGTGCACAAGTTATTTTCAAACCAAACATCTTACTTTTTGTCAACGCAGCAAATTTGCATGAACCTGAAGTGAAATCTGCGTTTGTAAGTAGTTTTCCCTGCAAAATTTCACTGAACAATGGTAAATGTGACCACACCTTGGCTTATCTCTAACTCTGCCATAATGTTATCTGACCTGTGACCTAGGAACAGAAAATTTGCGCTAATATCACTATAGTGTCCCTTAATGTGGCCGTTTGTAGAATGTGTAGTGCATACTTCCATTGCGTTATGACTTGAATTCTGAAACATTTCGAAACGCATCGACGCTCAAAACAGAGCTCGCCTTTGCATTGGCTTTAGCATTAAAAGCTTAGAGTATGTTTCGGACCCTACTTTTCCCGTTTAATTTCTTTTCCTGTCATTCACGCGTGTTTCCTTGCATGCTCTGCTGACATCAGCTTATGCATGTTAGATGAACCCACTGTTTCTTAGACTTGTGGTACAGATGAATACCTTAAAAAGCTCTTAAAGATTGATGAAGGTCCAAAAGCTCACAAGCAGAAAAAAAATAATAGAGAGAGAAAGGGCGAGGGCAGCTGCCTCTGAGAAGCAAGTAAATGATGTGGTCTAATAAAAAGGGAGTGAGGCAGAAAGAAGGATGTGAGGTGGGAAATGTAGAAGGTGAATTATTTAATGCACTTACAGGCCTGCCTTAAACTAATGAGTGCTTGCCGCTTGCTGCTTTACGGGACAGGCCGCACTCCCAGGAGGAATCTGGGACATAAAAAGAGCTTCAGCAAGAGTTTGGTTGTTATTAAAGAGGTGTGTTTTAGTGTCTGCCAAAGTGTTTATGTCTCTTGAGACCTCTTCTTTGCTTCATTCCTGCTGTAAAGAGGCGAACATCATAAACAGCCCTTTGTGGCTGCATGCTGAATCTTTGATCTGGGTCAGGAGCATGTTGAACCCTAATGAGCTTTCAGTGACAGCATTATTCCTCTGGCTTCTGTAAACACTACAGACTAGTCCTGACCAGTGTATCTCTGAGGGGTTTCCTTTGATCATTTTCAGTTGCAGAGCATCAACTTGGCCTGAAGGACGGTTCAGAGGTTTGACCATTGTACAATGTGGTACCTGATTGTACGTCAGGCCTCGAAACAAGACACTGAATTTAAAGTGCTTACTAAGGCAACCATCACTATTATTTCTGCACATACTTGTGGTTTGTCCACATCCTTAACCCTAAATTTTAAACTTCATTGTGTAACTCATCCCTAACAAACATTTAAAAGTCCTAGCTATCATTCAAAATATCTGTAGCAATACACTTAGCAACACCCTAGAAACCACCCAAAATACCCAAACCAACATATAGCAACACTCTAGCAAGTAGCAACCACCCAAAATACCAAAGAAACACTATGCAGTGCCAGAGAAACCACACAGAACACCCTAACAAACCCTTAACAACACCCTAGCAATCATTCAAAATGTCTTAACACTTAGCAATGCCCTAGCAACCACATAGATCATTCTAGCTAACACTTAGCAACACCCTGGCAACCACCAAAAACACCCTAACAAACAATTAGCAATGTCCTACCAAACACTTTAGCTAAAAACTTCTCAGAAGACCTTAGCAACTGCTTAGCAACACTCTGGTGACATCCCAGAACACCCTTGCATTGTGGCAGCCAGCTTTGCATGGGCATGAATCAGTCAGTGGTCTCTCTCTGTTCTCGGTGGCTCGTGTTTCATTGGTATTATTGCTCTGATCCTGTCATTGATTGGCAGCTCAGCTCAATTCTCACATCAGAGAACACTGAATCAATACGAGAGACTCGAGAGAGTTTGATTTTTCTAGGGAGAGCTCACATTCTCACATAGCAATGGGAAAATTTGCCTGCCATTAGAAGCATTGAAGGTTCAAAAATGAATTTGTCATTATGTTGTTTCAAACCTATATGGCTTTATTCATTCTGTGGAACACCAGACTTAATTTTTTTAATTAACAACCCCTCATTTTGGTGCCAATACTCAAATGTTTCTGGCACATTCAGTTATTTCTCCAGGAAATCTGAAATAGTGATTGCCCAAGAATCCATATGCCCTCTCCTCACATGCCCGTCCACATGTTTGCTTGCGATTATCCCAGTGAGGGGTGTTGACATTGCACAAGGACACTTACTGTCATTTGTCCCAACAGCATTAGCTTTGCATATAATGTACCCATAGTTTGCACTGGCTTTTGGACATGTAGGGAAAGTGTGTCTTAATGAAAGTTTATGAGCTAGTGAAATGTGTAAGGTGACACCTCCACCCATGACTCCCGCTGTTTCACAGACTTAGAGTGTTGATAGCAATGTGTCATCTATCACCAGCAGATTAGTCAGTATATGTGTGTGAGAGAGAGAGAGACATAGAAATGTTGTTCACTGTTTTGTAGCTTGGTGTCAGTGTCACACATTGAGCATTCTTAGAGGTCATGACCCTTCACTCATAGATCTGCGGTCTATGCAATCTCATTATCACGGTTACAACTGAGCCTAACCAAATGTCTTCCTCATATTTAAATATTAACAAAGTCCCTTTAAGACAAGTCATTTCACTCGGCGGCCATCTTTGAAACGCCTCTTGGGCATGCAAGTGCAGCTCCTATCTCTTTGAATGGGGACACATCAAATTCTCCAAAGCTGTTTGCCAAGCTTTCGATTAAATTTCATATTTGAAATCACCAATGAAATCTGACAAGAACTGTCTCATAAATTTTGTTTCTAAACACTCGAATAATGACAAAAACTATTTTTCAGGCTGGATCTAGCTAATGCGCATGCGCAGTCCTAAATGCGCGTCTCTTGTCTCATTTCGGAGGCGCGCGTCTGACTGTTTCTATCCACCTTACTCCTGACTAGCCTACTGCGTTTCGAATTATGGGTTCCACTTTCAGTTTAGGGAACTTCCATTTAAAAAGACTTAAACGAATCGTTTCAAATCATAAGGTTGCCCTACAAATAAAGCTTATCCATCAGTTTGACTGAATGAGCTGTCAATTTTTCTTTCATGTTTTATTTTCAGACATCATGAGAATAACGTAACGTTTGGTATTTTAACGTATAACAAGAATATCTATGGCAAGAGCTTTTTTCAGTCGCTGCTTTCTATCCTCGTGATTATTTTGTTTTGTCCCTTTGCATACCGCTGTAATAGTATGAAAAAGGACAACATATACTGCACATTTGTGGTCTGTTCTCCCGATATAATTTACGATATATATCCCATTATAATTCACTGGAATGCACGAAGAATCTCTCGTTTTTCTCCTCAAAGCCTCACGTCTCTTTCCAGTTTTTTTTTTTCACGGGTAAATACAATTTATTATCTGTAAAAATGATGGAAATCACTTTGAAATAGTATCATGCAATGCTGAAGTTCATGAAAATGTTTTATTAAGGCAACATATATTACATAATACAGATATCACTATAGTTATATTTAACCCGTCCGTTATTACTGTGGAAAGAATCGCGCTTTTTCATGGCCTGTTGAAAGTACCTTGTTGATGCTATTACACTTTTAAATGTCATTTTAATGTTCGTTGGTTGAAGGGTGAGTAGAATAATGTCGTCTCATTGTACCCAGTTTAAAAATAAAACGTATAATTCCGTTCATAGAGCGAGCCTTTTACTGACTGTTTACAGCTTAACGGAAGTTATACACATAATTCGCGCAAAGCGTCATGGGGCGTAGGAATAAGGTGGATAGGAACCGGAGCTTCTAACGGCCGCTGCAGTGACGCGATTACTTTACCAGTCGGCGATTGGCTCTTATTTATAAAGCAGGGTCTTATTCTGCTATATTGCACGTTGCACTTTCTCCCATTCAAAACAATACGAGTGACGCGTCTTGTGTTATTCTATAGTCTTTGGTATTAAGCTTCATTTTCGATGGCTTAAAGGTGACACCAAACAGAATTGTAATCTGTGTGTTTTTTGTTTTGTTTTTGTTTTTATTTTTTTGTTTGTTTTGTGTGTGTGTGTGTGTGTGTGTGTGTGTGTGTGTACATATATGTAAAGACAATTGATTATTTTGTTATTTTATATACAAGTAAATTCTTATAAGAAAAAAGCATAGGTTACATACCAACTGTATAGTAATCACACTCTGTGATATAACTATTGAATTAATCATCATAAATGGATTAATATTTACTACAACCACTAATAATAATGCATTTTATTTAGATGCACCTTTCAAAACATTTAAGGACAACTTACAACTTCATGACATAAAATACAAGAGGGAAGCCAGTGTAATTATAAAGAACAAGGAGAGATGTGCTCAGTGGAAGAGGTTCTATTCATTTAGCTGCTGAGTTCTGGACCAACTAAAGTTTACAGAGAAGTTTGAAAGGTAACCCAAACAGAAGAGAGTTATAGTAATCAATGCGTGAAGTAACTAGAGCATGTACAAGAATGGCTGTGGTATTGGGTGTAAGGAAAGGACGAAGATGAAGTGGAATTATGTGGACTGAGTGACATTATTACTGCGTTTCAAAAGACAAGCTACTATCAAAACGACACCCAAACACTTAACCTGAGAAGACGGGGGAAATTATGGAATTATCAATAGTAAGTGAAAAGCTGGATTTAGTGCCAACAAAAAGAACCTCAGTTTTATCAGTATTTAGCTTGAGAAAATTGCACGAGAACCAGGATTTGATCTCATCTAGTCCAAGCAGGAAGAAAGAAGAGTAGGACAAATAGAGCTGAGTGTCATCCACATAGCAGTGCAAATTAATACCAAACTTCCTAAAAATATGACCAAGAGGTAATAAGTAGATTATAAATAAAAAAGGACCCAAGACAGGGCCTTGAGGAACACCAGTGGTAACAAATGAGGCATATAAACTTGATGAGAAATGGTATTGAAGGCTGCACTTAGATCAAGCAAGATAGTCCAGAATCAGTCACCATCAATAGATAATTTATAACTTTTACCATGGCAGTCTCTGTAATAAATTTAATGAATGGAAACTAAACTGAAATTGTTCAAACAGATTGTTTTTTTTTTTCAAAGGTTAGCACGGACCTGAGCTGCAACAATCTTTTCCAATATTTTTTAAAATGGTAAATTAGAAATTGGGGACATTCCATAGACATAATGATTTTTATACTGTACAAACTGTATATTATATTTGTATATTCTATCACTATGTGTTTTGGTGTTGGTCTACATGGCTTAAAATAAAATAAAAATTATTATGTAGAGGATAGTTGGCACATATGCAAATAATATTTTAGTCATGAAATAACAAAATAAAGGAAATATTTAGGGATATAAACACTGAATGTGCCAGTATATTTTCACCAAGACCACTTTTATTTGCACTTAGTTGTGTAATCCTAATATTTGTAAATTAAATAAAAATTTTCACCTCTTTTACGTTTACACCTAACACTAAACCTGCTCATCAATTGTCTGAATTGTTAGATTTTTCTAAAAAAAAAAAAAAAAAAACATAACTTAGTATGATTTATAAACTGTTTTCCTCACAGAGACCAAAAATGTCCCCACAAGGACAAGGATGTTGGATACTGCTGTCTCTGTAGGGATATTTTGTCCGTATAACGTTGTGTTTATCAGGACCACACACATGCACACACACACTAATTCTTCCTGCTGTTCCATTCTGAAGTTATTCAAGACTGCTGACAAAGGTGGTACAAATTATGTATTTCCCACAGGGGTGTCCAGTCTGTAGCAAACTGTTACAGCAGATGACTGTCCTATCAGCATGTCCCTCCTACACAAAAACAAACATAAATATATCGAAACCCTCACAATCTCCTTATCCATATATCAGTCCGTCCATCCATCCCTCGCCTGGGAGCGTGGGAGGAGAAGGAACAGATGGAGACTGGGGAAAGAGATGGACATAGCAGGAACACCCAGTGAGAGAGAGAGAGGGAGCGGGAGAGGGGATTACGGGAAGGACTCGCTGTACTCTGTTTAAAAAAATAAAAATTCAATTTAAGTTAATTAACTTTATTTATAGCACACATAACAGTGGTGATTCTCTCCAAGCAGCTTTACAAAGTGGCAGGACTAAAGGCCCAAGTGAGCAACCAAGCAAAGAAATGCACTTAGACTGACACAAGAATACATCCTGGCAAGAGCTGCTTGAGCTGAATATGGAGAGAATAGATCAAAGAGACACTGTGCTGTAGTCCTGAGGGACAAAAGACTCCAGAGAAAACTGGTCATCAGAAGAAATTCCTGAGATCAATCTGTGTTAGAGTTTTCACTGAAGCTCTTTAGCAGCATAGAGGTTAATGATTAATAAAAAAAAAAAAGAGGTTGTGGCTATATAATATTAATCATATTAAGCTTTTTTAAATAAAAAATAATAATTATATCAGACAAATGTGTTTTGGTGTTAGTCTGCATGGCTTAAAATAAGAAAAAAATATCATTTTGAGGATGGCTGGCGCATATGCAAATAATTTTAGTCATGAAATAAAACTAAATATTTATGGATATAAACAATGAAAGTGCCAGTATTTGATGACAGAATGTTCCATTTTTTATTGAATTATAATAATTAGTCCTTTAAAGTTTAAGTGAAGAGACAGATCAGTCATGACATGAGCCTGTCACACCCGGTCCAAGTTATTTTGAGATGCTACAACAATGCTGTTCAGTGTGACCTGTCCTAAATGTGGATGCGTTTTACAATATCAATCAACAACGCAGCCTTTACTCGCCATGTATGTGTGTGTGAAGCCTGAAGCGTGAACTGCAAACCACCCTTTGTGCTGCTTTATAGTGTGTGTGTTTACGTGGTTGTGTTCGGTTTCTCGTGTTACTGTAATGCAAGCCTGTATTCTTTCAGTGGCCAATGTGTAGCTGCCCTGCAGTATAGGCTATGTGTGTGTGAAATATTAATGCAGCGTTTCACTTCAACATCATTTAACCCCACAGAGCAGCCTGTCAATCAATAAGCCCCGTCCCTTCTGTAGGATGACCTCACTCTGTTTTTGGTTGTGGGGCAGGGCAGGGACTCCTTCACAAACACAGGCAGACACTGAAGCGCGAGATGGAACAGCTCAAATGCTGCATTCTTAAACTGCCCACCCTCTATACACTCATACTTCATCCCCCGCTGTGCATTTTTCTTCCAGCATATGGGCTTCCCCACCTCACACACAAACACGGCTTTCCCATACCACTCTGGAGTTGTGCCAAACGTTCATACACACTGCGCACTGACTGATTATTCAACTCTCCAGTGATGCTCAGTGGAACTGAACCGACGAGTGTGTCTGCGCGTGCTCTGACAGATAAAGAAAAACAAGCGATAAAGGACACAAAAATAGACTAATAAATTATGGGTTTGGGGAAATTCACACGGTCGCTGTGTTGACATTAAATCTTTTTATGAGCGACATTGATACATTTTACAAAGGTTTTAAGGCAGTCGGCCGGTCAAAGCCTGACAAGGCATCGTGTATATTGGGTTTATTTTGTGATAATGACCGATTGATTAGTGTACATTATCCCACCAGTGTTACCAAGTTTTGCTAGAGGTTTGGAAACGTCCAAAACAAGTGACCCTCGCAGTCTATGGCACCTCTTTGAAAGTGATTTTGTTACAGTTTTCTATTATGTTCTGCCAAAACAATTATCGTTTTTATTCCTTGAATCGTTTCTAGTCCCATACACAAATAGCCTACAGTATATGACTGCACAATACCATAATGACCAATCAGAATCAATTTTTCATGTAATAATTACAAAAGTCTGCTTTTTTGGTTGTATTTCAAGTGAAATGTATCTTTATATAATACATTTTTAAAGCTTTTTAACCTTTTTTTTTTTTTTTTTTTTTTTTTTTTACCTTTAAAGTGGAAATGAAATGGAAATGTGTGTGTTTTCTAACATGCATCTTTATTATCTTATTGTGAACAATTCATCCATGCATGTTTCATTTTTACAAAAATAGTTTGACCTTGTAATTTTTAATCAGAATGTCATAACTTCTGGTGAAATGACGGAATTCTGTGGTGAGAGTAGGGAAGTATAAACCTCCCAAATCCACAAAATAAACAAACAACAAAACGAAAGTCTCACAGCTGACTGCCACATAAACGTAAACAAAACAGCAACTTAAATGTCCTAGGCCTGGTCCGTTCTCACCTTCCACTGTCATCACTCCTTCTTTTATCCTTCCGGAGCTACTATGTGGGACTCGAGACCGGTGTGTCTCACAGGTATTGATTAACATTCTCTCCACCGGCCTCGCTTCGCTCCCACGGCTCTCGGCCCTGCCCTGCTTCGCCACACTCCCGTTTGGTTTGATATCTTGTTATATAACTTGTCATATAATTTATTGACATTCATGCAATTTTAAGTATGTCTGAAGTGTCCAAATACTTTTTCCCACTGCATATTTTCTACAGTACCTCCATGTACCCCTGGTTGAAATTCCTTTCTTTTCATCTGAGTAGGTTTGGGTGTTAACAGAGGACAAATGCTCCTGATACATTTCATGCTGTGTTGCAATGTGAGTCGTTCAGAACAGGCGTGTGACACATAGTCTGGTTTCTCTCATGCATTTCTCTGGACAGCTGGAGGGTTGCAGTACTTACATTTTTTTTTTTTTTTTGGACAACTGCATACATGTGCTTTTATTGTTGCAGAGGAGGTGCTGAATCCTCGCTCAGTTATAAATCCTCTGCCGGATGATTTGCTAATTCGGGGGTCGGGAGGAAGCCGTTGGGATAAGATGACCTTATTGGCACTGTGTGAATAAATGAGTGAATGACAGGCCTTTAGATTGTCGTCTATGTGTGTGGTTTAAGGCGGCACATTAGACAGATACCAATATTCAGCACTGCTAAGGGGAGGGGCCTGGGTCCTAAGAGGTAAAAAGCATTTGACGGAATCTGTTCACCCATGCATGAGTAAGCCTTTTTTTGAATAGAATATGCCACACAACAAGACCTCTGCAGCAACCCGAGTTAAAGCAGTGTGTAATTTTAGCATCACAGTGGAGTTTGAATCTATAACCTAATTGCCATCTCAAATCTACATAGAACCACATTATATGTCCCAATCCACTATGTTTGTGAGTCTCACTGTCTGTGCTTAGTTGAAGTCACAGCAGGGCACTGAAGCTCACTTGCGTTGCTGAAGGCAACTGAATCAATGTGTTTTCAGTATTACCTTTCATTTGTGTACATCACTAACAAGCTCTTTACAAATGTTTTGTCTCTGTGCATGATTATGTATAGAATTGCACCTCTGTGCATGTCCATACATGGATTGCGCAGCAGTATTCAAATTTCTATATGCATGGAATACTTGAATGACTTGCTATTAGTATTAGCTAATTGTGTGTAATACTATATACCACAATGCAATGCACTCAGTTTGACCTCATGTTATGTAATGGATGAATGGACCAGAAGTAACATCAGCTGCAATTTTTAAAATCTCTTTTAACTCATTATTTGATTGAAATGCCAAGGGCTGACACTTGACTTTTACACAAAATTAATTAAAAATCCCCCAAAATCAGTTAAGTCAGTTAGATTATGCAAAATAAGAAAATGCAAAGCGAACAAGCTTATCTTTTGAGTATTTCTAATTTTATGCAAAAAAAAAAAAAAAAAGTCTTACAAATGATATCAGCATAACAACTGATAAGTTTATTTGAAAAAAGTAACATTTAATTAGTGAAATTCTGTAGAATTTTAAATATATTCTTAAAGGGTTAGCTCACCCAAAAAACGAAAATTCTGTCATTAATTACTCATTGTCATGTTGCTCCTTAAGACCTTTGTGCATCTTCAGAACACAAATTAAGATATTTTTGATGAAATCCGTGAGCTATCTGGCCTTCGATAGACTGCGACACAACGACCAGTTTCAAGGGCCAGAAAGGTAGTAAAGACATTGTTTAAAATGGTCCACATGACTACAGTGGTTAAACCTTAACTTTATGAAGCAATGAGAATACTTTTTGTTTGCAAAAATAACAACTTTACTCAACATTTTCTTCTCTACCCTGACACGGGGGCTGGCCAGAAATGAGTCGGCGTTCTGATGTAGATCACGGAAGCGATGCACTGTCTATGCAACGTAAACAGCGTAGGAGACTGACATGGGAGAAGAAATTGTTCAATAAAATTATTTTTTGCTCACAAAAAGTATTCTTGTCACTTCATAACATTAAAGCCTAAAGTATAGTTCACTTTTCATGTGTACTTGACTATCAGCGTACAGTGCGTGTGTACACTAGCGTATGCGTAAAAAAACAAAGTATACCCAGGGTTTAAGGTTGAACCACTGTAGTCATTTGGACCATTTTAAACTATGTCTTTACTACTTTTCTGGGCCTTGAAAGTGGTTGTTGGGTTGCAGTCTATCGGAGGCCAGATAGCTCATGGATTTCATCAAAAAAATCTTAATTTGTGTTCCGAAGATAAACAAAGTTCTTAGGGGTTTGGAGCAACATGAGGGTGAGTAATTAATGACAGAATTTTCATTTTTGGGTGAACTAACCCTTTAAAAATATTAATATTAAAGATATGCTAAATATTTTTTAATTGAAAACAAACTATTTCAAATGTGGTCTCAGACTTTTGGACCCCCCCTACATGATGTGTGTGTTTTATCTTTCTGTGGTGCTACTGAGCTGTGTTCGGGACTGAGAGGACAGAGAGGTGACCAAACAGCGCCTGCAACCAAATGAAAAAAAAAAAAAAAAAAAAAAAAACATTCTGCCATATCTGAGAAGGGCACATCTAAACGACTAAGGGCATTTTCTGCATACTTAGCCAAAGATTTTCTGAAGCCTTAACCATTCTGATTATTCTTCTTGGATTAAGTGATGTATTTAATACACATACACACACTTAGCCATGTGCAGCTCATAAGTCAGAAGGGCAGAGAGACGTTAGCTGTTAGCACTCTCTCTCGCTCTCCTCCCACATGCCTGTCACTGTATCCTGTTTCTCACTGCTGAGCGCATAGTAGACGCACAATCATCTCTCCCCCCTTCCCCCCCTCTCCCCCTCCTCCAGCACACGGTCACTGAGCTCAGAATTTAAATAGCTGTAAATTAAGAGCAAGTCTGAAAATTGTGCACAAAACACTGACAATACATCTGATGTGGATTGGAGAAATGCAAAATACTAATTGCAATAATGAAGGGACATACTGTAGATCTGCTGCAGAGATAAACTCTGCCTGACTACTGGAGGTGGATCTAATCAGCTGTAGACTTCACACACACACACACACACACACACACACACACACACACACACACACACACTCTCTCTCTCTCTCTCTCTCTCTCTCCCCCCCCATCTCTCCAGGGTCTCTTCTCCCGCTCCCACATGGTTTTTGATATCTCCCTCATCCACCAGAGCCATAGATCCAGGTTGCCAGGCAACCCCTAAAATCCCCAAAGACAGACGCGCTCAAGCCTGCACTTGGATAGTTCAGTGCTCATGCAACATGACACATATACACTGAGACATACAGAAAAAGAGAGCAGTTGCCATGGTGATGTCTGTAGGCTGGCTGAAAAAGCTTCCCTAAATGTTAATTTCAATAGAGAATGACAAAAAGGACAAACAAGGTTGAGAGCTTCAAGTTCATGTTCTTTTATTGGAAAAAAAATCAAAAGACGAGCATATACAACTTGGAATGAACATAAACAGAACTGAAGGTGGGCAGTCGAAACAAACCCCTGGCGGCCAAAGCCCTCTTTTGCACTCTCCAGAGTAATCAACATGCTCACAGTCAGAGCCCAGAGAAAAACTAAAGATAAAACATTTATGATACGGTCACCATTGCCCTTACCCGAAAAACGCTTCCATGTAAGGTGAAAGATCACGCCCTGAAACTCCAAAGCCACTCCCTCCCGCTAAACGCCCCTACTATCGGGCACAATGCACAAAGAAACAAAACTCCAAATATCTTGACATGCCAAACATAGTTTAAAATCTCTTAACCACTCTTTTTTCTTAAAAATATCTCTTTATTTAGTTATTGAAGCAAACTGCAAAGGTCCCATTCATTCGTCCTCTATGCAGATTCTGAAAACCCGAGCCCACCTCCCCCAAACAATATTAAACCCTCCTTTTTTAATTTCACCCCCAGAACACTCCGACAGACAATCGCTGAGGTTTCCGCCCCAATAGCGGCTCCGGACTCAAGCTGCATGCATGTAGAACAGAAACAGGAAGTAGAAGACGATTGGCCAGCCCAAACATCGCCACTAGCAAATGGAACCAGTTAAGCAGTTCACCAGATGCTTTTACTTTAGTTTCTGAAGGTTTGATATCAGGATTAATTGATTGATCTTTTTGTAGATGTCTAAGCAGTTCTTTGGGAACAGGACCACTAACCAGTACATGCAGGTCATTTATGTTTGTTTATGTCTTTTTTTTTGTTTTGTTTGTTTGTTTGTTTTTTCATATATTTTTTTCTATATATGGACATTTTCCTTTTTTAACATTCAGTTTTTTTCTATACAGAAACAGTATGAATAAATGAATATTTTTGCGTAAGAGGTAAGTAAAACATTTGACTGATTTTTTTTGTCTTCTAAAGAGGTCAGGAGAGAACAGAAGAGCTTCACTTTGCCGTCATCATTTGTACAAATTCTGTGGACAGAAAGAGAAGTGGACACATCAGACATGACACAATATTACAAAACCTACTAGCTTCCAGACTGCCCCTTTAAATTAATCTCCATTTTTTTTGTATATACACACTCAAATAACCTTGCGTCATCCAAATCCAAACTACATTATTGTAATTGAATTGGCAATTTATAAAAGTAATATTTAATCTGCATAAAAACGGCACCCCTTTTCAGGTAATCTGAAAAGCACAAAGCTGCGATGTACCTTCGTAATTGACCTGACCGTCACCATCGATGTCAGCTTCTCTGATCATTTCATCCACCTCTTCATCCGTTAGCTTCTCGCCAAGGTTTGTCATGACGTGGCGAAGCTCTGCTGCGCTGATGTAGCCGTTCCCATCCTGACAGAGACAGACAAGATCAATAAGTCAGCTGTGTCAAGCTGTTAAAATATTAAAGCACTAAATCCAAAGTTGGCGATTTTGAAATCAGTAATGACGTATCGTGGAGGCGTAATGCAGAGGAAAAATGGGCAACACAGGTAACATTCAACAAATGGAAGCAAAAGAGGCCAATGGTGATTTCTTAAACTTTTGACAATCAAATGTCCCTGCAAACCTATAGGGAAATATGTCTGAATGTGGAAATGATTGCCCCATGAATCGCTTGAAACCCACTTTATGTGGAACAAGGGCTTATTATTTAGTTTTCCAAGTTTGGTTTGTTTTTTTTCCCTGCCTCCTCACTCTTTCCATGGACGTTAAAACATAATCTTTCCCTGTTTTCAGCGCTGACCTTGTCAAACACTCTGAAAGCCTCGCGGATCTCCTCCTCGCTGTCTGTGTCTTTCATTTTCCGGGCCATCATTGTCAGAAACTCGGGAAAGTCAATGGTTCCATTACCTGAAAGAAACAGGGAAAATCATCAGATCTGGTCCCAGATGTTTGAAAACTCAGATAAAGTATCCAGGAAGCAGAGAGCAGGAGGAAAAGGGAATTCAACAGGGCATAATGAGGAGTAATGAGGTCTAATAGCACATATTTAGTGTGTCTGGGTCTAGCTGAACCACAGAAAACACTCTCCAGGATGCACAAAATACCGTGTGGGCAAGGTATCAGGAATAAACGTCATGTTTATAATCTTATATTATGAGATAAAGCATTAAATTATGGATGCACAACAAATCAATATTAGAGTTTTTATATTTAATTGTTCATGCTCATTCCTTCTGTCTTTACTTTTATTACCATTGCCGTGATCTTGCGCTCATTTAAAAGGTGCTGTATGTAGTTTTTTTAAATTGTACTAAAGCATAAAAAAAAAAAAAAATAAAAAAAAAAAAAAAACATATGTTTGCAGAGATTTAGGAAATATTCTGAATACTTCTTTCTCCGAAAAACAATGCAACAACCAGTTATTCTACATTAAACGTGCGTTCCGTGTTCCTGTCCCACTGTCAATTTACCCAATAGTATTTCGACACCCCAGGTTGCCAGTTGGCGGAAAACACAGCGTATTGCAACCATGGAAGCCAGCAAACGAAACGAAAAGCATTGGCAATAAAACATTGTAAACGTATACATTAGCTGATCAACTTGCAGTGTATGGCTTGTCGCTTTCTATTGTCAACTGTGCTCGTTCCTGCTGCATGTCCTCAATCTGGCAACCCACATGAGCATTGTGTCTGAGGATGAGGGGGCAGGGGAAACAACTCTCTCCAATATTTTGAATTTGGACTGCAGTACCCATTTCAACCACTAGCTGTTAATATTACATACTGCACTTTTAAAGTTAATGTTTAAAACACTAGTAATTTAACACAGTTAAATGTAATCTTTATCAACCTCAAAATAAATATAATTTTTTTGTACTGTACATTATAACATTATGCCTAAATTCACTTGTAGAATTTAGTGTTTAGACTTTTAAGTTTAATTTATTTAGACAAAATAATGCAGAATTTTACTATCAGCCATTTATAAAACATTTCTGGCCAGGATTTTAATATTGGTGCATTTCTAATTTGAATCTAAACAAGACAGGAAAAATAACAGTTCTGGAGTTTTCAGGCTGAAATGTGTGTTTCGCTTTTGCTGAGGTGGGGCATTTCCATTACACAGAACAAATATGACGTCCTCCTGTATGCATGTGTGTGTGAAAATGATCACTCCAGCCATTCCCAGAGGGTTCACACTGTGTGTGTAATCTGACAGCGTGGGTGTAGACACGTGCTTGCTTATGTGTTTTTCTTCACATTGCATGTTCTCTTTACTGGAGCTCTTCACAAACTCTCTCTCGATTCATCGCCGCCACTGCAAAAGTGGATTATGTAAAGGATTCCATGAGGTCTTTATTACCTGCTGTTATTCAACGGGCTTTACTGCTGTCTGACCTATAAAATTGACTCCATACCGCACAATCCCATCTGCAGATAATCAGTATATCAGAAACCTAGCACGCTCTGCGTGATCTAACAACACGTTTAAATGATACTAGCGTTAAAAGACACTCTAAAGACACCATAGCATACTGGAACACTAATTACATCAGCTCTGTAACAAGAGAGGCATCACAGGCACATTACCGGTACATTTGGTGATATCTGAAAGCTAATTAGAAAACAAGATAAGATAATGAGACAGAGCGAGACAGGTCAAAGTTCAACCTTACGAGGCAGGAACGTTAGGTGAGAGGTGTTAGGATGAGTGAGTGTAATGAGAGTTAATAATAAAATGAAAAAAAACAAGAATTATTTTATTTTTAAAAATTAAACAAAAATGAAATGTAGTCTTAAGTAATGTCTTAAGTGAAACATTAAGTGAAACGTTATTAAAAAAATCAGATGCGTGTCAAAATCAGATCTCAAACTACTAGTTAAAATAAATCTTTTTATAAGTATTTCTTTTTAATATCTGGATGTTTACTTGAAAACTTCATATATTGCTGATAGACACCTAATATATAAATTAATTTCCCAAATCAGTTAAATGTGAACATTGCCCTTTAGCTGTTTGCCTACACTACACTGATACAAAAACTAACCCTAACCTTAGTATAGCATCTTGTCGGCATCAGATCCATCAATGATTTCTGAAGTCTGAACTGCATCAAACTCACCGTCAGCATCCACCTCGTTGATCATGTCCTGCAGTTCGGCCTCCGTGGGGTTCTGACCAAGCGAACGCATCACTGTGCCCAGCTCTTTAGTTGTGATGGTACCGTCACCATCCTTATCAAACAAGGAGAAAGCCTCCTTAAACTCTGTAAGGAAATTGACGAAAACAGCATTTAAACTTCACATATATGTCCGTTTGAAACTATTTTCACAAGATCAATTCTTTCTCAAGTGTCTGGCTGAATGAAGAGCAGGTGTGCTGATAATAAGTAGCTAATACGTAACTTTCATCATTGGCACTGATGTTAATTCAGGGCATGTATACAACACAAGCATACAGATTGGCTTACCAGCAATTTGCTCCTCGGTGAGTTGGTCAGCCTGGAAATAAAGAAGAAAAACAAGTGATGAGATAATAGGTGTCATAAACCTATAGCTCATCATTTTATTTTTATTGTACACTTTACTGTGGAACTAAGAAAACCCTAATGCCACAGATGTCCTGTCATCAAGAAAAACAAGTCAAAAAAACAAAAACAAAAAAAGATCAAATCACGGCACACCCAGAGTCTAAAATATCAAAAAATAACAACAGAAGAACTATATATGTGAATATGCACATAAGACGGGGAAAAAACAAAACAAAAACAGCACCATAAATGCTTCATAAAGCTTTCTTAAAAAACAAAAACATCTAGTTCACCCAAAAATGAAAATTCTGTCATTAATTACTCAACCTCATGTCGTTCCACACCTGTAAGACCTTCGTTCATCTTCGGAACACAAATTAAGATATTTCTGATGAAATGCGAGAGGTATATGACTCATCTATAGACAGCAATATAATCAACACTTTCAAGGTTCAAAAAGGTACTAAAGACATTGTTAAAATGTGACTGCGGTGGTTAAACCTTAATTTTATGAAGCGACGAGAATACTTTTTGTGCACAAAAACTAAACAAAAATAACGACTTTATTCAACAACCTCTTCTTTTCCTTGTCATTATCCTTATGTAGTTGCCGCATTAAGCACAGTGAAGGTTTCCGTGTTTACATCCGAATGCTGGCTCAGTATTGGCCAAAGCTGCACATATGAGCACCACAACTCATGCGTATGATTCTGAGCCGGCCAATAATAAGTCGCCGTTCTGACGTAGAACCTGGAAGTGCTGCTTGTAAAAATGACACAGAATATATTGTTGAATAAAGTTGTTATTTTTGTTTTGTTCTTGAGGACACAAAAAGTATTCTCGTCACTTCATAAAACTAAGGTTGAACCACTGCTGTCATGTCAGCTGTTTTAATGATGTCTTTAGTACCTTTCTGGACCTTGAAAGTGTTGATTATATTGCTGTCTATGGATGAGTAATATACCTCTCGCATTTCATCAAAAATATCTTAATTTGTGTTCTGAAGACGAACGAAGGTCTTAGGCCTTGTTTACACAAGCGCGTTTTTGTTTTAAAATGGCGTTTTAAAATTAAAACGATCCTCGTCTACACTGGCATTTCCACAGCGTTTCAGAAACGATCTCAGTCTACACTACACGGCCGAAAACGCATGTTACATGACTGTTCATGCACACTGGGAATGCTTGTACAAGTGTAAACAGTTGCCTCTTGCATATGTAGGCCGCTGCAGTACTAAATGCTGAGTTTAACTGCACAATGGCTGCTAAAAATTACAACAAAGCCAGCAAAGATTGCAGTTCAGTCTCCACGTTATTGTTTACATGGTCGTCAAAGATATGCAGAGTTAATGTGGGCAGCCACGCCATCGTTTTCAAAAGTCTCAGTTTTGGTCCGTTTATACTGAAATACAACCCCAGCGTAGTGTAAACGACAGGCGTAACCATAGCAAAACGTATGCGTTTTAAAACGAAAACACACTAGTGTAAATGGGGCCTTACTCTTACGGATGTGGAACGACATGAGAGTGAGTCATTAATTTTTGGGTGAACTAACCCTTTCATCTACCGTCACTTCTAAAGCTTCCACTTAGAAACTCAAGGTCCCAGATTAACCAATCAATTCCAGCATACAAGACAAAATACCACTTTGACCTCCAATTCAAAAACTAATGGTGAATAAATATCCCCCTTAAAAGGCCACAATGAAAACAGTTACATTTATTCAGAGAGACACACACAAAATGTCTTAATGCTATCGCAACCTTTATGCCATCAAACTGAATATCAGTCAGGTCAGCCACCAGCCTCTTTGCCTTGGGTTCGTTTTCCCAGCGAAAAGTTGTCTTTACATCTTGCCTGTCCATTTTTACCGGTGCTTTCCTGGGTTTGACCTCAGCGGTAGGGCTTTTCATTGAAGTCAGGCCATCCACTGCACCTCGAACAATCACCAGTCCTTCTGCCAGATACTCGGCCCGCTTGGCGTTTTGTGCGCCCTGGCGCCTGACATCTCCAAGCTCAGTCCTACACTGCTGCAGACAGTTCTTCAAATCTTGTACATCTCGAACCACGCTGTCAATGCGGCTGTTGGTGGAGTCTACCAGCATGTGCAGGAGAGACTTGTAGTTTCTCTCCTGTAGCTCGATCAGCTCTTTATAAAAGAACTGCTGCTGGTCAAGGAGATCGTAGACCATGGATAACGACACAGAGTTCTCCTCAGGGTAGACGATAGGTCTCTTTGGAGGCATTCTGGTCTCTTTGAGCAGACGTTATCTGAAGCACGTAACTGTGAGTCTGGCTGATCAGGCTGATGAACAACGGACCCCGAGAGAGCTCACCTGACCCTTGAGGCAGATGTTACTGTACCAACCTCCTGGGCCGCATTGGGTATCGTACAGCAAGATATTGGGCTGTTTTTTGAGAAGCTTAACGTCAGCAGCTCACTACGGTTACAAAGCCGAGGGTCAGGGATTGTTTCCATTATTTGAGATTAGACAAATGGGGGTCTCATCGGGTCACTCAAGCAAAGTAGGACGTATTCTGAGATAGATGGGCAGGTACACAGAGTGACAGCTAAATCAAAGGAGGGTATTAAGGTCCATCTGTCAAAATCAAGCAGCTCATCACTTTACCTGCTCCTGTGGTCATCTCAGTTTACAGCCAGCCGTAGGTTTATGTTTATATCTCAGATCATCTGAGTGGCATCGCATCTCTGCTAATTGTGCCAACACCTCTCCGTCTGCGAACACAACGGCAGGGTTTACCTTTCCCTGCGTGGATGCATTACCTCATCTGTCTCAATGTGCTTGTGACCAAATTTATTTTTCTCCCCCCTTCTCTCCCTAAGGGTCCTTTAGCCTGAGGGTTAAGAATCTGGGTTTTTGTGAGTTCAAATCCAGGTAGGGACAAACTATGACCTGGAGAGTTATAAAGGTCCCTTCCTGCCCTATTATGACTATGCTGTTGTGCAAGAGATCTCGGCACATGTTGTTCCAATTAGTGTGCTATCCGAACTCCCTTGAAATGTAACCTAAATATGAACATACATCCTTTATCCTTACTTAAATCCTTGGCTAGTGAAGTCGCAATCTAACAGAAGTAGTAACATCTTTTCTTCTTTATTGTATATTACATCAGGGTGAAAGAGATAATTGGGGGGAAAAGAGCAGTGCAGGGTTCAATTCATCTGTTGGTTGGATGGAGATCTGAATATGAGCTTGGGAGAATTTTAAGAAAGGGGTAGGGTTTATAAGGATAAGATGTCCCGCATGTCACCAGAGAAGTCTATAATTTCACGGGAAGATCGAGTTTCTAAATAAAATCGACATGCTGATAAAAATTATGAGGTCGTCAACAACAACAACAACAACAACAACAACAACAAAAAAACTAAACATATGAGTGGATGAATAGTTCACAGTAAGATAACATGCATTTAGATAATAAATAGGGTGAATTTTATTTTGTAATGACTTAAAGGGATAGTTCACCCAAAAATTTACTCACCCTCAAGTTGTTCCAAACCTGTATGAATTTCTTTCTTCTTCTGAACACAGAAGAATATATTTTAAAGAATGTCGGTAACAAAACAGTTGATGGACCTCATTGACTTCCATAGTATTTTCTTTCCATACTATTCAAGTCAATGGGGCCCATCAACTCTTTAGTTACCCATATTCTTCAAAATATCTTTTTTTGTGTGTGTGTTTAGAAGAAGAAAGAAATCCATACAGGTTTGGAACAACTTGAGGGTGAGTAAATGATGACAATTTTCATTTTTGGGTAAACTATCCCTTTAAACACCAAACTTAGTTGTCAAACATTGTGATATGATATGTGCAAGAGTGAAGTATACTCTCTATCCTTGGTTGCACCAGCAGTATCCCTGCAGAACTCTGCGCAAAAAAAAAAAAAAAAGCTCTGGTAGCTCACTGCTTAAAATTATTCTTATGAGGCAGTTCTTTTAAAGCCAACATAAAAAACAGAAATTGTGATTGTCTTTTATTTCCTATCAAAACATAGGCTATATTCAAGTGATATGGCTTGTCGAAAATGTATTGGATTGTTCTTGTTTGCTAATTGCTTTGATTGTTTCATGTAGGTGACAGGTTGCTGGTATATACTATAACTGAAATTATGACTTTTAAAATCAAATATATAATTTGAATATTAGTAACTTATAAGTAAAAAAAAAAAAAAAGTGAATTTAGTTTTTCAACCATTTTGACAGCCCTAATTGCTGGAGGGCATGGATTGAAACTCATCTGGCTCTTGGACAACCTCACTGCCCAGCAATGGCGCCATTATATACACTTTTACGAGGGACGGGCGTGTTAATATTTTCAATTGAAAGTTTGTTTGTTTCTTTTAAATAATAATAATAATAATAATAATAATAATAATTAGCAATCCTAAATAATTTATATATAAAATAAAAAAAAAACACTGCAATGCTTAAAAAAAAGGAATGGTCAACTTTGATTACATTTTTACTTTTTTGAATAGTTAAAAAATAGTTACTGGTTTGAATCACTTTGAAACACAGCCCTGTATAATTTATAGCATTGTTAGAGAGGGAATGGACATATGTGTAATTTACCCAAATTAATAATAATCAAATAGAATTGGAATTGTCTAATCAAATTTAATCAAAACTGTTAAGGAAATCTGTAACAATATCCACATGAATGTTCATCTAATAAACATTTCAGCTACTTAAAGCTTTCATCTACCAATAAGAGTGTAGTACTCTTTTTAGGCCAGGCACACACTGGACGATTTTCAAATCTTAACCGATTTTAAAACTGTTGGAGACCACAGACGAAATCACAGTTTCAACCGATTTTTTAGCATTATAAACCTCTAAACGCACACACTACATGATTCGACTGGACTGCAAGACCACACACCTGTCGAACGCATGAATGATTTCACAGTGACTCACGGAGACTCGCGAGATCAAACGTAACTTAAGAAAAACAAATGGAGGACAATCAACGTTGTCAGCTGGCTCTCCTTGAGCGTGTTCTGTTTTGCAGTGAAAAACAATGTAGAAAAAAAGAATATGAGTGATCTTCTTTGTCAATACTCCATTTTCAGGGCATGTTTGTGGCTGCCAAGTTTCAGCTAAAGAAGCATGTGACATCCGGTAGGTGACGCTTGCTTGCTAGCATTCGTGGGTATCATGTCAGAGGCAGCCCAATCAAGAGTCATAAATATCAAACATGTTTTGAGATCTCGATCAGAAGCAGTTAAATAATCGTAATGACACCACACAATAGAGGATTTTTTGGACAAAAAAAAAAAAAAAATTTGTGACAAGCCTAGAATCAGGCCGCCACCCGCCGCCACCCCACAACCCAATTGTTCGGGGGTGCAAATCGGGCTTAAAATCTTCAAGTGTGTGGCCAGCCTTATGTAGATTTCTCCCCAAAATCAACATGGAAAATGCACCGTCCGCAGATTCCCCATTGGCCCTGCTCATAAAGGATAACTTCTCTTGAGCTGTTGAGGGGAGAACAAGATCCTGCACCTCTACTGGAAGTCTTCCAGGCTGTTTGCCATCCAGCAAGACTTCAAACATCACACACCACTGCCAGGAATCTGGCCTGTATTTGAAATGCTGCGCAACGTTGCCTGGAATCTGGCCTTGAATTATGAGCTGCCAAGCGGCAGAAGCAGCTGAGAAAAAGCTGGACTGGCGCTCAGGACCCCCAGTGTATGATAATAAGTGTGGTATTGCCACTTTCACACCATGTAAATGGGAGTCCCCAAAGCCCTGAACCATCATGCCACCAGACAGATGCTCTACAGAGTCTAGTTCTAGTAAAAGTCTTTCTGCACAAAACAAACCCAATATACACCACAACTTAGCACCCAAGACAGGAAGATGGCTGAATATAAACTCATGACCACAACTGTGAAGGTGGCTTCCTTGTGAGCCAAACCAACTGTGTGCCATCAAGTCAGCATCAAATAGCCATAATTTTAAGGCTAATCTGTCCATTTTAGTTCTCAAGTTTCCCAATAAAAAATAACTTTAAAAGTGTTTTAATCCACTACTGAACACTGGACAGCTGGTCAACTCTTATATATACACACAGTAAAAGACCATGTCGTTATTGTTCTGGCATTCAAGCAGTTTCATTCCAGAGATGCCCATATAAAGTAGTTCAGATGATGAATGAGAAAAACATGATTATTTTCCCAACAAGTGCCCAATGAATCCCATGGCACAGGTGCCTGTACAGGCGGCACAACAAAATTAAGAGCTACAGCCGGACCAGAAAGATCCTAAAGACGCAACTGAGAGAGGTAACAGACATCTCACACAGCAACTACCATTCATAGTTCACCACAGAACGGAGATGATTCTCACCAAAGATCACAGGGTTAAATAACACCCAGAAAAAAATACTGCGCCTTTGGCAGCATGCTGTGGAGAAGCTGAAGCAGAAACGTTTGTATGGACTCATTGAGTCAGTATTGACTTTTGTTGAACTCACTCAGGACATTCTTTCCATGCTTCACAAACAATGTTTGCTTTCTTGAGCTAAAATACACCATTGAAACAAAGGATTGCTTATTTTCTCATTTGGTATCCAGCTGTATGATTTATGCACTCCATTTTGAGCTCTTATGAGAAACAAAAACAACAAAAAGAGCACAGATAACAAACAGACCTGTTGCATTAACAAGTTAATACAACACAAAATAATCAAATATGTTTTTGCCAACCTAAACCAATGAATAAAGCTAATGTGTTATTCTAACTGTGCTTATTTTGACAGATCTGAGGGTTATGCAAACTTTAATTTAAAAAAGCTCAATAAAAAAGAGCAGCTGAGATAAATAACATGGTAATACATACATGTAATAATGCTTTATCTTCAAAGATGAAACAATGACCATCTACAGCCAACACAACTCACATGACAACTGCTTAATAAATCTCATTAATTTCATTACACTTAACATTTAAATAAATATTTCAACCAAATATGGAACTTGTGTCATCATTTATGACTTCTCTTTTTCTGAATAACACAAAAAGAGATGCTGACAGGCTAACAGCCCTAGTCACCGTTCACTTTCATTGCATCTTTTTCCATACAACGAAAGTGAATGGTGACAGAGCCAGTCATTCTAACATCTCCGTTTGTGCTCCAGGTAAGAAATAAAGTCCTACGGGTTTGCAATGCAACGACATAAGGGTGAGTAAATGATTAATTAATTTAGGTGAATTAATCCTTTACGGTCTTGCTCTCTATTCAGACCGGCCTGATTTGTACAGGCGCTGTCAATTATGTCTAAATCATTTGCTAAAGCAAAGCAAATAGTCTCAAACGCCAATTACGAAGGCAAGCACAAGGTGTTCTTATTTAATAGTTAGTGAGCACTGATCATCTGTCTGCTTCTGTCCAGCACATCACACCAACCATAATAAAACGCATATGTCACATTTCCTGCCGCACTATGACATCAATAACACTGCAACACGTTCAAAATAATAGACAGACGCAACCATCGCTTGCGAAGTGCACTAAAAATACAGAACAGATTCTAATGCACATAAAATCAATTTGCTGTTGCACGAGCGCAAAACGCAACAGAGGCAAGCAGGTGGTTAGTCGTGTACGTGTATATTAATCGCAATGCGTTAAATACAAGAAAGATGAACAGTTTCATAAACAAGTAGTGTATGGCAAACGCCTATACGTACCATATCTGAGGGTGTAGAGTGGACTAGGTTTGTTAATCTACACTAGACTGCGGTGATGCTCCGCTCTCAGTTGAAAGCTCCACTGTCGCTCGCAGAGTATTGAAGGTGATCCGGTACTATATACATTGGTGTATTCCTCCGCCGTACGAACCCCTATCACTCACTTCCGCATAGTGCAGTCTCAAGCCCCGCCCATCTAATTATCATAACCACTCCAGTCCCGAGAAAGGAAAGTGTATAGTACATTTTATGTTTAAAAAGTTTTCAGCACTAATGCAAGAAAACAGCATATTTACATTCTAATAAATGTTTTTATGTAAACCATGAGGTTTATCATAATAGTAATATTAATACTACTTATTAATAAAGTAAGTTAAGTACCCTAATTAGTAGGCTATTTTCTTATAAAATAATTTAAATATATGAGCACGCAGTACAGATCAATAATGTGTATTTGATGTAATGTAATTATTTCTTAGATCACTTTTATTGTTGGTCCTATTGCAGGTACTAATTATACTAACATGTAGTATAATATGAAAACTGTGGGAACAAAATATGCATCTCACTCATAAAGGTTCACATATTCAGTAGGCTATATAATTTTCACTTCATTGTTGTAAGAATAATGTAGGCCTACAAAGATTTTTTTACAGATACAAATATGGGATTATTTAAAAACATCTCACAGCTCATGTGCATTCTCACATGCTGATCATTTTTATCTCTAAGCAGACCCAAATCTTCCCAAAAATGACCTATCAATATGTTCTATAAATTGTGTAGAAACACAGAAGTTGGCCTGAATAAAATATAAAGTAAAATCTGAAGTAAATTCATCCAGTAGCCTACATTTGTAATCAGGAGGATAACACCTACAGGAATACTGTGGCCCCTTTAAAATGCAGGGGCTTGATAGTCTATTAAAACTATAAATGTGATAAACAAAAAATAGGCCTAAGTGTATTGCATAAGACAAGACTATGGCAAAATGTACAGCAAGAAGGGTAAACACATTCAACATTCGCATTCAAAAATGAACTTCAAAAATAAGCTTTTTTGTGAATTAAGACCTTTTTTATTGTCACAGAAAGTCATCTTACATAAAGCATTCCTTTGGTCTCTTAATTAATTTATTAATTAAAATAATTCCAAGTGAACAGTTAAATTTTAAACTGAAATGTTTATTGATGAGTAATAAATAAAACATGAAAATAATTAAAAGTTATATTAATATAATATTATTAAAAAAACTATTGTTTTAAGTTTATTTCTGTTCTTTATCACACCAAGTTAAATTAACGTGTTTTTGAATACATTTAGGAATATAGGATACAAATTTTAAAAAATTACTTATTATTTAAAAATCACCGAATCTATAAATAAAAAATAAGGACAAGTCGACAACTAGTAAAAATAATTTATTAGGATCACATTACAATTAACGGTCTAAGAACACTTTACATCTTGAGGGACTACTTCTCTAAACGGCACTAGTTTCTTTCGTCGGAATATTACTTATTGCATCAAGTCCACTGTCTTTGTTGACGCTAGAGAGATTTCGGCTCAACATGTCACAGCTTTTATGATTGGCCAGCTGAGACCTGCAATCCGCTCATGGCTGTAACAGCGTCTCTGATTGGTTACGTTAGACCTGCAATGCGTCAAGCCATTGCGCTCAGTGTGTCCCGGATCACGCAGCACTGGAACCGGCGGGCCAACAAGCCCTTCGTTTAGACAAGACAGGGCTGCTTAAATTTCTCTCCCGGGATCAGATCTAATATTATAGACTCACCGTGAGCCTCCATTACATCAAAAAAGTTAAGGTTTAATTGAGTTTTCCTAGAAAGCTGTGGTGAGCACAAGAGTGCTGTCCTCTTTTTACATAAACCGATTTATAAACAGTCGTAGATTTAAAAATAAATAACAGTTTAAACAGGATGAAATTAAGGTTGCGACCGCGGAAATAAATACATGTATCGATCTGTTATGATAAAAATAAAGAGTAACACATATTAGGACAAAACTTTTGCTAAATATATGCACAAAACTATTACTATAATAAACGAACTTCTGTTCTTATTCTACTGTAAAAGTGCGTAAAATGTCCTAATCGCCATGGAGGAAAAAATCCCCAAAATTCAGCATCAGTCACTGATTCATTGAATCCAGGACCGTTTCTTTCGTTCCGTTCGTAATGGGATTTAATTGATATTACGGTTATTATAATACTATAATGGCAGAAAATGTTGCAAATTAATCGAACTGGAAATATGTTTACGACTTAATATGACTTAAATCGAAATATGACATAATTGTGTGACATTTTTATCAACACGCATAAGAAATAGAGTTGGGTTTAACGAATAGTATTTTAATAAAACATGCAAAAATTATTTCGTATAAGATATTAACTTAAGTATTGTTTACTAATTTTAATAATTCTAATTTTTATGTTCTAAATGAGCTGAATCAAGAATGCAAGTATGTAGTAATTATGTCATGACATAAAAGAATTGCTGAATCATTTTTTGGAACTGGTTCGAAAGAACCGATTCGCAAAAATGAGTCGGACTTCTCATCACTGCATGGTTTCCTGCCAGGTCGCAGACGGATGACGTAATCGGCGCGCGTCTGTTTTGATCCGAATGAAGCAACATGGCTCTTTTTCCGTCCTTCGCTGGACTGTCAGGCAGTAACAGCTCTGCTGAGGATAGAGGTAAGCTCTCTATGACCTGCTTTAAGTTTTCATACAACTTCAGGACAGGTGTACCTAATGTTGCATTATTAAAAGAGAACCTGTAAACGAAACCTAACATTTGTGCTGATTTACTATAGCAGTGTACAACTGCATTGCAGTTGATCAACAGTGATAACATGTAGTAGCCTATAGTCTTTATATTAAATTAATCATACTAGCATCTGTATTGTTATACTTGTAGATCACCACAAATCACTGATCTAGTCTTCGATCCTCTTAAAATATAAAAACAGTGTCACATAGATTATTATAAAATTTAAACCATTTCAAACCTAAAAACATGCATCATTTTAAGAATAAAACTGTCTCCTGTTTAATTTTAGCAGTGTTAATGTGTAAACTAGGTTTTTTCTTTTTCTGAAAACAATTTTGCCTGTGTACATTGACCCACGTCAAAGTGCCCTCCTCCATGTTTCTGTGATATTTGGGTGCCCAGATATGGCCAGGCAGCCAGGGTACAGACAATATACCAATGTAAGTGTATGGGATATTTCATGTTTTATCATTTTCCAGGAAAAACACACCTGTCACACACCTGTCGCATGATTGTGTCATTCATCTCTATACACAACCATTCTGGACAAGTTACACCGCAAAGTTTAATGCATAGGGTTTGTTCAAATTGAGCAATAGTTGGAGTGACGCTCCACTAGATAGCACATATTCTGCACAAACAAATGATCTTGTATGCTGAAAACTGGACCATTATGGATTTGCAATAGTTCAACACACTGTAATCAGTCAGTCATTCTGTACAAGTGGTTCCCATCTTTGTGCAGTTAGCTAGATGAAGATGCACATCCCAACTAATCAATATCAAATTATTGAGAAAGGACCATTCTCACACTGAGTACAGTAGAACAAACTGCTCTTGCATGCATGCCGTGGGGGATTTGTGCAGAATATCGGCCAGGTCAGCGATGCATTTGGCTCCTTCCCAGGCTGAGTAACAAATAGCATGATGTTTCTGTCCTTGTCACTGCTTAAGGGAATCAACCCTCTGTAACTGACAGTTTTTTTGCGTGCGAATCACATCAGTTGCGCTCCTCTGAGGATTCGCTTCATTTGGACAGGCTGTCTGTCATGACTGACTGATTTATTCAGTTCTTAAGAGGCCAGCAGAGCTAATTTGGTTTGACTGAATGTTTCTTCTCTCAGCTCCAGCAGATCTTGAATGGCTGAGTAATCAGAGCTTCACAGAAGGTGCTTTGAAGACTCAAAGGCGTGCCACAGAAAGAGTGCAAGCAGAGGAACCAGCAGGCACAAGGTCATCTGATCCTTTAAACCGCAGTGCAGTTATTGACTCTATAAATTCACTTTATCACCTGTGTGGAACTTAATGTGTGATTAAAGAACTTGCATAATAGATTACAAAAGGGGATATATGTCAGTTATTATTTGATTTCCAAGTAAATCTTGTGAAAAAAATTACATAAAATGTGTATTAAACAAAAATAAAATTTTAATTTAACTTCAGCTGAAGCTGAGATTAAAAATCTCATGCACAAGTATATTAATCTGCACATAAATAATGTTTCTTTTAATAGCTTTTTAAGCTTCATGACTAAATATGCATGTTCATTAATAAAGTACTATATGCCAGACCAGTGTCTTTATCAGTGAAGATAACTTCCTTTTCTATGTCTATTTAGTGGGCAGAAGCGTAAAGAGAGAGAAGATAGCCATGGCAGATCGAAGAAGAGCAAGAAAAAAAAAAAGAAAAAACACAAGAAGAGGAGCAGAGATAACTCAGAGAGCAGTGGTTCTGAATCAGACACCATTTACCCCAGCGACCTGCTAAAAAAGGACAATTCTGACAGGTGTGTTCATAGAAAAATCCTGCAGTACGTTGATCTACTACAGTCAGTCTCTGATCTTTGTACCTATGTATATCTATAAACCGTTTAACAGGGGCAGTTCACTAGAAAATGAAAATTCTGTCATGTACTCTCATACTCACCTTACTTTCTTCCATTACACATTAAAGTAGAATGCTAATGCAGCTGTTTTCTAGCAAATAAAAGCAGGATATGTCTTTTTGTGGCCTATCGGGAAATGCAAAAGATTTGCAAGTACCTTACAAAGGTTGTTGTGTTTGCTTTGTTTTAGAACTTTGTAATGTACAAAACTTCAGCCACATTTCTAGACAGTCCTTTCGAGACACTTTTAACCCTGGATTTGTGACTAATTGTGTGTGTGTGTGTGTGTTTTAATGTCCTTGTTTTTCATCCTCTTGGCTGCAGAGAGGAAGCTCAGGTTCGGGTGAGCGAGACCTTTATGTGGTTGGATGACCTCCAGACCACCATTGACTCCCCCTTCTGTATCGACAGGAGAGCTGACCGTGCCAACTGGGAATACAAATCCCTCTATAGAGGAGACATAGCCAGGTAACTTTACTCACCATTTCTGTGTGTCTGTCTGTCTCACACATAGATGCTCTCCTCTTTCATTCTTTCTGTTTGGCAGTAGCAGCAGGTGCCAGACTCTCCATAATCCAGGGGAGCACTGCGACTGTGCGTACGAGTGAGCTGCAGTGTGTATTGTGCTCTTGTGTCTCTTTCAACTGCTTTTATAACAAAGCTTCTATTTGCAAAGACCCTTTGAAATCCACATGAAATCGTCTGCATCTGCAACTCCAAAAGCACTTTATGGCCTCCCTTCTTTTTTTTTCTCTGCCTATTTTCTGCAATGAATCCAGCAATTAACATACAGAGTCAGATTTTAAACTTTTGTTCTGTAGATCATTTCTTACTACTAGGGGTGTAACGATACCCTCATGTCACGATTCGATACATATCACGATACTAAACTCACGACTGTTGGTTAAAATGCTAAATTGGGTATTACATTGGGAGTGGAAATGAATAGGTATGGACTTGGTGCTGGTAACCCAGTGCACAATAAAAATATTCATGTTTCTAATGCTGAAGCACAGATTTATTTTAAATGAATATGTTTGCACTCTGTCACTATTTAAAATAATGTAGGCCACTTTTTACTGTTAACATAAGACATTTGGCATTATCAGGACCCACAAATATTCCCCCATTGCTTTATTATACATTATATTTAACATTATATATAGTAGTTTAATGTAGTACTGACACTAAAACTCTGTAAACTTGAATGTTTTCTCACACAGTAATTTTCATTTTGGGTTAACTATGCACAACAAATATTGTCACTATCCACGATACAATATTGTTGCATTTTTATATTGCGAAATATTGTGATACAATATATTGTTGCACCCCTACTTACTAAATTTTAAAAGTGTGATTTTGCAGGGGGGAAAAAACATCTAAATTTGGATAGGAAACTTTTTGTTTGCTGTAGTAGTAGTAGTAGTAGTAGTAGTAAATGCAAGGTTCTTGTATGTAAACAAAAGGGGTTTTCTTGTGAATATCTGCTAAATTGAATTGTGTTATTTTGTAATCACATAGAGTGTTTACATGCACATCTTGCACCAATTATTCCTAATAACATGATGACGTGTGAGGCTATGTAAACACCTTTAACAGGTTTTTTTAATGATCTGAGTAAAACCTATATTTTTACATTTGACATTTATTCATTTAGCAGATGCTTTTATCCAAAACGATTTACAATTAAGGAATACAACAAGCGATTGATCTTAAAGAGGCAATAAACACGTGAAGTGCTAGTAATACAAAGTTTCTGCCATTGTTCAGAATAGTACAAGCTAGATTAGGGAGGGAATAAGGAATAGATGATGGAATAGTGAAATAGAATAGAATTTTTATTTCTTTTACCAGGCTGCAGTTAAGTGCTCATGGAAGGGATGAGCTTTTTACCTATTCCCAGTTTTGTGCTGCATGTAAACACCTCTACTGGTAATATGTTAATTTGTATGTCTGTTTATAGTTTGGTGCTATAGCCTGGAAAAAAAATGAAGCTAAATGCCGTTCTTGCATCGTCTGGTTTTTATGCTATTTTTTTCATAGGTTTTGGTAGTTATCAGTGTAAATACACTCACTTTTAAAATGTTTGCCATTTAAAATCTTTGTGATTTTTACATACTAAACTGTTATTGGTTTTCTCTGTCTTGCATTTATTCAAACTTCTATAGCCACGTTTACACTGAAAAAGTGATAATACTTTATTTGTTGATTCCCGTGCTTAACTGTAAGAAATCAAGATGTGTACTGAGTGCAGTGACGATGGCTCATTTCATTTGTGCAGAAGCCTAAAACTTGTTTTGCTGCCATGCAAGTACTGATGTTTCCTTCTGGAAATGTAAATCTATTTAACTTTGATGTCAGCATGCAGCTGTAGTTAAAGTTCTGTGCCCCTGCTCTCCATAAGTGTCATTCTGGGTCTTATTTACTCCAGTGTTCTGGCACTGCTGGCTAGAGTGCAGGGTTTATTAGCTGCTCTGAGGGAACAAATCTCACGCCTGGCAGTTCTCCAGCTTCTATCAGCTTTAATCTGGTGTCAGAGCTGCCATCTGTAACTTAAGAGACCACAATCAATACTCACATTCTCTCTCACTGTCCCTCTCTCCTGACATCTCCCTCTCACACAGATGCCCCCATACACACTGCTCTAAAGCTGATCAGTATCACGCACAAAGAGTGTGTGTTCTACAGTACTCTTTTCTTGAGAAGGTCAAGTGCTGCTCCGAGGAGGATACAAATCCCTCGTCTTCGATCTATTTCCTTCACATTCTCAAGTTATCTCATACTCCCTCAGTCACCTGCCAAATCCTGTTTTTACTTTGTCCTTCATCTGTCAGCGGGCCCAGATGGAATCTAAAACATTTCTTCATATTTTCTGCACTGATTTTGGGGGAAAAGCATAGTTCTCCACCAATTTAATTCAAACTCATCACTTTTTGGTGTCGCTTTTCTTATGTTAACTTTTACTTTTCAGGTATAAGAGGAAGGGAAACTCATGCCTAGGTTTGGACTTTAGGATGCAGGCTGTAAACTGGGACGACAGTGGCCCAGAGAAGAAGCGGGTGGTCAAGAAACCTGAGCGCTATTTCTGTCCTTCCACCCTTCAGCGGCTCCGGTCAGATAGTCTGCCGGCTTTGCCCGTACTCTCTGAGGGCAGTGCTGCCAACTCTGATTCCTACATAAAGCTCCCAGCCTGCACTGAAGAGCAGGGCTCTTCCGCCCAGGCACCCGTATCATGGGTCAATCCGCTGGGCATCTATGACCCTGGAACTTCTTTGTGGTTGGAGGGCAAAGGTCAATCGGAGGTCAAGGGAGGTCAGCAGGACGTTGAGGTTCAAGGAAGTAGCACCACCTTTCTGAGCGCACGAGTGGAAGAGTTTAACAGGAAGCTACGGGAGAATCCTACAGACATCCAGATGTGGCTGGACTTCATACACTTCCAGGTAGGCTTCCAGAGATGAGATGTACCAGTTTTATTGTTTCTTTTTACCTAACTTACATTTCTCTCTTTGTCTCTGATCAGGATGAGCTGGCCTTCGGTTCTGGGTCTTTCTCTGTTGCCGGTGACAGTGACATGAGAAAGATGTCTCTTCGAGCAGTGCTGGAGAAGAAGCTGTCCATAGTGGACAAGGCGGTGGAAAGTAACCCTGCCAATGTTGACCTGAAACTGGTGAAACTCCGCCTGTGCAAGGAACTATGGGAGCCTGCCGTCCTGCAGAAAGAATGGAAGAAACTAGTGTTTGTCCATCCAAACAGTGCCCCTTTATGGAGGAAGTACCTCCTCTTCACACAGAGTCATTTCAGCACTTTCTCGGTGTCAAAGGTCAGCAGCGTATTCGGAAAGTGTCTGAGTACGCTCAGTGCAGTCCAGGATGGCAGTATGGTGTCTCACCCTCCACTTCCAGGCACACAGGAAGACCTCTTGGGTACAGTGATATTTTATACTTGTCAATTGTAGATACTTGCCAAATTTAGCATTTTAATACTCCTAGTGTCCTTAGATCATTTTGCATTGTCATAGTTTAGGTTTCAACTCTTTTTGCAACTGTGTTTTTTTTTTTGTTTTGTTTGTTTTTTTTTCTCTCCCTCCTCTCGTGTTGCTGTGACAGCAGTTGTGTGGAAACTGTAAACTTGTTTTGATTATATGCATAAATATTTGTAGAGTTAAGCAGCTCATGTACAATTTGTGCAAGTGAACAATTTGGAGTACGTTTGTGTACTCTGTGTGTGTGTGTGTGTGTGTGTGTGTGTGTGTGACAGGGATCGACTAGCGGGCAACAGTAAAAGGTGATGATGTGGTGTTTTTAAGTGGATTGGCATGTTGTTTGTCAGCTAGTTTAGAGGGTGTATTGTGTGGGTCTGTTTAGAGAGAGACAGACAGTGAGTCAGAACACAAACATCACTGTCCTGGGTTTCCCCGCACTGGGATTTGCCGAAATGAACAGCCGTTAAAATCTCTGTGACATTGTGTGTGTGGATGAATGATCAGATTTTGAGCCAGACCCCTCGCTGTTCTGTGCTCTCTGTCACTGGCTTCTCAATTAGCCTAATTAAACAATTACCTTGATGGGTCGGGTCAATGTATCTGGATCAGCAGTCCCAGGGCCCACGTTTTGCTGAGCTGAAATTTACACTCAAACTTTGCAATTAATTTTACACAGATTGGACCAGACTGATTATGAGGTCTATAGTGAAATAGAAATAAAGGTCTGACATGGTCATTTTGATATGAGGGGCCAGTGTTGAATACTTGGCACATCTGAGGGATAGTTTGTCCAGAAAACTACCATTATTTACTAACCCTCATGATGTTCTAAATCCTTTCTATGTTTCTTGTTTAAAAAAAAGTCATACAGGTTTGGAACAGCATGAGGGTGAGTTAAAGATTATTTTGGGGTAAATTATTCCTGGAAGCCAACAACTCTGTGACTCTGTGCTGCCCTCTTGTGCTCAGAGGTGGCAGTGCAGTATTAAGTATTTCAGTGTTGTTTTTAGGTTAAATCTTTATTTGATTCATATTTATTCTCATATATATTTAATATACATAATAAAATTATCAAACTTCAAGTGAAACCAAGTGTTTTCTCTTGTCTGGCAGATATCTTTCTACAGCAGTGCCATTTCCTGCGGCAAGCAGGTCACACAGAGAAAGCTGTGTGTCTCTTCCAAGCCCTGCTGGACTTCACTTTCTTCAAGCCAGACAGTGTGAAAGATCTGCCCACTAGACAGCAGGTACACACACAAATACAAAAGCATTAAAACCCTGTTGTAAAAGTTGTCCTTTGAAGCACTGCCGCTACAGCCATAAAAGTTGAGATGAACGTCTTTGGTATTCTGTTACATTCAGTTGTGCTCTGTCTGATTGTTTATCAACGCATCTTTTGTCAGCACCCCCAAGAAATGTGTCCAGTTGGGGTCAGGTAAAAACAGAATAATCAAGTAATTATTCAGGCAGCCCACCAAATTAAAACATGTAGCTGCTTTTACTGTGCAGTGAAACTGTAGCCCTGTAGTTCATTTAAGATAAACATGGGACCTGTGGTAAAAGTATTTAACAATATAAAAGTATATAAAACAGCAATAACTATATACTATATTGTACAGTATACTATAAAAGAAGCTATTTGCATGTTTATGTAAAACTGTGGTCATTCTGGCATCTTTTTTTCGGTCACAGGATTTGCTGAAAAGGCATATTCACATGCACTGTTGCTTTTTAAAACACTTTTTTTTTCCTTTTTTTTTTCTTAACAGCAGAAATATCTCCTGTCAACAAACACATACACATTCTGCTGAGCAAGACCTAAAGAGTCCTAGAAAGTCAGATCACCGACACTTTTAACGTTAACTTGATATGCTCAGAATCTGATTGTTGGTGATTTATTAAAAACATGATTTTCATTTCAATCTGTGATTGATTGCTGCTATTATACCCATCCTACATTATTACTCATGATAAATAACTGTGAACCTTTGTACCTTTTCATTTCTTCTTATCCTTTAACTTTAGGAGATATTAATCATATGTCATGACATGCACATCACTCTTGCATTAATAATCCTTAGTGCTGGTGGGGTTTGGTACTGCAGTATGAGGTAGTTTTGGCACTTAGTGTTATAACTGTAACTTAATATGAGATAACTGTAAATTAAATGAGACTTAAACATTCAGCTGAGTACACACTCTACGGCACTTTTATGTGAATGAGAGGTGCTGCTAGTGATTCTACAAATGGATCGCTCTGTGAAAACCCGAGAATTATCAGTGTTTTAAAATCCAAGACCGAAAAGGGCATGAACCAACCTTTTATAGCAAATTTAAATTTTCTATATATGCTTGGCTGTAAATATTTCATAAAGAGAGGGTATAAATTCTATAAAAATTCTAGTAATTCTGAATGAATAGACAAATCATGAAAATCCATTGGTTTAAATATGTGTGATGTATTGTTTGATGTATTGTTTGCTTTTATTTGTTGTTCTACTTGTGTTTTTAGGATATTTATAATCTTTTCTATTTCTTTGTGTGTCCAGGTGGAATTTTTTGAGCCATTTTGGGACAGTGGAGAGCCCAGGATAGGGGAGCGGGGGGCTCGGGGTTGGAATGCTTGGATGCATCAGCAGGAGAGAGGAGGATGGGTGATTCCACCTGAGCCAGGTGTTCAAACCAAACACACACATAGATGTAGATAATTGCCAATGTACTATAGTGTACTGTAGAACTGATGCTCAATTGACCCTTCGCAAAGACCCGCCCCCCTTAGTTACTGTTGCTTTGTCTGACAAGCCATGGTGCTGTCATGCACACAGAGTGAAAAATACATTGCGGAGCAAAGAGGATACTGACAACACGTCGACAGACAAGACAGAGCAGGTTACTTATGATATTAAACAAAGTCCCAGCTTTCAAACTGTATTTTTCAAAGAAATTCGAACAATAAAAACCATTTTGCGGCTCTTCAATGTGTCGTGAGAGATTGCTTTAGCGCCTCAGCTCAAGCAGCTCGTGAACCAATCATCTCTTCCTACTAGTTAATTTATAGCATCAAATGAACATGAATGAACATGAGAAGGAATATTGTTTCAAATGCAGAAAGATGTCAGTACACACCATTTTTCAGGTTCAATTCCACCGAGGTTAATCTTCTAACTCCAGACTGCTTTGTCGGACAAAATGGTGGATTCGGCGTTATGATTGGATAGATCGCTTGTCAGTCAAACTCCCAGCGAAGGGTCAATTCCAAGACATCAAAGCGATTTTGGGAGCTAAAATTACAATGAACTCTATGGCCAGCAGATGATGATGAAGAAGAAGAGCCGGAGGACTCTGAGATTAAAGACAAGACTAGTCCTAAATGGAAGATCTGGTTAGATGTAGAGGCGTCCCGTGAGGCAAATCACTGGTTGCCATGGAGACCAGATAAAACCAAGGGCCAATCAGAAGAGGACTGTGAGGATCCTGACAGGCAGGTGCGATGTTTGTTGACTATCTAATGAGTAGGCCAAAATAAAATCTGCAGATGTTTTTGCATTTTTGTTGAGGGAAAATTCTGCAAAATGGATTTTAACTTGCTGAACTACACTCTGTTTTTATTGTTTAATGCAGTCAAAATTAGCCAAAATATTTATAAGATATTATAAATGTTCTAATTGTGCGTAAATCTCTCCCTCTCTCCATGCAGGTCTTGTTTGATGATATTGGACCATCTGTGATTCGTGTGGACAGACCAGATCTCCAGCTGCAGTTGATCCTGTCATTCCTGCAGTTCTTAGGTCTGCCTGGACCTTCAGGAAGGTTCTCTACAACCTCTTCCTCAAACATTCTACTGGACGATCTCACCTTCCTTGAAGAGGGCCCAGACCCGGAGCAACCTCTGACCTCTTATGACTTCCCAATGGCTGGGATCTGTGCAGTGGGTCACATGACATTTCTGGGTGACTACAGGAGGCAGGCAGGGCTTTGTAAGGCAGGGGAGGAGTTTCTCCAGAACGTTCTACAGCAAACTCTCCCACTCGTTTCTGCACAGGATCAAGCAGTTATTACTCTCTGCTGGCTGCAGTACGAGAAACTCAAGGTCTGCATGTGTGAGAATAATTTCCATAACCATAATTTCTGCATTCATATACTTTTGTCATTATACAAGCTCAGAAAGAATTGACCGAGTCACATTACATGCAAAATCTAAAAAACAAAACAAAAACAACAACAAAAAAACCCTGACATTATTTTCATACTAATTATTTTAAGATTCATGACAATTAAAAAATGTATAATCATAATCATGTGATTAATCTGAATTATATGAATATAAATATATAAATTGTAATTTTATATTCCTGATATTTCTTAAAAATTATTGTGAAATTTACTGTAATTTGTACTACTTTAATTCCATGTTTTTATCAACCTTCTTCATTGCTTTTCTGTTGTAGGTGCTGAGATGTTTACGCAGTAGAAATAAAAGGCAACTGAAGGCTCAGGGGAAGCGTAGTAAACGACTAGCTAAGCGGCTGCTAAAAGAGCCAGATAACAGGGGCAGTCTGGCACTTTGGAGAGAGTATGCCCATCTGGAGTGGCTTCTGGGTAACCTGGAAGAGGCACGCAAAGTATTTGACACTGCCTTGGCCATGGGCATGTCTAGAGGTCTCAATGACCCTGTTCTCTGCAACCTCTGCTTTCTCTATGCCCAGTTAGAGGTAGAGCAGGCCTTAAACGGTGGGACAGTATCCACTTCCTCTAAAGCTGTCTACATTCTCACTAAATTAGCAGAGGGTGCTGCTTACACTGTTTTCTCAGGCCAGATCAACCCAGTGGCCATACTAAAGGCCAGAAAGGCCTATGAGCAGGCCCTGTTGAGCTTTTTACCTGAGCAGAGCACAGGCAGTAATTCTGGAGCTCCAAAGAAACTCCACAGGACCTCCAGCCTGGTTGGATGCTTTGGGCTTTTTCAGTACCTGACAATGGGGATAGATGCAGCTGATGCCGTGTACAGTCATGCCATTCGAAAACTGATTCCCAACAACTTGAATTCAGAAGTGACAGATGTATCTCTGAGGACATCCAAGGTCTTTGCAGACTGGGAGGCTGTTGCTATGCAGCATGTAGCACTGCTACGCCACCACACCAACACCAATGTGTTTCCTCTCTCCCGGCTAAGACTGGCACTTACAGATGCCATCTCCTTACTGCCCTCCAGTGCCTCGTTATGGCATCTCTACCTGCAAACAGAGAATCGCTATTGCAGTGCAAGCCGTGCCCGAAGGTTTTTCCACAGTGTGGCAAAGAAAACTGACAGTGTTGTGCCGTATCTGTTTGCCATCACTGCAGAACGACAACTCAAACAGCAACTTGACTCTGTGCAGAGGTGAGGGGAAAAAAAGTTCTTGTGAGCTTTGCTGTACTTTTTTTTTTCCCCCTCCTTTTTTTATGTTCCCTTTTCGTTTTTGTTTTCTTGTCATTTTGTTTTTTGTTTTTTTTGTTCCATTTTCATTTTTTTATGTTTTGGTTTGGTTTTTATTTTGTGTTGTTAGTACACATGCTCAATTTAACACATTGTTGCATTCTAAAGTGTTGCAGCAAAGACCACTATAGCCTTTATATTTTCTCCTACAGTCAGTTGCCGTGATTCCACTGTCACTTCCGGGGCTTGATTGGGCTTTATTAGGGTCAACGGCCAGGGATTTTTGGCCCGCCGAATACCTTTGGGCAGGAGACGGTCAACACCGCTGCTCATTTCCCATGTTATTATATCAGGCTGCCAGCTAACTTAAACATTTAAGACATTTAAACAATTTTCAGCTCAACTCACTTTCAGACACCAGCGAGTGTTTAAATTTATTCCTTGCGATCTGATAGGGATTCTGATCACCATATGAGGCAGAAATATACTTGTATGCGTATACGATAGAACGTAGATGACGTAGACAAATCATATGCGATTATTATTGTGTATTTATTTAAGTTTAATGTTTTGTGTCGTTTCCCTGTGCCTTTGATACCGGACTAAAGCATCCGCATATATGTCATAAAAAACATGTCTGGCTCAGATTGCATAATTTCATGGAAAGCTCTTTCTAAATAAAATTGATGTAAACATATGATATTTTATCAATATTTTTCTAAATGTGTAAGCCTTTGAACTTAAAAGCCTTAAAGGATTAGTTCACTTTCAAATGAAAATTAATTAATTGTTTTTAATTTATAAATTATATTTAGCGTTATTGATGTGCACTCCTGACACAAATTAATACATTTCTGTCACTGCAACATTTTTTATTGTAAAACATTGGTCAAATATCGATACTGGAATCTTGTAAGTTCTTAGTTTTCAGTCAGCTGGTGAAATGGTGAAGTTGTGTGACGTCGTTCTATGGAGGTGTGTTAAGGGTGGGATTTAGGGTAGCGCTGCTGGGCTACTGGGCCGACAGTGGAAACGCAACTTGATTTTAGCCTTGGTGCTTGTGCTTGAGGTCCGAGGCTATTGGCCCTGCCCTGGCTCGCACTAGCCAGACAGTGAAAAAGCGGCTAGTGATCTCATTCCGGTCACCCTGCCGCCATGGTGGAGGAGCAGTTGGTAGAGATTCTTGCAGAGCCAATTAGTTAAAGTTGGCTAGACTCGACTTACTTATAGCTAGCTACCTGAATAATTACAATAATCTGTGGTCGGTTGCATAAACTGCCAAGACTAGTCTTATAAGTTAGTCACCTGATTTTTTTTTTTTTCTTAACCTAACTTTTCAAAGTCAGTTACATAAAAAGGTAGTTTGGTCTACATTAAATCAGAAAAGTAAGTCTGATTACCCCTTGGCTAACTGCTAGTTGGTCAAACTAGTTCTTAAGACACGGTCTTAACATAGTGGCTAAGTTTATGGTTTAGTAGCAAAAACTGATGTCTTCTTTATCCAAAGGTCTCGTCTTTCTGGAGAAGCTCTGCCCGCCCTGCAAGTGAATGGTCTTAGCAACCGTATCCGCTGTCTGTTTGAAACTGCTACAGCAACAGAACATGGGGCCCATTGTCCTCTGCTGTGGAGGATGTATCTGAACTTCATGGTAAAGTTATAAGCACACTACAATTTAGAAATGTTCAGAAATACCCAGCAATTAACAGCTTGATGCCCTGTGTGTTTTCCACAGGTATCTGATGGGAATGCAGAGAGGGGCAGTGGAATCTTCTACAAGGCTCTACAGGAAGTGCCCTGGGTAAAGGTAAGGTTCACTATACTCACACACAGGTAATTCAAAGTATGTTACTATGAAAATGTCTCCAGTTTAAGTGCATCTGTTTGTGTGTGTGTATCTGCAGGGCTTGTACATGGACGCTGTGCAGCTGTTTCCTGAACGTGTGCAAGAGTTTTTAGACCTTATGACTGAGAAGGAGTTGCGTCTTAGAGTGCCCATGGAGGAGGTGGACATCTTGCTGGAGGAGTAGCCATCTAAACCCTTTCCATAATACTCTGGAAATCGCTGACCACCAACCAAGAGAAACTAAACATTCTCTATGAAAAAGAGTTAAACAAAAAAAAGAACAAAAAAAATTTTTTTTATTTATTTTTATGTATTGTTGAAAGTATTTTTCCATGATTTGGGGAATAAATGATTACATTTTAGGCTTTCTGTCTTTTTTTTAAATTGAATGTTTATAAGGGTCTATCATGGTTTTTTTTGTAGTGCGTTTCAGTTGGCTGAGTGACCTGGGGCCTGTACTATGATGCTAGTTGAACAAACTCAGGGTTACAGGATTAGTTTCAGTTCAGTCAGGTTTTGTTGGTACCATGACGCTGAACATCAACTTCCTCTGTCAACTCAGGCTTTGATCCTGAGTTAAGTTGAGACATCAGTAGCAAACAGCCAATCGCATGCTGTGGAACAGTGAAACTGCGATTCACTTATCACGAGAGAAGCAGCACGATTCGGTTCTCTTCTGCAGAATATTATGAGATTGAAAAATATTAAGAATTTTAACAAATTTACACAGCAAGAAGAAAAGAGCTGTTTATGAAAGAGGACAACTAAAAGAAATCTTGCTATATCAGTGCAAGTTGTGAAGTTAGTTTATATAGTTGATATAGGTATAGAGAGAATTTAACATTTAAGCTCTTGTGTAGTCATTTTTATTGATTCTAAAGCTTATTTATATAAAGCTTGTATTCATTTTAGATCTCTTACCTGGAACATAAAGCTTAAAGGGATAGTTCACCCAAAAATGTCTAAAAATTCTGTCATTTACTCAAGTTGTTCCAAACCTGTGTGAATTTCTTTGTTCTTCTGGACACAAATAAAGATATTTGGAAGAATGTCAGTAACCAAACAGATGTCGTCCCCCATTGACTGCCATAGTATTTATTTTTCCTACTATGGTAGTCAATGGGGGGTGAGATCTGTTTGGTTACTGACATTCTTCCAAATATCTTTCTTTGTGTACAACAAAACAAAGACATTCATACAGGTTTGGAACTACTTGAGGGTGAGTAAGTGATAGAATTTTTAAGTTACTCTGGTGATGAACACTGCTAAAAGCCAAACCACTTTCAAGGTGCCTAAAACCCAGGGTTGGCACAAACTAAACTGAAACCTACCTGGCTAGCCACCTAAATTGGCTTCATGGTATAGGCCCCAGGTTGGTCTAGAATTAGAACAAGTTTCAAGCCAGCTGCAATTAGCAGACTGATTTGGCCAGCAGAGGGCATCAATACCCTGTGTCCTGGATCTGACCTATAAATTTACAACCTCAGATTAGGATTATCTTCAAATACCAAGAGGTTGTTGCAGTGCTTTAAATTGATCTTTAGACTGCAATTTTTCATCTCCCCCATGCTAAACTTTTCCACAACTGAACTGCAGGAATTGCTGGATTTGAACCTGAAATGTAAGACGTGCATTGAACTGATATAAAATCGTCGGTGATAGGTGATTACATTTTTCATCCAAAATGTCCAAAAATATTCAGCGTTTTTTAAACCTTTGTCATTGTAATTTTTGAGTTTGCTATGTGTTTCAAAAGTATGAGATTGAAACTGATGTCAGAACATGTTTTTAAATGTTACCCAACAGCACCTTTGGGGTGGGTAAGTACACGAGTTTCCTCACAGCTAATTATTTTCATTTCACCTCTGAAACGTCACGAGGAGCAGACTAAAGAGCTCTGGAACAACATGGTACATCATCACTCTTACATATACAAAAGATCCAAAGAACAGTCACCTGCACCTTCAAGCTTATTGGACCTTTTTGTGTACAATAAATGACAGAATCGGAGTAACTAATTTAACGTGAAGTTTCATGATTAAAGCACTTTGAACATCTTTGAAGAGATTGCTTTATATCCAGTAAATACCTCATAATTATAGCTCATTAATATACTGCTTATTTAAATACATGATCGTACTGTAATGTATTGGTGGTTTCAGATTTTTTAATAAATAATCTTACATATCATCTGCCATCTTAATTAAAAAGCAGTGGATTAACAGTCCTATGTTCATTAAATTAAACACTTCACCTGAATATTTTAGACTGTGGTTGCAGAGTGTGGCCGCTGGAGGCCGACTGAGAAAACCTGACAACATTTCATGTACATCAGTCATTTGAAGTAGGGATGCACCGATGTATCGGCCGATTTCTGCTCAGTTTACAACCATCGGCATATTGGCTGTAGCAGGAAAAAGGCCGATATAACAAAACTATGGTTTATAAATTAACTGCGTGAAGGCACTGAGCTTTATAATGACTGTTGCTAATCCTAGCACTGCTGTCTGCGCTTTAAATGTTAATCAAATAATAATAATAAAAAAAGCTCGCACACTATTCTTGATTAAAACACTTTTGTAACTTTCATAAGTGTAGCGGACCCCATCCGAATGATGACCAAAACTTTACTAATGTCTTATTACGTTTATTGCGTCCGTTTTCACTCCAAACAAATCACCACAAAAGCTGAACAATACAGAGCACAAGACGTGCGCATTAAACTCTCTCTCCATTTCATCATCAACATACAGCGAATTACTCAAAACACTTATTACAACTAACAGTAAACAAATAAATACAGGTCGTATGCCTTTTCGGGGGTGCTTAATAAACTGACAAACTTTAAATCTGCAAAATATCTCCGAAGAACTGCGTGCCCTCCATTACCTGTATAGCTCCGTTGACGAGAAAACCCGTCAAAATAAGAGTCCCGCCTTAGTAAAGCAGTGCAAATCTTATACATATTTAAACTTACAAAAAATATATTAAAATGTATACAAAAACAAATTAGAAGATTATTCACAATAAAGAAGGATTAATGTGTATTTAATTTATACAGTGAAGAATATGCAGTGCTATTTTACATTTGTTTACTTTATTTCTGTACCTGAAAACTATTAAACCTACCTAAAAAGCACTGTTTATTTCATATGTATCTTTGTTCTGTTGTCTTTATGTAGGCCTGTTGAATGGATCCAATCCATGTTCATTAAAATTATTTGATGATGCAGCAATAAACCTGCTATATTTTAATGCAGGTGTTTTTGAACTTTGCTGATTTAAAACATGATCAAAATACTAAAAAATTATTTTATTTGTCAATTATTTGACAAAATTTCAAATAAGAGAGGAAGTGACAAATATCGGTATTGGTATCAGCTAATAATTGTTTGTTAAAATTGGTATTGGTATCGGCCCCAAAAAATAATATCGGTGCATCCCTAATTTGAAGGTGCTACACAAGCATTATTATTATCATCTCCGAATTGCTTTTCTTTGACAAATGTAAGGAAGACATCTTCTAACCACTATGTTCTTTTTCCAATGTTGAGTCGGAAACGAGATTTAAATAATTAATTTAAATAATTGTTACTTCTTCCAATAATAGCACAAGTTCTGATAGATAAATAGTAACTTTAGTTGTAAGTGTGCCCTCGGTGTGATGCTCAACCAAACTCAATTCAGTGCTACTTATAACGTTCTGTAAACGTGTTCACATTTGTAATTTGGCTAAGGCTCTAAACCAGCTGATGAAATCTATGCGATGTTACCTTTGGTGTTTTTTCGGTTTTTTGTAACAGTCTGAGAGACTATGTTGACTGGGGGAAAGGCCACGTCAGACTGCCTCTGATTAGTGTTGCCAGATCGCGCTAGAAAAACCAGCAACCTGACAAAACAAACTCCAAATAAGCATAAAACCTCTTAACAAGAATTGCAAGTAAAATTGCTTTAATTCATTGATCTGATATATCGTACAATGAATTTGCAAACACATACATTAAAACTTCATCTTGTAGCTATTATATACAACTGACCAGAATAAAGGATACATCTCACTCTTCCACTTATAGAAAAGTGAAACAAATGTGCGATTATAGAAAAGTGAAAAAAAAAAAATATGCACTTACATGTAACTGGGGCAAAAAGGAAAACAAGGTAAAGGGATTTATGGATTTATGTAAGGAACAGTCTGTGGATTTTTTCTAAATTTTGTTTGCTTTGCAGTTGATCATATAGTGAAACATTGAAAGGCATGCAACTTTTCCCAAAGCAGGCACGAAAACAAAGAAGAAATTTGACAGCTTAATGGTCAGTCATATCATGCACTGGCGACTGCCCCTATCGACAAGCAATAAAACAAGCCTTGTTCAAAAAATGTGGACATGGCAACACTGACTCTAATAAACCACGTTCTACTGTCCTGCAGTACCGCTGTGTGATCGCGAGGGGCGACAGAGAGACCACACACTCGTCCAATGACTCGTGGCCGTTCGTAGTATTTCCTTTTATTTAGGTGAGTTGCCGATCAGCCAAATCGCGAAGTGGGTTGAAAACATTTGCAAAGTTTTTATTTCCTTTGTTTGGCTTACTATAATCAGTTAGTGTGATCGCACAACATGGCTTCTTTAAGGGATCGAGCATTTTGACATTTAAAAACACGAAAAAGTCCGATGCAGCTCTCCGCCGTGTTTCAAGCTGCTGGCTGTCAACTTGCGCTCTAGCTGCAACAGCTTTCACCGAGTCTTTCTCTTCATTTGCGCTGGAAAACAAATATTGCGGGATAGTGAAAAAATAACAACGCGTGGGCGTTTGCGCTTTTGAACCATGACCACTGAAGTTGCGAGTGACTTGGACGTGACAGTCAGTTGTTTGGGCGAAGGGAACCAAAACAAGTCGGACGCGGATCGACCCAAGAAACCTGATCGAGCGAGCCACGAGGAGGGGCAGCAGGATCCTCCTCAGGTCGACTCTGAACATCAAAAACAAGGGGACATGGAAAGCAAAGCGGATGGGTTAAGCACGGATAGCACGAACGACAAGGAGAACGAGCAGAATGCATCAAGTCACAAAGCAGAAACTGCCAAGAAGAAAGTGATCGAGGCTCCTCCGCCGAAAGTGAACCCATGGACGAAGAGGAACGCATGCCCTCCTAATAATGCCACCAACAGCTCGCTACAAACAGGTAGAGAGTTTATGCCCACAACACACATTTATGCCTCCAACAGCATTTATTCTCATGCACACATGTGCTCTGTTAGCTCGCATGTGCTACTGCAAACAGGAGCGGCCATTAAACTCCTTTCAGATCACTTTAATAACCTTTTTTGCATTCTCGTGCACCTGTGCTTTAAAACATACGATAACGTTGGCTATTCCCTCATTTAATGATAATTCATAAACTTTGTGCCCATATCCGTAAAGTGTGTTTTTCATACATGGTCAGAGAAACGAGCCAATCAGCGACGGGGGCGTGGCCTGTTAGCTTTAGCACCAGTGATGGGACGTCCGACTCATTTCAGCGACTCGGTTCTTTCGAACAGTTTGGACTGATGCAGTCATTCTTGTGAGTTATGACGTCACCCTTGGCAACCTGGAGTGAAATGATCCCCTATAATCTTTTGATTAAAGACTTAACGCGGGCACTTATTGCTGTTTAATGTACTTTTATTAAAGTAATTTTATTTATTATTATTATTATTGTTGTTGTTATTATTAACTAATTTGGAACTTAAATATAATTAGCATTCACATTAACCAATGTATTAATTCAGCCTTTGCTCATAATAATCGAATAAAACACTGTTTATTGAAACCAGCTATTCTTCGTATTGCGTGTTCATAAAACTGTTATGAGGTAAAGTTGGAAACAAATTTTCCAGTACGTTTTATTTTGTAACATTCCGAGTCATAAACAAATCTTTCAGAGATCGCTTTGTTCTCTTCAACCGATTCATTGAAGAGAGTCGACTCTAAATAACGATTCATTCACGAATCGGACTACACTATTTAGCACCTCGCTAAACCCAGAGCTCGTTTAATCCCCTAAAGCGGTCGAAAACAATGGGAATCAAAATGCTCTGCTTTATCCACACATTTAATGCTCAATGCACAATGCTCTATACGTGGCTGTCACTACGGTGTTTTATGCTTTTAGTGTTGGAGCGTTTGTGGTTTGGCTAACATATGCTGTGCTGTGCTGTCCTTCCTCGCCTGATTAAAAACACTGCTGTTGTTAAAAGTTAAAGAATACATAAAACACACATATAGGAGACCCTGACCATATTCTTTTAACCATGTTTATTTATAGATGGTATTTTAATAGGTTTTGGGTTAGTTCAAGTTGTTTTAATTGTTTAAACGCACTACATGTTGCTGTCAGGAAGCGCGGAGCTCGTTTTTGCCATTTGTGATGTGACCAAATATGGTGGTAGTGGGAATAAACGCCCGTTCCCACATCATTCTACCTACAGACTCGTGTGTGCTTCGATCATTTGGGTGTATTTGGACAAACTTGCTGATGTGGGCAAATTCAACCCCCCTCCTCACCCCACCCCATCCCATCCCATCCCATCTCATCTGATCGAGTTGCACTGGAGCACGTGCAGTGCTGAGCACTGCAACTCCAGCAGGAGCTCATGAGAGGCCTTTACACAGGCACTGCTGTACACTGGCGTTTCAACCTCATACAGCTGCTAAACGCATTGTGTTTTGGTTCTTAGTGTTTGTGGTAGTGTGCAGCTCACCTGTTGAGTTGACTGTGACAGTATGGTGTAGTTTTATAGTAATGTATGTAATAGTAGACCACTCCCTAAAACTGAATTAATTTTAGAAAGATTGGCTTAAACACTGGTGTAGATTTTTGGTGACAGTTTGTTTGTCTGGCTATGGTTAACATGGGACATGTTTAGGAAACCTCTTTGAAAACAGGTAATGTTAGTGCAAAAAATTGCACTTTAAATAACTTGGTTTAAATAACTAAAAGTCACTTAAAGTAATAAGAAAACCAAAAGAGCAAGATGCTTATTCGCAGATATACAGATTTTATTCATAATATGCTTGTTGTTGAGGATCTCATGTCAGGGTCTAGTCAAAACAACTTTGAGACTGTGCATCTCAGAAAAAAGATTTGATTTCTTTAGATCATCAGTTTACATTAAACTTTTTCTTCCCAAACAAGATAAATATACTAATATTTGAAGTCACAAATTTCTGTGAAATTTTGGAGGCAAAAAGATAATTTGTCTATTGTCAGTAGTGTATGACATAAAAAAACAGCTCATGCTGAAGTCACTTTCAAACCAACCATCTTTCTGTTGGCTAGTTCTTAAAATTCATGCGACCATCTTAAAAATGAGTGAAACCTGTGTGGGGATCTTTTTTGTCTTTTTTGTTTCCTATTGGAATGACTGGATTTTGCCCACATAATTTAGCTGAGTAATAGTAAATGTGACCACACCTTCATGCATCTTTGGCGACCAGCTGGACTAGTATGAGTTTGGTTGGATGGGTTCCCATCTGATACCTAAAGTACAGTAGAAATGTACTAATATATATATATATATATATATATATATATATATATATATATATATATATATATATATATATATATATATATATATATAAAGTCAAAAATAAGGTTTCTGCAATTAAATCAGGATAATTGGATAACTTAACTCTGTATTCTGTTCGAGGTGCTGTGTTCTGAGGTGGTAAATTAAACCAGTCTAAGACGAGCCGCCTCTTGATATTTGAACCGAACAAATTTTACATATTACTTCCCTGGCAACATTTTTGGTGTGAAATAGGCACTAACACAGTCAAACCACGTCATTGGAAAAATGCTAATTAAAAGCTGCTGTTTCAGTCAATAATTTTGGCCATCCAAAACTATTGGTTGAAACCGTATTGGGTGATGGGCATCTTTTCAAATAGAGATGATGTTTTCAAACCATTCCAGGGCAATCAGTTCTGTAAATGGTGATTATATTCCTCTTTTTCAATCTTTGAATGATAAAAACCCAATTTCCTGTTTTTCCTTATGAAAAAAACAGTTGTGTTCAGTATGAATGGAGATGTCATAAATGAGCATTTCTCCTTTGTGGTTTGACCAAACCAATACAGTCTGTTGTGTGAGTTATGTCAATCCATATGCATTGCACATGTCACTGTTCTGATGAATGAACAGAGCTGTAGATCTTACTGACCTTGTTAAGCCAAGGGTCTTTGTGCTTTCTGCAATATGGGACACATGTCATAATTCCAAGTATTTAGGACTGTGATATGAAAGAAGCTCTCAGGTTGATCCTTTATGATCCATGTTGAAAATCAGGAATGTGTGTTTCAATCTAAATGATCAGAATGCTGTCAGATAATGTATCGACCGATAGCTATGTTTTAAAAAACCACGTCACTGCTCCTAGAGTCTGTACACATGACTTCTTGGCTGTCATTTCAGAATAGACTGCTCCCCTGTCAAACCATCATGTTTTTGTTGTGACCGTATCTTTATGTGTGGTGTGACTCCAAAAACATAATATTTATGAATTCATAACGGATGAAATCTGTAAAAAGATTTTTTTTTTTTTTTTTTTAAATTAAGATATATACACACAATTATTCAAGGTGAATAGAAAACATATTATTTTTTACTTGATAGTTACAGCACATGATATTTTTAGACTAATTAAAGGGTTAGTTCACCCAAAAACGACTGTCAACTGAGTCATCATTTACTCATCCTCATGTTGTTCCAAACCTGTAAGACTCTCGTTCATCTTCGGAACACAAATGAAGATATTTTTAGGAAAATCTGAGCCAGTCCTGTACTCTCCATTGACAGCTATGCAACTACCACTTTTTTTGACATGTTCAAAAAGTTACAATCTCTTTTTGAAGCATCAAAGTGTTAGTTGCGTGGTCAATGGAGGGACAGAAACTGGTCAGATTTTATTAAAAATATCTTAATTTGTGTTCTGAAGGACACTCTATCGTGGACACTCTTAAATGTCAATGACCGAAGTTATTTTACCTTTTGCTCTGCTTTTATTCAGTGGCAGCTTTTGATTTGAATAGCAGTCCGACTGGCTTTTTTTAATGTTTCTGGCTTGACATTTTTGTGATTTTTTTTTTTTTTTTTTTTTTTTTTTAAATGATTGTTTGCATCAAATTAAGTTATTCAGCCTCGAGGCAGCACTTACTGACAGAAAGGTGTTGGCGGGACAGTATCAGTAAGCCTGTATGTATGGTCACACCCCACACTGTCGGCAAGCGCCCAGTGCCTTATCATACAGGCCATCCTTTCAGTAATGATAAAGGACCCCAGACACTCCCAGAAATGGGCGTCCCTCTCTATTGCCTGTTTAATCCCAACAGTGCCAAAAAAAAAAAAAAAAGTGAACTTTTGTTGGCAATTATAACAAAAAGTAGTGTTTGTTTCTTCCACGGGAAAAAGCTTTGAATCTTGCTGTATTTCTGAAAAATAAAGTTGGTTTGGTGATCATTTAATGCCAGAATGGCATACTCAAATTTTGTTTACGGTTGTTCTTCCACTACAACTACAAAGAATTTGAAACTCCTCTTGTGCAAATGTAAAGCCCCTGATGTTGCAATGAATGGATAGACGTTCATCAAAAGGCAAACAGACGGTTGTCACACACATTTTGCTAACTCCCTTTGCGAGAATGTTCTTGTCTTTTGAAAATCCAGAGGTTTGGCAAGACTACACCAAGATTAATGTTTTTAGCACTCGTATTCCTTTTGCTATTTTAAAACAACAGCAACAAAAAACGCTGTTTATATCTGCCTGTGTGACTCTAGATCTGTTATTTTGGTGGGGTTGATGGGGGCAGTTTGTCAGGAAAAGGCCAAGCTTTTTTGTTGGTTGTGTGAACAGCGGTACAAATACCCATATGGGGCCATGTCATTGTGTTGGTGGGGATTTGAATACCACGGATGACTCCACTTTCACTGGCTCTCATAGAAATGTTGTTTGCTGCTACATCTCGCAAAGGAAGTTAATGTTTGACGCGTGTGGATGCATGACCTTGCTGTGCAGGTGCTGGCGTGTGGCTTTACAATCTAAGTGAAGCTGTTCCCAGATAATTGACCACAGCACTTAGTCCGTATTGACCTGCCACACTGGACGCACCAAGAGAGATATTGGTAGATTTTAAGTGCAGATCTGTGATATCCAGAGGACCAAAATACAGTGTTCATTCATGAGTCACTTGAATAAAGAAATACAGTATTTATGGTCATACTTTGAGCTATTAATTAACTCGTTATATTTTTGTATCCTGGAGGTGTTTTATAGATAATCTAGACTCTGTGCTCATGTATTCAGAAGCCGTTTTGAAATAATGCAGTTTGTAAAATGCCTGGGGGCAAAAAAAGTGTTACAAGCAGGGCCTAAAACTAACTTTTTGCCATAGCTGCTACTTTTACTGTAAAAATCTACCGGCCATTAAAGTGGTTTTGCAAAAAACAGGCAGTTATGACACCAAAAGCTAAAACTACTAGCCTTACTAATAAACATTTAAAATATTATTAAAGATAAGTAAACAGTCAGTAATAAAATAAGAACAAATAAGCAGATTACAAGCAATAGCACAAATAAATACAATAGAGCAAAGATACAAATGAAATAAACAGTCCTTTTCAGCTCTAACAGTAGTTTTTAGGTACAGAAATTGAATAAAGAAATCAAATGTAAAATAACACTGCATAGTCTTCACTCTTCACTGTATAAGTTAAACAGATTAATACTTATTAAAGTTACAAAAGTTATTCAGTCAAGAGAAGTGAGCAAATTATTTATTTATTTTCCCCCCTTTGTTGTTTGAATAACATTTAAAAACTCAAGACAGCAGAAAGATTATTAGGATGCTGTCACTTTAAGATCTAATGCACGCTCCGCTCTAATATGCTGATACATGATACATGCTGATACATACATGTTTTCTTTCTCAACTGTTAACGTTCACTTAAGACATAACTGATTATGTTTCCTAGGATACTCGCAGACAATTTTTTTTTTTTTAATACTTTTGTGTGAATTTGTCTGCTTAAAGGGTACATAACACACACAGTTTCTGCCAATCTCATGTTAATCTTAAGTACCTATCGAGTAGTATAGCATCCTTCATATCTCCGAAGAGTCTTTAGTTTTATCAGATTTATCAGAAAGATTAAAGAATACATATAACAATGATGTGGGAACGGGCGTTTATTCCCACTACCACCATATTTGGTCACATCACAAATGGCAAAAACGAGCTCCGGGCTTCCTGACAGCAACATGTAGTGTGTTTAAACAATTAAAACAACTTGAACTAACCCAAAACCTATTAAAATAGCATCTATAAATAAACATGGTTAAAAGAATATGGTCAGGGTCTCCTATATGTGTGTTTTATGTATTCTTTATTAAAGAAAGATTCTGAGTCTTTCCGAAAACAGCCGAGCTCCTGGAGGCGTACCATGGGTGAAGCTAAAGAGTGACAAGCACACGCAGAGCTCGTGCTAACATACCAATGTTGTTATGATCAGACCCTTTCCTTGCTTTCTATTAAAAAAAAAAAAAAAACATTTTTTTTGTTGTGTTTGTGTTACTGTGAAGAAAGTGCAAAGCACATATTTACATATTTATCTAAACGTCGCTTTTAGCAGCGTGGGTGGCGTCAGATGTTCGATTACAGTATATCGCTGCTCACGTATTTCAAACTTCGTTTTACCATTAAACGAAGAATGAAAAAGAACTTCGTTTGAAGTATATCAGGACCTTAAATAAGTCAGAATGCATGAAATAGCATTAGACCCCCCCCTTTAAGTGCAAGAAGACGCGGAAGTTGAGCTAACTTAGTATTCGTGCTCTGTCTGAGACATGGCTTTTTGGGAGCGTACTTCAGATGTTTAAACTTCCCACACAGCGCAAGTAACAAATTGACTTCCGTTTCATGTCTTCTTGCACTTGAATATTTAAATTGGCAGCACTGGCCTGTCAACTGTCCTGAGCATCTTTCATGTTTGTTCACGTTCATGTTCTCACAACATTGCAATGTTTGAATTTATAAAAGTGTTACCGGCCAACTGGGAATTGACACTGTTTCATGTACTCACCAACGCAGATTTTTACTCTCATTTGGCGAGTGCTAATTTTAGGCCCTGCATGGTCACAAGGTATTGCTGTGTCAGTGCGCAAGTCATTTTAACAGGTGGTTACTGTACAGATGCATGCATAATATATGTAAGAGTTGGTTTAATGTGTAAATGCCTTTAAAGATTCATTATCACTTCAGTTAAACTTAGAAGGTTCAGTTCATACTGCACGTGTCCTCTGGCAAAGACGAAACTAGCTCCATATCGAGTTCCTCCACTGTATACAGTAAGGGTGATTGTCTTCAGTTACTGAATGAATGATCAGTAAAGTCATTATATCCGAGTACAGTTGGAAAAATGCTAACTGTATTTATGAATGGCTAAGGTGTTCATACAATGGCAGTTAAATTCAATGAAAGCATCCTAACTGCCTTTGAAAGATGAATTGAATATTGTAATATATAACTGTGTGGTTTGAGCATTTAAGCATTTATGACAGATGTCACAACCTCATGGTGGTTGACTGATGTGGTTCTGCATTTATGTAGAGTTGTTCTTAACTTTGCAGTAGTCTAACATGACAGTTATGGTAGTAGTAATAATAATAATAATAATAATAATAATAACAGCAACAATATAAATAAAAGTTTATTTTAATAAAAATATTTTCTTTTACTTCATCTAATGAACTACATCAAACATAATCAAATCATAATCTCCTGTTTTTGTTCTTTGTCAACAGAACCCCAGAGTCCTGCCAAAGTTGTCCGTGCCAGCAAACCCAGATCCAGAAAGACCAGTAAGGTAAGGCACTCTTTTATGTAGTTTATCGCCAGCTAAGGCACTGTGGCATGCTTTTATCTGTTTAATGAAGAAAAAATAATAAACTTTTATCCCTGCTACATTCATCTATTTAGACAGATCATGTCTTTTTTTTTTTTTTTTTTTTTTTGTCTGTCTATTTGTTTAAATCGGCAGTTTTTTCTTCCAGTCTGTTTGTGTAAGAGAATCTAGCTTCTGGATGTCCTGGATCAGGGGTCAGCAGCAGCCAGTCATAGAGCAGCTCGGCTTGTGTTTGTATTTAAGTGGATATTTGTTCGCTCTGTTCTGTGTTTTTTGTGGGTGATAGTCAACAGAGAGTCAGCACTTGAGTTTTTGACTTTTACCTCAGCGGGACATTCCAGAGAGAGCACATAGAGGGCTCAAATTCAGTCCTAACAGGGGCAGTAGAGTTGTCCCCATGACTGACTCCAAGGCATGTTAGTTTGTCTCTACTTACACACATACAACACTTGACAGGTTCTCTTGTACATTTGTGACCCCTAGCGTGTTATTTGTTGTTCATCCCTCATTTATTAGTTTTTTGAGCGGACTGTGACACGTTTGATAGTTCATGTTGGTTACACCATTTAATTTCAAGGCACTCCTACACAAATTTAGTTTGTACTGTCTAGCTTTAGCATCTGGGACACCCAGGACCCATTTTAAGGCGATAGTGGAATCCGATACGCTGCTTGGAATTCTGGTTTGCTTCGCGGCTTGAGAAATGATTGACGTTCCTCCGGTAATAGAAGGTGAAATGATCTCTGAGAAAGAAACAGCCACACTTCCCCCACAGCATCTGAATAATGTTTTGTGTTAAATAGTGACAAAATTGATGTGTAGTTTGGAAACTCAACTTGAGTATTTGAGACGGAGACGTCAGTGGAGTGGAGCAGCTGCCATTCATAAATCATTCAAACTGGGCTTTAAGATAGCATGCATCTGCACATCGCCTTTCAGTTGAGAATCATTAGGGAATAATGTTGTTTGTTATGTTTGTTCAAATCAAATAAGGGGTTTTGTGCATTTTGCGCTTATGTCCATGCACAGGAAGTGAAAGTTGATCATGATGAAGGATGGGAACTTGATGATTAATATCAACTCCGATGTAACTTTTGTTTTTCTCTTTCCTTCGTTCTTGTTTGCAGTCAAGTGACTTCAGTGACATTACAAACTGGCCTACCCCAGGAGAACTCGCCAATAAGGAGGTGAGGAAGACACTGCATTTAAATTTAAATCAAGACGCTTTATTTAGTTTTAGCTTGATAGGTATTGAATTTTGTTTAGTTTTACGACTATATTATAAACAGTGTCACATTCTTTAGTTTCTATGTGATTTTGATGTGGTTTACTGTTATAGTTTTTTGCCTAAAAGGGCACATCATGACAATTTTCCCATATGTCCTGCTTAAAAGGCAGCTGTGTACAGTCACAAATTGTCTCTTATTAATGAAATTATGTCTGGAAGGTGTGTTACATGTTAAAGCAGTGGTTCTCAACCAGAGGGCCAGGACACACTAAGGGTCCTTGTCCCACTTCCAAGGGGACCTCAGAATGGCTTAAAATTGTTTAAAATAAGACAAAACAAACTTTAAAAAAAGAAGAAAAAAAAAATACTGAAACATCTAAAAATCAAGACATATTTCTTATTTTAAAGGGGTAGTTGATTATTATTTCACTTTTTTAACTTTAGTTAGTGTGTATTGTTGCTGTTAGAGCATAAACAATGTCTGCAAAGTTACGAAGTTCAAAGCAAAGGGAGATATTTTCTTTTAAAGAATTCTCTGTATAAGGACTACAACACACGGCTGGTAGGGACTACAACAAGCTTCTTCCTGGGTTAGTGACATCACTAACCCTAAAATTTACATAAACCCCATCCCTGAGAACACGCAACAAAGGGTGGGGTTGGGCTGCTTTAGAGAAGAAGAAGAGTTGTTGTAGTAGAGTGTTGTTGCCATGCTGTCATTTTACACCTGACTGCTTTACAAATGAGGGTCAATTCATCGCTGGATTTGCACAAAAGATGTCGGCACATGCTAGTCGATGAGTTGAATCAATTCCACAGCAACTACATAAATTTATCCACTAACCATTCAGAAACGTCCATTTTCATTCTAAAAGTTGTAACTTCTTCCTGAGTGTCTCCATCAATGTCCGACTCTGAACTCCGCTAAGGCTGACCACCGCTACTGACAATCGTCATTTTGGATGCGTGAGATTCTCCAGCTTTGTTGTTGTTGAGCAACCGAAGCACGAGCTGTTAAAGTTCTGCCCTCTTTTGGAAAGCGGGCCGGGAGTAGCAGCTCATTTGCATTTAAAGGGACACGCACATAAATGCCGTGTTTTTGCTCACACCTAAATAGGGGCAAATTTGACAAGCTATAATAAATGATCTGTGCGGTAATTTTGAGCTAAAACTCAAAAACCAGAGACTTATATTACATCTTGTAAAAGGGGCATTATAGGTCCCCTTTAATTTATTACCTGTGTATTAGAAAACCTGGATACTGTATTTGAAGGAATTTTAGAAAACATTCTCCACTCTCCATTCTATTAAATAATAAATAAATAAATCTATAATGAATATGAAATAACAGGTGAAATATGTGAAAAATTGTATCAAGCAAGAATTGCTGTATGGGGATGGGAAATGTGTGGAATTGTGAAAATGTAAAAAATCATTTAATTTTTATTTATTTATTTTTTATAAATATTGCACATCCTTGTTTCTGTAAATAAAAATGGTTTTAAAACAAGCAGCTTTGTCAGTACAGCAGAAATATCCTAAATCAAGGACCTTCATATTTGGAAAAAGATTGAGAACAACTGTGTAAAAGGAATAGATTATATAAACAAATATAAAACAAATATAAAATAAAATTGATTATTTACTTATAAAATAAATCCTGGCAACATTCATCCTAGTGTTGTCCCATATCCGTGTGTGTGTGTGTGTGTGTGTTTTCTTCTTCTGTGGAATGCAAAAGGAGATATTTAGCAGAACATCTGGTCTGCTCTTTTCCATACAGCAAAAGTGGACAAATTACTGTCAAGCTGAAGCTCCACAAATGCCATACCATAAAAGTGACCCATATGACTCATGTACTAAATTACAGTTACTTAGACATTATATGATAGTGTTCAAGGCATTAAGTCTTGAATTCTGGCTATTTAAATCATGTATTTGCTTATATATATTGTATTTCTTCAGAAGACTTGAAATTTAGCACACAAATAATAGGGAACACTTTTATAATACTATTTTTGAACATCTAATTTTTTTGATCATGACAATATAAATATAAGATAATATAAAATAAAATAAACGTCATCTTTGATGTTCCATGGAAGAAAAAATAAAGCATACATCTTTGAAACTTCATAAGGAAAAGTAAATAAACTATGCCTTTAAGACCTGCCTTATTCCTGCGTCTTGCATTTCTCTGTGTCTGTCAGTGTTCAGATTCAGAGTTACAATCCCACGAAATCAAGAAACTTTTATGCATCGTCATGAACAGTGTTCATATCATGTGTCTGTCTTGGGTTTCACTGATTGGACTGCTGGCTTTACTATGCTGAGTTTAGATTTATTTCACTAAGATTGATTTTATTACACAGCAGCAGCAGAATGTGATAAATGCACATGGGAGAAAAGGGACATCCGGATGGAGGGAGAGGAAGAAGGATCATGGGGGAGAGAAGAGAGAGAAGGAGAGTGGAAGTGACGGGAGTGACAGTAAGGAGAACAGGGAAGCACAGTCGGATCCGATAAGTGGACTGTCGAATGAGAAAGAAACCGAAGATGGAGAGGAAACGCACAGCAGTGCCCCCCGCAGGAGAGGAGGTGAGACAGACTGACAGCCCTAACACAGTCAACTACATATCCATATTTGATGTCCATGGATGTGTTCGTAATAGAATACAAGCTTACTACTTACATTTACATTTACATTTAGTCATTTAGCCGACGCTTTTCTCCAAAGCGACTTACAAATGAGAATAGTAGAAGCAGTCAAATCAACATGAGTACAATACAAAAACAGTACGTAAGTGCCGTGTCAAGTCACAGTTTCATCAGTAAAGTGCTCGTAGCAAGGTTGTTTTTTTTTTGTTTTTGTTTTTAAATATATATACGCAAATAGATGGAGAAAGAATAGAAAGCTGAAGAAGAAAGAGTAAAATATAAATAAAAAGTGCTATATTACTGGGTCAAGTGTTGACGAAAAAAAGATGTCTTTAGCAGTTTTTTGAAAATGGCTAAAGCCTTAGCTGCTCGGGTAGAGCGTGGTAGTACTACTTACTGCAAGCTGTGTAGTGTGTGCTGCTTACTGTTTTTTTTTTTTTTTTAATAAAAAAACTTAAACAACAGTTGACAGTTTTACACAAACATTTCAGAGAGTAGAGGAAGAGAGTAATTTGTCATGACCTCATCACATTGCATGGTTAAAACTATCCTGTTATCTTGTTGGAAATAAACTCAGTTGTTTTCCCTTTTAATCAAATTGTTTTCAGCACTATATGCTGTATACACTACTGTTAAAAAGTTTGAAAGATGTCTAAGTAATTCCAGTTATTTAATAAAAAAATCAGTTCAATTTGAACAGCCATTTTCTATTTTAGTATATTTTAAAATGTAAATTAATCCTGTGATGGCAAAGCTGAATTTTCAGCATCATTACTCCAGTCTTCAGTGTCCATGATCATTTTAACATGCTGATTTGGTGATCAAGAAACATTTATTATTGTTATCAATTTTGAAATCAGTTATACTGCTTAATATTTTTGTGAAAACGTTTAAAAAAGAAAAAAAGTTTTTTATTTATTCTGGAATAAATCTTTGATAAAAGGGGAGTTTGGCATTTGGCACCATAGCAGCAGTCATGAGTATAGTAGCACCCTTATGTGGTATAAAACAATTCATTAAACAAGATTAAAATCATTCCCAAATTTGTTTGCAAAATTATTGTCTTTTGTTAAACAAACAAACAAAAAACCTAAACACAATGGTATGTAAAGCAGACAGTAATATAGAATTATGGGTAAAGGGTCAAAGGTAATTACCCATGGTGGTTTGAATGTAACATAAAACCCTGAGTGGTTAAAAATGGCTTTAATAATCTGTCCGCTGTATTGAATGTCATGTATCAAAGGGTTATACAAACTTGTCAAAAGTACTATGTGTTTCATTACACAAGAAGTGGAAAAAATTACTTGGCACACCTTACAAACGCTCAAACAAACTTTAGGAAAAGAATTGTAAACTTGAACATGATCACATGTATCTGTAGCAACCTCCAGCTAAAAAAGAGAGAGAAAATACACACTGAAAGGATTGAGAGCTTAGAAATTCTCCTGATGCCTGGGCAGGTTTCAGACACGTAAATGCTTTAAATCTCACGCGCATGTCTTAGCACATGCACACAGCTACACGCACACACACATTCAGACAAAATCCTTGAAGTATTACACACAACTGAATACTTAATTAAATGGTTCCTTAATCACTTCATAAATCTCATATTATGTCTTTTTAGATTTTAGTGTAGGGTAATTTGTTATGAATTATTGTCTAAATGTTGTGGCAGGACGTGCAGGAGGATATAAGACATTACTAAAAGCCCTCAGACTGGTTTAGGAAAGCTTCTTTCTGTTTCTGTTTCTTGCATAACCTGTGCGTTAAACCATATACACTTACTGGTCACTTTATTAGGTACACCTTGCTAATACTGGGTTGGATCCCATTTTGCCTTCAGAACTGCCTTAATTCTTTCGTGGCATAGATTCAACAAGATGCTGGAAACATTCCTCAGAGATTTTGGTCCATAGTGACATGATAGCATCACACAGTTGCTGCAGATTTGTGGGCTCATGTTTGACCACGTCCCAAAGGTGCTCCATTAGATTGAGATCTGGTGACTGTGGAGTCCATTTGAGTATAGTAAACTCATTGTCATGTTCAAGTCACCACCGCCAGCCTGAACCGTTGATACAAGGCAGATTGGAGCCATGCTTTCATGTTGTTCATACCAAATTCTAACTCTACCATCTGAATGTCACTGTAGAAATCAAGACTCATTAGACCAGGCAATGTTTTTCCAATCTTCTATTGTCTAGTTTAGGTGAGCCAGTGCTAATTGTAGCCTCAATTTCCTGTTCTTAACTAACAGGAGTGGCACCCGTTGTGGTCTTCTGCTGCTGTAGCCTGTCTGCTTCAAGGTTTGATGTTTTGTGCATTCAGAGATGCTATTCTGCATACTGCGGTTGTAACAAGTGGTTATTTTTAGTTACCGTTTCCTTTCTATCAGCCTGTACCAGTCTGGCCATTCTCCTCTAAACTGCTGCTCACTGGATATTTTCTCTTTTTCTAATCATTCTTTGTAAACTCTAGAGATGGTTGTGTGTGAAAATCCCAGTAGATCAGCTGTTTCTGAAATACTCAGATTAGCCTGCCTGGCACCAACAAACATGTTCAAAGTCACCTTTCTTCCCCATTGCTGGAAAATATGATCATCAGTTCATGCAGCTCAAGTGCTGCTGCCATTAAAGCAATAGAGGGACAAACCAAATAGTGAGACATAAGTGTTCATTTTTTAATTCCAGACCTCTGGAAATGTTTTACCCTGCTCTGTTAATTTGGGCTCTTATTTTGTCCTTTTCTTTCATGTCCCCCAGGCTGGAGAAGAGAGAGAGATTTCTTTGATGACACAGCAAGTGTTCGTAGTGAGGGCAGCAATATCCGTGGAGGCCTGAGAGGCAGGGGCAAAGGTCGTGGCCGGGGCAGAGGTCGTGGACGAGGTAACCAATAAACATCCCTAAACACCCTAAACATAGTTTCTTACAGTCGGACTGTCTGTTAAATCAGGTTTATACTTAGAAATGATAGATGTCGTGTAAAATTAAAGTGAAATTGGAGTGGTATTTAAATTTTAAACAAACCTAGCAGGACTTCACCCTCAAAGCTAAATGGAACCGAGTCATCTTAAGCTTTAAAGGGTCATGAAACCACAAAACACCTTTTTTTATTTTTTTTAGATGTGAACAGATATTTACAGGCTGCACATCACAAAAAAAAACACTAAAAGCCCTCATACATTTTATTAATAAGTGAAAATTGGTTAAAAATAAAAAACTATTTTAAAAATATATATTTTTGCTTTTTTCAGAGCAATTTCGTTCTTCCGGGTTGAAAAGCAAAATCGAAGCAATGTCACTGAACCAGAGCTAGAAGCCAGAGCTGTTTTTCAAAGGCTCTGGTAGAATCATGCATCCGGAGTGTGTAATTGGTTGCAGAGGCTAGAGAGCACAAATCGTTGTCACTGCGGTTTTTAATAGCTTCTCTGCATTTATTCATGAGAAAGCACTCATTCAATCCAAACACTGCGTCGTAGTGTACATGAGATCGCATTACAGCGGAAAATTCAAACATCACGAAAGACCATTTCATCGCTGTGCCTTCACCTCTGTCTGTTCAGCGTTGCGTTCGGACACATGTGCCTTAAGTGTATGTTTCCTCATCACAGTAGCACAAAAGTGTTATTTCATTTTCTGCACGATGCTGTCAGAGCTGGAGTTTGACTACCAACACATGGAAAATATTTATTTGCACATGAGAACGTTTTTTGCACGGAATGTCCCGATAACAACACTTACATTAGAGCAAAGACTAGGTTTTTATGGACATATACTGTAGTGCTCTAAACATGAACCAGCACCATGTATGCACACATACTTAATCACAGCTTCTTCAAATGAAATATATGTGCAAATAAGGACACTGATACAACCGTACGTCTGATCATGAACGCAATGACACAATTAATTATTGTAGACTGTCCGAAAACTCAAAGAACAATGGGCAGAAAAAGTAACTATGCCTTTAATCTTTCTGGGTGTCGTTTGTTCAGAGACTGTAGTGCTCGTAAATGTAATAAATATTATTTGACCTTTTAAATGTTCTTTCGCGTTTCTCCCTCATTCTTGGGAGTTTTTTTTCCCATCTGTGGTCATATTTTCATATTCATTTGTCTGTACAATGAGTGTGTTGCAGGTCTGTATTTTATTGGTATTTATTTTCACCTCTATCCCCACCTTCTACTCTCCCATATTTCCACAGCTTTACATGCCCATTTCTTGAGACTTTTGAGGTGTGAGGCTAAAACAAGGGGGATTCATCACACTTTAAAATCTTCCTTTCTGCTGGTTATGCACAAAAATCAACTCCTGACACAGTTTCCCACAATTATGATGCTTTTTCTGTCACATTTGCAGCGTAAAAATAGATTTAGTTGTACAACCTCACTGTGGGTTTTACTTATTTAAAATCAAGTGTATATATGTATGTATGTGTGTATATATATATATATATATATATATATATATATATATATATATATATATATATATATATATATATATATATATATATATATATAAATAAATATTATATACAGTGCTTAACAAATTTATTAGACAACCTGTCATAAAGACAAAACAAATATTTTGGGAATCTGTCGAACTTGTTTAAAACTAAACATTTTATTGTCATTTATTAGGCAAATAACAAACTGAAACAACAAAATAGTCTTTAATCACACATAATAACCAGAAAAATTGTTTTATTTTTATTTTGTACGGCCTCCTTTTGGCCTTGATAACAGCTTGCATTCTTGCTGGCATTGTTTTATGTACTTTTCCACGTTCTCTATTGTAATTGACTTCCAAATAGTTTCTAGTTGTTCCCAAAGACTTGCTTTTGTGTCTATCTTTGAATCCATTAATTTCCAACAATACTTATATTTTAGCTTTAGAAACACTGCTGCGACTAAAGAGCTTACACATACTGGTGTGGACTAACCATTACAGAAATATAAAAAATGATTTTGGTAATCACCAATACTGTTAGTTTTGGGCGGCTGTGGTCGAATAAATTTGTTAAGCACTGTATATAAAAATATACATCATGTAATAATCTTACATCTTATCTCTTTCTTTCCAGGTCGCTATGATTACTCCCACAGTTACCGGGACTCTTACGTGGATAGGTCCACGGTTCCAGCCGAGTTCGGCACTAACATGATCTATTACTATGACGACGGTAATCGTGTGCAGATGTATACGATCGAGGAGAGTTTGCTTAAAGAATACATCAAACGCCAAATGTAAGTTACATATTTCTCTTCTCTTTGCATTTAAACAAAATACAGCACACCATTTGTTTTTCCAGCTCTCCGGCTGTCAGTGTGCCACATGGTTTCTTTTTCTATTGGTCATATTTTGACACATTAATGAACTTGTACATTCATAGTTTATCTTTAGTTTCGTAAAATAAGCCAAACAGTGTGAGAATGGTTGTATTATATCAGGTGTGCCCAATGCTGTTTCTCGAGATCTACCTTCCTGCAAAGTTCAGCTCCAACCCTGATCAAACACAACTGAACCAGCTAATTAAGATCTTCAGGAGCACATGATAATTACAGAGAGATGTGTTGGATCACATCTGAACTCTGCAGGTTGGTAGATCTCCAGGAACAGGATTGGGCACCTCAGTATTATATGGTCACTGTCTTTTTAAAGTGTTTAATGCATTACCACCAGCAGGCGGAGCAGCTACAGAATCAGGCGGCCTGGCACTGCCTGTCTATGCGTGTCCTTAATATAGCTCCTCTGCCTTATGGATGATGTGGAAGGGGTCAGATGATCTGGGTCAGAAAGATTAGGGCAGAGGACACTGTGCGCGTCCTCATTGTGCATGTGGGTTCATTTTTAGTCAGAAATAATGATTTTTGCTCTTCACGTGGAAATGAAAATGTGTATTGTATGCATGCAGTCAAAATCTGTGTGTTCATGTTTTTTCTCTACTACCCAGCATGAGTTTGTTTGTGTGTGTGCGTTCTTGCCCATGTAATCTTTTTCACAGAGTTCAGCCAAGCTTACTTCACTCAACACTGTGAATGTAACGAGCCGAGATTCTACAGGGAGCACACAAACACACACACAGACATGTGGTTGATGACTGACTGTTTAACAATGATCTGAAACCATCTTTCAAAAACAGTGAAGATCTGCGCTGACTAAAAAACAGCTCATAGATTAGTAAAAAAAAAAAAAAAAAAAAAACATGGTTTTGGAAAGAGATTGAAAGCACTGTGGAAAAAGAAGAGGGTGAACAGAGAGAGAGAGACAGAGAAAAAGATGAGTAGAAAAAATATAGAAAAAAAAAAATAAAATGTATATATACCACATATTTATTTGTATATATATCTGTTGAGAGCATGAATGCAGTGGCCTATCAGAGACACTAGTCAGTAAGTTAGTCAGAATCCACTTTTTGCGGGAGTTTCAGGGGAGTTTTTGCGAGAGTTATGAATTTAGTGTGCTTGCGCTTTAGAGATTAACTGCCACAGTGACTATAAGGGAGCCTCTTCTCTTGCTTTGTGTTTATTACCCATTCACAATCTGAATACAAGTTTAGTTTTCCATGTTTCTGGATTGAAAACCATATTTAAATACCCAATTGAATCAGAAGCTGCTATGATGGACAGTTATGATTGACATGATATAACAAAATGGGACAATTTTTTTTAAAGTACTTATTTCAACAGTTTTCCATCCCAACATCATCGCCAATATATATTTTCACACACTTGAAACCACAAACAAGTTTTTGATTTAATAAAGCAGCCACAGTTGCTTCCCTAATGACTTCCACTTCAGAATCAACTTTATGTTGCTTCATAATAATCTATATCAGCATGTGCCTTGTGTCAAAAATGGGATTAGTGGCAAAATATTTTTTGGGTGTCTTAAGGTCTGTTCACACCAAGTACGATAACTATAAAGATAACTATATTAGCATCCACACCAGCAGACAATATCATTCTGTTTATTCTAAAGCGTTCTTGTCTGTGACTTTAAAGGTTTGAGTTCTTACTACAGGATGGATTCTGATTAGCTGTCAGTGTTTTTATTGTTCATCAGCAGGATAAAATCATTCTGAAAGTGATTCCAATGATGTCGTTTCGGTGTGCTATTATCGTTTAAACTTGTTTTGTGAACTCTGCTATTCTTTAATATTTTTAGAACTATCTTTTATCATTGTCTTTATAGTTAACGTCCTTGGTGTGAATGGGCCTTTAGAGTGTCTTATTTATCCTCACAATTCTGTATCTGTTTAATATATAAAATATATTAATCTTTTGTTCACTTGAAAAGGGGATATAAATATAAAAGCGTAAAGTGTCTCCATTTGTCATGTTTCTAAATCCCTTGCACTGGATGTTGTCCCAGGCCAGATTTTCCTCACACCTAAATATACCAGTGAGTGAAACTTGCACAACACCTCGGCTGAAACTCCCCAGATTCATTTGCAGTGTGGCTTATGGGGCATCTCAACCTCGGCTGACTAAAACTGCTGGAATGTGAGGTGTGTTCTGGGTGGAGGCTGCACTGTTCTTCCCAGAATACATCCGCTGCTTACAGGGGAGGTTTTAACAAACCTTCATGTATGCTAAGAAGTGTTTAATGGGCATGGGAGGCTTTTGATTGGTTGAATTTTATCATCAGTTACGTTTTTGAAATACCAACTTCAGGTGCCTTATCGAGGTAATTTTTAGGAACTTGCTTGTGTTAGTAGAAATTTGATCAACTTTTCTCCAAACCGCCTGTCCACAGAGGCTCTAAATGTTTAGTGTACAATATTTAATTGTGAAATTCAGCTGAGATAGTGGAGGTTTAGTCTGCAGTTTAGTTTTGCTTCACCTGGTCTCACTGGAATCCAGCCAGAGGGCAGCTCAGTGCCGTCTGCAGTGGAACTGCTCTGTTCCTCACCTTAAACAATACATAAAACCCAGAGGACAGAGATAGACAGAGAAAGGGTACTGATCCTTGAATGCATATGTTGCTGGAAAAGAGATGGATAACTAAAGGATGCGAGATTTCTGTCTTTTATTCCCATGATGTCCATTGCCTGCAGCAGTTACAGAACAAGACTAATACCCAACAAAATTGTACTTGGATATGTGTACTACATGTCCAAGAAGATGTATTTTGCATTACATTGAATCAGACTGAAAGAGATTATATTATCGCTATATTTTTATTTTGTTGTAAGAAAATATTGTATTGTCTATTTCATATAATTTAATTTATTTGTTTTCTTTCAGGGTTTCAGGGTTAGGGTTTTGAAAAATGGAAAAACAACATTATGGCAAAAATTGAATGAAAAAAATTCTGTTCATTCAGCTCAAGTGCTGATGTCATTGAAGCAAGAGAGATGCATCAAAAACTAAGATGTTCTGAAATGTTAATTTTTCACTTCAACATTTAAGTTGATTTGTTATGGTGATAATATCATTTGTAATAATATTTGTATTATAAAAATATTTGTATTAATTGCAAAATTTGCTTTAGTGATAGCATTTCACTGCCATTATATCAGATGTAAATGGGACAAATTAATAAAACTATTAAATGAATCTCTAATATATATTTGTATGTTTTTCAGAGGTAATATTTATGTTTTTTTATTTTCATTTATTTATATTTATATGTATTAAATACATGGCTTTAAATATGTGATGTGTAATAATGATATCTAAGTTCTATCAAAGACTTTATATACAGAAAGAATGGGAGAAAGTGCAACGCACAATATAATGAAATAAGTCCCACCTTCCAAGTAATAGAGCCAATTGCCAATTGGTAGTTATTGTATCACTGCGGCTGCCATTAGAAGCTCCGGTTGCTATAGAAACCGTCCTTGTTCTGAGACGCGCGATTATGACTGTGCATGTACATTGGTACACTGGTCTAGCCTGAAAAATGCATTTTTGTCATGATTTAAGCATTTAGAAACTAAATTTATGAGACGGTTGATGTCAGATTTCATTGGTAGTTTAAAATCTGAAATTTAACCGTAAGCTTGGTTAACAGCTTTGGAGAATATGTTTCCCCATTCAAAGAGATAGGAGCTGTACTTGCATGACTGAAATAGCTGCCCAAGAGGTGTTTCAAAGATGGCCACCAAGTGATATGACTTGCCTGAAAGGGACTTTGGTTGTATGCAATTATATCTTATTTGCACACATACATGACATGCACAAGCTATTTATGTGGTTTTTATTTAAATACACAGTAATTAGAGGCAGCAAATGTGAAACTCTACTGTTTAATTATTATTTTGGAGTTTACAGATTGCTGTTTTTGTTTGTTTTTAGTGAATACTACTTCAGTCTCCCAAACCTGGAGCGTGACTTCTTCCTGCGGAGAAAGATGGATTCAAAAGGCTTTTTGCCCATCTCCCTGATCGCCAGTTTCCACAGAGTCCAGGCCCTCACCACCGATATCAACCTCATTAAAGAGGTGACATTGACCTCTGACCTACCTCTTTTTCCGGACACACATCAGAGATTATTATCTTTAGTCTGTGTTATATCTGGTTTTTATGTGTATGAGCAGGCGGTGAAGAACAGTGATGTCGTGGAGCTGGTTGATGAGCAGATCCGCAGGAAAGAAGAGCCGGAGCATTGGCCCATCCCAGGTCCCCCTCTAGACTCCCCGCGCACAGATTTCTCCCAGCTCATTCACTGCCCCGAGTTCGTCCCAGGACAGACGTTCACCTCCATCAACACAGGTTCTGATGTGTTCTACTGTTGTTTTGCATTGATGAATTATTCTGTTACTGTTGCCCTAACTTTAGCATACACACTCGCTCACTCACACTCTCTCTACATATGTCACAGTATCGTCCTCCCCAGTCAGTCAGCACATGGACGAACCTGCTCTGGTGAATGGCCAAACTAGCGATGACACAGCTAAACCTCAGTCCAAAGAATCCTTTCCTTCCGACTCAAAAAGCAGCTCTAGTGAAGATGGGAATACCCCAAAAGAGCAGTCCAGCAGTCTCTCTGATCCAGATGCCCAGCCGTGGATACAGGTGGAAAAACGACACAGAAACTTCCCTGGAAAAAATAAGGTATATCCGGATCCGCTCAGAGTCTAGTGATAAACAGTGTTTTGTGGGGATGCACTGAATTTTTACCGATACCATTAACCCAACATTAGTTTATATGTAATAGTTGATTTAAATTAAAAAGCAATACTGTTTTGTTTAAATAAAATAAAAATAGGAACAAAAAAATCTACAATCAGTCATTTTAAAATCAAGGTAGTTTAGGAATCACAACATTACAGGTATATACAGGTATGAAAAATGAATGTTCATTTGAGAGATTTGGTGAAAATTATTCCATGATTTACTCACCCTCAAGCCATCCTAGGTGTATTTTGTATCTTTCAGACAAACACAATCAGAGTTACATCAAAAAATATCCTTGCTCTTCCAAGATTTATAATGGTAGTGAATGGCGCTCCTAATTTTATGATGGATTTTTAGGCTTCAAAATCAGGAGCGCTATTCACTACCATTATAAATCTTGGAAGAGCTGGGATATTTTATAGTATAACTCTTATTGTGTTCGTCTGAAAGAAGATAGTCATATACACCTAGGATGGCTTGAGGGTGAGTAAATCATGGGATCATTTTCTTTTTGGGTGAACTAACCCTTTAACTGTGTTGTTAAATTAAGTTAAAACAGTTATTAAAAAAAGATCAAATAGTCAGTGTTTGAGGGAGTGTTAGATGATGACAGAGGTGATGAAAAAACTATAGGAAATTAGCATGCCCAATTAAATATACACTACTGTAGAACTTTTGAAGTCAGACATTGAATCTCAATATTGGGCAATGGTTGCATGACACCAATGTGTTGTGCATCCCTATTAATTTGCTTAGTTCATTGTAAAGTCATCACAACTGTAGAATATTTTAAAGCTAAAAAACCTTTTCTTGTTTTTTGGCCATATCTCATTTTATAAAACGTCATGTTCTTTTATAATTCATGAGTCTGCTAGAGGATTTCTAGCACTGTTTGATCAAACACCTTTCCTTTTCCTCCTCCATGTTTCTTCATCCATCATTTCTTCTCTCCATCCATTGTTCCATCTCCTGTCCTGTGGGTGTGCAGACCTCAGTAACTCCTCTTCCTCCTAGCTCACCTTCTTCTCCTTCTCCTCCTCCTCCTCCTCCTCCTCTTCCTCCTCTTCCTCCTTCTTCTCCTCCTCCTCCCCTTCTTGAGTTGTTCCCATGTGCAGTTGAGTATTTGTCCTTCTTTCTGTTTGAATCATTTTTTTTGTTTGTATTTATATAAGCAAATAAGACCTTTTTTGTGTTTGCTTCAGGAGAGCACAGAATTAGTTCAATCCTGCCCAAAGCAGCCGCCTGAGGCAGACCAGGAAGAACTGGACTTTCTGTTTGATGAAGAAATGGAACGGCTCGCAGCGCCTCGCAAGAACACCTTTACCGATTGGTCAGATGACGATTCTGATGATGAACTTGACGACCGAGATGTTAACAAGATCCTGATCGTTACACAGACCCCCCCTCACCTGCGGAAACACCCTGGGGGAGATCGGACAGGGAACCGTGTGTCACGTGCCAAAATTACAGCTGACCTTGCCAAAGCCATTAATGATGGACTTTTCTACTATGAACAGGATCTTTGGACAAAGGAAGAAGGACTGCAAGAGTGTGCCAATGCCAAGGTAAAGTGGCTGTGCTTTGAGAATTATTCTTTTAATGCAGTAAATAATTTAGTTTACATGTCACAATAAGGAATCGTTTAATAAAATGTACAAGATGCTCTTTTCCATATAGTGAAAATGAAAGGTGACTATGGCTATCAATGGTCAGCATCCACTTTTTTTTATTATATAGAAGAGAGCAGCTTGACAGAATTCTCATTTTGAGCTGAAGTCTCCCTTTAACTAATAAACTAAACCTTCAACTCCCTTAACATAATTAATAAACATTGCCCCTCATTTTGAATGTTGAATATAACTTATGTTGAAAAGTGATCATTCTTACAGTGGCACCATGGAGTTGCCATCATATGAGCATCGTGAGTTTCACATTTTGTGTCATTGTGTTTCCCTCGTCATTCCCTAAAATACACTGATAAATAAAAATGTTTTTTAATGTCTTAAAAAATACCTTAATGTTAAAATGTTTTTTGTAACAGTGTAAAAGTCTTTACTGTAGCTTGACCAATTTAGTGCATCCTGGCTGGATAAAAGTAATTCCTTAAACTCTTACTGATTGAACAGTAGTGTAAACAAAAAAGTTTCTTTTAAAGAGTGAGTAATAGTCAGGCTTCAGATAAATGTCCATACTCAGCAGTAACATGGGAATTTTCCCATTGCAAATGTTTGAATTGCTTTGTGGTTGCTAAAAATATGCTGAAATATTTGCTTAAGATCACACATTTTGTCTTCGCGGACTTATTTTTCAAACAACCTGTGCACTCTAGGATTCATGTGATCACAGACCTCTTTAGGGTTTGATATGTGCTAATATCTATATTATCATGTTATGATTCAGTTTTTATTTACATTACAATTTTATCACAGTATTGGGATTAAATAGTGCATTTGCATTTGGTTAATCAGACTCCAGAAGTGTTATCATTTGTTTTTAACAGTACAGTGACAAATATCTGTTTGTACCCTTTACCCTTTAGTCAGCCAATCAGACAAGAGCTCTCTGATAAAATATGGGTATGTTCTTCAGAGGAAGAGTTCTGTTCACGATTGGCTTGACACAGAGTGCATTTAAACTGTACAGTGGTATCGGGGTTGCCCATATGTTCCTGCTCATGGGAGACATAACACCTGTGTTAACTGTGCCAAGGTCTCTGTGGGCTGGAGTTCACAGTACAGACACCTGATAAATAGCTGCACAAAATGACAGAAATGAGCACATGTGGTATGCTTCAAATCAGTTAAGAGTTTGTGATGTCACTCTGAGATAAAGTCAAATGAAATGATTTCTCTTTTTTGAGAGCTGTGATGTTAGTGTGAAATTTTTGCATTCATATTTTCTATGGTGGCCAATGCATTTATATAAATCAATTTTGACATATTAAGATTTAAGAACATAATATCAGTCATCTGTATCAAGAAAAGTCCAGACATTCATCTCTCTGTTATTGCAAATTATGTTCTTGGAAAACTTCTGATTGACTGTTATGTCTGACTTAATGCCAAACGGCCAAATGGACTGAAGTCTTTATGATGGACAATAAAGTTGTCATTTCTAAACTGCTGCAAGTACTAGCCGCTGATAAACCTGTTCAAGTGCACTGCCTGCAGTCAGATACAGAGCAGTTTTATGACTTCATTGTTCATACAGGCAGAAACAGGAAGCCCATCAGGGCACTTTGTCTTCCTCCTCTCTCATTTGTCTTTAAATGAAAAATGTGATGCTCCGCTTGTAGTTTTTATGCTTGCATGCTCTTGTAGTAGTAATGTTCTTGCTCTGTGTATAATGTGTCAATATGGTTCACATTTTTAGGATGTGGAGAACTTTAAAAAACTCAACATGATCAGCCAAGACGAGTTTGAAACTCTGACCCCTAAACTTCCCATTGACCCCAACCAGGAGGTCCCACCCCCTCCCCCATGTCAAACAGGTGATTGCACACTTCATATATATATAAAATATTATATATATATATATATATATATATAATATATATAAAAATTACTATAATGTTAAATTCCAAATGTTTTATATTTCCAGATATTTCATTTTTTAATGTTGGTTCTTTCTGTAGATGATTCCAGTATGGCTCATTCTCTCCCCACCGATGTCCCAGAATCCCCTAGTGTCCCCCGTACCCCACGCACACCACGCACCCCTGGAAGACAGGACCCCACCAAAACCCCACGCTTCTACCCTGTCATCAAAGAAGACAGTGGAAACCTTGATGGAAAAGTAAGTTTGTACCAGGCAAACAGATTTCTTGATTTTCAGGATGACTGTGTGTGTGTGTGTGTGTGTGTGTGTGTGTGTGTGTAATATAATATAATATATATATGCTTATTTCTGCATAATTTTATTTTTTTTCTCTCACCCTTTTAGACTCCCAGAAAGAGGAAAACCCGTCACAGTTCTAACCCTCCTCTTGAGTGCCATGTAGGCTGGGTAATGGACTCACGAGAACACAGACCCCGCACTTCCTCTATCAGGTTTGTGGCTTCTTTAGTCCATACCCTCAGCAGGTGAAGGTGAAAGTTGTCTCAACAGTGTCTTTCTTCTTGTTCTTCCTTGTCCTCTGTACAGCAGCTCTAATGCGTCTCCATCAGAAGGAGCCCCCGCACTGTCAGGCAGTTACGGCTGCACCCCACAGTCCTTGCCCAAGTTCTGGCATCCATCCCATGAGCTTTTGAAAGAAAATGGCTTTACCCAGCAAGTTTACCACAAATACCGCCGACGCTGCCTCAATGGTACAATGATTATTTTGTTTTTACACCACACTACACTTGCTTTACATGAATTTCTCATGTTTGTGTACTTTCTTCCACCCCCCTCAGAGAGGAAGCGATTAGGTGTGGGTCAGTCTCAGGAGATGAACACCCTCTTTAGATTCTGGTCCTTCTTCCTCAGAGACAACTTTAACAGAAAGATGTATGAGGAGTTTAAGCAGTTTGCCTTGGAGGATGCCAAGGAGAACTACAGGTGAGTCATGGTCCTCAATTCTGTGTTTTGTCTGCAGATCTTGTCTGGAGAAGTTATTGACCTTTGAGAAAACAGAGGCTTAAGCAGGCAGTAAGTCAGCCAGGTTCACTTGACCCCTTCTCAAGTGCCTCTCAGTTTAGCAAGAGGGTGCATAAATTACATACCTGAAATAAAAAAGGGTTTCTGCTCATAAGTCCTTGTGACTATACGGGTCATGGTATTAGCCACAGGTATTATAGATATCTCAAAATCTTAAAAAAATCTCCTGATTTTGAGTTGCATCACTGAATATAAGCTACAAAAGAGAAAATGGCTAATGTCTATTAAAAATAATAATGAAATATATACATATATCATAGCAGTTTCTCATGAGAGTGTTAAGTTTGGCATTCATGTTTGACCTGCACAACATACAAACACCCACGTCAAAATGGCTGCCAAGTCTGAACATTAGTTGTGTCTCAAATGACATACTATACAGTATGCACTTACACTATACACTGTGTAGTCAACTGTCTAGTGTATGAATTTTATATGGTTATTTTGTCATCCAGCATTGCGGTCTGTTAGTCTCTCCCCCTCCAGTACGTGATTAAAGTTGTGAAAGTTGAGTGCATGAAGTGTCCAACATTCCACACTTTATTTTTTTGACTAATTTAGTGCATCTTTTTAAATGCTTTTTGTTTTTTCCCTCAGTGTGTACACACTATACTACAAAATGGCATAGAATAGTGCATAAGTATGTGAATTGGTATGCACATTTTGTTCTTCATTTTGGCCGGTCTGGTTCTTATCAGAGAGGCATGAACTTTTAGAGGATTCAGGTTTTTTTGTTGTTGTTGCGAAAGTCCTGATTGCAGAGGTGTTGCACTAAGTTATTTCTTGGATCAAAAAAACTCATAATGGAATATTAAAATCATTCACCATATCGAAAGGAACTTGAACTTATCATTGCTATCAAAATCACAAATCTTGCAGATTCACAAACAATAAAGGCCATCGTGTTTCAAGCAATAAAGCAAAATGAAAATGAAAAGTATTAAATAAGAGCATTTCACATTAAACAAGTTACCAACACAGGATTTCTGTGGGTCCTTAAAAAGTCTTAAATTCAATGTAATCCAATTTAAGGCCATAATTAATAATAATTTCTTAAGTCTTAAATATATTAAATGGTAAAACAAAAGTCTTAATTGTTATTTTAAGAGGTCCTAAATTTAGGGACAGAAAAGGAATCATGATACGACCTAATGCGTTTATTAAACCTCAAAACTCCCCCTGTTTCTAAAAATGCAGGTTTTACAGGCTTACGGTTTCAGAGTTTCAAAATAAGTCCCTTTGTATTATGAGCTAGTTTATAATTAAAATGAGAAAAAAAAAAATCCTTCTTTTTTTTGTTATTATTGATATATTATTTATATTTGGTTACACATTATACTGTGGTATTAATTTTATTTGTGTAGGTCTTAAGTTTTAAATTTAATTTTAAAAACTGCAGAAACCCTGCAACAAAACATTTATAACATTCATAACATTAAATCTTAATAAATTGTCTGGGAACCCAGATCATTGCAGAACAATATTAGTTCATAGAATCTTGTGCATGTTGTTTGTTTTGTTTTGGTTTTTGGTTTTTCAAAAAAATGACTTTGTGTGAACAGGCCTTAAGACAAGTTCAAACTTTATCAGCTCTGACTTCCTGCATTAATAGTATTTTTTGTTTTTCTTAGACATGAAAATGATTACACTGGATGCCCAACACTAGTTTCTTAATGTGTGTTCAAATGTTTGTCACAGGTATGGACTGGAGTGTCTGTTCCGGTTCTATAGTTATGGACTAGAGCGGCGATTCAGACAGGACATCTTCAAGGACTTCCAGGAGGAGACCATGCAAGACTATGAGAAAGGTCAGTCACTCAGAATTTTTGACAAAACAAATTTAATGTCGTTTCAAACCCATAAGACCTTTTGGGCCTTGAAAGTGGTTATAACGTTGCAGTCTATATTGGAGTCAGAAAGCTCTCAGATTTCATCAAAAATATCTTAATTTGTGTTCAGAAGATAAACGAAGGTCTTACGGGTTTGGAACGACATGAGGGTGAGGAATTAATGCAGAACATGCAAAGGCAGAAATGTTTTTGCCGTTTCAACTTTGCATATCATCCACCATCAGTGTCTGGTGTTTTGCTGGTGAAATTCACTTCCCATTGGTGGAAACTTGTTCTTGAACCACCATCTCTGCATGACTGCAATGTCTGCATTTCTGTTTTAAATGTTTACATAAAATGTCAATCACTAAAACTAATTAGGGGTTCAAGCACGTAGTGCTGAAACCCTATTGTAATTGTAAGGATTTTTATTATTTTTCTTCTCCCCTAAAATGAATCGTGCAGACCAAACCGTAAGTGCTAGAGACCTGAAACTTGGCCAAATGATAGTCCTCAATTTGGGGAGAACCTCACAAGAGATGACCCCAATCGGCCAATAGGAGGCGCTACAGCGACCAAAAGTTCAAAATTGCTCATAACTCATAGACCGTCAAGTGTCTTATATCATTGTAATCCTTGGCTCAAGACGAACTAAACGTATATCTCCGATTTTATTTCCGCCTAGAAAAAATATCCGCCATTTTGAATTTTGTCCAAAACCTACTTTTGCGAGCTAGTCCTAGGTTTTTCGTCCGATCGGAACGAAACCAGTGCAGGACAGTTCTCTGGACTCTCTAGATCAATAATTATCAAAAAAAAGTTGAACTTTACCTTTTGGGTCGCTATAACTGGGTCATTTAGAAAATGGGCATGGCTAAATATACCCAAAAGCCTATAAAGCCTAAACGAAAACTCAGAACTTCACGAAAATAGGTAAGCACATACAGCAAATGACATATGACAAGACTGTAGATTGGACCACAGCAGGCGCTATAACTGTTAAAACCTTTAAAAAAAAAAAAAAAAAAAAAAAAAATTATATATATATATATATATATATATATATATAATAATTATATATAATATAATATAACTATGTATAACTATGGGTGTTGTCAAAGCCCAAATGTCAAAATTTTGATAGGAAGTGGCAAAAAAATCCAATCACAGTCTCTCATGGGTCATTTTTTTATGCTCTCATATATATGTGTCTATAACTTCAAAACAAAATGAGATATTTTCACCAGATTTGACACATATGTATGGACACGCTCTGAAGACACCCCCCCCCCCCCCCCCCCCCCCCCCATATTTTTCCTCAGTAAATTGCCTAAAACTGTCATTTGGTGCCACCAGATGGCAGTAGAAGGCCACTAAGTATAGTTCAAGCTTTCAAGGTTTAGTCATTTAAAATCCCTTTTAAACTATAAAAATTCTTATAATAACATTACAAATAACATTTTGTCAAGGTTTACAATTTCATTTGTTCATTTGACGTATGTTTTTGCAATTATATAACATTACAATTACATTGAGACCTGAAAATGATGATTTTTAAAGGGGAAACCTGAAATAAGCATTTTCTTATCTCATTATTGATTTCAAATGTCTGCAACAAAATGTGTGTGTAAGCACGTTTAATTATTGGAGTTAACATGGAAAATAAACTTACCACAAAACAGACACTTTTAAAATGGAAGTTAATGAAAGTGAGCCTATAAGAGGTCCTCTGCTGCCACATGCTGTTTACTGAGATTTGCAGAAAACATCTTTACCTATCCTGTATATCAAATACTAAATCTTCAAGAAGGTGTGTGTGTGTGTGTGTGTGTGTGTGTGTGTGTGTGTGTGTGTAAGCAAGCATGCTTAGTATGTATCAAGTATTATTGTTTAAGCCTTTTCTTTCTCTGTGTTTGTTTTAGCATATATCATAGCTATTCCTCTATGATTTCAGTGGTTACATGCTTGCTAAATAAAACAATTCCTTTTTACGCATATGTGCTTAAAGGCCTAAATGCTTGAACCCCGGTAAATGCTGCTTGCAGCTTTAATTCTGAATATATTTCTTGATTATTTAGTCATGTGATGTTGTTTTTTCACTCTACATGCTGATGTTTTTGGGGGTTTATATAGGTCAGCTGTATGGACTGGAGAAATTCTGGGCTTTCCTGAAATACGCAAAGGTGAAGAATCAGCCCATTGATCCCAAACTCCAGGAATACCTCAGCAAATTCAAGAGCATTGATGATTTCAGAGTAGATGTGAGTATTGGCATCATCCCTTGCAAAGGGAAATGAGGTTTTGAGTCCAGGATATTATATTAATAGGATTAGTCTATATGCATCGAATTGCTTTCTAACTGTTAATATCAGTCTATTGCAATCTAAATCAAATGTAATTTCCCTGTTCTTAGCCACCGATGACAGAGGAAGGAGTAAGGAGGAAAGCACACTCGTCCTCCACAGGAGATGAGGTGAAACGTAGGCGACACAACTCGACATCATCATCGAAACAGACCCCCACCTCCAAGACATCTTCAGACAATCAGCCAACCGCTGGAGGGATGGCAAAAACAGCCACGACTGATCAGGCCGCTGCCCCAACGACAATGAAAACCACCAATCAACCATCAGCCAAGGCAGCCTCAACCAATCAGAAACCAGCACCTATGACCGGCAAGAGCAGCTCAGCTAATGACCCGTCTACAAAAGCCCCACCCAAAGAGAATGTGAAGAAGAATACCTCATCAGATGTTCGCAAAGGAGAGGCGGCGACCAGCAAAAACAAAGATGCCCAACAGCCAAAGAAATGAGGCCCTTACTACACTATATACAGTATTTGAGTGTGATTCTAACTCTAGAGCTGTGAAAAGATTTTCAGTGCTGGTGCAGGCTTACGTTTTACACCGTAACCTCAGAAGTGAGCCAGTCAAACCGTTAGAGCAAAGACCAACTGTCAGACTGCTGCATTCACAAACTGAAGAGTAAACCAGAGATGTCTTTGTGTTGTACAAGACACTTTTTCTGGACAGGTTAACTTTCATTAGAATTTTTTTTTTTCCTTCATTTTTTTTCCCTGCAGTTAATAGTTTCAGAATCAAGTACGCATGGTGAACTTGTTTTGCTGTAAAGTTTACAGAAGATGCATTCCTACATCGAATGCAGTTTTATCACTTTTAAAAAATAATTTTACCTTTGCAAATGCCTTACATTTCAAAAGCAAAAAAAAAAAAAAATATATATATATATATATATATATATGTGTGTGTGTATGTATATATATATATATATATATATATATATATATATATTAAAGCATTGTCAGCATAAATAATGAATAATCTTTTGGTGTTTAAAAGTGTTTTTAATTGGTGTGTGTGCATGTCCTGCACATCACGCATATTTACTTCATTTATTTTAAAAACTCAAAAAAAAAAAAAAAAAAAAAAAAAAAAAAAAGCTCATCAAACAAAACAAAAATCTCTAACTTGAACTGAGGTTGACACAAGGTAACACACACTATATAGCTTTTTGCTTTTTTTTGCTCTTTTAGCTTGTGTAGGAAATATGACAGTGGTGGAATACTAAGTTCTTTATGCTTTTATGATTATCTGAGTGTCTGAGCTGAATATCGGAGAAGTACATAGATATCAAGCCAAAGTGGTGAGGGATTGTAAAAAGTGTTAACATCATCAGGAAATACACGATGTTCCTGCTTTTAATTTCTTTTGGGTTGTTTTTTTTTTTTGTGCCGTTCACGCCAAGAGGTGGTGATCTCAAAGACGCCACATCTCTAGTTTAGGTGCAGAGTACAGGAAGAGAAAACATCTTTGAACTTTTTATTAATTTTGACTTAAATTGGAAAATGTCTGTGTACTTTTAAGTTTCTAAGAAATGTTATCTTTTTTGAGAGGAATTGTCCTTCCTTTTAAATTTTAAATCCTATTGGAGTTGAGTTTGAGATAATTTATTGTTTTACTCTCTTTTGAAGACTTAATTGATTACAATCTTTTTTATTGACATTACAGAGAGAGTGTAGATGACCGCAAACATAGTGGCCCAGAGAATACTTTTATTTGCATTTTTATTTTGCAGGTTGCTGATAACATTAAATCAGTGTTTTTTTTTTTGTGTTTTTTTCTCACTTATGATCATTAATCAGACACTGAATTGATGTCCCGATTGTATCATATTTGCTTATGAAAACTGTACATAAAAATATTAGAAGCAACTCTCTAATATCAATCAATTCACTTTTATTGATTCATTTTATTGTGATATTTTTGTTTGTGTGCGCTTGTGTGTTGGTATGCATGTCGGTTTAATTTTTTTTTTCTTTCCTCATAATTGTAAAATGTAAAAAAAACACAAAATATATTAAAATCTGTTTATAAAACCCCAAAATAATATATATTGTATTTCTTGTCAAGTTCAATTCAAAGACAAAGTGTGCAGTGTAATGTTGTTACACTGGGTCTTACTGACGCTGAGTTTTTGAACAATGAACTTTTTCCAGTTATTTGGATTACTGGATAATGATTTTTAAAGAATAAAATAAATTAATAACAATAATAATAATCTGCACTTAAAAGAACTGATATTTACCCAATATTTTAGAGCGGAAATAACCTGAAGCCTGTGTTTTTACTATAGAAATTTGTTTCAAGATTTTCCAGGCCTGCCAGCCCTCTTAAAATTCCATGGCATTTTCAGGTTTTCTGTAATTGTGGGAACCCTCTTAAAAAGACATTATAAACACAACACACTGAGAGAAATGCAGCTGCTTTGTTGTAAACAATACATTTAGTATACATGGTAAACAATTACTTGAGATACTTAAAAAAAAAAAAAAAAAAACGACAACAAAAAAGTATCCAGAAATTGGGTGTTAAGGGACATAGAAACAAATTGTGTAAGCTTGGAAATTAGGTTGTGAAGATAAAGGTCTGCTAAGGGATACTGTTATCTTTGTTGAATTATAATTAGATTTTTTTTTTTTTTTTTTTGTGATATAGCCTGCATATGCAATTTTTTTAAAAATGCGTGCGATAGATTTTTCAATTTGAAACATACTTGAGTTTCAGGTTAATTAATAAGCATATTTGTGAGTACCGTTGTATTTTTTTTGCGGTTAGCTAATGATAAACAATCACAACAGTTAGCGCCTTTTCATTATCTGAAACCTTTGTCTGGTCGCATCTGCTCGGTGGTCTTGTAGGCGCCATGCTGACATAAAACTACAAATCCAAGGAGCCAACGCGGTGTTCCGGCGACGGTTAGCCAATCAGACGTGCTTCTGCGTGCCAGCTGGGCGGGCGCGTGCGGTGGGAAGTCGCTATCGTTGCAGTATGGCGGACGATGGGGACGGTAGGAGTGCAGCGGCGGACACCAGCGGCGGGCAGGGGACAACGGAGGAGTTGGATGCGGGGGCCGGTCTTGGTATAAGCGGCATGATGCTCAATCTCAGCGTTTTAGTGCTCGTGCTGGCCGCGTGTTACGTGCTTTACGCGCGGTGGTGGAGGAGGGCGGGTGCGGACGCGGGCCGGGGCAGCGAGGCCTCGCCGCTGCCCAAGATGAGGAGACGCGACTTCACCCTGCAGCAGCTGCGCGAGTACGACGGGGTGCAAAACCCACGCATCCTCATGGCAGTCAATACCAAGGTCTTTGATGTGACCAGCGGCAAAAAGTTTTACGGACGCGGTAAGGAGAGCGCAGGGCTTATGCTCTAGCGGTGTGTTTTTTAACTTGAGCACTGGAGAAGATACTAGTGCTGGAATACATACTAGTAACTATTGGGATGGTTAATACTAAACAATTATTCGTACCGTATTAATGTTTAAGGTAGCTATTTATTTTAATTTTTATAGTATTAACAGTAAATGTTGTATATCCTATAGTAAGTAGATGTGGTTATTAATATTACTCGGTATTTATTTGTGTAACAACATTGCAACATGGACACCTTAAAACAAAGTGTAGCTTATTTTTTCACTAAAACTGGATTAGGTTCCAGCAGCAGTTGGAACACATACCAGTCTGAAAATAATATTTCATATCATTACCACAGATTTAGCCATTTATTACTAGTAATAATAGTTACATGTCACAGCTGGGGTAGTTGGTAGTATCCAATAAGTACTAGAGAATGCTTGGATACTAGTACTTACTCCAGTATCGATTAGTATCTACTCAGTCACTAGTACTTATTCAGTAGATCTTAGTCACTACTGGAATAAATACTAAAAGCTAATGAGCAGTACTAGGTACTAGTAAAATGGTGAAAGTTACAATTAGATTACTTACTAATCATGTACTTATCATAGCAATAATAGTAAACTGTGCATGTGCAAACAACTAACATAAGTATATGTTGTTAATTAATATTACTCAGTGCTTATGTGTAAATATACTGTAACAATGACACCTTAAAATAAAGTGTAACCAGATTACTTAATAGAAAAATAGTACAAGTAACACAAATTGATAGTGGTTAGTTTTAAGGAATATATTGTATAGATGCTTATCCATATTGCAGTATTGCAGTACAAGCGAAATAGTAAAAGATAGATTACTGGTAACACTTATTTACTAGAAAATAGAATTAGTAACATAAAAGTAAATACTAGTACATTTTAAGAAACAATAGCCATTGGTGAAGAGCCCGTGTGTTAACCAGCTTATATTTGTCAATACTCTGGTCAGAGGAAAGCTAATGAGCAGCTCATACTGGTAAATACTGGTCAGAGGAAAGTCACACAAAGCCTCTTTCTCCCATGGACCTCTTGTTGTGATGCATAGTTTGGTCTGATGTCTTATCGGAGTTTGCCAACCTCTTGACGGGTCCTTTCTGTCTTATTCATAACTGCGGTCACCTTTCTCCTGCTCTGTTTTGCCTTGGTGAAACTCTTTCCCAGGCATCAACCTGTCATGTCAGTGCATTTTTGAACGAGAGCCATATGTGATGTGGACAAACAGGGTGAGAGCCATGTGCTGGCACACCCAACAGGTATGTACTGTACCAGTAGAACATTCATTTGTGCAATAATCAATATGCTTATTTTAAACTTGTAAAGTGAACAGCTTGATTTGTAATGACGGATATATGGTCAGCTAAGTTTAGCAGTAGCCTTGGTTAAGAAATCAAGCACTGAGCCTCATTCCTTTCTCCCTCCCCTGCGTGTTTCTTTCCCCTGTGCTTTGAGCGTGGTTTGCAGACTTGCAGCTGCTTTGCAAAACAGCTGTCTGCTGCAGATAATATTTCAAATATTTTGCCCTCAATGCCAGAACAGCAGTCCTTTGTCTGTCTGGAGTCTATATTTGGAGACCCAGCTCAGAAGTGAAACTGGGAATGCACATAAAATCTGGATTATCATAGCCTTTGATTGCATTTACCAAGTGATTCACAGTCCAAGCCAGGGCCTGTGATTGGGCTTCACATCTCCCTCGGCTATATTTGTATATGAGATGTTATCTGACCATCTGTGGTGTTTATGGAAGAGCGCGGGGCGTTCAAGGTGTGGTGTCAGCAGTAGACAAGACTCTGACCAGCGCGTCATTCATTTAGACACCTGTGTCGTCCTGCAGCATTTCACACATGCAGAAAATGATATCAGTTTTATTTACCTGGTGCTGCGTTCATTTATAACCTAATGAGACTGTGGCAAAGGTTTGGACTTTGTAGGCAGACGTGATGTTATCATCACTGGACCATAGGGCAGCTTGATCTTTTTGGTCAATGTTTGGCTGGACTTCTTGTACCTTGTAAGACTATTGTTGCTCAACTGCTGGAGAGAGAGAGTGAGAGAAAAGAGAGCGAGCTAGCATGCTTTTGCACATGAAGATCAGATGATGAACCAAAAAAAGAAGTATCGAAAGAGGCCTTTTTCCACTTCTATTGCCTTCTGTTCTGAATAAACAATGAAATGAAAGCGAACAGAAGAAATTGCACATGCCAGAGCTGCCTAGTCATCGTCAGGCCTCATCTGGCTTTGGCAGTCGTAGTATTTAGAAATCATGGATTCTAGTTTCTGTTCAGGAGCTTATATGAAGTAAAACAAGTCTTTGAGACGTGCATTTCCTCTTGTTGTCTTCTTTTATTACATCATCTTATCTCGATTAGGTGACTGAAGTTGATCAGTCTGTTGTGCTCCGCTATATTACATCTCAGGTTTGGGAAGAAAGGTGTGGCCTGAATGGTCTGTGCACAGCTGGAGTTGATTCTTGTTGGTGTGGTGTATTGTCATGATGCCTCACATACATCTCCTTATTCAGCGCAGTGTGTTATTTACAGAATCTCTCACATCTGTTCTGAAGTACCTTTGTGTGTACCTGCATTCTTCTGGTTTGCGTGAGCGGCTCCATTCATCCCAGCTGTATGGTTGTTTTTGAGGCAACACTCTGCTTTGGTGTCAGCTTGTCTGGGATTGTCTGACCCACTGACTCAACTTTCTTTTTTTTCTTTTCTTTTTTTTCTTTCTTTTAAAAAAAAATTCTTAGCTGTTTTGTTTTGATTGAAACTCAGCTGGGATCTTTAACTTTTATCAGACTTATTGAATAATAATTATAATAATTTTTTATTATTAATACTACTACAATACAACTATTGATTAGTAGTGTTAATAATAATCCTAATTGTTAATGTTTTATTATTTATATATTATGAATAATAATTAATTATACATATATTGTTGTTTTAACCACTTTACATACTTTATTGCAAAGACAGTAAAAATAATTATTAAATGTAACTTAATTTGCTTTATTCTTTGTAAAGATATATTTTACATTTAGCTTAGCTTTACTGTCTCCCCCCCCCCAGATTTTTTTCACAAAATAATTTCAGATCAAACAATAATTGTTGGAGCTCTGGCAGTATTGCACTTTCAGTTCTGTTTCCTGTACCTATAATGTGTAGAAGTTCTTAAATTTTTCTTGCTGATCTTTATACCCATGGTATGTCTGTCATTCCAGAGGGCCCATACGGGATCTTTGCGGGACGTGATGCTTCTCGGGGTTTGGCAACATTCTGCCTAGAGAAGGATGCGTTACGGGACGAGTACGATGACCTTTCAGACCTGAATGCTGTACAGATGGAAAGTGTTCGCGAATGGGAGATGCAGTTCATGGGTAAGCAAAATAATTCCTCTGTGAATTCAGAAAGAAAACATGTAGTTAATCAAAAAAAAAAAAGAAAAAAAAAAATCCTAACAATGTCTGAATTTTTTTGGGCCTTTAGGATAAATGGAGGTTGGATAGTTATGCAGTCATATTGGTAGTTATCACTCATTCCTCCTTGTCCACAAGCTTTCATGTTGTACCTGTTGTGCTGGTTAGGGCTGGTCTGTACATGTTAGTGATGGTATGTACAATATTAAAACATGACGTTATTTCTTGTCGAGGTGAAAAGCTGTATCGTGATATCAGCATGACTGAGTTGAGTTTGTGGCAAAATATTTTACAGTGCTTGCATTATATTGTTGTCTTTTACAGCATATGATAATTCATACTCAGAAAGTAGAACTTTTCTCAACTTTTCAAGCGGCAATGCAGGTGTCAGCCAATCAGATCACAGACACTAGCCAGTTGTGTTCATGCAACACTGGAAAGTAATGTGATTGGCTGTTGTACCATGATGGTCGTGTCAGCTCAAGCTTCAGACATGCCCTCTGTCAAGCGCTGACACCGAGACGCCCCGTGTGAATGCAGTATAACGTTTAGAGACTTGGGCACGATGTAGGCTATTTACTTTTATCACTGTCCCAGTAGCTCCCGAAAATAACAGAAAAATAAATACAAAAATACAGTACAAAGACTGGACAAATGTAATGTATTTTTGTACTCTCATTTCTGTTATTTTCGGGAGCTACTGGGACAGTGATAACGATCAACGGGTTGGCGACCATTGCTTAACAACAACAACAATCACCAGGCCGTTGGCGCCCTCTGCAGGCATTTGTTATAATACATAATGTACATAAGTTGATTGTTTATATTATGTATAATGCATTATGTATTATAACAGTGTTGTTCAATAAAACCATAAAATGTCTTGCTTTTGATACTTTATTTAAACCAATTATTGTTGCCTTGTTTTTATTATATATGTATTTTAAGTCATTTTAAAGAGTATTCAACAAAAAATATTATCTGATTACTCCATTAATTGACCAATTACTCGATTACCAAAATAATTATTGACAGCCCTAGATTAGTTAAATAAGTAAAATGATCCTGCGTTTTTTCATTTTGTGACTGTCGAATAAAACCTTTTTTTTTTTGTTAAAATTTGTCATTGAAGATTTCTTAAATATAGTGTTTCTTAAAAATCTTTTGTTTTCATGAACATTATCATGTTTCGTCTCGTGAGCTTGGCGTATCGTCACATCCTTAGTATATGTACTGTAATCAGATAGCTGATGCATTTATAGTATAAAGCTAATGGTTTACAGTATAAATTCTCTAAAAGATGTGACAGTAACCTTGAATTGCTTGAGAGCTATAAAAAATATATGGCACTTCTATCAGTGTTTCCCACGGTTTAGTGGGTACCACAAAATAAAGCCAAAAATATATATATTTTTTTTATTTTTTTATTGCATTGTGTTGCATCGACTAGCTTCACTACAAAAGATATTTTGAAGAATTTCTGTAACTAAACAGTTGATGGGCCCCATTGATTTCCATTGTATCCCCCCTCCCCCTATACTATGGAAGTCAGTGGAGCCCATCAACTGTTTGGTGACCACCATTCTTCAAAATATCATTGTTTTCAGCAGAAGAAAGAAATGTTTGAAAAAAAGGTTTGAAACAACTTGAGGGTGAGTAAATGAGACCAAATCCAAGCCCCTTCATTTCTTTTGTAGGAAACAAAGACAAATGGGCCTTCTCTTGAATACTACTGATTTTTCCCACATTTGTTCATACTGACCCTGAGGCTAAGGTTAGGACTAGGGATGCACCAATAGTATTTTTTGGGGCCAATACCGATTTTAACAAACAATTATTGGCCGATACCAATATTTGTCACTTCCTGTGTTTTGAAATTTTGTCATCAAAATAGATAGTATTTTGATCGTTTTAAATCAGCAAAGTAAAAAAAACAAAAAAACACCTGCATTAAATTATACTAGCTAGTTTATTGCTGCATCATCAAATAATTTCTAATGAACATGGATTGGAGGCCATTCAGCAGGCCTACATAAATACAACAGAACAAAGATACATATGAAATAAACAGTGCTTTTTAGGTAGGTTTAATAGTTTTCAGGTACAGAAACAAATGTAAAATAGCACTGCATATTCTTCACTGTATAAATTAAATACATATTAATCCTTTATTGTAACAGACTTTGATTAATCTTCTCATTTGTTTCTGTATAGACAGACGCAATAAACTTAATAAAACATCAGTAAAGTTTTGGTCAAAATTCAGATGGGGTCCGCTACACTTATGAAAGTTACAAAAGTTGCTTAGTCAAGAATAGTGTGCGAGCTTTTGTTATTTTATTAGCATAGCGCTAGGATTACGCAACAGACATTATACAGCTCAGTGCCTTCACACAGTTAATTAATAAACTATCGGTTTATATCGTCCTTTTTCCTTCTAAAGCCAATATGCAGATGGTTGTAAATTGAGCAAAAATCGGTATAAATATATATTTATCGATTATAAATATCGATAAATATCAGCGGCCGATACATCAGTGCATCCCTAGCTATTGCCTTTATTTCCACTGGAGGAACTGCGTGGCACTAAGCCAAAACAGTGGTTTAAGTCTGTGAAGGCATTAATGGGTATGGAAGGAGACAGGAGAGATGTGGCGTCTCAGGATTATAACATCTTGCAACATGAGTGTGACACCTTGGTTAAGCATTTTGCTTCCGTGTGGGATCACATGATTTACACTTCTCCCTTGTTGTTACTCATAAGGATACAGTCACTAAGATTGAACCATCGCAGCATGGCTTTATGGTGAACAAATCAACTGACACTGTTCTGATTCATATTCTACAATACAGGCATGAAGCAACTAATAGCCAGTTAGCCACCCTAAAATGAACATTCATGCTGTTTTGGTTGATTTTACTCAAGCCTTTGAGCACTGACAATTGCTTCATGCTCTGGCTGACATGCATATCAGACATCCCCTTTGGCTTATTGTAAGAAGTTAGTTGAGTAATAGAGAGCAAATGGTGAAGTGGGATTCCTCTGTGTAACTCATATCCAGTTCCAGCTGGTGTTCCCCAGGGGGGTCTTTTATTCCCTCTGCTTTTTGTGATCTATATAAACAGCAGTCTGCCTCCCTCAGTAATTCCTGTGAAATATGCTAATGATTTAACAATCACTTCTAATGGGATCCTTACCTGGCCTAACCAGAAGGCCTTGGATTCAGTGAGGACAGGAATTTGCACTAGCAACAAATGGAGCTAAGACCAGGGATATTGGTAATTAGTGCCAAGAAAGATCACAACATCCCTCCTCCTCCTGTAATTTTAGGACATGTAATCAGTAGTCTCCACTTTTAAACTGCTTGGAGTTCTAAAATCATCTGATCTTTCATGGGACGTCCACATGAAGTATATGATTTCAAAGTTGAAGGATCTATTATCTTAGTGTTGCTAAGAGAGCGTGTCTCCCTTGCAATGTTTTAATGCATATATATTAAATTTTATACGGCCAGTTCTTGAGTACAATAGCCCAGTATGGGGTGGAATGCATACACAGTCCCTCAGCTGTCCTCAGCGTGAAAAGATTGATCTCAAAATCACACAGTCACTGCTGGAAAGGGTTCAAATATGCAGAATATACTAGAAAACCAAAAAATGTGCAGGACCTGGAGGAATTTTCTGAAGAATGTTGGGCAGTTTAAAGGCAGGAACACACCACGCAGACAAACTAGTGGCGATGAAAGCAGACTGCGGGGTTGGCTCATGTTGGCAGCATCTGGGTCCAAAGTTGGCCTGACACATCAAACCAACGCTCGACAGCCGACGGCCAATTAGCACGTCCATTCTGCGCCTGCATAAGAATAAATGCCTTTCTGTACCAGCGGGTGGCAGTAGCTGAACAGCCAATCAGAATGATCAGATGACCTGACGGACCGACGCTGATTCAACATGTCGAGTCGGCCGACGAACAAAAACTGCCTGACGGCCAATTGTCGGCTTGGTGTGTTCCTGCCTTAACTGCTCAGGACAAACAAGAGACTCATGAACAACCATCACAAAACAAAAAAAACAGCCGTGGATCATTTAGGTAACATAGTATTAGGAATCAATGAAAAAAGACGATTACATTTTAAAGCAACTGTGTGAAAACAAACCTGGAAAGAGACGTGAGGATTTGGGAGAAAACGAGAGATCCTTAGTGCATTCCAGTGAAACATTCATAAGATATATAGGATATATCGTAAATTAAACACGGTATATGTTGTATTTTTCATACTGTTACAGCAGAATACAAAGGGGGGAAAATAGAAAATAATCAGGAGGAAAAGAATCCAATGTTTGAAAAGAGCACTTGCCATAGATATTCTTATTATACCATTCCGCATTAAAATACAAAGTGTTACGCTATTCTCCTGATGTCTAAAAATAGAACATGAAGGAAATTTTACAGTTCATTTAGTCAAACTGACGGGTAAGGGTTATTTGTAAAGCAACCATATGATTTTGAAGTGGAACCCAAACCGGAAGTGCCTCCTATAATCTAAAACGCAGCAGGCTCTTCAGGAAAAATGTGGATAAAGCCAAAGCAGAACTGTTGTCTCAGAGCAACATGCAGCTGTGTTTAGTTTCTGAATGAATCCACATTTTGAGTGAATCAATCAGATAAACCAAAGATTCAAAGGCCCATTCATAAAGAGAGCCATTAAGTGTGTTCGACTTGAAACCGCAGACCAATCGGTGTATGATTATAAAAATAACTTCATATTTTGGGGATAGTTTGCCCAAAAATGAAAATTCTGTTTATTTACCTTTTACTCACCCTTGTGTAGTTTCAAACCTGTATGACTTTTTTATTTTACAGAACAGCACAGAAGAAATTTTGAAGAATGTTTGTAACCAAACTGTTTTGGTCTGTAAATATATCTAAATACCAATTCAAATGTAGCTTCTGAAAAAAAAAAATCATGGCCATTGTAGCCTCAGTTTGTGTAATAAATTCTGTTGAATCAAATGAAATATTTCTAAAACTACTTCTCGTAATGTCTATTTGATGCTCTTCTTATTTAACACAATAATGACTTGAAATTATGTTTTGGGGCTAATTTCTTAGCTAAATTTGATGTGCGGTTAATTAGATTAATCTGTACATCATGTTATTAATTAAATGAAAAAAAATGTAATCTTTGTCTTTTGTTTTGTTAAAAACGCAGACCACAGCACTTTGCTGTCACTTTAAAGCACTGTATGGATCCATAATGCTGATATTGTACACATTGTCTTTCTAAGTTTAAGGCAAGCTCACACTACAGGAATGTGGTGCTGAATTGCTGTGGTGATCACACTACACAGCATTGTCATAGCAGCATGCATATTACACAACACAACAGTGATGAGGTGCACAAAGACATTTGGTCAAGAGGCAGTCCTGACCAACAGCAGAAAAAGATTTCTTACAAATTCATGCAAGTGATTGAGATTTCTGTTTATACCATCTGCATTGTGATTGGTTGGATTAGTTCCACCTTGTCATTACATTGCACACACTAGATCATGTGGTGATATCAAACAGGTTTAAAAATACTGCAGCGTACGTGACTGTTCCAGACCTCAAATCATGTTGCTGACCTGCTCATACTTAAAGAGAGAGTTCACCCAAAAATGAAAATTGTCATTATTTACTCACCCTAAAGTTGTTCCAAACTTGTATGAAATTCTTTCTTCTGCTGAACACAAAACATGGCAAAGAATATTTTGAAAAATATGGGTATCCAAACAGTTGATGGGTCTCATTAACTTCCATAGTATGGAAAAAAAATTCTATGGAAGTCAGTGGGGGCTCATCAACTGTTTGGTTACTGACATTCTTCAAAATATCTTTTAATTGATTATTATAATGTTGTTGTTACAATGTTGCCTTTTGTGCAAATTAAATGAGTGTTTGTACCATCTGAGGTTCCCTGTATAGTTTACAGCGTTTGTTGAGATTTTTTTTTTTTTTTTTTTCTTGTGAAAATTTGTACTGTACCTGATAGTCCCCAATTAATTGATATTGAATCAAATTTAATTGAAATAGAATCAAATCACAAGCTTGTAAATCAAAATCAAATCAAATTGAATTGTGAAATTTGTGTCAATGTCCAGCAAGCCCTAGTTTACATTCAACTGATCTAGATTGATTGGAGCACAGTCTCGTATCTGTTTGTTCTGCCATGTGAGATGAGGGAATGTGTGATAAGCTGCTTGACTCTCCTGTCACTCGCCTGTGGGGAAAATCAGGGCTGTAATATGACAGATTAATGCTGTTCGACAAATAAGGCTCTCTGATGAAAAAGCACACAACTTTTTCACACAGTTTCAGCCAAACCAAACTGTTTGTTTGCCTTGTTGCTACCAGAGAGGAATTCATGGTTAAAAGCCCTATAAAACAATCACTCATTCTGTGATTGATACATCTAGTATTTAAAAAAAAAAAAAAGGTATTTTTATTTTAGCTTTATTTCAACTAACAAACAAATTTCAGTTTTAGTTTTGGTTTTAGTTATTAACACCATGGATGGAGAAAGATGGTCTGCAGCCAGATGTTTTTACATCCAACAGGGGCTAACAGATCCTTCCAAAAATGATAATGGGTGCACAAGATAAAATATGCACAATGCATGAACAAGAAATAGCATAAATGCAATCTTATATTAAAAATAGCATCATTTAATTATTTTTTCCTCTCATTCTCTCTCAGAGAAATATGACTACGTTGGCCGTTTGTTGAAGCCAGGAGACGAGCCGTCTGAATACACAGATGAGGAGGACATGAAGGATCATCAAAAACACGAATGATCTGCTGAATTATTACAGCAGCTGAAGCCCCGGACTGAGAAGGCCACCATCCAGAATTGTTAAACCCCAGCAAGAAAAACCCCTCAGAATCTGCCCTTTACCTCAGTCGTACGGTGTCCCCCTACTGCTCCATCACAGCGGAGATAAACGCGTCTGTCTAAAAGCCCCTGCTGTCCTGACTGTTCTTTTACCAAAACAGACCAATAGCCTGTCAGAGTTTCCTGTACTCTTCTTGTCTGCTCTTGATACTTCTCCTTAATCCAGCTCCTTTGTCCTTGCCCCTCCATCTTCCTGTCACACCTAAACACTCAATTTAAAGCATAAATACCATCAAACACTACTGTATACCTAAATCATCAGTCATGCAGTATAAACCCCAAATCCTCCGTCATTTACACTACAGTCCAATGGAAAGTGAAGCGGCCTGAGGATTTTATAGCATCCTGCACATTTGTGCATTCAGGCTTGGACTGACAATGTGAAGAGATGAATAAAAAGGAGGAAGGAGAAAACGCTCAATACACATTCATTTTCTTTGGGGACTTCATTCATGACCTCAAAGGTCACGTACATAGAGCAGGGCAGATGCCTGGAGTTCAGTACACAACAGGTTAAAAACTGCAACTGGGGTCTCTTTTAATTTTTTTTTGTTTCCATTTGTTTTTTTGTTTTGTTGTTGTACGTGTAGTTATTGTACCACAACACGCGTCTCAAACACTTCAGGAGGAGCATTAAAATCTCATGCTTATTCGTTGACTGTGGAAACGTTGTTGTTTTAAATCAAAGTAAATGTTGAATGGAAGTAGTAAACAATCCAAAAGCCAGATTGTCTGCCATCAGCCAATCAATCCAAAGGTTGGGAGGGTCTGGGGTGGGCGGGTGCTCTTAGCAATTTTTGTATTGTGTGCACCACTAGTGTGTAGCGATTTTTGTCACAATGTGATTGTAAAACATTAGGAATGGGGAATGTTTGTGGGGGGTTGGGTGTCGTTCGCATTCTCGCCATAAAACTGTTGTTTTATTTGAATTGTATAAATCTGAATGGCTGGTTGGGATGAAAAGGGAAGATCAGTAGGGTAGTTCAATTGGATCAGCTCGTCTGCTCATCGGTCAACAGAACTCTCCCCCTGTTAATGAAACAGTCAGCGTAGTTATTGTGCCTTATTTCCGTTTAGTCTACTACAGAATAGTCAAGAGATGTAGAAAGCTACAGGTATGAAAACCAGAGGGAGAAACCGCAAAGATGAAACATGTTCTGCTCTGCCCTTTCCACATTATCTGCTCGTAGGGGGTTTTCAGAAGCCAAGGCATCTTTCACCTCCATTTCCTCACAGTTCGTACGACGAGGCGTGCTCACGTCTGTGGGCGAATCAGACACGGGAGGCTCGACCGCCATTATCGTGACCTTGTACATAGACTATATGAGCTATTTCAGTGTTACTGCCATATCTGCGCTGTTATTAAACTCCACGCACTGCTGTGTTGTACTGGCCAAAAGATCCATTGCTCTTTCTTTTTGTTTCCATCTCTTTTCCCCCTCTTTTTTTGTGTCTCTGCTGAATTTATTTTTAATTGTGGGTAATTTTCAAATCCACCCTTAAGTGTTATATTTTGTTTTTCTTCTGGAGAGGGGAACTACGAGTTTGGAAGAATATTTTGTCTTTGCTGGGGAGGGGATGAGGCGAAATTCAAAAATTGTGGATTCTGTAAATATGTGTATCATTTTATTAAAGCATGTGCAGCAAATAGTGAGGTAATGCTGGCTCTCACGTCATGTATTTAAATGGAGTTTGCAAGGATGAGTGTGTGTGTGTGTGTGTGTGTGTGTGTGCGCGCGAGCGCGCTAATGGGGAGGACAAGAACGTGTTGCAGAAATAAATACATTTGGTTAATAACTACTGTTATCCTCTACTGTTATATTACTGTTATACTGTTATCTGCCCCTTTGATGTGTTGGTCTTGAGTGCAAAAACTGCCCTCACAAAGGGTAATATTTCAAATTGCAGAGCTGTAAAAATGGCAACCAAGACTGTAACCACTAAAAAGTCAAATGTGTTGAGAAACCAGTAGGTTGATTTGTTTACTAAATGTCCTCTAATGGATCATATGCCGTTCCGTCATAATATTTGGGAGTTTTGGACCAGTTTGTAGATTTTGCATTTCCACAGAAAGGCATATGGCTCGCAAAAAAATATGTTGAATCGAAAGGGAAGAAAAATTGTGGTTGGTTGAGGTATTTGTGAATTTGTCAGGCTCCAGTTATAATTACTGAGGTTGCATATGCAAAAATGTAAGTCGTAGGGGTAGTTTGTTGAGAAAAGTTTTTTCTTGTTACTTGCAGACTTGGATATATTTTTAAACCTAGCTAAGTAAAATGTCACAATCTTGTTAGAGCTGAACAATAACACTGAGACATCAGTACTGTGCATCTCACATGTCACACCCCATTTACACAATCAGTAATGCAATAAAACTAAATCACCGAATATGTCTAAACTGCAAGCAGGGGCGATTCTAGGATTTTAGTATTAGGGAGGCTCAGCCCCCGAACGAGGGTATGATTTAAAATTATTGTATATATTATTTGTATGCTCGGATAGGCATGAACAATACAGTAGGTTCTACACTACCGATCAAGTCAATCCCTGAATATTGATTTCATTTCAAATCATTTTAAATAACCAGCTAATATTCATTAAGAATATAGACAAACCTTATATTACTCGATTGTATTATCTGTCCCATATTAAATCGTAAAAAAAAAAAGTTAAAAACTCTGGGTCTTAACGCATGAATCATGCGAATTGACTGAGATCGCCCCAAAGCGGCGAACCATTATACAAGTCTGGTTTTTCCTGATCTCTGATCAGTTTTATACATATATTTGTAGACGTTTTAATGAGAAATTTGTATAATTAAAAGGAGTAATAGTCTCTTACTGGCCTGGGTGCGTTTCCCAAAAGCATCGTTAGCCAACTAACATCGCAAGTTCCGTCGTTACCAACATAGTTCAATGTTTTGTTGTTTCCTGAAACCATAGTTCAAACGAACATTCGCAAACTGTATCGTAAACTTCTGTGATTGGAACGACAGCTCTCAAGCTGTGGTTAGAAGCATAGTTTCTTGTTTTTATTACATGTGGACTTAATAAATCGTTATCTTGAGCAAAATAAGCAAGCTGACATTAAGTACAATCTATATCTTTTGTTTAGAATATATACAAATGTCATTTACATATTTTAGTTTGTCAAGAGATTTTAACCGCCGTTTTTGAAGAGGGCGCATGTGTATACATAGGCCTACGTAAGAATAAACCTATGATTGAATCTGGAAATAAAAAAATAAAAAAAAACTGAAAAAAAAGAAGAGAGAATTAGTCCTCAGATGCCATGTCCGTAATTTGTAGCAAAAAAAATTTTTTTTTTTTTTAAATCTAGCATTAATTCGATCTCAAACGGATTCATTTAAATAAGTTATTACTCCACCACCTGCGTGACATCATTCACCAACGTGACTGAACGACAGGTTTGCGACAAGACTGTTTCGGGAAACAGTCGTGACTAGCTAGTTGATTTGTTGAACGGTGCATCGTAATATGGTAGTGAAGCAGCGAGTTACGTCGTACGGGATACGCACCACTGTTTAGTCACTGTTTAGTTGAGCCATCTATGGAACAAAACAAGCCCTGAAAATTAATAAATTGACATATATTATACAGACACTTGATATTTAATATTATTAGATGATTAGTTAATTGCATTTGATAAATTTTACTTTCAATAAAACATTTGCAATGGGTTTGTAAAAGGTGTTTTATGCATGTTTGGCCTGAATTGTTGTTGCATTTACACGGTTCTGACCAGCAGGGGTCACCAGCGTGTGGCGTTTCGAACGCTTCGAAACAGTGAATCATTTTGAGAAGCAATTGGTTCATTTGATTCGAAGCTTTGAAATTTTCATTACAGGATCATTCTACAGAAACGTCCACTTTTCTGTCCCTAGCCTCTACAGAAATATTACACTTGAAAAACACTTTAGGATTACAATTGTTTATAATTTTAAAATGAAACTGTTATTTGAACAATTACACCTCCTTGAGCCATCAATGTGGCAATATTTGTTTTTGAATTAATTATCATGTCATGTCATAAGTCAGTCATGTACAGAGAGAAAGTGCTTTATTTTGAGGTCAGAAACAGGTTTTTCTACCATTTAATATACATTTAATATAGTGTATACATGACTGTCAAATATATAATGTAAATGACATTAAAAAAATTATAAATATAATTATAATTATAATTAAGAATTATAAAATATATAATGAATGTAGTGGTCCCCTGAGGTTGTGTCACTGGTGTTACCATTTAACAAAAATCTCTTATTTTGAAATAAAAATCACAATGATGACATCACTTGACTTCCCTTTTCCTATTTCTTGAAGATCTATGAAGAAAGGCCCATGAAAAGTCCACTGTCTCTTTTCAGTTATCAGAAATTTTAATCAGAAAATCATAATTTCATGTGAAGCTTTTAGTTGAACTCATTGGTATAACCTACTTTATTGTTGGGGAATTTAAAAAAAATAATAATAATTTAAAAAACTTAATTTAGTGAGTATACCATGACTGACAACATGTGGTTTGATACCTTGCAGCAGCCATTTTGTAAAATGCATTTTTCATGAAAATTGTCACTGGTGTCACTTTTTTATGGGTAACACCAGTAAAGACAGTAACACCAGTGACTCCGATTTATATATAATCTTTATTCAGAGCTATTCATTTAGTTATTTTGCATAAAAAAGCACTAAGATTACGTGATTCTAACTTTTCTTTTTCACTGTTAATCCTCCTTTGGGCAGGTATGGCTAAATTGAGGGTATATGGCTATACTGAGTGCAGCTGAGAAGCAGTGACTTTAAAATGTTGTTTATGGTCTTTTACTGTCTGCTGTCACTAAGTGTCAATGATTGATGTATACCAAATGTAAAAATGTAGTCCCATCTTATTAATTTTAGTTGAAGAATAAGGATCTTTGGTCTTATGTATAAGAAAAAATTGAGAAATAATATTTCATAAAAACACCAGTGACAAAAAATAATACATGTGGTCTTTAAATAAATGCACAAAAAACAAAACAAAACAAAAAACATAAAAGATCATTAAGCTGTTATTTATGTGTATTTATAAAGTCAAAGGGTAATCTAATAATGTGAAAGTTTAATAAAAGTTTAAATGTTAGAAAAATAAATACTTTTTAAGACCATTTAAGACTATGACCTTGCCATACCAAAAGTGGATGTTTCTGTAGAATGACCTACAATGGATTTTCAGAGTATCTGGTCAATAATTTTACCAAATTTTGGCTCCAAATAAACAGACTGTGCAGCATAAATAAGCCTTGAGAGGCCTTCTCAAATAGAGATCTCTTTGTAGCCACTGATTAAACCTTATCTGAATTTTGTTAATAAATTAAAAATACATATTTTTTTATTACTATTATTTTGGTCCTTTCATTATAAGAGCCCCTAAATAACAAACCTTTTCTTTCACTAGAGTATCATAAATAAAAGAGTCATTGTATTTTTATTATTATTATTATTTATTGATTTATTTTTATTTATTTTTTATGGCCAAAATCTCACATGTTGGCATATTTAAATGCAGGCCTGAGGCTTTGGAGAAAAAAATCAATAATATTTATTGCCAGAGAGATCTGCATAGCATCCCTAAGAAAGAGTCGAATCATCAGCAAGCTGACTTATGATCACCTCTCCTTTAGCAATAGCTATTCCTTTCAGATTGCTGGCTTTTATGTGAAAGAAGCTGGGCTGCGAGAAGAAAAAGGTAAGGCAAAATGGGACAGTCCTGCCTAATTCCCCTTGAAACTTCAAAAAGGTGGGTTACACTGTGTTTCACATTCAGAATAACAGAACTACTGCCATTTATATAGGAGGAGACGGGGAGTGTTGTAACACAGGGTCAGTTGTAACACTGTCAGACAAGTCAGAAAAGAGCTGTGGTGATGTCATCAATGTCATACACTCCCATCACCTTTTTCACAGCAGAAGTGCCATGTGACTGTGAGCAACACTGTAGATTTTATGACCAAAAAAAAACAACAACAGATTTTCAGAAAGAAAAGTACTTTTTTTTTATCACAATTATTTTTTTGCCTTGCAGCCATTGTATTGTAGATAGTTATTTGACTTGCATAACTTAAATTTTAGCTATTTCTCTAGTTTGATTTGATGCTTTGCATTCATGATAACAGCTCAAACCCACATGCTAAAACAGTTCGCTATGTTATGGATGTTCATTGTAGGGACAGTTATTCAACGTTCATTCAAAATGTTACAACCAACCCCTTATGATGATTCCAGTTATCAGTCACATGAGGTTTTTTTTTTTTTTTTTTTTTTTTGCACATTGAGGGATATGTGTGGTAAATGTGTCTCCATCGTAGTTTATGCGCATGACTTCTTACTGGATATGAACATTATCCACCTCAATTGAGGACTTTTTTTTTTTCTTTTTTTTTTGGTGCACATTTTTAGAATTTATGCGCATCTTGTCACTTCCCTGCAGCGTTTTTTATGTTATATCCCAAAATTCATGTGACAGGAGTACAGTACAGACACACAAACACACACGACAATTGTTTTTGTGCTAAATTTAAAGTCCTTAAAGGAATACAATATGTTTTTTGTTACTTTATATTGTTCACTTTATTCAAAACTGATTAATCTTTGTTCTTCAATAACATTCTTGCATAAATTTAGATGGTGCGGATCTTATTTCAGCAAATTAGTGTTACATCTATCCCCAGCTAGTGTTACAACTCCCCCCAATAGTGGAGTAGGTTCATGTTCATGTTCATGTTCATGTTCAGGTTCATGTCAACGGACCTCTTCATGTTTGACATTAACTCACATAATCTGTGATTGTGTTGTACAAGAGTTATATTTGTAGCAGACAAATGTGGCTACCATGTATCAAGTTTTGAGAAATGTAGCACAAACAACCAAGAGTTACTGATGCTCAAACAAAAGGTGTTACTTTCATCCCCGGCCTCCCCCTACAAAGTTTTTATGCATTTTAGTTTTTATTATTCAATACAGAAGAATTGTCTAAACCATTTCCACTCCCTTTTATAGTTCTTTTCATCTCTTTTGCTTTTAGATTTATTATAAAATGAATATCATAACAAAGTTTAACAATTTTTTAAGTGCGAAGTATAGCAAGAGCAGAAGAAGTCACAAAGTCTTGAAGGTACCCTAGAAAGGCTTATTATTTATTTATTCATTTATTTTTAAAATGCCAATTTTAAATTTTGAAATGAAAATAGCATCATGATCTTTTTCCTTCATGGGTGTGAAGCGCTCTGTTTTCGCTGGAGGTGTGATTAGGGGTTAACAGCCTCTTAAAATGGGCCTAGTGATGCCACTGACTGCAAGCTTATTTCACAGGACACTTTGAGCCTCTAATTAAGTCCAAAGTTTACTGCATTAAATGTAGCTTAATTCTTTTATGCAATTTTTTTTAGCTCTGCATCTTAAATGAGTATGTCTGTGCTTTCGTTTAATTTATTTTTATTAACCACTTTGCAGTGATCAAGAATTTTGATAGCTTTATTTTTCACAAAGGCTATCCTTCAGCTGTTAATACTGATGTTAGTGGTGTTGTTTTCCCACCATAAATGATGCCACTTACTGGATGATGATATAATTTTGTATTTTTATTTTTTCATTGAGGGAAAAAAAAAAAAAAGACAAACTAACAGCATAGTAATTGAAAATGTGGGGTATACCACCAGGTAATGAGGGTGTGGTCGGTATCGTTCAAGCAATGAACTTCCTCGAACAATTCCATATTTGGAATTCCATAGCCACACCCAAGGAGCTTGTCATGAGTGACGACGATTCCTGTTTACATGCTTTTGGGCGTCACTGACAGCATGGCAGTGACTCAGAAACCGAAGGCTGATGTGACTCGAGATCGCAAGGTGAGGATTTTTAAACAACTTGATCATTTAAATAACCACACGGATAAACAGGGTAAGACAGGCGCATAGCTCATATGACAAGCAGTTCCCATCCCTACAACACACTCTTCCACTGTGACAGAGAAACAAAGTGCTTTTTTCCTTTTATTTGTAGAGTCGTTTGAGCGTTTCTTGCTGCCTGGGTGGAGATGTTCCTAAAGGAGATGTTAGGGACCGACAGCCTCAGTCACCAGTTTTATAGCTTTTTCCATATAATGAAAATGAATGGTGACTAATACTGTCATTTTGTCTGACATCTCCTTTTGTGTTCATTGTTTGGTGAAGTATCCATTTTAGAACCATTTGATGTTATTTTGAAAGGTTTGAGTCGTGCCTCTGGAAACACGGGTTTAGTTTCACAGTCGGACACCGGAGCCACAGCTCGGAAACTGGAATCGGTCATGGCCACGCTTCAAACGCGACTTTAATCAAGGGTAACTGGCCTTTAAATTTTGAAGATTTAAATGTCTGTAAGTAACTTTCATGACGCCACTGTCTGAGGTTCGTGGTCTTGCGCAATCCAGTTTGAATGATAAACAAAAAAATAGTTTGTGTTTGCAGTTTAAACTGTATTAACGGAGTCTCCATGAATGCTACCCACTTGTTGGCTGCCTTTCCTTCGCTATCTGGCCCGAATCACTCATTAAAAAGTTTTGCTCGTTATATTGTTTGTAGCCTACTTTTTCAGTTTTGTAAAGAAATTCATATGTTGGCCCAATTTATATTGTTCTGCAAAAGGATTATATCATGAACATTAATTAGGTTATACAGAAAGCATTTAACGCAATTTTCTGTTTATATTTAGGTGCTCGAAATGAACTTTTGACATTTAACGTAACTTCATTCTGCTGCTGTGAGTTCCAGGATTTTATAGGTTCTTATACACATAATACTTTATTTTACTAAACCAAAATTGCTGATGTGCATCAGTGGATGTATATCAGATAAAACTCATCCAAATGCCTCTGGATTTGGTAACAACAAGCTGTTTGTTCATGCAGTGTTGTGCAAGAGGACAGATGCTTGGTTTTAGCTGTTCTGTAGCGTCCCTGAATCAATAATTGCTCTTGGTACGGAGTGGCAGTATTCATGTGTGCGTGTGTGTTCACACCCAATGTTTGTGATCATTTTGTTGTTAATTTCAAATAGACTGAGGCTGTTTAAGTTGAGCATTATTGATTTAAGTTGCTTCCCACTGAATGTTGTAATATTTTTTTAGTCTAGTTCCAGGAATGTCACATGTTTGACAGTCCGTCATCATTAAGGCTCATAACATATCACTAATGTAGATAGTAGACATTAAACATGTACACACAGCACATACCAGTCATACACATTACTTCTTTCATTTAAAGGGATAGTTCAACCGAAAATGAAAAGTCTGTCGTCGTCGTCGTCGTCATCATCATCATCATCATCATCTATTTAGCATAGCTAGAAATGTTGGCTTATTTTTAGCTCATCCTGTTGTGCCAATAGGTCTAACATAGAGAACTAATAAGGGTCTGTGTAATGTAGTTCAGCATGTTTAAGAAATGATCAGTGTTATCAGATCCTTTCTATCTGTGTACAAGTCCTTTGCCCCAATGACAGGTGTAAACATTTGAACTCAAATTAAGATGCCATCTCCATAAGATCAAGATCTTGAGTTGTCTAAATGAGCATTTAGCAGGCTTGGGAGGGTTACTTTAAAAATGTATTCCGTTACAGTTACAAATTACTTCATAAAAAAAGTATTCAGTAATGTAATCCAAGTACGACAATATAAAAAGTAATGTAATCTGATTGCTTTTGGATTACTTCAAGGTTACACACACACACACACATATATATATATATACATTTTGTTTTCAAAAAAGGAATTTCTTTTTCTTATCTTACTTTCTTTTGTTTATGATCTGATGTGACTTTTATATTTTTAAGCTCTAAACAACAACAACGATAATAGATAATAGATAATTTATCAGATTTGTAAAATATTTTTTATTGTTGAGACCCATTCAAAAGTGTGTTATTTAATATTATTTAAATGTTATTTAAATAATATTATTTCTTCTCAATTTCTGCAAGTTTTTAAATGTTACACGTTCCACACTTTTGAATGGGTCTCAACAATAAAAAATAGGCAGAGTTTGCACTGTACAACCATGTTGTTTGCATTTCCTTTTTTGACAACAAAATAGCAGCGAAATTTCCATGAATTGAAAGTGTTTTTCCCCACAGGCAGCATCGTTTCAACTAGCAGCAGTGATTCAATCTGCGTCCGAGGAGATTGTAGACGGGTGTTATTTGCGCATGCACCAGCGGGTGGCTAGCGTGAGTCATCACTGGCAACAGAACCAGGAAATACTGTATAATCAAACAGCGCTTAATATGTGTTATTTTGGCAAAATAATGATTTATTTAGTTTTAAATGAAACGATTGTAATCCTGATAGTATCCCCCCTTTTTTTCAAAATGTTACTGTAATCTGATTAGTACGTTTTTTGACGTAACTGTAACAAGTTACAGTTACTGGATTTTTGTATCTTGATTAAGTAACGCCGTTACATGTATTCCGTTACTCCCCAACCCTGGTATTTAGTGAGATCACGCAAATAAAGTGACTAAAGGTCACAGTGTAATTCAAGTCTGCGAGCACCGGTCATTAGGTTTGATAATTTAGACTTAATTTAGCCTTAGCACACTGATTTACATTTCAGACATTATTTGAACTGATTACAGGTTACAAACAGTCACTGATAAGAAAGTGTCCTGTGTGTGTTTGTTATAAACTCTGCCCTTTAGCTCTCAAGCCCTAGAATCAGCAGGATTTAGCACTGAAGATTGCCTGAATGTACTCAGATAAAAGTAGTACTGATTGTACACAGACCTTTGGAGTCAGAGAGAGAAGTTAAAATTGTTGAGCTGTAGAGAGTGATTCAATGAGACCAGGAGTGTACAAAGTGAGTGTCTGCTTATTCTGTTGGATTTATTGTCACTGTTTGGTTTAGGGATGTGCAAAACTACATATTTTCAAAACTAGTTGAGTAATGGAGTAATGACTAGTAATGGTTCTTAAACATGTAGTCATCATTTACTCACCCTCAAGTTTGAGTGTATTTGTTCTGTTGAACACAAAAGATATTTTGAAGAATGTTGGTAACCAAACAGTTGATGGTAGACATTCACTTCCATAATCAGTGGAAGTCAGTGGTTACCGTCAACTGTCTGGTTACCAACATTCTTCAAAATATCTTCTTTTGTGTTCAGCAAAAGAAAGAAACTTGTACATGTTTGGAACATCTTGATGGTGAGTAAATGATGACAATTTTCATTTTTGGGTGAACTCTCCCTTTAACTGAAAACACCACTGCTAAAAATGTTAAAAGTCTAAAACCTGCTGGGCGACCATTGTGACCCTTCTTTAGTATGAATTCAGAATTTTTATTTTATATAAAAAACTTAGTTATAGAATGTTAGAAGAAATTCTTCATGTTTGTTTGTGTGTTTCTGCATTTTATCCTTGTACATGTATAATCATATCTGTCTCTGTAGGTATGCCGGGCTCCAGGTACGTCAGTGTGGAGGGTTGGAGCAGTAAGCAGGTAGCTGGCTGGCTCAGAGAACAGGGGTTTCGTGAATATGTGGATCTCTTGTGCTCTAAGCACCGTTTAGATGGTGCCAGCCTGCTGTGTCTTACAGAGACTGACTTGCGGTCTCCTCCGCTGGAGCTTAAGGTGCTGGGTGATATCAAGAGATTGATGCTGGCTGTGCGGAGACTACAGAGACAACACGCAGCCCATGTGCACTCAGGGTCAGAGGTCAGTGCATTGTCTCCCATACACACTGACGGAAAGGACCTTGTCATCTCTAACGGCTTCACAGAGCGAGGGTCAGGAGACCACCAACACTGTAATGGGGCAGTCACTACAGTTGGCGGTGAACACAGTTACTCAAACGGGAAGCGTAAGCAGTATTGTGGTCGGTTGGACCCGGAGTACTGGAAGACCACCCTCAGCGCACTCTACGCCATGCTGGTGTGCGGAGTGACATCATTTGTCATGGTGCTAGTGCATGAGAGGGTTCCTGACATGAGGACGTACCCGCCACTTCCAGACATATTTCTAGACAGGTGAGTTATATCTGGATGGGTGGGGTGGATGTAATTTTGGGATAGGTGTGTTATATTGCTTCACCAGTGTTAAAGGGTTAGTTCACACAAAAATGAAATTTCTGTCAATAATTACTCACCCTCATGTCATCCCAAACCGTAAGACCGTCGCTCCTCTTCGGAACACAAATTAAGATATTTTACTACCAGCAAGGTAGTAATGCAATGATGTTGCTGCCTATGTTGGTTCAGATACTATCGAATTTCATCAAAAATATCTTAATTTGTGTTCCGAAGATGAACAAAGTCTTACGGGTTTGGGACGACATGAGGGTGAATAATTAATGAGAGAATTTTAATTTTTGGGTGAACTAACCCTTTAAGACAGATACATTTTAATAGCATTTATTTAAACCTCATCTGAAAAACTTTGTTTCCATTAATCAGTTCATGACAGTGAATCAAACATTCTTTAAATATAAACAATAAACATATGTAATATTATTTGCATATGTAAATATATGTAATATATCTGTTACTATGCAATGATCGAACAGTTAGTAATGAACTCTATCAAATGATTTCAAAATTAAATCAAAATAATAAATGATTCATTCATTTAGTAGAAAAAAATTTAAAATTTTGCTTGATTATGTCTTCTAGATTTATTTATTTTTATTTTACGTCTTTAAGTAAACATTTTGAATGTGCTTAGCAACAGAGGTCAAAATGATTCCTCTGACTAAGAAAAAAAAATCACACTTTTGGCCATTTCAAATTTTTCATTTTAATCTGTTTATGCTCAGTATCTTGTTTTTCTTATGGTTTGAGAGTGTTAACATGAAGCATTATAACTCTTTTTATTTGTGTCAGTGTTCCCAGAATTCCTTGGGCCTTCGCCATGGCTGAAGCATGTGCAGTGGTGTTGGGTTCCATATTAATGCTGGTGTTGTTGATGCACAAACACAGGTAAACACACAGAAAATGCAAACCAGCACTTAGAGACCCTTTATAAAGTTTACTGTGGTCTCACAACTGTTGCATATTGTTTGTATTATAATCTTCTCAGAGACAACACTTGCTGGTACTGAAAATGCTTCATTACTATGAAAATATCATGTAAATGTTATTGTCATGTTTGATAGAGGTAGTCATTATCAGACAGAGAGCCTTTTCTAGATGTAATTTGACTATGTAGACTAGGCTATAGTATTTGGTTGATGGGTTTACAGTAACATTTAAGAGTTGGATTTGTTTTTTTCATTGTGGTAAAACAGTGAATTTCATATTATTGTTATTTTGCTCATTGTGGACCCATGATCTTTTTTCCCCATCTTACTGTAACTTCTTTCATTTTTGTGTGTGTGTGTGTGTGTGTGTGTGTATTAGGTCCATTCTGTTTCGCAGGCTGTGTAATTTGACCGGCACTGTATTCTTGCTCCGCTGTGTCACAATGTTTGTTACTTCACTGTCTGTACCTGGTCATCACCTACAGTGTTCAGGCAAGGTGAGGAACATGCATATATAGACACATATATCTTTCTCATTTTCTGTCTTGAAGGTGCATCTGGGGTGGTTAAAGGGATAGTTCACCCAAAAATGAAAATGTTGTCATTACTTATCCACCTGCAAGTGGTTCCAAACCTTTATGAGTTTCTTTCTTCTGTTGCACACAAAAGAAGATATTTTAAAGAATTTTGGTAACCAGACAAAAATGACTATGGAAGTCAACAGGTGCCATCAATTGTTTGGTTACCATCATTCTTTAAAATATCTTCTTTTGTGTTCAACAGAAGAAAGAAACTCGTACAGGTTTATTTTTCTCTGAGAAACTCCTTCCTGATATTGCTCCACTATTTTTCACCACAGCATTGGGGGAATTGGTGATCCTCTGCCCATCTTGACTTCTGAGAGACACTGCCACTCTGAGAGGCTCTTTTTATACCCAATCATGTTGCCAATTGACCTGATAAGTTGCAAATTGATCCTCCAGCTGTTCCTTATATGTACATTTAACTTTTACGGCCTCTTATTGCTACCTGTCCCAACTTTTTTGGAATGCGTAGCTCTCGTGAAATCCAAAATGAGCCATTATTTGGCATGACATTTCAAAATGTCTCACTTACAACATTTGTTACGATATGTTATGTATATTCTATTGTGAATAAAATATAAGTTTATGAGATTTGTAAATTATTGCATTCCTTTTTTATTCACAATTTGTACAGTGTCCCAACTTTTTTGGAATCGGGTTTGTATAAATCGTATATGGAATTTATGTTTTTACTTGATCAAAAATACAGCATTGTGAAAAATTATTACAATTTTAAATAACTTTTCTGTTGTGATAAATTGTAATTATCAAACATTTTAAATTTGCTGCTCAAGAAATATTTCTTGTATTAATATTGAAAACAGTTGTGCTGCTTGATATTTTTGTGGAAAATGTGATACATTTTTGTTCAGCATTTTTTGATGAATAAAAAGATCGAAAGAACAACATTTATTTGAAATAGAAATCTTTTGTAAGTTTACAAATATTGTTACTGTCACTTTTGATCAATTAAAAATGCCTTGAGGAATAGGGTGATGTGGAAATATGTTGAGTCAAGGCGTTTAGTGAAATTCTGTGGTATTATTTGAAATGTTGGGTATCTTATTTCATGTACTAGTCTTGTTTACATTCTCTCTTCTACATATCTCTTTACAAGAATTTTCTTGACAGTTTAAACAATGCACTCTTGATTTGATCTGAAAGGTACAAAGAAAGTCTTTATGTCATTACTTCAGTATAATATCAATATGTACAAACAATCCTTATTTGAATTAGCTTTTATTTTTATTATTTTAGTTTTCATGTTAATTTTTAGTTTAATTTGTACTCATTTAATTATGTGCTTTTGTAATTTTATTAGTTTTTGTTTAAAATATTTAGTTTTAGTGTCTTTATTTCCAGTTAATAATTTTAGGACTTCAACTTAAACTTATTTCAGCTTATTGCCAAGGCAACATTTTTAATTTTTGTTTAGTTTAAGTTTTTCAGCTATTATTTGTTATTTTATTTCAGCTTTATTATTTAACAGAAATGTTTTTTATTTATTTTTTTTATTTAACGATAATAACCCTGATATAAATTAACCATACTAATTTTGTAGTTTTAATAATACTATTTAATATTTTAATTAATTTTTCTATTATTAAAAAATTTAAACTCTGTTTCTCCCTCTATTTATATTCCTCTTCAGCCTGATGATCATCTATCTGTGCAATGCATATCTGTGTTTTTCAGATGTATGGTGACGCATGGGCAAAAGTGCAGCGTGCACTGGACATCTGGAGCGGGCTCGGCATGTCTTTAACTGGTGTCCAAACATGTGGCGATTACATGTTCAGCGGACACACTGTTGTTCTCACCATGCTCAACTTTTTTGTCACTGAATGTGAGTGTACACAAATGGCGTAGAGATTTACTCATTTTAAATATCTAGCACTGAACTTGATCATCTGTGATTCAGTGGTTTGATCAATGTCTTTCTGTGATTTTTAGACACACCACGTAACTGGAACTTCATCCACACCATGTCTTGGGTCCTAAACTTGTTTGGAATCTTCTTCATCTTAGCGGCTCATGAACACTACTCCATCGACGTCTTCATTGCGTTCTACATCACCACCAGACTCTTCCTGTACTACCACACGCTAGCAAACACGCAGGCCTATCAGCACAGCCGGCGAGCGCGTATCTGGTTCCCTCTTTTCTCTTTCTTTGAGTGCAACGTGACCGGACCAGTTCCAAACGAGTATAGCTGGCCTTTCTCCAAACCCGCCTTCATTAGGAAACTTCTAGTATAGGCCATCTGTGTTTGTGTTTAGCTTAGACTTTTGTCTTAGACAGTCTTCAAATGTGGAGTTTTGGGGAAATTATTTATTTTTTTTATTTATTGCTTTTGTTCACTTTCTTTGTAAGACTGTATTCTCTCTAAATCAGAACATTGTTTTGGTGACTTTAACTTCTTATAATTTCACTATGTTTGCCTATATAACTATAAAGCCCACATACATCTCGAAAGGCTTCTTCTTTTTTTTTTTTTTCTTATTCTGCAGAATCATATTTTCCATTATCTGGTAAAGCAGTTTTGAGTGCTTACAATTGCAGATTTATGTTATTCTAACCATTAAGCACATAGTATTTCAACTCCTGAACACTAACAGTATGTTTAACAGAGGAAAAGTGCTAGTATACATTCAGTCTTTATTAAATAATGATGCCTCATGCTGCCTATGCTATGTCATAATGGTGCGTATTTAAAGTCTTACAGCCACAGAGATATAATTCTTGTTTTGCTAACATGTTTTTTGACATTTTGTAATTAATATGTGACTATATTGTATAAATAGATAAAAATTTTTGATGCAATTCTAGGAATAGATTACAAGTATGAAATGTTTTGCCAATATCAGTATCAAAGACACATTCAGCACTTTTATACGGACTTCATTGGTTAAAGGGAGGGCATTTATTTTTGTGCATGTGGTGTTTGTGAATGTAACACATAAATTCTAGTACTGTTTCTTTTTTGTTGTTTTATTTAAATGTAACTTGACTTCTGCCTTATCAATTGGGGTCCCCAGAGGATACTTACTGGAAAAATAAAAGTTTACAGACTCATTAAACTCTTCTATGTGCGTTTTTATACACCAAACTAGCAGCATGACAAATGTCCAGTGTGTTGTATATTAGCTTATTATGACATTATGTTTCTATTTATACAGTTAGGTGTGATATATAAAGTAGCTTAGAATAAACAGCACTGTTTGATTGGAGATTAAATGATTTAACTGTTCAACCTGTGTGATGTAGATTACAAGTTTTTATTACAAAAAGGGTCACACCAAATAGTTGATTTAATCTAGCATACTAAAGTGAACTATAAAAAAAAGCAGTTTAATTTCAATATTGTTTATATTGGTGCAGAAATCATTACATGAAATATGCCGTGTTATACTATAACATGTCACCGTCAGGTTGTTGATCACAAGGAAGTGGATAGAGGCTAGAGGATCTTTGTGATGAGACAAGAATACAAGTGAAGCTTATTTCACTTGTATTCTTGTTTATTTTTATTTTAGAAAGTACTTAAATGTAATTTACCTTGCTCCAGCATCAGCTGTTTTGGCTTACCTCTACCTCCCCAACTCCACCAACATAATTTAGACATCTTGATACCAGACTCATCTTCCAAGCATTAGTAGTCCCACTGGGGAGTATCAATAAGCTCAAGCTGAAGCTGCTTCCTCGAACCCCTCCACTGCGGACAGCTATAGCCAAATACGTTTAACCATAGCTTAAAGATTATATGGGCAAACTAACTTGTGAATGAACCCTGTGAGCAACCAGACAACATTGACATAATTGAAAATGTTATAAATAAACCAAGAAACCTCACATGAAGACATTAATGAAAATTTTATAGGATTTCTATGAAATGTTTTTATTCATTCTGTTTTTGATTATTTTAATACTTAAAGTCATACTTTAATACTTCCTACGTTAATTACTTAAAGATAATAACAATGTTGCCTTGTTTAACTCAGTTGTACAATCAAAATGTTACATTTCTTTTAAAGAACTAAATATTTTTAAGTGTATTGCCTGAACTTTATTATGATCCAGAATAGGGAGCAAAAAGGCTCTATTTTTTTTATGCAGTTATGATTAATGCCAACACATAAGAAGTGACATGAACAAACAGGCTCAAAGTATTAATTAATTGCTCTAGATTAATGACCTTACCTTCCATCATAGGAGATAACCAGTTCCTGTTTATTAATGGAGGACAAACTTGTCATTTTTTGATTTATCACAGCGGTGGTATGATATAAAAAGGTGTGAGATTGTCTGTTCGGCCACTGGTCAAGTCCTAACCTTTCTTTCATCTGCACCTGCTTTAGCTGGATATTGCAAACATTTACAACATGGTACAGTATAATACAGCCTTTTAGAAGTCTTTACCACAAGCAAGTACTACTTTTGGTATTAGCTCTGTCTTCTTTTACAATCGGGGAGTGTCTGTAATTAATAATTACACAAAAAATAACATTCATATTTCATTGCTGGAACGTTCATTTTTTAAAATACACGTTGTGAACATGTTTAACTGTCCAGTAACTTCTCATCTTCTCAGGTGCGTTTGTTGAGAGTGTGTATTCTCCTCTTCATGGTGGTCTCCTGTAGTGCTGAGTGCTACATTCAGAAACCTGAAGTTGATGTGTTATCCCCCGAAGACATAACAGACCATCTACAAGGTGACTAAAACTGTTCAAAGCCTTTTCTTTCTGATATATGTTTCTGCTGGAAGTTAAAATAAATATACAATTACTTTGTATTACTTTATATTTAACATTTAAACAATATTTGACTTGATTAATATTTTAATTATTAAAATGTGTCAGGTTTATAATTCATTTATAACCAAGGAGCATACAAGTTAGGATAAACCACAGCTGTTATAAAGGATCATTTCTGTAAGCTCTCCATCTAGTGTCCCGATTTAAATAATGGTTGTCAGTTATCATAAATAATTTGCATACAGTTTTTCTGTGGTTCTCTACATGCTTGTTTATTTAGGTTGTGTCGACTCAGAGGGAGAAACTCATGACTTCGACTCTGAGTGGCAGAATGACTGTTACAACTGTCTCTGTACACAATTTGGCATTAGATGCTGTAACAAGTAAGTTTAGTAGTTGGGCATGATATTAAGTCCTTTTATAACCATTCTGTTTTCAGTAATAATACAAAGCTTATATATGATATTGTGTGTGTGTGTGTGTGTGTGTGTGTGTGTAGGATCCCAACAGCAATAGAACACCCTGAGGAATGCAAAATGGTTGTTGACAAAACAACCTGCTCTTTCACCCTAGTACTTGTTTCAGACCACAACAAACCATGCGAATTTGCCTAACACAACTGGAAGCAATCACGCATCTGCGGAATAAGTCTCAGATTGGGTGAAAAGCCTTACAAATACAATAAAGGCTTAACTTTATAATCTTACACAATAAAATGATTTATCTGGCTTTTTCTGGATTTTAATCCATTGTAAATGTGCAGAATTGTTCACCTAGGCAAATTTGCAAATATCATCTTCTCTGCTGGTTCTGGAGTGTCTAGCTTGAGTTCAGAAATAGAATTGACTTTTTACATTGGTTTTATGTTATTTGTGCTCTATTCACTACGATGTATTTTTCGGCTCTATATCAATAATCATGTCATTTATTTGAAATATGATGTATGATTGTTAAGTTTTTTTCTGTTTCTTTGTTGCTTTTGCTATAAAAGTAAATGCAAAATTTTTCACTTTGTTTTTATGTTTTGTATCAAAGCAAGGATTTTGCATGTGCATGATTATTGTATGGCTACTGTCTTTAAAAAATAATGATATATTATAATTTTTAGGCCTACTTAATTGTTAACTTTTATTTGACTTAGCTGATGAAAAAAAAAAAAAAAAAAATCCCATCACATTCCAGGAATTCACCAATGAAAGAACTAAATTACTAAGGTTTGCTCTTGGTCAATGAGGCCAGTAAATACTTTCACTTAAAAACCTTTGTCACTAAAAATTTTGTCATAATGACATGCTGGAGTAAGATTTTCAACATTATTATGTAGATGTTAGTAAATCTATTTCTCAAAAAAAAAAAATTTTTTTTAAATGTAGCGTCATAGATATATTATTATACTTTTGTTAATATTTTGAATTAGTATATTTTCTGTGTACATTTAAATTTTAGTCAGTTTTAGTATGTTTGTTTTGTCATTTTATTATTATTTTTTTGTGTCTTATATTTAAATATGTCTATATGGTTATTAAGTTTAATTAAGTTTGGTAACACTTTATTTTGATGGTCCCTTTAGACATTCTGTTGACTATAAGAAACATTGTACATACATGTCAACTAACTTTCACTAGAGTATTAGACTGTCTGTATAGTGTTAATTGATATGTAGGTGCAATGTTCCTTATAGTCAACAGAATGTCTAAAGGGGACCATCATAATAAAGTGTAACCTTAAGTTTTTGTTTTTAGTTGTAGTTCTGGTTGCATTCTAAGGTTTCTAAGGCCAAATAATTCAAGTGGTGCTCTGCTTTGACGTGAAATGCCGCTTTTTGTGACCATAGTATTTATCTTTGAATGAGACCTGGGGCCTGTATCATGACGCTAGTTGAACAAACTCATGGTTATAGGATTAGTTTTGAGTTGACAAAACCAAACCACTCCTCTTTGTTGGTACCATGATGCTTATCATCAGCTTTCTTTGTCAACTCAGGCTTTCATCCTGAGTTCGTGGAGCGCGTGCACATGAATGCGTGACATCAGTGGTGAACAGCCAATTACATGCCTTGCAACAGAGAGAAACTATGATTCACTTCTCGCGAGACAGCCAGCACGATTCAAAACTCTTTTGCTGAAGGTTAAGAGATTGAAGAAAATTAAGTATTTAAACTAATTTACACTGACGAAAATACTTGTCCGTGAAAGAGGACAGATAAAAGAAATTGTCTTGCTCTATCAATTCAATTCAATTCACATTTATTTGTATAGCGCTTTTCACAATACATATCGTTTCAAAGCAGCTTTACAGAGAATGCATGTCAACATTACAATTTAGAGAATGCAGTTAGCTAATAATGTAATAATATAGGCGATTTATTTACAATCACTGTTAGCAATTTAATTGAAGGTAGAAGCAATGAGCTCCTGGAAAAATGAATTACATATTAACAATAATTAGGATATATAGAAATTTTGGAATGTGCGTGTTGATCCAGATGTTATCAGTGCAAGTAAAATTTGTATAGAGACTCAAACATGTACAAACCCAATTCCAAAAAAGTTGGGACACTACAAATTGTGAATAAAAAAGGAATGCAATGATGTCGAAGTTTCAAATTTCTATATTTTATTCAGAATACAACATAGATGACATATCAAATGTTTAAACTGAGAAAATGTATCATTTTAAGGGAAAAATAAGTTGATTTTAAATTTCATGGCATCAACACGTCTCAAAAAAGTTGGGACAAGGCCTTGTTTACACAAAAAATAACATTCATATTTCATTGCTGGAACGTTCATTTTTTAAAATATACGTTGTGAACATGTTTAACTGTGCCTGTGTGGCATCCCCTTTTTATAACAGTCTGCAAAAGTCTGGAGACTGAGGAGACAAGTTGCTCAAGTTTAGGAATAGGAATGTTGTCCCATTCTTGTCTAATACAGGCTTCTAGTTGCTCAACTGTCTTAGGTCTTCTTTGTCGCATCTTCCTCTTTGTGATGTGCCAAATGTTTTCTATGGATGAAAGATCTGGACTGCAGGCTGGCCATTTCAGTACCCGGATCCTTCTTCTACGCAGCCATGATGTTGTAATTGATGCAGTATGTGGTCTGGCATTGTCATGTTGGAAAATGCAAGGTCTTCCCTCGAAAGAGACAACGTCTGGATGGGAGCATATGTTGTTCTAGAACTTGGATATACCTTTCAGCATTGATGGTGCCTTTCCAGATGTGTAAGCTGCCCATGCCACACGCACTCATGCAACCCCATATCATCAGAGATGCAGGCTGCTGAACTGAGTGCTGATAATACCTTGGGTTGTCCTTGTCCTCTTTAGTCCGGATGACATGGCGTCCCAGTTTTCCAAAAAGAACTTCAAATTTTGATTCATCTGACCACAGAACAGTTTTCCACTTTGCCACAGTCCATTTTAAATGAGCCTTGGCCCAGAGAAAACGCCTGCGCTTCTGGATCATGTTTAGATATGGCTTCTTTTTTGACCTATAGAGTTTTAGCCGGCAACGGCGAATGGCACGGTGGATTGTGTTCACCGACAATGTTTTCTGGAAGTATTCCTGAGCCCATGTTGTGATTTCCATTACAGTAGCATTCCTGTATGTGATGCAGTGCCGTCTAAGGGCCCGAAGATCACGGGCATCCAGTATGGTTTTCCGGCCTTGACCCTTACGCACAGAGATTGTTCCAGATTCTCTGAATCTTCGGATGATATTATGCACTGTAGATGATGATAACTTCAAACTCTTCGCAATTTTTCTCTGAGAAACTCCTTTCTGATATTGCTCCACTATTTTTCGCCACAGCATTGGGGGAATTGGTGATCCTCTGCCCATCTTGACTTCTGAGAGACACTGCCACTCTGAGAGGCTCTTTTTATACCCAATCATGTTGCCAATTGACCTGATAAGTTGCAAATTGGTCCTCCAGCTGTTCCTTATATGTACATTTAACTTTTCCGGCCTCTTATTGATACCTGTCCCAACTTTTTTAGAATGCCTAGCTCTCATGAAATCCAAAATGAGCCAATATTTGGCATGACATTTCAAAATGTCTCACTTTCAACATTTGATATGTTATCTATATTCTATTGTGAATAAAATATAAGTTTATGAGATTTGTAAATTATTGCATTCTTTTTTTATTCACAATTTGTACAGTGTCCCAACTTTTTTGGAATCGGGTTTGTAAGTTCACATCATATTTAAAGTTTATTTACAGCTTATTTATATTACATATGATCTGTATATATTAATATTCATTAAAACTAAATGCTTAATAATAAAACTAAAGTAAAATCGCTTGTGTGTAATAAATTAATAATAACATATATCATATAATAATTATATAATATATATATAATTATATATTAATAATCATAAAATAATTCTAAGTAATTATCATTAAAGCCAGACAATTTTATTGTTAAATATTTTTTTTGCTATATAGTGATCTTTAATTTGGAGGAAAAGAAACTGGGGGAGTGACTTTATTACATTGGATGTGTCAGTGTCAGTTTGCTCACATCTGATTGGCCCAATTTCGGTTTGAGATCTCTAAACCAGAACATAACCTGCCCCAGAGCAGGTTAGCCGTGGAGCGTAAGTTACTATGGTGATGAACACCGCTAAAAGCCAAGTCACTTTCATGGTACCTTAAACCCAGGATTGGCGCAAACTAATCTGAAATTTACCTGGCTACCCAGCTAATCCGGCTTCATGGTACAGGTCCCTGGTTGTATTCTCCCCACGGAGTGCAAAGATTTTCAGCAGTTAAAAGGTTATTGGCTTCAGTGGCTGTTTACACAGAATGTGTTTTTGAATTCCACTGTGCTGCTTGTCTATTGTTTTTCTATGTAAACATAGGCAGGGTGGTAGTGTTTGACCATTGTGCTCATGTCTTTTGCAGCATCTTGTGTATGACAGGCTCAAATGTGGCGCTCAGGTTAAAAGAAGTTCTTCTGCTCTTCGGTGATGCTTGGACCAGGACAGTGTAAGAACTTTTTACAAAAACGTAATTCCTCAGAATCTCTAATTTGACTAAGGAGAAGCATGAATAAAGACCATTCTTTCAGTTCTTAAGAATATTTATGAACTGGACTTATCCCAAACAATATATTATTATTCTGTGATGAATACCGACTCATTCAATATGAAGTGACATGATCAAACATAGGCTCAGAGAATTAATTCGATGGAAAGCTTAAATGGAGAATGAGGATCCGATATTTCCTTCGTGAGGAAACCCAGTTCCTGTTTATTTAATGGAGGACAAGCTTATATAATGTAACTTTAAACCAAGTAGCATATGTGCTTAAATCACTACTTTATAAAGATAAACCACAGGATTCAACCACAAGATTTATGTAGGCACTCCTTTCTCACAATTGACTACATGCACTCATTTAAATAATGATTGTCAGTTATCATAAATAATATTTTCCACAACAATAACAACATTGTAGGATCCCAACAGCAATACAGCTCCATAAGCTCCTCTTCTTTCACCCTAGCGCTTGTTTTAGACCACAGTAAACGGCACAATCACACTACAGAATAAGTCTCTGATTGGGTAAAAGAATTCTATATTTACCAAAGAATAAAAGCAAGAATTTGCGAGTAAGGCATCTAACCCTCATCCTAATCCTAACAACTGAAACCATATGTACGCAACAATCATAATCTGGATGGCCTTATAAATGTGTTTTTTATTATTATTATTAATTATTCTGATAGATTTTTGTTATATACATCATCTATCTGTATGAAAAAATTAAGTTCTTATTTCTTTCTTCAGCATCTTAATGGTTTTAATTACCAAGTGATTGAAACGTGTTATATTAGTTATGTGTTAGTTACATTCTCAGAATCCCTAACCTGATTAATGAGAACCTCAAATAAATGTGCAGTCCTTCTAGTTTTATATTTACTTAGTAAACATTTAAATGCTTATTTGAAGATATATCAGTTATAACAAATACTGCAGTTATATTCAAATTCTTCGGCAAACAGATAACACAACTATACAAACAAACACATAGGCATGCAAAAAACATTGGATGTCAACAGACCTTTAGTGGGAAGAGGGGGCAGATTATTTTTAAGCAGTTTAAAGAATGCTTGTTGGCATTTCATTAAACATTTTGATAGGTCATCTTATTGCTCACCAACTCTCATTACAACATGGTACTGTAGTTTGTTTATTGCTTTTCTTAAGAGGGAGTTTTATGGGGTCTTTTCCACAATATGCTCCAATGCTTTCTCGAGGTCTCTTCAAGAAGACTGGCCAGTGCTTTTTTTTCCCCTGCAATATGATACAATGTAATTTACAGTCAAATTTAAGGCCACCAGCATGGTTCCTAAAAAGACAGCACACTGAATTGATGTGGGCTCAGAAGAACAGAATAGTACAAGACGAGATGAGATGAGATGAGATGAGATGAGATGAGATGAGATGAGACTAGACTAGACTAGACTAGACTAGACTAGACTAGACTAGAATAGAATAGAATAGAATTCGTTGTTTAAATGTATCTTTATGCCACTCCAAGTGAGGGAGTTTTACATGTATAATAGGCTACAAATTAAAGGTGCTATAAGCCTACTTTTTCTGTTTTGATACCAATTTCTTCCCACAGAGCACAGAATTATTTTGTTCAACAAAAGTGAATATCTATTGGTATGTCAAAATACAATAAATGTAGCCCATGCAACTCTCTGAAATTGAAGTCTTCTAAAGCAATTTAATAGTTTTATGTAAGAAGCAATACATAATGCTTTTCCCTGTTAATTCCACCATATATTATAAATATAAATTGTTGTTCAATTATTGTAAAAAAAAGACTATAAGTAACATCTGTGATTTTGAAGGCAGTGTGTCCCATGTGAAGAGAATTCTTAAGAAGTGCTTACTGATGTTTCATTGAACATCACATGTTCTCATATTCCTCTGCACAGCATGGTACTATACAACTTTTTTGGGATCTCTTTCACAGTATTGGACAGTGCAAAATTGTTTGAACTGTATATTAAATAGTTTGAACAATTAAACTGAATTTTCAAATCTGATGTAAAATTATGTCTGATGTCTCTTTGTCCTCTCTTTCAGTTGAGACTTTTACAAACATTTCTCATTTACAGAGCACTTTTAGATCATTATTGCATAGGGCTTGAAATTTTACCTTTGAATAAGAAATTTAGAAGAAATTTAAAACTCTTCCAATGATGCAAATTGTTCATTATTGCTTTTAGACAACTCCCGATTCCTTATATGACCTTCTAAGTCATAGGGTTGAAGCCTATCTCGGTTTCCTATAGGCCAGAGGCAGGGGAAAGCACCCTGGACAGATGGCCAGTCCATCACACACACAGGCAATTTTTGACTGTCCAATTTACCTAATCTGCACGTCTGTAGACTGTAGGAGAAACCAGAGGAAACCCACGCTGACATACACACTCCACACAGAAAGGACTTGAACCAGGGACCTTCTTGCTGTGAGGCAACAGTGCTAACCACTGAGCCATAAATAAACTCAATATAATCAAATAAACTGAAACTGGTTTGTCTATGGGTTCATTTGGGGAAATTAGTCTGGTGATGCTCAGAGAGGAGAACAATATTTATTCCACTTCAAGCTAGAAAGTAATTATGTATATAGCGTTCAACCAGAAGCTGTTTCTAAAGGCTAATGCATGATTACAAAAAGAAAATAATTCCCCAACTACATTTCTGTTAAATTAAACAAATTTTATTACATACACAGCATTTGATCATTTGACCTAAGCCATGTGTGCACGGGCGAGGTCTTGTGTGCTCAGGCCACCTCAAAACAAGAAACTGCTCTGAACATGCTGTACAGAAGCGTGGAGATGATTTGAGAGTCTGGTCAGAGGATGTGATTCGTACAAAGCAAAATAATAAGTTACAATGAATTGGCTTCTAATTTGTTGATAGAAGTTTGTAGATTCATGGAGTGGATATTTTAGGTTTTTATTAAGTCATAAAGCCACCAAAAATTAAAATGAATTAATTACTTAGCATTCATGCACTCCACCAGTTCTTAATTATATTTACCAAAGAGCAATTTATCTAATTCTACAATGACCCCACCAATGCAAATTATTTGGTTTTGGATAAGTGCTGTAGTTTTCCAACAAGCAGAAGCAGAAGAGGGGGGTAAGGTTTAATCAATCATGCCACGATACAGCTGCTTTTGGTTGGAGGAAAAGTCTGTCAGAGTCATGCATGTGAATTTAGAGGTAGTATTTATTGTAGAATTTCAAGAGAGTTCCTAAAGTGTCTGTTGGTGTTTGATTGAACATCTTCTCATATTGCTCACCATATCTTACCATGGTACTGTATAATTTTCATCCTAAACAGCAGGTTTATGGGGTCTCTTTCACAATATACTGTTTTTGGGGGTCTCTTCTGGTACTGAATATTCTGTACAGCATGCATTTTCTTCTGTAATATGATTTATAATGTTTCTGTAACATAAAAGGAACCTATATGGGGAAGGGTCTTATGTGCGGTATGTTGTAGATGTATTTGGTAGTTTCCAGTTAAGCAATTATTTAAAATTCAACTATATATTTTTAGATTGCCTTTGTTATGTTGATTTTTTTGTATACTTTGCAACATATATTTACATCAAATTTAATGTCAAATAAGTTCATATTAATCTCCCAGTCCCTATTTTTCTTCTCTTTCAGTTGAGACTGTTGCTTGTGTTGCTTACAGCAGTGGTCTGCTGTAATGCCTGTACATTAAGAATGGAGGGCCTTCCAGATACCACTGACAGTCTACAAACAGGTGATGTTACTACCTGGGCAGCATTTCCCAAAAGCATTGTAAGCCTAAGTTGATTGTAGCTCCATTGGTGGCAATGGTTCTAGGATCAACTTAGGCTTACGATGCTTTTGGGAAATGCAGCCCGGTCTGCTGTGAAAAACATAACTATTCCCACATTTTTGCAAAATGTTAAATATGTGGCTGCAGTTATGAACTGCTGCAATTTCCAGCTGAAATGTCCACCAACTGGTGCTATAACATAACTATGCATGTTTTGGCAGATGAAAATTACAAATAACTTTATTGTTGCTTGCTGTGTATCTCCATTATGGTCTACTATTTATTCATTGATTGCTTGATTGATTCAGAATTTGTCGCTGCACCTCTCATTAAAGCATTGAGAGATGATGTTGTTGTGGGTGGGTTTAAATGCCCGTTGGGTTCAGAGACCGCGCATGGCTATACCAGTGGTTTGAAGATGCATCCCTGTTTAAGCGTTAAATTCACTAAATAAATATCTGTTTTTGGCCCCATCCAGTGGATATTTAATCTGTTATTTGCAGTTATGAAGTTAAAAAGTATATCTGTGTTTGTGTGTTTATTATCCTGGATAACAAAGTAATAATATTTGAAGCACGTTTCTATTATTTATTCAGGTTGTTTTGACTCTGATGGAAATCACCATGAAATGAACTCTGAATGGGAGAATGGAATTGAAACATGTGTCTGTGGGGATTTTGGAATCGTCTGTTGTGACAGGTATTTGCTATTTGGTATTTTTGGTATTTGATTTTTTTTCTGCCGATGGGTGCCCAGTGCCCACACTAAAATGTTGCGCTTCTGGCAACATTACATCCTGGAGAGAAGACGATTCTAGATCCAAGAGTGCACATGCAGGAGGACAACGTTTGAGCACGCACACGTAATATCTGAGCGAGAGAGAGCGCGCGTCCAGTTTTGCGCGAGAAAGGAATCTGCCTGTGAGCGAGAGATTCTTGCTTGCGCGTTTGATGCGCTCTCTTGTTACAATACGCGTGTTACGCTCTCGACATTTATCAGTATAGTAACGCAACAGAAACCCCCTTGAATTACCTATTAACGTGAGAAGAAAGTCATTTCTGAAAGTTGCAATCATTTTTTTAATTGGTTAAAATGAATGGAGAATATCTAATGTTTTTCCGTAGGTGCTCAGCTCGATCATTTCCGTGGGTGGAGCTCGAATATTCACGGGATCGGCGCATATTCGTTGGAAATATTTGCCATTAGGGTGGATGATTACATGCTTTAATTTGGGCAGCTTTGGGCAGCTCTTGTGGTTCTTATCCAGTATGTGAGATAGGGTGACCACCCGTCCCGCCTTGCGTTGTACCGCACAGCATTTTTACCCCTTGTCCCGCACGTCGCATACTGAGAAAATGTCCCGCATTTTCATCAGTCTGTTGGTTTTTAATTATCATATTAAGAAAACGTGCATGCGTTCTTTTGCCTTTTTAAGAAAGCATTTTAATTATTCTTTTTGCGGCGTAGTTTTTTACATATATTTACCAGCGCCTAGTCAGAAGTAACATCCAGTCAGAAGTATACAACAGCCGTTTTTTAAATCCTATCCAATGGTTGAAAAGAAAGGAGTAAACACGGTCAGTAGTAGGTTGTGACGGCTGTCAATCAAAATGTGGAGCGGTGATTCGTTCCATGTGTTCCCTGTCAAAAAACAAATGTATAATTCGGTAAATTAAAATTTTACAAGGCAGCATAATTGCAACAAAAAAGAGAAAATGTTCTTTTAGTAAAGACTGGGCTAGGACTAACCCTAGGCCGATAGAAGGGGATACCGAAAGAGTATTTTGCAGTCTATGTAAAAGCAGCTTTTCTATTTCACACGGAGGAGAATATGACGTTAGGCGTCACAGCACATGCGAATCACACAAGAAAAGGGAACAACAGAAAGATGCTGCCTTTGGCTCAGTGATGTTGAATTTCAATGACATGTAAAATAAAGTCATGTTATGTTACATTGTGATGTAGGCTAATGATGTTTTCTGGAAGGGACTAAAGAACAAATTATTCTATGTTCTATCAGCTGAAAGTCAGAATACAAATGTTTTTATTAAGTTAGACATTATATATAAGTTTCAGGTTATGTTTTATTGTTGGTAACATGTCCCACATTGTCCCACACAAACTTAGTAATCGTCCCACATTTGGTTTGTTTGATGGTGGTCACCCTAATGTGAGATGAAATCCTTCCTGTTGGTGTAGTGTGTTTACCGACTTTGCCGAAGCCCGCACTTAGCCTATTCCTTTGCGCTGTCCACTCAGCTGTCATGAGCGGGAAAACCTCTCTCTACGATTGCGTTGGTTGGCTTTTTCCACAGTTAGAACATGACGGCTGCACATATAGATTTCTAAATGCCAGTCACAGTTTTTATTATTTCTTACTGTGGTATTGTAATTTCAGGCATGAAAAATAATAATAATACTGACATAACTGATATCGAATCGAAGTTAGTGAATTGAAATCCATAATATTGTACTGATAAGCCTCATCTTTCCATTATTGTTACACTCTAAAAGATGCTGGGTTAAAATCAACCCAAGCTGGGTTGAAAATGGACAAACTCAGCGATTGGGTTGTTTTAACCCAGCAGTTGGGTTAAATTGCCCAACCTGCTGGTAGTTTTATTTACCCCAACTATTGTTTAAAAATGACTGTATGGCTGGCTTAAAATGAACCCAAAATAGGTTGGAAATTGAAAATCAGACACATAATTACTAGAGGCAACAATAATAATCAAAAGGTGAACATTTATTAATAAACAATTTAATACATGTTTATTGTTTAATTATATATTTAATATTAATAAATGTTAATTTCCAAAATATTTTGGGTTCATTTTAAGCAAGCAATACAGCAGTTTTTACACAATAGTTTGGTTAAATAAAACTACCCAGCAGGTTCAGCAAACATTTAACCCAACAGCTGGGTTAAAACAACCCAATTGCTGGGTTTGTCCATTTTCAACCCAACTTAGGTTGTTTTTAACCAAACATTTTTTAGAGAGTAATAATAGTTGCAACTTGCACTCTTAAATGTACATTTTCAAGTAACAAGTAACAACCATGTATTGGTTAATTGTTATAATAAATTTGCACTACAAAATACTTTAATCGTAAATCAAGACTTTGAAATTCGATGAAAAACATTTGTGTACTTCTAGAATTTATTTCTGCTGAATATGACCAAAATTATGACACTATTAATTTGTCTTTATGCTTTTTTTGTGAAAGCCCCTTTCCACCTGACTACACCTCTGGATCCTCCCCTGGAATCATCTTCGATTACTTTGGAGCTTCCACTGATAATGACGCTGGACAGTATGAAGACCTCATGTAAAATACTGAACAACCTTTACAGAAAATATGTCTCTTATTATTACTGTATGCCATTTTTAAAATCAATGAAATGTGTACAGTATGTATCTGTATGCGCCATTTTCAAGAAGCACTATTGCATTATTGCACTTTATGCAATAATTTGAGAATTATTTTGACCTATAAAATACAAACATACAATTTATAGATGACCTTCTGTTTGTGTGTGTTTCAGCAGTGATGAAATACACGTTTCGGCAAACATTTAACCCAACAGCTGGGTTTGTCCATTTTCAACCCAACCTAGGATGTTTTTAACCAAACATTTTTTAGGGAGTAATAATAGTTGCAACTTGCACTCTTAAATGTAAATTTTCAAGTAACAAGTAACAACCATGTATTGGTTAATTGTTATAATAAATTTGCACTACAAAATACTTTAATCGTAAATCAAGACTTTGAAATTCACTGAAAAACGTTTGTGTACTTCTGGAATTTATTTCTGTTGAATATGACCAAAATTATGACACTATTAATTTGCCTTTATGCTCTTTTTGTGAAAGCACCTTCTCACCTGAACCCATCCCTGAATCCTCCCCTGGAATCATCTTCGATTACTTTGGAGCTTCCACTGATAATGACGCTGGACAGTATGAAGACCTCATGTAAAATCCTGAACAACCTTTATAGAAAATATGTCTCTTATTATTACTGTATGCCGTTTTTAAAATCAATGAAATGTGTACAGTATGTACCTGCATGCACCATTTTCAAGAAGCACTATTGCATTATTGCACTTTGTGCAATAATTTGAGAATTATTTTGACCTATAAAATGCAAACATACAATTTATAGATGACCTTGTGTTTGTGTGTGTTTCAGCAGTGATGAAGAGCCTGCTGAACCTTAAGTTCCCAATCAGCCAGATTCCTCAGACTCACCTGAAGGCATTGCTGATGACTCTCATGAGTCAGCTGAGGACAGTAAATAATTCAAACATCCTGAACAGCAATTTTTTTTCCATTTAAAATCAAGGCTTCACCCTAATGAATGAGCCAATGTATAAAGCAAGCTAAGTAAAGTAAAATAAACATACCTGTGCATGCATCTGGTTGTTTGAGCATTTATGAAAACATGTTAGATCTGAACAATATAGCACTGCAGAGATACAGACAAAGTAAACTGACTGCTGAGGCAAATTTGTTTGAATATGTTAGGTCTACTGAAAATGTTTACATCAGGTTTAGTGGAGAAGTGATTTCTTAGCAATTTCCTGATTAAAGAGAATACAAATTAATTAATATGTGCTATTTTTGTATGAAAAGTCACCCAATAGCAATTGCTTTCTTTGCATTTTCCACCAGATTTCAGAAATCTTTGGCTGCAGCAGCTATAATGACTACTATGTGTAAAAGAAAGTTAAATTATATTTACACTGTGTTGTAGATGAAGAATTTTGTGTAAAAACATCTGGTTTACACTAAGACAAGTGCAAATAGCGATAGATTATATTCACACAATGTGTAAATAAAAGTCATGTCATCTACAAAGGGTGAATTGTCTGAACAACAGTTTACGCATTTCCAAATTATTATTTACCCACGCACAAACAATTTTATTATTAGTTACATTTTATTTGTGCTGTAGCCTATGCCATAAAAGAATTTTCAACAAGAAAATAAGAAAAGTCAATTTCAGTAAATAATAGGTTACCATTAAAGGTCAGTAGGTCACTTTTGGAGAGGCTAGAAATAGCGAGCTGGCTTTTTTTTTTAAGAGCCGCTGTGCAGCCAAAATTATATACCGGTTATCACTGTAAAGCTGCTTTGACACAATCTGCATTGTTAAAAGCACTATATAAATAAAGGTGACTTGACTTGACTCATGTCGTCCCAAACCTGTAAGACCTTTGATCATCTTCGGAACACACGTTAAGATATTTTTGATGAAATCCGACAATATCTGAACCACACATCCAGTGGTGTGCACAAGGGGGGCTGAGGGGGCTTGAGCCCCTGCCCCTTTGATCGCGAAAGTGACCTTTGCGGTCGCAATTCCCATTTCTCCCCCCCGGAATGCGATTTCGGCCGAGGGAGAAACCCCCCCACTAAAAATATTGGTAACACTTTACTTGAAGGGGTGTGCATAAGACTGACATGACCCCTTCATAATCATGACATGACGCATGTTTTATGGTTTTATGCATGTTTATGACAACTGTCATTAAATATAATTCGCTCAGTTATGTCATTTTTAATGCAAAGATGACATTGTTTGAGATGTCTTTGTTATGACAACTTGACATGAAACAATACATCATAACCTGTCAGTGTCTGTCATGACAACTTGACATTATTTAGCTTTATCGGTTAACATTACATTAAACTGTCATGTGGTTGGTTTTGACATTGGCTATCATGAGGCCATTATAATAGTGTCATGAATATTTTTCTTGACCTCAACTCCAGTGGTACAAATTGAATTTGTCATTAAAATGTCATTAAGTGTTAATACTCTGTCAAATAATTTTATAACAGCGTCATGAATTGCTTTCATTTAATGTTTTTTTTTTTTTTTTTTTAAGTTTCCTCCAACAGAAGGTCAGATGATAGACAATTTCAAATTTCTTTAAAATGATGACACTGTTATAAAATAATAGTACAACTTTATTTTATGGTCTTTTAACTAGTTGCTTATTACTATTAGCATGCATATTACTAGAATATTGGCTATTTATTAGTACTTATTCAGCACATATTAATGCTTTATTCTGCATGACCTTATTCTACATTCTTAATCCTACCCCATACCTAAACTTAACAATTAACTATTAATAAGCAGTAAATTAGGAGTTTATTGAGGGAAAAGTCATAGTTAACAGTTTATATGCGTTCCCTATACTAAAGTGTTGGACACTAAAGTGTAAAGGGTGGACTTCCTACAGGGGTTCAGGCTGTAGGGTTGCCAAGTGACTAAAGAAACGTTATCAGCGAGATGGCATAAAACTGTACATTTCTTGTCCATTACCACCCACTGCAACTTATACCAACAACGGAAATAAGCGCAGTTACAATAGCAAAATATGTGGGAGAGCGTTGCTATAGTGTGACAATATTGTATTGCAATAGGGAGCACATTAATGTTAATACTAAAAATCAAAACTAGTTAGCACATCATTTGTAATTGAAATGGTTTAATGACAATATCTGATTATGGTTACACTTAAAATAATTACAAAAGAGATGTATGAGATGATAAAATCATATACCATTAATCGTACCCAGCATGTATGTAAAAAGTTACCTGAGAGATAGAGAGAGAGAGTGAGAGAGGAAGAGAGGGAGAGAGAGGGCCATAGAGGACCCAAAAAAAGAGGCAGAGAATAAAAAGAGACAGAGCAACAGTTACAATCTTCTTTTATCCCTTCCTTGACCATGTGACTGAAACCCAAATGTGAGACATTCAAACTGACCAATCAGAAGATTAAAACTTCCCCCACTGTACTACAGGTGTGACAATTTGTATACCTCCAGTGTATATACATCTTATCATTGAATTTGGAGCGAATGCAATGAATGGACAAACATTTTTTGGTCCTGAGACTTCCACAGAAGATTTTATGTACCTTGTTTTATATATTTAGACCACTTCTATTATTGATTGTTATCAGGATGTGAAGATTCAACCAGTAGCCTGTAACAAATAGTGAAAAACATTGCCTACACTACCTTTAAATGCACTGCACACCAATAAGCATACATTTGTGTTTAGTGTATTTTTGAGGAAAATTTGTGTTAAAGGGACCTGAATGTGTTTATAATCTGTATCAAAAAGAACCTGATGCAGTACATCGTTCATGTCGCACGTGGGCAGTAAACACAATGCAATCACATGGGGTTATGCTTACAGTGTGAAGGCCAGCAGAATAGTTACAACAGAGATGGCACATTGCAAGGATGTGAGCTCAGAAGAAGCCCAGAGAGAAAGAGAGAGAGAGAAAGAGAGATGAGGTAGAACACCTGGAGTTGACTGAATCAGAGTCTTTATTCCCCCGACTGCCTGACAGCAATCTGCATAGGTGAGTTCTATGCTACACACAGAAAGATGCATGTTTCTACACCATACAGCGTTCAGTAATAAAAAATAATAATATGTATACAATAATTTATAAGTGTAACTTTATTTTATCTAATCAAAGATTATCAGTGTCACAGTTTAATTATTCTGTAGAGCATCTTCATGTGTTTTAAGTTTGATTCACTGTGAAGAGAGGACACTATGATATTAAGCATCTGTGGATGCTTTTTGTCTCTTTAACTAGGAAAGGTTGTGTTCTAATTAGTATTTTATACCTGATCAGTTTCACTTCCATATTGGAGATGTTGATATTGCAGCTCACATCAGCCATACATGCACAACATGCAAACATAGTTGGTCGGAATAGGTTGTGAAAAGCTTGAAGTAACCCGCTGTCCTCTGTTGGACTTGTTGACATAGACTGCAGCTCTTTGGTGTTGCCATGAAGTGAGGACACACAGGCAATTTTCTCCCTTGCACACATAAATGCACACACACCTCCTCAGATCAGTAGGTTTGTGCAGGTGGGCAGTATGGCGACAGAATCTAGTGATTTTTAAATCTTTATTTGGATAAAAAGCTGTGTCTCAGGGTTCAATTTTTTAAAATCTTTTTAAGGATGTTCTGCTTCTGATGAGCAGAGCATCCACAGATGACCACAATGTTATGTGTACACTAGTGGAAAATAAATAAACTGAAATGTATTTGAAATACATTTATTTTATGCTAAGTATACTATTTACATATTTATGTACTTAATGTAAATACCCTGCAATTGTACTTTTGGTATACTAAATTGATTTACTTAAAGTCTGCTAAATTGGAACAACTAATTTTGTACTTAATGTACTTTAGTTATCCAGAATAACTAAGGTCCAACTAAAGATATACTTAAGTATATTTGACTGTGCTAAAGTGCAACTATTGCAAGTATACTTTAGGTACACTTCAAATATCTTGCATTTAAAGATGGATATTATAGTCATCATACTATCCTTACTAATAGTGATATTAAAACACATTTTGAGCTTAATATTACGAAATGTGCACTGTGCACTAAAGAAGTACTCCAAATAAAGTTTAATTATAATATTTATATCAGTAAGTCTCAAGTGATGTCAGTAAATATGTTAATGGATTTGTAGTATATACTTAGTATGAAATAAATGTATTTTAAATTCATTGTGGTATAGGTTATTTTCACCAGGGTAGAGAGAATTTTCTGACTGAAATTTACAATTATCCTCGACCAAAAGGAGGTCAGAGGTCAGCACAACAGCATCTGTGATTGTTTTGAAAATGAAAATCATGTAGGCTACAAAGTATTTTAGTAAATAGCTAAAACCACATAGAATCCCAGAATGCCCCAGGCTTTAATATCAACTACATAATCTACAGCTCAGGTTTTGTATTATAGTTCAGTCAGTATGTGTGTGTGCATTTTAGTAGTATTTTATGGTTTGGTCAGAGTGACATGTAAACTGTCTAGATGAAAATCCACACCTGTAGAAGAAGAATGGAGTGAGGATGTGAGATTAGGATGATTATGAAAGGGAGCGAAAAGAATGAAACTGACAGAGAGAGAGTCCTCTCACAGGTGAAGAATAACATTTGATGATATTAAAGAAAAGGATATTGGTTGTAAGGCAGGGTAGAGATCACTCTTCCTTTTTTCCTCTCTTCATCACACAAAAACACATGTGCAGGTGTTACGAGCACTTTTATGCCATGGAGAGGGATTGTAATTTAACCTAACATTTTTGGATGGTCACACATTAAAATGATCTGGAAACTTTTTTAGGCCTTCATAGTTTTTTTTTTTTTTTTTTTTAAATACCTGTAGTATTCAAACTGTGAAAGTCTATTATAATATACTTAATTTCAAAAACTGATAATCCATCCAAAGAGTGAAATAATCACTCAATAATCAAAGCATTTCAATGTTTACTGAGTCAAAATTATAGTATCAACCAAGCATTATATTATATTATATTATATTAATAGCATTATTTCCAATCAAACTGTTTTTTAACTAAATGATGCTAAAATTGTAAACATATTTAATTGTTTGTGGTGGAAACACCTACAAATTTGACCATAACAAACTGATTTCTGACTCATTTCGGCTCTCTGTTTGCCAAGTTGCAGGTATGTTTGTTGATGAGAGAATTCTAATATTATATAATTAAAGCTGCAAGCAGCATATCGGGGTTCAAGCATTTAAGGCCTTTAAGCACATAAAAAGGTATTATATTTTATTTAGCAAGCATGTAAGCACTGGTTTCATTTTTAGCCAAAACCATTAAAAATATGTTTTTTAAAGCTTTTTAACAGTTATAGCGCCACCTATGGTCCGATCTCCATGAAAGTTGGCATGCTTCTTTAGAGTCATATGCTGCATGTGTTCACTTAATTCCGTGAAGTTCTGAGTTTTCGTTTAGGATTTATAGGCCTTTGGTTTATTTAGCCATGCCCATTTTCTAAATGACCCTGTTATAGCGACCCAAAGGGTAAAGTTCAACTTTGTTTTGATAATTATTGATCTAGAGAGTCCAGAGAATTGTCCTGCACTGGTGTTGTTCCGATCGGGCGAAAAACCTAGGACTAGTTCGGATCTAGGTTTTTCAGATATTCGTGAATAATTAATGAACGATTTGATTGACAGCCCTGGTTCTTGAGGCAAAGTTGTTCAGCATGAGGAGATCTATCAAATGATATGCATATTGTGTGGACCTGTGAAACCGCACGTGATTACAGAGGCATAAAACTCGTTAGGACCATGCCCACCGAGTTTCATTTCGATTGGCCTCCGTTAACCTTGTCTAATAGGTGCTCAAAATTTATTGGCCGATGGCGGCCATGTTTTTTGAGATACGCCAATGTCCTCATAGACTATCATGCCCCCTTGGACCAAGACACTGCACACTCTTTTCAGTATAATGAATAACGTCTTTTATGAAAGTTTTATGGTGTTTTTTCTCCCCTTTTTGGAGCTTGACAACCTATGGTCACCATTCACTTTCAGTGTGTGGAAAAGAACAATGTGAACATCCTGTCTAATGCTGCTGAAATGACCATAAATATGAATTATCATAAAAAAGTTTATTTTGATAGCCGAGTTTCCAAGTTGGGATGGGCCGTAAATTTGCTGTAGTGATCGTTAAGTTTTAATCGTCATTTCCACAACATCTATATTGCTTTCTCTTGCCATACAGATGCAAGCGAATGGAACAATGGGACACTACATTTTATTCAAAATCCGTTGGATTTTATACTGACTAAATATCTTCTACACTTTGCATAAAATTTCCTCAAGAAATGGGCAAGAATAAACCTGCTGCCCTCTGTGATTCCTTTTCTCTCTGACAAACTGATTTCACTGAAGAAATAAAGTCATGAGAGTGAGTTAAAGGGGACCTATTATGCCCCCTTTTACAAGATGTGAAATAAGTCTCTGATGTCCCCAGAGTGTGTATGTGATGTATTAGCTAAAAAAAACACACCGTTTCAGTGTGTGCCCTTTAAATGCAAATGAGCTGCTGAGCTCGGCCTAAGAGGGCGAAGCTTCAAGTGCTCGTTCTCTAGTGTCAGGAGTCAGTCAGGACGCACTATAGAGTACCTCATAGATGACGTGTTTTTGTATGCCAACCCGGAAGTTAGCGGCGCACGGGTTCCCTCGATCGAAAGCCTATGCATTTTTCGCATAGACTTTTGGAAAATCGCAAAAAATAAGCTCTGTGTTTAACAAAGGGTTATGACACGTACACGTTTTGTCTATCAAGATCATTTTTACAAGTTAACACAACATTTATACATTTTAAAGCCTAAATAAAGTCGTCAGATATAAAAAGCTAACAGTAGGCTATAAACAGACTACAGCACACCATGGTTGCGGATCAACGTCAACGATTATGATTTGCGCTGTGTATGAATACTTATCCACTTTTTCATGAGAAATGCTGTCCAAATGTCCTGTTTGTCATGATGATGTCTAAAGTCCCCGGCAAAGGGAGTAGTCCCTTTTAGCAACTTGTTAGCAACCGCCATTTTTAAGACACAATAAAAGTTTAAAAAATCACAAGCGGGTTATAACTGGTGTGTTTTATGTCATAGATCAAAACATAAAAATATTTAGAGGCTTTGTTAACCACAGACCTTATTTCAGGTGATTTAGCAAAAACCCATTAAAAAAAACCCATAGACTTTAGGGCGATGGAACCAGAAGTCCTAAAAACTCACGTCGGGGTTTTGCATACATCTATAATGTCAGAAACTGCAAATATATGCTGCATGGAGATAGAACAGGTATAGTTTAGTTCAATTATATATAACTGCCTGTTTACTGATTTCATTCATGCCATGTATGCACATTCAAGTTCACTCAACTACATACTCACGACGTCATATGCATCCTCACACTATCAGTGAATGGGCACGGAATAAACATAACACAGAATTAATGAATAAAGCATAACATGAAACACATTCAATAACATTATACTGTCTGTGGTTCGGCCGCCGGCGGGAGACATGATTGTCACGGATCCATCAGAGATGCAGCTCGATGAAAACGTGAATTGTTCACCGTAAGTCTTGTTTTGTTTTTGTTTTTTTTAAACATTTGCTAACTACTAAATCAGTCGTGATGAGAAACCGCTATATCACGTACCGTCAGTGTGGACGGATATTAACCAGTGTGACACAGGCTATGCCTGATAAAAGTTTATTAGTTTGTTATTAGTAATCAATACTCCTAGATGACCAATACTAGCTATGCTACTGCCTGATACATGATAATAATCTGTACAATATTGTGATCTGAGCAAAGTGTTACATATCGTTAGCTAATGTGTATATATCTACAAGCTAACACTGGTCTCCTGCCCTGTTCTCCACTGTTTCTCCTCACACCACAGCTCAATTTGTCTCCTCAGACCATTGTTCTGTCTAAACCTGGCCTGTCCCTGCTCTCTTGGCCACATAGCAGGCTAATTATGGCTGTGGTCTGTTATAGGAGTATGAATAAACATTTACAATTTACCTCAGCGTCATTGCGATCCATTGTTTTCTTATTGTTTATATTGACCGCACGCCCTCCCGTTACGTCACTTCCGATTTGGCATTTTTCAGATGCGGAAGTAAAATTTTCTCACAAAAAACGACCCCAGAAGCCCAAGTAGCGTATTTATACGTGTATTTTAAAGAAAATCTAGTTATTTTCCTGGTTGTTACCCCTTTATTCCCAAGACTTTACATATTGTTCCCCTATACTTACACATACTTACTTTATAGGTACACTATAATTATCGAAAGTTATGCTGTAAATTCGCTGTAATTATGCAGTACTTTCCAGGCTGTAATCTAAAGCGTTACCTTATTTTCTTTCAGGGTTATTTCTTATCAATTTTTCCTGGTAACTGTTCAATTGGTCTACTCTTAATTCTAACTAGTTTAGCATGTTTCTTCAAGCCTACATATGTTTTTATTTTTTCATTTCTCTTAGTACTTCAGCTGTTTTTGAATGCAGTTTTTGAGAGGTTTGTTTATGGCTTCCCATTTTTTTAAATGCTCGTTTCATCATTGTACCTGAATATTTTAAGTGGCATCCTCTACATACAAATTGTCATGTGGAATTGAATTTTGGAATTTGAAACAACTTTTTCAACTTGCATTGCTGCCCCTTGTGGGCCTATTGTTATATTATGGAATTAGCAGAACCTTCTGCCCCTTTTGTGTCATTTAGCCTCTTCTTTTCAAGTTCTGGGTCCATTCCTAAATTGTCACAGCTCAAAGTCCTCATCCAAAATCAACAAAATTTACCCTCACCGAACACCTCCAACTGTCCACAGTCAATCCATCAAGCCAAAGTGAAAAATCAGTGTTGGCTAAACAAGTCTAAAACATAAAAGACTGATATTTTTTGCCTTTTGGACAGCAAGAAAGATAACATTTTCACCACTGTTCAAAAAATCCAACCAGACCGACAACACGGCCTGGCAAATCAAACCTTTCCGTCAGCTTAACATACTACCTCTAACAAGAGACCGCTGCCACAATTGGCATAACTCAACCAGGCCAACTGAAAAACTGAGAAACCCCTGACTTGGAGAGGTCCCAAACATTGTAAATTGAATGAAATTCAGTTTTTGTATTGCATACATTGGTCATGGAGTTGCCCTTTTATGTACTTTCCTCATTTGATAATTGTTTTCTCTACATCTTTTCCCTAAATCTCCTAACCAGTATACATTAGCTTACAATCATTTACTTAACTCTTTGGTAGTCTTGTGTTGTATTTTAACCTTTGGTTGTCTGTCTGTTGCTTTCTCTGAAATCCATTTTTTCCCAGCTCTGTTCTCAGGGCTTACTTCCCTTTCTTTATCCATTTATCAGTCCTTCCTACTTATTGTCTTGATGCTTGAAAACCCTTTTTCGTCTTTGACCCTTAAATCAATATCATATTGCATATTGCATTTCTTTTCTTCACTATCGTACAGCCCTACCTCTTTCTTCTACTCTTCCTGTTATGTCAGACATCTGTTTCTCCGATGGGCCATAAGGTGGTTCATGGGAAGGCAATCTTTCCGTTTCCTTTTAATTTTTGTCATTATATCTTCCTTTGACCTGTGTTCCTAATTTTAATGAATTTTTTTATCAATGATTCAGTTTCTCTGCACATAACCACATCAAATGTTTCCTCAGCTTGCCTTATGTTTTTAAGCTTTTTTGTCCTTTTTCCCTATTTTCTGGAGGCTGTCCTATAGTATCTTTATGTAACTGATGTTTAGACCCTGGCATCTCTACAGGTGTTGATGCTATTATAATCTAAATTATTATCACTATATGTTTCAACACCTTTTTAGTAGGCTTAGTTTTAGTAGGCTATACCTCTCTAATCCCAGCTTGCATCTATTCTTAACTAGTTATCACCATGATGATCAGACAATATTAAGATATTTGATTAGTCTTTCTTAGGTATTTTAAACAGGCAGTTCCTCTATTTCAGGTCCACTTGTGGGAATAATGTTGTTCAATAATCAAAATGTTGTTCAAAGTCTATGTTGGAATTTGTTCCCCACTTTCTGGTTTATATAACAGTCAGAACCAGAAAGGGTGAACTTTTTCTTTCTGTCTTCCTCCCTCTACACTCTGTCAGAGGCAGCCCCTCCCTTACTACACTCTCTTTTTTACAGTGCAGGCTTAATCACACACTCCTAAAACAATCACACTCCTGGGTTTCCACTCACACAGCATACATTAAAAATTACTATACACCAGTTTTTGCACACAAAAAAATGGAAAGACAGAGCTTTCTCTATTGCCTTTTCCTTACTTGTTTTGACTTATTAAGGGCTGTGTTTCGCAGCGCTTACAGTCTGGAAAGTGCCCAAATAAACGACAGAGCCAATTTCTGGGAATGTTCTTAGTATTTTCAACAGTTCTTTTACAATATCTTACATTCCCTTTATTATGTTGGATTTCAGTGTCAATTAAAAACTTGCTTTTTTAACAGTTACTTATCGCCACTTTGTGGTGAAACAATGTAATCGATGAATGCGTCAATTTCAGCGCGTTTAAGTTTCTTTCAAAAGCTGATTTGCTCTAATTTGATCGATAACATAGACATTAGTATTTATATCTGAACTATAAACTTTTATCTCAGTACTTCTGTGATCATTTGAATATTTGTAACACAGAAATAAAGATACTGTGTGGTTAAAAACACTGTTTGTGCAGCTGTTAATACCTACATGACAACTGCTCTCTCAATATGAACTTTGAAGTAGGCCTAGATCCACTGTAAGACGTAAGGAAACTGCCACACTGACGAGCTGATATGTTCTTTTTTTATTCACAATCTCCTCGCCACCGGCAGGTACACCACTCATTTTCATGTGTTCTGATCTCACGTGGCGATTGCGCAACTGAACTCCACAGCAGCTTGTTTGCTTGTCACTCGTAGCGCGTCTGTTTGTGATCCAGGGTTGGTCATGCAACCGAACTTCGTGTCTGTTTACATTTTAATGCATTTCATTTAAACTATATCGAGAGTTATATCAAAAAATTTTTCTATCGTTATCGAATAAGACGTACCGTCGATAAATATCGATACCGTTTTATCGCCCAGGCCTAGACAAACGCACTTCAAATACAAACAAAAAAACATTTATGTGCCCCACACAGGCAGACAAAAAACGCACTTCTTGCATATAAATAAATATTTTATGCCCTATTCAGGCAAACAATTTGAGCCCCACACAGGCTGATTTGTCCTACACAGGCAAATTTATGTAAGCCCCACTTAGGCAAACATTTTGAGCACAATAAAACGTGTTATATTAGTTATGTGTTAGTTACATTCTCAGAATACCTAATCTGATTAATGAGAACCTCAAATAAATGTGCAGTCCTTCTAGTTTTATATTTACTTAGTAAACATTTAAATAGATGAAGATACATATAATTTACAACAAATACTGCTGTTATATTAAAATATATACAAAACTGCAAACAGATAACACATAACTATACAGACAAACACATACCCACACCAGCATATGTGCAAAAAACATTGGATGTCAACAGACCTTTGGTGGGAAGAGGGGGCAGATTCATTTTTTTCTCATTTTACCACGAAAAAGAAAGCAGTAAAGTGATTGGATGAAAAATGTGTAAGCCACATCTGTGAATTTGAATGTTTATTTTAAGCCATTAAAAAGAGTTTAAAGAATGCTTGTTGGTGTTTCATTAAACATTTTGATTGGTCTTCTTATTGCTCACCATCACATGGTACTTTTCTTAAACACGGGTTTTATTGGGTCTCTTCCACAATATGCTCCAATGCTGTCTCGAGACTGGCCAGTGCTTTTTTCCCCCTGCAATATGATACAATGTAATTTACAGTCAAATTTAAGGCCACCAGCATGGTTCCTAAAGAGACATTGTTGGATCATTGTTGCATAGGGCTTGATAATTTTACTTTTGAATAAAAATTTTTGAAGAAATTTAACACTGTTCTAATGATGCAAATTGTTATTTATTGATTTTAGACAACACAACAACAATAATAATAGTAATTATAAAAAATCAAATATGGTTTGTCTATGGGTTAATTTGGGGTGATGCTCAGATAGGAGAACAATATTTATTCCACTTCAAGCTAGAAAGTAATTATGTATATAGCGTTCAACCAGAAGCTGTTTCTTAAGGCTAATGCATGATTACAAAAAGAAAATAATTACATTTATAACTACATTTCTGTTAAATTAAACAAATTTTATTACATACACAGCATTTGATCATTTGACCTAAGCCATGTGTGCACGGGCGAGGTCTTGTGTGCTCAGGCCACCTCAAAACAAGAAACTGCTCTGAACATGCTGTACAGAAGCGTGGAGATGATTTGAGAGTCTGGTCAGAGGATGTGATTCGTACAAAGCAAAATAATAAGTTACAATGAATTGGCTTCTAATTTGTTGATGGAAGTTTGTACATTCGTGCAGTGGATATTTTAGGTTTTTATTAAGTCATAAAGCCACCAAAAATTAAAATCAACAAATTATTTTGCATTCACAAACTCCACCAGTTCTCAGAAGTGTAAAGAGTACCTGAAAACCATACTTGAGTAAAAGTACAGATACCTTACAGCAAAAATTACTCCGTTACAAGTCACCAATTCCAATACGACTTGAGTAAAAGTCTTAGAGTATCTGATTTTAACAGGACTTAAGTATTTTACTCGTGCGGAATGTTGGCTCAAAGGTGCACTAGTCCTCGATACCTGAGAGACATGCCAGTGAAAATAAGAAACAGTTTATTTGTAAGATGAGAAATCATGTTTATTTTCTAAAATCAAGATAAAACTAAACACCTCAATATTGCAATAAATCAAGGTTGACACAACAGCCTCTTAAACATCTACAAACTCTTAAGTCTCAGTTAAGCTCAAGTGCTCAAAAAGGCCATAAATAAACCAATATCCATCAAAAAGATCTTGTCAATATAGCGGATAAATAAAATAATGTTAAATAAAATTAAAAAGTCAAAGTCTACTTGCACTGGATGTGATGGTTTCGGCCTCATCTCCGGCTGCAGTCATGACCTCATCTCATAAACCAAACATCTACGATTTACAATTACCAGCTAATGCACTCACATTCATGTAAAGCAGCCTTGTTGACAAGTTTGGGTGAGTAAGGGCAAAACACACAAGATATAGTACCTTAGATGATGATATTGCTTCCTTATAGCAGGAATAAACTGCTGCAGGCGCCATGCAAAATGTAATGTGTAACTGCATTACTCATCACAAATGTATTGGAGTAAAAAGTACAATTACTTGCTCATAAATGTAGTCAAGTAGAGTAAAAGTTGCCAATATCTTTTATACTCAGTACAACTACAAAGTAGCCAAAAAGATACTTAAGTACAGTAACTACATTTACTCAAATACTTTACACCTCTGCCAGTTCTTAAGAAAATTACCAAAGAGGAATTTATCTAATATCTACACTGACCCCACCAATGCAAAATATTTGGTTTAGGATAAGTGCTGTAGTTAAAGCAGAAGAGGGGGGTGGGGGTTAATCAATCATGCCACGATACAGCTGCTTTTGGTTGGAGGAAAAGTCTGTCAGAGTCATGCATGTGAATTTATAGGTAGTATTTATTGTAGAATTTCAAGAGAGTTCCTAAAGTGTCTGTTGGTGTTTGATTGAACATCTTCTCATATTGCTCACCATATCTTACCATGGTACTGTATAATTTTCATCCTAAACAGCAGGTTTATGGGGTCTCTTTCACAATATGCTGTTTTTGGGGTCTCTTCTGGTACTGAATATTCTGTACAGCATGCGTTTTCTTCCGTAATATGATTTATAATGTTTCTGTAACATAAAAGGAACCTATATGGGGAAGGGTCTTATGTGTAGTATGTTGTACATGTATTTGGTAGAGTTTATATATCTCCAGGTATGCAATTATTTAAAATGCAACAATATTTTTTTGGATTGCCAGTGTTATGTTGATTTTTTTAATATATATATATTGCAGCATATATTTACATCAAATCTATGTCAAATAAGTTCATGTTAATCTCTCAGTTTCTATTTTCTCTCTCTTTCAGTTGAGACTGTTTGTGTTGCTTACAGCAGTGGTCTGCTGTAATGCCTGTACATTAAGAATGGAGGGCCTTCAAGATACCACTGAGGGTCCAGGTGATGTTACTACCTGCTCTATTGGGAAAAACATAACTATTCCCACATTTTTACAAAATGTTAAATATGTGGCTGCAGGTACAAACTGCTGCAATTTCCAGGTGAAATGTCCACCGACTAGTGGCTGGGTTTAAATGCCCATTGGGTTCAGAGAACGTCCATGTCTATACCAGTGGTTTGAAGATATATGCTGCTTTTTATCCCTATTTAAACATTACATTCACTAAAGAAAAAACTGTTTGTGGCGCCACCCAGTGGACATTTCATCTGGACACCTTGATTTGCAGTTAAAAGTTTTCTCATGAAATCAAGTTCAAAAGTATCTCCATATTTGTGTGTATTTATTATCCTGAATAACAAAGTAAAAAATATTTGAAGTACGTTTCTATTATTTATTCAGATTGTTCTGACTCTGATGGAAATCTCCATGAATTTGACTCTGAATGGGAGACCAAATCTGAAACGTGTGTCTGTGCGCATATTGGAATCATCTGTTGTCCCAGGTGAAGATAATCTTAAGAACATCCAAGTGTACTCAACTGTGCTATTTTGAGACACCATGAAATATGAACTAAAATGTGCTTTTAACATACTATCTCTGTATTAAAAAAATGTATTTAGTTACCACTTGTAGTACACTATGGGTTTTTTATGCAAGGTTTTGGAACAGATTTGAAAGCACCTTCCCACCTGACTACACCTCTGGATCCACCTCTGGAATCATCTTCGATTACTTTGGAGCTTCCACTGATAATGACGCTGGACAGTATGAAGACCTCATGTAAAATACTGAACAACCTTTACAGAAAATATGTCTCTTATTATTACTGTATGCCATTTTTAAAATCAATGAAATGTGTACAGTATGTATCTGTATGCGCCATTTTCAAGAAGCACTATTGCATTATTGCACTTTATGCAATAATTTGAGAATTATTTTGACCTATAAAATACAAACATACAATTTATAGATGACCTTCTGTTTGTGTGTGTTTCAGCAGTGATGAAATACACGTTTCGGCAAACATTTAACCCAACAGCTGGGTTTGTCCATTTTCAACCCAACCTAGGATGTTTTTAACCAAACATTTTTTAGGGAGTAATAATAGTTGCAACTTGCACTCTTAAATGTAAATTTTCAAGTAACAAGTAACAACCATGTATTGGTTAATTGTTATAATAAATTTGCACTACAAAATACTTTAATCGTAAATCAAGACTTTGAAATTCACTGAAAAACGTTTGTGTACTTCTGGAATTTATTTCTGTTGAATATGACCAAAATTATGACACTATTAATTTGCCTTTATGCTCTTTTTGTGAAAGCACCTTCTCACCTGAACCCATCCCTGAATCCTCCCCTGGAATCATCTTCGATTACTTTGGAGCTTCCACTGATAATGACGCTGGACAGCATGGAGAACTCATGTAAAATCCTGAACAACCTTTACAGAAAATATGTCTCTTATTATTACTGTATGCCGTTTTTAAAATCAATGAAATGTGTACAGTATGTACCTGCATGCGCCATTTTCAAGAAGCACTATTGCATTATTGCACTTTGTGCAATAATTTGAGAATTATTTTGACCTATAAAATGCAAACATACAATTTATAGATGACCTTGTGTTTGTGTGTGTTTCAGCAGTGATGAAGAGCCTGCTGAACCTTAAGTTCCCAATCAGCCAGATTCCTCAGACTCACCTGAAGGCATTGCTGATGACTCTCATGAGTCAGCTGAGGACAGTAAATAATTCAAACATCCTGAACAGCAATTTTTTTTCCATTTAAAATCAAGGCTTCACCCTAATGAATGAGCCAATGTATAAAGCAAGCTAAGTAAAGTAAAATAAACATACCTGTGCATGCATCTGGTTGTTTGAGCATTTATGAAAACATGTTAGATCTGAACAATATAGCACTGCAGAGATACAGACAAAGTAAACTGACTGCTGAGGCAAATTTGTTTGAATATGTTAGGTCTACTGAAAATGTTTACATCAGGTTTAGTGGAGAAGTGATTTCTTAGCAATTTCCTGATTAAAGAGAATACAAATTAATTAATATGTGCTATTTTTGTATGAAAAGTCACCCAATAGCAATTGCTTTCTTTGCATTTTCCACCAGATTTCAGAAATCTTTGGCTGCAGCAGCTATAATGACTACTATGTGTAAAAGAAAGTTAAATTATATTTACACTGTGTTGTAGATGAAGAATTTTGTGTAAAAACATCTGGTTTACACTAAGACAAGTGCAAATAGCGATAGATTATATTCACACAATGTGTAAATAAAAGTCATGTCATCTACAAAGGGTGAATTGTCTGAACAACAGTTTACGCATTTCCAAATTATTATTTACCCACGCACAAACAATTTTATTATTAGTTACATTTTATTTGTGCTGTAGCCTATGCCATAAAAGAATTTTCAACAAGAAAATAAGAAAAGTCAATTTCAGTAAATAATAGGTTACCATTAAAGGTCAGTAGGTCACTTTTGGAGAGGCTAGAAATAGCGAGCTGGCTTTTTTTTTTAAGAGCCGCTGTGCAGCCAAAATTATATACCGGTTATCACTGTAAAGCTGCTTTGACACAATCTGCATTGTTAAAAGCACTATATAAATAAAGGTGACTTGACTTGACTCATGTCGTCCCAAACCTGTAAGACCTTTGATCATCTTCGGAACACACGTTAAGATATTTTTGATGAAATCCGACAATATCTGAACCACACATCCAGTGGTGTGCACAAGGGGGGCTGAGGGGGCTTGAGCCCCTGCCCCTTTGATCGCGAAAGTGACCTTTGCGGTCGCAATTCCCATTTCTCCCCCCCGGAATGCGATTTCGGCCGAGGGAGAAACCCCCCCACTAAAAATATTGGTAACACTTTACTTGAAGGGGTGTGCATAAGACTGACATGACCCCTTCATAATCATGACATGACGCATGTTTTATGGTTTTATGCATGTTTATGACAACTGTCATTAAATATAATTCGCTCAGTTATGTCATTTTTAATGCAAAGATGACATTGTTTGAGATGTCTTTGTTATGACAACTTGACATGAAACAATACATCATAACCTGTCAGTGTCTGTCATGACAACTTGACATTATTTAGCTTTATCGGTTAACATTACATTAAACTGTCATGTGGTTGGTTTTGACATTGGCTATCATGAGGCCATTATAATAGTGTCATGAATATTTTTCTTGACCTCAACTCCAGTGGTACAAATTGAATTTGTCATTAAAATGTCATTAAGTGTTAATACTCTGTCAAATAATTTTATAACAGCGTCATGAATTGCTTTCATTTAATGTTTTTTTTTTTTTTTTTTTACGTTTCCTCCAACAGAAGGTCAGATGATAGACAATTTCAAATTTCTTTAAAATGATGACACTGTTATAAAATAATAGTAAAACTTTATTTTATGGTCTTTTAACTAGTTGCTTATTACTATTAGCATGCATATTACTAGAATATTGGCTATTTATTAGTACTTATTCAGCACATATTAATGCTTTATTCTGCATGACCTTATTCTACATTCTTAATCCTACCCCATACCTAAACTTAACAATTAACTATTAATAAGCAGTAAATTAGGAGTTTATTGAGGGAAAAGTCATAGTTAACAGTTTATATGCGTTCCCTATACTAAAGTGTTGGACACTAAAGTGTAAAGGGTGGACTTCCTACAGGGGTTCAGGCTGTAGGGTTGCCAAGTGACTAAAGAAACGTTATCAGCGAGATGGCATAAAACTGTACATTTCTTGTCCATTACCACCCACTGCAACTTATACCAACAACGGAAATAAGCGCAGTTACAATAGCAAAATATGTGGGAGAGCGTTGCTATAGTGTGACAATATTGTATTGCAATAGGGAGCACATTAATGTTAATACTAAAAATCAAAACTAGTTAGCACATCATTTGTAATTGAAATGGTTTAATGACAATATCTGATTATGGTTACACTTAAAATAATTACAAAAGAGATGTATGAGATGATAAAATCATATACCATTAATCGTACCCAGCATGTATGTAAAAAGTTACCTGAGAGATAGAGAGAGAGAGTGAGAGAGGAAGAGAGGGAGAGAGAGGGCCATAGAGGACCCAAAAAAAGAGGCAGAGAATAAAAAGAGACAGAGCAACAGTTACAATCTTCTTTTATCCCTTCCTTGACCATGTGACTGAAACCCAAATGTGAGACATTCAAACTGACCAATCAGAAGATTAAAACTTCCCCCACTGTACTACAGGTGTGACAATTTGTATACCTCCAGTGTATATACATCTTATCATTGAATTTGGAGCGAATGCAATGAATGGACAAACATTTTTTGGTCCTGAGACTTCCACAGAAGATTTTATGTACCTTGTTTTATATATTTAGACCACTTCTATTATTGATTGTTATCAGGATGTGAAGATTCAACCAGTAGCCTGTAACAAATAGTGAAAAACATTGCCTACACTACCTTTAAATGCACTGCACACCAATAAGCATACATTTGTGTTTAGTGTATTTTTGAGGAAAATTTGTGTTAAAGGGACCTGAATGTGTTTATAATCTGTATCAAAAAGAACCTGATGCAGTACATCGTTCATGTCGCACGTGGGCAGTAAACACAATGCAATCACATGGGGTTATGCTTACAGTGTGAAGGCCAGCAGAATAGTTACAACAGAGATGGCACATTGCAAGGATGTGAGCTCAGAAGAAGCCCAGAGAGAAAGAGAGAGAGAGAAAGAGAGATGAGGTAGAACACCTGGAGTTGACTGAATCAGAGTCTTTATTCCCCCGACTGCCTGACAGCAATCTGCATAGGTGAGTTCTATGCTACACACAGAAAGATGCATGTTTCTACACCATACAGCGTTCAGTAATAAAAAATAATAATATGTATACAATAATTTATAAGTGTAACTTTATTTTATCTAATCAAAGATTATCAGTGTCACAGTTTAATTATTCTGTAGAGCATCTTCATGTGTTTTAAGTTTGATTCACTGTGAAGAGAGGACACTATGATATTAAGCATCTGTGGATGCTTTTTGTCTCTTTAACTAGGAAAGGTTGTGTTCTAATTAGTATTTTATACCTGATCAGTTTCACTTCCATATTGGAGATGTTGATATTGCAGCTCACATCAGCCATACATGCACAACATGCAAACATAGTTGGTCGGAATAGGTTGTGAAAAGCTTGAAGTAACCCGCTGTCCTCTGTTGGACTTGTTGACATAGACTGCAGCTCTTTGGTGTTGCCATGAAGTGAGGACACACAGGCAATTTTCTCCCTTGCACACATAAATGCACACACACCTCCTCAGATCAGTAGGTTTGTGCAGGTGGGCAGTATGGCGACAGAATCTAGTGATTTTTAAATCTTTATTTGGATAAAAAGCTGTGTCTCAGGGTTCAATTTTTTAAAATCTTTTTAAGGATGTTCTGCTTCTGATGAGCAGAGCATCCACAGATGACCACAATGTTATGTGTACACTAGTGGAAAATAAATAAACTGAAATGTATTTGAAATACATTTATTTTATGCTAAGTATACTATTTACATATTTATGTACTTAATGTAAATACCCTGCAATTGTACTTTTGGTATACTAAATTGATTTACTTAAAGTCTGCTAAATTGGAACAACTAATTTTGTACTTAATGTACTTTAGTTATCCAGAATAACTAAGGTCCAACTAAAGATATACTTAAGTATATTTGACTGTGCTAAAGTGCAACTATTGCAAGTATACTTTAGGTACACTTCAAATATCTTGCATTTAAAGATGGATATTATAGTCATCATACTATCCTTACTAATAGTGATATTAAAACACATTTTGAGCTTAATATTACGAAATGTGCACTGTGCACTAAAGAAGTACTCCAAATAAAGTTTAATTATAATATTTATATCAGTAAGTCTCAAGTGATGTCAGTAAATATGTTAATGGATTTGTAGTATATACTTAGTATGAAATAAATGTATTTTAAATTCATTGTGGTATAGGTTATTTTCACCAGGGTAGAGAGAATTTTCTGACTGAAATTTACAATTATCCTCGACCAAAAGGAGGTCAGAGGTCAGCACAACAGCATCTGTGATTGTTTTGAAAATGAAAATCATGTAGGCTACAAAGTATTTTAGTAAATAGCTAAAACCACATAGAATCCCAGAATGCCCCAGGCTTTAATATCAACTACATAATCTACAGCTCAGGTTTTGTATTATAGTTCAGTCAGTATGTGTGTGTGCATTTTAGTAGTATTTTATGGTTTGGTCAGAGTGACATGTAAACTGTCTAGATGAAAATCCACACCTGTAGAAGAAGAATGGAGTGAGGATGTGAGATTAGGATGATTATGAAAGGGAGCGAAAAGAATGAAACTGACAGAGAGAGAGTCCTCTCACAGGTGAAGAATAACATTTGATGATATTAAAGAAAAGGATATCGGTTGTAAGGCAGGGTAGAGATCACTCTTCCTTTTTTCCTCTCTTCATCACACAAAAACACATGTGCAGGTGTTACGAGCACTTTTATGCCATGGAGAGGGATTGTAATTTAACCTAACATTTTTGGATGGTCACACATTAAAATGATCTGGAAACTTTTTTAGGCCTTCATAGTTTTTTTTTTTTTTTTTTTTAAATACCTGTAGTATTCAAACTTAAACTGTGAAAGTCTATTATAATATACTTAATTTCAAAAACTGATAATCCATCCAAAGAGTGAAATAATCACTCAATAATCAAAGCATTTCAATGTTTACTGAGTCAAAATTATAGTATCAACCAAGGTCTCAGCATATTTTATAGCATTATTTCCAATCAAACTGTTTTTTAACTAAATTATGCTAAAATTGTGAACATATTTAATTGTTTGTGGTGGAAACACCTACACATTTGACCATAACAAACTGATTTCTGACTCATTTCGGCTCTGTGTTTGCCAAGTTGCAGGTATGTTTGTTGATGAGAGAATTCTAATATTATAATACAATTAAATGAGACACTGATTACAACAGGAAGTCCAAAATTATCTTATTATCTCTATCCTCTGAATAAGAGAACTAGATAGAGAGAGACTCACAAAGAGAGATAAAAGAAGACAGAGCCACAACTACAGCCAAGCATGAAAATGTAATTTGTTGTGCAAATAAAGGATGGTTATGCTCATTGTTATATCTATTCAAAAGCTAAGAATGCCTCTCTACCTTAGACTAAGCTACTCTGAGTTTAGCTGGTATATAGTGAGCAAAGCTAATGGCCTTTTCACATTATTTAGATCTGGGCAACTTAATCACAGTCTCTTTGTCATCTTGTTTTGATTTTCATGCCGGTGCCCACATAATGATATGTCACGCAAATTGTAATGATCGACTGTGCCGCTTTCATCAGTTACTCACTCTCATGTTGTTCCAAACCTGCATGATTTTCTCTTTCATGGAACAAGAAGAATGCTGATGCTGCTCTTTTCAGTATAATTAATAATGACTTCTAGTTTTATTAAATTTTTATTTTCATTTGAAAGTAAACTAATCCTTTAAGTTTTAATCGTCATTTCCACAACATCTATATTGCTTTCTCTCGAAATACAGTTGCAAGAGAATGGGACAGTGGGACACTACATTTTATTCAAAATCTATTGGATTTTATATTGACTAAATATCTTCTACACTTTGCATAAAATTTCCTCAAGAAATAGGCAAGAATAAACCTGCTGTCCTCTGTGATTCTTTTTTCTCTGACAAACTGATTCCACTGAAGAAATAAAGTCATGAGGGTGAGTTAATGATAGATTTTTCATTTTTAGGTTAACTATCCCTCTAAGAATTTAGATTGGAATGTAAGGAGCTTTTCAGACACCGCTAAAAGTAAATGAAGAACAGTGGCTTCAGTGAGCTCTGTGTGTGTTTGTGTGTGTGTATTCAGAGCATCTATAGATTATCCATATAGAACACCCAGATCGATGTGAGACCGGTCTGCAAGCCTGCTACCCAAGAAACACACAAATAACACACTACAGTCTCCAATACACTCTGTGGATACTTTGCTGAAATGGTCTGATTGTGTTCTCATTATGAGCCATTGCAGGTCCTGATCAATGGCCACCCCCCAAAGGAACATCTATAATTGGATGCACTGCAAATCCCTCAGCAGGGTCACAGTATCATTCCTCCCACACACTTCTCTTTGATCCCTTTCCCATTATTTCCAACTACAGATAAAGTCAAATAACAGAGTTTGTCTTTTTTATTTTTAATCAAAGGTGCCAACCCAGCTCTCTCTTACACATAAATATAAAGGTCTCTCATGTTTTATGTTCTCAGAAGAACTCATAATAGCGCTCTGTAAGAGTCACTGTTTGGACACAACCCTTGTCTTAAATTCACCTTTTAACATTCCTACACAAGCCCCTGGTTTCACAGACAAGGCTTAAGCCTAGTCCCAGACTAAAATGCATATTTGAGCTATTATAACTGAAAGTAACTTGCACTGACATATCTTAAGGTGTCACTGCCATTGTTTTGTCTCAAGATGCACACCAGTAATGTTTTTCTCTAAGGCACATTTATAAAAGTTACTTAAAATATCCTACTTGAACTAAGTTCTAATCCTGGCTTAATCTAAGCCCTGTCTGTGAAACCAGGCCTTTATGTCCTCATTATTTCTGAAATTACTGTTATAGTCTCTATAGTATCATAGCTGTTGAAATGCATGCAGAGTGCCCTAGGGGTGTGAACATCTAATTTAGATGCACCTCTTTGTTATTTTCAGACTCCCAAGATGCTTTGCTGTCTGGAGCTATCCTGAGGTGGCCAATGCCGTCGGCTCTCTTTGACGTGCCGTGGTGGCAGGTGCTCTTAAACTCCACCCTCACCCTCAATCAAAGCAACAGTAGTTTGTTCCTACTTGACGTCCCCTGCTGGCAATCAAGTGCCATGACACTTACATTAGTGTTATGCTACTGCCTGGTGCTTATTTTGGGCTTGCTTGGTAACATCCTCCTCATTTGCATTATTATGCACCAGCGGGACCCTCCTAATGTCACTAGCATCCTCATTGCCAACCTTTCAGTTTCTGACATCCTGGTTAGTGTGTTCTGCCTTCCCTTCACTGTGGTTTACACTCTCATGGATCACTGGATCTTTGGTGCGCTGCTATGTCGCCTAATGCCATTTGTGCAGTGTGTGTCGGTGACAGTTTCAGTTCTGTCTTTGGTTTTGATCACTCTTGAAAGACACCAACTTATCCTGCATCCATCAGGCTGGAAGCCGAGCGTCCCACAGGCATACATAGCCGTCTTGATTGCATGGCTGTTGGCCTGTGTAACATCATTACCTTTCCTGGCATTCCACTTGCTCAGCAGCGAGCCATACAGCCTGCTTCCTGCGCCGCTTAGCCAGCTACAGGCGTGTCTGGAAGTCTGGCCTTCTCAGCAGCACAAACTAGTCTACACCACAAGCCTGTTACTATTCCAGTACTGTTGCCCGCTGCTCCTCATGCTTTTCTGCTACCTTCGCATCTTCCTGCGGCTGCGACGCAGACAACGCATGCTGGAGAGCCAGTGCAGCCGCAATCGAGAAGACGAACACAGGCGTGTGATGCACAGCAAACGCATAAATGTTATGCTTACCACTTTGGTGGCTGCTTTTGCTGTGTGCTGGCTCCCATTAAATGCCTTTAATGTGGTGGCTGACTGGCACCAGGAGGTGCTGCCTGTGTGTTACCACAATCTGCTGTTTTCACTCTGCCATCTGCTGGCCATGAGTTCCACCTGCATCAACCCCATCATCTATGGCTTCCTCAACAGCAACTTCCGTAAGGATGTGGCCTCTGTGGTGCTACACTGCCATTTTCAGCCAATCGAAGACAACTATGAACACTTTCCAATGTCCACCATGAACACTGATGTGTCACGGACATCTTTTAGACTCAGAAACAATTCTGTGTAATAGGGCTTATTGCTCCAGTGACAGATGCCAGCCCTATGAATATATATGTGTGTGTGTGTAAATATGATTGAATGGTGTGGATTCTGGTAAGGAAGGAAGTCAGGACTAGAACCCATTTGATTTCTCAGGATTGAATCCTTTTAATCTTTATGTTGTAATATTGAGGTATGTAATGCATACTGATTATGTTTTAGCTTTTTTTTTACTCAAACACAATGAAAGCTCAAGGAATTTATTAGTTGAAGGCAACACTTGCATTTGAAACATTATCTCTTCTTCCTCCAATTTAATTCAATTCACATTTATTTGTATAGCGCTTTTCACAATACATATCGTTTCAAAGCAGCTTTACAGAGAATGCATGTCAACATTACAATTTAGAGAATGCAGTTAGCTAATAATGTAATAATATAGGCAATTTATTTACAATCACTGTTAGCAATTTAATTGAAGGTAGAAGCAATGAGCTCCTGGAAAAATGAATTACATATTAACAGTAATTAGGATATATAGAAATTTGGGAATGTGCGTGCTGATCCAGATGTTGCGTCTTCTGAAGTCCTCGCAGGAGTTGGCGCCGTCTCTTCAAAGGTGTTGGTCATCTGAGGTCTTCTTAAGAGGCTGGGTCCAAACTGAAGCTGATGTACTCTCTAGTCACCTCGGGATGGGTTTCCCGAAATAAAACAGAAAAGCAAATGGAGAATTAGCGTAGCTGCTGTTCATAACATTAAGCAAAGATAGTCATGTGCAATTGATCTGATATGAGATGCGTTATGTGAATGCTTGGCTAAAGAGATGCGTCTTTAATCTAGATTTAAACTGGGAGATTGAGTCTGAGCCCTGAACATTATCAGGAAGGCTATTCCAGAGTTTAGGAGCCAAATGTGAAAACGCTCTCCCTCCTTTAGAGGACTTAGCTATCCTAGGTACAACCAGAAGTCCAGAGTTTTGTGATCTTAAAGAGCGTGAAAGATTGTAGGGCGATAGATCGGTTAAGTACACAGAAGCTAAACCATTTAGAGCCGTATAGGTCATTAGCAGTACTTTATAATCGATACGGAACTTAATAGGTAACCAGTGTAGACATGATAAAATTGGTGTTATATGATCATATTTTCTTGACCTGGTAGGAACTCTAGCAGCTGCATTTTGTACTAGTTGTAGCTTGTTTATTGAGGAAGCAGGACAACCAGCTAGTAATGCATTATAGTAATCTAGTCTAGACGTCATGAATGCGTGAACTAACTTTTCTGCATCAGAAACAGATAACATATTCCGTATCTTAGCAATGTTTCTGCCTTCCTTGAGGCACAGAGCTAAGTTTGGAGGTACTGCCAGTGTACAAATGCCTGGAAATTGCAGCTAGCTAAGCCCTAATGTTAAACCTAATGCCTAGCGTAATAGAAGCTAAAACCCCCAATAAATCTGAATATACCTGTCAGCTTATATTGTCAAGCTGCAGCCTAAAAGGAGAAAACTGACAATATCCACTGGACAAACAAAACTGGGCTGGAGTTTTTCATTCTGCTGGGGCTTATTTTTGTGACTCATCCTTTCAAACAAGCGCACACACAAAACCAACACAAAGCAGCATTTTTTGTTTAACGACTCATTGTTTAAAATGTACTATCAAATATATAGTTTTTCAGAAAATGTTAACTAATATTGTACAACATTTAAACTAAAAAAGAACATTAAATGGAATTGGAGAAAGAGAGTCATCTTCATAAGCATATATGTGTTTTCTTGTGAAATACACAAAATTAATATCTGTTCAGAATAGACACTTTTTTCATATTTCCGGGTTTCTCAGAAGCGGAAGTCGTCATAGTTGGGTAAAATTCTATAGTGGTGAATGAGAGAATACATTAAATATAATTTTTGTGTTTCCATTTGCTCAAATAGCAAAAGAAAAACTCCATAATAGTGTTTTCACAATTTAAAAAAAACAGGACAAAAAATAGAGCGCGATTGATAATGGCAGTCAGAGGAGAGAAAGATGTCATTTTTACTGTCACTCTCATAGCTTCTGTATTAGGAACACCCTCACAGCAACGTTTAGTTTTTTTGTAATTTGATGCAAAGGTAGTATAATACTAAGTATAGTGTTATAAATGTACATATGTTTTTTTAAAAATGCTAATATATAAAAAACTTTGCAGGATTTACGATATGGATGACCGCTAAAATGTGTCATCACAGTCTGTGAAAAGGGTCTATGTTGATCTGGTGTCAGGCCCTATAGCTCATCTGTGTCGCATAAAGACATGATTGATAAGAGTAATAATTTTGTATGATAAAGAGGCTCTGGTAAAATACATCAATTTATTTTCAAGTGCATTCCCAATAGATCCACATCTCAAGATTACACCAATTACATGACATGAGTTGTAACTTAATCATCTAGGACTGAGTGCTTGTAACCTTGCCAGGCAGAACATCCTTGTCAGTCCCTGGGAAAGGTTGCCGTGATTTTACCAAGTAAGACATGTTCCTGGATCAGCGTCTTTTGTTGATCCTGGAACAACAATCCTGTCCAAAAACATAGTTCTAACCCTATCCCCACCCCTAAACCTAACCCTACCCATAACTTATCCCTAAAATCACAGGGAAATGATAGCTGAATAACACTGACGTAGAAGCACCTACCCCTGGTTGTAAGCCTAAACTTGACATCAACTGTAAACCCATCCCTCAAATCTGATTGTTTGATTGGAATGTTGTTCCAGGATAAACAAGGATGTTGATCCAGGAACATATTTTATTTGGTAAAATCACATTATCCAAGCAGGTCTCATATTTGAATGCATTCAGCAGCAAGATTGTAACTGCTCAAACTTCTCTAGACAATTTTTAATGCCTGAACTGAATGTGACTGTGTCTTATTTTAGTGATATTTTCAGGTTTTGTGAAACATTAGAAATGTTTACTCTTCTGTTCTGTATCTGTGTAATGTCATATCCATGGGTGGAACATCAATAAATTTCTTTTATGGGCAATTGGGGTGATACCAAATGTTGTAAAAGAGAAAAGCAGAGATTTAGAGGGAGAAGTAAAGAGAGAAGAGAGGATAGATGAGTTTAATATGAATTTTCCTGGAACGGTACAAGTGGCTTATGCTATAAGGTTCTCACTTGTGCATCTGTTTGCCTGTATTTCTTCACTATACTTATAATTGTTTTGATGCTGTTTATTATTTGTAAATGTGATAGAAAGTCAGCACATAAATAGGTTAAAATGATTGGCCATTGCAATGTATTTTTAAGTTTATATTAGATATGATGTCATGCATGCCTTGATGTTGTTTTAGCACTTTATCTAATGGCCAGGAATTATACTTTTATTTGTTTGTTTTTTTATAGTAAGATTTAAGTCAGCAAGTTTTTAAATCAGCCATGCATGCACACTACTTCAAAAAGCAAAATAATTTTTTGGCAGCAAAATAAGGTGTAGGCTGTGTACAATTTATAGGGATGGATAATATTTCTGGGAATTCAAAAACTAAACATCAGCAATTGTAATCTTCACATGGACTATTTCAACCACTGTCATGAATGTTTGTAAAACATTTTTCATTCCTCTTGAAAACTGTTCTAGGTACTTAAATTGGTTTTCACACTGATCAACTGTTCAGTTGTTTGGAGTTTGACTTTCATAGTAGTCTTGATAATTGGTCTGACATTTGACATGGTGTGATTAACTGTTCAATTTTAAAACGTGAAAAATATTTAAATAGTCATCATATTCATCATTAAACCTTGGCCCTCTCACCCCCTTCCCTCATCGGGAATAAAGTAAACTCAGCCTACAAAAATACAAAGGTACAAGACTGTGTACTTAATGGCTTTAGTGATAGAAAGAACTACAATCTCATGAAGCATTGCAAACAGCATAAATTAAAAACAATAGAGAAATAAATAGAGAAATATAAAAACGAATATATAATAAAACAATTTTTCAAATATACATTCAAATATGTAAGTATTTTGAGAGCGTAGGGAGACCAATTCGATTACATCATTTGCAGCGCTTCATGGGAGTGGGCAGAGCTAACAAAATCTTTTTCCGTATAGTCTCTCTGATTGGTCGAAATTTCTGTACAGCATCATGGGTAATGAAGTTTTTCATGCCAAATTCTGCTGTTGAACACGATAATTTTATATAGTTGAAATAATGTGGGTTGATGTCTCGTCTCGTGGCCAGTGGCGTTTGGACTGAAGTTTGAACCTCCATTCAATGATATAAGCGGGAATCCTCCGCAAGCTCTCCCACGTGCTGTGCTGTTTTTACTCTATTGCTTTGTTTTAATCAATGGGGGCGCCCCAGGCTCGAGATTCACAGGGTGTCCGGTGAGGTCTGGTTGGGTAGTTACAGAAATGCCCGGCTCGGTCATCTCATATTGCATAATCTTATTAACTGCTTATCTCCTGAACTGCAGCTTTCTTTACCATGTTATTGAGCTCAAATCCCCTCATGCAGTCAATTTCCAGGTAAGGGTCAGGTGTAGGGTAGGTTTAGGGGTTAGCATTTGTTGTAGCATTGTGTAGGAAAACAGCACTGTAGAATCAGCTGTGGGGAGAATTTTGCGCTGAACTGGATTGGGGGAAAACATTGTGTATGCCTGTCATGTGCCTATCTGCCAATGGGAGGAAGCCACGCCCTATTTTGGAGTTCCCACCCCCATTTGGAGATCTCCAGGCTGCAGTTATACTCTTCTCACACTCAGTGCTGCCGCTTGAACTGAAGCACCTATACAACGATACAACGACGGTCAGAATTTTAAAGATGACACATTATTTCTTATAATGTGTCATCTTTAAAAAAAAAGTACCAAAACACAGAGCTTATTGCGATTATTGGTTGTTAATTCTGGTTAAAAGTAGTTAGGCTACAATGCATTACCGCACACGCACACCCTGAACTGGAGTGTGGATTGTATGTGACTGACTGTATCGTCTGTCTGACTGTATGTACCGCACCGTGACGGTTCGGGACGAGTACATATGTTACACCCCTAATAACATTACATAAATTAATATGGTTGCTGTGTTCGTTTTGTTGTTCAGCCAATCATTTACTAAGCGGAAACTTTAAAGTGCCCCTTTTATGCTATTTTAAAGGTTCCTAATTTTGTTTTGGAGGTCTCCTACAACAGGTTTAAATGCTTTAAAGGTCAAAAAACACTTACATTTTATGATAATATATATTGCACATCATCTCATTTCTCAAAGACTCTAAAATTACTCATCCAAAGATTCAAGGGCTAGTTCACCCAAAAATGAAAATTCTGTCATCATTTACTCACCCTCAAGTTGTTCCAAACCTTTATGAATTTTTTTTCTTCTGCTGAACACAAAAGAAGATATTTTGAAGAATGTCATTAACTAAACAGTTGATGGGCCTCAATGACTTCCATAGTATTATTTTCCATATGGAAGTCAATGGGGCGTAAATGACTGATGTAACATTAAAGTTTGTAAAACAAATTTTGCTGTATCCTTTATCAATACTCAAAGTAGTAAGAAGAATCTGCATTAATTTTTTTTTTTTAAATGAACCTAAACAAACAGACAAAGGTTTACTTTCACAAGCCATCATTTATTTGTTATTAAGTGAGAACGAGAAATTTAACACTTACAGGCTTCCGGGTGGTACGTTGGACAATAACGGTATTAATATTCTTTCTTAAATATCACAATTATCACCAATACCGGTATATATAAGCTTACAGAGCGGTACGCCGACTGCCCGCAGCGTCTTTTGGGATTTCAAATGATTCGATTCTCTCAAGTCTGCATTCAATGCATCCTCAATATCAAGAACAAACTGGTATTTTAATGCGTCCTCTGTACTTGCTTTCTTGAGTATTCGACGGTTAATGCTGACGTAGAGTGAGAACACAAGTGCTGCATCCGAAAACTTAGGCAGCTGACTTTGCAGGCAGTATTTACACACAAATTAAGGCACCTCATGAAACTTATTTCAGAAAGATTTCTGAGGCAGCGTAACAGTTTAATGATCTACAGCAAAATAGCGCGAACTTTGGTGATGACTAAACGAATATTAAGTACTAGTCTACAAGAGTAATTTCTGGCTAGAAATTACATCAAAAGGGGTAAACACATAAAACACATTTATGTTATTAAAAACATAAATTTACACACAAACTGACCATCAACTGCAACCTTTAGATGCCATCTTTATTTTTTAGCTCAACTGTCACAGAATGGAAAGCACAGGATTGTGGGATATCAAACGCAGCGAAGGATACATCTATACTCTGAAGGCAGCATTTTTCGGATGCAGCCAAGGACACAAGATTGCTGAAGAACACATATTGAGAAAAGACCAGTAATAGCTTCAGTTAGCTGGAGACCTACAGCTTCACTGGGTGTATACAATATAAAACACAAAACTATGTGTTTTGTATATCTTTAACGGATTAGCGTTTTGCAAATCCCGTGTTGACTTCACAGAAACTTTAGAAGCAATGGTCAAACGGCTATACAGCTATTGTATCGCTGTGATAATTTTAACCACTGACTCTTCAAATCCTCATCCTTTGGAAGTGTATACAAAGAGAATATGCTTTTGCATCTAAGAAAACGTCTTCTGGACATGTACACAACACGAACCAGCTGCAGTGTTTGAGGGCGCGTCATAGTAGACGTTGTTCCCCTGCAGCCAATGAAGACCATAGGTTGGCAATTATGCAAATTTCTTACATTTTCAAGTATGAATGTTACGGAAGTGAGACGGGAATTACTGATCGTTTCGGAAGTTCAGAATCGACTCTTTCGTTTGGGACAGACCTTTTATATTCACAAACAGCTGTAGGCTATTACACACTGCATAAAAGCGAATATCTGAAAAAGCATAATAGGGGCACTTTAAATAATAGAATAATATTTATAATAATAATCTACAAATATAAGATCTTATAATGCCCACCTGCCTGTCATGTTATCATCGTTTTGATTGGCTGATTGCTCTGTCTCTCACGTTCTGTTCGCCTGTCAATGATACCAGACGTTCACTCACTCACTCGTCTCCAACATCAACAATTTTCTCAGTTGCTAATCGAAGTGAACACGGAATTAACTTATAAGGTGCATCTCAATGACTGAGACCATCACCTGTAATGTTTAACCTACTGCTGATTTACCAATCGAAACAACAGTTCATGATTACAGCTCTAAATTCCCCCGGACTACTTCATGAGACTATAAAACAAAAGAAATAAAGGCAGTGAAACTGTTGTGTTTGACAGCATTAAGTGAACATGATGCGACTAGGCTAGTGAATTTCTGTTAAGTACTCCATTTAGTAAAAACACATACATGAAAAATATTCGTTTCTGTACCATTGTACTTTTTAAAAGAAAACTTTAATAAACTTTAATCAGAGTTTTACAAAACACCCAAAAACGTGAAACAGCATGAAAACTCTCTAAACTCGACCGGCTCAGCTCTGCCTCCCCCTTCTGTTCACCAGAGGAACAGCAGGAAATGTTGATCTTCTGTCTAGATGCTGTGCGAACACACCGCTGCGCTTACTCAACTAAACAGTAAACCTGTGTCAAAATGAATGGAGAATATTTCGTGTTTTTCCGTGGATACTCGACCATTTCCGTTGGTGCTCGAGCTCGACCCACGCCTATGGTCAGGAGTTATAGCTAAAGTCTATAATAACATCATACAATCAAATGGCTTATCTAGCTTAATGTTTGAAAAAGATGTGGCTTTCATTCACATTGTTAGGCATTATTCTTGAATCAGTACATTTATCCTAAAGAGGGTGCTATTGCTCAGCTTATACATATAATATCATATAAAATGAATTTAATGTATATTTACTTTTATATATAATAGTATATATAAGAGTAAATATACATTAATTGCAAATTAATTTAATGAATTATATATATATATATGTATATATATAAAAATGTATGTGTGTGTGTGTGTGTGTGTATATATATATATATATATATATATATATATATATATATATATATATATATGTGTGTGTGTTATATAAGTAAATATAACATGCATTTCATGTTGTATTTAATAATAACATTTCAACTACAGACATACATTTTGTTTGAACCTTATCAGTTTATGTGTGTTTCAATGTATTATTGGCTGCCAATATTGTTTTTGTTTGTGGCAAAGTGCTCAAGAGGGTGTATCAGAGGCCAGCCAGATTATTAATAGCATGGGAGTATTTATAGGTTTGTTTACTGGGTGACCAGACAGTCCATCTAAGTCATATTAAAAATACATAAGGGCATCTCTCTCTCTCTCTCTCTCTCTCACACACACACACACACACACACACACAAACACTCACTCACTTTCTATCTGTTATTTTTCCACTGCTCTAAATGAAACATGCCAATAGGAATGTCTTGTATGCAACAACACGACAAGGTTATTTTCCTGCAGGAACTACGTAACTATACACAGACATGTACGTTTGTTTTTGTGAATTGTGGGGACATTCCATAGGCATAAACCGTATTTTCTATTGCCCTACACCAACCCTACACCTAAACCTACTCATCACAGAAAACTGTGCACGTTTTTACTTTCTCACAAAAACTCATTCTGTATGATTTATAAGCCTTTTGAAAAATGGGGACATGAGGTAAGTCACTCTCTCCTTGTAATACCTATGTCATACCCATGTCATTATACAAATTTGTGTCCTGATATGTCACACACACACACACACACACCAGAATATACAACTGGTAAATAAATTCCACAAATAAACGTAGTTCAAAGATATTACATTATTGTGACAGATGATAGCTGAAGCTTTATTTTAATAAGCATCGACACACCCTTTTTTATAGACTAAGCAAAGGAACCCGAGACACTTACTGAAAAATCCAGAAAGTATTGCCATGTTCCACCAGTTCATGAGCGGGGAGCTTGGTCTACCTCTTAAAATGAAGCTATATTAGCTGCAATTCTAATAATTTGTAGGGTCCGTCATTAAAGTTTTTGTATTTGATCCCCACAACGTAGACAAAACCTGACCCACACACATTTATCTGTCCTGTACAGAAAAAAGAAAAAAAAAAGTTAAAAGTACAAGGTTGTAAAGGTCAATAATGAAATAGGATTTCACAGTTGACGGTAGATGTTTTTATGTTTCTCCTTGTATGTTGAAGGCCAAATGTCCACTTATAAGGTGACTAATAATTCTACCAAAACTGAAAAACTATCAACTCAGTCTTTCCAGATCTCTGAGGAAATGTAGATCAGACACTCCACGAGAAAGCTGCTTAAGATTGATTAGCCATTGCTGCTTCAAAGAACTGAATTTAATCAAATCTTTTTATTGTCACTTAAAAATCAACAAACGGTATGGTACAAAACAAACACACTGAAATAAAAGAAAAACACAGGTACATCATATAGGGGGATAGTGTTACACTTAACACTAATAATTACATTATTTTGTACCTTGTCAAATGTTCACTCAAGACTCAAAGCAAGTCTTTGGTCAAACATGTAGTGGCCTTTTCTTAACATTATTTTGCAAATATTTATACATAATATATGATGGTTCTAAAACATACTGACATATGAAATAATGACACTGGCATTTTAAATATACAATAATATAAGATATAGTGTTGCCAGGTACCAGCCTGTTGAACAAATGTGGAGGATGTATTAACAGGTACACACATAAATAGTACATTGCAGTCACAGAATCCAACACTGTCTTTCTGTTTTGTTTTGTTTCTGTCATTTTCATCAGCATATTCTTGTATTTCTAAATGAATAACAATTAGAGATACCGAACATGCTGAGGTATGTCTTAAAATCAAATGTGGCTGAAGTAAATACATTTCAAAATAAAGCCTTTCTCTACCAGGTAATGAAACTGATTGTGTCATTTTGGTAATACATACAAAAGGAGATGATATGCGGGAAGGCTGTTGCAAATAAAAAAAGAGGTGACAAAAAGTAGGAAAATAATGTGCAGTTACTGACTATTTAAAAGAGTGCATTAAAGTGCATTTCCTCTTCATTTCAAGTCCTTGTCACTCCAGACATAACGAAAGAAATCTTTGGATCTGGATTTTTTTTTTTTCAATGGTTTTCATGGATGGTGCAGTAAAAAGCCCTATTCACACATCCTATAATTCTCTGCAGCCTTCAGTCAGAAATGTTCTCATTAATGGAAACTATATTAACAGTTTGGTGATATCTATATACAACACAGTGAGACCATTCATCTCAGAGAGTAAAGTAACAATTCAAGTGATCAAGGTCTACAAAAAAAGCATCTGTGTCCAGTAAACAATCTATTGAATATACTATCTCTCAAACAATTTCTGCTATCAGTATAAGCCTCAAAAATGAGGCCGTCTTTATAAACATCTAAGAAAAATAATACACCCTCTCAAAAATGACAGGGTTTGTGGGAAATGTATAAAAATATATATATCATATTGAACCAAAGAAAAGGTTTGGCACCATGAGAAGTCACCTGGCAAAATGTCAGTCTAATCACTAGGTATGAAAACTGTAAGAAAAGGAAGACAAGCCTCTACGTTCAACAGAATGTTAAGGCCAAGTTCAGTTTTAGACCTTGGAAATATTGTTCAAGCCACAGAGGCTACTTTGTCACAATCAAGAGTGTGCTTTTGCTGCGAAGTGTTGATGTCCTCTTCTGGAAAAGAATCTCCTTCCTTCGTCGTCCTGTTCCAGCAAGGCAGGGTGGCCAAGAACAGAAACAAACCAGACACTAAAACACAAGTGCCACTGATGTAGAACGCCAGGTCATATGACTGAGTCCAGTCGAAGAACCAACCTATAAGAAAATAAAATGGAGACAACATCAGTAAAAGAGCAGGGTTGTTTGAAAACTACCTGGGGTGAGATATCACTTCATTGGTGGAGCCAACCAGGAAAATATATTTGCTTTTTTTCTTTATTACTCATCTTGTCTTTATTTTTAACTGCACTTGTGTTGATTATTCTTACTTGTGAAGATTATTCTTACCTACAACAGGTGGCCCAAGCGTGATTCCAAACCCTCCGAAGCACATGAGAATGCCGTGAGCCTGACTGAGTCGTTCCATGCCCACTATCTTGGTAGTGATGTAGGATGTGAGAGACCAGTTTCCTGAGAAAAATCCAACCATGGCCGACAAAACTTGCAGAGCCAGGTAGCTCTTAGACACTGGGATGAGCAGCAGAGTCAAACCTGTGCCTGTCAGCGTCAGGGCGTACAGGTACAGGCTGTTCACCCATCGCATGTCTGCCAGCACACCCAGGACCAGCTTACCGATGCCAGTTGTCATTGCAACGATTGAGACGAGGGGTATTAGTGCAATCCCATCGATAAGCCCCTCACTCTGGGCTACGTCCTCCATGAAGAGAACAGGTGGGAATGCCCCTAAGCTGAATAAGAAAATGGCAATGCAGAAAGCCATGAAGACACGGTCCTGTAGGAGCTCTATAGTCTCGCACATGTACCGTCTATAGGGACGCATCCGCTTCTTAATGGCTCGTGCTACTACTGAACAGGACAATATCCTGCCACTTCTTTCCCCTTCACTCTCTTGCAGCTCTGTGGATTCCTTGGTGATCAACAGCTTAATGGCGGCTATGTTATTGGCTGAGCCGGTTGTGGTTTTGAGATCTGAGCCAGAGTCAATGATAATGGCAGTTGGTTTGGTGTAGAGTGGTTCTGGTTCCTCTGTACGCTGTAGAGCAGCTCTCTGTTTTAGGTAGTAACCAGGTAAGTTCATAGGTCGCATTGGCCCAGCACATGCCATCAGGTTGAGCGCCAGCGCTCCAACAATAAGCAAGCAGCCCTCCAATCCAAACAACTCGATGAGCTCATTCTGGAGTGTGGCATAAGTGAACCCACCCACACTTGTACCTGAGAAGAATGAAAAGAAATATCATCTGACCCATTCTGAAAAATCATCTTAAAGAAGAACATAACCATACAGAATCTATTGAATCTGGGAATCATTTTTTTGCTATTTGCTCCACATCTAATGAAAGTTTAAAAAACTCTTTATGCATTTTTTCCCACTAAATTTGCCAAAGCAAAAAATGATTTGATACAAACTAAGGTATCAATGAAATATCATAATATATGGGCTCTTGCCTCAAGGCTTGAGGATGTCCTCCCCACTATTGTTTCCAATGATCAAATGGCAACCTTTTTTCAATATCTGCTGTTTACTTAATGTTCTATATTCTGAGCAACAAGCTATCCCAGTGTGAGTGTTTGGTCTCTTTAGATGCTGAGAAGGCATTTGATAGGGTGGAGTGGGAGTACCTTTTCTTAGTTTAAAAAAAAAATTGGATATGGCCTGGTCTTTCTTTCTTGGATTAAATTATTATATAGTGCTCCTTCCGCAGTAGTCCTGACTAATATTCTGTACTCTAGACCACTTAATTTGTACCATGGGACTCGACCGGGCTGTCCTTTAAGCCCATTATTATTCGCTTTAGCCATTGAGCCTTAAGCAATTGCCCTAGTCAGCAGATTACTGGAATTACCTGGTGAGGTTGAGCATAAGGTAACTTTATATGCAGACGATCTATTGCTTTTTATTTTGACATTTTCCTCTCTTCTTAGCCCTATTGCTCATAATCACCTTTTTGCCTTTGATGCAGGATGGATCATTTAGGAGATGGTCTGACAAAGGGATAAAATGTTTCAGACTTATTTACTGACAATAATTTGCCTTCTTTTGAAAGTGGGATTGTTGAATCTGATTTGTATTGGAAAACAAATGATACTAAAGAAAATATCATAATACACATTTGATTCCATAAAGTGCAGTTACATTCAAAGAGAGAGTTTAAAGGCCACACCTGTGGTAACAATGCCCAGCGCTAGGCCACGCCTCTTGTCAAAGTACTGGCAGGTTATGGTCAATGTGGCAGCATAGACAAGTCCGCAGCCCATGCCTTAAACACAAAAACATGAATGTAGCATTTCATAACTATATTTAAAATCTCTGCAACTATAAATTTTATGTCAATATATATATATATATATATATATATATATATATATATATATATATACACACACACACACTAAAGGCCTTGTTGCTAATGTTTTTTATATAATTTCCCATATCATGTACTTCTGATTGAGGGGAAAGAGGAAGTAAAGATACCTCAACAACAGGACATAAACACGGAGTAGATTAACTCTGGCGTAAGTAAAGTAACACCACTGAACTGAAAATGCAATGGTATTTGTGGATAGTACATTTCTGTGTGTGTGTGTGTGTGTTCAGAGGACGGGTCGACACTGTAAACAGTGATGGTACCATGGTTTCAAATTCTAAATTGTCAGTGAATGTTATATAATCATAAAAGCAACCCTGTCACAAAAACTCCAACATATGCATCTAAGATAAGCAAACTATTTAGCACTTACTATCAATCATACACACAAACACATACATCATACACACATCACTCTCGACCAATACACAGAACCTGATTTCACAAAGTGCAACATGTTTCTAAATCAACATCCTGGAACAACATTCCAATCAACCAATCAGATTTGAGGGACAAGTTTACAGTTGATGTCAAGTTTAGGCTTACAACCAGGGGTAAGTGCTTCTACATCAGTATTATTCAGCTATCATTTCCCTGTGATTTTAGGGATAACTTATGAGTAGTGTTAGGTTTAGGGGTAGGGATTTGATTAGCATTAAATTTTTGCAGAGCAATGTTGTTCCAGGATCAACAAAATATGTTGACCCAGGAACGCGTCTAACTCTGCAAAATCAGGATGTGCCTACTAATACAAGGCATTCACACGTAGACTCACATGTTCATATGAGCTATGAAGGTCAAAAAACAGACACAAACACATCTGTCTCTCAATACCAGCAAACTGCTTTTCAATTAATGCTAATGATGCTTTTATTTTCTTACCGACAACAATGCCGTAGGAGAAGATGAGAAAAGAGACACTCGGAGCAAAAGCGCTCAGCATCAGACCGCCGGCCACCATCACACCACTGAAGACAGTAACTGGCCGTGCACCGAAATTATCCACACAGGCACTGCACACCGGGCCTACAAAGAGAGACACAGAAACAGAATCTTACTGAATGCAAACAACGCAGAAGAATCTGATAAAGGATCTACAAAGAAATATAAAGCGCAATGGAGTTAAGCTGCTGTGCTGTAGCAGCACAGAACTGAATGTCTTTGCCTTCCACACAGACAATTTTATTTTTTGATGCTTGTTATTTGTACTCTTATTCTTTTTATTTGGTCTTGAATTATTGTATCATTGTATGTAGTTTATTTACCTTGCAGTTATTTTAATTATACACTATTTTCAGTGTGGCAGATAAGGCACCAATGCATAGGCAACACAAATGCACCTTATTTTGTCTTGCCAATAAAAGCTTAACCTGAAAACTAAATTATTGGTACCATGTTATACAGCCCTTCTGTCCTATTAATTTGTAGAGGGGACCCTCATTCCATCTCTGTATTAACATATACTAAAATAGATGCTCTTAAACTTAAGTAGTGAAGAGAATGTGTTTTTCTATCTATCTATGATTAGAAATAACAAATGACTCAGCACTGTGTTGTTCCTAATATGGCCAAAATGTCTGGACGAAATAATTTCCCTGTCTTTATTTTGATGGGGCATTAAGTTCTGTACTGTCTGGTATGGGATACTTTATATCCCCTAACATCACTGCCAAATGCCCTCAAACACACTTACCAACTTACTCAACACCAGCCAATCGAATATTGACCTACACTACACTAGTTTCAGACAACCAGCTTTATGAGTATGAATGGACAACTCAAAGCTGAATCAGAACCACCCATAATAACCAGTACTCTATCAAGCATAATGAGAAATGTGTGTGTTTCACAGGCCATAAACAACTCTCCACTTCTGAATCAGCATGACCAGGGCACACAAACACATGCTCATGTCCTCACATACACACCCATGTCCCTGCCAGTTCTGTCCAGTCAAGACTTTCCTTCTCATGACGATAGACTACACAGCTATGTCTGTAAACAAAACCTGACACCTCCAAAACCCAAACACGCACAGACACATTTACACACACATGCATTCAGCCTGTGTGAACTTTTACTGTAGCTCATGAAAGTTGAGAGGGTTGTCTTTCTTTTCTTCAGAACACAATGTTTTCCCCATCCGTTTTACGTTATAAGAGAGCTCTCTGTTAGCATTCCCATTAATGTCAGTAATCGCAAACCCTTTACTAATGGTAAAGCAATGTTGCTTGTAAAATAAATGGGAAAAACAATATATGACAGCTTATCTTAAAAGGCATCATTTGATAACCAGATTATGGCATCTACCACCAGGGGCTAACTTGCTAACCAGCCAAACCTAGACTGCTTGACCATGTTTCTACCTTTCTGCCCTTTTCTCTCTCTCTCGTAAGTAAATTTCTCATTGTCAATTTGACACCTGCAACGCAGACAGCAATGACCGACTAATATAAACATCTGCACTGTAAACAAGTAGATAATTACTCTATCTGTCAGCATGTCTTTTCATGGGACAGGGGATTAGAACAATGAGTCAGCAGCATACTATGTGAATAAAGAGCCATGTTGTGTTTTAGTGTGTGTGATTTCTATGTCCGATTAAACAAAGAAATATGTTTGATAGGTAGAAAAGAGTTATATACTTTAGCTCATGAATTATCTTAAGCTTGTTTTCCATTTAAAATAGGTAAAGAACATTAAAACAACATATTTTAGTTGGGAAGAAATTGCATGAGATATATTACAGATTAAAAAAACAAAGAAAATAATATTTGCTAATAAGGTAAGAAAAAATAAAAGTAAAACTTATATTACACAATTTGGCTTGCTAAGTCAAAAAAAAAAAAAAAAACAGTTGGGAAGTGGGAACCCATTTGTCAGCATGTGTTATAATGTGCATTACATAACAGCAAAGGGACTTTTTTAGGGACTAGTTTAGGAAACCTGTTCACTTTTTTTTTTATCTCTCTCTTTCTCCCACACACACACTGGTTTCCATACTTTCCATAGACATAATGATTTTTATACTGTAGAAACTGTATAGTCTATCCCCTAACCATACCCACCAAAGAAAACTTTCTGCGTTTTTACATTTTCAAAAAACTTTTTTTTCGTTTGGTTTATATGCTATTTTCCTCATGGGGACCAAAAAATACCAAAGTCAAAAACTACTGGTATTACTATCCTTGTGGGGACATTTGGTCCTCATAACATATGGAATACCAGGTACACACACACACACACACACACACAAGAGAGACAAATTATCAGTAGTACTCACTGGTGATGAGTGCCACACCAGACACCATGGATCCGACCCAAGCCGTCATACCTTTTCCTTCCTGGAAGGCACTGAGCCACTCGGGGTACAACACCCCAACGGACTGGGGGGATCCTAATGACAGGAACTGGGCCATGAAGGAGGCCAACACAATCATCCATCCCCATCCACCATCTAATGCACCCTCACCCTTTACAGCACCCATTCTTAGCACTGATCTTACACTGACTTCACTTGACACAGGGGCCTGCAGAAAGAAATTGTGAAACATATATGATAATAGCCTAGGAAGGTGTCACAAGTCAAGCAGTGACAGCAGTGTGACAAACTATAATTTATGGAAAACTAATTTAAATAATATTCTTGCAGGAATGCTATATGTAATTATTTATAATGTTTTCAATACCCTGTTTAATCTTGATTTACAAATAACTTTTTAGGTAATAACTTGATACAAAAAAGGCTAAAATGTGATCAAAATGAGTTACTGCACCTACAATGTCCACCTTTGCATTTTCAAATAATTCTTAAACTCCATATCATGTAGTTCACATGCATGTTATTTGTTAACGAGATGAGAAAATTAAACAAAATTTAAAAGCTGTGATACTTACGGCAGGTAGATGTTGCTTTTGCTTGCAGAGCGCGGTGTGCTGAACCGCTCGTGCCTGGTAAACCAGGCCAGTCTCACGTGCTTCTTTGCTGAATACCTTCTCGAGATCAGCAACGCGCGCCGCCTAGTTTTAAACGATTCTGGATACAGACCACACCTCAGAGGTGGAGAGACCACAGACCGGACTGCCTTCTTATCGCCCTGTTTTCTTTATATTCGTCCATAACATAGATAACATCCTGCAGTCGCGAGGAGAACTGGTGCCGTTTGGAGCGCGCGGATACATCTTTCTCTCTCCAGCGCGCGCAGAGCGGTGCAACGGAAGAGTGCTGAAGTTTCTCATTTTCTCAACATGCACCCTTCTATCTCCTGAAATAACTAACCGGTTTGAAGCTGTTTTCACCGGCCAGACTTGTAAGATCAACTGGCAAGAAGAGCGATTGAGTCTAGTATTTTATATCGCGTCCCAGGAAAACTATACTGTTGCTTTAAAATGCTGCTATAATAATAATTATTATTATTATTGTTATGTAAATTAACATTTTAAAATTCAAAATAAATAAAAAATCACAATTAATTATAATACTTTATTAATATAGCATAGCATCAATATTATAAAACTACATTCCCTATGCTTAAAGTGAAACATCAGCTCCTTAGTTCATGAAGTATACAACTGAGACTCTGTGGACATATATCACATAGATATTCTGCAATTTTTATAGTACAAAACTTATATTATAAAGGAAAATTGTGAATAAAGAACTCTTTTTTAGTAAATCTTTGGACATCTGAATTCATGTCAAGGTTATGTCTAATGACATTTCTAAAGTAACATGCACATTTTTAAAATAAAAATCCCAATACCTGCACCTGCTTGTGTGAACACACTCATTTTCATTAGAACCTATATGAGTTTGGCATCAAACCACTATGTTACTATAATTCACTTATTTGTAGGCAGTACATATAATGAAATCTGTTTGATGCCAGAGCTGAAGTTATTGAAGGACATGTTTACACTGGCTCCTAGAGAAAACTTCATAGGACCAGACTTCTGTTAGGACTAGATTAAAAACTTCTTCCCACCATTCTGTCTCTCCTCTTTGGGTGGTCGGCTGAACTTTTGTGCTGGGTGAGTGCGTGAGGGTTAGACGGCTTGGGCTTTAAGCCCACCGAGATCCTGTTCCTGCCTTATGCTTGTACTCGTTCCCACACACACATAAAACGAGAACTACAGTCTTCCCCCACCCTGACTCTGTAATCCTCTCTGACATGAAAAGAGAGAGAACAAAAAAGACAGAACAGAACAGTTAATTGCATTTGCCTCATATCACCTTTTTGGACAACATCTCTTATTATGCAGCGTGACTGCAGCCCGCAGAGATCTGGGAAGCCAATGGGATACTTCTGGAAGGAACATGTGCTTGGCTCTATATTACATTTGGATTAAAAAGTATACTTAATAAGAAAACACAGCACTTGACATGATGGACAGAGCATCTGTACCAGTCCAAACACACCTAATTAAGTCTAATACTATTTTGCATAGTTAAGAATTATAGCAAAGTCATCAGTCATCTATGAAATAAGTATTTTATGTTTTAAATTTGGTTTTAAATACTTGAATGTACTTTCTGTTACTAACAATTCTACAAACATTTCTTGGCAATCTCTCAAAACTTCACAAGTAGCCACTTGGGATGCTTTTCCAACAATCTTGAAGTAGTTCTCATGCATTCTAGTCAATCAGTTGTTTTTCCTTCACTCACTCACATTTTTTCTTTTTAGCTAAAATCAAGTCAAGTCACCTTTATTTTATATAGTGCTTTATACAATAAAGATTGTTTCAAAGCAGCTTTGAAGTGATAACAGGAAAATGAAGCTGAAGTCAGTTCAGTGTTGATTCAGTTCCATTGTAATGCAGACAAATATTGTTGAATATTAAAGCTGCTGTCCGTAACTTTTTTTGGTTAAAAATTATCTAAAATCAATTTTTGAGCATGTACATAACCAGCCAGTGTTCAAAACTATCTCCTTATCTTAGACCGATTCACAACGGTAAGCTTGTAATAATGTTTTATAATTCGGGTGGTAGTGGTGGGCAATTCGAGCATGTCCCGTCTGTCTTTGCGTCACGTCTGTTTACATAAAGAACGAGTCCCAGCTAACTAGGCTATATAGCATGTGAGGTGGATCATTTATAGCCTTTTCTCACAGCAGCTGCAATAATTAAACTTATCATTTTGATGGCGGATTGTATATGACAAATTAACGTAGTGATTTAACTGTACAGAAATTGAAATCTACAGGTAACGCTAATACACACTAAATACACATAGTCATGCAATGCTGATATTGTTAACATTAACAATTTGAGAATAAAGTATAACAATAATAATAATTTGCACGGTTTGACATGATAAGCAATCGTTAGATTTATTCACCATTGTTAGCATGATTTACTGTAATGCTTATTTTTTCCTCAGTCAGAACAAAAGTGTCACATTTGTTACTTACTTGTTCAAATGACATTCTCTGGTGAAAATTCTTATTTTGGACTACAAATCTGTGATTCTGAAGTACAGTATCCACACCATTGCGGTGACTGACAGCAAACATTAGATTAATCCGCACCGAGAAGCCGTGCCGACGCACAACCCGTAAAGATGATAATTCTGCAAATAACTGCAATTGCAGGTTTCAAACAGAGATGGCGACAAAGAGGCAAAACTTATGGACTGCAGCTTTAAGTGTCCCCAACTAAGCAAGTCAGAGGCGACGGGGCAAAGAACCCAAACTCTATCAGGTGACAGTGTAGCATCTGGAGCAAATCAACCAATGATCGAGTCAACTCTAAATTTTGTTTAAGCTGCGACGTTTGACCCCCTTCCTGTAACTCACCACATGGCTCTGACCGGTCTGGGCCATGTGGCCTTTTATCACATTTTATTACCCCCCAAAGAGACTAACCACAAACATACTAAACTTTCTTATGGCACCTATGGGAGATTCCAGGGTGCTAGATTGACCTCCTGTTGGGCTAGAGACAGACTGGGTGGCGCCAGGAGACAACCCAATATACACGTACATACCTATATAGAGAAAAACTCTTATAATCCAACTTATAAGTTAACCATTCTTTGTAGAAAGTATATGGTGTATCCGTTTATGTATGTGTAATTAGCCTAGTTGTGATTTTTAGTTATTCAAGAATAAGTTAAATGCTTGTAATCATATGTGTTTTCTTAATGTCTTTTTCATCCTATCATGTTTAGGCTTGTTTTAAACCTCTACGAATGCTTTAATCAACTGTGTATGTTATGTTACTATAAAATGTTTTATTCTACCTTTAAAGTACTTTTGAGAAAAACGAACTCAGATCTGACACCTCATAAACTATGCAAATTAGACCATAAAACCAGACAGAGAAGATATTTCCCGCTACAGAATTCACGCTGGCGACTGGCCAGTCAAAACTTGAGAAGAGTGGAGATGTTTTGCTACCAGTGGCTTGTTTTTCCAGTTTGTCTTCTTTTGACCTTTCTTCATTTGTCCGTCCTCACTGTCTTCCTTGGACCTAAGAGACGGACTGCTTCTTTCTTATTTTCCGGCCATCTTACTTTTGAGTTAAACCTTGTTTGAACATCCCGCCGGAGACCCTCCCGGGAGAAAGGACCAATTGCTCCAGCTCAAACGCACTGAAACCTCTGCAGAATGACGTGCATCTTTTGAACTACAGCATCCAAAATTGCCTATGCAAGTATAAGAAACATTTCTTCCGCTGCGTTTTAAAGCTTACATTTGCTGAACTGATTCCGTGCTGGCTTTCAAAGGTTTTAACTGTCTGTAATTTGCCATTCTGTGATCATCTCTGTTTTCCCTGACTTTACTTTCGTATGTATGTATTCTCTGTTAGTTAGTCGTATATGTATTCGTAGTCTCACATATTAAATCCATTATATTCATGCTGTTGCTGCTCATTAAGAAAATAAAGTCACTTCTATGTTCCGATTTTGCTAACTGCTTTATACTTTAGTGCTAGAATAGGAAGTTATTCCTCATGGCCAGAAGAATAATTTCCTTTGTAATAGCTGATAAGGAAAATTGGACTGATAGTTTGCTGGACAAACTAGACCAGTCTTTCTAAAATTAACTTTAAACTAGCTTTGAACATATATACGTAGTTAATTATAATCCGTTGTAATTAATTTACCATATGTGCATAATTCCCTTTTTGGTGGATTTATATTATAATTGATCATAACGCGTTATGATTTGAATATATATATATATATATATATATATATCACCCAAAATTTGAGCTAATTAAATCGTTACAACAGAATAGAGAAAAAAACTCAGGCTCTGTCAGGAGGCCACTTCTCCGAATGAACATGAATGAACGGCGTGAATATGAAATTAAAAAATGAATAATAATAAATTCATAGAAAAACAATTTATATTTGTCAACAAAACTACAAAGGTCTTTAAGATCATCAGAAATGTAAAAAGTCGAGTGTGTCCAAACTTTTGACTGCTACGGTAGCTTTAAAGTACACATGAAAATCAAAATTGACCTAATTTATTTTGTTAGCTCAAATTGCTAGTTTTGTGGTGAAAAATTCATCCGTGCAAGTCAATCCACACAAAAAAATTGTTTGGCTTCGTAATATTTAATCAAAATCTGAAAATGCTCCTCCCCTCTGCAACGGTGCCCCTTCTCTAATGACGTTAGTTTGACGGCTTGGGTTGAAAACGCTTAAACCACTCCCCCTCCGACGTTAGTCTGCTATGAGCGAGAGATGGAGAGGAGGAGCACTAAAACAAAACCCTGCCCTCTATTCAATATTACGTTTCACTTGGAAATAAATCACAACACTGGAGAAAAGTTTGCAACTTCCGGTTCACGGGGATTTTAAGTTTATTAATGTTTCTCCTTTTGCGCAAGAGGGTCAGAGCAGACTGAATCATGAAATTGCTTTTGGTTTAATTTTGTTTTGTTTGCTGTAATTTGAATTAATCTTGAATGCCATTCTTATTAAGAGCTTTTTTTTTTTTTTTTTAAGTTTTTCTTGGAAACAAAGATTTGTCCCATTTCAGAGGAAGTGTAATGAGAGCAGCATCAAACCTGTGCTGCTGAATTAGAGGAAATCGGTAAAACAAAAGCTGAGTGTGACATGATCTCCATGTTTACTATGAGTTTTTGCTTCCTCTTTCAAGAGTGCTGACTCAAGTGTTTTTCAACTTGACTAACATGGCAGGAGAGCACAAACCTTGAGCGACCTCTGCAATATCCTGTCACTCCCTTTCCTATCCCCCCCTCATACTCTGTTATTGACTTGCTTACACATATAGCATCTCCTGATGTTTACAGTCTTGCTTTGCCATTCCATTCATATCCCTAAACAGGTCAGCAGCAAATCAAGCTAAGGTCAACTGAGGTAATAAAAAAGCAAATCTCTCCAAAGACTGACACAGGACAGTGGACAAATTATAGCACTGCTGTAGAGCTGCTTTAATTAGCATCTTCATCTTAACACATACAGAGCATCAAAATAGTGTAACTAAACTATGTCAAATAACATTTCTATCAGGATCATTTTTCTCCTTTTAATTATTAAATACTAAATGATTGGAACCATTTTTTTTTTGTACCCCCAAAGATCCATTAGTAATGCTCAAGTACTGATTGACACCAAACCAGAAATGTAACTCTTGCCTTCATCTTTCTTGTCATATTAAACATCTTTCAGTACTATCATTAATATTATTAAAGAGTCTTTTAAATTAAAATAGTTGATTATGTGAAAAGACTTTTGACAGGCTCTCTACCAGAATTATTATTATTTAGTATCAAAATGACATCATAAATGATTTAATTATATAATTTTTATAATTATATAATCATCATTTATTATTATATTTTATTGACTTTTGCCAGGTTCTCTGTGATTGGTACCAGAATTATTCATATTATATATAATTTTATTAAAAATAATATTATGATTTTTATTATTATTATATTTTAATTGTATTATAATCATTATTCACGTTCTCCATGATTGGTACCAGAATTATTATCATTATTGTTAGTGATTATTATATTTGTTATATTTTGTTATATTTACAGGGTTGTTCCCTACACCTGTTGTTAATGCAGTCACATGGGTATATCCATATTAGTACTTTCAGAACATAAGCAAACAGTGAACTGCATGACTTCAACTATTCCTCGAATCTGACCGGAATGTTAGAACTTGAGGGTCAGTTACACCTCTCTGACCACCCTAGCCTGACAAAACCGGTCTGAACCAGGTGAGGGTGGCTTGGCAGAGAGAAAGGGGCACAGGACAGCTTATGCTGAAATACTTTTGCAGGAATTACCACATAGCTACAGGACTGTATGTGTGTGTGTGAGAAAGAGTGCTTGGTAAGACATGAGAGGCATTTGGTAATTAGACTGGAAAACTGTGGTGGGGGGTTCATATGCAGTGCCAAACAGGTGTGCACTGTTACCTGACACCTAAAAAGGGCTGATGTTATGAAGGGGATGCACAATGTCAGTCTGTCCACGTCAACTAAAGGTTCACACACTTCTTTAGAGTTGTGAACGTATAACAGAGGTCAAGTTTTACATAATCCTACTCACAGCTAGCTCACATTAACACAAAGACATGTGCTTTATGATAGGTATCAAGACATCTTGGTAATGATTGAAGCCGAAATGGAAATGTAACATCCTCAAAAAATGGCTCAAAAGCCCAGGGAGCACATGAAGTCACATATGGTACTATTTAAAACCTTAGAAATGTAATCATCAACAGAACCACAGATTCAATTACCGGATTTTTTTACCGGCCAATACAGAGTCAGCATTCTGACGTAAAACACGGAAGCTCTGCACTGCGTTTACTGCAACTGCGTAACATACTGACAGGGAAGAGGAAAAATTGTCCAATAAAGTCATTTTTGTTTTGTTTTTGCACACAAAAAGTATTCATAGCATTAAAGCTGAACCACTGCAGTTGAAACGACTTGAGGGTGAGTAATGACAGAAATTTCATTTTTGGGTGAACTAATCCTTTAAAGTCACAGCAGCCTAATAAACAAGTTGCTTTGACATGTCATTAATGTGAGTCAAAAAACAAAGATAACAGAAAGTTGTTGCTTTAATAAGGATTAATCTATATTTATTATTTATGTAGTGAAGACTGTAAAGTGTTTGATAACTTTCTGTATATTTCCTACCTGTTAGACTATTGTTTTAAGTTCCTTTAATATCCTTAAAGATCCAAAAACCCATTCACTTACACATTACAGGTAAAAATAAAATAAATAATCACACGTACAAGATTTTCTTTTTTTTTTGTACAAGCATTTAATCATGTTGAGTTAATTGTTCAACAGTACCTTATTTTGTTGCATCAACATGTCGGTTCATATTTAGGTGTTATGACACTGGCATTAAGCAAAATTCCCCATCTGAATAAGCATTCAGGGCACTCGCTTTACAGCGAGGGCTCCGAGAGAGGTCAAGCTGCTGATCAGAAACCAGTATTGACTTTGTTTTCGTAGTGGGTCATGTTTGGATTCTAGCAGGGAGAGACTGGTCCCCGACCAGCAGTCATGGGAAACCTCTATGGCTGTGCAGAAACACACAAACATCCGCACACACAAACACTATAATCCCACTATAATACACACGCAGAGGCAACAAGTGCTGTTTCAGTACATTTCAGTCTGTCTTCTTTACCATCTACATGCTGCCAACGAGAGCCACACACACACCCATCTGTTTTACAAACAAAAATGGCCTAAAACGAACAAACAGACAATAAAACAAAAGAAAGAAAAAAAAAAAAAAAAAAACATTTTACTGCCGCCCCCACAGCAAATGTGCTGGGATTCAGTTCTTTTTTAACCTTTGTGAAGACAGTCATATGAGAGGAAGAATTTATCCAATCGAGCATTTATTTGTTTATTAAATGTAAAATTTTGATTAGATAACAGTCAATCTGTTAAAACAATTAAGATTAAATGGGGGCAAGAGTAGACTTTCCACAAACAAAATGCAGACATACGCAGCTCACAACCCTCTCAAACTGTTTTCCAAACCTTTCCTAATCATTTCCTGAGCCAGCTTGATCTTTTTACACGCACACACCAAAAAACAAAAACAAAAAAACAAAACCAGTAAGAATAACAAAACTTAATGGCATGGGGTTGGTTATGGATCTGTCAGTTGGCCAAGCATCTACACATTCTCCCTTTTCACATTCCCAGTCCTTTCATTCCCCAGTTCAACTGTCCTCTAATTCCATATCCACTCCAAAACCCCTCCAACCTTTGCCCAGTGGAGGATCACTGAGTTGTTGTCATTGTAGTAGTAGTGTAGCCTAGCTTGGAGCAGCCTAGCTTAAGGTAGCGCACATTGCATGCATTAAGGCTGAGATGGGGGATTCTGTGATGTCACAGAGTGGGAGGAGCCAGATTGAACCATCGGCTGTGCAGGTGGCGGGGGAGGAGGAGGGTGCTGTGCTCCAGAGTGTGTGTTCGGGGAGGGAGGTGGCGTCGGACGCTTAAACTTATCTGGGCTGGTGCTTCTCCTTGGGGATGGCCTCTATGTGGAGAAAATAAAAGACAAGCTCATAATGTTATATGCATTACCGTTCAAAAGATCAGGGTCAATAAATGTTATGTTAAAGACATAATGTTACAAAAATTTCAAATAAATGCTGTTCTTTTGAGCATTTCATTCATCAAAGAATCACCTTTACCACAAAAAAGGGCTTTTTCTCCCACTGACTTTCTATGATGTTCAAAAAATCTGCATCCTTATGCTGGGTACAAACCACCAGATAATCGGGCTGATTTTGGACCGATTTCTCCCCTTCTGACAATGCTAGGTAACTTCCCGATTATCTTGATGGTTCTACAGATTATCTTATCAGATTTTCCTGTGGTGTGAGGTGTGTTAAGTGTGACAATCTGCTCGGAAGAATGCCAGAGCCGCCCCGATTGCGAATTGTAAATATTCTACATGTTGAATATTTATGATCAGAAATCCTGATGTGTGAGGGGGGAACCCTAAGGACGAACGTGCGCACGCTCTGGAGATTATCACGTAAAACGAAACAATATCCAATCAGAAAGTGAGCTGACAAAAGATGGAAGCATAAACGCAATCATGGCACAGCACAAAGTTAAATGGATTTGGACAGCAGAGATAGAGGATCAGCTTGTCCATTTGTAGCAATAGCACGAGTGTTTATACAATGTGTCCTCTAAAACACACCAAAATCATTCCAAACACTATCATCGCAATTTCTTCCTGCCTATCGTCCGCCATGTTTATTCTGAAGTCTCGAGAGATTTTGCGAGATTTCCTGTGTTCACAGTCGGGACTCTGTGTGTGGTGTGCCGTGCCGTGCCGTGATGTGACAAAGGCAACACACCACATATAGGAGCAAAATGGATAAATCTAGGGTTTTTTTGTCCTCATGTTTGTGGTCTCTCACATTTTTGAAAATCTTTTTAGTGTGTACCCAGCATTAGAAATGCTTTGAAGGCAGCTCTCTGACTTGAAGAATATTGGTAACCAAACAGTTGATGGGCCCCTTGATTTCCATAGTATGGGAAAAAAATTAAATAATTAAATGCTATGGAAGCCAATGGGGCTCACCAACTGTTTGGTTAATGACATTCTTCAAAATATCTTTTGTGTTCAGCAGAATAAAGAAATTCAATCAGGTTTGAAACAAATGATGTAAAATGACAACAATTTTCATTTCAACTATCCCTTTAAAGTGCTCCGACTTTAATTAATTTCACCATTGACAGTGTTGTGCACAATTCTGAGTCAGAGGACCTAAACAGATCTGGGTAGAACTATACGGATTGTCATCTCACAATTACGACAAAAAATAAGCTTGTTTTGGTTCAGAAGGAACTGTAAAAGGTGGCCGCTGTTTGTTTGCGGTGTTCAGTGACGGTTCTCTACAACTCTGCATATCCTTACAGAACACGCTGATGACGTGTGATGTCTGCGCGAGCAGGGTACACAGAGGTATTAAAATACATATGTTGGCAGGCAGGTAGAACACGATGCAATGATTGGAAGAATATTTTTCAGTCCTGAGACTTCCACAGAAGATATATGTACATTTTTTAATATTTAGACCACTTCTATTATTTATATGCTATCAGAATGTGAAGAGTTTCAACCAGTATAACAAAAAGTGTTTAAAAAAACAAAAAAAAAACAATTCCTAGCTTACCTTTAAGAGATACATTTATTGACTGCAGGGGATCTTCAACATATATGAAATAAAATATGCAGCCTTGGTAAACATAATGACTGAATACAAACTTTTGAATGGAAGTGTAATCCATAACTTATTCAAACAATTCAACAGTTTCTGACAACTGCTGTAATGTTTTTGCTAAACAAACTTATGCTAAAACTCTTGCACATGAAATGTGCACTGGTATCATCACCCCTAATTTATTTGACACATAAGTGTTTACATGTGCAAACAGAGTGTGAAAGTGCAAATGTGACCCCTCTGAGTGTGCTGGAAGGGTCTGGCTCTGCTGTCACTCCTGGTTTATCAAAACAAGCTGACTTTTTCATGGCACTGCGGGACATGAAAGTGAGCCAACCACTCTTTGCTAACACAAACAGATCACTGTTGCTATAGCCAACAGCTCCCCAACAGGAAAATATAATCCACAATGTTCAAATGGGTATTAGGGAAGCAAAAAGAAGCAAACATAACGAGTCATGAATTAGCAACTACTTCAAACATGTCACTAAATATTATTTTTTCAAAAGCCTGAGGTGATCACCTGTGTAGTAAGAAGTTCAAATTCTTTATTACCTAACAAAATCAGTTCAGCTGCCATACCAAGGCTACATTTGTCAAAAAGTACATGGAATGGTGGTCTAGTGACTGGATTTACTGAAAGATTGCTAATACTACTGCAAAAGATCACAAAGCATATTAGATCTTTTGGGGATCCATGTGTCCACACATCAATTCTTACTCTAAAATAACCTATGACTTTGAATTTTTTTGTCTTGATAACCTACCTCAGAAGTTTACTTACAATATTTAAAAGGATGAGCGCTCGGATGAGGCAAAAGTCTCACTAAAAAAAGTTCTTGCTTCTTATTGTTGATGTTTTTTGTTATTTGTTAAAATTTGCAATGAGCAATCCCATTAGGGGATGGTGAGGGTGAGGTTATATATAATGTGCTTACCTAGTCAGTCACTTCATCACTAGTCTTTGCTGGTAAATAGAGGGGTCGTATTTGTGCAACAGACATAAACATGAGGCTGGACTAATCGCTGCTGCAACAAGGCTAATCTTGCATTGTTGGCGTCAGCTCAACTGGACGATATCCAGAGGGTGTTGCAGAATATACGCAAACTGAAATTAAGACTGGTTAAAATGGTTACTTTACTGCTGTACATTTATAGCTAACTCATTTATCTGCTAGCTAACAATAACATGATAAAATGACACAATCCACATAATCCTCTAAATCCACATTGCACCCATCATTTATCTCAAATATTACTAAACAGCTTGGAAAAGCAATAGGCCTATACACTTCCGTTCAAAAATTTGGGGTTAGCAAGATTTTTTGAAAAATTAATACCTTGATTCAGCATGGATACATTAAATAGATAAAGTGACAGTAAAGACATTTATAATGTTACAAAAGATTTCCATTTCAAATGCTGTTCTTTTGAACTTTCTATTAAAAAAAATTCTGAAAAATCAGGTTCCAAAAATTATTAAACAGCACAACTGTTCAACATTAATAATAAAAAACAAATGTGTACATGCATGAAGCAGCCCTTTCGTTTGGAAATCAAAAGCTGATGTGTGATCTCAATTACTCTACTGCTGCTATGAATGACAGAAAGTGTGATAAAGAATGTCTAGGCCTCGTCTGATCTGGCATGAACCTGGTCCTGACACATATAGAAAATATCCTTAAAGTAATTTTTAAACCACTTTGTCTGACTTTCCTAAACATTACAGCCATTTCACTTTTTTCTTACCCAACACTGAGTGTGAGGAATAAAGGTGTGTTTTTACACTAGATAGTCAATCTTTAATCTCACCAAAACCAGTGGAAAGAAAGAATAAAACGTGTCAATTCATCAAAATACTATGATGGGTGTATGCAACATCAAAAAACATTTTCTTACAACTAAACTTAAAAATGTAGTCTATTATCACTAGTAATAGGCACCTGTATGTACTAAAACACTGTGGATGTTTTTGTTCAGTGAGTTTATCATCTTATCAGGGTTTCTGCATTATAATATAATTTAATATCTCTGTTACATAATACAAATGACATGGCACCTGAGTTTGTGTTTGATAAAATGACAAGGTTTAGGGTTGTATGCAAGATTCTGTATATAAGGGACTCCTCACTATCTCTCCATCTAACAGGTCAGAATACACTGAAAAGGACACAGCAAGGGATGAGATGCAGGAGAAAAAGAGAATGTAGCTTTTGCGTTTTATCTTATTTAGATGGCTAAGGATTCCAGGAACTGGTCTATATTAACTTAAACATACAAAGGGGATAAGGAAGAGCATTCTGAGGTCAAGTGTTACCCGGTGAGTCACAGATCTAAATGTCATCTAATGTGCTGTTAGCAATTCAGCTGAATGGCGTTACGATGGATATGAACTGAAAACAGGCCATCCATGATACACACATGCTTCCTGCATGTAAACATCTTGCTCATCATCGTCACGAGCTTGTGCAAAGTCCAAGTGTGTTTATATACAAGGTTTGGATAATGAAAAACTGAAACACCTGATTTTAGACAACAACAATTTGTTAGTATGGTTAGGGCCTGCTTTTGCAGCCAGTACAGCATCAGTTCATCTTGGGATTGACACTGAAGTCTTTCTCAGTGGCCAGAGGGATTTTGAGCCATTCCTCTTCCAGAACAGTGGCCAGGTCACTATGTGATGCTGGTGAAGCAGAACATTTTCTGACTAGCTCCTTCAAAATACCTCAAGTGGCTCAAAAAAATTCAGATCTGGTGACTGTGCAGACCATGGGAGATGTTCCAACTTCACTTTCATGTTCATCAAACCATTCTGTCACAAGTCTTGTTGTGTGTATTGGTTCATTATCATGCTGATACACAGCACCCACTTCTGGGTACAATGTTCCTCCTGAATGCTTCAGTAGTGTTCATCCATCAAGCACAATAGGGAATGCTATGATATTGCAGCCGAAACCACTGATCCACCCCTGTGCTTCACTCTGGGCAGCAACAGTCTGGGTGTTAAGCCTCTTTAGGGCTTCTCCACACCGTACCTCCCATGGATGTGGGAAAGACAGTGAAGATGGACTTATCATAGAACAATACATGTGCACCAATGAAACCGCATTGGCACAAGTGACCAAAGGTTTGGCTATAGCAGCCCAACCATGAATACAGACTCTGTGGAGCTCCTGACAAACAGTTCTGATAGAAACAGGAGAGTCAAGGTGCACATTCAATCTGCAGTAAGTTGGGCAGCTGTGGTTTTATGTTTTTTGGAAACAATCCGGGTTAGTACCTGGACATCCCTTTCAGACAGCTTCCTCTTGCTTTGACAGTTACTCCTGTTGGATGTGGTTTGTCCTACATGGTGGTATGCTGATACTATAGCTCTCGATAGAACACAAAGACTTGCTGTCCTGGTCACAGATGAGCGAGCGAGATGCACACCAACAATTTAAATGAGATTCTTTTGTTTTATTAGGCTCCTATGTTTAGGTTCAGCAATTTTACTTTATTGGCAATGAAAAGGTTAATAGTCAGTTACTGAAATGCCTTATTTTCAAAAATGTCACTAGTCAATTCATTGGCATTTATCAAATTTAGTCTTTTGCTGCAAAACCAGTTAAGTCCATGTGTGCTTTTTTTTTTAAACCTCTAAAGTCCACCTCTTTGGACAACAAAACAGTAAACTGTTGCAAAATCACTAAAGATGCAACTGGAAACATTGCAAATGATAAAAGCAGAATTCAAAATGTAACAATGAAGAAAATGAACCACACAGTAGGGGGAGCTGTAATGCAAAAGGTTGTCAAGTCCGTATCTTACTACAGCTGTTCTTTAATGCAGGTTATGTCCGTTTCGGTCAGAGTTACAGCAACACACGAAACACTGTCATGTTTACATTACATTGGTGTCAATACCACTGTAACGCATGCCGTCATTCATCTTGAAATCATATGATTAGAATTTCGCCTTCTTATTGGTTCTGTGGACTTAGAGGCTTTTGCTGACAAAGGGAGTTGGCGTTTAACAAGATTTAGCTGAAAGAAGAGTATTTGATGAACGTATACTATGTGCGGAGAGCATTCACTCAATATCGTCATCTCATTTTTGACGAGGTGAAGTTTAGCGGGTTTGGCATCTGAAGTCTTTATTTATATATATGATGATAGAGATGCCAAACATGTGCACATAGTGTGTACGCACCTGTACAGCGTGTGAGGGTCCTGGGTGGATGTGTAGCCCGGGAGATGTGTAGTGGGGGAGTGGTGCTCGGCTCAGCGTGGCTGGAGGGGTGAAACCAACCGTGTGACTAGCGTACGACAAACCTGGAATGGAAAAACAGCATCTGCTAATCAGTTTTAGTGAGGTCCTTTATGCGGTTTATAATGTGCCAATATATCCAAAAACATGCAACCTGGCCAAGTATGCATACTGACAGTATGCAGAACAAATATAAATAACTCTGTAGATCACTCCTCTGGGATCATGGGAAAATGTATAAATAACTCCTTTTTTAAAGGAACCTAATGAAAGAAGACTATAAACCAGTCTTCTTCCTCAGGAATAGAATAGAAAAACTTTCACACCATCAAATGTGCACTGTTATACTTTTCATCATGCATAATGCATATGTAAATTCTATTGAGGTCATCTGATAAACTAAAGCAAACATGTTTTTACATGATGAAACCCGTTAATGCTGTTATTAAAAAACAGCAATGAACAGTACACTGAGCCTCAATGCTGACATTTTTTTCTTAATTTAAACACTCCTTGACATTAATCTTTGGTCATTTCAACTACATATACTTTTGAATTACATAACTTGATATACTTGTTCATGGATTTTTTTATTAAAGATTTTTTTAGTTTATTATCTAGATCTATTTTGTGTGATTCAATACCTGATATATATGCAAAGTAAATTTACAACCTATAAACATCTACTGCAGCATCAGTCTGAAAGACTCTTGTTTGAAGTCATTCATTCATCGTTTGATCTCAGAATGGGAATGAAAGCAAGTCTCTGACCTATTATACCTTCACATTACAGTACAGTTCAACCTGTATAATAATTAACACTCCATAAAAAAAACACGTTTGTCTAATCAATTATCACCTTATGAACTGACCCAAAGGCTGTGCAACAAAAAGCCTTGAGTGTGAATCAAAGACAAAGCACATACAATCTGTTAATCATAAACACTTATGTTCAAAAGTCTGTACTATTTATTTTAAAGAAGTGTCTTATGCTCACCAAAGCTGCATTTATTTTATCAGAAATAGAAGTATAATAGTATAAAGTAAATACACAGTAAATATGATTTAAAACACTAATGTAGAATATTACAATTTAAAATAACTGTTTTCTATTTTAATTGTTTTAAAATATAATTTATTCCAAAGAACAGCATTTATTTGAAACAGATTTTTTTGTTATAAACATTGTTATTGTCACTTCTGATCAATTAAATACATCCTTGCTGATAGCAGTATTAATTCCTTTAAAAAAATAAAAATAAAAAAATAAATAAAATACTGACCCCAACCTTTTGTCAAGTACTATACGCTTTCATTATATTTTGCTATAAAAAAAAAAAAGAGTGATAAATGTACAAAGTTAACTGTTTGGACACATACCAGGGGAGATGGGGCGGCTGGAGGAGGGAGAGGGGGTGTAGGGGATTGGGCTTGACACCGTACGAGCTCTCAGTCCCTGAGCAGACATCTCATTAAAATATCTAGAGAGAGATAGAGAGAGAGAGAAAAAAAAGAGCGAAAAAAGAGAGAGAGAAAAAGAGAGAGAGAGAGAGAAAAAGAGAGAGATTCATTATAACTAAAGTTGCAATATCCAAGGTTTAAATGTAACCAGGGCTGTGTTTCCCAAAAGCATCATAAGCCTAAATAGATCACAGAACCATTGCCACCAATAGTCTCTACGATCAACTTAGCTTATGATGCTTCTGGGAAATGCAGCCCAGGTAATTTCTACGTTATGAACGACATATATATAGATAAGGTTATGATTCCAGTCATCTTTTGTGTATGTGATTAAACACCTCTCATCATCCATCTCAAGGCTGCTCTCGCTCTCTGACAGTTGTCTACACAGCGCCTCTCTTCTCTCCATTTCTCTCTGGAGTTTCCTCTGAAGACGGATGTTTTCTTCCCTCATCTGCCTTTCCTCCTCAATATACTGAGCCCGCTTCTCTGTGTCTGGAGGGAGTGATGATGGAAAACAAATGTTACGATGAAGATGACAAAGATGCTCCTTAGATCATTTTCGAAATGCATAATCATAATTTTAAACTTTCAAATACTAAGACAAATACTAACTTACGCTATTTATTTAATTTAATTTTTTTATTCATTACAAATTATACTATCAGCATACCTTCACAGTACAGCTGCTTAAATAATTTATAATGAATAAAAAAAGAAAAATACAAACATTTTTAGAGTTTGAAATCCACTATATAGTTAATAAATTAAAATTAAAGGTAATTTTAAATAATTAAAATAGTTTTAAAAGGCACACACAAATACATAGTATATACGTATACATCTACACACAGTGACAGTATGTCTTAGACAGTATAAATACGTTGATCTTTTATTTAGTTTTAAAAGCTTTATATATCTACCTTATTATTACTGACTCAATGCACTGCTGTGTTAATACCTACTTAAAGCTTTAATAAGTGTGATACCATGAGCTAGAAGTAAGCTATGGTTGTCTTTAAAAGCAGATGTCTCCCTCTAGTGGCCATAACAATTCAAAAAAGTATTAAAGCTAAGAATAATAATGTAGTTTATTATAATGTAGTCAGTGTACTGTGCCACAAATTATGGCTGCATCCCAATACACATGTATTTACAATACACATGTAAACTGTACTACAACAGTAAAACCCATGTACTTCACTTGTCAGTATACAAGAGTACATCGCAACATAAAATTGCACCTTGATACCACAAATCTTGCTGTCATACTATTAGTATTTGCATCTGTTTATATTTTCATGCAAACATTTATACAAATGCAAAAATGTATACAAATTATACAAAATGTATATCCATAAGCCACACAAAGACACATACTTTGGATTACCACTGGAAATAGTATACCATCTGGGTATTTTTGGCATATTATTTCCAATATAGTATAAATTGGGACATACTTATCCTAATCTGGAATTCTATTTAGTATGAATACCATGCACCAAAATTCACAGCACAGTTTGTTTGCCTCTGGCTTAGTATGATGGCAGAAAGGCTGTGTTGGTGCAGGAGTGCATGTGTGCATAATGAGACAAGGACTCACGCTGTAGTTCTGTAGTGCGGAGACTGCGCTTCAGCCTCTCCACTTCACTCTTCAGGAAGCGGATGTGCCGCATCATGTTTTCGGGAGAGTCAATCTCCATGGAAACTTCACGTGGAGAAGGCGGGGCTGACACTGGCTGGTCAAGCTTCTCTTGCAGAATCCTGCGAATAAGAATGAAGAGGTAAAATTGTGAGATCAAGACACAAACTTTTAAGAAAAGAAAGAAAAAAAAAAAGATCACATTACAAAGGATTTTACCTTTTCTCTGCCTCAAGTTTGTCCATGCGCTTCCAAAGCCGGTTGACCAGTGCCTCCTGCTCTTGTTCCAGAGTGTTTTCCAGATCAATCTTCTCACGCCGGAGCTGCACATATTATGCAATTAATAAAACAATATGGCATTTTAACAACACAATGCACGGCCTTAAGGAAAAATGTTGGGACACAATAATAATCATGGGACTCTGAAAGTACAAATGATGTGTTTGCTCCTGAATAACCTGTTCTAATCTGAGAAGACTGCTGAATGTGTGTTTCAGAGCAAGGTACTGGCAGATGCCCAAGCTAACAAAAAAAAAAAAAAAGCAAGGTTACTGTAGGCACCTGTTCTCTTTTTAAAACGCAACTGGTTTAGACCAATTGATCTGAAACTATGTCTGTGCAATAGATAGTGGCCAATCAAGAATGAGTGGTTTAGAGGTGATCCTGTTCTACAGCAGGCTGTTTGAAGAAGGTACCTGCTCTAGAGTGAGCTGTTTGGAGATGGTGTCGTTCTCCAGTTTTTTGATCTTCTTCATCAGTTTATTGACCTGGAACTCCTGCTCCTGCTCTAAATGCTGCTCCAACTCTGCTTTTTCATGCTGAAGCTGAAAAAGAAAGAACACATAAGAGAATAAAAGTAAAAAAGATGCACCTAAACATGATGGGCACCCCAAAAGATCTATGATGCAAAGCAGTTATCGTTTGTTGTCACATTTTACCCGTACCATGATAACCCATTCTTCATGGTAACTATGGGTGCGCGATATAACGATTTTTGATCGTAGTCGAAATATCGTAGTATCGTGCTAGTGCTTTCTATCAGTTGCAGTTCCAGCGCCTCCTTCTCAGCATACTGTTCAACGTGACGTACATTCATATTTTAACGCAGCGCGGTAGAGAGTAATATTCGCGGGACACTCCAATCCACAAAAGTTCATTATTTCATGTGCCTTGCTGGTTAAACTTTTCTTTTGTGTGCTGATGCGCTGTTCTGACATGCCACATGCGTTTTTCAGAACGAGTACACGCGAAGCACACATGCACTAAAAGCCTGTCAAACAGCGCCTGATTACGAAGTTATCTTTAGAGTCCGATTGCTCTAATACTGTCAAATACACACAAAGTTTACATAAACATAGTTGGTTATGTCTAAAGTGAAAGTAAACATTTGAGAGAAAATTGGATGCGCGGCTGTATATTAGAGATACGTGCAGGTCTTTAAAGTGACAGAGCAGCCTAATATTAACCATGCTGCCGCTTGTCCTTAAAGGGATAGTTCACCCAAAAATGACAATTCTGTCATTATTTACTCACTGTAATGTTTCAAAACTGTATTAATTTCTTTCTTGTGCAGAACACAAAATAAAATATTTTGGAGAATGTGGGTTAACCAGACAGTTGCTGACTATGTTTTTCCTACCATGGAAGTCAATAGAGACCAGCAACTGTTTGGTTAACCCACATTCTCCTGAAAATAACTTTTATTTTCAACAGAAGAAAGAAACTCATTAGAGTGGGGGGTAACTATACCTAATTATCCTTAAAGAGAAAAATCACCCACTGCTCTTGACTGAGAACTTTAATACATTAGCTTTATTAAGAATCAATGTATAATTTATACAGTGAAGTCTAGTGTTTTATTTTTAATATTTGTTCATTTAATTTTTTACTTGAATGCTACTGTTAAATACACCTACTGTAGCTGTAGTACCTTTCTGGATCTTGAGAGGTTCAGTGACACTGCTGGCAATAGAGGCCTCACTGAGCCATCGGATTTTATCAAAAATATCTTAATTTGTGTTTTGAAGATGAATGGAGGTCTTACGGGTGTAGAACGACATGAGGGTGAGTAATAAATGAAATCAAATTTTCATTTTTGGGTGAACTAACCCTTTAAAATATACCATGCAGTTTACCACTGCAACACATTTTAACTAGGAGAATTTGCAACAACGTTTGCAAGTCATTAAAATCAACTGAGCATAAGATATACTGACTACACAGCACTGGACTGATAGGGTAAAAGACAATTCTAACAACTGGTCCAAAACTCTTCCATACTGGGCCAACCTTTCATTGTTGAGCCATGTCTGTATATATTATATTTTATATCACTACCATTAAAAGGTTTATGGTCAGTAAGACTTGTTTTTGAAAGAAATTAATACTTTAATTCAGCAAGGAAGCATTAAATAGTGAAGACATTTAGAATGTTACAAAAGATTTCTATTTCAAATAATTGCTATTCTTTCTATTAATCAAAGAATCATGAGGAAAAATGATCACAGTTTCAAAAAAAATATTAAGCAGCACAACGGTTTTCATTTCAACATTGATAAATATTACTTAAACACCAAGTCAGCAAATTAGAATGATTATGGAGGATCATGTGACACTGAAGACTGAAAAATCACATTTTAAGATATATTAAAAGGAAAAGAGTTATTTCAAACTGCAGTAATTTTTCACAATATTACAGTTTTATTTTAAAAAATGCAGTGAGAGACAGAGACTTTCAAAAACATTACAAAAGCTTACCGACTTTTGAACGGTGGTCTAAATATTAATGAGTCACGCCAACTGTATACGCACACTAACTCCACTATCTCGTTTCTCCTCCACACAATACAGCACACCTACTAAACACACACCATAAACAATGTCATCTGGTCTCGGCTAAGAAGAGCCAGAGTCTGACTAATGACTACATCACCAAAAAAATCTCTCAAACTATTTAATCAGCTATTGTTGTTTGCTTGCATTCAGCAGCAACCAAAATCTGCATTATAAAAGAAAGCTGCTGAACAATAACTTTGTAATAGGTCACTGTATCTCAATGTGAAAGTTACCTTTAGGGATGATTCTAAGGGCAAACGATCACATTTCCTACCCCTGACCTCAAAAGCCACTGATGTGCTCTTTCCTTCTAGAGTTTCTCACCTGCATGAGCTTCCTGGACAAGTCATTGGTGAGGAACTCCTCTTCTTTCTCATAGTTGACGGCGAGAGTCTCCTTCTCCTTTTGCAGAGCCTGAATCTTCTTAAATAAAGTGTTGGAGATGAACTCCTCTTCTTGTTCTGCCCGTGCTTGCTGCAGAAAAATAAACAGAACACTCATACATTTGAAAAAGGTAATTATTCTTAAAAGATTTCTCTTGGAAAAATAATATTTTCATATATTTCTGTAAAGTAATTAACATTTTATCAGGAAACAAGATTTCAAAACTATTATTTACCATATTTTCGATCACAAATACGGATTACAAAGGAGCTAGACATTCAGACCTAATTAATATTGACACTGAGACATGTAATATCTATTCTGCATAATACATCCAGCAGAATTATGCAGAAATGCATTTCACAAAGTAAACAATTGCAAAACCAACAAGACAAACAATCCACTATCAATTTCCACCATTACAGGGTGCCATAAATGCAAATGCACTGGATATAAGTGTCAGTGTTTCTCTAGTGACACTTGAGTGTTGGCTCATTGTCTAAATGCAGATGGTCTGATTCACATACAGGATGTTGACGCATTAGAGCCAAATATTCAGAGTGCCAACTTCCCACCCTGACACAGGCCTCAAAAATGAAGTACGAATGACAACCTCATTCGGTTAACACAAAGTATCAGACTTGCAAAAACACGTTCTGCATTAAAAGCATGACCATGTAGCATGTGGTAAATCAGTAAACGCCTTGTGTGGTCAGTATACACACACACCCCGGGAGTACTACTGACCATATAAAAACAACGTTAAGATTAAAAATATACATAAAGACAGATACATTGTAGGTTATAACAGTCCATGTTGAAATATAAACTATTTTAAGAAGCTGGCCAGTGGTATACATTTGCACTGAAACTATTAACGTGCCATCAGGCTTTTGTTGGCTGTTTTCACAGTTAGCTCGAAAGCTAGCAGGTAAAACGGCCTTAAACGGTTCTTTTTGGCCAAAAACAAGTTAACTTTGCACCCCAATGTGCTTTATAATGTGCCTCAGACGTCTTTGCATGCCGTGATGGTGTTGTCAGGTGTGCCGCGGAGATTAAAGCGACATAAGCACGGGCTGACTCACGATGGTGACGCTAGCTTTGCGCAGGTCGCGGTTCTCCTCCTGCAGCGCTTTGCACTTCAGCTTGAACGTCTCGAGCTCGATCTTCAGCACTTTGTTCTCCTGCTGCAGCGAGGCGAGTCGGTTTGTTAGCTCCTCCAGTCGGGACTGCGAGATCACGACGCCTTGTGCTTTGGTGGCGGCGTTCGTTGTGGTCGTAGTGGTGTTGGAGGCGGCCGCCGAGGTGCAGGAGGACTGCGGGGTGGCAGAGCTACTGCTACTGCCCGCACCGTCCGTGTCGCTTTCGCTCGCGCTGTCCGCCATGGTGTCGCGAGCTCGTTCCCTAGTGTTCGCGACGGTGTGTTTTCAAATAGAGAGAAAGTCTATTTCAGGGGCTTGGAGAAAGAGGGATGGAGCAAGTGTGGCTAGACTGGAGAGGGAACGGTCCAAGAAATGACTGGGCGTGCTGAAAGTGCAGACGAATGGGGAGGGTGGCGCCGTCATGTGGTGGAGAGGACAGTGCGTTTCGGTTTTTTGATTCATCCCAGTGACTCGAATTTTTTTAATCCCTTCTGCAAAAGGATTTGTTCAAATTCGTTCGCCGATTCGTCGGCGAGCGGCCATTCTTTATGTTACATCATTATGCCAGTAGATTGCGATAAGTGAGTCTTCTTAAGTGTTGTGAGTGAATCTTTGAACCATTCTCTCAACTGTTTCATCAAAACACCTGCTTCCTTTACGACCAAAACAAGCCCCCCCCGCCCCTCCTCAAGCATAAATCATGTTTGCATGATGTTAAGTTACAGAAGCTAAATGTTTACACTGCATTTTATATAATGCCCTTACTGTATGCACTTACATTTTTTATATTCTTATGATGCTTTTTGTTTTATTTTGTTATATAGCCCACATCTATATTTATCTGAACTGGTGTCTCCAGTGCACTTTAAAAATATATATATTTTCATGAATTATCACAAAATGTTTTCTTTTGTCAAATCAACTTCAGTAGTTAATGTGGTTCAGATAACCTAATATTTTGAGTTTCTGTTGATTAAACCAATCACCTTAATTGTATTAACTCAAATTTTTAATTTCAATGAACTCAAAATCTTAAGGCAACCAGGTAACTTTTTTAAGTTAAACCAACTATTCTTTTTTACAGTGTGCATATGGTGAAAAGTTTATGTATAAATCTGTTATACAGTGGCCCTGAAAAATATGCTGACACTTAAAAATAAATGTCATTCATTGCTCTATATAGCAAAATATTTAACTGAACGTTTATGTATATAGAAGCACACATGTGATGCAAAATATTTCACAGTAAAAAGTTAAACCATTCAACCATTAATACAATATTTGGACACTTTCTTGAACTACACTTGTGGTCTAGCGTCGTTTGTTTGTAAATTCTACTTGTTTTGATATTTTATAATCAAATGCAATAAAATGAAGTTCATACATTACTAAGTGTTCAAACACACAGTCACAGTTTGTTCTGTACTGTGGCGCCTGGTAACACAATTTTCTACTACTAAACAGGAGAAAAGACAAACCAATAAACTTTTTTGACTTTGACTTAACGTAATATACAAGGTCAACCTATAGTCATATTTCTATAGAGTAGAAAGGTATGACCATTATCAATTGTAATGTGTTATTAGACAGAGGCCAAAGCATGTTTAGTTAAAGTTGATTTTGTGACAAATTTTAGTTGATACATCATGTTTGTTTTGCTCTGCAAGCTGTTTTCATTGGTTCTGATTTGATTTCAGTAATGATATAATGGAGCAATGTTTAAAGAGAAGTTAGCATCTGTTTAAGGCACAAAAAGAGAAATGCAAAATCTTGTTTCACGAATTTCCACGGACATCGGCCTACTCATTCTAGAAAGAAAGCCTGTATGAAGCCTACAAAGAAGAAAACTAATCATAATCATCAGGGCATTTTGTCAAAACGACAGATATGAATCCAGCTATGAATGGAATTACAGTAAAGAACGTATCATATCTCTGCAGACATATATACATCAAATAAGACAATAATCATATTGTCATGACTTATGTATACAGATACACATTACATACATAATACATTCAATGATGTGATGCACAAAATACATACATTGAAAAAGAATGTAGTAGGTTTGCAAAATCAATGCGTTTATTTTTAAATCAGATTTTTGTAAGACATTTGAAACATTATGGTGGCATCATAGCTGCTAGTTTCTAAAAGAGAAGACCTCCAATAACCAAAGTGCTATTATAGTTACATTTAAATGGCTTCACTCATTGTAAGAATTGTACATCAAAAATGTTGCTCAGTTGAAAACATATTATATTAAACAAAATCAACCATTGGACCATGCCAGGCCCCTCCCACAGTTTGATTGACAAGTAACAGGGAAGCAGAACCACACCCCATCATGACCTAGTTTCCTTAAGTCTTTCAGATCTCATTGCAATAGCAAAGTTCAGCACACTAAAGGATATTTCACACCATACACACCACAAGCTAAAAAGACTTGAGCTCTATTGGAGGAAAACAAAAAAATCAAACAAAAAGTAATATCTAAAGAAAAATTTGATATTATTAAAACTGATGCAGAACACTGCAACACATTGACTCGCTGGTCTAAAATATATCACACAATTTCAAAATTGGAAACAATTTCTTGTAATACTTCAAATTATAATGACCATCCAGTGTGTGTCATTTGTAATACATAAGCTATCAAATCTACAAGTAATAAAGGTCTAAAGACTTCCCATACGAGTAAGTGTGACTCCAGATGAAAATGTTAAATATCTACCTAACCTGAAACAAACTGCCAAAATGTTATTTCTGAAACCTCAGTAATCGAAATGAAAAGAAAAAATGAAGACATTCCTATGATGATTACAAACAGCCTTAAGACAAAGAGAGACCTCTACATTGTACAGCCAATACACATGATACAGTGATAGTTGAACAGAGATGCTGATAACTAGCATATACATTCTGAACACCTCTTACTTGCAGCGCTCAGGCTAATATCAGCAGATGCTCTCTTCCATACAAAGGATAACTGACACTACACTTAACTCCCGAGGAAGCAATCTGGTTAGAGCTTTTCACACTTTCTACACGATGGACATTTGTAGGATGACATTTTGGAATATAAAAGTTGAGACATGTTAGAGTTGTATGTGTACACAAGAAAAAGTCTTTTCTTATTTGACTTTGTAAATACAGTGTTTTGCAAACTTAGAAAAAAGGTTCTTAAAATAAGGTGAACTGCATGCATCAAAATATTAGTCCTCTGTATGACTTCTTCACAGAATTCGATAAATTCCCATTTTGGGAATAGTTGAAATTCGCAGAGGATTTTAAGGAAATGTCCCCTGAAAACCGAACCAACTTTTCTCATATACAAACGTACCTGCTATAATAATTAATTATACAAGAGCATGTGAAGTTTCACTGTCTTTAAAATGTCGAAAGCACTTGTAAAGTGTATGTTTGCGGTGCTCTCGACAAAACCTAACTACTAAATTTTATTTTATTTTTTACATAATGTGATTTATGTACAGAAAAGTCCACCACATAATTTATTTTGTTTTATAAATTAAAAAAAAATTAAAACACAGGGATCCTCCTCCTGACGTCATGGGTCCACGGTAACGTGTAAGGCCAATGTAAGGTGTGGTTCAACAGCATCTATTGTTTTTTTCCCCCTAAAACACGAAAAAGAGCTTTTGTGCCATCTTTGGTCACAGGGAAATTTGTGTGAGTATACGGTTTGGAGTTTAAGGGGTATTTTGAATATACCCCTTTACTTATGCATCTGATATTCATGGCACACAAAACAGTTTCTGATTTCCTGATGGTCCAAGTCAGCACAGGTATTAACCATCAAGAAAAATGAAGTGTAATCTCATAGGTCCCCCAGAAACAGGAAGTAGAATTATGTAGGACCCAACACAGAGAGGAAGTAGAATTCGCCGGGACCCATCTCAGGAAGTAGAATTCTTCAAGACCCCCTTGGAACAGGAAGTGTGTCAGCAGTGTGATGCATGCTCATGCGCAAGCGAATAGGTCAAAGTTCTGTCTCTTTGAAGACCATGCGTTTCAGAGTGGAAGCCGTAGACGGTTTTTCAGGCCAAATGTCTCTTTTCATCTCTTGTGGCCCCGCCGCTCAGGAAACACATCAAACATATACCTGCAAACCTTGAGAGACACAAAACAGACCATAAAAGAATACAAATAATTGTTATCTAAAAATTGGACCTCTAATTATAATGTTACAGTTTTATGGGGAATGATGTGACATACAAACCCGATTCCAAAAAAGTTGTGACACTGTACAAATTGTGAATAAAAACAGAATGCAATGATGTGGAAGTTTCAAATTTCAGTATTTTATTCAGAATACAACATAGATGACATATCAAATGTTTAAACTGAGAAAATGTATAATTTCAAGGGAAAAATACGTTGATTTTAAATTTCATGGCATCAACACATCTCAAAAAAGTTGGGACAAGGCCATGTTTACCACTGTGTGGCATCCCCTCTTCTTTTTATAACAGTCTGCAAACGTCTAAGGACTGAGGAGACAAGTTGCTCAAGTTTAGGAATAGGAATGTTGTCCCATTCTTGTCTAATACAGGCTTCTAGTTGCTCAACTGTCTTAGGTCTTCTTTGTCGCATCTTCCTCTTTATGATGTGCCAAATGTTTTCTATGGGTGAAAGATCTGGACTGCAGGCTGGCCATTTCAGTACCCGGATCCTTCTTCTACGCAGCCATGATGTTGTAATTGATGCAGTATGTGGTCTGGCATTGTCATGTTGGAAAATGCAAGGTCTTCCCTGAAAGAGACGACGTCTGGATGGGAGCATATGTTGTTCTAGAACTTGGATATACCTTTCAGCATTGATGGTGCCTTTCCAGATGTGTAAGCTGCCCATGCCACACGCACTCATGCAACCCCATACCATCAGAGATGCAGGCTTCTGAACTGAGCGCTGATAACAACTTGGGTTGTCCTTGTCCTCTTTAGTCTGGATGACATGGTGTCCCAGTTTTCCAAAAAGAACTTCAAATTTTGATTCGTCTGACCACAGAACAGTTTTCCACTTTGCCACAGTCCATTTTAAATGAGCCTTGGCCCAGAGAAAATGCCTGCGCTTCTGGATCATGTTTAGATATGGCTTCTTTTTTGACCTATAGAGTTTTAGCCGGCAACGGCGAATGGCACGGTGGATTGTGTTCACCGACAATGTTTTCTGGAAGTATTCCTGAGCCCATGTTGTGATTTCCATTACAGTAGCATTCCTGTATGTGATGCAGTGCCGTCTAAGGGCCAGATGATCACAGGCATCCAGTATGGTTTTCCGGCCTTGACCCTTACACACAGAGATTGTTCTAGATTCTCTGAATCTTTGGATGATATTATGCACTGTAGATGATGATAACTTCAAACTCTTCGCAATTTTTCTCTGAGAAACTCCTTTCTGATATTGCTCCACTATTTTTCGCCACAGCATTGGGGGAATTGGTGATCCTCTGCCCATCTTGACTTCTGAGAGACACTGCCACTCTGAGAGGCTCTTTTTATACCCAATCATGTTGCCAATTGACCTGACAAGTTGCAAATTGGTCTTCCAGCTGTTCCTTATATGTACATTTAACTTTTCCGGCCTCTTATTGCTACCTGTCCCAACTTTTTTGGAATGTGTAGCTCTCATGAGATCCAAAATGAGCCAATATTTGGCATATTTGACATTTCAAAATGTCTCACTTTCAACATTTGATATGTTATCTATATTCTATTGTGAATAAAATATAAGTTTATGAGATTTGTAAATTATTGCATTCCTTTTTTATTCACAATTTGTACAATTTTGTACGTTTGGTACGTTTTTTCAGGTTTTCGAAAAGAAGTCTCATATGCTCATCAAGGCTGCACTTGTTTTAGTTCTTCAGTTAAAACAGTAATATTGTGAAATATTTGTTTATAATTTTTTTTGTATATTTTAAAATGCAATTTATTCTTGTGAGCAGCCATTACTCCAGTATCAGTGTCACATGATCCTTCAGAAATACAAAATACCTTACTGACCCCCCAAATCTTTGAACAGTAGTACCAGGGGCAGACTTAACCAATAAGCAAGGTAAGCGGCTGCTTAGGGCCCAAGGGAATTAGGGGGCCCTATCTTATTTGGCTAAACAAAGAATCCAAAAGTGTTCTACATGCTCATGAATCCTCTCATTATAATAAACAAAGTGTAGACACAAGGTAAATAAGAGATTCAGAATGCAGTGTAGAGAGTTTCATTGATTATAACGGAACTTCGAGAGGTTGTGATGAACTGAGTGAGTGACAGATTTTTAGTGCTTATAAGGGGAGAGCTCTTTGCGTGCTTTCTTGGCTATATATAATCCATTAGGAATTTTTTTTTTTTTTTTTGGAACTTCTTTTGTAATCCAAAAAAACATCAGGTTGACTAATTACTGAATTTGCACAATCCCATAGACAGGGTGTGAATAAACTCCAAATTATAAGATAGCAAATAAAGGTTAAAAAAGTAAAAGAACACACTAACTGATGTGTTAGGGGCCCATACCTGGAATTTGTTTAGGGCCCCCAAATCACTAAGTCTGCCCCTGAGTAGTACATGAGGCACAGAGAATAATTTAAAAAAATAATTACCAACAATAATAAACAGCTATCTGAAGTGCTGTACCTGCCTATAGTCGTGAAGCCGCATCTATGAATGATGTTTTCTCTCTGAACGCTTTTCTTCCTTCTTCCTCACCTTGGAAACGTCTCCCTGTTTACACATAAAGAGAGGGAACAATCTGTGTCAAAGAGATGGACAATTTCTGTACAAATCTTTTAGGAATAAATTATAGTTCAGAATCAATACATAACCCTGAAAATAGCCAGACACCATCGTTACCTAACAGTTTATCAATAACAATTGACAGGAAGTTAATATTAAACAGATTAGTTTAGTTCATGTTATTTGTTCCTGTAGGAAAGGCATAGTGTATAGAGCTGGGAGGAAGGGAAAATAGGTTAAAAAGGAAGGAAAAGAAAGAGAATACAGAAGACAAGTTGAAGGTTCGAAGAGAAACGGCTGAAGAACCATATTCATCAGTTTGTGCATGAACAGAAAAAATAACTAATACATGATGTCTTATCAAAAACAAAACAAAACAAAAATGAAAAATCTCAAACCCACACACAAATTCACAGCAAATAATTTAGGTTAATTCCGGTCTCCAGTCTGTGTGGATATAATGAGGATTTCTGGTATTCAAAACTGTCCTACTGTCTTCTAAGCCAGTATAACACCAAAAACCTCGTGCATTATTGTTTTATTATTATACACATACACAACAATTCTTTGGGGTCAGTAAGGTTTTTTTTTTTTCCTTTGAAAGAAATACATTTTTATTACTTTTATTCAGCAAGGATGCACTAAATTGATCAAAAGTGACAGTAAATACATTTATCATGTTACAAAAAAATTTAATTTCAAATAAATTTATCACGGTTTCCACAAAAATATAATGCAGCACAACTGTTTTCAACATTGATGATAATAATAAATGTTTCTTGAACAGAAAATCAGCATAGTGATCATGTAACACTTAAGACTGCAGTCATAATGTTGAAAATTCAGCTTTGCATCACAGGAATAAATTACATTTTAAAATATACGAAAATAGAAAACAGTTATTTTAAATTATAATAATACTTTATAATATTAGTATTTTTACTGTATTTTTGAGTAAATAAATTCAACCTCGGTGAGCATAAGAGACTTATCAAAAACATTTAAAAAACCTCTTTTGAAGTGTAGTGTATTTTATATATCTAGTTTCAACATTTATAAATAATGATATATAAATATAATTCATCCAAAAATCTTAAAGATCACATGAAATACTTTTCTTCATCTTTAATGTATCAGGACATAATAAAAAAATAATTTGCTCGTTAAAAGTAACAACCTCAGAAGAACAACGATACATGACATATTACACTATTCATTATTTAAAAGACAAAATGGAGAAGCCCAAAGTACATCCCATTATTTAATAGCTTGTAGAACCACCTTTAGCAGCAATAACCTGAAGTAATGGTTTTCTGTATGACTTAATCAGTCTTTAATCGTTGTGGAGGAATTTTGGCCCACTCTTCTTTACAACATTGTTTCAATTTATTGATTTTGCGGGCATTTTTTCTTCTTCTCTCTTTTAGGGTCCCACCACAGCATTTCAATTGGTTGAGATCTAGACTTTGAATGGGCCATTGCAACACCTTTATTCCTTTCTTTTTCAGCCATTCTGCTGTATATTGCTGGTGTGCTTGGGATCATTGTCGCGTTACATGATCCAATTTCAGCCAAGCTTTAGCTGTCGGACAGATGGCCTCACATTTGACTCTAGAATACTTTTGTATAGAGAAGTTCATGGTCGACTCAGTGACTACAAGGTGCCCAGGTCATGTGGCTACAAAACAAGCCCAAATCATCACCCCATCCACCAGCGTGATGGACAGTTGGTATGTTGCTGTGCATTATGGGCAAACATCTCCACTTTGGTCTTGCCTGTGCAAAGCACATTGTTCCAGAAGTTTTGTGGTTTGTTCAGATGCAACTTTGCAAATCTAAGCCGTGCTGCCATGTTCTTTTTAGAGAGAAGAGGCTTCCTCCTGGGAACCCTTACAAAAGAGCCATACTTGTTCAGTGTTTTTCTAATTGTACTGCCCTGAAATGTAACATTTACCATGCTAACTGAGGCCTGTAGAGTCTGAGATGTAGCTCTTTGGTTTTTTGCAGTTTCTCAGAGCAGTGCACGGTCTGAACTTGGGGTGAATTTGCTGGGATGTCTACTCATGGGAAGATTGACAACTGTCTTGAATGTTTTCCACTTGTAAATAATCTTCCTTGTTGTAGAATGATGGACTTCAAATTGTTTGGAAATGGCTTTATAACCCTTCTTAAATTGATAGGCAGCAACAATTGCTTCTCTAAGATCATTGCTGATGTATTTCCTCCTTGGCATTTTGTGAACACAAACCTGAAGGCTCTACACCAGCAAACTGCCAAAACTTTTTTACTGCCAAAACTGATTTTACAGAGCTTGCTGATGATTAATTAATCAAAGGCATTTGATTAGCAGTGCCTGGCTGATACTTATCCTCTTAATTCCTATGGAAACATTAAGGGTGTACTTAGTTTGTCACACATGGCTTCCCCATTTTGGCCTAGTTTTTGTTAAATAAATAATGATACAGTTTAAAATGTCATGTGTTATTGTTCATCTGGGTGGTATTTACCTAATTTTAAGACCTGCTAAGGACCAGATGATTTTTTATTATGTCTTGAAACATAAAACCATAGAATTCAAAGAGGGTGTACTTTCTTTTTCACGTGACTATCTCTTTTTATAAGTAGACAGTAGTGTTCACTTACATCAAAGATATGAACCATTATATTAGGGAATAGATTAGAAAAAGAGATTTTAAAGGTATCATAATATCAATATGTAAATATCCGGAAAGAGAAAAACTCCACACAGACTGTGCAAACCTCAGCATGTGCAGCGAGGTGGGTGTGGATGTCAGGGACCAGGGGGGCCTGGCTCTTCCCCAGGGTGGCAGGGTCTCCCTGTGACCCCATGCCACTCCCCAAGCCCTGGTTTTCAGGAGTGGGACTGTCCACACGGCAAATCACCTTTCGAATGACCTGTAGATGGGTATTCAAGGTCAGAGGTCATCATGAATGCTTGCCATGGTAAAACAAAGCCATGTGAGGAAAGACAAGAAAGGATCAGTTAAGGATATGTAGGAGTGAGCTGCAAGAAAAATGTACTATGTAATGTCTTTTAGTATTTGATTTTTGTACCATGTCTCTAAATCAGCTCTGAAGAGGTAAAGCTAAAAAACTACAAGCAACCTAAGGGAGTAAAATATGCTGCTTAAATTAGAAATGGATAAGAAAGTAGGAGAAAAAATGAACATAAAGGGAACAATAGAGATACTTTTCTGGTGATGATGTTTCCATCTTCATCAATAAACTGTTCCTCTGAAACTGACTCGCCAGGAATGTTCCGCGCCTCCTCTCCCTAAAGCAAGAAATCACTTAGTTCAATATGCAGACACACATATCCAGGACACCTTCAAAAGCGGCACACCACACCTACAAGCATGTTCCACACACCCAGAGTCATGTGAACCTGCAAGCAAAGCTGGAACTTTAAATATGAGCCAACACACCTTCATGCCCAAAATCAACACAAAGATCACACAAAGCATTAACAGAAACACACTCTTTTGTGTGCATGTACAGTATATATACATCACACAAGCAAATAGATGATAAAGTGCCGAAAAAGATGTAAACCCAAACCAAGCACCTGTAAGCACAAAGAAAAAGCAAACAACACACAGCAAGAATCAAGTGATGTATAAAAAAATAAATAAAATTAAAATTAAGAAAAAAAAGAAAAGGTGATCAAAGATCAGATCACACCGTTTCTCTAATTGGACGAATCAGATTCACTCCACCAGCTACACCAAAATCAGACTCGGACCAAAACCTGACCGTCCTGCAGTTTAGCAGGTGTATACCTTGAGAATGAGACGTCTACGAAACACTTTGGTGGTGACAGTACGCTCTTCATCCAGGCCAGTCTCTGTTGATGAACGCTGCTAATGGATTCATATAAAATACATCTTAATATGTATGTGTTCGATTTCAGTTCTCTCCTTTAATTATTGTGAATAGTCATCGGTATATTCTTTTTTCTGGAGCAATAACATGTATTAGGATGAGAATGATTCTGTTTACCATGAAATTGTATCTCATTCCACTGTAACAAAGTTAGGAGAGTCAATTCATAAGTTATCACAGATGAGGCAAAGGGAGCAGAAGAGACTGTTAAACTGGCAGTGGCAGCATTATCTAATCAGCTTTATATGCTGGTAATCCAGTGATTATCTCACCTGGACTTTGTGTTCAGCTATCAGAGCTCCTTCTTGCTTGCTCGCCCCTGTCTTCACACCACTAGCTGAATCCGGAGACACTGAACTGCGGAGTATGGCGTTGGAGTGCTCACCATTTTGTCGAGGTTTTCCTGATTCTGCTCTGGATGACGATGTCATAGAGTCGCTGGAGTTCTCCTGACTGCAAGGGGGTTGAAATGTACAAATTTAGTAAGTTAGGAATAAATAACTAGAAATAATACTGGGTAAGAAGTAATTAAAAACAAAATCATGCATTCTGGCAAACTTGTATAATATTGTACTTTTTAATTTTATATACAGTACAGTTCAACAGTTTGGGGTTGCTAAGATTTTTTTTTTATGTTTTTGAAAAGAAGTCTCTTATGCTCACCAAGGCTGCATTTATTTAAAAATGCAAATATAATGAAAAATTATTATAATTTAAACTGATTTCTATTTTACTATATTTTAAAATGTAGTTTATTACTGTGATGGTAAAGCTGAATTTTCAGCATCATTACTACAGTCTTCAGTGTCACATGATCAATCTAATATGCTGATTTTATGCTCAAGTAACATTTCTTTATATTATCAATGTTGAAAACAATCGTGCTGCTAAATATTTTGTGGAAACTGTGACTCATTTATTTTCAGGATTCGTTGATGAATAGAAAGTTCAAAAGAATCAATGCTTAAAGGCACACTATGTACGTTTTGTCGCTAGAAGTCGCTTTGTCAAAACAATAACAAAGATGTAGATTGATGACGCCATGAATGAGCGTGGAATCATGGGAGTTGTCGTCTTCACATCCACAGCCGATGGAAAGCAATCCAAAGAGGCAAAAATCATGTTCATGGGTGAGCTAATGTAATTAAGTTTTATTAATGATACTGTGGTAAGAAACAGGGTGGGGCCGAGAGCCTGGGAATGCTGAATTACTACTCATACAGGTCACTTTATCTGACTAATTAAAATTGTGTGGTAAGGCAGCGCTGTTTTACTTGGTCAAAACAATTGTACAAAAATACGTTGAGCGTGTTTAAAGTTATTATAATGTGATTCTGTGTGTTCGCTCAGTAGCTGGTATGAGACACCTGTTGCACATTGCAGCAAGCTAGATCTATATCAGAATATCATATTAATAAAAGCTGGATGACTTGTGTTACTAAATGGAATGCAATTAATTTTAAAATATACTGTATGGTGGAGAAAATGCTGTATTACTATTACTACAGATAAAGCTCTTTCTGATTATGCTATGTTAGCCACTTGATGAAATAGCATTGTCTCTGAGGCATTACTCACAGTAAATCAAGAAAACAAGAGATTCAATAAGACTAACCGTTTGAACTATATAACAATGATTATTTTTTGTCGATAAAAGTATCCAAACAGTTGCTCACCTGTCTAATAAAATGTATAACATATTAAAGCGTCTTTGGTGTTTTCATGGTTTCTAAGGAAATCAAGGGTAGCGTGGATATAACATCATTGACAGGCGACGCAATGACATGGACCGTTACACTGGTAAAATAGCTGATTTCTCTGGATTTAAACATTGTTGGAAACATTCAGGATAATGCAAGTACACAATATATACAGTATATATATATATATATATACAGTATATATATATATATATATATATATATACCAAAATATATAACATTGTTTTAGTGGTTTTTGGACATTTTAATCCAAAAATCTTGCACATTGTGACTTTAATAAAAGTATTATTTTCCTTTAAAAAAATCTTACTGCAAATGTTTTAACAGTAGTGTATTTTAACAGGATGTTAAAATAATTTATAAGCATTTACATCTTTGTGAGGCAAAAGTAGTTTGAAACATCAGTTCTAACAAGATCAAAAGGCGCTCTTTGTTTTTCAACTGTGATAACTAATGTGATAATTAGACACTGCTGCTTTTTACATAACACATTTCCCGTTATGAATTATGATACTGCTTTGTTCGTTGGTCCACTGGGGCTGATTGCTTTCTCACGTCAACCGAATCACCCCAGAGTTAATTTTCAATCGGGCCGAGACCACCTTGTACAGGCGATCTCAGAGTGATTGTTTTTGTGCGGATCCGAGCATAATTGCCATGTTCATATATGCCTAAACGAACTGAACTAAGGAAGAAAACGCACAAGGTTTCGAAAAATGTTCCAAATGAACCAGGTGTGAAAACACCCTTAGTTTACCCTTAATAGATGGTCTTTTTGGAAAGGGGAACAAGCTTTGAAAGTTACGGTATGATTTTCTAGTACTTCAAACACAATCAAAAGATCAAGTTTAAAATTTGATTTCTCAAGATATAAATCCCTTTAAATGTGAGTTCATGTAAGCATAACTGTGTAAAGTACCTGTTGTCCTGTCTGTCCATGAAGTCTGACCCATGACTCCGCCCTGAAGTGGGCAGCTCCACATTAACATTCGATGTCTCAGTGAGCCAGCCTGTGGAGAGTGAGCATATCTCAGACTCAATTTGTTCAACACCTCTCACTACCTCTCTCACTTTTTCCTTAGTCATCTCCTCATTCACTTCCCTCTCCCTCTCTCTGACGTGGCTTCCTGAAACCTCCAATTGCTCCTCTCTCTTCTCGGCTTCCTCCTCCTCATCCTCCTCCTCCTCCTCCTCTCCTCCAGAGCCAGACTCCCTCAGGACCTCTGCCCAGGGTCGCAAAGGGGACTTATCATAACCTTTGACCTCTTTCAGGATCACTCTCTGCTGTCCTTTTATGTTAACATTTGGTTCTTCTAATGGTGATGGTAATAATGGTGATGAAGGACTCTTACGCTCTTCTTTTCCCTTGTGTGTTAGGTCAGTCTGTTCCACCGTAGGGGACGATTTCAGTTGGGAGTGAAAAGACTCTTTTTTCTCATTTTCTTCTCTCAGTTCCCTTTGTTGAGATTTCTGGTTCCCCTGTATAACGTGGTCCTGTTCGATCAGAGATGGTCGGTCTGTTTTTGGGACAGACTGGAGTGGCACAGAGCAAACTGAGGGATTTAGAGGAGGTTCATCATAGTCTAGTGGAGAAAGCTCAGGGGTAAGGTGTGAGTCAGGGTCACATGTGACAGCTGCAGTTTGTGTTGTGCATTTGGGGTTGTCGGGAGGGAGCTGAGAGTGTGTATGAGGATCAGGGGAGAGTATGTGTGTGTGTATTTCTGCAGATGTTTCAGAGAGTATGTGAGGCTGGTTTACAGGTTTGGACAGGGGCAGCTCGCAGGGTCTGGATGGGGTGATTCTGAGAGACTCATCTTCGTTGTACAGCACTAGCCCCCAGGAGGGGCAATAAGGGGGAGGGTCAAGGGGCAGATCTAAGATTGGTTCGAGGTCATCAGACATAGAGAGGCAGATAGGGGGTGTGGTGGGGGTGGGGTTGGTAGTTGACTGCAGTTGAGCCAGGATGTTGTGGAAACCTGGGTAAGATGATATACACACAGATGGATGGACATGACAGGACACAATTATGATCACACACACAAACACACACGTTCACATGCTTAAAGGAGCAGTTCACCCAAAAATGATTTACTCACCCTTATGTTGTTTCAAGCCTGTATTCTGTTTTTTTTTTTTTTTGATGGATTGAAACAACATGAGGATAAATTGACAATTTTATTTTTGGTGAACTATTTATTTAAATGTAGACATAAACAACCACCTAAGCCCACCTTGAAAGTAAAAGCAGAGTTTTAGACTGAATTTCCCAGAGCTTTAGCAGACACACAGGCCAACGAACACACAGTTAATACACAATGACAATGGACTGATTCAGATCTCCAAAAACAGAGGGCTTGTGATTTCATGTACACTGCCATTCAAAAGTTTTTTTGTTTTTTTTTTAAAAAGATTAATACTTTTGTTCAGCAAGGATGCATTAAATTGATCAAAAGTTATATTTATAATAATACAAAATATTTATATTTCAAATAAATTCTTTTGAACTTTCTATTTATCAAAGAACCACAATTTCTATAAAAATATTATTAATGGTTACCACAAAAAACAACAACAACAACAAAAAAAAACATTGATAACAATAAGAAATCTTTCTTAAACACAAAATCAGCATATTAGAATGATTTCTGAAGGATCATGTGACACTGAAGACTGGAATAATAACTGCTGAAAATTAATCTTTTCCATCACAGGAATAAGTTACATTTTAAAATATATTTAAAATAGAAAACAGTTATTTTAAATTTGTAATAGTATTTCACAATATCACAGTTTTACTGCATTTTTGAGCAAATAGATGCAGCCTTGGTGAGCATAAGAGACTTATTTCAAAAACATTAATTCTTACCAACCTCAAACTTTTGAACGGTACTGTATGCGTTAGGGGTTGGGCGGTTCGCTGTAAAAAATCGAACCGTTCAGTTCTCCACCAATGGTTCGGCACGCGCTTGCACCGCGATTTATCCCAAATCTGACGACGCATTTATAATATGCGTGCAAAACAGACAGACGGATTCGGCTAATGTATGTTTCAGTCGATGGATATGCATTCTGGTTTCCCAATACGTTACAACAGCGATGATCAAAAGAACATGGACAAAACAGTCATTGTAAACAAATGTTCAAAGACGTGCTGAAAGCTCTATGACCAGTCATTTACGGCGTCATCACCCGGGTGTTGATAGCGCTCGAGCCCAGGTGAGACCTGAACATCACGTTGCTATCTGTGTTTAAACTAAACTCATTTAAACCGTGCCAATTTAATCATTCCTCCGTAAGACGCGAAAGAGAACGCGCACTGTGAGGAGATTTGTGTGTACTCATCCGAAGCGTATACACGGAGAGCCGCGTCACAGCGTGCAAATACTCTCCCGCAAATTCTCTTTCAAGTCTTGCACCTAAACGGAATTATGTCAACATGCCCATCTTAGCGAGTATCCTAAGAAACAGGTAATGTCTTAGGAGAAAAAAGAGACAGACAACGCATGTGTATCAGTATCAGTGTACTGGATCTTTGAATTATGCCTTAAAGGGACAGCAGTCTAATATTCCTGCTCTCTGTTTTTAATGTTAATCGAACAACAAAGCACGAAGAAATCACTCTTGACTGAATAGCTTTTGTAACTTCAATGTTTCAACTTTATTTTACTATTCAAACAAGTTTATATACAGTTTTTTTTATTTTAAATTTGATTACTTTATTCAATTTCTGTACCTGAAAGCTGTTAGATACCTGAAAAACCTGTAAAGCATTGTTTATTGTCTATTTTTTACTGAACATAGCACATACCGAACTGTACCCGAAATCGTGACACTAAAACCGTGATACAAACCGAACCGTGTGAAATCTGAACCGTCCCACCCCTAGTATGCGTATGTGTAATCTCCCCATAGTAAAAGAGCTGTGTATTCATGTTTAACTTTGACTTTAAAGAGAAATGTACAGCATCAGAGTTAACGTTATAGTCTATAATAATAAAAAGTGGGTGTTACTTGGACAACATTACATATGCTGCATAACTGCAAATAAGAAGCTCAGTCTTAATTTCACAAGCCAAGTTTCCATCCAGTTTTTGCACTGTTTTGTTATCGACAAAGTTAATATGCATTAAGAAAAGAAAAAGAAAAAAAACACATTTGCAAAATTTGATGTCTCCAGTCTGTTTCCATCCAATTGGCCTTTTACCGATAAAATGGTGTGTGTAATGATGTCATCCCTAAAAAACTATTATTATTACTATTATTAGGAAATAGCAGTAAAACAATGGTGAAGTGGAGCAGCTTGACTCACAGGACTGCATGTAACTGCCTTTATGTGACGAAACCCATGGGTTTGGACACAGGGCAGATCATTTGTCCTGTATGCAAAATTTTAAGGTCCATAAAAAAGACTGGTGTAGTGAAATGTTCAGTCTTTGCATATAGCAACAATCTGTAACGTAAGCTACCCTTGAACATGCAGTCAAGCCAGTCACTTTTTGACATGGCTGAGAACGCACATATTCAGATCATTCAAAGCAAATAAGTTATTTGCTCTGGTTTCAAAGTTCAATAACATCAAATTGCTGCTGGTTTTTTTTAGAATAAGATTTTTAGTATGAATATGTTAACCTTAAGGATATGAATAAGCTGGTGTGTTCCAAAATAATGACAAAATTCGCATTTAGGAGGTATAAGCATTCAAATCTTACAGTCTAGAATCTGAAGTCCCGCGTCCTGCTACACTCTTACAGACGCTGAAGCCTCGGCTGAAAATAGGGAACGATTCAGACAGTGTAAATATGCTTTCCTTTGACGCGAATGAAGTCCGTTTTCGCGTTAGTGTCACATGAACCGCCGCAATGTGAGCAGTCTGCTCCGGTCCAGAGACACGAGAGCACAGAGCGGATCATATGCACGAGTCGGCACAGACCACAAAAGGTATCCGACCCATTTGAATTCTGCACAGAATGCTGTGTATTAAAACAATATAAAGGACATTAGGAGGAGAAACGGTTAGAGATTAGAAGGAAACTGAGGTTTTACTGAGTCTAACTGCTCTGGCGAGCTGTAAAAAACAAAACGCTATTGGATATTTAAAAAAAGGGGCGGGACTGTTCAATATATCGCCCTGTCTTCCTGTTTCAGTTGAAATTACGTCAACACACTGAATAATGCTGCGCGTTCCAAGACTCTTCTGTGGGTCTTTAAACATTTTATTTGCGTATTAACATTTTTAAATGGTCTTCGTAGTTGAACTGGTGTTGTCTTTATTCTTACATAACAATTCACCCACTTTATTTTCCTAATTTATTTGAGACAAAAAGATATTAAATAATAATAAATTGTATTTATACAATGTACTAGGGAAACAAACATAAACAATATAACTAGTATTACCAATATCCTACAAAATTAAAAGGCAGGAAATGTAATTTATTATAAACAAAATAGTTCAATAAAAAATATTTAGCCTAGATATTATAAATTGATCAATGAATGAATAAAATGACATTGAAAATAATAATTTAACAAAACTTTAATTAAAAAAATAAATTACACCAATGAGTTGTAATTTTTTTTATCGAAAAATGGCATTTCCATCAGCTATATCATTAACAATTTTGAAGAGCTAAACCTTTTTGGAAAAAAAAAATAATAATAATAATAATTTCCTGGGATGGAAACCTGGCTATAGTCATAGTCAAGATGTGTGTTGCTACTCAATTTAAGGAGACTCAAAATCAGGTAAAAAGAAAAAAAAAAGAAAGAAAAAGATAATTATGTCTCTTCAGATGAAGAGCTCAATAGTAGAGGAGTTGGGACAGAGGGATGGAGTGGTGAGGGGTGGTCCTGGGGGCACGCAGGGGCAGTGACAGCATACACAAGGGGGTAATGGCGTGGGTGGTGGGGAGAAGGAGGCAAGATTCAGGCAACGGGATGCACAGGGAGAGAAAGAGGGGAGAGAAGAAGGGCAGGGTGAGGGAGATAGACAAATTCTACGTGCGGAAATGGGAGATGACAGACTGAGAGCAGAAGGAGAGAGAGAAGAGAGAGAGAAGGAGCACTTGAGTGGCGCAGATGGGAAGAGAGAACTGGATGACGAGTCTTGGGCCACATCAGGATACAGTTGTATGAGTTGTTGTGGTGGAGCATTGGGAGTGTGTGATGACACGGGGAAAAAAACAAAACATAAAAGAGAACATGCAAGTTAGAAAGACATGACAATGACTGAGAATGAGAAAAATGAACGGCGGGTCTGGGAGGGGGAAATGAAGGATTGTACTGGAGGAGAGGAGCGCACAGGTCATTTTGTAGTTAACAGAGGGAGGCATAGGAGACTTCAGGAGGAGGAGACTACGGAGAGAAGGATGATCTCCTTCTTTCTCTTCTTTTTCCCCTCTCTCTTTTTATCCCTTGCTCCAGTGCAGGGGAGGAGAGGAGAGAAGGATAGATGGAGGAGGAAGCAGATCGACAGCTTGAGAGGCAGAGGACAGCTGAGTCTTTTAGCTGAGGCCATGCGCTGTGGTCCACTACATAAACAGCTGGTATATAACACACTTACCAACTAATATCAAAACAGCTTAATCAGGATACAGCTGATAATAACATGCATTTGGTTTAGAAGTAACTCTTTCCTGTCCTTTCAATAACAGAATTAATGTAATGGCTGAGAACAGTGTTTGTTTCTAGTTCCACTGGCAATATACTGTAGGGCCTTCATTAAAACTGTAAGAAATGTGTGTACATGTGTAACAGGAAAATACTGTTTCGAGCGGCCCTTCCTACACTTCTTGAGGCAAAGCATCATGCTGTGATTGCTTCACGTTACATGACCATATACATGCATGTTCAAACCAGGTCCATGCATATGGTGTTGGGAGGAAGGGAAAGGGTAACAGAAATGAAGAGTCTCTGAATACAGAAAGTCTTTAAAATAAGAGAGTAGCGAGTGATTCAACACACTGTGTGTGTGATTGGGGCCTTTAAAAAGATGCTTGTGATCTGATCTTATATAAATGTGCCAAAGGTAATGTCTGAATGTAGACTTTAAGTACAAAATAGTAACTATTTGTGGTCCATCTGTGATTAAAACTTTGGCAAAATACACAGGGAGGTTGTATAGGAAAAAACAAAGGTGATAATAAAAAAGGAATGATTTAGGGAGGAGGGGGTAAGGTCAGGTGAGGGGGGGGGGGGGGGGGGTCAGCTAGATGGGGCTAAACTTTACCATCCGCCTTTTCCTGGCACACAGCGCTATCATCTGCAAAACTTCTGGTGCCTGAAATGTTACCATAGTCAAATATGGGCCCTTCCAGCAGAGTCACAATATCCATCCGGTTCACTTTAGTCAGGACCGCCGTCAGTGCATCCGCTAAGAAAAAAATAAAAATAACTTAATTTCATTTGTTTGAGAAAGATTATATTAGATTAAAAATATATTAGAAAGATTAAAATAACTTCACACTACAAGTAAGAAAGCAAAAGGATGAAGGAAAAAAAAAAAAAAAAAAAACAGGCCAGGAGAAATTGATTCTCACTTGTGGCGTTTTTCCCATCCCGACTGACCCACTTCTTAAGGAGCATAAAGCTCTGGGCTGTAAGAGAGTTTGGGTTCTCTGTGCGAATGTGGTTTATCTCATCCACAGAAAAATTCATCTCTCGAGCCAGCTCTATAGAACAGTAAAACAAATCACATTATAACTACCATCATATAACTAGCAATATCTCTGCACAGACAGCTAGTAAAGGATGACAGATGTAAAGATAAATTAGTAATAATATAAAAAAATACTAAAACGTTTTTAGCCTTCCAACATTTGCTGTGCTCAAGTTCTTTGTTGAAGGATTCCTGTTTCTGAGTTTTAAGTAAACATTTGAAAACGTAATCAGAATCAGATATTTAGAAATATACAGCAAAATTTGTATGATGTGAAGAATTAAAAATGTATGTGAATTTAAATTAAAAATCTGAATTTAAAAAAAATCCAGGACTGCACTGCAATACCACGCACAGGCACAAGAGGGCATTGAATAAATCATCATTTATCTTTCTACTTTAATATTTTAGGTTTCAAAAAGTCAATAATAAATAATTAGCACATGGCAAGAGGAATGTAAACTCAGTCATAGCTAGTCATAGCTCTCACCTGTCCAGCTCAGACCCAGGTGATCAGCCACAATGGCCATGCGGAGGTCTGTTCTCTCACAGGGACTCTGTGGACCTGTCATGACATACAGAACATTACAAACATGTTACTTATTCACTTCAAATTAAAAATACAGACGACTTCCTTCTTTTCTGGCCAAAACAAGGAAAAATGAACAACACTATTTTTCTCCAACAGAGGCTATGGACAGGAGAGGTAAAACTAAGGGACATTTTTAGAATAGTACTGTGTTTGGCTAGAAAAGGAAGAACAGACAGATGGTGAACTACAATGTTTGTGCTACACAGTTGGTGCTCTGATTGTGTATGTAAAACAAATTTTCCACAGAATCTATGCAGGCAATAACTATGAGTTTATACAATGGTATAAAAAATGAAAACAAAACATTAAAAAAAAAATAATAAAAAAATAAAAAAGATTTTGTTGAGATGAGGCATGCAGACAACATAGTATTGTACATTTTTTCTAACAAAGTTCACAAACACTGAAGCAGGTATAAATTCCTCAACAATGTTCCTTTAACCAACCCAGCACAGATACACTGTTCAGTGCCCCACCCCTCATTATGATAAATTATCTGTGTAAGGTAGGGGAGAGAGAAGGGGAGATCTGACAGGGACAGATACAGTACGGTACAGTCACACAGCACAGTGATGAGAGAATGACAAGAATGACAGCTATTGTTCACGCCACAGGCAATCCAATCAAGTAACAAAGGCTCATGCAACTAAGGATTAAGTAAAGTTTTCAATAAAGTTTTACAAACTAGGCTTGATCTCCGCGACGGGGGGCGACCTGCGAGCCCCTTCGTTCTTACTGCCCTCCTTCCCTCCTCCAGTCCGCTTACTCCTCCTCCTCTCACTGCCCGCTGCCCTTGTGACCTTTGTCCTCGAGGGTGTGACCCCTCGGGAGGAGCCAGCGGAGAGGGAGGGCTGGGACTGAGAGGGGTCCGATAGTGAGGTGCTTCGTGAAGTGCTGCTGTCCTCCTCCGATTGCGACTGCTCTCCCTGTGTCTGTTTCTCCTCGTCTGAAAGTCGTTCAGCCACCTTTATTGCTTCTCCGCTAACGTTTTTTAAGAACTCAATTGACTGCCTACACACCTCACTAAAGTTGTCTCTACCTTCCTCGCTAAATGAACCACCGGAAGCACCAGATGACCTGTCTTTGAAATGCAGCCTGGAGGGAACTACTGGTCGGACTGATCTCTCAGAGTCTGTGGGCTTACTTGACCTTGGAACTACCTGAGCTGTGACAGTTGAGTTAACTGCACCATTTCTTTTGATGTCCTTGACAGGAATTCTAGACTTGGGCTCAGATGTTATGGATGCAGGATCCACTTTCCTTGCCTCTGGCCTCACAACCTGTTTAGGCTTCTGCTTTCCTGAACTGTGTGTGTTAAAACTGAACCCTGCTGCCTTGACTGGAAGTCTAGACTTTGGTTGCCTGTTCTCTAAAACTACTTTAGCTTGATGACTTTGAGTGCTAGCTTTCTCCACTCTCTCCACAGACTCCCTACAGAACTGAGCTTCTATTCTACTAGCTTTCTGTAAGGTGGGTTCAGAAGATGACTGCAAATTAAAAACTACACTACCACACTGGATGTAGTTGGCCTGCACATTGGAGAACTCTAAGTTATTGTTGTTATTGTAGTTTTCTGAGGGGTAATCTTTTCTGCCAGTCAGGGAAGAGTTAGTGCTATCAAAGTGACTTTCAGCTAATTGAGACTCCAAGCTAATGTATTCCGGCATCTGACTGTCTGAGGACTCAGCTTTAACATCAGTCAGTTCAGCTGAGCCAGGGTCTTTCTTTATAGTAATGGAAGCTGCGATGCCCATCTTAATGGGGGTGCGTAATTTGGGGTCGACCTTGGAGGCTGTGACAGTGCATGAGGTGGTGTCAACGGATGGAGGTGCGTCCAGGCAGTCAGCACTGCCCTGCACTGTGCTGCCTCTGGATGGTGTTATATCTGTGGTTGCCTCTACCTTCCCCTCTACAGCTCTTTCCCCTGCCTTTGAGTGAGAGGTGACTATCCCCGCACTCCTGCCCCCTTTCCCCTTGTCCCCTGACTGCCCATCTGATGTATGCTCACCAATCTGGAAAAACTGAAGTCTCTCTTCAACAAAGTCCCTCTTGCTCATGTCAATAGCACCACTGCGGGTCATCTCAAACATCTTGCCCTCATGGAAGGGGAAAGGGTTGGGCTCACTAGTTGGGGTGCTTTCATCTGTTGGGGTTCTTGCTGGAGTGGTATCCGGCGTGGTTGCTTGCGATTTGTCATCCACTGACAAAGCACAGGGCTTCAGATCTTCGTCTTTGTTTTTAGGATCAAAAGCTCCCTCCTCTCCCACTTTAGCAGACCATGGATCAAAATCCAAGCCTTTAGTAGCAACCGTTTTAAAGGTAGTGTTTATTCCCTCCTCTAGTTGTTGCTTGAAATAATTGTCTGTAAAACCTTGTCTATCAGGGTGTCGTCCCTCCAAAGAATAGATTTTATCTTCTATCCCATTGTCTGATTTTTTCCCAGATGACCTCTTTGTCTGTGCCTTTTCCCCTGTTTCCTCATTTGGCATGCTCTCCTCTTCAATCACTTCAAGTTTACTCTGGCTGAAAGACCGATCTCCTGCTTTTCCCTCATTTGACAGGCTGGACGTTTTAGGGTCACTCAGTCCATCGTCCTCATCTTGTAGGTCATACCCATCAAGAGAATCTATCTCAGTGGCATCTGTATCATGGGAAAATTCAGCAGTTGTTGCTAAAGAGCAATCAGTGATAGATTGATCATTTCCATTCTGTTCACATTCTACCTCTTCTCCTTTCACAATGCCATTGATACCGGACTCCTTGTGATGTGAGCCGTTTCTCTCTGGTTTCTTAGGCTTAACACGTTTCTCACACTCCTCAGCCATTTTGAAGGTGTACTTCTTAGGGGGGGCAGGGTGAAAAACAGATTCATCATCACTAGAGTCACTATTGTCAGCTCCAGGTGGGAGAGGGGAAGGAGGCTGGACTCTGATTACTGGCTCTGCGAGGAGATGCCTGTCATGTTCCTCTTGAAGGTTAACCTCCATCATCTCTGTTTCTGCTTCTGAGGAAGGACATGACCCTCTCTTTACAGGATCAGCATGCTCAGTCTCTAAAGGTGGTGGTGGTGGGAACTCGATGTAAGCTATGCGTTTGTCTTTTGATCTTTTTCCAGGGGAGTCTTGTTTTCTTTTTGAAGACTCTGATGATTGAGTGGCTGGTTTGGCTTTTTCTGCTGGTAATTCCTTGAAAATGAATGTTTTAGGCTGCTCCTCTTCCTCAGACTCCTCTGGGATTGGGCTAGGCATGCCAGCCATGGAACCAATGACAGACTCTGGAGCCCTGGAGTTCAGGTCGTAGCTGACCTCCTCAGAGGTAGGTGTCTCAGGAGTTACCGGACTCTTCCCTGAACTGTCTATAAATGTCACCTGTTCTAACGTGTCATCTTCAGGGCTTCCCTGTGGAGAAGGCGGCTGTTTCTGTTTGACAGAATAAAATGCTCCGCGTGTTTCATGTACTGTTCTGCTCTCATGGCTTACTACTTTTTTGTAAGTGCTCAGCTGCCCAGTAGCAGTTTCTTTCTCATACTGTTTACCTACTTGAATGCTGACATAAACAGGAAGAGGTTTAATGTCCGCAGTGACACCTGGGGTCACTTTTTCAATATACTCAACTTGGTTATCATCCACACCATTACAGACTATATTAACAATCTGCCTGCTAGAATCTGAGTTCACTACAGATGACAATTCACTAGGTGATTTGCTGGCACCTGAATTAGGGTGCTGTGTATTTCTGGCTATGTGAGACCCTGTTCTTTCAGATTTAATGGAGGAATCTAACTTTAAAGTACTACTTTGATGATGGTCTATAAAACTAGATGACACCCTAACAGGAATTTGTGATTCCGAGTTTTTTTTTAGAGCACCATTGCATTTTTCAGCATCTTCTCGAATTACCAACTCTGTGTAAATTATCTTTTTAGTTGTTTCTTCCTTTGTAGTATTTCCATCTCTCAATGAGTGCTGCTCATTCTGTGAGTCATCTTTTTGCCTATCATGCACTAGGGTATGGGTGAGCTTTGTCTTTTGGCCTTTCAGTTGCCCATTGCCATGGTTTTCCCAAGTTTTGTATATTTTCCTGTCTTCATTGACAATTTGCTCCTTGCTGTAAACATTTTGGTGATGTTTTGGTGAAGAGCTATCTGACCTATTTCTCTGTCTGTCACTCTGATTTTGGGCAAATGCTTGAGCCTTTCGAACATTGTAACTATGCCCACCCTCACTATCTTTTTTGGGGCTTCTCTCACTTTCTGAAGACTCTGTTGTCTTTGGGAGATTCCCCCCTGCAAAAACTTGGTAAACAGGTAGCTTACTTTCCTGCAGCTTCCTTACGGGGGATCCTGAAGTTTGTCCCCATTGTGGACCTTTATCTTGTTTCTGGGCCTCTGATTCAAATTTCATTCTTACTGAGCTAACCTTAGATGTTGAGGGCTGGAAATATTTAGATGATTCACTTGCACTGCTAGCAGATGAGCAGTCCCCCTTTTTTGGGTCATCATTGTATTGAAGCAAGACCCGTCTTTCAGGACTGCTTGGTAGACTGGCACATTTTCTGTCATGGGAACCATATTTATCCCTGAACCTGTCTCTGCTCCAGTCCTCTCCAGTCCCTCCATTCCTGTGAATTGACCTCTCTGGGCTACTACAAGTTGAGCTGGGCCCAGAACGAGTCTCCCTTGCATCTTGTCTGTGATGCTTCTTCTCAGGGGATTGAAGCTCATCATTCAGTTTTTCAGTTTTATCACGAAAGAATTGTGACACTTCACTGAGTTTTTCCTCTGCCTCTTTGACAGTTCTGTCTACTCTGTCCTCATATTTTTGCTTCTCTCTGCTTTTATTCTGCCCGTCCTCAGAAACTCTCATCCAAATAGACTTTTTTGGACTATCAGGATCAGAAGCATACTGCAACAAAGTGAGTTTGTCATAACTGTCATCATCTGATGATCTACCTGACCTATCAGGCTTTAGCATGAATTCTCTAATTGAGCCACCTTGTGTTCCCTCACCATAGTATCGAGACCTGTCAATCACAGATTCATCTGAGTCTGAATGGGACGAGTCAAATTTTTCTGACAGGAGCATTTTCTCTGCAAACTTGTATGATTCTCCCCTAGTTTCAGATGATTCATCATCATGGTACTCCACTGACTGCTGACTAAGCAATTTCAAGGTCTTATCATTCTCCACAGAGACAGGCATGTGTATTCTGGAGTCCAGATAACAAGGAAGAGATTCTTCAGGTTCTATGTTGTCATGATGCTCATTGCCCATTCTATTTTGTATTTCTTTCATGCCACTTTTCCCCTGAAATATGTACATTTCCTTCTCAGGGTGATTTTTTGTTTCTCTGATAATTACTTCAGTTGGTTCAGCTTTGTTGCCTTTCTCGATATGAACCTCAATGATGCGCTCGACTTTGGGCATTGGGTCTAGAGGCCTAACAGATGGATCTGTCCCTTCACTGTTGCTTTTGTGCTCAAACAGGCCTGTTAACTCTCTGGATGGATCCTTTCCAGACTGGAAGGCCTTCATTATGTCTCGTACAGACATTGTTTCCTCCATCCTCTCAGATGCAGCCTCTTTAGCAGGTTTGTGGTACACCATTCTTGTAGTTGTTGTTATGTGAGTTTCCTCTTTGACCCGCATGCCTTTGCCTATCATATCATCCTCTGCATTGACTCTGGCTTGGTAAGCTTTAACTCTTTCTTTGATGGACCCACCAGGTGATCGGGGCTCAGTGTCTGCACACCGCAGTGGAGGCTTTGTCATTCTAGCATCTTCCAATGCTGGCTCCTTAGGATCCTCTGGAGGCTCATAGCTCCGTATGACATGTACAACCTCAGTGCGTGTTTCAGTGATGACAGGGGGAATCTCCTGAAAGAGGCCTTTGGGCCCCATTCCCTCTGCACTTTGGGGTGCTGAGGGGGTTCTCTCACTGCGAGTCTCAAACCCACTGTCTGAAAGCGGACTCTTGTCTTGGTCATGGGAGACATCATCGGGAGAGTCCAGTGCTATTTCAGGGCCAAACAATGCATCAGCTAGCTTTGAAAGTTCTTTTTCTGATGGTGATGGACGCATGTTGGTTGGAGGCATTTTGAGCTTGTTCTCCTGTAATGCCATTGCAGGTTTCAGGACACGTTTCTGTTTCTCCTCTCCTTCTCTCCTTGCTTCCTCAGTTCTTTGTTTAGCCTCTGCTATTTTAGAAAGAGAACTTGTACCAATGTCATTAGTTAGGTAATCAACAACTTTAGCAAGGTTAAAATCTCTGTCAGATACCTGTTTTGTTTTCACTTGAGGGGCTAATGTTTCATATCGAGGTGGGCATCTCCATTCATTTTGTTGATTATCATCTATGTCATCCTCTAGGACATCTTCTGTTTTGCTGTTTTTAATATTTGCCTTACTCTCTCTCAAAACATCCTTGCTAAGAATTTCACTGACTTTGACCAGGTCCTGTTTTACTTTCTCTACGATCTTGAAAGGCTCCTCATCTTCCACTTTATGTTCCTTACAGTCAGAATGATAACCTTTGGAGCTTGAATTTGTATCTGTTTGTAAAATTGCAGACATTCGGATTAAGTCCTCCTTCATCTCAGCCACATCTTTTAGTATCTCCTGGCTGTTAGACAGAGGGGATGAAGAGGTAGCAGATTTTAGTGTTCCTGGGGACATATGGAGGGGAGTCTTGACAGGAGACAGAGTTCTGGCAAAAGAGGACTGAGTCTGGGTATTAACCTCTTGGGGCATGGCCTTTCTGGGCGACAGGAGAGCAGCTGTTGACTTGGAGACTTCAGGGAGCTTTTTAAACTGGTGTTCTGGTAAGACATTTATAACGGAATAGACAGGAACTGTAATAGTGCTGGAAGTTACAGATGTGGTAGAATTGGGAGGGGATCTGAGGGAGGCATACAGTGAGCTGGACGCAGAGGAACGGATAGACTGGTAAGAGGATGAGGGAGTGGAGGACACTGACTTTAGTGTGCCATAGCCAGCAGAGCAGGAATTAAATGTTTTTTCCACTTCATCAAAGGCCGCATTCACATTTGTTGTTGCTGCATTTGTTGTGGCTTGAATTCTTTCCTGTAGGGTGCTGGTAAGATGGGTTGTTGGGGAGGAGGAGCGATATTTGGTTGGGGAAACTGTCCCATTGATCAGCGCAGCTGCTGTAGTGGCTGAGCCGGATTTCAAGGGTGAGGAGAGGGATGACAGGAATCCTCTGGCAGAGGCATCAGTGTTGGTTCTGATAGAGGAGAAGCCCGGGACAGTTTTAATGGGGGAGCAGTTTGCTGGAGGGTTTGAGGTTACAACAGACTTGTATGGCAAACTTGAGCTGTACATGTTTAGTGAAGACTTAGGTGAGGCTGGAGGGGTCATAGAAATGGAGGATCTTTCCAGCAAGGTCCCGCCAGATGGTACCGGAGAGGTCCTGGCTGAGAGCCCCGTGAGGCCTTTAAGTGAAACTGGATCAGGGGCACTCTTCCCTGGAGAGGACAGAAGGGTGGGGGAGGCTTGGACTGGATACTGAGCACCTTGAACTACAGTCTTTATTGGTGAGGAGATTGTTCTGTAGGATCGTATTGGTGATGCAACGTCGCTGGCAGATTTGATGGAAGATGCTGGTGAACCTCCAATGATAGATTTGATGGGAGAAGCAGAGTTCACAGACCACACCGACCTCAGTGGGGAGGCTGAGGGGGTGTTGGATGAGGAACTGGAGAGGGAGCCAAATCCAGACTTGGTCTGGCTAGGGACATTGACGGGAGAGCTTGTCGCCCAGGCCTGGTAGGAGCGCGTCGTAAAGACAGGCTTGTAAGCGTAGCCAGAAGGCTGCGGCGTGGCTTTTGGAGTGGTGTTATGGCCTCTTTCAGCTGTTTCTAGCATAATCAAATTAATAAACAAAGTAAACAGAAATAGTTAAATAAGAGAGAAAAGAGAAACAAGAAAGATTTAGTGAGGGGATAAATCCAAAAACAACTAGCAGTGAAAATACAAAGTCTTTTGACAATGGAAAACTAAGTGAAAAAAAGAAAAGAAAAAGTAACTCATGCCTGTGGTAAATGGGTGGAAAGGCAAAATTATGGAAAAATATCAGCCACATAAATAAGATAACAAACTCTAAATATTCAGAATTTTTTTTTTAAATTTTTTTTTAATAATTTATGCTCAGAAATGTCATAAGTACTTTGTAAATTTAGATTTAGTCAATAAGACTTGTCAAAATATATCCTGCAGTGTAATGTGTAATATATGCCTTGCAGTGTAAATTCAGACCTGCAATTATACTGTTAATATTAACCAAAAATGAAGGGGAAAAACACTCACCGATCACAGCTGGGTAACTTTAATACATTTAATTAACAAGCCATCTACGATCGAACATGAACACAAAGTTATGCCCACATGGGGAAAAAAATATACTGTACTTCAAATTTTTAAATTAGAATCACTGCTAAATATATACATGCCACTGTTTTAATTTAATATTAATATTTACATTAATAATTAACTTTAAAAATAAAGGAGTGTGTTAAATAGCCTATTATTTTTAGATATTGACTAATACTGTTAATGACTATTGAAATTTTGGTTCTGTGACAAACCCACTTTTAGTTTTCCCTTACAAATCTAACGAATTACAAGACATCTAGTTTTAAGAAGTTACAAAAAACAACATAAATGAATACAGAAGCAAATGGTAAAATACTGATATTAAATACTATGTTTTTTAAAAGAATGAGCAATTATAAAAACTGTAAATAAACCAAGCAAGGCCTTTTGAAAATAATACAATAAATAACAATAAGACAAATTATAGGTTTATTCAAAAACACATCAGGCAATACACAATGTGGTAGCAAATCATATAAAATGTCAAACAAAGGAAAAACAACACATGACAAAGAAAAAAAAAGGCAAAAAAAAAGCAAGCAAACAAATGTTATTGTTTATGACTAATGTACACAGACATGACATACTGGCAGTTCTTGTTTTTGAAAATGGTGAGATATGAGATTACTGTGCCTTCATATATGCCTGTATCAGATGCCTGTGTATATGTGACGCTTTGACTGTGTAATTATGTCATGCTGATGTTTCAAGAATAAAGAAAATGTAGGACTCACTGGATGCTGGATCGGCCAGATAGCTGTAGCGCTTTCGCAATGCTAATGAGGCAAAGGTATGTCGTCGATCTTTGTCATTCTGCAATAACACAAAAGTAAAAATCCTATGTAAGAACAAAGTGACAAAAATCGTAGTGCAGTGATCTTTTAAGTGGCTAATTACTATAATTTCCTTTTGATTGTTTTTAAAGCACTGAATCTATGTTGGCCCAGATTTTTTTTTTTTTTTAAGGAATTATTTGATGTGGTACATTAAATTTAGGATATCGATAAAACATTCAAATTGCTTCAGTTTCTGTAAGGAATGTTGTGGTACATTTCACTTTGAAATGCGGTCTCTTGAGAAAGGGTTAACTAGACAAGCACAGCCCATTTGCTAACAGTGTGAAAGGTATTTTCCAGTGAAACTGCCTAATTGCTTCACTTTGAAATAAAATTAAATAAAAATCAAATCTGCAAAAGAGATAAGTGAAAAATGTTTCCAATAAGCCACAAAATAACAATGCTTTAAATCTACTGATAAACACAAAAATAAGTCATGCACTTGCATGACCAATGACAAGCTGGTACAAAAACTTTGACCAATCACATAAATAAGCGTATGATCACATAAGCACCACACTAAAGGCAAAGGTGGACAAGTTATGAAATATGTACCTCATCATCAGGATCTGACTCCATTTCCTACAATTTCCCACGATGCATTGCAGCAATACATAATGGAGCAGCAGCAGCCGAGGATGGTGAGTATGTGAAGATGGCGTTGGAGGTAGAGGAGTAAGAGAAAAGGAGTCGAAAGAGGACAGTAAGGAAGTGGAAAAGGTAAAAAAATGCAGATGCAGAGAGATTAAAAGTGAACAAGACAAAAGGAAAGGCAAAATAAAGTTACAGCTAAAGCGGCGACACAAATAGCTCTGTGATGATGTTTAATAGTTGAAGACTCTAGATAACACTAGAGAAAATGTCACAGAATCATGTTTATGTTTGTTTTTACCTTTCTATGTGTTGGCAGTGTGAAGTTAAGGTTGCAGATTGCACTCTGTGGCAGGCCTTTTGCGATTTTAGGTTCTCTGAGGAAAGATATTCTCCCACATGGCTCTTGGCCCATATCTCTGACCTACAAAACACATCCATACAAACACAACATAGAATGACAAAAATCTTAACATATAACTCCAGTCACATCAGTAGCCTGATAAAAGCTGTTTTAGTTTATATTGAGCTGAACTGCCTCATGGGATCTGCTATGTTGAGATCACATGACCAGCCGATTTAACTTGGAAACCCCCTGTTACAGGACACTTTTTCCAATTGAATAAATTATTCAAGGCTGACTGTGAATAGAGCATTTTTTCAGTGGCACTGGTAACCTTAAACGTTTGTGATGCTGCTGCCTTCACACCGCTAAGAATCAATATAATGTCCAAGACAATTGTTATATCTGCCAGTGCAGCACACAAAAATATATATAGTCATGGTCAAGTTTACATACAAGCAGAATCTAAAAAAATAAGAGGGATCATATAGAATGCATGTTATTTTTTTATTTAGTTCTATCATGAATAAGATATTTTACATAAAAAAGGTTTACATATAGTCCACAAGACAAAATAAAAGCTGAAGTTCTTCTCTTTCTACATCCTCAACTCCATCTCCTCTTCCAATACCATCCATTCCTTTCTGCTCATTTCTTTTTACCTCTTCCACAGTTCTCTCCCTCTCAATAATAAACTTCCTCTACCCCCTCTACCACCTCTCACTCTTACACCTCTTCCTTTTCTCCTTCTTATTCTTGTCCTTCTTTTGTTTTGTTTTCTTTCCCCTTTTGTTGTAATTGAGATAGTGGTAATCAATTAGGAAATTTGATTTTCATGCATTGTGTTTATTATTAACATAGCAGATACCGGTTTAGGGCCAAGTGAAATCATTCCACGTGCAATTGAAAAATTATAGTTTAGTTTGTTGTGTTTGGAAAAATGGTATATAAATGTTTGTGATTTTTGTAAAATCAACAAAAAGAGCTGCAAATGTTTTTTTCCTGATATATTAAAATTTTGGTTGGCTGTGTGAACGGATGTGAACACATTTGAGAATTTTGTACAAAATGTTATGCATATGATTTGTATAACTGAATGAAAACTTACAATTTGTTTAGGACAATTATAAAGTGTTCATATCACCATGCTAATTGTTTTGAAAGCAGTGATCTGAGTTTGGAGAAATGTGTCAAATCAATTGAGAAAAACTAATTGCTAGAAGAATTAGGATGAATGAGCCACTGTCTCTCAAACCTTGATGTTGAATGGGAGTCGGTTCTCTTTGAAGGCATAGAAGTTGAAGACGAGTTGCTGGCCACTCTTTGCCAGAGGACAGATGTTACCGTAGCATTCTACATGAATGGGCTTACCCTCCAGAATCTGACAAAGAAAAAAAGAAACAGATCATAAGAAGTTGTACATTCATGTCTCTAAAGTGTCACTGAATGATCACAAAAGTGTTATTGTGTTATAGAAGAATATGGAAAATATAAATGTGTAGTTGTTTTATAAATATGAACTGTGAATGACAGAGGAATAAAAGTTTGTGAGTACATGTTTTATCAAGTTTTTTGCAATGAATTTCTCTATGTGTGTATATACATGAATATTCACAAACTCATGACTCACTGTTTCCAAACACTGAGAGATCGTTAATTATTTATGTGAAAATGTGTATAGTGCATGTGTGTGTGCATGTGTGTAGGCTAGAGTGTTATAGTAGAGCACACCTCAATGTCTTTGCTTCTTGCCACCTCCTCAAAGTTCTCCTGCTGCTCCAGAGTTTTGTCGGCTTTGTCATCAGTCATGCAAAAGCAACGCAGGCGGGACTCTACAGGGTCGATCATTTTAGCAAACACCACAAACTTGGCTAGGTACGGAACACAGATCAGCTCTCGATACAGCTGAGATGCTAAACCCACCGTCTCACTGATCTGCTGACAGTCTGCCAACCAAAATCTACAGAAAGGACAGGAGAGGGGGAAAATTCCCTTATAATAAGAAAAATCCTCCCCAATTCTTAAAATTTTCACAAATATTTACAGTACTTTTGCTGTTGCAACTCCAAGGGATGAAGAATCTAGGTTCTAAGATGTTTACATGATATAAGTTTCAGAAGCAAAATCTTTAGTCAGCTGTTTGACACAAACAATGAATGTTTATACCAGTGGTGCTCAGCGGGACGGTCAAAATCCAAAAAAGTGCCACAAATCTATTCTGACAGGTTCATAGACAAAAAATGTAAATAACAAAATATGACTACAGAAGCATGCATATTTAGAATAGGAAAATAAATATGCTTATCAAAAGGGAGGAGAAAACATATCCCACATCTTATGTTGTTGATGTCAAAGGCTGTACCAATCAAATATTTTGCATTAATTGATCTTAACAGTAGCTAGTCAAATTAGGAAGATCCCAACATGAACATGGGTGGCGTCTGTACCCTATCCTTCTACTTCTCCTCCCTCCTCTTACACCTTGCTCTCACCTTCCTCTCTGTCCATATCTTCTTATATTTTCTTCTCTTGCTCTTTCCACTATACCATTGCCCTCCACTCTACCCATCTCTTCTCCCTCTTCTCTTTCTTCCTCTCCTCTATCTACATCCTCAACTTTTCTTGCTCAATCTCCTCTTCCTATACCATCTATTCCTTTCCCCTCATTTCTTTTTAACTTTTTCATGGTTCCTTTCCCTTTCAATAATATCCTTTCTGTTGCATAAAATGTTGCATGTTGCATGACGTGTATATTCCCAAAAATGACAAAATAAAATATAAAATAAATACAACCCAAAGTACATTAAATGCAGGCTTACTGGCAACGAGAATAAACATGGTTAAATTTTGCATATTGCTGGGCTTATGCAGTATATCAATTCATTTAAAAAAAAAAGGTAAAGGTAAGCAGATCCCTCACAATATTTATAGAAAAGGTCTCTGTTCTTTAATGACCTTATGTGAACTCTCCTCTTCTGACTAATTCATTTTTCTAGGCAATAGTCTGCAGTCATATTTGAGTTCAATCTGACTTTGCAGATCTGCAGATAAACATAATTAGAATAATATAATTTAATCCAGGGCAGAAATCCTCCACTGTCTCTCACTCACATGATTTGAATCTGCATGTGATGTACTCCAACATCAGCTGAGACTCACCTGGCAGATACATTCGTGGTGAAGGAAACACAATCTGTGACAAAGGAGAGAGGAGTGGTCCCAGTGATGTCTTCCCACTGCGCAGGGGATGTTCCACCTAAAAAGATGTAACACTTTTAAACACTGGTGTATGGAATCACTACAGAGACTGTGATATGTTATCAAAATATGTTGTTGGGTATGATACAGTAATGTACTTAAGATTGTCTTTTTTATCCGATAGCAGTAAGAAATTTGATGTTCCTTAGCAAATGCACATTTTATCTCAGAATTTATCTGCTCTTTTAACTCTGTATACACCAAAGCAAACCCAAATGTTGAATTCAAATTGAAATGGGGGATCTCAAATCAATGTGCAGTTGTTGTTGATGATTTATTTATATTTCTGCTTTTAAATAAAAGAAACCCTGAAGTATTTTATAAAAAAAATAAAAAAAATGAAACCTGACATTTTCTCTCCCATCTCATTTAAAATACACAAGCTTTCACTATTCACATGCCTGTGATGCTACAGAGCAGTCTAAGGCAGGGGGCGGGTTCTCCTTTGCGTCCATTAGCAACAGCCTCTTTGGATCTGGGTGGCACAGGGATTGTCATGGTGATGGGCTTGTGGAATTTCCTCCTTCTGGGCTCCACAGTAACAATTGGGCTGAACGATGCACGGTTACCAGTGATGGTCCACACCAGGTCCTCTGGCACTGGCTGTGCCTGAGAGAGAAAAAGACAGAAAGAAAAGCAGTAGAGCAGAGAAAAAACAGATAAGCAGAGAAAAAACAGAAGAGCATCTATTTTAGAGAGCATCTGCTTAACGGGTCGGGTGTTCTGTCAAGTACTGCAGGTGCAGGGCGGGTGCGGGTTTACAAAAAAGGAACCATGCAGGACTCTGATAGGCACAAGGTCACTCTAGGCTAGGCATGTGATGGTATCAAATTTTCATGTTGTGATTAATTGCTGAAGCTTTTATCATGGTATACGGTATTATCATGATATTGAAGTAAGCTGCAAAAAGTGTTGTCATAGTATAACAGTTTAAGAACTCTTTTTGTAATAACAAAAAGAACTCTGAATGTTTAAATACAATAATACAATGCACAAAAAAATAGATAAAGTAAAATTTTCAAACAGATTAAAAGATCCAAACAGATCCAAAAGTATTAGGCTATAAAGAACAACAGGTAACACTTTACAATAAGGTCTCATTATTTAATGCATTAACTAAGATTGAGCAATAGCTACATTTGTTACAGAAAGTATTATTTTTTGTTAATGTTAGTTAAGAAATACAACTGATCATTGTTAGTTTTATCTCAGGTCCATTAAATAAGTTCTTTTGATTTTAGTAATGTTATTAAACAATAACTAAGAAATTAACTTTAACTAAGAATAATTAATGCTTTATAAGTATTTTTCATTGTCAGTCTGGTAGTAATGAATTAAAATGTTAACTAATGAAGCCGTATGTCTCAAAGTTTTACTGAACAATAACAAATAATTAGAACATTTCTAATCATTAGGGCATGTTGTATTCCAGATTAAAATATAAAAATGTTTAAGTTTAAAAATAAATAGCCTATTAAGTGTTTAAGTATTTGGTGCTGTGATGAACAACACTGAGATTACAAAAAAATGGCTGTTTGAAGCATTTTAAAAATTTCACTAGCACAGTTGCTTAGTTTGCGGGGTTTCCGGGGTAACCGCTGCATTCTGCTATTCCATCAGCGCCCTCTGCTGTCAGAGAGTGAACGTGCACTTTCATTCAGCGCATCTCCTTCACTCATTCCGCCATGTGCTTCTCGTGCACGTTGGGCTTGTTTACATCTGAGCGCGTCCCTTTGACTACAGCGGTGTTGTGCATTTTATACGGTTAATGGGGAAAGTATTCTTAAATGCATTATAAAAATTTTAATAATTGGTAATAAATTGTCATTTACGGTATTTTGAAGTAGAGGTCTGCATTCCCGCGGCTCTCCATCAGGAACCGATAAGATTTCTTGCTGCACGGGATTACATTTTGAATGAAAGACGGATTGCGGTCGGTAACTATAGTGTACATTAGGCGGGAGCGGGTGGTCTGACAATAACCCGATCGCTCCCGAGATGCTTTGACATCAGCGCATCTGTGCTTGAACTTGAAGTGAACAAAATTTTCTGCAGTGGTGGCGTTCACACAGTCCCCAGTTCCCTGTCCTGAGAAACCTGGCAAGATATGTTCTTTACATTAGAGGTCTGCGCGAGTGCACCTTCAGAGATCATTCAACCTTTGTGATGGGATTTTGGAGGAGACGTTCTGAACGGTCGTCAGTCAGGGCCATTCTGTTCTTGCGTGGATGTTAAAATAGATTTCATTTTGCAGTATAGCTAGTAAGCCAACAGTTTTCGTTTATATGTATTTTTGGCTTAGCCTACAGTTTTGAGGGACATGTTGTAGGCTATTTAATTTAGCCTATTTTTATCTGTGATATTTAGCCTATTATTCTTTGTGACATTTTTTCTCTGACATTTTTTAGGGTGTTGACAGCATCATAAGACAAATAACAAATAAAAATCTTGTATATGCTATGCAACATTTTATATTTGTTATTCCAAATCACTCTCTTTCTTTAGGGGAAGTTTAAATGCAAGATTCTGGAAAAATCTAAATTTAGCAGGACCCGTCAGGAAAATCACTATGCGGATAGCAGGTGAACACAGAGTGAAATTTAGGCGGGAGCGGGTGCGTGCGGAATAGAACAAACAGTCCCACACAGACCTCTATTTTGAAGTGCCCACAATAACAATATCGTACATATTCATTATCGTGATATCGCAGTACCGAATATAGGCACATGTCTACTCTAGGCATATGCATCTAACCAATCATCATTAGAATGTGTATAGCTTTTTATTGCTTTAGTCTCCTGACTTGTTCCTTGTGTAACATGTATGTATACACTCCACCGTTTCTATGCTATATTCATGAGCTGTCTGCCAGGAAATGCATGTTGACCACTGTTAGAACAGACGGAGTGTCCAAAGAATAGATGATATTTTGCTATTTTGTGTGTGGGAAAATATTCTACTATTGTGTGTATGTGAGAGAGAAAGTCTCACATACACACAGCTCCTTGAGATGACAAGGCAGGTCAGTTTTACGTAAACTTCTAAAATTTCTTTCTCTGAAGAATAGATAATTTTGTAAACCAGTCTGACTGATTTATTAAAAATTCTCATATGAAACAAAAGCACTTATTAAAAAGCACAAATATTTTAAAGCGGATAACCACCATAAAAATCCTTTTCCAGCTCCTGAAAACACAATTTTAAAATTCCCTGATATGTCCTGGTTTTCCATGACCTTGGAAACTAAATTAAAAGATTAAGCTTGACCAAACAAAATTTGATAAGCCTTTATACCTGTAGTCCAACACGAATCTTCTTTGTAAGCGCTCCCTGGGGGAAGGCAGCTTTCACCATGGGAACCGCCTCACTACTCAGGACTCCGCCCTCAGGTCCCATGTGATCACTTTCTTGCTTGATGCGTGACACCACCGCAAAGTACTGTGGGAAATCTTTTGTTATGATGCGGCAGATACGTTTTTTCTCAAGCTCTGCTGGACTGTCCATTTCTGTAATCACATATGAAATCACAAATAAACAGAATGATGTGAATTAAATGAAAGCTCCCCGTGAGGTAGTTTTAGTTATGTCAGCTGTTTGTACATTACCCTCATCCATGCCATTGAGGATCGAGGTGAGTTCTGTCACTCTGCAGTCATAATGATGTTCTTTCCAGGTCTCTCCATTATCGCTGCGTAGGACGATCAGCTCTCTCTCCTTTCCCCGCATAGAGCCAAAATGAGGAATTTCTACTATCACAGGCCTGAAAATGAAGTGAGGACAATAAGGGGCGAATTCACTAAACAGATTGTGGAAGTCCAATGCATTCAGATGGAGAACTGCATCATGCAAATTGCACTGATTTTAAGAGAATTTAAGTGAAGAAGAATTTAAGATGAAAACCCTGATATTACTCAGTCTGAACTCATTCCCATTTGATGTTTTTTGTGTATCTTAAAAACTGATCAATTTAAGATTATTATGTATATTAATTTTCAAAATTAAGATTATGTTTTTTATAATTTATCTGCTTTTACTGAGAGACAACAGATATTTTGAGCCACCTCAGAAGAACTCTTACCCCAAAAACTGTGCCCCGGATGGCCCCATCTCCACCAGTCTGCTCACAAGACCCTCCCCCTCCACCATAGGGGGTGGGTACGCCAGGCGGTGGCGCTTTGCTAGGCGGCAGGTGATTCGTGTTGGTGCTGGACACTTCCTGGGTGGAATGATTATACGCATACCATCATGACGACTTCCTCTCATCGACCCACCCCGAGCATCCACCATGAAACTCACTAGGAACCTGTAAGAAGAGAATGAAGGATTAATGAAAGAGAGAGAGAGAAGGAAATGAAGAAAGAAAGAGGGAAACCACGCTAAAACCACTACACAGACACGAACGAGTGAGAGACGATTCCCATGCTGTGATCACTGTACACCCAACACACGTGGCGAGAGAGAGAGAAGTAGGGAGAAGGGAAAGGTCTAAGCAGAAACAAAAAGGAGGAGAAACAGTAAGCGAGAACAGACCATTACAGCGAGAGAGATAGAGACAGAGGAAAAACAATTAAAAAGAGTGACAGTGCTTCGAGCTGTTAAACCTGGCAGCATTTATTCCCTCATACAACAGCAGCAGGGACAGAAGAAACACAAGGGAATCCTTGAATATCGACTTACCAAAATATTACCACAGTCACTGTACTCCTGACTCGGAGTCAAATGCTATCCCCTTTACTGCCAAGATCAATTGTTTCGAAGCAGTGATCAATGATCAACAGTGTGACCAAAAGCACTTCCACAGGTGGACAGAAAACCCAAAACACCCATTATCTGTTAATGTGAAATGAATACAATTGTGTGTTCATGAGATTCTAAAACTGTTGATGAGGTCTTAAAGACACTCTTGCATGAATGCATTTGCTCTAAAATGGCTTGAAAGTATGTTTTTGTCATTGTTGTTCTTGTCAGAGGAACCATTTTGACCACTGATTCCAATTCAAAATGTTTAATGTAGGAACTGAAACTGTAAAGTTAATGATGCATGTTTTACTATATTATTTTTAATTTTTTTTAAAAATCTCATGGAAGAATCATATTTAATAATTTCCTTTCATAACAATAAATATTATCTAATATAAATTTATTTATCTAATATAAATAAATATTGTCTAATGGTGTGCACTAAAATAATAACCATGTTAACATTATTGTGAAATTCACAATTCCTATTTTAAATCATAATTATAATATATTGCCCATTCCTACTGAAAAAAATGATGCAGCTTTAACAGGTGATATGAGAAGTGAAGAACATGACAAAAACCTCCCTTTCATCACTAATTTTCTAATGTGCTGATGTTGGTAGTACTAGCGTGTGTAATGAGTGATCTGCAATTTATTTTAGAAATGTGCTGAAGTCTCTGAATATAAGGTCCATTTTCCAAAGACCAGCTAAACACACGCACAGTGTGGAGGAGCGCTCACACAGATGAGGAGATAAAACAGGGAATAAAACACCAGAGAACAGGAAAGAGATAAAGAGTGAAAGAAAACAGGAGAGAACAGATGAAAAATAGACGTAAAAGACAGGACAGAAAGCTATAGAAAGAGTGATGTCACCGGACTCAGTTTTCACCTGGAGTCATACTGAGGAAGCGGGGAGGAAGGGCTGCAAAAGGAAAAATTAACGAAAAGAAAACAAGAACAGAAAGCAGGAGGTAAAAATAAACAACATTCATTATTACAGTTATTGTCATGGTAAAACAGCTGACATACAAGTGAGCAAGACGTGAAGCTGATGTCAAAAATCAGATCTTATATGCAATGCAGCTGAAAGTGTGTGTGTGTAAAGGGGGGGGGGGGACCTAAAGGAAAACAAAAATGTGCTTTATGCAAAACAACTCAATAAAGCCAATGAAAAGCTTTTTGCATGCTTGCCCAAAACAGCATTATGTTTGCAGTTTGGTTGGGTCAAATCATCTTCCTCCAATCATAAATGGTATTATTATAATATGCTAATGATATGCTCAATCCCCCGTTAGGAGAAACAGGTGGTTAAAGGTAGGGAGTCAAGTTTTAGCATCGAAATGAATGACAATGGTAACAGAAACACAGTTAATTTGAAATTACCTTTAATTTCGCATAAATAAAATAAATTTGTTTGGTAAAATAAGTGGGGAACTGCCGTTCAAAAGTTTAAGGTCAGTAAGAAAGTTTTTTTTAACAAATTAATATTTTCACTCAGCAAGGATACATTAAATTGATTAAATGTGACAGTGAAGACATTTATAAGGTTACAAAATATTTCTATTTCAAATAAATGATGTTCTTTTGAATTTTCTGTACATTAAAATATGCTGAAAAAATATGTATTATGGTTTAATCAGAATATTAAGCAGAACAAGGATAATATGATGCTGAAGACTACAGTAAAGGCTGCTAAAAGTTCAGCTTTGCCATCTTTATGATATTATCTTTATAATATTCAAAATTATTTATTATATATTAATCAGTTATTTTATAAATGCAGCCTTGATGAGAATAAGAGTGACTTCTTGCAAAACCATTCAGAAATCTCACTGACCCAAACTTTTGAACAGCAGTGTATAAAAAACATCATACATAATCAAAATATATTAACATTGTGGCTACTAATGTGTTTGCATCCTTTAAAATCACCTAAACACAAAGACTTTTTCTTACCCAGAGTGCACAGGACTGCACACAGTGTTGTGTGAGTGGTCCACTGTGTCAGGGGTCCAACTGTAGCGCCGCATACACTCGCTGTTGTATTCACGAGTCACTGCAAGGTGCTGTAAACACATACAAACATAAAACACACTTAAGGGGTCAGGAAAGTTGCTTACCCTTTTAAAGGAGTGTGAGTTGTTAAAAATGTCATTACATTCAGAAATAATATGATAAAATTAAATTATGTTATATTTTTAAATTCAATGACTCAGTTATCTAAAAATTCCTAAGATGCCCTGTAAAACCACTGCCAAGATAAAGTTAAGAAAACAGAGTGTCTTCGGAAACACTGTGTTGATGCATCTGGATAAAACATGGCCTCAAACAGGACACTCAAACAAAAAATCTGAAAGCACAATGAGTGAAAGACAATAAAACAAACACTGACAGGGCCGCTGATGGGGGAGGAGCTTGTATTGTATAAACAAACAATAACACATAAATGCCGATGAGCGAATCAATGAGAGTAAACGAGTGTGTTCGGATTTTCGTGTAATGAAAGAATGGAAAAATGGAGTGATGATCTAACATGGTGATGATCTAACAAGAACCTGTACCTTATTCTGAGGGTCCACCATGTAGGAAATATCTTTAAATACACTCTGAAGCTTTAAAAGAAAAACACACACAGGCAAGTTTATGCTACTTGCTGTAAAGGAGGAAAGGGTGATCCTCGCTCAGCCAAACAAAAAGAGAGCAAGTAGTGTGATAAAACAAATCTGTCTACCTAATTGAACCTGAATTGAACATTTGAATGATACCCAAAAAGCTGTCAAGGTAGGCAGCCCAATCACTTTTGGAACACAAATTCTGACACTGAAGCAAAAATTAAAACACTTTAGTATGCAGTAGTGCACTCTCAAGGCTGTATGAATACTAACCATAACTTTTACATTTAGCTTAAGCTAATTGCTGCCATATTTGATATGCATAAGTGAACCTTATTCAAATTTGTATCATTGTATTCTTTAGGAATTAAGCTATTTCAACAGTCTGATGTGAATATTTACTCCTGAAAATGGAAAGAGCAACAGAACTCTGAACAGGAAAACACATCACGGAAAAGCTTGACAGAGTCCAAGTCTGACACTCTGTCTCTCTCTCCCTCTCTTTGTCCTTCTCCCAGTGTCTACCCATCTGCTTATGGATAGATTGAGGTCAAGCATTTTGATTTCCAAATGTGCCTTTAAATAAACTCTTATTAGACTGAAAGTCTCAAGTCTAAGAGTTTATTTAAAGGCACATTTGGAAATGAGAATGTGACACTGGACAGAAGAGAATGTGAGTGTGTTTGTATCAGTGTGGATGGGAACGGGCTTTCGCAAACCCCACGGGACCCAACACAAATATTCCAGGACATTTCGCTGTGTTGCTGAAAGTCCTGAGGAAGAATGTCTGACAATAAATGAAAACAAAAATAAAGCTATGGCTTTTTATAATTACAGGGTTAAGGGTTATCCGACAAGGGTCTCGCTTTATATTAAGTGTCATTAAGTACTATGTAATAACATTTAAATTAAGCAGCAAAAGTGTTTTACAATACAACATAAACATAATAAGTACACTTTACCTAACATTTTTTTTTTTTATGTAAGTGCATATTCGTTAAAGATAGCTAATATAAAGTGTATAAAGCAAACCTTATGTTGTGTATAGTTTCTAGTGGTGACCAGTCAGTGTTGATGCAGATCAAATGTGATACCTCATAGCGGTGCAGTGGCACACACACATAGCACACAAATTTGTGGTAAAATAAATTTAAGCCATTTTTACATATAATTTTCAGTATTGAATGAATTAATTCTATTTATAATAAATTATAAACAGGGTTATTGTTGTTAACTAAACTTAAAAGTAAGACTTTTAGTTATTATTAGTTATAAACTTAAAAAATAAAAGTTGTTAGTTATAACTTAAAAAAAATTCATTAATTTAAATCTAAAAAAACACATGAAAGTTAACTGAAATAAAATTACTAAGTTGAAGAACTAAAATGACTAAATATTTTAAAAAATTGAAATATTTAAAATACAGAAATAGAAATATTTAATAATAATAATGAAGTGACAAAAGCACATTTTAAAATTACTAAAATAAAAATGAAAATATAAAATATACAGTCAAACCAAAAATTATTCAGATATTTTTGATATATTTTTACTAAGGGGTGCAGGACACTGTAGTTCATTTATGTAAGTGAGCATAGCAAAATAAAGTAAACTGTGACATATTATACCCAAAAATTCTTCATACAGTGGACTACCAGAAAAACTGATAAACATTTGGAACCAAAAATTATTCGGACACTGACCTGACCATGTTTTGCTAAAGTGTTATCTGACATAATTAAGATTATTTTTTTCTGACACAGTTTAACTCTGAGATCTTGTCATATTTTATTACCATTTTTTTTAAACTACAGTGAATAAACTGTATTAATGAATAAAATGTTCAAGGTGTCTGAATAAATTTAGGTTTGTCTGTATATAAAATACAAAAATAGAAAAATAAAAGCTAATTCAAAATATTAATACATACTTCATCCACCATCTTTGATGTATTCATCACATTCTAGCAATCTAAACATTATAGGATTTTCTTTACTACTAAGGATGCCAAATTTTGGCAAAAAATAAAATAAAAAAAAAAAAATTTAGAAACCTAATTCTTACTGCTCTCTGGAAGTATGATACAGAGTATTGTACTGAATGAAGAGTGAGAGAGTGAAAACCACAAGCAACAGAGATAAAGAGAGTGAGGATTCTTACCGTGTCTTTGGTAGGTACCAGCATCTCTTCAATCATCATGCTGTCTCGAGCGAAGGAGCTTCTGTTCAGAGTGTTGGACCTGTCTGAGCTGAAGGAGCGCAGACTGGAGTGTGTAAGAGGTTCACATATGTACACACGCACAAGCAGATACGCACAAACATAAAGCAAACGACACACAAACAGGGACGAACAAACATAAACACAAAACAAAAACACAAAAGTTACAACATGCAACATCCAGGGAAAACAAAATCAAACCCTTCACAGAAGTGAGGAGAGAAAGGGATGTCTGATGGACAGAGAGAAGGAAGTAAGAAAAAACTGACATGGGCAGACATGTAGAAGAGAAGTTGTATGGACAATAGGGATGCTAAACCTAAAAGTAATTAACTGGTTAACTGTTAACCGACAGTAAGAATTTTGATTGATTAATAAAATCAGTATTAAAGTAATTTAAGTAATTTTAAAAGTAAATTTTCGAGATATTTTAAAACGTTTGCTGAATGGTTAAAAGATACGCTACAGTAAACAAGCATTTTTGATAAGTTGCGTATAAGACCTAAAATACCTGTAAATAAAGCAAAATGTTTACAAACATTATAAACACTATAAACATTACTATAGGCTATTTATTTCCCCTCAATCCACAACAAATACTTTTAATTTAACGGTACTTAAAACAAAACAAGAATGAAAAATAAAGCCAAAATTAATTAATTTAAAGCAAAACTGAAACAGAAACCGCTCATTTGGCACGAATCCAAATGTTTTTATATTCATGATGTATTTGGATGCTAAACTATTATTTAGTATGTAAACTAGGTTTTGCACTTCGTTCCAATATCTACGTAAAACATCATCATTTACATGGACAAAAATGTGCTTGATGACACGCATGCTGAATGCACAGATTTCACTATGGACTATTTAAATTAAGCAGTGTAATGTTTTATATGTTTCGTTGACTACATTTTATTTTGATAATGAAGAGGCTGCGATGTTTTTCCTTCTAACAGTGGAAACAACTTAAAATACTCCATCATTTTTTGGTCATACAGATAAGCAAGACATCTTTCAAAACTGTAAAGGGTTTACTTTTCACAATAAAAACAATTTGACAACATAGTGCCTTTGTAAAATAAAGAAAATAAACAGGATGCCACTTTCTGTCGTTTCCTTTTTGTGAACTTGTTTGTGGAACACATCACAAAAATGAACCGAAACTCAGCATATACTACTTGTTGCAGTTTTTTTCTATCGTTTTATTCCTTGTACTGCAGATGCATGATGTGACGATGTGTGAATCGTGTTTTGTTGTTTATGCTGCTATTTGCACATGTAAAACTAAACCCCTGGAAAACAAATTTAGATATTCTTATCCATTCTAACTTAATTTAATTCTAATTTAACATAATCTTGTCTGTTAACAATTATTGATTCGTTGACGAGCGTCTGTAACGGTCAGGAAAAAAAACTAAATGAACATCTCTAATGGGCAACATTATAGTAACATTCAAATGTTTTAACCAAATACACTAACATTTAAAAGTTTGGGGTCGATAAGATTTGTTTAATTAATGTTTTTGAAAGAAGTCTCTTACATTCAAATACAGTAATATTGTGAAATATTTGAATATATTTTGAAAATTAAATTTATTCTTGTGATGGCAAATTTTCAGCATCATTACTCTAGTCTTCAGTGTCACATGATCCTTCACAAATCATTTTAACATGCAGATTCAAAACATAAATATTTCATATTTTTGTAGAAACTGTGATAAATGTTTTCAGGATTTATTGATGAATAGAAAGTTGAAAAGATAAAAAAAGACAGAATAGAAATCTTTTGTATCATTATAAATGTATTTACTTTCGCTTTTGATCAATTTAATGCATCCTTGCTAAATAAAAATATTAATTTCTTTCTAAAAATCTTACTGACCATAAACTATAGAGACATATTTAAATGAACAGAGGTCCTACACTTTGTATGCTAGTTAAATTTAACCTGACGAGTTTTGAAAAAACAAAATCCACTAGGAGCAGTTAAGCACCACTAATAAACTGACTGAATTTGAGCTCATATTAAATGTACATGTGCATGTGTGCACCCTTCTGCAGTGCTCCTAGAAACGTCTGGACCTCTGCAGGACAGCAGTCTTGGGTTGGTTGCACGGTGTGTATGAGAGATTGAAAATTCTGCAGCAATCAGCAGGATTTAAAGGTATAGCACTGTAGCGCACACAGCAGAACTGTACACGAGGGTGTGTTTACGGAAGAAACAGTGTTGGTTTGTGAGCTAGTTTTTGGATGAATGGGTTTACAACTTTCTTTCTATCCCTTCCTCTCATACATCAGTTTCATTCGTCCTGATCTGCATTGTTTTTATGGTTCTGTAGCATTACAGCAGCCTAATCACCCTTCTCTGCAGTTCACACTCTCTCATTTCCTTCCTCTGCATTAACTTATCTCCTTTTCCTTTTGTTCTTCATCATTCTCCTCCTTTACTATGCACTTTTCTCTCTCTCTAATGATCTTACTCTGAACAGAGACGGTATGTTATAGGAAGGCTGTACTATGGTTTTGTGTGCACTGCATGTAAAACAGCATACAATGAAATACAAGGAATATTTGTTCTCTCATCCTAACAGGCGAAGCTATATTCTAATCATATGCCTCCTACCTCATGTTCTGCAATAAAGTTGTGCAAATATGTGTGCTTGGATGAACTATTCTCTCTATGCTTCTCTATCAAAAGCACTCTAGTGATTACAACCAAACATGCTTGGAACACCATATCTATTCTTAATTTTGCAATAAAATTGACCTGTGATCAATGCTGTGAGTAATGGCCAATTAAATTTGCCGTCAGCAATGTGACAGACGGATCGGCTTCAACTGCTGACTGATCAGCTTTTGTCCCTGGATGTTACATAGAGCGTCACAACTGAAACAACAGCAAAACACAACATATATAAACACAGTCCATGCCACACTGAACAAAAACTCATAAAGCAAACAAAATATAATAGTTAGCACACTAATCATTAATATTTTAGACATCAATAACATGTAAAACCACAATATTTCACAACACACAGAACTACTGCCCACTTTTCCTTTTATTAAAACACTCCTCACATCTGTTCCATTTATAAACTGCCTTCAAAAATGGTAGATGGCTTTTGTGTGACCGATAAGAAGCGTGTTCGGCTTCGGAGCCGGATAGAACAAATCAAACGTCAACGCAAGAGGAGTTCAGAGACCAGAACTCCAGTTGAGATGCATGAATTTGTTTTATCAGGCCGAGGAGCTGAGGCCTCAGTGTATGAAAGGGATGAGACTCCACAGAAACGCACTGCACCAGATGACACAGTGGAGTGAGGCATGATGGGAGTTGTAGTACGTATGGAAAGGGGCAGTAACAGAAACGACAGCTACGGAGAGAGAAGGCGTAAGGCACAGAGAGAGAAAGGCAGAGAGAAAGACATCACTCTTACCTTATCCTGGGGCTAGAGAGAGTGAGAGAAGCGAAGAAAGAGAAAAGAGAGTAAAATGTACTGGACGTGGCAGAAGCAGTGAGAGTTAAGCATGGTACTGAGGCTCTGCCACAGCATGTGTTGTGCTCCTAGACAGGACTGGGTACGTATTTGGCAAAAACGAGCAACATTCGTAGCCCTATCTAAGAGCAAACAATGCCGGGCTGATGTTAACAAAATAAAAGAGGCAGAAGATATGAAGCTCAGTAGGGTAGAAATATCATTGATGACATTTAGAAACATCAAAAAAGTAACAATCCAAATAGCAATAAGCATTTCTAAAGCAATTAAAACTCATTTTCAGACATTAAACAGCATGTCTTACCTTGGCTAAGCAGCTGGGATACTGAGTATTTTGCAAATGACGTAATTATAGCAATAATCTATACAGCTAATTTGACTCACATTTTGACTATTTAATGCCTCTTGTGTCGATATCCAAATACAGCAGACCATAGATCTAATTCTTCCCTCTGAGCTACACTAGTGTTCTGAGCACAAAATTGAAATGATCAATTCAATCAATCCATCATAAATAAAGGTGATAAGAGGCTGAAGGTCTGTATCCATCACATCACACCTTCACATGTTCACACAAACAGAGTCACGCAATTTCCAGGCTTTGTCACTCAGTGTTCCCTTCCCGGTGATGATGCCATTGTTCCCCATTTTTTTCTGTCATTTATTTCCTGTCCTCGAATGCTATAACCACTGGCACACAAAAGTCAGCCAATCAGAATTAAATGTCTTGTGCAACAACAAAAAAATCAGGCTCCATTGTGCAACATAATGCCTGCATGACAGGACTGGTATACCTTTCCATCTCTCTCACCTGCTGCACTCATCATCCATCTGCAACGATAAACAGATACTGTCGCGATGACCTCTTAAATGAGGGGATGGGATGTACTTCAGCACAAAACACCACAGATGTGTGTCTTCTGCCCTAAACCTTTTTGAGAAACTTAGCTTGTCAACCATAAAATAAGGGGAAAAAAATGTATACCTTTAGGTGTACAACACCATGTCACTTTTTTCTAAAATGTCTAATATCAGATCGGATTTTACATATGGTTGAGGACATCATCCTTGTTATGAAGTGTCCTCAAGGCTGTCAAGATCCATTTAATCATGTTTCATTAATCATTAATACATTAGCCTACAACAGTCATCCGAGCATCTTTTATGCGATTATTTCCACTTGGTCACTTGTATTTTTGCTAATCAAATAAAAAACATTAATAGACCATACTGTGTATGTAAATACCAAACCAACTGAGAAGATAGAACAAAACGCAACATTGGTCAATGCATTAGGTTGTTCAGGCCACATAAATACTGTAGACTTTATGTTAAAATAGGGCTGTGAGATTAACCTTAATTTATTTTCGATTTCAACTTTGGCTTCCAACGATTATGAAAGCAAGATCAGTGTTGGGTGTAACGTGTTACTGTAATTAAATTACTTATCCACTGAAAAAGAAAAGTAAGGGATTACTGTTCATTTTTAGGTAATTTAATTACAGTTACTTATAATGTACTTGCGTTACATACTGTAAATTAGTTCAACAGTTCTGTTTAAATTGATATTGAATTTAAAATCTAAATTTGTCGTCTAAAGGTAAAAGTGAACGCTGCCTCTTTAAAATCATTAGCTGTAGTGCAGTTGCACGTGAGTTTGTCTGAAGATGTCGGCAGAAGCGGGTGGCTGTTTTTGCAGAATGGAAATATTACAATTACTTCACTTTTTTGACACAGGTAGGCAAGAACATTACGGTAAAATGTAAGCTATGTCCTAGGGAGAAAAAACTGTGTGCGCTCTCTGAGAGACGGTCTTCAGTCAGTGCGCTCTCAACCAAAGCGCACACACATAGCCGCCTCTCGCGAGTGTCAGAGTTTCGCAGTTTATTACACATAAACGTTCAAATACACACACAGTTATGTCAAAATGCCCATCTTGGCGTATATTCGCATTGGTTATGTGAATGTGAACAGCATGTGTAACAGCATATTGTCTCTATCCATTAGGTCTTAGTGACAGCAGCCTTTAAAACATGATACTGTCTACTGATATGATGATACTGATAATCAAACAACAAAAGAAAAGTTTTAATAAGGATTAATCTATATTTAATTTATACAGTTATGACGTGCAGAGTTATTTTATATTTAATTATTAAATTTCTGTGGTATTTTTACTTACTAGCCTACTATTAGACCTACCTGGAAAAAAATATATAGCATTTTATTTGTATTTTTATATATTTTTACCATGGTATCGAGTATTGTGCACGTTTGGTGGTATCGGTACAGACTACTAGATTTTTGGTATAGTGACATCCCTATTTGTTACTTGTAAAAAGTATTATAAAGTAAATAAAAGTATTATAGTATATGTTTTAATAAAGTTAAAATGTTTTAAAAAGCTATAAAAGGATAAACTATTCCATGTTTGACTAAATTATTAAAAGAGTTTCCTTTCTATTGTCTATCCGGTCAAGGTATATAGGGATTTTAAGGAGTTACTTATTGAGTAATTAAATTACATGTTAAATAATCGTGATTTTAATATTGACCAAAATAACTGTGATTATGATTTTTGCCATAATCGAGCAGCCCTATGTTAAAATTTAAAGTGTTGATGGACACATACCCAAATGTGACCAAGTTTAAATATCCACTATGTGTACTTTCTTAAAGCTGAACAACTTGCAGTCATAATCCTCTTTACAAATCTATTTACACTGTATATCTCCAATCAATCTTACAATATTTTTGATGCTGTGAATTATACTAATGTGTCTGTTTTTACAACAACTGGGAACTCTACTGTGACTTCAGTTTTCATGTTTGATAAAATCACAGTTTGCAACCACGAATTACTGTTACAAATTCGGCAAAAGTTGCCCAGCAGTAGAACATGCAATAATTTTTCCTGCATGATATGACCTCTTTAAAAATATTACATACTATAAAGATTAAAGCTACAATATGTCAATTTTTCGCCACTAGAGGTCGCCTATTCAAAACAAAGACGTAGCTTGATGACGCCTAGTTCGAGTGCAGAATCTTGGGAAATGTTGTCTTCACCTCACAGCCAGTGGAAAAGAATCGGGACGGGACTCGAGCGGAAATCATGTTCACTGATGAGATTATTAATGTTACTGTAGTATGAAGCAGAGCAGGGCTAGGTGACGTTGGAGCTGAACGAGGCCGCTGGAGAGATTGCTAATGAGAGAGGAACGCGACACATGACTTGCGAGCAGTGGAGCTTTTATTATGCTGCAGTCGCTGCTTCTGCTTCTTCCAGTCAAGCGTATGAGGTAACACAGCACTGTTTTTCATATAAGATACATTTGACTGTGTTGAAAATGATGTTATAATGTTACTCTGTGCGTTCACTCACCGGCTGCTGCGAGATACTTGTTGCACACTGCAGTAAGATAGATCGATTTTAGAATATCATAATAATAAATGCTGGGTGGCTTGTGTTGATAAATGGCATGCAATTAATTTTAAAACATATTGTATGATGGATAAAATGCTGTATTACTTAGCTACTTGACAAAATAGTGTTTTTCTCTGGGGCATGGTAAAAGCATGGTACTCTCTGAAAATCAAGAAAACTAGATTTAAACAATAAGACTAAATGTGTTGAGCTATATAACAATAATTTGTCTATAAATGTAATTTCTGTCTACAAAAAATGTAACCAAACAGTTGTTTCCTTGTCTAATAAAATGTAATATATTAAAGCGTCTTTAGTGTTTCCATGGTTTCTACAAAATAAACCCGGAAACCGAGGGTAACGCGTATATGACGCCATTGACAGGCGACTCCCGGACACGCCCCGTATCCTTGGTTAAAATTAAGATTTTCTCACGATTTACAAATAGTTGGAAACATTTGGGATATTGTAAGTACATATATAATATATAACACTGGCCTAGTGGTTTTTGGATATTTTACTGCAAAAATCTTACATATTGCAGCTTTAATGTCTACACTAAAAGTAAAACAGGTGTTTTTCTGTTATTATTTGCATAACAATTCCTCATAATTTTATCCTGTCATCTAAAAACACTGTGTGTCACGTACACTTTAACTTGAATGGCACATTGTGATTTGAATTTGTGTAGTAAGAAACGTTTCCTGAGAACCAAAATCCCAGTGTTGTTTATTTCAAGTAAATAAAGCCAACTGAAAGCCAATACACAAAGTCCTGTCATTAAAACAATAAGCCCACAGCCTGGACTTGGTGTTTTAGTTTGTTTGCTTACTAGCAGTCCGTTTCCTTGTCTAACTCCACATCCTAAATCTATTCACATGATCCTTCATCCAAACACCTCCATATACCTGCCATAGCAACTTGCAACACCTAATCTTTGCCACTAATGGAGAACCAGCGCAAAGGTAACAAACATCTTCACAAAAAAAGAGAGCATCCATATACAGTAAATAAAGTAAATGTGCTATTACCTGGCAGAGCGGGCTCCAATACTGAAACCCATGTACCCCTCCTGCGGCAGGGAGTCATCACCCAACTCCCTCAGGTCCTGTGGCCGAAGATACTTCTCAGTCTCGCCAGTCATCGCATCTTCACCTGCAGGGATAAGACGGGCCGAAGGTGAGCTCACTTGAAGGTGAACGGGTAAGGTGACCTATCAGCAGCTGTGGCAGTCAGTTCCCCTTCGTTCTTCTAATTAAATAAAACCCAAAGTGACTTACAACACAATTATTGCCAAGACAGTCCCATTAGAGCAATCTGAGGTTAAGTGTCTTGCTTTGAATGAACAATGGTAATAATTTGTGGATCATCTCTTGTGGGGGTGAACCTACCAGCCCACAGACTTCTTGTGTCATGCAAACATCCAGCTCGCAGCTTCTAGATTATTAATCTATGTCACATAACACCTGGGTGATTTTCTGTCCCACTGTGAATAACAGAAGCTTAGGTGGCGATATTTCACTAACACACAGGGAATGGTTACTGCTGCATCAGGACACTACTGCGTCTCCTGCTATAAAGCACATTTCCATCACACCCCAAAAAGTTTCTTAAATCTGATGAAAAACCACTAAAACTACGCTATGCTGGTTTGCAGTTCTCTTAGCATGGTCTGTTTGCTGGTTTTAGAGGGGTTTGGAGCACATACATGCAGGTCAAGCTAGGAGACTAGATTAAATCTAGTAAGACCAGCAAATCATCTTAGGCTGGCATCTTTTAAGCAGTTTGTTTTCAGGGAAAATATAAAATATGACAATAACAAATAATATAGATTAAATTAATTCAATGTTTTACATTATATGATTTATGATAGTCCGTATCTGCTTTTTATTGTCTAATGGAAAAAACTTTTTAACCCATCTAAGATGGTTTGCTGTTCTGTTGACTAGTTTTAAGTGGGTATTGGGCACTTTTCAGATAGTCAGAACAGCTAGACGATCTACTTGCACCAGCAAAACAGTTTAGGCATGTTGGTTTGTATAGTTTATTAACATATTCAATTGTAACGGTTTTTGTAGCAGTTATATTTTAAACCACTCGCGAAACAAACAAACAGTCACTATTGCCGCGCGATAAAACACTTATAAAAAGCAACGTCTGCGTCTCAAATCTCGTTAGCTGCTAACTAACGTTACTAGACATGATCATAAACATTCAACGCCGTCTAGGCAGATAGCTTTCAGTGTTTTCAGACTGTCGTTATTTTACCAGATTAGGGCGCCTATGATGCACAAAATGACATCAGGGTAGGCAAGGTTCTCAAGGTTTTGAGACACAGCCAACATCTTTGTCGTATCTCTCATAAACGCGACTTTTGCTTGTCCTCTCTCTCTCCGTGCTGCAGCCCCTCCCCTCCCGCTACAGAACTCCTCCGTTTCCCAAACAGGCTCGCTAATTCCTTTCTACTCCGGTACCGAATTAACGACTTAATGACAACGAACACTCATGACAAAGACTACTAGATGACCCTGTCTAGAAATAGAAGACACGACATTTGACGTCATTATGATTTTTAAAAGTGTACATTTGAATATATCCAGCAGCGTCCAGCCGGTGAACACTGTATGCAGCAGAGCCCCAAAACACCGCAGTATTCTGACACACCGACAATCCCTGTCAAACACTCACATAAAAGCGCTGCCATATCCCACTCCGACACTGATATATCCGTTATTAGCGTATTCCCCCGATTTTTCGTTCAGTTCTCAATGAAGTCTGTATCCTCTGAGAAAATGAGTGATGGTGAGGTTGGTCTATTCCGGTTGGTCATGTGAGAGTCGGTCGTCCCGAGTCGACCAGAACTCTCGTGGCACTGGATGTGCGAAATTTACATCCGTTCATTCGCCCGGTAAAAGTTGAATCACAAGGCAGCCTGGGTCAAGCGAAGGAGGATCTACCAAAGCTGCACTCTCACATGTCAGGGGAGCTCTGCTCTTTTTCCAGCCTCCCGCGTGCGCGCAAGCACACGCACACACACACACACACACACACACACAACAGGCGCGCGCGCAGAAACAGAGCAGGTCCGGTGTATGTGTGTGTGTGTGTGTGTGTGTGTGTGTGTGTGTGCTGCTGAAGATTTTGCAGGTCTAGCAGCAAGTGCAAGGTGGTAATAAGACACCAAGTACTGTCAACATAGTTCTCTCAGGAGAATGAAGGGAAGGAGACAGTGCAAGCACTTCTCTAATGTGTGAGTGTGCTGGTTTGGCTGCATCTGAGGGTCAAATATTTTAAAAATTCTCACAAATATATAGAAACATGTTTAAAACTAACTTGTGGACATCTGAAGTGGTCCTCACTGCTTGGGATGCTCATGTCTGAATAAATTTATGCTTGACAGTATTGTAGGTGTTAACAAACCCTAATTTGGGGGCTTCAGAATGAAATAATCTTACAAAGTTAACAGGTCTGTTCCAGTGTTGTTATTAATTAACTAATACTAAAACTATCGAAATGCAGCCAAAATAAATTATGTTTAAAAGTTAATACAGCCATTTAAATGCTAATTTATCATGCTAATGTCTAGGTCTCTACTGTAGAACGTTCTACTCATTACAAAGTGCTAAAGGACATTACATAACTGTAAGGAAGTTCACCCTTATCTCAAGTATATACTGTAGCTACAGCTATGCATACATCATCTCCTTTTAACCATGTGTGTATTTAGATGTATTTGGCACTTTTGTTGGAAGGATCAGGCTTTGCTTAAATACATGAAATGTCCCTATTAAACTGACCTACACTGTGATAAAATGATAAAACAATGAAACACATGGTTCACACAGCCCCGGAAAATATCAGGGAACTTAAAAAGTGTGATTTCTAGGCCCGGATACTCATGTAAATACAATTTTAAAACATCATTTAAAAAACAAAAACATTAAATGAAAAATATAGCAAATTTAATAAGCTAAGTTTTTTTTAAATAACAATTATGATTTCATTTGTATGACAAAAAGTGGTTTTATTAATTTCTTAATTAAAGAAAATAGAGAATGATCTAAAAATAAAATAATTTTAAATGACCCCAATCCAGTCATCACAAACAACTGGAAAAGTCATGGAAATTTATTACGTCTTTATGTGGGTTGTGTATCAGCACGGCTCCTCAGCGCAGATGAATCTAATGTTTGCTTTCAGTCACCGCACCGGTGTGGATACTATACTTCGGAATCACAGATTGTAGTCTTGAAGTATGAATAAAGTAAGAATTTTCACCGGAGAATGTCATCTGAACAAGTAAGTAACAACTGAGGGGGGAAAAACGCATTACAGTAAATTGCGCTGCCAATGGTGATTAAATCTAATGACTGCTTAGCTCGGATCACATCAAACCGTGCAAATTATTATTATTGGTAGGCTATACTTTTTTCTCAAATTGTTAATGTTAAGAACATCAGCATTGCGTGACTATGTGTATTTAGTGTATTTATGTGTATTTAGTAAGGAGATAGTTTTGAACAATGGCTGGTTATGTACTTGCTCAATAAAAAATTACGGACAGCAGCTTTAAAGCACTAAAATTACTAAAAGGAAATAACTAAAAACTAAAAACTGAACTAAATATTTTAAAACAATAAAAGCTAATAAAAAAGACAAAAAGCACATAACAAAATTACAAAAAAAATTAACTTAAAATTGAAATGAAAACTGAAAACATAAAAATAAAGGCCAATTCAAAATAATAATAAAAACTATAATAGTATATAAATAATACTAAAATAACAGGTTAAAAGTTAATGTAATCATCTTAAAATCTAGAAATGCAAAAAGGTTTCTATAAGGAAGGGCTAGGGTTAAGGTATAGCAAATTTAATTAGTGTAAAAAAAACAATAGACGTCATTAGTCAGTCTCCATTATTATATGACAACAAACAGGTGTGTGTATGTGTGTGAGTAACAAAATCAGATTGGAGATCAAAGGTGCCGTGTTCACTGCTTCTGAACGACATGCACAGCTCAATAGGATTACACAGACAACTTACAGGATAACCTATAGATATATTATAGGCGTCTGCTGCTAACACATGCACACACATGCACTAATGCACACTTATCCTCTCAGCATACTGCTCAGACAGCAGTTTCAACACTAGATATTTTACTGCTTTATTATATTCCAAGATTGTCTCTGTATCCCTCTCTGATTATTTTGCATGTTTCTCTTGCTCTCAGGTAGATGGGTGACACCTGTGGGCCAAGCCAGTGTCACCTGCGGGATTCTAAGCATATCTGCTGACACACATGGTAACTGTACACCCTCAGCTCTCTGCGTAACCATGGAGAGGGGTGCAGAGAGGGACATTAAGCTCATGAATATTTCAGCGTTGCACCAGGAGAGGAGAGAGAGAGAGTTTGACATCATAGTCAACACGTGGAGTGTTTTTTCCTCCTCCTGATCCACTGCACGTTAGCTTCACTGTATCCCAGGCAACCATATGAGTCACATACAGGCTTTTGTGGGCATCTGTTATTGTGTTTCTACATGTGAGCATTTGTAAATATGTGTTTATGTCAAGTTAGCATTCACAGGAAAATACAGCAATCACACTCTGGTTATGTGCATACAGACTAAAGAAAACACACACAGCACACTGCAAAGCCAGGCGAGAGGAAGCTGAGCTAGTGTGCGTGTGAAGCAAGGGATGATTAAAAAAGGGAGAAAAAACAGAGCTGCGAAAGTGTGTACCTTCTTCCCCATCAGTCTGGGCTTCATGATCTTTCACAGCTGTCAAACATACAGTACACAGCAATAGGTTAAACATTCACGCTCACACACACACACACACACACACACACACACACATTGTCACACAGAATAATGAAGGCATATAGTGTTAGCCCAGTGATCATGGTGCAAGCAAGTGGGGCAACTGTCAACATAACTAAATTTGAATATACCACTGGTGGTGAGACTAATTTAAATAATATTTCAACAACTGCCTCACTGACTCAGCGTGCATATGTTCACAGCAGATAAAGAGCTCTTTTCAGCAGTATAAACCTATAAAGTTCACAAAGAATAAGTGAAACTTTGTGTATGCGTGTGTGTTTAGATCAGCACTAGTTCAGCTGTACCTTCATCATCAGACATGTCGAGGAACTCATTCATGGTCTCCGGGACATTGATCTTGTGTTTCTCAGTTACAGGCTGGTCAAAAATGGAAAACATGCAAAATACAACAAAAGTTAGAGATACTGAGACTCCCATAAGAATAAATAGCATAAAAGGGCAAATTATATTGATATATTGTATCATATTATTGTATTATACTGACAAACTATCAATGTAAAAATTTTGGATGTCATTTTCATGTTATGGCCGATAATCAATAAATTGCAGATTTCATTAAAAATATAACCGTAAAACCTAAAATCAGTTTTTAAAGGTAATCTAAATGTAAAATAGAACAAATGCACATGAATGATTAAATATCCAATATCGATTGAAAAATAAAATGCAGTATATCCAATATTCTAATTAGGTCTGCCCGCGACTAAAGATTTTTCTAGTCGACTAGTAGTCGTTAATTTAAACCAATTAGTCGACTAATCGCAGGTTTATATTACCGGTAATTTAATTACTTAAATCCTGGGGTGCTCAAGTGCACGCATAAAGCTTGCCACAAAGCACCGACAAGTGTAATGATTTTAAATGTGTTGGGAAAAATTGCAAGGAAACCTTTTAAGTATTTATTAATAAATTATAGTGTTTTCTGAGTCAGTGTCGGCTGCGAAGATGAAGCTGACGATGCTGACTAGTCATCTCCACAGCTATAGTGAACGCGCCTATAGACCTTTCATATGGATTACATAATCAGAGAGTATTTGTTTTCTATTCGAATTGGTTTGTTTAAAAGCAGACACCATAGATATATTTCTCATGTCTATGAGGCAAGTAGACTATATGCCGAGTTTCAGTTTATTTATGTGACGCGCTGCAATACAGGGAGACCAAGATGGCAGAAAGCGCATCCTGTTTTTTTTCCTTCATTTTACAAAAGCACAACGTTTTGTTGCTATTGTGAGTGTACACAAATAAAAGGAGATCCTTCACAGTTTGGAATGATGTATTGCTCTTATCTGTATGAACAAAAATGACTATGAGTAAAGCGCTATACTTTACCTTTCACACTCCACACAAACACTTGAATATGCACCTAATAATAGTGCACATCATTATCTAGGTTAACTTTAGAGAGATGTAAGGTTGCTACTATTTACATGTTTCAAATGATAAGCCATATTTGAGGTTGATGGATGACAGGCGAACATTTGGATTTTTACTGCTCGACTAATCACCACAAGGACCCCCTGCGTTCAACGACCCGTCCCTCATGGACTGCATGATTTTGCCACTTCTTGTGGAGTGTTTTTTTCTCACGACTAACCGACTAATAAAATCTTGGTCGACTAAGCCTCTTTTCGTCGACTAACATTTAGTCGACTATTAGGGGGCAGTGTAATTTGGACTGAAATTATGAAATAATGTAAGAATGAATTCTTTACTCAGACACTATGCTCAGAAGTGATTTGCATGATGCGGCTGGTTGGTGCGCAAATGACACAGAATGCAAATGTGAATTGCATAAAAGACAGATTGCCTGGTATTCTAAGTTAATTGTTGACATTGTTGCTGCAGTAGAGGATGTTAAGGGAAGTAGAATGGGTGGTCAGGAGAGTTAAGTATGTTACCGTGGCAGTGAGGTTTTCATCTGTAACTCCTCTCAGCGTGTCCACTACAGAGATGTACCCAAGTCGCCGAGCGATGGATAGAGCCGTGTTCCCATTCTGCCACAAACACACAAAAAAATGACTGGATAATGTATTATCTGTCAATGAGGCATTTCTTGAGTAAAGGTGAGAGATGTGAAAGGTACACTACCATTCAAAAGTTTGGGGTCTGTAATATTTTTTGGTAGCACTTTATTTTACAGTGTCATTGTTACATATGTTACATGTAGTTACTATAGTAATAACCATAAATTATGCATAATTACATGCTACTAACCCTAAACCCAACCAAACCCTAATCCTATAGTAAGTACATGTAGTTACTTAATATTACTCAGTACCTAAATGTATAATTACAGTGAAACAAAGACACCTTAAAATAAATTGTAAGCTATTTTTTTTAATGTTTTTTAAAAAAGAGGTTTCTTATGCTCATTTGATAAAAAATTACAGTAAAGACAGTAATAGTGTGAAGTATTATTACAGTTTTAAATAACTGTTTTCTAATTGAATATGTTTTATAATGTAATTCTAATATGCTGATTTGGTGCTCAAGAAACATTTCTTAATAATATCATTGTTGAAAATGATATATCTGAATATCTGAGTGAAACGGCTTCTCAAACAAGAAAAAATGTAGGGCGGGACATGATTTTGTCCATTGGGAATTGATTTGATCATTGGATTGTTGTGGTTTGCTATTGATGCTAGTGACAGATCGTCCCGCCCTCACACCAGTAAACACGTCATCAGAGAAGAGAAGAGATATCGTTTCAAGAGGGAAATGTTCATTTTGATTTCATGTTGACGTTAATATTTTTGTGTAAACCGCAATGCATTTTTCAGGATTATTTGATGAATAGAAAGGTCAAAAGAACACCATTTATTTAAAATAGTTTTCTTAACAATGTAAAAGTCTTTACTGTGACTTTTGATCAAATAAATTCATTCTTGCTGAATAAACTATACAATTCTTTAAAAAAAAAAAAAAAAAGCCTCAGTACTCACCACTGTGAGCTCATTGGCCGAAGCTCCATACTGAAGCAGCATATTAATGATGTGGGTGTGGCCTTGCTGTGCTGCCTGGTGAAGAGGTGTGTAACCATTCTATGCACAGAACGACAGCAAGAGTCAGTTTTCATGTATAACAAGATAATATATCTTTTGACAAGCTACAAACAGACTCACTTTTGTTTTGGCATTAGGCCTGGCCTGATTCTCTAACAGGAAGTTAGCCATCTTTATGTTGCCATAGTGACATGCCACGTGCAACGGAGTGTAACCACTCTATTAGAAGAATAAGAAGGACAAGTGAATAACAGACACTGATACAGACATGCAGCACAGTTGACAATGAACCTCTGAATGAATCAGTCTGCTTGTGCTGGTTATGTAATCTATGGAAACACCACAAAATCAGACCCCTGACCTTGGTTTGGCCATCAATTTCTGCTCCATGGTTAAACAGCACTTCAGCAACGCCTGCCCTGTCATCCTGTGCAGCCAGGTGCAGCGGTGTGAGGCCGTTCTGTTTTACAAACACAAACAGTGAGTCAAACTACTTTTATTCCCCAATATTGTGCTCTGCAAGTGTAAGTATGTTTACCTTATTGCCCATGTTAACATTAGCATGTTTGCTAAGCAGCAAGGAGACAAGGTCCACACTGCCCTCTTGTGCTGCCAGGTGAAGGGGGCTGATTCCCTGACGGGTCACTGTGTTACACTCCGCCCCATATTCCAGCAACGTTGTCCCAATCTCCAATTGATTCTTCTTAGCTGCAATGTGAAGAGGCGTGTAGCCATTCTACAGAGAATGAGAAAGAAACAAGATGCAAAGATTCAGTAATTTTTTTATTTGAAATATTATGCATGCAAGCAATCTTTTGGTTTTTTCTAGTACTTTTCTTGACAAACCAAGCATTTCTTTCCCTTCCAAATTCCCAGCCTGTTATCATGGAGATTACATTAACATCACTCTAGGTACATCAACTCTGGGAAAAAGCAAGCCATGAAATTTAGAATTGCAAAAAAAATCATATACTTAATCCATATTTGCTCTAAAATGCTCTAAAAACATATCTAATATGTAACAAAAAACAAGATTTTTTCCTCAAGCATAAATAAAAAGGGACAAGGTCATGGAAAAAATATGAGATGGGAGGAAAAATTATATTTTATTGCTTTTGTGTTAGCTTGCAAAGCTTTTGAATTCACCTGAGAAACTTTGTATTCAGTTTTGTGTTTCCCCACAAATTTTTGCACTCCCAAAAGTTCTGTGTTCCTCTGGGAAAATGTGTGTAAAAAAAATTAAAAAAAAGAACACCAAAGCATAACCTTATCCTATTTAGCCACTCCGAATAATCAAAATTTAAATAATACAATTAATTCAAGACATATCTCTGACAACAAACCTTTATATCTTACACAATTTGTTACTCAAATAAAATATCCCATATTCACATTTTAGATTTGTTTACATATGTTTATGTAACACAAAATAAAATAATAAGTAAAATAAAATAAAAAAAAACACTTCTGCAAAGCTCAATGTGAGAATATGGCCTATTTAACAACTCTTCCGTGCTGTTGTGGGTCAGACTGTGTGAGTTTACTTTATTTTGCTTAAAGTTAATCAGTTTTTAAACAATTTATCAAACTTTTCAGCCTTCATGACATCCTTTACAAATGTAATTTGAACATGGCAACAAAGTTACAAACAGCGCATTGTAACTGTGCTGTGAGATGTGAATTGATATGTAGGGTCAGTAATAGCTACACTAGACCTTCAATGGTAAACAGCATGGAAGGGTTAAACCAGCAACCCAATCTCGTACCTTCGCTGCAGAATGAGGAGATGCTCCCTGGTCCAGCAGTAACAGAGCCACTCTCTGATTATCATAGTGAGCAGCCACATGCAGCGGTGTTAACCCAGTCTACAATATACACACAGACCCCAGCACGATCACAAGCACCCACACCAGCATGCAACACACATACACAAAAACATAGATACGACGCATGCATGTATGTCAGCACATACAGTACATGGGTGTGCACACAAATGGATGTACACACACACACACATACACACACACACACACACACAGACACACACCATGTTAAAGTTAGAGGGAAGAAATCCCAGCAAACCACATTAAGATTACAGAGGACCAAACCTGCAGAAATTAAAAATAAATAAATATATATAATATAAATAAAATAATAAATGACTTGATAAAACAAATATAATTCATTTTTAATTCAATTTAATGCTGAATTTATTTTTGTATTACTTTCTTCTTCATTTATTATTTTCAGTATTTATTTTTATTCTTTCATTCATTTAGATTTTAGGTTGATGACACCAAGACACCCAGTGGCCGGTAAAATTCTAGTCTAATGCCTGTGTTTATTTTGTAATCACATAGAAAATCTTGACTAGATTTGCTAGGTTTATCTGAACCTAAGTTTGCAATTCTTTTGGGAAATGCAGCCCTGGATTTGCAATATTTTCTCAGTGTAAAAAGCCATACAAAAATAAATTCAGGATTAAATTTAATTAAAAATTATATTTGTTTTATCAAGTAATTTTTCATTTATTTATTTTCCTACTATTACATTTATTTATTTATCTATCTGTGTATTTATTTATAATTTTTGCAGGTTTGAGCCTCCATATTAAGCAAGCAGCAATGAGCTCACACATAATATGAAGTGAAAAAAAAAAAAAAAAACCTTTCTCAGGATGAGTGTGTCTTTCCTTAACACAGATTAAGCTTTTATGTAATATTTATGTATATCTGTATACTATTGTTGTACTTATTAAAAAGCTTAATCTTTGTTAAGGAAACCAGACCTTCATGACAGCACAGATGACGTAATGACACAAAACAGTTTTTTTGCAAAAACAGCAAAACTCGTCAGCTCTGTGATTCTCTCAATATAGCTAGTTATGTGGGTGACAACCATACTTTGTAGTTTAAGAATGGTGAGGAGGAAACATTTGGAGGAAGGTTGACACAGATGAACAGACAAGATGAAGACAAATGAAGGCCCTGTCCCAAATGCCGCCCTCTGTCCTTGTGGTTTAAGGTGTCATGGTTTGGCTGGTTAGTGTGGCCCAGTTAGCCCCTGCTGGTAGATGTTGTAACTACACCATCTGGCTACAAAAAGCAGGTTTCTCCATTGAAGCCTTTCAAAAGTTTTTTTTCTTTTTTTTTCTTTTTTTCAAAATTTCAAATTTAAATATTTCATTATATTTATATTATATTATATTTTACGAATTTCTCAATTTTGGACTTGGACAATCCCAAGTGAAGTCCACATCAAATGCACCATTTGGGATAAGAACAAGCTATATTATGAAATGCACAAGGAGACTCATAAATGTTCCATCACTATACAAATGTGACCCAACCATTCACAATATGCATAATTTGTGCATATGTTCACCAACCTTTCCTGCTGCATCCGGTGCAGCTTTCTTCTGCAGTAGAAGATTGGCCACTTCCAGCTGCCCATACTTTGCAGCCACATGTAGGGGAGTGAATCCTTTCTGTGGATTTATATATGGGGATGAAAGAAGGAAAGAGAACAAAAAACAGTGAAAAAGATTCTCATGACAGATGTTTGAACCCCACTGTATGTGGACACACAGCACAAACACAAACACAAACATACAAACACCTTAGTTGCTGCAGAGAGTGAGGTTCCCTGCTCCAGCAGGAGAGCTGCTATTTCCTGATGACCCTCACGGGCGGCGAGGTGGAGAGGGGTGTAGCCAGAGGTGGTGGCAGCATTGGGTAGTGCCCCCTTCTGCAGCAACTGCTGCACAATATCCAACTTTCCCAGACGGCTAGCTATATGCAGGGCTGTTTGGTCATCCTAGAAATTGTTGTTATGGAAAAAGAGAGAGAGAGAGAGAGAGAGTAAGAGAGAGAGAGAGATGAGATGAGAGGCAAAACTGCAAGTCACATTTATCATCTGTCATGTTCTAATCGTATGTGTGGCAGGATGTGGTCAGTGGTTTATTCAAATTGGAGCTTGTGTGTGTCTCACCTTGGCTTTGATGTCCACTTTAGCACCATTCTGTAGCAGGTATCTGACAACATCAACCTGGCCGGCCCTTGCTGCCATGTGCAGTGCTGTTTCACCTCTCTACAATACAACATTCGTGTCCAGAACATTTGATTTGATTTGCAAGCTTTAATACATTAATTCAAAATGAATTATAAAGAATTACTGAATAAGTATAAAGAATTGAATAATTATAATTATGAATTATAAATATTACATAACAATATTATTAACATTATGGAGTATTTTTAATGCAGTATAGCAAATTATACACATCTATTATAATATTAATAAAAAATAAAAATAAAAAAAAGATATCAACCAAAACTTTTCTATGAATAAATTTTGTATTGGTGTTCTCATTCAGATAAATCACACACACACACACACACACACACACACACACACATTGGTATATGTGGTTTACGGGGACTCTCCATAGGCGTAATGGTTTTTATACTGTACAAACTATACATTCTATCCCCCTACACTACCCCTACCCCTAATCCATCACAGAAAACTTTCTGCATTTTTTTTAATAAAATAAAAAAAACACTGTTTAGTATGTTTTTAAGCCATTTGGTTTACGAGGACACAGGAAGAGTCCTCATAAACCATGTTTATGCTGTAATACCCATGTCATTATACACATTTGTGTCCTCATAAACCACATATGACAGAACACACACACACAAACAAACACACAAAATTATATTAAATTTGTTATTAAATATTTTTTTCTTACTAATATCTAATTTCATTTGTATCAATTTAGATTGAGACGGAACAATACAATATTCTAACATGTAAAGTTGAGTGTATGAAAAAATGTTTAAAATCCAAAAGTAACTTACCAAAAGTAAAAGTTTCACAGAATGTATGTCTATGAGTGACACTGTACTAAAAGAGGAAACGTACCACATTGGTGGTGTTGGGTGAGGCTCCGTGATGCGTGAGCTGTTTCACTATGTTCTCATGACCCATAAATGCAGCAACATGGATGGGTGTCAACCCCGACTACAAACAACCAAAAAACAAATATGAAAACTTCACTAAAACAATGCTTGTTCCATTATATTTCAGAAACATATACACACTACAACTATGAACATTAAACTCAATTCAGAACTAGACAATGAATTTCTAGTGCTTTTATGGCACTATATCATATCACATATGTTTTTAATGAACGTTCAATCCTCATACCTCAGTGACTGCCTGCAGTGACGCTCCATGTTTTAGCAGCAGTTCCATCACCTTTACTCTGTTCTTCTTACAGGCAATATGAAGAGGTGTGAAACCGTTCTGTTGATGTGAACAAAAACATGCTCTGCTTGAAGATACCACCACACCCACCTTTACCAGAAGTGGGTAACCACAAAAACAACCCACTGGATGATCTTGATCATTTTATCTATCTACCTCACATCAAGTTATTTCTGATGTTCAGGTTTATTGTCATTAAATTGTCTATGGCAACATGTACAACTGTGTATTTGTCTTGCGCATTGTGAAGTGAGAGATTAACATTCATACAGCTGCATCTGTTAACAGAGGAAAATGAACCCAGTCACCCTTGCAGAGACAGAAAGGAAACAGCGAGAAGGTATTTGATTGTGTATGGTTCTATTTTTCTCTCACCAGGGCTTTAGCGTTAGGGTTGGCCTTCTTATCTACGATGACTTTGGCCACTTTGTAATGTCCGCAGTGAGCGGCCACGTGCAGTGCTGTCAAGTAATCGTTGGTGACATCATCCACGGGGGCATCGTGCTGGAGGAGCAGTTGGACACAATTTAGGTGATCCCCTTGGGTCGCCATGTGCAGTGGAGACAGACCGTTCTATAGTAAACCAAAAAATAGCAATGTCCATTTAACAAGATTAACAGATAGTGGTTGGTCAATATAGATTTTTTGATGGCAAAAGCCTATGTCTTACACTGTGTCTACACTGGACGTGAGCAGCGCAATGCGACAAAAGACAATAGAACCCATTATAATCAGTGATGTTGTCTACACTGGATGCAATGCGACAAGACAGGCAACAGTAAACTGATGCCTCGTTCTATTTATGACGTACTCCAATCACTCTCAATACTTCTCATAGGAAGGACAAATGGATTTGCAACAGTCTCTTTGTCACGTCCAGTTAAGACAGCTTCTAGCTGTGGCGGCGTGGCCCAATGTGACGCGTCATCAGTCGCGTCCAGTATAGACACGGTGTTAGAGAGCAAGGTGGCCAATGGCTAATATAAAGCCGATATAAATTATATCATGCTATTTAATTTAAAGATAGTAAATAAACTCATTTATTTTAAATAATATTTACTAAGATAGAAATAAATAAATTAAAAAAGTACATTTGATATGATGAATAGATTTGTATTTTAGCAGCGTCTTGATTCTGTAATCCTATTACAGTATTTTTCACAAATAAAGAATAAAATATGACTACAAAGAAAGTAAGCTAAAAAGGAATCATATTTTCTCAAATAAAGAGCAATAATGCAAAATTTACATACAGCACACAGTGAATATGACATGAATATACTGGCATTGTCAAAATAAAAGCTTATCAGCCAAACAGAAAAACCTATCGGCCGTTGCCAATCATTTAAAAAATCAGCCAATATATCAGCCTTGACCAGTCTTGATCGGTTGACCACTAGTGGTAGAAAATAAAGATGCAGGCCAATGCAAAAAAAAGAAGAAAAAAAAAAAAGAAAAAAAAAAGTATATTGTCTATTGTCAATAATGTGGCAATTTATGAAGCATAGCTCACACAGAAGTCACTTTCAAAACAAGCAGCCATCTATTGGTCAAAGCGGCGAATTTTCATGATCTTTCAATCTTTTGCCCTCGAGTGAAATTCCTGATTGCCTGGATTCCTATTGAAATGACTGGATTAGGCTGCGAAAATTTGCCAAATAATGATGAATGTGACCACACCATTACTGTTCTCTATAAAACTAACTGGATAACTTCTATAAAGTAGCTAAATATTTAAACAGACTATTCTACACAAACCTGCAGGATAGCCTTAAAAATTCAAATGTGCAAAGAGGGCCAATGTTTAAAGAAATTGATGCATTTATGTTGTCATTTTGAAGGGCTTGTAAGTATAACAGAAAATCCCTCCTGATTTGGCACCTAAAACCACAATCTATGGTGAAATATCATATTCCTACAGTCAGGAGAAAATTTGATAGCAAGGAGGGAGAGAGAGAGAGGAAGAGGGCCTGATAAATATGTTGTTGCTTCTGTAGAAATAATGGCCACATGGGGGCAGTCTTAAGCCTGGGAAGAAATATTGGGTAGACCAGCAAGCACACCTGTATATACTCATTCACGCACAAAGGGGCAGAAATAATAATTGGGGACAAAAAAGCATAAGTATTACCTTTGTCTTAGACAAGATGGGAGCTCCCCTGTCCAGCAGCATCTCAACAACCTGCTCGTGTCCACTTCTTGCACCACAATGCAATGGGGTTAAACCATCCTATAAGCACACACACACGTACAGGCCAACACAAATTAAAAATGTTACATAATCTTAGAAACAGCTGATACCACAGACAAACCTCAGCACCTCCAGATGCTTCACTGACACTGCATGCTGACCTATTTGATATTTCTTGCAAAGCTATTCATTTTAATGCACTGCATTTTACACTTCATTCATTGGATCTTGCCTGTCTTACTATATATATATATATATATATATATATATATATATATAAAATATATATATAATATATATACTATATATATATATATATATATAATTAATTTATTTGATGTCATTTGAGACATCACTGAGGTAAAAGGTCAAAGGGTGAGCTTCTATATATAACTGTAGGAACTGTCTGACATTTTCCTTAAAGTAAAGAGCACTGAAGTACAGATTTAATCAGGAAACGACATCTCTTCTTTTTATTCCATTACTACTAGTATAATAGATTATAATGACTTCGTATTTTATAATAGTGGATGCCCATTGCCATATTTGCTCACAAACACTACCAATCAAAAGTTTGGGGTCAGTAAGATGTGTTTTTTTGTTTTTTGTTTTCTTTGACATAAAATTATTAATGTCAAAGAATAATGGCTAATAAAGGATAATATTAAATTGTTAAAAAATGAAATTCTGTAACATGTAATAAAAGAGCTTAATTTCTATTCATTAAAGAATCCTGAAAAGGTATTGCAGTTTCCATAATAAATATTTGTGGAAAATACAATTATAAATTATACAGAATTACTGTTTTAAACTGTGATAATAAGAAATGTTTCTTGAGCACCATATCTGTATATTAGAATGATAGGATCATGTAACACTGAAGACTGGAGTAATGGCTGCTAAAAATACAGATTCTAAAATCTAATAAAATTGAAAACAGTTATTTTAAATTGTAATAATATTTCACAATATTACGGCTTTTACTGTATTTTTGATCAAATAAATGCAGCCTTGGTGAGCATAAAAGACTTCTTTCAAAAACATTTAAAAAATCTTACCTAGCACAAATGTATTTGTAGTTGAAGTATAGCATGTGTTTACGTGTGTGTGTGTGTGTGTTACCTTGGTCTTGGCATCAATTTTTGCTCCTCGGTCCAACAGCAACTTCACCATGTTTCCATTCCCTCTCTTAGCCGCCACATGCAGTGGAGTGATATCATTCTGTATGTGACCCACACAAACACCATAAGATACACAACGTGTACAACAGAGATGTTACAATCACACTTCACAGAAAATAAATCTAAAGTACATAACTATCTAGGTATGAAATAATAATAATAATAATATATATATATATATATATATATATATATATATATATATTATGGAAGCATACACAATATCTTGAACTGCATATGAGATGCACTGCGACTGTGTGACCCTCGGGCTGAAGCAGATTCATGCATGCGCTTGTTTGGACAGTGCTGGCCATATGACAGTTTAGAGGTTTCATTCGATAGGGCATTTGGCACATTTACACACACAGACACACATACATGTGAGCATGTGTGCACACAAAGAGCCTTAGGCAGATCATTTAGCTCATTCAACAAAACACTTAGGAGCATTTTAGGCTTTGGTCTGGTTACATTTCTGTATACAACATTAATGCAATACTGCCCCCCTCTGATGCTAAAAAGAACTGCATGCCCAGAGTCAAAATGAAACCAGGTCTAGCTATAATTTGAATGGAAATCAATGCAGCTGAATATTCTATTCAAATTTTGGAAGATTTAAGAGAAGATTTAAACAAACTATGGGGGTCCTTTTGCCCTATAATCTGTTATCATTCATTGTCCACCAAAACTTACCCTTGCCATGAAGTCCACTGCTGCTCCTCTGTTTAACAGTAGTGTTGCAACATTGATGTTTCCATAGTGGGCAGCAATGTGTAGAGGAGTGAAACCACTCTGATGGAAAAAAAAAAAAGACAAAGAGCAGAATGGTTAAAAAAAAAAAAAAAAATACTATATCGTAGGTACTATGTTTAGTTTGAAATCTTACTTCGCGACCGTTAAAAAAGTATGTTCTATATAGTATGAATGAAATGCGGACGTACTAAACCTGGCATCAGTGGCGATGCTTCACTTCCATTCTAAATTACTCTCCCGCGACCACATGGGATAGCATAAGTGTCCATCGCCGGAATCTCGCCAGACATAGTAGGGACTTTTTGCCTACTGTTTAATGAATACTATGAATTCGGACATACTACTCGGCTCACAAACTGTGTTTCGCCTACTATATAGTATGTAAGTAGGCATATGGGGACGCAGCGAGTACGTGTTCAATTCAAAATTTTTACAGAAAAATTAATATGCAAAATCCTCTTCCTACTCAATAATATCTTCTCTTTAATGGTTAAATGAAACTATGTAGCCTTATTACAAATGCTAATGATCAGATTTAGCTATCTGTATTCACTACATTCAATAGATACTCAGACAAAGTGAAGGATAATGGATCTGAATGTTATATCAAAACATCAACTATTTTTGGACTATAAGAACATTTGGAATATGAGACACAGTTGTTAAAGCGAGATGGAGGTGTCCTGTAGGCTGCATTACAGCAAAAGCCTTCCAGTCATGGAGATTTCCATCTCAATTAGCCAATAATCCAACACAAAGCAGGTGGTTCTCAGCATAGCCCTTCCCCGCCTCTGTTTGCTCTCTTATCTCCAAGGGAACGGGGCTCCACCCATTTTGAGGGGAATTATTGCAATTATTAGCCACAGGCATGAATGGAAAAACAGTAGGGGTTTAAACATTTCCAGATGCACACTAATAAACCATGATATTTAAAGAACTAACACTAGACTAGAGACAACACATAGTGCGCACCTATTCTCAGATTATCACCATAAAGTCATGATGATCAATGATGCATTCAAATTTCTATTCACTCAGAAAACCCTTTAAATGTTTATGTATATTATACTGGGATGAATATATATGAGAGATATGTGTTTGTTAGTTTGCAATTTGGCAATGTTCTCTATCATGCAAAACTGTGAACTATAAATCTAGACAGCCAAACTGCTTTTGCTTGCCATGTGGGCAAACCTGACCATGCACATGTGCAGATTCATTTAGCAACATTGCAACAATCCTAAACTGCTAGATTTCCAGCTGTTTAACTGAAACCAGGGGAGTTTTTGTCTAAAGGCCCATGCACAAGCCCCAGGGAGGAGAACTAAACTAACAGACCGTCTCATCTCTGTAGCTGGCCAGCCGGGTTCCTCTTTCACAGCCAAACCAAATGAATAAATGTCTCACAATCTCTAATGCTCTAAGGAACAACATGCTACTTCCAGTTAATAATAAAAGTTGTTTAAAAGGTCAAACTTAAAATTGTACCATTTTCTTAGTTCTACAGCAGCAGGATGTGCCAGTAGAGTGACCTTTGCATTATGTAACACTCTAATTCTAATGAATTCTCTTTGAATCTCCAAGAGGCCAGATGGACTTTCACACTTTATAAACCTTTTCACACAGTCCAAAATGCTGTATTGAAATGATTCTTATTTGGCATAAGAAAAGGAAGCCATATATTTACTTGCTTGACTGTTCGTAATAGTGAATAGTTTTGTTGCAAAAAAAAAAGTTTGGGATTATTTTATATTATATTTTATATTATAGGCCTTAAAGACCCCATAAAACGGTTTGATAAATTTGAATTCCTGCAATACAGACTCTTTAAAATTATTAGATTGGAACAACCTCTTTCACAGTCAGATGATGGTTGGGAAATGAAATAAAATGTTAGCACAAGCAAATTCCCATGATTCCCATAATAACGTGTAATTTACTAGAGGTTCTGACAAAATGTTAATTGCTGCAGTCTATTAAAAATGTTTTGAATGAATTATTTATGAAAAATCAGTTTGAATGAATGATTAAATTACTCAATTTGAATTTCTGTAACACAGGAATAACAATACTGTGTGGTTTAAAAGACAGTTTGTGAAGCTGTTTCATACCTATACATTCTAACTGCTCTCTCTGTGTCAGCGGCAGCGCCAGTGCAGATTTGAATGTTACAGTGTGATTTTGTAAAGGTTTGACAGACACAAGCGAATCACTGTCGATTAGGAATGAGATCACGTGGGTGTTTCAATCGAGATCACAATCTTTTAACGATCGTGCAGCTCTACTACACAGTATAGATGTCAGAGGTAGGTGGCAATTATAATTTAAAGGGAACATTTTATTGGGCAAATCAACATTTTGGACAATATCAATATTTTCCTTTAAACGAGAATTAAGTTAAATTAAATTAAATGTATATGTACTATTTAAATTATTTTCCAATTTTGATTTCATGTGATCTTTATATGTGGCAATAGTATTGATCATGTTCGATCCAGCAAAAGTAGCCTAGATCTTTATTGCTTTATTTACTCCACATGATGAGGGTTCTTTAACCCGTCTGAAAACCTCTCTACAAATAGCAGTATCTTAGATCAAAGGGCTCTGAAAACTGAAACACTTGAACCAACAGTTTATATTTTCCATTACCAACATCATTACCAGCAAGTAAACAAAACCACTGATAAAACTCTTTTAACCAATCAGAAAGCTGCATGTTGAGATGTGGAACACCGGCCCATAGCTGCAGAAATCAAAGCATGCTTCAGCCCTCCACCCAAAGCATGGTCTCATTCCTCCATCCCCTGAGAGGGAGGGCACATAGCGAATAAGAGAAGAGAAAACAGGAAATGATACAAAAATAGAGATGGTACAACAAGGGTGGGAGCAACACTAGGGGGTGTTCTAGGCAAAGCAGGGGGTGGAGGTGGGGGTCAACAGCTTAATTTTTTATCATGGGTATACCTCTGTTGTTCTATTCACCATCATCTACGTTGAGATGTGAGGAAAGGAGAGAATGGGCAGTTAGTGAACACTGACAGGTAAATGAAAACAAAGAAACTAAGGACACGTATCTAAAGACAGAACTAAGAGTGGGTGAATGTTTTAAAGGAAAAAGTAACACCTAAAAATCACATTTAAAAGCAAAACATATAGAGTATATGGTAAAGTATTCGGTAACACTTTAGAATAATGGTCCGCCATTAATAAGTAACTATGCAGGAAGTAATGCAGGACTAATGAGTAGTACTACATTAACACCTCAGCTACTACTATTAACTAAAATAGAAACAAGCTTAACTAATCAGTCCTAAATTTGATATTAATTACTAAGATAGTTGACAAATGACAAATTATAAAGAATTACTAATTAATTACTAATCACAACATTAAAGTGTCTGAGATGTGAGCAATTGTCTTTTTTTACTCTCAACGTAGTCATAAAATGCATCATTAATTAATTAATTAATTTTAAAGTGAAAAAGATGTTTTTCACTTTAAAATAATGGTCCTGATCACTAGTAGTTCCTGCATAGTGACTAGGGAACACTTGAGTAATAATGATGCATTTTATGACTATATTCAGAGTAAAAATGATGACTGATTACGTCTCAGACACACGATAATGTTCTTTACAATTTGTCCGTTAGTTAATAGTTATTAATGATGGTAATCTCAATAGATAATTATTGATTAACTAATAAGGAACTAAATTCTAAATTTGATATTACTTACTGATTAGTTAAGCTTGTTTCTATATTAGTTAATAGTAGTAGCTGAAGTCCTAATGTAGTACTACTCATTAGTCCTGCATTATTTCCTGCATAGTTACTTATTAATGACGGATCATTATTCTAAAGTGTTACCAAGTATTCTTAATTACATAATAAAATATGAGGAAAAAAGGTGTGGGAAAGTAAGTGTGTGTGTAAGAGAGTGTGTGGGTGGTAGAGGAGTATATACTTGACCAGGATGGTACTATTTCAGTAAATAAAATAAGTGATAGACAGAGGGGGAAAAAATATGAGTAATGGCTGAACATGTCTGCAAGTGTCTTTCAGACAGACCTTGGATTCAACATCCGCATTGTGGTCATTCTGAAGAAGCAGAGCTGCAGATTTGGTGTCGTCCTTGCGGGCTGCAATGTGGAGCGCAGGCAGACGGACTTTACCTTTCGTGTCATTCTCTAACAACAGAGAAACCACCTGATCATGACCCTGCTGCAAGGCTACAGCTAACGGTGTAAAGCCATCCTAAAGAGAGGGAGAGAAACAGGCCTGATTATTGATTCATATACCTCAGTTAACATATATTACTGTATTTTGTTTCAAAATATAAAGTTTGAGGTTTTTTTAAAGAATACTTTTATTCAGCAAGAATGCATTAATTTGATCAAAAGTGACAGTAAAGACATTTATAATGTTACAAAAAAATGTATTTTAAATAAATGTTGTTCTTTCAAACTTTCTATTCATCAAAGAATCCAGAAAAGAAAACATTGCAGTTTCCACAATAATTTTAAACAGAGCTCCAAATCAGCTTATTAGAAAGTTTTCTGAAGGATCATGTGACACTGAAGACTGGAATAATGATGCTGAAAATTCAGCCATAGCAGGAATAAATTACATTTTAATATATTTATTTTATACTGCAATAATATTTCACAACATTACTGTTTTTGTTGTATTTTTTTAATCTAATAAATGCAGCCTTGGTGAGCATAAATGACTTCTTTCAAAAACATGATAAATCTTACTGACCCAAATGTGTGAGAAAAAGAGATGTGGGAAAGAGGACTGAGGACTGAGGCAAGTAGGAAGCACTTATCTGTAAACTACTCAAGGTCACTCCGGTTCACCTCAGTAATCAATAACAGACTCACACAGACATACACACACACACACCTCTGTGGCAATGCTCTGGCTGGAGTTGTTTTCCAGGAGGAAGCGTACCACATCCAAATGGTTTTCCTGTGCGGCCATGTACAGTGGGGTAAAGCCATTCTGAAACAAACATTAAATTAATATTACATATACATTTGAATTATTAATCAGTCAGTATTTTTTCTCCCTTTTCTTTCACCTTTTTACCTTCATTTAGTTTAGTTTTAAAAAGGTTCGAAAAACCTATATTTCAAGATGCCATTTAAAAAATGACCTTGGAATTAAAACTGTTCCCAAAACAACACCTCAGAAGCCCAGACTACTCAAAGCAGAATGCTACAGACATCACTTTTAGACCCATGTGATTTTCCCCCTATAATATATATGAATTGTAAACATGACGAATATTTTAAAAGCCATCAAAAGGAGACCAGAGACAAAATTCAGTGTTTCGTATGTTTTACTAGACACACTGTTTATCCCAGTTACACTCTGCTGAGCAAGCCACCCCCTCCTCTCTGGAAAGAAAAATCAATCAGAAGTAAAAAAAATTATTTCAGATTTCTTAATAAGCAGTATCTTGCTTTGATGACTAGACACACAGGTTGCCATGGCAACTCTCTTATTCTTAATATTTTTGAAATCAGTGGAGATTTCCCTGGAGAGGACAGACCCCCTATTTCACTCCCCTGCCGTAACCTAAGTGACCCTGTTCCCATGGCAACACAAAGATGCTGACAGTGCAGGAAAAGAGAGAGCAATACTTTGTGATGATGGTGCATCAAGCAGGGACACAGACACAATCTCTCTTCATCATCATGTTTTACCTATTTTATGTCTTAGCACTTTTGCATAATCCATTTCATATTTTTTTTTGTGTGTATATTTATAATTCTAATGGAATATGTAATGGAAAACAGAAATTTCCTTGCTCCTTTTACATACACTTTTTAAAATCTACCATGTAGACAAAGTCCCAAAAAATAAGGTCTTATTCCATTTACTAAACTAAATCTGTAACCTGTGTCATTCAGACATGACCATTATATCAACATTTACATATGACCACCCACATTTACACAAAAACATCAATTCAGTAATAAACTATAATGAACATATGTGTAGATTTGCCTTAAAGTCAAGATTAAATGGAAGTAGCGACATTGTGAAATACATCTGAGTGAAAAAGAATTATTGAAAAAGAAAAAAAAATGAAGGGACTTAGTTCAAACCATTGGTTGTTGATTAGATAGAAGCAGATTTGAATGTGCATGGATGAATCTTTGCATTAAAGGGTTAGTTCAGATATTTTTGATCAAATCCGATGGCTCAGTGAGGTCTCCATTGCCAGCAAGATAATTAACACTTTCAGATGCCCAGAAAGCTACTAAAGACATATTTAAAAGAGTTCATGTGACTACAGTGGTTTAACCTTAATGTTATGAAGCGACGAGAATAACATTAACATTAAGGTTGTACCACTGTAGTCACATGAACTGTTTTAAATACGTCTTTAGTAGCTTTCTGGGCATTGAAAGTGTAAATTATCTTAGCCTCACTGAGCCATCGGATTTCATCAACAACATCTTAATTTGTGATCCAAAGATGAACGAAGGTCTTACGGGTGTGGAACGACACGAGGGTGAGTAATTAATGACATTATTTTCATTTTTGGGTGAACTAACCCTTTAAGATCAATAACATACATTTAGAAAATAAATAGGGCGGATTTCCATTTCATGCTGACTTTAAGGGTACAGCAGCAAAAACTGCACATATCATTCTAAAGGTCAGAGAGGGAGTAAAACTACTGTTATTAAAAAACCCAAGTATAATTTATAATACTATAATATAATAGTATAATATATAGTATAATATAAATCTTGACTAACTTTTTAAGTGTAGCATTTATAAAAAAAAAAAAATTTAAATGCTACAAAAGTGCAGAATATGTCCCTTTTTACCAGTGTTTACATCTGTATGTACTGTGTTGGGCTCAGTGCAGGAAATACTATTATTACTGGCACACCAGTAATGTAGGTGGCCTTCATAACTTACTGAGCTCAAGTTTAAAGCAGTGTGTGTGTATGTTTATGCGTATATTTGGGTGTTTATTGGCTGGTCATCTAAAATGGCAACAGATTGAGAGAGTATGTGTGCTGCCTTGCAGAAAAGCTGGTTGATCCACCTAAATGATGCGTGCGCGTGCATATTAACTCCTCCACTAGCGTTTTTTTTTTTTTTTTAAGTTGCCAGCCACGCCAGCATTTTTTATCATTTTCACAAACATTTAATGGCCCCCAGAATATTTTGCTATATGAATATCAGAACATGCAATATATCAAAAGAAAGAACAGAGCCTCTGGTATTCTAGCTTCATGCAATCTTTTTTTATCAATAATTGAATGTGGCTATGTTTCATAAAAAAGCAACATTTTTAACAAAAAGCTGAGAAAATCAAGTTGTTGTTTTTTTCAAAGACTACAACGTGCATAAGCGATGCTTTTATCGCTTGTTTATGCTTCTTTTTCACCTGTGTTTTGATCAGGAGGTTCTGTACTCTTTCAGAAGACGTGTAATAGCGCCCCCTACCATATAACATTGAAAATCAGGGAAAGACGGAAAATTCCGTCAATGGTGGGGAAAGAGTTAAAGGTGTGTTTGTGGAGTTTGAAGTGTGTACCTGACTCTGTGCATTGACGTTGGCCCCATTGGTCACTAGCTCTCTCACCACATCCGTCTGTCCCGCCAGTGAAGCAATGTGCAGCGCCGTGTTTCCTTTCTGGATTAGAATAGATAGAGAAACAACAGCGAGAGAGAATGACTAGCATATCTTGATAAATCCCTCTACCACCTGTTTGTGTCACCCCATCCAAAGGGGGGTTTTGTCCCACTGGCATCTCACCACCATTCCGTACCCTCTGCCAGAGAGGTGTTGTTTCCGCTGGCCTGTAATTTACCTCCAGACACACACTTCATTCCTGCAGAGTGAATGCAGCACTAAAGGCTTTTTATACCCAGTGTGAACATGCTCACAGGAGAAGAGAACACCATGTGATATCAAACACAGACACAAACATCTCCTCAAGCTGTGTGTGTGTGTGTGTCAAACTGACCTTGGTTGCTGCATCTACGTTGGCGCCCAGTTTGAGCAGCTCAGCCACCACCTCCACATGCCCCTCTTTGGATGCCAGATGCAATGCATTTAATCCATTCTGAAACACACAACACAAGTTTTGCTAGTGAACAGAATGGTTATGGTTACCAGGAGCATACCAATACAAACCAGCCTGGACCAGCATGGAAATAAATACTCACATATCATATTTACCCACTGCTGCATAAATGTGCAGCACAGCAGCACGTCCTAAGAATGGCAGCTGCATCATATACACTACCTTTCAAAAATTTGGGGTCGCTAAGAATTTATGGTTTTTGAAAGAAGTCTTTTATGCTGACCAATGCTGCATTTATTTGATGAAAAATACAGTAAAACAGTAATATTGTAAAAGATTATTACAATTACTACAGTCTGCGGTAACACATGATCCTTCAGAAATCATTCTAATATGCTGATTTGGTGCTCAAGAAATATTTTTTATTATTATTAATGTTGAAAACATTTCTGCTTCTTAATATTTTTGTGGAAAATGTGATACTGTACATTATCTTCTGGATTTTTTATGAACAGAAAGTATAAAAGAACAGCATTTATTTGAAACAGAAATCTGTTTTAACATTATAAATGTCTTTACTGTTTAATGCTTTATAAATTAATGCATCCCTGCTGAATAGAAGTATTAATTTATTAAAAATAAATAAATAAATAAAATTAAATAAAATAATAATAATAAAATAAAAATCTTACTGATCCCAAACTTTTGAATGGTAGTGTATCATCAAAACCATCACTGTCATATAGAAATACACAACACCATCTGTGTTCTAACAGTAAAAATGTACAACCGTCCAAGAGCTTCACAAAACAGCAATTTATGAAAATTACATTTAGAACACTGTACATTTACACACTGTAAATTTCAGAATTTACAATCATTCTTAGTTATAATGATATTGTTACATCCTGACATATAGTAACAGAAATAATTTCCCATAATTATTCCCATAGGGATTAATAAAGCTCTAAACTAAAAAAAATAAATCATACCTGATTACAGATGTTGATGTCGACACCAGTCTTCAGGTAGTCAAGGACCTTCTCAAGGTTCCCTGCCCTTGCTGCCCGCAGGTAACTGGCATTGCTGTCCGGCTGCAATTAATGAGAGAAAATACATAAGTATATTATTCTAATGACAGGGTTAAAGGTCAAATCCAGGGCAACAACTGAGGTCAAATGAACAAACCAAACATATTTACAGCTTTCAGCTCACTAAATAATTGAAATGCAAAGAAATGAAAAGAATTCATACCAACTCCATCTTTACTCAATGCCATTTGTCTCCACAAACACACATACACACATCCAGGGAAACATCAGCTTTTGTTTACAAGTCGACATCCTACAGAGAAGCTACAATTGTAGCGTGACAGAGGATCAAAGTTTAACCGAACACCAAGAACCACTGGCAGTCCATCCCTGAGCAGATATCCCAGCGTTCCAGTTAAAAATCCAGCCAAAAACAGCTCTGGTCTCTCATCAAAGGATACGGAACAGAACACTAAATAACGGCTATTATTCTGACACAGGTTTCCGCCCACTTTCCCTCCGATCTTTTAGTCTCTCACTCAGAATTAGTTTTCTCTTCTCATGCGTATATGAGAAAGAGAGCAAGATTTTGAGAGAAAATACGATGTGTTTGTATGTGTGTGCCTCATGAGAATGTGTCTTCTTTTGTCAGCCTCAGTTTGATTCAGGGACACTGCTGTTGACAGAAGAGGACACACAGCAAAATTTCAGTACAGTTTACCTCACACACACATAAGCACACACTCTTTTAAAAAGAATAGGACAGGGTTATCTCAGAGACACACTCACATGGGGAATTCCTCTAAATGAGAAGCTATATTTAGTTCTCACTAAACCCAGGACAAACTCCTCCCCATATCTACCACCAATGCGTGTGTGCTGGCAAGAAGGTCTGGAAAGAAAGTTCACTTTCCAAAAGTAACTCATCTGAGTTTGACAAGAAGAGGCTAAGCTGGCTTATCATGGAGATAAAGCACATGCACATTCATCTAGTGACCGAAACACCAGTTACACAGAAAAGGACAGATGTGTTTTTTGTAATGGTGTGCTTTTGTGAGATTCACAGTTCATAATAAACTCTAAGCTCATTAGCTAGTCATTTACTCGACCTATTCTGCAGGGAAAACCTCCATTTCCTCTGTGTGTGTGTGTGTGTGTGTGTGTGTTTGTGTGCTTGTATCATCAGACACTTACAGTCTGTGCCGTATGAAATGATGGATTAAAAATCACAAGCAAATGCCTTTGCTTAGAGGGTAATGTTTACGGTAAACAAATTCTGCCCCACGCATACACAATAAAAAAGACTGAGAGAGAAAGGACATTGTATGTGTGTGTGTGTGTGTGTGTGGCGGTCTTTTTTGTGATTTCCCCTCTTATCTCTGAGTTAATGAGTTTTTCCAGCTTGTCACCCATAACTCCCTCCCTGGAGGATTCTGTCTGGGAAAATAACACCTATCCACACCCACTCACATACATATATATAGTCACAAAGAACATAATGTGAGTGCTGGTGTCCTATTGGATAAGATCTGGCTTTCTAACATACTGTTTTTGGTTCAATCTGAGGCATGGGTTGCCATTTAGGAAGGACCTCCTGTCCTGTTATGACAGTGCCCTTGAGCAAGACTCTTAACCCTTCATTACTCTGATGGGATTCCCTGTACTATAAGTATAAAGAAAGCTTTGGATAAAAAGACTGCTTAGTGACAAGTTCGACAGTTTGGGGTTGGTAAGATTTTTCTTTTTTTTTCAATGTTTTTGAATGAAGTCTCTTAGGCTCACCAAATCTTTTTTTATTTGATCATAAATACAGTAAAAACAGGAATAATGTTATTGTTACGCTTGAAAATACATACTGTTACATGATTATAATTTCTATTTTAATATATTTTAAAATGTAAATTTATTCATGTGAAGCAAAGCTAAATTTTAAGCATCATTAGCATTTTAAGCATCATTCTGAAATGCTAATTTTCTGCTCAAAAACATTTATTATTATTTATGTTGAAAACAACTGTGCTGTTTAATAATTAAAATTGTGATTTTTTTTCAGTAATGTTATAAATATTTTACTCTCACTTTTGATTAATTTAATGTATCCTTGCTGAATAAAAGTATCTGTTTAATACAAAAAAAGTACCTCAAACATTAGACTTAACATAAACTAAGGCTGAACCTGCTAACCAGTGCTTAAGTGAGTTGCTTTACAAAACAGGACACACAGGGAAATGGACAGTACACGGTACACAACATTAAACCATTCACACAATGCATACACATAACATGTAAACATTCATATACATTCATATACAACCTACAAAACAGCATCACAGAACACCAACAACATCCATAAAACATTTTTAATCTAAACTTTACATTACCTTAACACTCATAACATCAACACAATCTTCACTCCACCTTGGTGGTTTCCACAGCATTCAAACATTCATCTCCATTAGAACAGATCCTTCTTTATCTTTTGTATCTCTTTAGTATTACACAAAACGATACATACTTTGGTCACCACAGAAAATAAATATTTTCTCAGTAAGTAAAGCAGTTTTGTGGGAGGTTGTGAGAAACTAGGTAAAAATGTATGACTAAATGCAAACTCAAAAAAAGTCCCACTGTGGACACACACACACACAAGTCATGAATTAGCATTGTGCGAAATTTGAGTTTTGAAAAACTGGTGCCGTATCTTACAAGTAGCTTTCTGTAAACGCTAACATTTTTATCCTTTATATTTACAGGTTTATTTTACAGTTTCTTGGTGTTTATACTGTAATGTAATGCATAAAATATTTTAGACATGCATAAAGATCAGTTTTGATATACTGCCAGGACGTTGCAAGGGTATTTCAGATAAAAATTAAATTACTATGTTGATATGCACATGCTAGGATGTTTCGGATGGTTTTGAGGTGGTTTCTAAGGTGTCCCGAGTGGTGGTTTCTTCCTGACTTAAATCAAACAGAACCCACTCCCTAACCTGTCTATGGGACTTTCTTCATACACATTTTTTACTAAAACTTTTAAAAAAATTAACTACAAAATTAAAAGCAAATAAATATTTCCCTGTGACACAAGTGTTAACAACCTGTGTGTCAAGCTCTGAATCTTTATAAATGCTCCCGTTGTATAATTCATCTCAAGCATGGAAATGTAAAAGGCCTCTCTATTTTAAAATAGTAAGCATCAATATTTCAGTGTGGGAAATCCTGTGAACACTTTATGCACGTACACACAGTACAGTGGAAAGACTGTGCTACCTCACACACACAGTTACGGTCACACACCCAGTGGAGTTGCATAAGACATTCTCTAAGGTACAGCTATTATTAAAACATCAGAGATACTGGACTGAAAGAAAGACATGAGTAAAGAAGAGAAAAGGTCATAGCTGATAAAAATAATGTGACACTACGTATGAAAACAAAATGTTAATGTCCGTACAGCTGTTGTTCATAAAAGAATAAGAGAGAGAAAGCATTTAAATAGTTTCTGTCTCTCTGTCTCAGTGTCTCTTCAGTTCCTAGATAAGCAGTGGGCTCAAATACTGCATGACTGGCAAAAAAACAAAGCTACCCATCAGTGTGGCTGCAGACAGGGCGACTACACAACACAGAGAGAGAGAGAAAGAGTCCTATCCTTTGAACAGACAACATCAGCATCACTATATGCAGCTACAGTCAAAAAATGCAAAACATGTTGTGATTTACAGTTGGAATGGAATGTTTTGCAATGATGTTGGCCACAAGTAAAGCAGTCTGGTATTGTTTAGTTTAAAATCCCACCTCCACTCCTTTTTAGCTTGTCCGTTTTGATTCTCACGTTTTAAAACATGCCTAAAACCTACTGGTGACTGATTCATATAAATTGTTCTTAATTTAAATTAAGTCAAAATATTCACCATATACTAGAAGCTTATACAGTATCTCACAGAAGTGAGTACACCCCTCACATTTTTGTAAATATTTTATTATATTTTTTCATGTAACAACAAACACGACCTCTGGATATGACGCTGAGCACGTGCACTCAACTTCTTTGGTCGACCATGGCAAACGCCTGTTCTGAGTGGAACCTGTCCTGTTAAACCACTGTATGGTCTTGGCCACCGTGTTGCAGCTCAGGGTCATGGCAATCTTCAGGGTCTTGGCAATCTTCTTATAGTCTACGCCATCTTTATGTAGACCAACAATTCTTTTTTTCAGATTCACAGAGAGTTCTTTGCCATGAGGTGCCATGTTGAACTTCCAGTGACCAGTATGAGAGAGTGAGAGCGATAACACCAAATTTAACACACCTGCTCCCCATTTACACCTTGTAACACTAACAAGTCACATGACACCGGGGAGAGAAAATGGCTAATTGGGCCTAATTTGGACATTTTCACTTAGGGGTGTACTCAATTTTGTGGCCAGCGGTTTAGACATTAATGGCTGTGTGTTGAGTTATTTTGAGGGGACATATTTACACTGTCATACAAGCTGTACACTCACTACTTTACATTGTAGCAAAGTGTCATTTCTTCAGTGTTGTCACATAAAAAGATATAATAAAATATTTACAAAAATGTGAGGGCTGCACTCACTTCTGTGAGATACTGTAAGTACAGATGCACCAATGTAGAAATTCTGGCCGATTTCAAGTCAATAATAATTTTCATGTTATGGCTGATAACTGATAAACAGCCAATATTATAAAGTACTACTACTACTACTTTGTTTAAAAAAAAGAAAGAAAAGAAACTAAAACACAATAAAAACAATCATTACATGAACACAGCAACTCATTTGGACTCTTAACGGGAAAGAAATAGTGCTCTTAAAGGGTTAAATTTTGACAATCTATCACTATTAATTACTGCTAAAGTAGATGGATATCTAAATCTCAATAATGGCCAATACGATAGATAGTCGGATAGATCCAAGACTGCAATGTCTCTCCAACATCAGCATCACAATAAAACTGAAGACCCGCAGTCACAACTGCTTAAAGAGGTAGAATCATTCAGTCATGAATGTATAGAGCTTTATTGGGTGAATGACATAGATAAAGTGGTCTAGAGCAGTAGTGAGCACTACAAGCACTCTGTGCTTGTGTTACATTGCATGCACATGCACCAAGGTCAATAAAATAGCACTAGAGCAAAGGTAGAGTTACAGCGCCTGACCAGCATGAATGTCAAAATGTTGCTAATAACACTAACACACGTGAAGCAGATATTATTTTGCATGTGATACAACTGACAACAGAGCCACTCACCAAATAAACAATTATTCTATATTATTTGTGAGGACATTTAGCTTTGCAGAATTCTGCAAACAAATCTGGAAATCTGAGCCCAGCGAGAGCAATAGATCAGATTTTGCGCCATTTATACTGCAGAGGATGTGGCAGAGAGTTTAAAATTACCAGCAGTGGCAAATACAGCATGTATTCAAGAAATATATTAATAATAAAAGATTTGAAACACAAAATCTAACTCAAGTTGTAGCAGATAAACAGCAAGAGCATTTCAGGGTCTCTTAACACAATTACCCAAACACCCTCAACCAACAAAAGCACTCCCAACACACATATTTAAATCAACACGCACTTCCCATCCTTTCCCAGTCATATTTGTAGAGTACTTACAGGTGAAAAATAGTCAGCAGCCTCTTCCACCGCCATTTTTCCTGCAGTCCCACAGAAACCCGATCACTTACTTCACTAGCTCTGCGGCCAGCAAGGTGCCATTCAGTCATGTGACGTATAAAAAATGCCCTGGCAGCAGGATGCTCAAAGACACGCTTCCACCTGACGTGTGTGTGAGTACGGATATAAGGATACAATGCTCTCCGGTACTACAGTAAATACTTTTAAGTCACTTTGAATCCAACCTTCCTTTCCTGTTCTTCCTTTCTCTTTTACAACTTGACTTCTCCTTCTGCATCAAAGACAATCGACTTCTCAGTGTTCTCTCACTTTTCACAGTCCGGTTTATAACTTCTGGCAAAACAATCTTTCTCTTTCTTTATACTACTCTCCCTCTCTCTCTTTCTATTTATCCAGTGGGCGCCAGCTCCAATCTTCTTTCAACACAGACAAAATGTGTATCATTTACATTGCTGTCATGTTTTATGTGCTTTCTTACTACCTCTCTGATTCTCTCTCTCTTTCTGTCATACACACAGAACACAGAGGGTGGGGGTCTTTTAAATAGTGATATGAGGTGTTAAGGGGGTCCAAATATAGCAGCTGATTCCAATGCATTTGCAAATAGGACTATGGCAGACTCCCTTTCCTTCCATTCTGCAGTCGCCCCCTCCCTGCCAACACTCATGTGCCTGGTTTGTATTGTCTGAATGCTTATCTATTCCCTTTTTGGACAAAAAGAGCGTGTGTGTTTAGGACTGCTGGGGGTCGGTTTATTAGGCTGAATGCTGGGTTCATGGTGCAGCTTAAAAAAGGATTAGGGGGCATTTCCCCCCAGTATTAGGGCCACCGCACCATCATGTAAACACACACCCCAGCTGTACCTCTGACAAAGGGATGAAGTGTGTCCCCCATTATACAGTGAAACAGACTGTGTTGTTTACATACTGTGCTTGCTCTGTGTGTATCTTAGTGTCTGTTTGAATATACTGTTCTGTTGAATGTACGGTTGGTTGTTTGTTATTTTCCGTTGTGTATTATCAGTATTATGCCCATGTGTTTATGGTAAAGGGGAGTGGCCTAGAGCTGTGTGTGAGACAGACACATACTGTGTGAACATATGGAGAGCTAACTGGCATTGAAAAAAAATATTTTACTCTTGTTTTTGTACATTATTGAGATTTAACCATATAAATGGTAAAGCTCACAGCAAGAGATTTTTAATATATTTAAAAATAATAGTACTTTTTTAGAGATACTAACAAAAGGTGAATCTCATCAAAACATTTATTCATAAAAAAAAGCATTAAATGGATCAAAAGTGACAGGAAAGGCATTTATACTGTTACCAATATATATATATATATATATATATATATATATATATAGATATAGATATAGATTTCAACAAAAAGCTGTTCTTTTGAACCCTCCTGAAAACAAAAAGTCTCATGGAAAAAAAAATGCACAAAAATATGTTTTCGACATTGATGATAATGAGAAATGTTTCTTGAGCAGCAAATCATGCTGATTATGCCATTAGATTGATTTCTGAAGGATCATGTGACACTGAAGACTGGAGTAATGATGCTGAAAATTCAGCTTTGACATCACAAGAGAAAACTACATTTTAAAATATATTCAAATTTAAAAGAGTTATTTAAAATTAAAATAATATTTCAGTTTTACTGTTTTTACTGTATTTTTGATCAGATAAATGCAGCTTTAGTGATCGTTAGAGACTTCTTTCAAAAACATAAAAAAAAAAATCTTACCAACCCCAAACTTTTGAATGGTAGTGCATATTTATAATATATAATAAAATGTTTTCGCACCAGAGTAATGAAAATTAAATTTATACTAAAATTAAAAATCTTAAAATCTTAATAGTACTAAAAACATGCAATATGTTACGCAAAAAAAAATCCTTCTTGTTTTGTTTTATTTATTTTGGGTGTGAAACGCGTTGAAAGGCTTTGTGGCGTCTGTAAACCCCTCAAATACTACTTAGACATATTTCCTGTTACACATCACATCTGCAACACTTTTTTTGCTGTGATTATTTATGTATGATGTGGTTTCGTGTTTCACGGAATTCTCTCTGTAAAACATATGTAGACATATAGACATGCACTTGAACATACACACTTTGATTATGCAGAGAGGCATCCCATGATGCTTTGGGGTGCATCACAGGTCTCCTCGTTCTGGGATGGTGGCGTTGCTATGGCAACAGAGGAGGAGGGGAAAGAGAATGTGATCTGAAGGAGCTCAAGATGTTCAGTAACCGTGGTGATGGTTTCCCTGAATGACCTCCACCTCATCAGCCAATCACGGAGAGTGTATGAGAGTCATCATTCTCTCTCTCAAATACAGTCAGACACAGAGGTATTCACAAGGGCTACACATGCTTTAAACCCATGGGCACTGGAGGATTTCCACTCTTTCAGAAATAGGGCATCATTACACATTCTAGAAAGATAAATGAGCTTCGCTCCTACATAAGTGAAATGCCAGTACAGACTCTGGATGTAGAAATACAGTATTTAAGTATGCGTTTTCACTTACTTTGGATGTGAGCGATGCATCAGGCTGTCAGTACTGTGTCTGGATGTATGTTGGTTATTTGTGATGATGTTGTTTGTGTGTGTTTACTGCATTTGCTGAAAATGTGAAATTTAATGCCCGTCGGCAACACTTGCATGTCTTCTTACACGTAAAGCAGAGGCATGAAAATGTCCACGTCAGACAGACACAGAGGAAATGAGGTGAACAGCACTACAAAGACAGAGTGACTGCAAAGAAACACCAGAAATGATGACATCATCAGAATGTGCCTGATATCCAGACTCACACTGGACCCTAGTGGAGAGATTCAGTACTACTGGCTCTACCTAACAGAAACGAATTCTCCTTCATTCTCCTTTTTGTTACATTTGAAATGGCATAATATTTAATTCAACATGAAATCAAAACGGACCCTATTTACTTTCCAAACGCATGGTACTTGTTGTATTGTGGAATCACAAGATCAAGTTATTCCTAACGAATCAGCATAATCTTTAATCAAACATAAGAACAATAGACCATTTGGGAGCAGACGTCACAGCATTGTGGTGGCAGAAAAACAGTGGTAACAAGTGGAGGAAAAGGGGTATGATTCATGGAATAAGAGAAAAAATGTCTTCTTCTGCCTTTGGATGGCAAATTCGTAATGCAAAAAAAGATGGTGTTTATTTTTACAGCAAACCATCGCCAAAGACTTTGAAGCTAAACGCAGATGTTTATGGTTGCAAGCCATTAAATGGATAGATGGATACTGATAAAACCTGCGTTGATTACCCAACTATTAAAGCATGAATTTAAAGGGTTAGTTCACACAAAAATGAAAATAATGTCATTAATTACTCACCCTCATGCCGTTCCACACCCGTAAGACCTTGGTTCATCTTCAGAACGCAAATTAAGATATTTTTGTTGAAATACGATGGCTCAGTGAGGCCTGCATAGCCAGCAATGACATTTCCTCTCTCAAGATCCATTAATGTACTAAAAACATATTTAAATCAGTTCATGTGAGTACAGTGGTTCAATATTAATATTATAAAGCGACGAGAATATTTTTGGTGCGTCAAAAAAACAAAATAACGACTTTTATAGTGATGGCCGATTTCAAAACACTGCTTCATGAAGCTTCGGAGCGTTATGAATCAGCGTGTCGAATCGTGTGTCAAACCGCCAAACTGCTGAAATCACGTGACTTTGGCGCTAATATTAATATTGAACCACTGTACTCACATGAACTGATTTAAATATGTTTTTAGTACATTAATGGATCTTGAGAGAGGAAATGTCATTGCTGGCTATGCAACCCTAACTGAGCCATCGGATTTCAACAAAAATATCTTAATTTGCGTTCTGCAGATTAACGAAGGACTTACGGGTGTGGAGCGGCATGAGGGTGAGTAATTAATGACATTATTTTCATTTTTGGATGAACTAACCCTTTAATGTAAACAATAGGTCTACTGTACACAATAGGTCTACTGTACACAATATTCACACATGCAGTTCACAGGGGGCATAATGTTTATATACAATAACATTTTTTATCTCCCAATTCTGACTTTTTTCTCATAATTGCGAGTTCATATCTCTTAATTCCGACTTCATAACTTGCAATTGCAAGTTTATATCACAATTAAAAAAGAAATAAAGTCAAAATCGGGGGATATAAAGGTGCAATTCTGGGGGGAAAAGGCAGAATATCAAGTTGAAATCTCACAATTCTGATTTTTCTTCTCAAAATTGTGAGGTATAAACATGGAATTGTGAGAAAAAAGTCAAATTTATGTAATATCACCAAAATAAAAAAGGTTACAAATGACAATTTAGGTTGACTTTAAGCCTGGCACCGCACAAATTATGACGTACAGTCAAACCAAAAGTTATTCAGACATTTTTGATATATTTTTACTAGTGGTTGCAGGACACTATAGTTCATTTATGTAAGTGAAGATAGCAAAATAAAGTAAACTGTGACATATTATACCAAAAATTCTTCATACAGTGAAAAACTGATAAAAATTTGGAACCAAAAATTATTCAGACACTTTGACCTGACCATGTTTTGCTTAAGTGTTATCTGACATAATTAAGATTATTTTTTTCTGACACAGTTTAACTCTGAGATCTTATTTTATTACCATTTTTTAAAACTATAGTGAATAAACTGTATTAATTAATGAAATGTTCAAGGAGTCTCAATAAATTTTGGTTTGACTGTATAATAATAATAAGAAGAAGAAGAATTATATTATAACCTCCACAGATAATGTATTGTGAATTTATATTATTATTATTATATTTAATGATAATATTAATAATAATTTTTATTATTAATGAACTAACTTAGCAAGTTTACAAATCAGCCAATCACCAAATCAGTCAATTAATGAGTCGATCAAAGATGTACTGAATTGTTGATGTGAATTCGACAGCTGGAAATACTTTAACCTCTCTCCTGTTCTCTCTGAGGGGCAGCAGTTAATGTGTGCCGGCATGCATGAACTTGCGAGTGTGTGTCTGTGGGTCTCTGGAGGCAGAAAAGCAGCGTGTGACCCAGAATCATTTTTCTACAAGGAATTTATCACTACAGACCCCAACCATTCTCCATAAAACCACATCTGACACACACAGTGAGAAGTAAAATGTTAAAACTAATTTTCTGAAATGTGTCTTTTGTGTGTGTGTGTGTGTGGCCTCAGCACCCAGGTGCAGACCGCCTGCAGATGTGGGATGCAATATACACACGCACACATCTGTCTTACTTAAGTCTACTTTATTCAGAAAAATAATGTCTATAATAGTCTATATTTTCTAAACTCAACAAATATCCACAACACAAACATGACTGCTGCCACTTCATTAATAATAAACTGGATCTTAACGTTGTTTTTGTTTTTTGTTTTTTTTACATATTTCATCTAGAATTTATTATAATGGCTTTAGTGGTATGCTATAGATCATACATTACAGATAATCTTAATAATATACAGAGTGTAATTTTCAGTGCACTGAACTGGAGACTGGACTGGAGACGTCCATCCAGCTGTGGGACTGAGATTATCTGGATTCCTGGATTATAATTTCACTGTGAATTTAAAGTCAGGTGAAAAGGATAATCCCAACCCCCATCATTATAGGGTCAGAGAGAAAAGAGAGTCTAACTGAGGGAGCAGCAAAGACACAAAAAGTCTGAAGGTAAAAGGGCTCCATAGGCTTACAAGTATCTTAAGGTATCATACTATGAAACACTGTAAATCTGGATTAAGGAAAGTAATAAAGGAACTAAGTGTTGACAAGACCATGGCCGCAATGTAATGTGGGTGTGTTTAATCATTTGTGAATTAGTGAGACAATAAGAGATGGAGGAGGCAAGTGAGAATGAGAGAGAAAGAGAAAGAGCCATGTGAAATTTCTTTAAGCCGTGTATGATATTAGTCTGCTGAGAGACAAAGTGTCCAAAGGGTCACAGAAAGTCCAGAAACACGGTACAACATTCAATAGCCATGATTTAATGCTCACAGTAATATTGATTTTAAATAATAGCCATTTCCACAGGGAGTACTACATACAAACAAACATAAGACATGATTGCAAAAGAAGAAATTAATACTTTTTTCAGCATGTTGCGTTTAATTGATCATTCAAACTGACAGAATTTATTACATCAGTTAAATGCTGTTCTTTCTATTTCTAAACAAAACAGTTTCCACAAAAATACTAAGCAGCAGGCGTTTTCAACATTGATAATGATTAGAAAAGTTTTAGCATATTAAAATTATTTCTGAAGGATCATGTGATACTGAAGACTGCAGTAATGACTGCCGAAATCATGAAAATAGGAAACAATTTTCTTAAATTGTATGTTATTTACATAACTATATAATATTTCTCAAAATTACTGTTATATTTGATCAAATAAATTCAGCTTTGATGTGCCTAAAAGACTTCTTTCAAAACATATCATTTTTGTGGTGGGGCCAGTGAAAAAGATGCCAAAGTGGGTAAAACTTCTACCCCAACCAGACAAAGAAACAAAACAAAAAACAAACAAACCATAAAACCAATTTCAAAACTTCAAAAGAATCAAGAGTGTGTTTGTGCGCCAGGATTTAACCAAATGCTATGACAGAAATCCCTGAAAGCTTGAGATATAGTTTAAAGACCGTCTCATGCCCTTTATTTAAAGATAAGTAACCACATGCTCTGCTTCTAACATATTCTAATGCAGAATACAGGATCAAATCTGTGCACATGCTCGATGAATGACTGTCAAACACTCCTCCATTTAGAAGCGTGTGTGTGGGATATTATCTGGCACCCAGACTGTAGCAGATGAGAGAGGAGGGAAAGGCCATCTGCCTGTATTACTCCCCCCTGTGCCCTCAAACACCCCCAAAACACACACAGACACATACACAAACACCTCAAAATATCTCAAATGTACACACATGCTGTTTGAAGACCATGAGATGAGATATTGCATCATTCAACCGCTTTCATCCTTAAACTAATGGTCGATCTGTAAAACATGAATTGGATGACACACATTTTTCCTTTGTTAACGAAATGAGGGAAGTCAAAATTACTGCATGCAAGTGATGATGCAGATTCCCACATTATTACTTTAAATAGACCCCACCAACAATTTTTCTATAATATAATATAATATTTAAAAATAATTAAGTTGTGGAAACACTTTACAATAAAATTACATTTATTAAAAGGTACACAATGTAACTTTTGGCCACTTTAGAGGTTAAAAAAACAAAACGGCATGCATTTTGTGGAAGAACATTGTTTTGTATATTGTTTTGGTGCTTTCTCATAACTTAAAAAAAGAGAGAGAGATTATCCTACTCATCATAAAACATTCACTGCTAGGCTTAAGAGATATAACCGGATTAGATAGAAAGGATCTCAAGCTGACTGAAGACGTTACTGTAGCTGTACGCATTAATAGACACAGTTCTCCCTTGAAAATAAATTCCAGAACAGCGCTACAGCAACCTATATTGAAATGACCCTTCACAATAGATAATGCTCTACAATGAACTCTGTTAGGGAGCTACATGTGACAATTTATCTTTTCAGTAAAATACCTGTTGAGTAATAAAAACCCCATCTCCACTTTTACAACATTTCAAATCCTCTCAGTTCTCCCCTTCTCCAAAAAGCAAGTCAATATTGATTCTTGTTTTATTACGAGCTCTGTCGCGTTCTCTGTTTGGCAGCAGACTCTTCTTTATTTGCCTTTTTTTTTTAAACTGGTGGTTCCCCAGAGGATCGAGATTTAACATGCTCTATGTCAAACTTTCCCGGTCGTTGTGACAACTAATGAATCAAAGTAGCCAGAGCAACTTTTCTCTATTTACAGATATGACGAGACACGGACAGGTGAGTGACGTATGTACACAATTTCCTACAAGAACCATCCGAGTCCACACTTTCATGACATAACACTGCTGCGGAGCTCGTAGAGCTTAAGTGGAGTCTAAGTTGTATCTGTGAATATAAGTTAATGCACTTTGAAATAACATGAATAAACAATGAACAACTGCATTTGTATTAACAATGAGACATTTTTTCAAACCAAACCATAACCTATTATATTGTCATTCTACGTAATATCACAGAACTTAAAGCTGTGAGGACCTGCCAGCACACCATAAAACTTTTAAAAGATATTATACTGTAGACTTTCAAAGATACACACACACACACACACACACACACACAAATATATACATCTCTGTTGAGTTTACAGTAAAGGAGTTTTATAAGGGCAGACAGTCTGGCTGCTACCCTGAGAATGTACCAGAGCTGATATAACAACACTCTGAACAAGATCAATAGAGAGCTGCTGGGCAATAGACCATTATCAGACAGATAGACCATTACCTTAGACTGGCATTTACAGGACAGAAGTAAATGTGATCTAAAAAAGAATTACAGTGCACAATAAGATGGACAGAAAGAGCCAGAGAAATATATTTACAGAAACACTGTGATTTTTTGAAAGAAAAATATTTTTTTCAAATAAATGCTGTACTTTTAAACTTTTTATTCCTCCAAGAATCCTGATCAAAAGTCTCCACAAAAATTAAGCAGCACAAGTTTTTTACAGCCAAAATGCTTCTGAAATGTAGTCACTTTATTAACTTTAACTTTACTACTTGGGTCACTGAGAATGACAATGACGCTTAAAATTGTTCATTGTTGATATTTGGTCAGTATATACGACCCTTGACTGAATGGCAGAGGATAAGTGAGTAATAAGTGGAAAGGAACTCAATTTAAACCAGAAATGACTTAAATACATTTTTGACTGGATCTATGAATACATCCATGACTGGGTTTGGACAGTACTTGGGGCAAAACAATGAATGATGCACTCTGAAGCTGTTATTGCTTGTGCATGATATGAATTGTATTTCTGTTATTCCTAGAAATCGTAGATGATGCAATCATACCATTATGCAATCATCACTCTGTTGAACAAATTGCCCTATATCAGCTCTAGAAATCATACAGCAGGTGTGCAAAACTCAATTCCTGGAGGGCCACAGCCCTGCATAGTTTAGTTCCAACTCTACTCCAACACACATACCTGTAGTTTTCAAATAAGCAGTGTTGTGCTCTCTTATTTGTCAATGGTTTTGCAAAGGGACACATTTCTGTTTAGCCAAAGTGAGCAGAGATGCCTTCTACTTGTGTGAACAGTGAGTGCAGATACCTTCAAATGGAGCCCATCAATGCTTGCAGACTATTGCTGGATAGTGACAAGAAATGCACCATTTAATGAATACAAGAGAATACAAGAGTTTTTTGCCTTTTTGTCTTATAATAAATTTGATTTATATAACACTTTTGCTTTTTTTTAAAGTGTTATACAAAAAAAGAAAGGTGACAGGTACTATACACATAGATGTAAAATGTAAAAACTTAAAATATCTTGGAAACAGTAGCCAATCAGTTGTCATATTTAAATTCAGCCCATCAAAATACATAATAAACAGCATATTTTATCTCTGAAGCAGATGAGCAGTCAGATGACCAGTGTAATAATAAGAAATGTTTCTTGAGCATCAAATCAGCATATTAGAATGATTTCTAAAGGATCATGTGACACTGAAAACTGCTGACAATTCAGCTGTGCCATCACAGGAATAAATTAAATTTTAAAATATATTATAGTAAACAGAAATTTTAAATTCTAATAATATTTTACAATATTACTGTTTTTACTGTATTTTCAATTTAATAAATGAGACCTTGGTGAGCATAAAATTTGAATGGTACTGTAAATACTAAAGAAAGTAGACAGATCATTAACATAATATGGAGTGTTAGTGCACATACAAAGGTACTTCATCCCTACAGAGATACTGAAGAACATATTTCCAAGGTTAGCAGTGAACTAATTGACAAACATGTTGTGTAACGGACTATTCAAAGACACACACACACACACACAAACACACACAGGGAAACTTTCACAGTGTTGCTGACTAAGCAGAAGATATAATATACTGTGAGAAGGGCAACCTCATTTCTGATCACATGAGTCTCTCACGCACACATCTTTCAAGAAATCACTCACTTCAAAAGACACCTTCATGTCATACAGCCTTAATATGATCTGAACATAAGAATTAACAGTAGCTGGATTTAATTCCAAAAAGGAAAGAAAGAAAGAAAGAAAGAAAGAAAGAAAGAAAGAAAGAAAGAAAGAAAGAAAGAAAGAAAGAAAGAAAGAAAGAAAGATGCATTAGCAGCCAGGCAATCACACTGTACAGTACACAGAAAATATCTGCCTAGTAGGGATGTAACGATACACTCGTGTCATGATTCGATACATATCACGATACTGAACTCACAATACAATATTATTGCGATAATCCAGGACATATGGTAAAAGGATAACAAAAAATGTACTGTTGATTAAAATGCTAAGTTTGGTATTACATTGGGGGTGGAAATGAATAGGCTTGGACTTGGTGCTGGTAACTAGGGCTGATCCAAATACCATTTTTTGAGCTTCGAAGCTCGGTAGTAATCAGCACCGAATATTCGAAGCTTCGGCGGGAGGAGGCTGGAGATATTATTCTCGCATGTGTAACGAGTAGAAATATGGTGTGGCCCCTTTAAGAGCTGCGCGCTCCCGGTTGAACTGTGTCGAACGACTCGAGCACCGCATGTATGCGGGTTTTTCTGCCCATTTAAAGTTATTTTCTTCATTAAGTAACGCTGTAGACGGCATAACATTTGCGACGGACAGTTACACGTGTTTCATGGGGAATAAAGCGCCAGTTGTAAACTGTCAATCGCCTCTGTTAAGTCTGTGTGGTATCAATAACTCAAGCTAAGTGAGTTAACGTTATCCCTATTTGCTCCGTAGACAACGCGTTACAGCAGGAATCTCTGTGTGTCTGTCTGCCTGTTTGCATTTTGATTATGTCGAGAACAATGAATTAAATAAATTAATACATTTTTAATAAACTACAGAACAGCGCGAGCCGGAAGCGGTGCGCCTCAGGCGGGCAGGGCTTTTATGCTCCGAGAACGAATGCTTATATCCCTAGTGATATACAAAACAGGTCTGTCTCTCGTTTGAGTTTTAACAAGCTCCTATATTTCGCAGTAGATTCGTTTAATAACGGGTAAAAAGGCTATTACATTTTGTTTCTATTCTATTTTCCACAATGTCAAAGCAGCGCAGCTTAACCCAAATACGAGCTCATGCAGTTGTGCGCTTCAAACAGAGAATACTCCAGTTGCAGGGAACACATTAAAGGGCTAAGAAGACAATTTATATGTATTAAGTATAACAAGGTTGGGTTCCTTAAACTGTCCATCATATTAAAAACGGCGAGGCTATATAAGATAATTGTAAAAAAAAAAAAAAAAATTTTATTGAGTATTGTATTTTGCCATATTTTGTAGTGTAAACATATTCAAGCACGTATGAGAACCGTCTGGCGAGGGGTATGCCAGATGTGCAAAAAAAAAAAAAAAAGTTTACTACTTTACTAAAAAGTTTAATGTAGTACTGACACTAAAACTCCGTAAACTTGAATTTTTTTCTCACACAGTAATTTTCATTTTGGGTGAACTATGTGCAACACTTCATGTTAACTATCATGTCACTATCCACGATACATATTGTTGTATTTTTGTATTGCGATATATTGTGACACAATATATTGTTACACCCCTACTGCCTAGTCATGTGATCTCAACATGGCAGCCTCCATGAGAACAAAACGCACTATATGTTAAATAAAACAACTTTATCTAGACTACTGACTGACTGTCTTGTCTCATACAGTATGTATATTATTTTTTTTTTAAAAATTAAATACAAATCACTTATTTAGGAGTAAAACTTTTTTACAGTGCTGTCAAATCTGTTAACTCACACTACTATTCAAAAGACTGCATTCATTTGATCAAAAATACAGTAAAAATTGTAATACTGTGAAATATTATTACAAATTAAAGTAACTGTTTTCTAATTTAATATATTTTATTAATGCAATAGCAAAGCTGAATTTTCAGCATCATAACTCAGTCTTCAGTGTCACATGATCCTTCAGAAATCATTCTAATATGCTGCTCAACAGACTTTTCTAATTATTATCAAAGTCATAAAAATCTGTTACCAAACAGTTGTGCTACTTAATATTTTTTGTTGAAACTGTTATATATTCTTTGATAAATAGAAAGTTCAAAAGAACACCATTTATTTGAAATAGAAAATATTTTGTAACTTTATAAATGTCTTTACTGTTACTTTTGAATAAAGGTTGGTATTAAGCATGTCTTTAGCTTTTGTTTGCAAATTGGACATAACTAAGGACCAAACAAACACAAACATCCACAATCAAGATTTCACACACTGCTCACTCATTAACAAAAAATGTACTGTACATGCAAATGTAAACAGAAGCCTATGTTTATGTTCTAAATCTCATTTTCATTCTTAATTTACATCTGACTCTTGTGGAAATATGGCTGTAAGGAGGTATGGCTGTGCATGAGTGTGTGATCTGTCCTCTTGACACACAGTGTTTTTTAGCAGGGAACTGAAGTTCTATATGGAGCCTCAAGCATGTATCAACCTTTAACAGACAACTGATACAGCATGTAGACCAACACAAACACTCAAGGAAATGTCAAATGATACAAATGTAAAATATGTTGCTTATAGCTTTATAAATAAATAAAAGATCTATCATTTTCATAAAAGCCCAATGACCCATGGATTTCTGTTGACTTCTATCTAATAAACATAACCCTCACAAAAACATCGTTGCCATTTTCCTCATTGGAATGTCAGTTTTTGCTGTCCCTGTTGATACATTTGGTACCCACAATGTAAGCAAACGCTCGCACACACACGAATATTACCATAAATACTTGTTTACACTTGTTCTCTCCAACAATGGACACCTTAAACATCTGCTACTCATGTTTCAGTGAATAATAGACAAAACGTCCTGGCATCATCCATCTCTCAATTACAATCACAAATGCAGTTATTTGTTGATGTGCATCTGCTTTGAATGAATTTCACAACTGCGACAGATGCAGTTCATCCTGAAATGGCTGAATACTGTCTGCAACACACACTTGCATTTACAGGCAAGCATATATGGTAACAAAGCAAGAGAGAGAAAAAGGGAGTGAAAGACTGAGAGTGATCTATCCCATAATTGATGATCACATGATCACATACAAATAGAACAAAGCATCTGAATAGATGGATAATGGGCCCTTCTCCACCTCTTCAACAAAATCACACTCTTCATCTCCCCCTCGATGTGTGTCTCTCATGCTCTTTATCACCCCCTTCCCTTCCCCCACATCATTCCTTCTTCATGTTTGTGTGTGTGAGCAGGAGAGAGAGACACACTATTACATGGCTTCTCTCATTAATGGAGTGGAGCAAAGCTCATTCATCACATTGTCCTGCCACATGCACATACGTACAAGAGCAACGGTAGGGGCTCCACAACGCATGAGTACTCACCAGGGACAAACCCCCAAAAAAGCATTTAACTCCTCTGACCTCTCACTGCCCGGTGCACAAACCACTGTAAAAAAAAATATAGTTATTGCATCATTAGAAAATCCAGTTTGTACCAGCTATAAAAGAGAATTGGTTGGATAATCTTTCAAAATAAATTTAAATGTACTATAGAGCTGAAACGATTAGTCAACATTATCGGCGTCGGTGATAAAAAATTGTCTACAAATATTTGTATCTCATATGACCTATTTGAAAGGCGTGGTTTGTAGCGCAATACTGTAATGCAGCCCTCCCGGATCCAATTCAGTAGAAGAAGACACGGTGCTTCGGAGTGCATAGTGCAAACCAAGTCGAACCCATAAATTGTGGGAGTTTAACATAGCATAAAACATAACAAACATAACGTCTAGCATAACTACAAAAAAATGCTATCATGCAGGGCCACCATCTCTCATTAAAACTCACTGTTCTCATGCCACGTCCATTTTCGTAGTGAAAGATACATAGCAGAGCAAAGAGGACACAGACAACGTGCTGACAGATGAGGTTACTTTTGATATAAATTCTCGGCTTTTAAATTCTGTCAATTTTACTACGAGATTCAAAAAATACATGTGGTTTTGGCGCTCTTTAATGTGGCATTACAGATCACTGTAACACCTCAGGTCAAGCAGCACGTGAACCTATTATCTCTTCCTCTTTTCTGCTATTACAGCACGAAATAAACATGAATGAACTTCAAAAAGTATGTTGAAAGATACAGTACAACTTACTGAAATGAATCCATCTCTAATGTAATCACTTAATCAGAGTTTTAATCACAGAAAGACGTAAATAAAACAGCTTGCAAACTAATATGTCACAAAATGTTACATTTACCTCAGGAAAGCCATTCAGTGAATATAAACTCGATAGTTAGTAAAAAAGAAGAAAAAAAATCTAGAGAGGGATATTTTTCAAAAAATATGCACAATATTACATATTCATATTTTTACTCTTATTAAAAAGTTATTATTACAATTCCCAGACTAAATAAAAACACAGTACCAGTCATTGTAACAGTTGGACTATTGATGACTTCTGAGGAGAAAAGAAAACCTGAAGTAGATTGGTCTATTCAGTTGGCTCGAAATTGATTAAAAATACACATTCAAAAGCTGAAGTGATTTTGATTTATTAGTTAAAGTATAACTCAATTTTTTATCAAATTGCTAAAGTGGAATAATCAAACAAAGCATACTGATTAATCAGTGTAATAATCGATGATTAGTCGATTAATTGTTCCAATAATCGGTAGATTAATCGATTATGAAAATAATCGTTTGTTGCAGCCCTAATGTACTATATATGAACTACATTTTTTACATTATTGCTTACCATCTTAAGATAGAAAACCCAATCTGTTCCAGCCATGACAAAGGCCCGGTTTGGTCGATCGGATCACAAATAGACAAGTGAGACACATACCTGTTTACAATCTGTCTCTTTTTCAATCACTTCTGTCCTGATTTCTTCGAGGAGAGGTTCTATGGGCGGAATAAATGTATGGTTTTTTTTTTCAGATCTTTCGATCTAATGGACAAAATAAGCAGTGGTGGAAAGAGTACTGAAAATTTGTACTTAAGTACAAGTACTGTTACATTGCTGAAATAATACTCAATTACTGGTGTCAAAAAAGTACTCAAGTAAAAGTACAAATTACTCTTCTCAAAAACTACTCAAAGTCACTCAAAAAATTACTAATTACTTTTTAGCCGGTGATATTTAATAAATGATCAAAAAATATTAAATCAAATCTAAGTAGAAAATAGCTACTTTAAACAAAGGACTTTCACCTTATTGACGAAATGCATGAATTTGTGGTCACAATACTGGAATTTCTAATTTCAATACAATACCTTGAAAATGATCAATATTCGGTATCATTTTAAATACCATGGATAAAACCACCACATACTGTATACCGTAGATATTTTAATATTTAATTTTTTTGTCCATCCATTTTGTCAAGGCAATCATTAATTTTAAGCTTCAAAAAGCACAAGACTCGTAACAGTAATCCATTTAAATGGAGCGGTTTATTTCAAGTCTTCTGAAGAGACACAGCCACTTTATATGATGAACAGATTTTAATTTAGGCTTTTATTTCTATATTTAAACATTGATCAATTACCATTACATTAATCTCACTTAAACATTTGCTCACTCAATTTGTGTCTTTACAATAGGGGGACTTTGTTGCAGTAGCTCACATGCAGCACAAGAAAGCCTGATTTCAAACTGAATTAAATATACAAAAAATACAAGTAAACAGTCAGTAATAAAATAAGAGCAAAAAAAATTACCTAAATTCAGCTGAGGTATTTGAAATATGACAACACTGAATTTTTAAATGCCGTGTATCTTAAAGGGTTAGTTCACCTGCAGTGGTTCAACCTTTATGTTATGAAGCGATGAGAATACTTTTTGTGCGCAAAAAAAATAAAAATAAAATAAAATAAATAACTTTATTCAACAATTTCTTCTCTTCCATGTCAGTCTCTGACACTGTTGACGTAGTAAACACAGTGCAGCACTTCCAGGTTCTACGTCAGCTCATTATTGGCCGGATTCTGCGTCAGCATCACACGCATGTGTCGTGGTGCTCACATGAACAGCATCATAGAGTGACATGGAGAGAGGAGATTGTTGAATAAAGTTGTTATTTTTGTTTTTTTGCACATAAAAAGTATTCTCGTCACTTCATACCATTAAGGTTGAACCACTGGTTCTATTGGCTATTTTGGCTATTGGCTATTCACATGGGCTATTTTAACGATGTCTTTACTATCTTTCCGGGCCTTGAAAGTTGCAATTACATTGCAGTCTGGGGATAGAAAGCTCTATGATTTCATCAAAAATATCTTAATTTGTGTTCTGAAGATGAACGAAGGTCTTGTGGGTTTGGAACAACATGAGGGTGAGTAATTAATGACAGAAATTTCATTTTTTAGGTGAACTAACCCTTTAACCCTTTAATATGTTGTTTATTTAGATAAAAAGAACATCAGAGGGGTTTGACCTGTAATGTACAATATAGTGATGCAGTTAGACAGACTAGGTTATTTTTATGTACAAATCATACAAATGCCCCATTCTGAAACATATATTTACATTGTAAAGAAATTAAAGATCCACCTTTGATTGTTAAAAGACTTTTCACTTATAGCCAATAAGATTTCCTGTAGCATTTTCATTGGTCAGGCTTGGAGGTCTATTCTGATTGATAACTTTTGACAACGTTTAATTTAAGAGCATGGAGAGATTCACGATTGCACACTACACAGTCTGATAGTGCGCACAAGGAGAGGCAGTTTACTTGTATATTTGAGAGCTCGCGTCATTTTCTGCACGTTACAGTAATGCGCTCTCGACATTTGTAATTAAAATACGGCATAGAAATCTGCGGGTATGATTAAAATTATGCGCAATACCTGCAATCTCGCGCTGACATTCAGGCTCTGTAACTGAAACGTGTGAGTGACAGGAGGAGGTGGGTGTGTGTCAAACTCGCTGTCGGGGAGATGAGAGAATGAGAACGCGCCGCTGATAAAATATCAGGGTTTTCATTGGTCCGATTTCTTTAATGGCTACTGATATGCCGGTCAAAGGTTTGCATATTCAAATTGTTGGCGTACTCAGTAACGGAATGTGATTTTACAAGTAGCGAAGTAGATTACTTAGTTTAATTTGTACTTAAGTACAAGTAAAATTACAGATTAAAAAAATGTACTCAAAAAAGTACAAAAACCCGAAAAAGCTACTTAATTACAGTAACGTGAGTAGTTGTAATTCGTTACTTCCACCTCTGAAAATAAGCTTGCACAATTTACATATTAACGTGCCCAGAGACGAGGGAAAAAACACGGAGAACATCAGCTTTCATTTCTGCTATGACAGCCGCAAGACCACGCCGAACACAGTGAGTGTGTGTTAGAAATCAGGAATGGTGAGAGAACATTGTGATTGGTACATTTTTCCTCTTAAAACCAAACTTGTGTCTTCAGCTGACAAAGTTTAAATCTTCTCTGGATAGCGCACTTTCCATAATGTTTACACATTAGGGCAGTAGGCAGAGAGTAGGCGGTCTTTTGTGCTGTTCGAACGCATTCAACCACATGAGCGTCTAGACTACGAAAGCAATCCGGTCAAATTAGTTTTCCACTACCTCTGGAAGTGGTCGAAAGTGGACAAGCTCAAAACATTTTAGACCCCGTTTACACCTGTATTTGGTGTCACTCGAAACGCATCTTAATACCAGGTGTACGCTAACAGGTTAAACATTAAAATGACTCCATTAAACATATTTAATTAGTTATTTTTGACAGCACAAAAAAAGACATTAATTTTGCATGTTTTTTTCCCCTGAAAATTGTCACAGATGTTATGAGGCTACATAATAAAACATTTGAAGAGAAATAAGAAAAAAATGTATTATAAAGTTTAATCAAAGAAGACAAAATGTAAATAAATACGAATTATATATTTTTTTAAATATTGGACTGTGAGCTGATATTTTTCAGCTGAAACACAAAACTAGAGAGAAAAAACAACTACATCATCCTTATCTATGACATCTGTTATCTGTTCTTCCCCTGACATCTAAATGAGATACACCATCTCTTAAACTGAATTTTTCTCAATGGTCATGTGCTCAAAGACAATTGTGAATATCAACAACTGGTCAGTGCGTTGAGCTCAAACTTGATTCAAATTGTCCTGAAGGATCCAGAAGCTTCACTTCTTCATGAGTGAGTTCTGTATCAGGATACACTGTCCCTGGGGCACACAAGCAAAACATCTAACCTTCATGTGACCTCTGCCAATGGCAATCAGCTGGTCTCTCTGCCTCTACCTCTCTCTGTAATTTTTTCATTCTGCTCTTCTCTGTCTATTTCTGTAATATAAGATGAAGACATTACACCAGCTGTAAAAGAGGAGGATGGAGTTCTAAGATCACAGTGACAGCATCATACTTCACTGATAATTTAATGTTCCTGACTGCCTATCTCTTAAGTGTAACAGACTGATTTTTTACTAAAGTCACTCTAAATACACGCCTGAATAAAAGTTTACATACACATACAAGTTGTTATAGCTCTGTGTGAAATGGACACCTACTTTGGCCCCTGAGAGATGAGACCTTTCATTAAATCACAACAACACCCTGTGGACTGATCTGAGATTAGGTCAGTGACACTCAGACAGCCTGACTCCCATAACACAACAGATGGTTCCCTGTTCCAACGGCAACCTTCAGCGTAACCTAAGATGCAGAAATCTACATTGTGTGACAGCTTTAAAACAATGAGATCTGTAGTTGTGTGTTCTCAAAATAATCTAAGAGAACTCAGAGGAGTCAAACACTGAAAAAAAAGAGAATCCCACTCTATGAGGAAGAAAAGTGTACCATTTTGATATATATCATTGTACAAAATGATAAAATTATATTTGTATATCATGGTATTACCAGGGCCACATCCACCATAGACATCAAGGGTGACATGTTCCTGACTAATAAAATTAAAGCTTGATCAATGGGTCTTTCAGTGGTCAGTTATTCAAACATTACATTTGGTTCCCAACCATCCAGAAACCCATATTAAAAACAACTCTATCTTTGGCAAACTAGACTTCATAATTGCTCTCCTATTAGATGCATGTGATGTACTTGTGTGTGTGAAAGCACATATGTGTCTCTGTCCCACAATGCCAAGGCAATTACCTCCTCCATGCAAGAGTGCGACACAGATTAACCTCCATTTTTATGTCTCTCTGTTATAAGGAAACACTGTCCTCTCTTTTCTCTCATACTTTCATTTCATCACTTATTTTTATTCTTTTCACATTTCATTCTTATTTCAAGAAAATAAGATGAGATAAAATTCGAACAAATAAATGAATGAATAAATAAGGTGACAGCAATGGCAAAGGAATGAAAAAGATCAAATTTAATGGATTTTAATGGAATTAAATGGAAAAGATCAAATTAAAATATAATAAAATAAATAAAGTAAATAATAAAATAAAATAACAAAATAAACCGAAAGGAAAGAAAAAAAATAATGTGTCAGTGATAATGAAAATAAAAATGAAAACTTAAACCAACAAAAGAAAAAAAGTACTTCAAATAAAATAAAAAATATACTGGTCTAACAATATAAAAAAATAATAAATATTTTTTATATAATTATATCAATATAATTTATTGATATTGCTGAATGTGAATTCTCTCTCTCAAACCTTTTCAGTGTTTTAATGCTTTATTTGCGTAACAAATGATGGTACATTAGTAGAGGGTGAAACTCCGTCTCTCTCTCACACATTCTCTCTCTCTCTCTCTCTCTCTCTCTCTCTCTCACACACACACACACACACACACACACACACACACACACAAACACACAAATCATAAAACAGCAAAGGTCAACAGATGTGAACACAGCTCGGTGTGTTGATCACAGGTAAGACACATGTTAAAGAAAGCAAAAGGGAGGCAGGCAGGCAGCCAGCCAGCCAGCCAGCCATCGCTAACACATGGATCCTTCATGTCTTAAACCACTTCATGTCTTAAACCACAATCACAAAACACACTCCAGTTTAAAATTTCACAGCAGCAACAGAAGAACAAATAGGAACCGCAGAGATACTGCTGAAGAAGATCTGTCTGGGTGTGGTGGATATAGGCTGTGTGTATGTGTGTGTTGTGTCTCTATAATATGAAATGATAGACAGTTAGCACGGTTAACATTCACATGCTTCATTCCATCACTCTGTACAGAACAAACATCAATAAATCAGGATGTGATGTATAATACACAAGTGTCTGTGCGCGTGCACACGCACACGTTTCAGAGGACAGTAAAATCTCTCAGAACATGCTGCAGTGTGATGCTCTCATTTTTAACCTGAACGCACAAGACACACACACACACACACATCATGGCTCATTGTTTATGGGACATATGTGTGTGTTTATGTGAGAAGGAAGGCGAGCGGTAAATGTAAAGTGTAACCTTGGCACTGCAGCACAGATTTAACACACACACACACACACACACATGATAAACTCACTAGCAGTAACAGGCGAGATGTTGCCGTCCCACAAACCCAATCCATCTCCCTGTAATAACACATGTGTGCGGGTGCATTCCCGGTACCTTTTTCTTTTGATCCCGCGACTGTTTCCTGCTCTTCCTCTTCTTTTCCTTTTCATCCTCCAGTGCATTAATATCCACATCTTTATTCTTCTTAATCTGAGACGCCGCATGAGCCATTATCAAGCATCAGCCACGTCCCCACAGCAACCATACACACACACAAACACACACACTCACACAAATACTGAGATAAAAGTCCAGACTATGGAAGATTTCCAAAGATTCCAAAAAAAACCTCCAAGTGGAAGAGAAAGATCCCATCCAGAAAAGAAAAAAAAATCGACTACTCCGTTTTCTTTCCTCCAGTCTTTATCATTGGCTGCTCAAGGAACCATATCCAGAGAGAAGAAGATACAGAGAAAGAAAGAAAGAAAGAAAGAAAGAGGTTGGGAGAGAGAAAGAGAAATGGATGGTGACACCAACATCACCAGGCACGAGTGAACGACTGAAGAAGAGAATGAAAGAGAGAGAGAGGGGTGGAGGAGGGCAGCTGGGGTGGTTACTACGGAAACCACGTTCTCTCTTCAGCCGTCCCCAAACGGTCCTACCTGAACCGTGTAGGCAACAACCAACATCAGTGTGTGTGAGTGTGAATATATGCGCATATGTGTAGCCCCCCCACCAGCATCGTGTGTGTGCATGGTGGTTGTAGGGGAGGGGTGTTGCACAATTTAGCTCATGCATGTGCGATCTCTCTCACTCACACACACACACACAATTCGATGTGAGGGAGGGTACCACTACTATTCCAATCTCATTATGGTAACAGTTGACCCACTCAAAATGAAGGAAGAAGTATATTTTCACACATTACAAGCTTAGACATGTACACAATATTTTGTGTATTGGTAATGGATCATTGTATTTAGATATTTATATATATATATATATATATATATATATATATATTTGGGATTTGGGGTGAATTCATGGCCAGCTAAAATCGGTGTGCCATAAAGCCCAGTGTCTTTCCCACAGGGAAACATGAGAGATGAATGAACACAAGTGAAAAACGATCGTGGTTCACACGCATGACAGCTCTTGGCTTCTCTCTGATGTCATTGACATTCTGAGTATGGAGTGACGGCAGCCATATTGGTTTTCTCCTGCGTTATCAGCCACCTGAGTGCAGTAGGGTCCTCGGCAACTCCAAGACTGCCTCAGTCACTGCCTGTACAAAACACCCTGCACTTAATGTGTGTGTGACAGAAGAAGAGAATAAAAAACACCAAAAAGCCCAATCCATTTTACTCCATTGGATGACACACATTGTTCAACTACATGCTAAACATGTAGTAATGTCTTAAATGAAAAGTTCACTCAAAAATAATAATTCAGCTCATTAACACATCATATGTTATATTTATCTGATATGAATTATTCAATAAAAATAAATAGAACAAGTTATAAAATTAATGTGTTATTTATAGTGTTTTTTACTTTCTATTTAATAAATACCATTAGTAATTTATAAACAGAAAGTGATTAATATTATTTGTGTGCAGACCAATTATATAAATCACTTTCTATTTAATACAAACCTTGAGTGGTATTCATTGATAATATATTAAAGAAAAATGATTTATACTATTTTGTACTAATTTGCATCAGTCTCTATTTGAAAGAGGTATACAATGAAAAAAGCATCTTTTACTACAATACTACTCAACATTGTCTTAAAGTCCCAGTCAGATTGAGCAAGTGGTCTGTTTTGGCTCACTAGCAGTCTGGCCCAGTTCCCTTTGCTCTGAATACACTGTTACTGCCACAAACACAAGTCGAAAGGGTCCATTTACCCATCTGTCTGGGAACTCTGTTTTTAACATACTGCTTTTGTTTTTATAAACATACACACACAATCTCAGGAACCTTTTTTGGTCACACTTTAGATTAGGGTCCACTTCTCACTATAACTAACTATTAACTACGACTTTGGCCTCAGTAAACCCCTAATTACTGCTTATTAATAGTTAGTAAGGTAGTTGTGAAGTTTAGGTACTGGGTAGGATTAAGGAATGTAGAATTTGATCATGCAGAATAAGGCATTAATATTTGCTTTAAGTACTAATAAACATCCAATATCCTAGTAATATGCAGGCTAATAAGCAACTAGATAATAGTGACCCTAAACTAAAGTGTTACCCCCCCCCCCCCCCTTTTTTTTTACCCCACCTCTTAAAAAGCTGACCCACCCATTCATCAAAATTATGACCACTACTAAATGATTGGTTGTAAAGGTGCCAGCACTAAGAGCTGATCACAGCACATGAGAGTCCAAACGATTCCTGAAAAGCTGATTCATAATTCATTGGCACACTGAACAAAGCTTGTGCTCATAGTCACGGTTCCCTACTCCCTTGGGACAATGTGTGCTGCACATTCCCAGCTCACCCGTATCAACAAAGAGACCATTTCCACCCCATCACACCTTGGGGAATTACCCATGATGCATCTCTGTGCTTAGTTGTTGAACCCAGTGACCTCTGCAGTCATGCACAAGCAGAAATGCACCCCTGAGCACCTCCACCAGCAGTGACCAGTTCAGCATTCAATTCAAACTGACCAGTGATAATAGTCACAACAGCTGGACCGGTCAGATCAGATAACTAAGCTAAACCCATCAAATCAGCTACTGTCAGATCAGACAAACGAAACAAAACGGTAGCTTCCATTGAAAACAATCTGTAACTATATGTGGGCAAGTACTGATAAATCATAAGGACTGTGAACGCCCACAAAACCTGTCTTCAGTACAGAATTGTCAGATTACGAAGAGGGACAGATTTTGCTGGTTAGCAACTTTCTCCAATGACGACCATAGATGTGTGAAATCTAACAGTGTAAATGTTCAATTCAATCACGTATCATTGATGAATAAAAGTATTAATTTCTTTTATAAACTTTTCTTCTCTCTCCCTAAACTTTTGAACAGTAGTGTAAATCACAAATTGTTCATTACATTTATATTAAATTTGTTTTTTGTAACCATTAAAGGAACTAATTTTCCCTGCCTACAGTCGCCATGAAGAGTTCTGGACATAGACCATGCAATTTCAATAGTCACCAGGCAGGCAATGGTTGGTAACTTGCCAAAGCTAAAATTAAAGTCAACATAGTTTTTACCTTCATGTATCTATTCTTCAGCACAATGGTAACCACAAAAACTTCAGTATTACAGAAACTCCTTTAAATGTCAAACATAACAGCATTGAACAGTAACAGGTCTCTCCCTTTACTGAAAAAAAAAAAAACCTGCATAAAATATCACCTATAAAACATGCTGGGAACTAGAAATACACTATACCCAATTTCCAAAGTTATTAAGACAATTTCTTTAAGTTATTCAATTATTTATGTTGTGGTAACGGGTCCCGTGAATAAATGACTTTGTGCACTTTGTGCCCTGTGTTGCAAACATTTGTGTCCTTTATGTGCTGCTGTAAATTTCAGAGGGGACCCTGCCCTCAATCCATACTTAGACAGCAAGTATAGGGATGATTTAAAAATAGTGTAGGTATCATTTCAAAATGATAATCCTAAACTGCAAAATGGCAGCTTTAAATTCAAAGCTGAATACTGAGGTCAATAACCAATATATGTAAATGTTACTGCTTAAACCTTGCACAGCATGGATATGCATGCAAATCAATTCACTAAGCCCTAATACTGCAATATTCACATATGCTCCTGATCTTAGAACTTACAGTGGTGCTCTACTGCCCTCTTGTGGTTTGAAAGAGAAATTGAAGCAATGTGAAAATGGAATAAAAGAAAAGACAATCTCTGAATATCTACTCTGATTACTCTGAATGACAAAAGGAAGTTGTTTTTTTTCTTTACAGAATGTTGCTGTAGGTCCAAAGCATCATTATTACCATGTACAATAGACTCTTTTATAAAAACAAAATATAAAATAAAATAAAATAATAAAGGCCTATTTGAAATAAGACTTGCTCTACATTATACTTTGGTCCTCTTATTAAACAATAAAACATTTAAACATTTTTATATAGTTTTCCACCTTCCATACACTTAAAAAAACAACCCAAGTTGGGTTGAAAATGGACAAACCCAGCAGTTGGGTTAAATGTTTGCCCACCTTGCTGGGCAGTTTAATTTAACTCAACTATTGTTTAAAAATTACTGTATTGCTTCCTTGAAACGAAACCAAAATATGCTGGAAATGAACATTTATTAATGTTTAATAAATGAACATTTAGTGATAAGTTTAATGAATAATAATTAAACAATAAGCATTTATTAAATTGCTAATTAATAAATGTTCACCTTTTGATTATTATTGTTTCCTCTAGTAATTATGTGTCTGATTTTTAATTTACAACCTATTTTGGGTTCATTTTAGGCCAGCCTTATAGTAATTTTTAAACAATAGTTGGGTTAAATAAAACTACCCAGCACATTGGGCAAACATTTAACCCAACTGCTGGGTTTGTCCATTTTCAACCCAACTTGGGTTGTTTCTAACCCAGTATTTTTTAGAGTGTACAGTTGATAAAAAAACATAATGTGCAAAGCATGTAATCATCGAATAAGAGAGAACTAATGTATTTAAAACATATAATGTAATGTTGTGGGCATGTCTCTGAAACTTGTCAGCCAATCAAGGCGTCTGTCTAAAACCTCTAGACCACGGATAGGCAGCGTCAGAATGCACCCGAACAAGCTAATTAGCGTCTTCAGGATTACTGACCCTCCATCCCAATGTGCTATCCACTCTATCCGCCCTAAATAATATTGAATATTACTAATGTCACATACTATTTAGGATGGATAATATGCACATTGAGATGCAGGCTGAAGCTACAGGCAAGTGATTTTTTTTTTTTTTCAGGGTTGGAGCTAAACTCAAGGAACAATGTTGCCTATTCCTGCTCTAGACTTTCAACTGAAAACCTGCTAGTGCATGCCTTATAGGTCACATCCAGTCAAAGGTCAATGGTCAACTTGTGTTAGTGTAGTGCTACATTCATTTAACGTATAAGTGGACACCTGTTCAAATCCTGACCTTATATATATAGTTTTTTTTTTTAATCAACCAATAAAAATGCCACATGAACTTGACAACCCCTTCAAACAGAGTTCCATAAATTCATGAAATCGTTGTCTCGTGTGAAATGTTCTGTGTATCAGAAATGAAGAGGTTATGTCCTTGCCACAGGTCTCACATTATATATAGAAAAAATGAATTCTCCCCTTCTCTCTCTTTATAATGAAGCCAGGTCACACTCTACTGTTTCCTCTCCTCTCTAGAAAGATGACAGGTGACATTAACTCTCTGTATGTTAACCTAGTTAGCCCACTTTACACACATATACACACATGTTGAGTTTCCATGTTTTATGAGGACATTCCACAGACATTATGATTTTTAAGCTGTACAAAATGTATATTCTAACCCTAACCCTACCCATCACAGAAAACATTCTGCATTTTTTCATTTTCAAAAAAAACATCATATAATGATTTATAAGCTGTTTTCCTCATGGGGACCAAAAAATGTTCCCACAAGGACAAAGATTTCAGATATCGCCATCTTTGCAGGGACATTTTGTCCCCATAATGTAGAGTCCCCCCACACACATTTTTAAAATGAAAGGCATTACCTTACTTAACCACAAGGGGTGTGTTACACAAGGTAAACATCACTCTTGAGCATAATACACACACTCAAGGCCTGATCAATTCTCTAAATAGCATTTAAATATTACTCTATAAAAGAGAGTCTATAAAAGCCTTCTTGCCATATACAGAAAATACCATAAGTGTTCACAATAAAGATGGAGAGAGCTGAGTCCATCCTTTCCTGTGTGAATAACATCATGCCCACAGTATTTGTCTTTCAGATCAAGTTAGCTGTATAAATAAATATGATCCCTTAAAAACACTTATGCAACATCAAGAGGAACAGATCGATCGCAAAGTGCACCCTGTTATTTTTGCAAATGGCCAGTTTTCTGTCACAGCAGGAAATAAAAATTCCTGTCACCATAGTGATGCCACCTAAGTGCTTTCAAATGCTAATGGTGCTTTATGCTAACCGTTACAGCACAGTAACAGAATTGTCTATGTAAACACTGCATAGTTTGGGACGACCATATTTACATTACCATTTAAAACTTTTTTTTCAAACTTTTTTAAAAATGTTTTTAAAAGTCTCTTATGCTCACAAAGGCTACATTTATTTGATCCAAAATACAGTAAAAACTGTAATATTGTGAAATTTTTATTACAATTTTCTATTTTAATATATTTTAAAATGTAATTTATTCCTGTGATTGTAAAGCTGAATTTTCAGCATCATTACTCCAGTCTTCAGTGTCACATGATCCTTCAGAAATCATTCTAATATGCTGTTTTGCTGCTCAAGAAACATTTTTTTTAAATATATTATCAATGTTTATTTTCACAGTTGTGCTGCTTAATATTTTTGTGGAAATGATGAATCTTTGATGAATAGAAATCCTGAAGAAGAAGCTCAAAAAGTGAAAAGAGAAAAGTTTCCCCAATTATTAGAAAATAAAATAAAATAAAATGCAAGGGAAAAAGAAACTATTTGATTTTACGCTCTGGTAGAGCTGGTTATTTCAGTCCATAATGATGGACTCGGAGGGGTTTGTGTCTGTGGAAAGACCCAGTAAAGAAGGGCGTTCAGAAATCCAAAAACCTGAGGTACTCAAATGACATTTAATGCAGAACCCAGTTTTGTGTCACTGATGACGTTAGAAAAATGATGCAACTCAGCTCCACTCCCAGCATGCTGAATCTTAATATATGCCGTATATAGTAAATAAGAATGAATTTGTGAATGCAAGTCTGCAGTTTTTCTGTGTGTGTGCATGTGATATATCTTTGTATGTGACCATATGTGTGTGCCCATCAGTGGGTCTGTATGCCATCTGCTTGCTTGTGCTGGCATAGGAGTTTCTCTAAGCTGTCAATTTCACAGCCTTGATCCAAACACTTACATGGGTGCTATTTCACAGACTAAGCTTTATAAACAAATTCCAAAAACTTTAAGAAATCTTACTGACTAGTTTGACATATGACCTCTGCTCTAATTTGGTGTATGCACATGTATGTAACCTATGTGAAGGTTTTGAGTAGCGTTACTTGTATCTTATGTTCTGAACCAGTATTACATTACACACACAAACACACTAAGCTTAGTGCTGTCAATCACCTTTACCACTTCAAAGCTGAATCTACGTGACAGAGATGCACCTCAGGCGATTCATGTCTACAGGCAATTTTCTGATTTCAGAAACGTCATACACACAGATATAATCAGGGAGAGCTGATTACAAATATGCAAAAACCAGTTAGTCCTCTTCCTATGGCAGACGGCAAGCCCCAAATAAGTCCCACTGATGTCCCACAAGTTCTAAATAAGTCCCACTGATGTCCCACAAGTTCCAAATAAGTCCCACTGATGTCCCACAAGTTCCAAATAAGTTCTCAGAACTAAAGGTTTAGCTATCTATAAAATTTTGAATGGACACAAATCTTTTTTTTTTTTTTTACAAAATTCAAAATAATGTCTCTTATATGGTCTAATCAATTTTTAGAAAAAGACAAACAAACATTGAAAAGCACATTTAAAAATCCTTGCAAAAGTAACATATAAACAAATAGTTTAAATTATATATATTTAAATATGCTTAACTTTTAATTTAAAATTTGCACCACAGCAAATGTAGTTACGTTGCCATTTACCACACACACACACACACACACATAAAAAATATATATGAAGTCTTAAAAGTTTACTTTTAAATAATTTTAACACCACCAACTGGTTACAGAATTCAACACTGTCATACAATTAAAATGCATTCTTAAAAACAGAAATATTCTTTGTACAAAAAAGTCTGAGAAGACTGTTCCTTTCTTAGCTTTTAATTCTTTGTGATTTACTGAAAATGTATTTCAGATTCAAATAGGTATTGTTGCATTTGCTTTACTAGCTAATAATGGGTTTCATTTCCTGGAACATCACTTTGATGTTTCCTAATGGTCCCAACTTGAAAGCTGAATGTTATTATGATGGCCATTGATCCTCAAAAACATTTCAATGGATACACATGCATGCAAACACACATTTATCTCCAGGCTGTAATTATGAGAATAGCTAAACAAGTATGTGAGTCAGACATATCCTGTCATGTTGTGTTCTGCTGTGTCACAGATCATTCTAGCTTGCTTAATTGAGCACACTGGCAGTGACTGAGTGACAGCTGGAGTCTGAGTTAGCATTCATGCTAACAGCAATCAGAACATGATCTGGCACTGTTAGTGTGCTAATCGCTAATCTGTTTAAGAGATCAGAGGATTAATTTCACTACCTAGTCAGCGCAGAGACAGAAAAGTACATGCAGATCTACCTGTAGAAACAATATCAAGGCAGGATTAGGGATTCAGTTATACTGAATTTTGTGATAAAGCCACTATATGCTTTTCTTGTTTAATGAAACTTGTACTGTGTTCATTCAACACATAAAGTTGCAATTTACAGCCTACTAAAAGTTCTGACTTAGATACCTACAAATTTTAGCACATTAGTGTTTATAAAACGTTGTTACAATATACAATGTACAATATACAAATGACAGTTATAAGCTATTATTGATAAGATATTACTCCTACTTTTTTCCCTGCTGATGAAAGGAAAAGGAAAAAACAATTCAGCTTATTATGGCCATTTATACAGATATCCGCACTTATATGCACAGATATCCTCAAGCACCCAGTTTTTTTCAAATGGGACAAACGCAGCAGTGGCAGAACAAATCGCAAGCGAAAGGGGCAATGCTTGCCAAATTCATGCACAAAACCAATGAATTAGAATTTAGCTTCTATATTAAACAGAAGCAGTGACAGATCTTTTCTTTCTTATTATGACATATATCTGAATGAAACAGATTATCTAAAAGAAAAAAACTGTAGGACAGCAACTTGGTTCAATTCATCAGTTGTTTATTGGATGGAGGCAGATCTGAATGTGAGCTTGCAGATAACTGTTAGAAAGGGGTGGGGTTTGTGCGGACAGAATGATTGGAGAAGTCCGGCATGTGTTACCAGAGAGAAGTCAGCCATTCTATTTTGATTGTAAAAGGCAGGGCTTGACAATAAGGACTGCCGGATGGCCCGGGGCCAGTGTGAACGATGCTCGGGACAGTTGACGCTATATATCGTCTATAATATCGTAATTGTTGATTTAACGATCTGACATTATAGAGTATGTCCATCACTTTACAAACACTAAACACTACGCATACACTACGTGACTAGTCTAGTAGGTTAGACTAGTGCGCGTGCATATTTAGAATGCACGATTTCATTGCGTGATTTAGTCTATTAAAATGCATTTAGAATGCCCCCAGAAATGCCCCTGTATGTATTTTATATGTATATAATTTTGTTAACCAATATTACACGAAGAGTGCCATTTTTATCTAAATATAAGCATGATTATAAATGTGATTTTATGCAATGTACAGTTTAATAAACAAGCAGTTTATATTAAGTGACTTACATTTTGGACACCAAATCGCTTGTTTCGCTCTATTTCTCCAAAGAAAATAGTTTCAGACAAAGTCCACAGCATTGTTTTGCGTCTCTGAGCAGCACTTCCTGAATGAATCAGCCGTTTGAATGAATCGGTTGAATCTCAATGACTTGCTCAATAACTGGGACTTGCTGCCACCTCCTGGCGGGTTTAATTTCACATTTAAAGTATCTTTTTATTGTATAAATAATTTTAAATAACAGTAGGCCAGTGTGCAGTGGTTCTGAAATGAGGAGGCATGTGCTTTACTCTTAAGGTTGACACATCTTCCTTGTTAAATGAACTTTACTTTACATTACATCAAAAAAAAAAAAACAAATACAATTCTATTTTGTAATTTCACATTAACAATGTATTGTAATGTTCTATTTATCAAAACCAAGTCAATTTCATCAAGTTAGTGTTTTAAGCATTTCTACATTCATTCCAAAATAATAACTAAAGGCAATAATAGGCTAATTTAAACAATATATTTTATTTGTGTATTGATGTTCTTATTTTTAATTGTCAACTTATGCTATGTTGGATCATCAGTCATGCTCCATAAACACCGTCTGTCACAGACACGAAGATGTATTTTTAATTTCACCAAGCTGATTGCACTAAAAAACCCCGCAGTCATCATGTTTTCAGTCCATTTCAAGTTTGATTTTGACGTGACATAAAGCGGTGATATCTGTTTACTTGCTTTTCAATTAGTCTTCCCATTGACACCATCATTTGTTCATTCAAACTGACGCGCGGAACACGCACATAAACAAGAGGTGGGATTTATCACACAAACCAATCATATCCAATCATAACCAATTACATCCAATCATAGCAAGATGGAGACATTGCTTCCTCTCACGTGACTTTCCCCCATTCATTCTCAATTACCCCCCACAAAACCCATCGCACGCTATAGGCGGTCTAATGGTTTTCTATGAGTGAAAAGGGAGGCATGACTCTGTAACTTTACCTGCGGGTGTCATTGTTGGGCAATGTTCCTTTAGAAATACGAGTGACTTGTGCTCTTTTTAATGTCATAATTTGTCATATTTGTGTTGTTTTATATGTAATATGGATTATTTTCTCATCCTTTTTTTTTTTTTTTTTTTGAGGAGGCACTGCCTCCCTTGCCTCCTCGGAGGAAATGCCCCTGCAGTAGGCCTATTTAACGGTTCATATTTTCAACTTTTTACATTATTTAGGCATCTGTAACTGCTCTTGACTGATTAACTTTAATAAAGTTTAATATATAGTTATAGTTATACATTAGATTACAATTTCTGTACCTGTAAATCTCCTGTTTAAGCCTACATAAAAACCTGAAAAGCACAGTTTATTTCATTTATGTTTATTCTGTTGTATTTATTTGTGCTATTAACTTGTAATTTGATTATTTGTTCCTATTTTATTACTTAGTGTTTACTTGTCTAACAATATTTAAAATTTAAGTGAGTTAATCTAGTAGCTTTTGGTATCAAAACCTTATTTGATATGGTTACATTTATCAAAAACAATGAAAACAATATCTAGGCTTATTATATAGGCCCATTTTCTTTTCTTTAAATTTTTTATTTTTTATTTTTTATTGTGGGCCCAGTAAAAATTTGAACCACTGGCCAGTAGAAAAAATCCTTAGTGTTGTGCCCTGCAAGTTACAATTTTTTTACAAAAAATAAACATGCAAGGATTAATCATATGAATATTGTATGAATCTCAATCAAAAATCACGATTCAAAAATATAATTTCCATTTCATGATGACTTTAAGAAAAAAAAAATTTGTTTGCTTTATTAGATATCACTTATATGTCAACTTTTTTTTGCAACCGCTTGCTAGCAATTAGCTAAAACAGTAGCGAGCAATGTTGCGCTGGCATGTTCCACGCTGAAGCTTATGTGCATGAAAATAGCAACATTACAAACAAAAATTGCCCTTTACAGACATATAATTGATAAGAAGCACAAATATAAAACTCTGAACTTTTTACTCTGATTTGAAGAAAAAAAAACTGAATTTTTTTAAAAATTTTATCTAAAAAATTACACCTATATATTAGTAATAATGACTTTATATTTATAAGTGATGTGAAATGATTAATCACATCCAAAATAAAGGTTTGTGTTTACATAACATATATGTGTGTGTACTGTGTATATTTATTATGTATATATAAATACACAAACGTATAGATGTATAGATGTCACAAAAATATATTATATTTATATATACAATATTTATATATTATATAAATTATATATATGTGTGTGTGTGTGTGTGTGTGTATACACGTAAATATTTCTTAAATATATATGCTAAAATCATTTTATGTGCGTGTATGTACATATATGAGAGAGAGACAGACAGACAGGGGAAGATAAAGAGCAAAGGAGAGAGGCGACCGCTGATATTCAGTCTGAAACCCCGCCCCAGGGTCGTCAAGGCAACGGACACAGGAGAGTAACCAATGGCGACACAAATAGAGCACCATGAAAAACACCCTCATTCTGAGAAAAGAACACATACACACCCTCCTACCATAAGCCAAGCACATTTCACACACTCATTAACAGCTTTAAAGCAGAAATCACAATACCGACCCTCTTTCTCAATCTATTTCGACCATCTACAATAACACCAAGATATCTCAAGATCATGTGGTGCAAACACACACACACACACACACACACACACACACACACAGGCTACACACTTGAAAACAGGTCATGATTGTCCCTTCTTCACACACTTGCCCTTTCATTCCCATCTCACACACATTGTTAATCCTGTAATATGGCTGCCAGTGTGCTGCCGTCTATCCGTGTGTGACAGACTGCTTGTTTCAGCGCCTGTGTCTGTGCGTCTTCGTGTTCGTGTGCAGCCAGACTTCAAAGCATCCTGTTCCTTCCACCTGCCAAGAAGATGAATCCGAAGCCTAGAGCGAGCTATGCGAGTTTGCACATCTGTGTGTGTGCGCATGAGTGTGTATTTCTTGGATGGCCCTTCTCAGGGTCAGATAGCACTGTTAAAAGAAGGAATTGAGACCCTTGCTGTGGCTTGATCTATGAATATTAATGGCTCGTTCACAGTGACAGTGATTGTCAGCGACCAAAAGTCATTCATTTTTAATGTGAATATGTGATTTGAGGTGACATGAGCGACAGACTGTGAGCGACATGACAAAGATGAGCTGAGTTTAACTTAAAGTGCAAAAGAACATGATGCAATATAGTGATCACCGATAAGCAACTGAAGACATCAGGTGATTTAATTGTTGTCAGCGCAAACAGACCTCCATGTCAATGCAAAAGCAGAATTATTGTCTTATTGTCAAGGATTATCAATAACTTGCTCCACCCACAAAACAGCTTGACTTCTTGGTAGATGTCACCAAGTCTCCCATCCATTCCCTGGTCATTTATGCCATTTTCATATTGCAAAGGTGGCACAAATGGCTGTATCATCATCAAATAGTGCCCTATTTAAGGGTATAGGGGGTGATTTCGGAAACAGCCGAAGTGTGGAATGTTGGAGACTTGAACTCAACTGTCGCAGCTTTAATTATGTATAGCGGAGAGCGAGGGGCAATCAGACTCAGATGGTGAATGACAAAACCTTATAAAATTCATACAACACGGTTGAGTACACAGTGCATAAGTACATGGGTCAATGACATGACGAGTAATTTTTTTGTCCAAAGGCCTTAATAATAATAATAATAATAAAAAACAAAGCTATGACATCCAAAGTATGTAAGGTAGTACAACTAGATCTATTTTATTGAATCCAAAAGGTTTTAATTATATTTTGCTACATATAAAGGTATTTTAAAGATTTTGAAGTGTCAAAAGGTCATTCAGTTTAACCATCCAAAGGCCAACACAGCCATTTCATTTGTGATTAAAATATCTTAAAATGTAATAAATGTATATATTTTTTATTCTGGCATGATTTTATAACATCATATTAACATAGTGCAACATGTGACAGGATGTGACATCATTCAGACACCTGCAAAGGACCACATGGTAACTAACTCACTTTATTAATGTTTTCACTTGCTCATACGCATGTCCCGAAACATCAGGTCATTCGGTACAACCGCTATAAAACATGGAAAATTTTAAAAACTTGTACTAAATATAAAATGTTTGATTGTCCTTTTGCTAGCTAGCTAGCTAGATATCAGCCTGTTAGCACTGGTTGAAAATATTGTCATTCAGTATAACCAAAAGTGTCATTCGGTAAAACTGAAATTTTAGTTAAACCAAATGACTTTTTTGGTGACAAATTTTGTCCATTTTGTAAAAAATGACAAAAGCAGTGTTAATTTATTATAAAAACCAAATAATCATTGTTAACACTTAATAAAACTTCAAAATTAATTATATCTCCATTATTTATTTTTACACTTTTAAAAACCTTATTTGTCAATGACCCACATACTAGTGTATAAATGCACAGTGTATAGTGTGTCACTTGGGATACAACACATGTTTGAAACTTTATATTGTTAGCATTTCCTTAAGTAGAATCATTTTTTGTATTCCTCATTTGCATTTCACTTTAAATAAAAGCTTCTGATAAATAAATAAATGAATATATTTTATATATTTTTATATTATAATATAACATTTTATAAAATATATAAACATAATACTACATGTAAATACATATAAATATAAAAAAAAAAGGTTTTGAAATTAACCTTTTAAAAACCTGACATTGCAAAGACACTTGAGACATTTTTCACAATACAATCAATCCTAGATAAATTAAATCAAGTCCCACCCTATGTTTTAATATCTTGTTTCACTCTGAAATATGTCATATTATGGGAGTTCCTGAACACTGTTTTTTGTTTATATCCCAAGAGAGAATAAATCATCTAGGTCTAAACCACAGTATTACCAGAAGGCAAAGGGTGGTTATTAACCACATTAAGAGCTGGTTCACAAAGACACATGCTCAGCCTTCAGAGCAAATCTACTGCTACTTCCCATCAGTGTAATTCTTCATCAGTTCTCATTTGTGCTCCGAGCTCTCTGCTCCGTCAAAATGCTCTGCACACACAACCATACACAGGGCTGATAATCTCTTATGAAAAGCTATGCTTCATTTGGTGATTCTGACATAAGCCTTTGATGATTAATTGAAGATTAATAACCAATCTATCTTTGTGCATTCAAGTATCTCAAGTAAGCTCAAGGCCAAACCTGCTCCGACTTCAGTTGAGCTCATGAAATGAACATGAGAGGACATAATCTGATGCTTTTGCCATATTTAACCAAAATTCAATATCCCATTTGTGTGTATGTGTGTAAAAGGGAGATCATACAATGACTGTATGACTGATGGATTAGACAGATTGTCGTATAGACCAAGAAGGAAAGAATGTCAATATGGCTGTAGAAGGAGGGATGGGACAAACAGAGAGACACAAAAGTTGTGATCTGAATCGTTCACACTTCATCAGAAAAAATGTGTAGGAGAATCAGATTTCAAAATTATTTGTTTTTGTTTTGGTTCTGAATGCTTCATTTCCTTTGGCTCTTCTCTCTGCTTATTTTGCTGTACATTCTGGGTAAGAATACAGGAAAGATTGATGTTTGGGCAGGAACACCTTCATAGTTCCTGTCATCACAGACCTACAGTAAATGAGAATTGCATAATTTGGCACATCTACTTGTTTTTATCATAAATGGAAGCAGAAATATTTGAAACTTGTTTGAAAACAAAAATTATTTTTGCAGTTCCGGTTGGTAGCACAGAAATTACACACTTCACCTCTGAAGATTTAATTTACGTTTTTAAGAGAAAATTATTTTATCCTGTTCAACAATAAAGATACATAAACAAGAATAATTATTAAAAGCAAAAGAAGGAATGCACTAATACAATTATACAATATGATAAGATGATTATTTTTTATAACTAATAAATGGCCAGAATTATATATATTTTTGTGTACATTAATTCATCTATGTAAATTGTCTATATCAATAGACAATAGACATATTTGCTAAAGATTTGTATTTAATTATTAGTGTTTTTAGATTTAGAAGAGAAATGCAGAAGAGCAATTACATATTCAGTATCGACCAAAGTAAATAAATCAGAAAATCTCTAAAATCTACACAATCAAAATATATCATGCATCCCTAAAAGAAAATATATAGTGTTATAGAGGTTAAGGTTCAGGGATTGTAACTGTAAGGTTTTCGGGTCAATCCGCATCAGCCATCACCACTGTGCCCTTGAGTAAGACACTTAACCCTATGTTTCTCCAAGCATACTGTCCCTGTAACAAGCTTATGGCACCATTCCACAGCCAAATCCCATGAAATAAGCAGAATTCACTGCAGCTCCTGTTCAACCTAAATCTGTACAAATAAACAAAGTGTCGACCTTTCAATGTAAACAATAAATCCAACATTTCAAACATGGCTACTGAAAAAACTTTTGTGTTTTCTGTGCACTTCACACCTAAAACTTCTATTACAAGACCTACAGAGAGTGTCTGTTTGTTTGCATGTTCATGACAGTATGTGAGTTGACATTGCTGTGTACTATTCAAGTTCTGTCTGCACAGCCATACCGAACATACTTTAAGAGAGCAAAAGGAAATATGTGTGTATGTGTGTTTGAATACACAAATGACACAAGCCATGTTTATATAACTCTTTTCAGTCATGTGGGAGTTCTTCATTTAGTCCAACATAATACACCATTAGCACTGCCATTTCTTTCTCTTGAACTTCTGCTGTCTTTGTGAGGGTGATCGCTGGTCTCAGGTGCATTTCTGAACTGAGATTCTAAGCGCTGGAATATGGCCAACTGATGTAGAGAGAGAAACAGGCAAATGTAGGCAGATCTCTCTGGTGATGTTTCTGAAATAGAGCTCTCTAAACATGCTCAACTACACAGAAGCCCTTCAATCATTTCTACATCTTCAAGAATCACCATTTTGTCTTTTTTTCTGCTCCAGTTCTCTTATTAATCTCATTAGATCTTTGGCAGTCACAAGACATTTAGCCTCCTTCTACATTTTCTGTGTAATTCAATAGATTATCTAATTATCAAGACAGTTAGAGCCAAACTAAGTTCTCAATATGTTCTTAATAATATTAATATTTTAAATAGACTATATTGTACAGATTGTATATTTTAAAGATTTATATCACCATACCCACTACGATAACTGCAACAATGTACAAACGCAAGCTAAGTAAAAAAAAATCTAACTTTCACACTCTCACTCAAATATTTCACATCTGTCTTGGCCGACAGCCTTTGTCACACTCAATTTCACATAATCTGTACACGTAAGTACGCAGACTACAGTGTAGCTGTTATGAGTGGGGAACTGTAGTCTCTAATGGTGTTGCATTTACACATTTGCACCATCATAGTTGATATAAATGAAGTAAATCACACTTCACACTCACAAACGCACATATCTCAAAACACACAAAAACAGTGGGACTCATTTATGTTTCTAAGGCCAACAAGATTCTTTGATTTTTGCATCTGTGGTTTCAGTTTGTTCTAACATTTATTGCACAATAAAATATGCACTATTAGTGCATGAGACACATTGTTGATTTGAAGTAAGTTATGAATTAGTCATCTCACTGATGGAGCAAGTGCATATCAAAACAACTCATTATAAAGGCACAAACAGCTATTCCAGTAATTATTAGTGGTAGTTTCAGTAAACAAGGCGTGTAATGGAAAATCAGGTAAAACTGTTGTTCCTCTCGTTATTGCAACAGCGTGGAACTTAAAGTATGGAAACCTCAGACAACAGCCTAGAATTATCTGTTATGTACTGTATATTCAAAGCTTTCTATTGTGTGTGTTTCAATCGTATGCTATGTAAATGGTAGTTTAGTGTTTATTGATTTATACTAGTAACCCAAGGGCTGTAGATTTAAACCCCCAAGAGGGCTTCCCTATTACTCATGTGCCCTTGTGTAAAGCACTTAACCCCAGGTTACTCCAAAGGGGCTGTTTCTGTTGTAAATTTAGTGCACTGTAAGCGGTTTTGTTTGAGAGCTAAATAAATAAATGAAAATGAAGGCAATGGCTAAGTAACTGCTATCTTTCTGTTAATATGCCTGTTTTCTGGAGTTCAGTGTACAGGTTAAGTCCCTTTAAAGGGATAGTTCACCCAAAAGTGAAAGTTTTGTCATTATTTACTCACACTCGTATTGTTTCAAACCTGTATGAGTTTCTTTCTTCTGTTTAACACAAAAGAAGATATTTTAAAGAATGTTGGTAACCAGACAGCTGATGGCACCGAATTTTTCCCACTATAGAAAGTCAATGGCTACCGTCAACTGTCTGGTTACCAACATTCTTCAAAATATCTTCTTTTATGTTTAACAGAAGATAGAAACTTATATACATTTGGAGCAACATGAGGGTGAGTAAATGATGACAACAATTTCATTTTTGGGTGAACTATCCCTTTAAAGCATGTCAGTTAACTCTGCGGCCATATTGGTAAACAGCCCCAGGCAGTTGTGTGTAATAGGTAAAGCTTCTATTTACTTTACAAGTGAAGCTCCTATCTACTTAAATGGGGACATGGGAAAATTTTGGCATACTGTTTTGTTTAGTTTCAGTACCATTTAAAAAGTGAAATCTGACGACAATGAAGTTATAATGTTACTCATTTTTAAACTCACACAAAAAAGGTATTTTTCATGCTGTTGTAACTGTAAACTGACCGTTCGCAAAGACCCTCCCCTTTTAGTTACTGTTGCTACGTCCAACAAGCCATGCTGCTCTCACGCCACACATCATACATCGCATCGCAGAGCAAAGAGGACACGGACAACACGTCGACAGACAAAACAGAGCAGGTTACTTTTGATATGAAACAAAGTCTCAAATTTAAACAAATACCGTTTTGTGGCTCTTTAATGTGTCACGACAGATCGCTGTAGGGCTTCCTCAGCTCTAACATCTCTTAGTTAATTTATAGCATCAAATAAACATGAATGAACATCAGACAGAATGTTGTTTCAACTGCGGAAAGATTTCAGTACACACCATTTTTCAAGTTGAAGTCCACTAATGTTAACCTACCAACTCTCCTGACTGCTTTGTCTGCGTTATGATTGGTTAGATCGCCTGTCAATCAAACTCCCGGTGAAGGGTCAATTAATGCATGTAACTGTTTTAATATATTTAATATATTGATATAGCTTTTAACTCAAGTTATAGAAAAATAATATTATATTACTGATATAATTTACTCCCCTTTATTAGACAGACACAGACAGAGAGATAGAGCGCATTAAGGGTTCAGACAGTGCAACTGGGTGTCCAGAATGTGTGATATGGGCCAAAGAGCTTCATCTCTGCAGAGCCAAATGGCTAGCAGCACTAGTACCCAGACTGCCTCATCAGCACTTCAGACTGTTACAGCTCACTAATGCTGCAGATTCTTTCCTTACAGAGTTATGTCAGTTACTTACACACACATAACACATGGATTTACACTTGTACGCATAGTCACATACACATGCACACTACTACGACAATGCACCAGATGTCTACATCTAGATCTGCTGTCAATAATTCTGTAAATACTTTTAACAACAGGGCTGACAACAAAGGTTATTCATATGGATTTGCTAATCAATCATGGTAATTAATATTAATGAGTGCTAGGTCAAAATATAGCCTGAAAGCCAGAAGATATATTACCCCTAGTGTTAGATCTGTCTTGCACATGCTACTCTAGTCAGTATTTGGTCTAACTTCTCTCGTCCTGTCTCTCTCCCTGACAGGTGTACAGTTTCTCTCCTCTCTGATCTGTCTCGGGGTGCCCTTCCATGTGCTAAATATTTCTCCAGGCTGGCTTTTGGAACCAAGTGTGTGTTGGATTCTCCTGCAGACACCGGAGAGGCTGGGAAAATCTGTCTGTTTGCTCAGGAGTGGGATTAATATTACAGAGAGAGCAATAGAAAGTTTAGCTTTAGTATCAGTCACACTACATGTTCTACTGGCCTTGCTGAGGAACACCGGCATGCATTTAGATATGTATTATTGATACCTTTGCCTTCAAATATGTATTCTTTCATTTTAAATCCTAAAATATGTTAAGGTTTCAGAAGCTTAAAGGTACAGTTCTCCCAAATTATCTGCCATCATTTACTCACCCTCATGTTGTTCCAAACCTTTATGACTTGCTTTCATCTGTGAAACATATTAGACAAAGTCAAAGGGGTCTAATGTTGTTTCCTGGGTAGATTACTTACCGTAAAATGTAATATAATCTATTTACAAGTACTTAATTTTTGAAAACTGATTACGTAATCCAGATTACATGTAATCAGTTACTACCCCATTTCATTTTTGGGGGGGACTAACCCTTTAAGGATCATAAAGGGAAAAAAACAAGACAATATTATTTGTGTTAATAATTAACACAAACAAATGGGATAAATAACCATGAAAAAATTTGTCTTTTTGTGATTCTCTCTGAACATTTTAGATATTACACTAATATTTAGATTGACACATGAACCAGCCAATTGAAAGTATCTCTGAAATCATGTGACTTGATAATTTAAGGTTTAAGGAAAATATATTTTTTTTGTTGTTGTTAATTGCAGCAGCAGCAGCATTTAGGTCAGTTCAGCATAGTTCAGGAAGCTCTGATGAAAGTATTTATGTGTGCACAAATGTGTGTGTTTGCATTCACATGTGAACATATGTGTCTGCGCATGTGTAGTTGAGCAGACTGATAGATTGCCCCTCTGCCGAAAGCTCCATGGCAACGGTTTTTCTAAGACTCTTATGATTTAGTGCCCTCAGCCCCTTTAAATACACTGACTCTCCATTTAGACGAACCCTCCCTCACTCTCTTTGTTTACATCATCTCCTACTCTCACACTTTTATGTTCTCATGCTTTCCGTCAACACTTTAAGTCGAGGTCTTTTCTTATTCTCTCTACCTTCATCAAAAGAAAAGCAGTTTGTTCACATCATCCCTCTTTCAGAAATCTCTGCTTGCCATTTCTCTCTTTCATTCTGTTATCACACTGGCCCGATCTTTCCTTTTCTCCTTTCCTTCCCTCTTGAATGTTTCCTTCCTTGCTTTCTTCCTTCCTTTATTTCTTTAATTCCTTTCTTTCCTGAATGTTTTTCTTTCTTCCTTCCTGCTTACATACAACTATCTTTCTTTCCTTCCTAATTTTTCCTCCATCCTTCCTTTCAGTATCAATCTTTATTTTTCCTTCCTCCTTCCTTCCTTACTTCCAGCACACCAACAATCCAATCTTCCATCCTTCCATACCAAAAATCTTTCTTTCTTTCATTCTTTCTTTCTCTCTTTCTTTCTTTCTTTCTTTCTTTCTTTCTTTCTTTCTTTCTTTCTTTCTTTCTTCCTTCCTTTCTTCCTTCCAGTATACCAACCTTTCCTTCCTTCCTTCCTATCTTCCAGTATACCAACCTTTCCTTCCTTCCTTCCTTCCTTCCTTCCTTCCTTCCTTCCTTCCTTCCTTCCTTCCTTCCTTCGCACTTAGCCAGAAGGACATGATGGTGGCAGAGGGGCTATAATGGAGCACCACACCCCATGTCAGCATCACACACAGACTCACTAAAATCCATGGGTACGCAAATGTCAAAGCACACACTCATACAGCATGTAAGAAAAATGAAGTTGTGTGTGGTTGAGAGAAATGAAGTCAGAGGAAATGAGGAACCATCCATTTCACAAAGTGACAGGAAACAAGAAGTAGGAAATATGGAGGAGAGAAAAAGAGAAAAATATTTTGTATATGCTGTTTTTATATGACTTCAAGTAAATGATTTTTATTTTGATGTAACAGCAACACTACATCTCTCTCACTCTCTTTCAGACACTCAATGTGATCTTGGATAGCACTATAACGGCAAGAGACATGAGAGCTGTCACACGCGTGACACTGTCTGACTGTTGATTGGGCTGATGCACCAATCTCTAATTTTAATATGCAAAATATTTCATATGACGTATGTTGTATGTTATTTAAAAACATGACAGCTTTTGTACTTTGTGTCTGTCTAAATCTCTCTTTCTCTTGTTTCCATGACTACAATCATTAACACATGGTTATTTCACAGTGTAGTAACAAAGCAGGCCAAGACAAGTGCACGCACAGGCGCAAACCATTAAAATGCTGACAAAATGCCTTCCATGCCAAAACCTTTTACTAATGGCTGAGGTAAATGATGCCAGTCAGAGGGGTAATGAAATATCCTTGGAACCACTAGACTGCAAAAATTAATTTTGTTCATGATAAAAAACAATTTGCAAATAGGTTAAAAATACCATAAAATACTTTAGATAAATTCTAAAGAAATTTAGATTTTTGAGTAAATTTTAATCTTATTTTAAGAATGAAAACAAGATAAAAACAGACCATAACAAAATAATTTTACAGTTTACAAGGCTTTAGGCTTATTTTGTTCTCTGCGCAAATAGGATTGCAACTACAAAGACTACATATTGTTTACATTTGTTTGTGTACTGTGAACATCACTATGTTTAAGTGTGTTTCAGCTGCTCTCAGTTTGTGTTTTTAGATATGAATGTTAAATTGAATAAAGAACTTCCACACACCACATGACTCATTAAGAACAAGTACACACTCAAACAGAACTACAGCCAAAAAACGGAGGGGCCACTGGCCATATGTGAAAATCCTTTAATTGTTGAGGTGTGTGTTGGCGAAGGGAGTTTGTCCCTTGAGGGCTCAAAGATACCATCAGCTTCAAAACCAAAGAAAAGCAACTGCTTTAAAGTATTTGTGTCATGAGACTACACGTTTGACATTAACAAACACGCAATGCTGATAATCAGGTTTGTAAATGATATTAAAATATTACTTTCATTTCAGTGTGTGTATGTGTTTTATACATGATTCCTGGCTAAAGCATTTGTGTTGTTTTTCCTCAAATTCCCCAAATAACTGAATGACAGGACCTGTCAATCATTCCACAATATGCAAATTCAGATATAGAAAGGCAAACATATGCACAGATGTGTAAACAAGCATGCACAAACTTGTGCTTGTACACACAAGCACAAAAATCCTGAAGGTACACTTCTGAAAAGGTAACATCACATATAAACAAACACACAACATTAAGCTCAGCATATACACAGCTTCATGAAATGGACATGCTGTCATGAATGCATGACCATTTGCACGTCCTCTTTTCTTCTCAAGCGCACAGACGCCTCCAAAATGTAGGTACAAAATATTGGTCAAATTGTTTAATTGTCAAAAAAGGCCCATCGACCTATTGACCTAAACCACACCCACTAATAACAATCTTCTGACATACCAAGAAATCATCTAGCAAAACATGCCTGATGTTTAAACATGCACATATATGCACACACAAATGATTAAATATTATGTTTTGGTATTATATATTTTTTTAAATGTATATAAAATATATAATAAATTATAAATATAAAAATATAAAAATATACTAATTTATTATTAATATTTTATTAAAATATGCTGTGATTGACAGCCAACACAAATGACAATAGAGTCAATGCATTGAGATAGCAGTCTTCAGATCAATAATAAAAAAATTTTTAAAAAATCAATCAATACTAAAAATCAAATACCCATAGTTCCCAATCAAAAGCCTGATATACACCTCCCTTATTGGCTTTTCTCAGTCTCAGTGGGTTTAAAGCATCTTCATCTATCCATCATGAGCCCTTAAGCAAACAACAGCCAAAACCACAATAACACAACACATTGCAATTCTATCTTACCTTCTTTCCTTTCTTTTTACGGTGCACTGGTTTGGAGCTACTTTTTTCTTTGGCTTCTTCACTCATTTTGGGAAAGCTGATCCAATCAGACTCCCTGAGCGATCCTCCTTATTCCAACATCCACTCGGATCAACGTGGGCCAGGCAGAGAAGTCCATTAAAGCTTCGCTGATGGTGTTTGTTTATAGGAGAGATGCTGAGAAGCGAGCGCACGCTCTTGTGTGAACTCTCTCCCTCTGTGTTCCAGAAGACTCGCCGCCTTCTGTCTGGTGTTCCCCAGAAAGGGTGTGGAGAGATAGTGGAGTGAAAGAGAGGGAGAGAAGGAGGGGACATAGAGACAGGAAAAAGAAATGAGATGTTGATGGACAGATTAGTTTAGAACAGAGAAAGAAGAAAAGCAGAGGAGCGTAATCCTGTTGAATAGCCTACCTGCTTTGATCTGTTAAGCACACCCACACAGACGCTCCTAATATTCACAGAGAGAGAGAGAGAGATGGGGGAGAGAACACATTAAATAAAAGTGAAACAAAACAAGGAGGTCTAGAGGAAATTGACATGAAATGACATGAAAGAAAAAACAATAGCTGTAAAATGACAGAGAAACTCTTATTCTTACAGTAAATGGAGAGATATATTCAGATTGCTGCCAAAACTCCACTCATGTGCTCTCTGAGAATGTGTGTGCGCTTGCAAGTGTGCACAGAGTGAAATATTAAATGTGACACCTCTGTGCTGTGTGTGTACGTGTGCGTGAGGGTGTGTAAACGTGTGTGTATGTGCAGGGCTGGACCAGCATGCATCAGGTCCTTCCAGAAAAGGAAGACTCCTCAGCACGGTGCCAAGAGATCAGCTTACTAACAGGGAGAGGGAGACGGGGAACAGAGAGAGAGAGAAAGATATTAGAAACATTTATGTTGTGAAACATAAAACGTTTTATTTTTACTTTTATTTTATTAATAGAATTATTTTGTATTATTTTATTGTAGGAATAGTCTACCGTTCAAATGTTCAGCATTGTCAAGATGTTGCTTTAAGTCTCTTATGCTAATTAAGGCTGCTTTTATTTGAGTAAATATACAATAAAAACAATAATATAATAATATTTTAATATATTTTATTATTAATTTATTTCTGTGAACACAAAGCTGAATTTTCAGCATCATTACTCACATGATCCTTCAGAAATCATTCTAATATGTTGATTTGCTGCTCAAGAAACTTTTATTATTATTTTCAATGTTGACAAAAGCTGTGCTGGTTAATATATTTTTGTGGAAACTGTGATACATTTTTTCAGGATTCTTTGATGAATAGAAAGTTAAAAAGAACACCATTAAAAAAAAAAAAAGAAATCTTTGCAACAATGTTTGAGTCTTTACAATCACTTTTGATCAATTTACTACATCCTTACTGAGTACAAATATTAATTTATTTGAAAGTTCACCCAGAAATGAAAATAATGTCATTTATTACTCACCCTCATGTCGTTCCACACCCGTAAGACCTTCGCTCATCTGCGGAACACAAATTAAGATATTTTTTATTAAATCCAAAGGCTCAGCGAGGCCTGCATAGACAGCAATGGTACTTCCTCTCTCAAGATTTATAAAGGTACTAAAAACATATTTAAGTCAGTTCATGTAAGTTCAGTGGTTCTACCTTAATATTATAAAGCGACGAGAATATTTTTTTTTTGCGCCAAAAAAACGAAATAACGACTTTTTAAAAACGTGACTTCGGCGCTGATTTGATTGGTAAAGCTCCGAAGCCTCATTAAGCAGTGTTTTGAAATCTGCCATCACTAGATAGTCGTTATTTTGGGGTTTTTGGTGCACAAAAAATATTCTTGTCGCTTTATAATATTAAGGTAGAACCACTGAACTCACATGAACTGATTTAAATATGTTTTTAGTACCTTTATGGATCTTGAGAGAGGAAGTACCATTGCTGTCTATGCAGGCCTCGCTGAGCCATCGGATTTAATAAAAAATATCTTAATTTGTGTTCCGAAGATTAACAAAGGTCTTACAGGTGTGGAACGACATGAGGGTGAGTAATTAATGACATTATTTTCATTTTTGGGTGAACTAACCCTTTAATGTACAACAGGGACCAAAAAATGTTTCTATTTTACATTTTTCTTATTTAACAGATTTTTTTTTCTATGTGTATTTGTGTCTTGGTGAACGTCCTCAAAATATCTTTTTTTGTGTGTGTGTTCCACGGAAGACAGAAACACTCAGGTTTGGAGTATCATGAGGGTTTATTTATGGTAAATGACAAAATTTTAATCTATGAACAAACTATTCCTCTTAGAATTACCAATTAAACTGAATATTAATGTATAGATGTATCTGGTGGTTACATCCTTGCTTTATTTGTTAGAAAAACATGCAGTGCCATCAGATGGCATGTCTTTCTCAAGGGGTTTGTGATATAATATTCTTCAGTGTATGATATGAGAGCATGCAGACATGGTGGCTTTCTTTCTCTTCCTCTCCATTTGGATAACAGAATCATCAACACAGAGCGATGAATACAGGGAAAGAGAAGAAAGAAGGAATGGGAGGAGGGAAATTGGAGGAGAGAGAGAGTTAGCGAGTGTGAAAAAAGAGGGAGGAATCGGGGGATGAAGAGAAAGACAGTAATCTGGTCACAGACTGCTGGGCTTGGCCAAGCAAATGCTTTTAGCCCTACAGCACATAACTGACAACACACACACACAGACGCTCCACCCACAGTTTCACATACACATCTGTGATCGCCACCATAAAAAAAATAAAAATAAAAAAAAATAAAAGCAAGCTCTGTTTATCTCTCAGGCGTTAGTCAGTGATTTTGTGTGTCACTGTGACTGACTTACACCTCTCTCATGAATAATTTATAATGTGTCTGTGCATCTCTTTGTATCTGTGTGTGTGTGTGTGATGTACACAGCTTATTGCTGAGACGTGAGGGACTACCTCCAGTCGGCAGTGATTGATTCTGCTCTCAGGCGCACACACATACACAGCGCCCACAAATTTGGTGCCTCTTTGTTCCGCCCTCTGGTGGTTAACACCATAAATAATAAGTGTTCTTTGAGACTGACCTGTCCTACAGTGTGACCAGCATCCTGCAAGCTGTAGAAGAACTTCAAAGACTATCTCTCTATGTCAACACAGAAGTGCACAGTTACCATCCCAGCCTCCAGACATCCCATCTGTGGATTGTAACTGTAAAATATAAACAAAGATATAATACAACATCTTCTTGGCATGTTTTTCAAGTCTCAACTAAGCCATACCTGACAATAAAAAAACAGAACATGAGAAACATCAGATTTTAGGGATGTTGAAAAGATCAGGTTTAGGCTTAGGTCTGGGGGGGTTTTCTCTCGGATTTTAGGTTTAGGGCTAAAATCATTAGCGTCTGTTTGGCAGGAATATTGTTTCAGGACCTGAAGAATGAAGACAAGACCAAATGTGTAAAATCATCAATCATCAAAATAACCATGGTTACCAGCATTAGAGTGTGATGCATTTCCTAATCCTGACATATAAAATGTTTCAGACAAAAACATGGGGAAGAATGTGACAATCAAATACAGTTGCGTGCAGGTGTAAATATTTTCACTTCAGGAGTCTCTGCAGTTTTTGAATAAATCTGCCACAAATTACAGGGTGTATCTCCCAAATAGCAACTTCACTGTATAATTAATGATCACGTGAGTGGAAGTCTTTTGTTGAAACGCGTGGTATGCCGACATTCTGGCAGTCTGTTGCCATATTCACATTAATGAACTTTCTAGACTTTCTTGAGTTCCCATGATTAATTATTTAACATAATGATTTTACAAATAGACTATAAAATAAGTCTGTATTAAAGGGTTTGTTCACATGAAAATCTAAAAAATTTCATCACTTTCTCACCCTCATGTTGTTCCAAACCGGTAAGACTTTCGTTCGTCTTTAAACACAAATGAAGATGTTTTAATGAAATCTGAGAGATTTCTGTCCCTTCTTTGACCGTACATGTAACTACCACTTTAATGATTCATCGCAAAACTAATCCATATGAATCAAGCTATTTAGTCCAAATTTTCTGAAGAGACACGATTGCTTGAACAGATAATGAACAGATTTATTTTAGGCTTCACATATTAACATTGATCAGCGAACAAACAGAAGCTCAACCGTACTTGTTTGACACGCAAGAACAAACCTCATTGGTTTTTGCAGAAGCTCAAACATGCTGCGTAACACACGAGAATAAACCTCATTGGTTCTCGCACGTCAAGTAAGCATGCTTAAGCTTCTTTTTACCATATCTGATTGATAAATCTGTTAATCAAATAAAGTGATTGTGTCTCTTCAGAAAATATGGACTAAACCGCTCAATTCATATGGATTAGTTTTGCGATCACTTTATGAACTTTGTGTCAAAGTGGTAGTTGCGTGGACTGTCAATGGAGGAACAAATCTCTCCGATTGTATTAAAAACATCTTTGTTTCGAAGATGAGTGAAAGTCTCACAGGTTTGGAACGACATGATGGCTGATGACAGAATTTTCATTTTTGATTAAGAAATATCAGACAAGCAATTCGGCTGTAGCCTAGATCAGTGTTTCCCAACTGGTGGGTCGCAACCCAAAAGTGGGTTGCAAGACTGTTTTGAGTGGGTCGAGGATTATGTAGTCAAAGAAACAACAGCAACCCAAAAACAAAAGTAATTCTAAATATTTTTCTGATGCAATTCTTTTATTTTGAAAGATGTGGGTAAAAGCTGTTGACTCTGCTGTCAGAAGCAGTTTAAGTTAAAGGGCAAGTTTACCCAAAAATGAAAATTCTTTGATGAAAAGTGAAAAATGAAAAGTCGTTAATTTGCGTTCCGAAGATGAACGTAGGTCTTACGGGTTTGGAATGACATGAAGGTATCATAAAAGACATTGTTAAAATAGTCCATGTGACTACAGTGGTTCAACCTTAATTTTACGAAGCAATGGGAATAATACATTTGTGTGCAAAAACAAAACAATAATAACCACTATATTCAACAAATTTATCTCTTCCCTGTCAGTCTCCTATGCTCCTACCTGTGAAATTCTACCCAGAGATGTTCATGTCCTCAAGACTCGGATTTATGCAATTCTATGTCAACACTATCAACACCAAAATGAATCTCCAGCAGTAAGGTGGTATAGGTAAGAGTTTACGTTCATTATTACTATAATGTTATGTGTTTTGAGACATTAGATAATCGTGACACTTTGCAGACTCTGCTGTGTGTGTTCATGTGTTTTGAAGGAGGCGTGGCTTTGGAGAGCGCTCTGAAGGGAGGGTAGGATCTCATGCTTTCAAAGCTAGCTTGCTATTGCTATCCTTTCCGAAATTGCCTACCCTACCTTTAAGTAAATGATTCAGTGACTCGCACATAAAGACAGTCACATGTTTTGTTGCTGAATTAATCAATATTTTTGAACAAATAGGCAGAGTGAATGATTAAATGACTCAATCATAAAGACTGGTTTTGTTCTTGAAAGAATTAGTGTTTTTTGATCAAATTGTTTGAATGAATGATTCTATGACTCATTCATAAAGCTAGTCACTTGTCGCCACCTACTGGCATAGCAATGTAACATACAGAAAAACTCACTCTAAAATCCTCATTACTAATGTAGTCTGTCTAGAACGCAAACACATATAAGCAAAATGATACAAAAAGAAAATTCCCAGTATGTACATCTGCTGAACAAATTGGAAGAAAAAACAAAGAAGGAAAAGAGGAAAGAAGGATAAAATGAGAGAGGGGGACAGAGTAAATAGAAATAAGTTTTCTTCTGGATCTCAACAAACAGTTCACGTAACTACATTTACTTGCTTGCAGTGAAAGCAAGTAAATGTAGTTACGTGACCTGTGTGTTGAGATTCAGAAAAAAACGAATTTCTATCTGTGTGGTTCCCATCGTGTGAAACAACCACACTAAAGAATCTCAAAAGCTGGATGAGCATGGGGCATTTAAAACAAGTGTTGACATAGCCAAGCCAGTTGTACACATTAATGTGTGCTTTTCTCATAGCTTGTGCTGTGGTTGGCTGAACTCTAAACCTTCATTTAGACACTCTAATCCTGTTCACGTCATTTTATACCAACATTGGGAAGCTTTGCCATATGTAAATGCTTTATAAATTTCAGCCCACTCAGTGTGGCCACCTGGGCATCCCAATCGACAGTTGCCGTGACAACGTGACTAATCACAGAACTAAGTGACACTAAAAGACAGTACAAATATGACTAATATATCCAAACTGGGACTGAAATTGACTTTAGATCTACTATAATTGCATTTCTGTTCATATTCAATTGTACAAAACCATAAAAAGCTAATTTGCGCAGAAAAGGTCCCATTATATTTCATTATAGTTTTAAATAACTTTTTATTTAAAATGGACTGGATGACATTATCTAGCTCAAACAGGAAAAATTAATTGGCACCATGGCAAATTGGGACAGAGTGAGCCCTGGTCCTGTCTCAAACAATGGAGGTCAAAGCAAACCATCAGATATAAATCAGCTTAGCTGCTTAATGCCACAACACAAAAAAGCTCAGTCTATAACAGTGCTTGACAACGGCACGCTTGCTCTTCAGAACACTAGACTGCATCTAAATGTTTCTGAATTCTCAGTCTACAGATACATCTCTCTCTACCTCATGATCTGGAATGCACCTCTTAATCAACAGTGAATCAACAAATCCCTGACCATTTGTGGGGACCCTCTCATGTCATTATGAGTCAGTTATATTATGGAACAATTTTACTCTGAATAGAAGATGATTCAAAGCAGCAAGTATGTGTTTGCATAATTTTTATGCCACACAAAAGCTGTTGATTAATGGTTTTGTGTCCCTGCTGAGTACTTTTATTCAGCAAGGACACATTAAATTGTTAAAAATTTACACAAAAAAAAGTGTAATCCTGAAAAAGTGTATTCATCAAAAATATTAAGCAGCACAACCGTTTTCAACATTTTTTGTGCAGCAAATCAGGATATTAGAATGATTTCTGAAGGATCATGTGACACTGAAGACTGGAGTAGTGATGCTGAGAATGCAACTTTGCATCACAGCAGTAAATTACATTTTTAAATCTATCAAGATAGAAAAGTTATTTTAAATTGCAATACACAATTTGCAATTTCACAATATAACTGTGGTTACTGTATTTTTGATCAAATAACTGCAGCCTTTGTGAGAGACATCTTTCAAAACATTAAAAAATCTTACGGACCCTAAACTTTTAAGGGTAGTGTACATAACTGACATTTCTTCTAAAAAGGTCACTTAGTAGTAGGGATCAATGATGGAAATAACGGCGTTATAAATAAACGGTGTTACTAACGGCATTACTTTTTTAAGTAACGAGTAATAAAATGAATTACATTTTCTCCCGTTACAACAGCGTTACCGTAAAAAATGCCGCATTACTATAATTGAGCACTGAAGAGGTTTTCATCCGAGTAGGCTCTCTCTCAGCCATAGGACCTGCAAAGTTTTATCTCTGGTGTGTGTTGGGGTGGGACAACATGCCCTAATGATTAGAAATGTTCTGATTATTTATTATTGTTCAGTAAAACTTTGAGACATACGGTTTCATTAGTTAACATTTTAATTCATTATTACCAAACTGACAATGAAAAATACTTATAAAGCATTAATTATTCTTAGTTAATGTTAATTTCTTAGTTATTGTTTAATAACATTACTAAAATCAAAATAACTTATTTAATAGACCTGAGATAAAACTAACAATGATCAGTTTTTTTTTTTATTTTACTTTACATATTTTTTGTGTATTGTATTACTGTATTTAAACATTCAGAGTTCTTTTTGTTCTTACAAAAAGAGTTCTTAAACCTGTTATTCTATGACAACACTTTTTTTCCAACTTATTTCAATATCGTGATAATACCGTATACTGTGATAAAAGCTTCAGCAATTAATCGCAACATGAAAATTTGATACCGTCACATGCCTATTTGTGACATGCGAAAATATGTGTAATAAGTTTTTTCTAGTCGACTAGTAGTTGTTCATTTAAACCATTAAGCCAGACTAATCACATTTATATTAATTTAATTTCTTTAATACTGGAGAGAATAAACCATAATAATGAGCGTTTAATATAGGCTATATAGCACTCAAGCGCACGCATAAAGCTTGCCATAAAGAACCGGCAAAAGTAATGATTATGAATGTGACAAAAACAGCAAGGAGACATTTTAATTGTTTATTAATAAAGTAATGTTTTCTGAATCAGTGTCGGCTGCAACGTTGAAGCTGACATTGCTGACTCTCATCATCTCTGCATACTGGACGTGCCTAGAGAGAGAATGCACATTTAATTCAGATTATATAATCAGAGTAGCCTATTTCTTTTTGTTTTGAATTATTCCTATTAAAAGTAGACATTTCAAGCTTTTTCTATAGATATATTTCTCATGTCTGTGAGGCAAGCAGCCGCTGAGTTTTGGTTCATTTAGCCTATAAGACGCGCTCCAGTTCACGTGCAAGTGATCGTATTCTATCTTACTCATACTGTTCACTTTTCATAATCAAATAGATTAATTTAAAACATAACATAGGCTTATTTAAACATAAATATGAAACTACGTTTTCTTTAATGGCTAATAACACGTAGTACAAAACAGAGAAATTTCATGTCATGAGCAAGAGCGGATCATGAGTCACAAGTCGGATCAAGCATCATTTACTTTTAGACTTATATTTAATATTGGGGGCATCCAAGTTATTTGACATATTTGATTTATTTATTTATTTTAAGTAATGCAATAGTTACTTTCCCTGGTATTTAGTTACTCTTATAATGACGTAACTCTGTTACTAACTATTCGTGAGAAGTAACTAGTAACTATAACTAATTACTTTTTTAAAGTAACATGCCCAACACTGGTACGGACACACCAATATTAAAATTCTAAATAAATTAAATGAATAAAAACTAGCTCATAAAAAATATATATATATATATATATTATAGCACAGAAATGATAAAGCAGGATTAAATTGTCCTTAACAAATTGTCTTAATTCCTTGGCAAAACTATTTCATCCCTTATACAAATGTTCTAATGTGACCACCTGATGCCTCGCCTCACGATTCCGGTGGGGGTCCAAGATTTGTGTTACACCACTAGGCACCAGAGCTCTGGGTCTGTCTGAGCTGCCCACTTCTTTTCCGGTGAACGTCTGTGATTTGATTCAGCCTTTTTCACTCGTTCTCTGGGAGTGCAGGTCTCTGGAGCTTATTTTCCAAAGTGACCTTCTGGCTCTGCCTCAGTGCTCAAGTGCCCCGTCAGCTCTGAAACACACACACACACACGTATTGCACTTTTACTTATGAACTCGCTCTTAGGCACACATTCAAAAATCTTTCTATCTATTGTTCTGTTTATCTCTTCTCCAAATATCTATATTCAGCCACTCCACATTTATGGATCTTTATTGTGTAATCACAGCTGTAAAGTATGCACAGCTGGATATGCCTGTATTAATAGTATAAATTACTATAAACCAATAAAGTGTGACTCTGATGACTAGTAACTGTGGGTTCAAAATTACAGTGTACTTGTACTTTGGTCTTCAAATAGAGCCTTGAGGGCATATAAGCAGATCAGTGTGCAGATAGGCTCATTTCCTTTTGTGCTGCTAATTTTGGTTAAAAATATAGCAGTCTCTGATTAAGTGGGAGACAGGAATTGGCCAATTACAGACAGAGAGAGAGAAACATAATCACAAGCCTTGTTAGTCCTTCCATCCACCTGTCAAGCTATGTTGCTACGGTGATCACTCCATTACCCCATTACTATGGTAACACGCTCTAGCCAGCCCACTTGTATGCTTTTGGGAACCTGTGAATAATGTGTGATTCTCCCTTAGCACCATCAGCCAGGGGAAGAGAAAGAGAGAGAGAGACAGTCACATGAAAAGTGTCAGGATGAACAAGAGATGGCTCTTACCTCCTTTGGAAGATCTGATGCTGCAAGAAAGAGCGAAAAAAGAAAGGAACCAGTGACTGTGCTTTTGCATTTCCAGGAAAAGAGATGTCATGGGTAACCGTGGCAACAGGCATCACTAATAGACAGCCATGAGAAAAGGGAAAAAAAACACTGAAGCTCTTTTTAGTTCCTCTGGTTTCCTCACATCAGAGCTGCTGATCACCACTCCACACTGTCACCAGGTTTTTCACAATTTTTTTATTAATATATTTGTGTTTAAACAGACTATATATATATATATATATATATATACATATACATCCTTGCTGAATAAAAGTATTAATTTCTTTAATTTCTTTTCAAAAAAATAAAAATTCTTACTGACCCCAAACTTTTGAACGGTAGTGTATAATGTTGAAAAAGCTTTGTATTTCAGATAAATGCTGTTCTTTTGAACTTTCTATTCATCAAGGAATCCTGAAAAAAAAAGTACACAACTGTTTTCAACATTGATAAGAATCATAAATGTTTCTTAAGCAGAAAATCAGCATATTAGAATGATTTCTGAAGGATCATGTGACACTGAAGATTGGAGTGATGATGCTGAAAATTCAGCTTTGTCATCACAGGAATAAATTACTTTATAAAATATATTCAAACAGAAAACAGTTATTTTAAATTGTAATAATATTTCACAATATTACTGTTTTTACTGTATTTTTAATTAAATAAATGCAGCCTTGGTGAATCTTACCGGCATTAAAAATCTTACCGTTTACAAACTTTTGACTGGTAGTGTATATATATATCCTGTGTTCTGGGGGTATACGACATGAAATGTATTAATGTATTATTTAACGGAAATCTTGACCTTGGTCGTTGGTCTTCAGTGCACAGTTACAGTTCACAGTTACAGTTCATGTGACTGTTCACTCCGTCTCGCCCAGAAAAAGCACACAAGTTGTGTTGTGAGAAATCAAGATTAAAGGGGTAGTTCACCCAAAAATGAAAATAATGCCATTTATTACTTACCCTCATGTCGTTCCACACCTGTAAGACCTTTGTTCATCTTCGGAACACAAATTAAGATATTGTTGATGAAATCTGATGGCTCAGCGAGGCCTGCATAGACAGCATGTTACTACACCTGTCAAGGTCCATAAAGGTACTAAAAACATATTTGCAAAGTTCATGTGACTTCAGTGGTTCTATCTTAATATTATAAAGCGACAAGAATACTTTTTGTGCGCCAAACTTTTCAACAATATCTATATGTGCCGATTTCAATACACTACTTCAGAGCTTTACGAATCGAATCAGTGAATCGGAACGCCAAAGTCACGTGATTTCAGCAGTTTTTTTGATAGGAGATCCGAATCACTAATTCGAAACAAAAGATTCAGTGGTGTTTTGAAAGTGAAAGTGTTGAAAGCGTCAGCAGTGTTTTGAAATATATCCCTGTACTTTCTTTACTGATATCTCTGGACTGGAACCCCGCTTGTCTGACAGTCAGAATTACAGTTGACAGATGTGAACACGATAACTTCTTGTTATGACGAATCTGCGACGAATACAACGGATATATTCACCTCAGAAGGTAACGTTATTGTATATTATAGGGAGATGAGAGGGTCTGTACCTCTTACCATTGGAGAAAGCGGAACGTCTACCTTAATCACGTGCGGCACCTCTCAGCCTATTGTGTAATGGCAGTGACATCAGTGCCAGCTGTTCAAAACTCCTTCCCTGCTTACTGCCACAGCCAGAGCGTTAGCATTAGCCGTTACGCTTTTTGGCTAAAGGTTGCAGGCTTGCCTTCCAGTGGCTTTTACCAGAGATTGTATATAATGGGGAGATAAGAGGGTCTGTATCTCTTACCATTTGAGAAACTGTAACGGCTAACTTAATCACGTGCGGCTCCTCTCAGCCTATAGTGTAATGACAGTGACATCAGAAGCAACGTCCCCTAATCTGCCTTCTCTTAAAAAAAAAAAACAAAAAAAAAAAACATTTTTATCAAGCTAAAATCTACATATAGTTCCCAACGAAAGTATTGTTTAGTGTAAAACATGCTGAAGTTTAGCAAACAGGCTGTTAATTAATTAAATGATTAGCTATTTCCCCACAAAAGCGGTTTAATCACCATAGTGAAGCCTCTCATCCATTGACATCCATTCAATAAACAGCCTCTGGTCTCCTTCCCTGCTTACCGCCAGGGCGGGCCGTTAGCATCAGCCGTTCTTAGGAGCATAGACATAATAAATACATAGATGCCCTATTGGCCGCTGGATCGCACGTCAACGGCGCCGACATATTGAACAGTTGTTTCTGGTTGTATTTGGTCATTATAACATTGTTTTGACAGCTAGTTGACCACCAAAGTCAGACTATTAAAAGCTAACGACAATGCTAGTTATCTATGAAAACTGAGATTTATAAGAAATAATATAAAGTTTACATGATTCTTATGAAGTCTGAGATTATATTATAGTTTATATCATTAACTAATCAGAATCGCAAGTGAGTCTTCCGTGCAATGAAGCCAGATGACTTTAACAGGACAGCTCAGGCTGTCAGAATTACAGACAGACCTAAACCAACTAATCTCCAAAGAGCAGGTGATTTGATTGATCTAATCGTGGCTCATTTATATTTTTACCCCAGTTTAGCCAGTGGAACCAGGACAACACAACCCTCAAGGAAGGCTGAAGAAAGCCTGTCAGCGGATATAAATATTTGCTATTTTTATTTTATTGACTATATTATTTTACAATTTATGATATACTACCTGCTATTTTATTTATAGTTATTATATTACTACTACATTAAACTATATTTTACTGTTTTATACTCAATTGTATTTTTAGGCTATTTATAATAATAATATAGGCTAATAATATGCTATAGAATAAAACCCCATACAATTTATATTGTGCTGTATCTCAGATGTTTTACTGGATCTATTAAGGATTGTCTTATAATAATTAGTACAAGCTGTGCTTTTAATGTTGTCCACTAGAGTGAGCCACAGGATAAGAAATCTTTTAAGCCCAATCATTTTTATATCTTGTTGCTATCCATTTGAATCGAAATAAATTCTTTTAGTACATTAACTATGGTGTACTGACATTAAATCTGTGAAATGCTTAGGTCTATAGATAATGAAACGATTAATAAGGTTTTGAGATGCAAATTATCTTCATATTAATTTGAAATTGTCCTGTGATGATTCAAGAGGAAAAGCTAGAGGCACGAGGGAAAAAGCTAAAATGGCGTTGTTGAAGACAGAAAAGCATTTCCACAATTAAAATCGATGTGCACATTTCATGTACATTAACTTATATTACATTAGGAACATCTCCACAATTATTAACCTTGAAAAATAAACCAAATCTATGCTTGAGAAGCGTGAGTTTTCACAGTTCCTTATGACAGAATGAATAATTTTCAAGTTCAAACTAGCGAGATTCTGAGTAACTGGAGATGAAACCTTTTTCGTACTCCACGCAGATCATAAACCGTTGGAATTGGTTGAGAAATGTAAACTTTATTGCGCTTTTTGTCCAGAAAAGCCGCAGCTCACCGTTTACTTGCATTTGTTTAATGAAGAGTTTTGGCCCGCACAATATGGCGGACTCGTTGACGTATTGCGGCAACAGTCCAAAGCGGCCAATAGTGTTTATTATGTATATGGTTACGAGATTTTCCAACCGGTTTCCGAAGGCGGAGAATACATGAATATTAATGAGTTTCCCAGACATGCGCGATTGCATGTGCAACTGAGAATTTTAGTTCACATTGTATCTCAGCACATTAGTGGATTATTCCATAAAGGTAACTATATTCTCAGCGTCGCGGCTGATTTATGCCTAAACTACAGTTAATTCAATTCAGTTCAATTCAACTTTTATTTCCAGACTCAAGGTCCATTAGAAAAGAAACATACAACATACAAACAATTTAAAAAAAAGACAATTATACCAATATTTTCTCATAGATGACTGGTATCGGATCACACTTTGCCTAGGATTTGACAACAGCATAATAATAGCATTCTGTGAATTATCCAACTGACAAATAAATTTATACATCAGATTTCTCATTAAAGCCATAAAAGTTCTTACTCTTGACATACAAAACAGATTACTTGCACTGCTCCACCTCGTTTTTTTCAAGAGAATTCTCAGACAATCATTGTAGGCAGTCTGAAGCTTACATAAGTTAGTTTACTTCTAGGTAACAGTGTATAATGTTTTCATTAGTATTCACTTTTTGTGATGTCGTCTGTAACTGAATGACAGACACTTCGTAATATGAATTCAGGTTGACTGGGACACTTTTTGCCATTGGGATGACTGGGAAAAAGTTTCCAGATCAACTTGAATATATGCCAAATAATGAATGTTTGTTATCAAAATAAATTGTCCAGTTATATCAGTTCATCATTGTATATCCAGGTACACAAGTCACACATGATCAAAAGAACGCATGGAAGAGAATAACAAAAGGTTGCAAAAATCTTTATTAGGCCACTGATTTTGGACATTATTTCTTTAATTTCCAGAGGCCTGACCCAGTTTTAAATTTCCATAAGGTGAGGTAACAGAAGAACAAGAGCAATACATCATTTAAATGGCAGCTGCATGTTTTTAACAATATTTCATTTAATTATTTTCCCTGTTATAGGAAATCAGTATAATCTATTCATTCAGGTGTTCTGAGATGCTTGATTTTATTGTGTAATTGAAAAATGAAACCTTGTGGTGTCAGTGTATCTTTCTTTAATATATACAAACGGAAACCATGAAAAGACAATATAGTTTCAGTAATATTTTCAGCATTTGCCACCAACCGGAAAACCAGAGAATGTTAGTCAGGACAGGTAAGCTATCACATGTATAATCACACCATTACAAAAATATGTCCACACCACATTTATAAAGGCCTCAGTTGTTACATCGCAGGGTACAAAGGAAGGACTGAACTCATTATAAACGATAGCTGAAGGTGTTCTGCTGTTACACGAAGTGTCTCTCATTCAGTTACAGACGACCGCACAAAACGTGCATATACTAATGAAAACATTGTAAACTGTTAACTAGAAGTCAGCCGCGACGCTGAGAATATAGGTACCTTCATGGAATAATCCACTAATGTGCTGAGATACAATGTGAACTAAAATTCTCAGTTGCACATGCAATCGCACATGTCTAGGAAACTCATTAATATTCATATATGCTCCGCCTTCGGAAACCGGAAATCTCAGAAACCGAAAATCTCGTAACACCGTTACACTTTTTTACACTAAAGATTGCAGGCTTGCCTTCCAGTGGCTTTGCTTTTACACAAAATCTATTGTTCTGTCTGTTAAACAGTAATGCGGCACATTTGCTGTTGGTAATGCCGTAAATGAGTCCTACCTGTCGCAACATTCTCTAGTCTGCCTTCTCTTAAAAAATACACTTTTATCAAGCTAAAATCTAAATATAGTTCCCAACGAAATTACTGTTTAGTGTAAAACATGCTGAAGATTAGCGAACAGGCTGTCGATTAATTAAATGATTACCCAATTTGTCATGTGACCGAGCAACATTTTTCTATTTACGGATATGACGTGACAAGCACAGACAAGTGACTTAGGTTTTCTTGCGAAAACCATCCTGACCGCTCTAAAATATAAACGATCATAATAAGCATACCATAGTGAATCAGGGTAAGACAAAAAATTGTTTTGGAAGAAGGACTGATAATGTATTGACACATTATTTAAATGTTAATTAAAAAAAAAAAAAGTTACATGGTGTACCTACCTTTATTCTTTTCAGATTAATTAGCAAACTATAAATAATAATAATCTTGTCATTTGGAAGGAAAAAATGTGTATTAAGAGGCGCAATAAATCCCTGGCAATAAGCCCTGGTAAGACATAAAATGAAGCACATGGTACCACTAAAATATAGCATATAGGCCTACTTTATCTTTTATAAATTAACTCATAATGTTTATTTTGTGGTGTACTGACTGAGACGGATGAGCAGTCCATTATTTTTTTAATGTTTGTTTTGTTATGTTGCAACGAATAATGTTTCCAGTGGCAGTGACCTCTGTGCTAGAAGGCAATGATCCACCATACCATGTTTATTAGCTCAGGCATTTCTCATAATCAAAGTCTGAATTCTGCTTCCACAGCCGTTCTGCTCTCCTTTAGCAGGCTAATTAAACCCTCTATAATTCATCATCAATATGAGGTGTAAAAATGAGAGCAGAAATGATAACGCTGGCCAACTCTCTGTGGGTGGGGAAGTTTTTAGAGCAGTGCTTTAAGGAAAGGAGTGGGAGGTCAGTATGAGAATCCTAACAAAGCCTTCCCAACCTGCTGACCTACAGCTAATGCAACACAACTCTTTCACAGCACAGAACAACCTAATGAAGCACTGTGTAAGTGTGCATGACAAAGGCCAGGTAGATAAAACAGCAGCTAGTAGGGCTGACCACAGCAGAGCACAAAACGAAATACATTGGTCTATTCTGTCAGAGAGAGATGGAGAGGAATGGAGAGAGAGAGAGTCAGCGAAAGCTAGCCTGATTAATGTGTGCTAGCCAAATGTGTTTGGCCAGGTCAGAGAATAGAGCGGGGTTAGGACCTACACACACAGACAAAAATAAACACAAATTAAAAAAAATCTACAAAAACCATTTGAGAAAAATCCGAAGACAATACTTCGTTACTCATACATGATCAAAAGCTAATGTAAAAAAATATTTTTTTAAATGTCTTTTAAATTCACTCAAGTGCAATGTGATTTTGTTTATATATAAATACTGTGTATATACACACTATATTGCCAAAAGTTTACTTGCACATGAACTTTAATGACATCCCATTCTTAATCCGTAAGGTTTAATATGGACTTGGCCCACCCTTTGCAGCTATAACAGCTTCAACTTTTCTGGGAAGGCTTTCCACAAGTGTGTTTATGGGAATTTTTGACCATTCTTTTAGAAGCGCATTTGTGAGGTCAGGCAGTGAGTTCCTTTCACTGGAACTTTCCATCGGATTTCCAGACAATGAAGCTTGATTCGTCACTCCAGAGAACACGTCTCCACTGCTCTAGAGTCCAGTGGCGGCTTGCTTTACACCACTGCATCCGACGCTTTGCATTGCACTTGGTGATGTAAGGCTTGGATGCAGCTGCTCAAACATGCAAACCCATTCCATGAAGCTCTCTACACACTGTTCTTGAGCTAATCTGAAGGCCACACGAAGTATGGAGGTCTGAACTCTACTGACTCTGCAAAAAGTTGTTGACCCAGCCCTGTGATTTTACATGGCCTACCACTTCGTGGCTGAGGTGCTGTTGTTCCCAATTGCTTCCACGTTGTTATGACACCATTAACAGTTGACTGTGGAATATTTAGTAGTGAGGAAATTTCACGAATGGACCTATCACGGTACCACGCTTGAATTCATTGAGCTCCTGAGAGCGACCCATTCTTTCACAAATGTTTGTAGAAGCAGTCTAGGTGCTTAATTGGAACACCTGAATTCAATTATTTGGAGGGGTGTCCCAATACTTTTGGAAATATAGTGTATATATATATTAAACTCATTATCCTATATGTAGGCTTTTCACAGCTGCCAAGCATTACCACATTATGCGCAATTATAATTATTCTACTTTGATTTTCGAAAGTGGCACTTCCTATCAAAACCATATTGCTTTTATAAAACGGTTACCACACAATACAAATATTAAAGCAATATCAATGCAACTTTCATGAAGTAAACTTTCACTTAATGCCTTCCACCAGAGAAAAATAGTCCCTGACCGTGAACAGCAATAGAAGTTACATTATTAGGCCATTAGATGGCAGCAAAGATTGTCTTTATGAGTGTGTCAGTCAGTAGCGAAGATTTTTACATTGAAAAGACTGAATTGTTTTTGAACACGGATCAAGACGTAACTGACAAATGCATTGACTAGTGCTGAAACAGATTTTTTATTATGAACATAGGACTGACCTGAAGAAAAATGCTAAATCTGAATGCAGGTAATAAACTCGCTCACTCGATCTCTTTCTCACAATACTCTTCTACATAATACAGTAAGCTTCAATGAACAATATCAATTGAGAACAAACAGTTTACGTTGCTAAGAGTGGTTGCTAAGGGTGTTGTGTAGTGATACACAGAACCACTAGGTGAAGTTGTCATAGCTGTGTTTTATCGTGAATAAAACACAGCTATTGACCAATCAGAATCAAGGACAGGAACTAACAGTTTTATAATATAGCATATTGACCAATCAGCATCCAGTACCAGAACAATATATTCAATAAACACCCATACAGTATAAACTCACAAGTAGTCAGAATATGTATTTCACATGTATTTCAGCCTGCCTATTTACATTTAAATCTATGTTCTCACTGTTGAATGCTCTCTCACACTCTTCCCAAATGCATATTTACACATGTACACACTCAGCAGGGAAACACTCGTACACGCAAACAAAACCTGAGCCCACATACTCTGCATGCTATGAGATTATCGAAGAGGAAGTGACCTTTATTCGAGGTCAAATAGACAAACTGAGACAGAAAGAGGAGGAGAGAAAGTATGTGTTAAAGTATGATAGAAGTGTTAAAAGGACTTCCGTTGATCTGGCATGGTGAAAGTCTTCAAATATAGCGGTGAATTTAGGTTGACTGGGATACTTTTTCCCAGTCATGTCAATGACAAAACGTGTCCCAATCAACCTGAATTCACCCCAACCCCAAACCAAAAACAACATACTCATGCACACAGTAAATACACCAACTACTAAGGTTGTCCAATGATCAGAGGTATATATGAACACTTAAAACTTGTGACAGAAACCATCCAGCAAGAAGAAAAGATAACACTGATTTACAGACTATTGAATTAGTTCCAGTAATGACAGGGTTTCCTCTGTAGAAATGTAAAATGTTTGGGGGAGGTACACAGGTTTATTTTTGTCCACTTCACAGTAATATTAGGAACACACCTGCTGTGACGAGCCTTTACAAATCACACACACAAACATACAAACTAAAGGACCATGATATGGCTGGAAATAACCAGTATATTACCACCTGTCTGTCTTTCAGATTGCCAATATAGTAGGCGCAATTAAATCTGCAGGCTTTGAGAAAATAATTTATAGAGCTCAGCTAAGGTATATAACACATATCTCTAAAAAGTTACCTTGTGTTTCAATTGCCTTGGAGCAGGATTTTCAGTAATTTTAACACTGTAAAAACGTTTTTTTTTTTTCTTCTTCTTCTTTTTTTTTTCTTCAGATATAACCAAATGCTAATGTGCTGTAAAATCAAATGTGTTTTATAAATTAACACAATTATATTAGTTCTTATTAAACTATAATTACAAATTATTATAAGTATCTTGAATTGGAATTTGAAAACATTTTTTTCTTACTCTTTTAGCCAAAAGATTATTTTTGTTTAAAGCATAAACCTCACAAACATTTGTTTGCTTTATGCTTACAACAAAAAAAAAAAACATAAAATACAAATGGGGTAATAAATAAATAAAAATAAAAAAGACAATTTTGAAAAAACTGAAAAAAAAAAAAATCTTGTTTTTAGGATTTTTAATCCTATTTTACCTTGGAAAAAAATTACATACATTACATACATTCATATGTAATGATATAAAAAGGAATGCATGAACTGATCAAATGTATACAGTACCTTGAATGCAAAAAAAAATCTACCAAAAGCATAAATGAGATGACATGAATAATCATAGCCTACTGTAATTGTGATCGTTAATATCTGATTACTCATTTTCACAGATTCACTAGGCTCCACCTTCAAGCCATCTCAACATTCACCATCTCCTGAGTGTTAATCACCACCAGCTGTAATTGATCACAGCACTCATTTGCACTCACATATAAGTCTACACTCGTCACACAGTTGATGTGTGGTCCTGATTAAGACTACGCAAAGTTTTTATTGCTCCACTTACCTGAAGCGTTTATCTCAAGTGTTGTTCCTCCTCATTGATCCAGTCTCCAAGTTTGCTCTTTTGAACCTGTAAGACAAAGAGACATTACTACTTGTGAATCATCATTGGGCATCACAGGAACTCCACTTCACTGATTTGAATCCCATCTCACAGGTAGGTCTTTCAGGGTTGCCTGGAGAGGGGAGGTATCCAAAGCACAACAGCCAATCACTGGGGTTTCTCAGGGTTCAGTTCTTGGACCCCTCCACTTCTCCATTTACACTACATATACATATCACCATCCCCACTTTTCTCACTGTTGTTGTGCATTTCCAGTTTACTCACACATCATGCAATAAAGCTGTGCTGTTACTTATCATCTGTGAAGTCTGTTTCCATCACCTGCAAACATTTCTGTCAAAAAAATAAATAAATCTTTGTTTAGTATTAGACTAAATGCATAATATGAAATAAATTACTATTTTCTCCATTTAAGGGCGTTAAATTAAATAATCACCAATCTCAGCTGTGAGGCGAAGGCCATAAAATATTTCTGATTTTATATATATTTTTTTTTTTTAGCTTTGGTGTTAATGGCTGTAGAGAGATCACATATCACAGCATAGCTCATGTTGTTTAACCCAGAGGCCATTTAATAAGAGCGCTGCCATAATGAGGCTCGTTAGCACAACAGCATGTTTTCCTCAGGAACCTCCTGATAAATGCAAGCACAAGAAGCTCATATAATGTGAGCATGGGGGTGGCTGCGTGAGTGGGTGCTATAATATGCCCGTTAGCTGATCATTTCTGCTCAAGGTGTGCGTTCGTTTGTGCAAATCTGCGTGTCCGTATGTGAAATGAGAAAACCAATGAGGTCACGCTTGTTCAAGGTCACCCTGAGAAAATCTTCATCCTCATCTAAAGGAAATCAAGACTCATCAACTGTCCTTTACACAGTCACACCAACTGCCACCCAGGATCCTCAGCAGGGGAGAGAATCACTGTGAAAGACAAAAAGAGTGATTGAGAGAGAGAGAGTAAAGGAATAAATCATGAAAAGACAAGTGTATGATTGCTGAAGAAATGTGCAGGGAGGAAATCCCCATGGCAACGCCAGGAAACCACATGCTTTCACCATGGCAACCGAGCCTGGGTAGGAATGCTAATGTCAGGGAGTCTGTTCAGCAAAGGGAGAGAGAAAATGGATAATACTCAATACAGAATATCATGATTTCATAGTTTTACAGCATTCAATATTTAATGTAAATATGAATTTTTTAATTTGTCCCGTATAAGTACTGCTATTTTTGGTCAAAAACATATTGTGTGTTTACATGCAGTTTTCCCCGTTATGGACAATGCATAAGGTCGTATAAATGGCTTAATGTTAAGGTTTTTACATAATCAGATCTTTATAATAAGCCAGTTTTTACCATTATCTGTGTTTTGCCCCCATGTAAATGCACTCATTAATTCCTGTAGTTTTTCACACATGAAGGTCGTATGAAACTTGAAATCTAGGTGAGGGAATCCTCTTTAGTCCTGCATTTGCCCTACATTTGACATGCACGCACACACACATATAAAATCAAACACACAACAGCCCTCCCTTGCCCCAAAATCTCAGTGTCCTAAAAACTATTTGTAGCATTTGCCCACTCCCCTGTCTCTAGTTCAGTACCCCTCTCAACCCCCTTCATCATGACCTCTTTCTTTTTCAGCACACCTTTCTCTCAAAAACATGTTCATTTAAACATACACACATCCTATCTCTCACACAAGACACAAAATACACAAGGTTCATCTTCCTCCCTGAAGACTCCTGCTGAGTACGGCTCAGTGTGCTTCAGTCTCTCTCACAGACATGAGACTACACTGTATGTATTAACCGTTTTATACAGTCTATGGTATTAACAGTCAAAGAACATGGCAATAATATGTGTTACATGGCTCTCTGGAACAGGGCCATTATAGTTAAAGGGATAGTTCACCTAAAAAAATGAAAATTCTGTCATGATTTATTCACCCTCAAGTTGTTCCAAACCTGTATGAGTTTCTTTGTTCTGCTTATATGAAGATATAACCAAACAGATCTCGCCCCCCATTGACTACTATAGTATTTATTTTTCCTACTATGGTAGTAAATGGGGGCGAGATCTGTTTGGTTACTGACATTCTTCCAAATATCTTCCTTTGGAACTACTTGAGGGTGAGTAAATGATGACAGAATTTTCATTTTGGGGTGAACTATCCCTTTAACTAAAACCATAAAAAATGTTTGCTACCTGAAATACAATAAATTATACATTTTTAAAATGTATTTTATTTCTGCTAGTAGCCAAGGACACATCTCTCATTTTCATTTAGTTTATCTTAATGTACTAAAATAACTAAATATAAAACAGAAATAAAAATGAACAAAAACTATATAGCCTAGATATTTTTTAAAAAGAAACAAAAACCTCTAAAAATGACTATTTCAATATAATAATAAAACCTATAATATTATCTCAATTATACTAAAATAACAACTCTGGAATGCCCGATTCTGATTGGTCAGTCGGTGCAATCTGTGCCAAATATTTTTGTAAATGGCCGTTAAACTGTATCATCAACCATACGGCTCCTATAGCACTCATAGAATAAAATCATTTCAACTCAAACCAATGTTTTATGTTCATTTATTAATTATTTGGTAAGTAGCCATGTAATAAGAGGGACAGTGTACAGTCAGATCAATATCATAAAATAAATCTCAACAGAGTGATAAAAATCTAGCCTAAAACAAGATAATGACTGTACATTTCAGTCTGTTCATTTCTTCAGCCAATCCGGGCGTTAAACATGCATCTTAATAATTTGCCACTAATCACTTCTTTAATTAAAGTCTCTACCTCTGAGGATTTGGGTTTTGAATTGAGATTTTATCCTGGGGACTAAGCCTCCTTTATTGCTCTGTAATTAGAGAGCCTAGTTATGCTTCATTGGCCTTTTGAGAGATTGTTTTTAAATAGTTCTTTTTGAGGAGTTGAACAAAAAAAACTTTTTGTTTTCACTTTGAGACCTAACATTAAAATTTTCTGATAGTGTAGACACATGCTAAATAGACTGGTATACATGTACATTAGAATAACATGTTAATTTACTTGTACACCACACTTTTTCTTTCTCTCATTAGAATCTTTAGAGGACGAATAAAATGTAAGTGATGTCACCCCACTGAGTTTTACAAAACAGTGCTCTCACTGGTGGACAGCTGATTTTCTTACTAAATGCAGCGTTCCAACAGTGACGCCAAGTGGCCAAACAGAGGATTGTATGTATGAATGTGCATGTGTGTAATAAACAGACTGAAAAAGAAAAAATAAATAAATTGGTGTACATGTATCGCAAACTAACTATACGTGCAGCACATTTAGTGTCCTTAATATCATTGAGTTTGTTTGTTATATATTGGAAAGTTTATGGAATTAAAAAAACACTAACACTGATTAAGTTTAAAGTCTGTTGCATTGGATACTCTGTCTTTTAGGACAACTTATAGATTAAAAAGAGAAAATGTTTTCCTGAACACACTACCAGCGATTCTGTAGTAACGAACATCTGTAATAGAGGGAAAACGTGGGAAAATCACTATTCCCTACCTGTCTTGCACAATATTAAAACCAAACCACTGCGCACGCGCACGCGCAGGACAGACGTATCCTCCCGCTCCTAACCGCCCTACCTTCTGATTGGTTAGTTTGAAATCCACCAAGAACACCGATTGGCTGCTTTTGAATTACGTCTAAGCGGCCGGTTTGAATCAAGGAACTCGCAGTTTAGCGAGATAGAACATCCGCACGCTTTTTTCCTTCTTCATCAAAACTTTATCAAGATATCCGAAGAAAATAGGAGGGTTTGGATATTCATTCAGATTAGATATACTTACATAAAAGGTGAGTTTTTAAATATATGAAGGTGATTGCCTGTTATCAGTCTTAATCCTGGTCGTTGAACGTTTTAAAGTTGCTAAGGGCCCACTGGGCAAAAAACTACTTACTACTTCAATATGCAGTTTATACTTGAAAATAATCTTTTGGATGAAGTGATTCACAAATATAGGTCTTAAATAAAAGCAGATCACGGTCTTTATCGCGTTTCCCTTGGTTTTAACACTTGTTTCCGCATTTTGATTTAACTTGGCCATTTGCAAAACAAGGTTATAAAAATGGGACTTAGTGTTTTTATAATCACAAAATTATGGCTCTTCAGAAATGTCACTGTATGTCATGATTATATTCGTGATGTCAAGGCTGACAGTTGTAATGAAAGATCAGAAATGTGTTCAGTCAGTCTTTTACCTCATATTTGTTTATGTATATAAATAAATACATTAGATACTGTATTAAAATAAATGACAAGTTTGTCTGCCACACTAGCTTTTTAAGGCGAGTTCTTTTTGGTATAGAGTAATCAGTAGAGTAATTGCACATATATGCTGTCATAAATTGACTTTTTTCCAATCCCTTGTGTTTCCTCAGAAAGAGTGTTAAGGAAAAATGGATGATTATCTGAAGATAGAGAAAATTGGTGAAGGTAAGATGAATCTTTTTTTTTTCCTTCAGTATTTGAGATGTATACGACCATTTACATTAGCTGACTATTGTTCTCTAGCCTCTCTCTCAATGTGCAGAGTTTGTTTCAAGGCAGAATATGAGATTACATGAAAGTTCCTGGTAATTTTTTCTGTAGAGATGTCTAATAGAAATCCATGTATGTATGTGTTTTAATTAGGTACGTATGGTGTGGTATATAAGGGCAGGAATAAAACCACTGGACAGGTGGTGGCTATGAAGAAGATCCGCCTTGAGAGTGAGGAGGAGGGGGTGCCCAGCACTGCTGTCAGAGAAATCTCTCTCCTCAAGGAGCTTCAGCACCCAAATGTTGTACGGTATGAGACAGAGATTTCATGACACCTGCACAAAACAAAAACAAAACGTCAAAGTTTTAGCTTAAAGAATCTCTCTCTCTCTCTCTCTCTCTCTCTCTCAAAAATGAGAGAGTAGTGAGTTTTTGCTTCTTAACAGTCTATTGCAAAACATATAGGTTAATGTTTTGTTGATTTATGTTTGTTTATATGTAGTGACATTTCATGTTTCCTGCTGACTTTAACTGTGCTTTGTAATGAATCGAGTTGTCCTAGCCAACAAAACACACCAGTGTTCAGAGTTAATGTTGTGAAATATTACAAACTTATTTATTTTAATATTTAAAAAAAAAAAAGCCATTTATTTCTATAATGACAGCAGAATTTTCAGCAGTCATCATTGCTCCAGTCTTTAGTCTCACATGATCCTTCAGAAAATATTCTAATATGATGATTTGGAGCTAAAGAAACATTTATCAATGTTGAAAACATTTGTACTGCTTAACTTTTTTTATTTGGAAACCTATTGTAACATATCTTTATTGTCACTTTTTAATAATTGTGTCATTGCTGCATAATAGTATTAATTTATTTTTTTTAAATTACTGACCGCAATTTTTTTTAATGGTAGCATATACTAAAACATCTATTGTACAAATACTTTACATTTGTAAACTATGTAAATCGTAATATAATAGGGAAAATAAAAATCATATATATATATATATCCACAATTCACAAATTGCTCAAACAGCTGCTTTAAAAATATATGGTTTCCTGCCTCATTCCTACTTTATGTATGTACTCACCTCTCACCCTTTTTTTTTCCCTCTGTTCCCTTTTTCACAGCCTGTTGGATGTGCTGATGCAGGAGTCAAAGTTATACTTGGTGTTTGAGTTTCTGTCCATGGATCTGAAGAAGTATTTGGACTCCATCCCATCTGGCCAGTTCATGGAGCCCATGCTGGTTAAGGTGCATTAAATAGTGTATAACGTGTTCACATGATTACTGTCACTCTTTTGCTTTGCTTATTTCATTAATAAATGGTGCAGAATCTTAAATATTTCTTTGCCATTTATGTCCCAACTTATATATACACACACACATATATATATATATATATATATATATATATATATATATATATATATATATATATATATATATATATTACACAAACACGCACACAACCAGTCAAAAGTTTGGAAACAGTAAGATTTTTAATGTTTTTAAAAGAAGTTTCGTCTGCTCACCAAGGCTGCATTTATTTAATTAAAAATACAGTAAAAACAGTAATATTGTGAAATATTATTACAATTTAAAATAACTTTTCTATTTGAATATATTTTATAAAGTAATTTATTCCTGTGATGGCAAAGCTGAATTTTCAGCATCATTCAGTATTCAGTGTCACATGATCCTTCAGAAATAATTTTTACCGTATTTTTAATTAAATAAATGCAGTTTTGGTGAGCATAAGAGACTTCTTTCAAAGACGTTTAAAAAAAAATCCCACCTACCCCAAACTTTTGAACGATAATGTATGTTCAACACTATACAGATTATTTTTTCACATTCAAATGGATAAATTCTACTAATTCTCCTCAGGGTTTTATATTGATTTACTTCTGGATTGTACAGTAGGTCCTAAGTATAGAGTCTGTACCTGGAAGTAACTGTAACTTTGTGTGTCCTCTTTGTAGAGTTACCTGTATCAGATCCTCGAGGGGATTCTGTTCTGCCACTGTCGCAGAGTTCTGCATCGTGACCTAAAGCCCCAGAACCTGCTGATTGATAATAAAGGTGTGATTAAGCTTGCAGACTTCGGGCTTGCACGTGCCTTTGGAGTCCCAGTCAGAGTGTACACACATGAGGTACATATACGCATCCTATCTCAGAGTAACAGCAATTTCTCCCCGCTCAAGGCATTCTGTTATCAATGAGGCTGACATGCTTCTACTTACTGTTTGATTGCACAGGTGGTAACTCTGTGGTACAGAGCTCCTGAAGTCTTGCTGGGGGCTTCACGTTATTCCACACCCGTAGACGTCTGGAGTATTGGTACCATCTTTGCTGAACTTGCCACCAAGAAACCACTCTTCCATGGAGACTCAGAAATAGACCAGCTTTTCAGGATCTTTAGGTAGGCCTATACCAGGAGTGTCCAAACTCAGTCCTGGAGGGGCCACTGTGTTGCAGAGTTTAGCTCCAACTCGCTTTAACACACTTGACTGCAAGTTTCTAGTAAGACTTTGATTAGTTTGTTCGGGTGTGTTTAATTGGGGTTGGAGCTGATCTCTTCAAGACAGTGGCCCTCCAGAAGCAGGCTTGGACACCCCTGGCCTATACAGACTTCTGGAACAACGATGATGACATTTTTATATCCTGTTGAGTTTTCACAAAATAATGTGTAAAATGGCTAATTAGGGCTGTGCTAATTGCTAACAAATTGAATTTTAATGAATGTCTGTGCATTGCAGTTATCAGCAGGGCATTTATGGTGATGCCTGTAGTTGCATTTACACTTTAAATTTAAAATCTTAGGGTCAGTATCCCACCCATGACACAGTATTTAAAATAGTTGATGGAAAAGGTTAGGAATGTGCATGTGTGTGAATATATTGGTTCCATTGATTTAATTTCTTTCTTTTTTTTTTATGTACCTGTGCTAGTAAATATTGGATATTTAATTGTACTTGCTCTTTTTCTTCTATTTTTACTTTTATTTAGATTGTATGCTGTCATAACTGTCACTAAATGGTTTAGAAAGAAAACTGATAAATGTTTGTTTTGAGATTACATCTATTTTCATACTGTACATTGTGTAAATTAACTTAGACATTTGATTTTTAAGTATTTAAATATTGACAGTAACAAACATTCACACTTATTGTTCAAAAGTTTGGGGTAGGCAAAAAAAATCTATGCTCTTATTTGTAAATACAGTAATATTTTGAAGTTTTTAAATTATGGTTTTCTAAGTTAAGGTATTTTAATGTAATTTCTCTGGCAAAGCTGAAATTACTCGTCTTCACGGTCACATGATTCAACAGAAATTCTAATTTAATATGCTGATTTGATGTTCAAGAAATATTTCTTAATATCAATGTTTTTTTCAGGATTCTTTGAATAGAAAGTTCAAAAGACCAGCATTTATTTGAAATAGAAATGTTTTTAATATTATAAATGTCTTTATTCTCACTTTTGATTAATTTAGTCCTTGCTGGATAAAAAAGAAAGAAAGAAAAAACTTGCATCAATCAGTATATTAATATTGAGTCATCCAGAGATAAAGTGTGCTGCTTCAATACTGTGAAGATGCTACAACCAGCTACTGGCATTCAAATGAGACATGACTTTTATAGGTTTTTGTTTTGTTTTTTGTTTTTATTATTAATATTGGGAATGTATATTTTGCACTGAACATTTTTTTTGTTTGTTTGTTTTTCTGTGGTTTGTTTGTGTTCAGGACTCTGGGAACCCCTAACAATGAGGTCTGGCCAGAAGTTGAGTCACTACCAGATTATAAGAATACCTTTCCAAAATGGAAACCTGGGAATCTGGCCAACACAGTGAAAAACCTAGACAAGAATGGAATCGACCTGCTCATGGTAAGAGGGCGTCATGACATACTGGTGTCCTACTTATCTGTTTGGGTTTATCTCCCTTTCTCTCATCACATGAATATTTTTGTCTCTTTTGTTTAGAAAATGCTTATTTATGACCCTCCTAAGAGGATTTCGGCACGGCAAGCGATGACACACCCGTATTTTGACGATTTGGATAAGAGCAGTCTTCCAGCCAGTAACCTCAAGATATAGACACCTCAGATCTTATACCCCTTTCTATGCACACGTACACATCTATACTAAAGCAATGTGAGCTTAGGGGTCATAATGAATCTGACTCTAGACTTCTGGGAGTCCAGAATGCCTGGAGATGTAGATTTACTACTCCAATCTGCAGTAATGCAATCTTTCGACATGCAATAATTAACCTTAAGTTTGTTCGTTTGTTTATTGGGTGGTTTTTCTACTTTTGTTTGTCAGTTTTTGTATGTCTTTTTCCTATCCTGTTTTATATGTTGCATAAAAAACCTGTTTGTAAATAAAACTAACATTTTTTTTTTTTTTTTTTTTTTTTTTTTTGTGGACCTGAAACATATTACAAGAATAAACTAAGGTGTTCTCAATAAAGAGCACTTGTAGGATCCCATCATGGACTGATGTCTTCTGTTTTCAAGTACATTTTGAGTACAAATAAAACATTTTTTAATGCATTGACATCTCAGACAGCGTGCAAACACAGAATTGGGTTCTTTGGCGTCGCCTTGCGTTTGAAGGACACAAAATCATCTCAAAATACCTGTCTCGGCAAGTACTTTGCAAACACGTTTTGTCAGTTATGTCTTAAGTGAACGTAAACAGTTGAGAAAGAAAGTGGATGTGTATCATTTTGGATCTGTGCATTAGGTGACAGAATCCTATAAATACCTGTTACTGTCTGGGTCATTAAAGGGTTAGTTCACCCAAAAATGAAAATTCTGTCATTAATTACTCACCCTCATGTCATTCCGCACACGTGAACCCTTCATTCATCTTCGGAACACAAATTTAAGATATTTTTTATAAAATCTGGGCTTTTACAATGCCCAGAAAGCAACTAAACATTTAAAACAGTGGTTCAACCTTGATATTATAAACCGACTAGAATACTTTTTGTGTACCAAAAATAACAAAATAGTGACTTTATTCCACAATATCTAGTGATGGGCGATTTCAAAACACTGCTTCGTGAAGCTTAACAAATCATTTGTTTCGAATCAGTGGTTCGGATCGTGTATCAAACTGCCAGAATCGCGTGAACTATTGAAGTTTCAAAACGCTTATGATGTAACGAAGCCTCGTTTACTGAAATCATGGGATTTTGCTGCTCTGAACCACTGATTCGAAACAAATGATTTGTAAAGCTTTTAAGCTTCATGAAGCAGTGTTTTGAAATCGCCCATCACTAGATATTGTGGAATAAAGTCGCTATTTTGTTATTTTTGGTGCACAAAAAGTGTTCTCGTCGCTTTATAATATTAAGGTTTAACCACTGTAGTCACATGAACTGTTTTAAATATGTTTTTAGTAGCTTTCTGGGCATTGTAAAAGGGAGTGTTATTGCTGGCGATGCAGGCCTCACTGAGCCATCAGATTTTATTAAAAAATATCTTAATTTGTGTTCTGAAGATGAACGAAAGTCTTACGGGTGTAGAACGACATGAGGGTAATTAATTAATGACAGAATTTTCATTTTTGGGGTGAACTAACCCTTTAATGTTAGTCAAACAACAAAACAGCACAAAGATTAATCTACATTTAATTTAGACTGAACACTAGGCAGCTTAATTTTACACTTAATTATTACATTTCTGTGACTGAATATTAATGTTATACCTAATCTTAGACCTTCTGTTAATTTTTTGGATCAGCAAAAAACAATGCTATCCGTGACTCAAAAACCATAATAGGATTTGAACCATGAGTGTTTTGATTCATTGCATTCCTAATTGCTGTTCATGCAACTGGCATTGCTAACGTAATGCTGTACTGTTATAGCTATCGGAACATGAATAACCAGTAAGTGAAAAAATATTTCAATTTATTTCCCCTCTGTCCATAAAAAGTACAGAGACAGTTGCTGAGGGTGTGAAAAAAAAAATCCAAACTTGTGCTTTTTATTCACGTAAATGAAGATGGCTATGAAATCTGCTCGTTATTACTATTACTATTGTTTTCTAACTTCTCCATTGTAGTTTTGTGACTCAGGTCTTTTAAGAACATCTTGACCTCAGTTTTTGATGTGCAACACTCTTTGATCATCAGTAAGGAACCAGTGTTCTGCAGTGCAGTCAAAATCAAGCACTGAAAAACAAACACTCCACCCATTCATTTTTCTTTCAGCATGAAAGCATACTATTCTCTTGCTTTTTGGGTTTTCCAGTAAATTTCCAATTGTGTGGGCCAAAAACAAATATGGAGGGAAAAGCGTTTGGTAATATTCCCTCATGATATGATCTTTTTATCTCTGTGTCTCATCTGTAAACAGTTGAATACCAGCAGCTTCACTACAGATCACATCATGTTCCATGTAATGTTAATGTTTTTCTGAAATAGATAGTTTCTTTGTTTAAACAGTGATTGAGTGTTTAAGAGAAATCTTTCTTTACACGCTCCAAAGATATCACTCCAAATGTCACTGCACAGCAAGCTCCAAATGACTGTGTACATGAACCTATCCCCTTTTTTCATAACTTTGGACACAAAGAAATAAAACGTTTCTAACCAGTTTCTTCTTCAGCTCCTGATTGTACCATGTTAAATAAATAAATAAGCTTATTATCATGTCTTAATATCAGATATACTCTTTGAAACAGATGTATTTGTGTATTGTCAGTATGTTTATAGTAATTTAAGTCAGTCACATTGGCATTTTAGACTTTTCTAAGAGCTCTGCAATGTAATGATTAACAAAGAGTGCTATAGAGAAAAATAACTCACACTTGTAATGAATATTTATGAGGTTGAGAGCAGACAGTAGTCCACACTGTACTGTATAGCCTTTTCAATTCACAACAACAAAACCCTTGTGCATTTATTCCTCAAATTATTGGCACTTTTTGAATGAAAATGCAAGGGTACTTTTGAAGACTTAAAAAGTCTTAAATATTCTTTGCTGAGTTTTTTAAGGTCCATTTTAATTAAATGTTTGTCATCTGATTGATCAGTCAGGTGTATCAATTATGCAAAATGATTTTAAAATTATGTGTAAAAGGCGTTGCTTTGTTATGAGATAGAATGTCCGGAAATTCATTGTTGTCATTCAGAGTAACAATATAAAGGGACCATTTTGGATCAAGTCATGTGGTCAATATCATGTGACATTATTCAGACACCTGCAAAGGACCACATGGTCGTGAAGCAAAGTAACTAACTCTCTTTTAACTATTTGAAAAATAGTTTTAACTTGCTCATACACATGTCCTGAAACATCAGGTCATTTGGTACAACCGCTATAAAAAAAAAAAAAACTTGTTTAGCAAAACACAAAATGTTTTGCTAGATATCAGCCTGTTAGCATTGTTTATAAATATCATTCGGTATAACCAAAATTGTCATTTGGTAAAACTGAAATTTTGGTTAAACCAAATGACTTTGCTTTTGTCATTTTTTACAAGATTTGTAAAAAATTTGTTACCAAAATTGTCAATTGTTTATAGAAACCACAAAATCTCATTAACACTTATAATTAATTTTGACGTTTTTTTTTTATCTCCATTATGTTTTTTTACAGTTTTAAAAACCTTATTCATCAATGACCCACATATTCTTTTATTGGTTTGAACTATTGTTTATTATCTAAAGACATTGTTTTAAACCAGTTCAGAACATTGAAAATCATCAAAAGGCTATAAAATATAAATACATTTTATTTTATTTTGTTATTTTATTAAAAATGTATAAAACATTTTACATTCCATTCCATTCCATAGAGATAACCTGTTGAGATTGTTGTTTAGCAAATGTGTCCACAGGTTAATATTTTGCCAAGAGCCCAACAGAACTGTGTTGATCTACTGTGAATCAAAGGTTACAGTACAGGTCTCCGTGTAACAGGGATTTCTTTACATAAATACATATACACACGTATAGTATGTCAAACTGTCATGGTCATCCATATAAATCTAACTTTCTTTGTTGGTATCCTGTTCTATTTTGGCTGTTTCCTGTTTCCCCTGCTGGATAAGAATAGAAAACACTGTTCTCTCATGAAATGTTTAATTAACTAATGTGTTTTCCTGCTTTGGGGATTTGTGTATGTTTTAGAAACAATCTGATGATATAAACACCAACCTAGTATGTGTACTTTGAAGACACACAGGAAACTCAAGAGATACTGTGTGATGGTATGCCTCATTTCCCCCCATAATTTTAAAATAGCCATAAAAACCCAAAGGTCAGATATCCAGCATAAATCATCCCACATACATAAACATGGAGAATCCAGCTGGACACAAACTGGACAAAATATTTTAATAGGTTCACAAGCAGATATTACTAAACACATGCTGGTTACTGCTGTGTTCATGTGCTGTAACTATCTCTGGTTAAACTGTAGGGTACTTTGAAAGGCTGATCTAGGAACTGTTGTAAAGCAACTAAATGCTCTCCACTAGAAGGCCAGTAATCTCTGCCTGAGTGACTCAAAGAGTCTGGTATCAGAGAGTCATATCTGAATGCCCAGTAGGAGAGTAATCATGCTTGAGCAGAACCCTTTAAACACACATGTATGCAACCAATAAATGTGTATCTGCCTCTTTGAATTCACACACACGCACACACACAAAAAAGAGTTCTCTTACTGTTTTTGAGTCAGAGAATCTTATTTGACTGGTATACAAACATTGTAAAACACTAAGAAAGCTCAATAAAAGTAATATTTTAAAATTAGGAAGCAAAGAATGAGTGCCATAATCTAAAATCTACTATTGGTCCAGGTTTGGTTGTACATAACATATTCAAACATATTCAATAACTGTTGTCACCCATAAATATGTTTTTAAGCAGGGGTTTTCAAACTTTTTAGATGCCATGGACCCCTAAATATAATTGCCCTGGTGCGAGGGCCCCCATCCTAAAAAGAGCTATAAAAAGACCTAAAAAGCTATATATTTTCATGTAAAAAAAAAGACCAAATTTATACTGTAAAAAATTACTATTATATATATGTTTTTTCCTACTTTACTGTTTGATGTATAACAACATTTAAAATATTTACAATTAATTAACATTTAAATTAAACTTATTTTAATTTGATGTACTAAAATTGGAAAAAATGAAAAAAATACAGACCATAACTAATGAAAATGACAAAAACTTTAAAATGGAAATCGAAAACATAAAAATAAAAACTAATTCAAAATATCATTCCCCCATTTGTTTTTTGATTTAATATTAAAAACAGAAAAAAAAAAAAAAAAGATTTCTGCTTGATTCTTTATTTTTTACGTTCAGGAGTAGAAAATGAATAAACAGCTTGAATATTCAATCTTTACATGTGGGGGGGAATGAAACACCCCTTTCCACTATTTGGTCAACCAAAGATCAAAACTCCCATTGTCAGTTGTTCCTCAGTATCTGTTCCTGCGGAATAGAATAACAGTCCTCTGGGTGTAAACAAGGCCTTGCATTTGATAGATCGGATCACAAGTGGACACAACGCTAAATGCAGATGTAAACAGGGTCTAAAATGTTTTGATCCACTTCCAGAGGTAGCCAAAAACGCATTCAACCAGATTGCTTTCACAGTGTAAATGTTAATGTGGTCGAATGCGTTCGAACAGCCACAAAAGCGAGAAGGGTCTGTCTACGTCACACCTCTGCAAGTTACGCTTCCCGCAAAGAAACAAACATAGATGTCATCGAATAAAATGTTTTTTAGGGGTTACTTATATTGCTTTCGGATCTTATGAAGTATGAAATAACAGCTATTAGTAAAAATAAATTATACAATCAAATGATCAATGATACTAAAATAACACTGTCTAGCACTGGTTTGTGGCCCCCTGGGGTTTAAAAACACCTGGTATAAGCAAACCATCAAGCACAGTTAATAGAATGCATTAGTACATTAAAGAAGTTAAATGTTCATTTTAAACTTCTTTTCTTTTTTTCCCCTCAGACTGAGGGAGAGGTAGATGATGATGATGGTGGTGGTGGTGGTCTAAAGTCTTGACAGATGACAATGAGCCTGTAGAGGTTGAGGACGACCACTAGGAAGTTCTTGATAGCAAAGAAGACCAACATCTGGTGGAACACATCAAAGAATGTCATCACAATAAGACGCACCACAAGAAAGGGCCCATCCTGGATAAACAAACTCTCCACGATGTTCCAAATATCTGTACTGTGTCTTGACAAGAGCAAGTTGCAACAGCCTTCTCCAGCCTTGGGTTCATCTGGGTTCTGCGGCCGAGATGTAACGACTGTAATATACATGAAAGAGAGAAACAAGAGCTGTTTCAATCCTATAAAAAAAAAAAAAAGTTTCCACAAAATACTTAGCAGCACAACTGTTTTCAACAATAAGAAGAAATTTTATTTGAGCACCAAATCAGCTTATTAGAATGATTTCTGAAGGATCATGTGACACTGAAGACTGCAGTAATGACTGCTGAAAATTCAGCGTTGCCAACACAGGAATAAATTACATTTTAAAATACATGAAAAAAGAAAACTTGGTGGAAATGCTCCTACTAGCCAAGTTTAGACAGTGTTGTAGCAGTAATTTGGTCATCATGTTTTGTATGTAGTTCATGTTGTCACAATTTCAATAAAAAGTTACTATGTAAAAATATTTATTTTAAGTAAAGTATAAGTTGCTTTTACTAGAGTTTAAATGGTGGTCTCTTCAGTTTTGGCAAAGGGCCACTATAACAGTCTGACTGCAGAGCATTTTGCTTGAAATCAATGACTATACATTTTTACCCTTTTTTTCTTTTAATCCATTATGTGTTTGGAAAAGAAAGTTATGTGCCTTTCTGGGTGTTTTTAGAAAACAAAAAAACAAAATATATTTGATTTTACTGACACATTTTAAAGAGCAGTTGAGCATTGTAAATGAAAAGTCAGTTGCGCTTAAGGAAAAGGGTTCAAAAAATCCAAGAAAATCCACCCTTTCTTCTTTCTATGGGGTTTGGTAATAAATATGTACTATAGCTGCCAAAACTCTCATTCCTCAAAGGGAAACACACATAGAGCATACCTAAACTAAAACACATGCTGTTGATCTACAAATGACTAAAGCGCTGTTACACTACTCTGAGTTGCAACCCAAACCTCTAGTTTGTGTGAGATCCAAGGGTAAGAAAAATACTTTTGATGGAGCAGGATGAAAGATTCATGATATCTGAGCTTCAAACTGAACTTACACAGGACAGCAGGGTTCTCATCTAGTCACTTGAGGGATCCTGAACCATTTTATAATGGCAATAGCTGTAAATATCTGTGACGTTTGATGGTGGGATGTTAAAGAAGCACATGTTAACACAGTTAAACATGTTATCACAAACCTGCCAGGTGCAAAGGAAACTGCAACATACTCCACGTCCACACTGCCAAGATTATATACACCAGCTGATGGTCGTTCTCCCTATAACACAAAGTGAAAAATGTGTCATGCAGATTTGCACAAAATAATAATAATAATTCTCAACAATTAACTCTGAATATCCAACAGCCCTGTTCTCAGGAAACAGGTCATTTAAGTTCACATGACTACTGATATCACTGACAGGAAAAAACAAAGATCCTTAATGTAGTCATATATGATTGATAATAAAAAAAGGTATTTAGTGCGTAATGCAAAAGAAAAAAAATACTTTTATAAAGTTTTTTTTTTTTTTTATCAGCAGCAGCTGACTTACATGTCATCCTAAAACTTTATGTGGATTAAATATAAATACATAAAAACAAATAAATAAAATATAATACTTTGTCCCCCCCCCCCCAATTTTGAATGTAACAGGGTTGACATCAGTGCCTTGAATTTGACGCAAGAACTATTGGCAACTAGTGTAAGAGTTTGAAAAAGAAATGTCACTGTTTTTTTGTTTTGTTTTTTGCCCAGTAATTATGTACAATTTGTGATGAGTGATGTATGAGAAATATGATTTACTAAATGTTATATATAACCGTTTCAAATGAAACAATTAAAAAATTGCTTATCTTTTAAGGCACAAATGGCACCAGAGAATGGACCGGACAAATAATTATCACTCAAATCCAGAAATACAGCATTGAGCACACAATGCACCCAACATCCATTTTAATAACATTTTAATATACTTTAAAATGTAATTTATTGTTATTAAGGCAAAGCTGAATTTACAGCAGCCATTACTTCAGTCTTCAGTGTCACATGATCCTTCAAAATTCATTCTAATATGCTGATTTGATGCTCAAAAACATTTCTTATTGTTATAATTACAGTTGAAAACAGTTGAAAGTGTTTAATATTTTTGTGGAAACTGATATTTTTTTCAGGATTCTTTGATGAATAGGAACTTCAAAAGAACAGTCTGAAATAGAAATATCTGGGAAATATTCATTTTTAATTCATGTTAACTACAGTAGTTAACTAATGAAATCTTATTGTAAAGTGTTACCAATATTTGTAACATTATAAATGTCTTTGCTGTCATTTTTGATAAATTCAATACATCCTTGCTGAATTAAAGTATTAACTTCTTTAAAAAAAACTACATTTGAATGGTAGTGCACCTCAACAATAGTATATGAACTGGCATTCAATTAAGCTTTTGTCTATTGACTAAGAACAGAAAGTACCCACTTGACATCAGAGAGTGTTTCGCTAGTGAATTCCAGAATGTCTGCTGCTGTGCCAACGAAGATCAGCAAAAGCTGTGACAGCTCGTCACGCGTTACTCCTCCCCCTAGTGGGAGGAGCCACTTTCCAAGAATGAGAAGAATAAGCAGAACTTGATGAAGACCGAGAATCCAGTCATTCGGACAGACGGAGGTGAGCATGTGCTCCAGGTGCTGAAAGACACAACACAACATTATTGTCACGTTTTGTCTGTGTTTGAGTTGGGTTTCACTGTTTCTAGATCAGTTTCCTTTGTCTGTGTTCATTTGTTACCATGGTTTTTGATTTGCCCTCATGTGTCACACCTGTGTTTAACTAATTACAAGGTTTCGTCCCTAGTGTTTATCCATTTTTATATAGCCCTCATTTTCAGTTAGTCTCTGTCAGATCTCATCTAATATATGTGGTTGTGGTTTATTATCTTGCAATTCTGAGTAGTGTTATTTTGAGTTTAAAACTGCTTGCAAATAGATCCTGCATTTATTTTCTGTACAGATATTTATATAAATTGCTAAATACTTCACACCACTGAAAATACAGTGAATCAGTTCCAAGAAACAGAACTTAATCTCACATGGGTATGAATCATATTATTAAAAACAAGGCTTCAGCATTTTGGCACTTACATTCAGACTGCAAATTACTTTGGAAAAAAGCATCAGCTAAATGGATCATTTATGTTTTGTAATATAAGATTAGATTCTTCTAAGATTCTTCTCTTAGATTCTTCTAAAAGAAGGAAGAGAAAAGATTAAGTTTTCCTGGTCTCTGGACCCGCAGAGAGTAGATAATAAGGTCCAATAATAATAATATCTCATCATAGGATTAGAGGCAGAATGAATAACCAGTATAATAAAGAGTTCTTACTAGAGCCTTTAAATTCCCATAAATGTCAACATGCATTTTGGACGTCCTCCATGAAACATAACAATGGCAATGCTTTAAAGAACTCCCGCCAAAACCTGGGATGGCTGGGGTGTACATGTTAGTGATATATCATGATTTCTTCTATTTAAATCTGAAGTAATGTTATATTTTAATTCTATAAAAAAGACAGAGGAAGTGAAAGAAAAGACAATGGGATCCATTTTGAATTCTGCAATCTGAGGAAAACTGTCACAAACTGGAAGCACATGTGATAGATTACGGTAATTTCATTAGTCATATTTTTCCAGTATTACAATAAACCATGAATTAAAAACCTAAATGAACAAACACATAATAAGTATCTAGATTACCTTTAGAGTTTCATTAACCATAGTGCCATTTGAAGGCAATATGCTCTTGACATTATCCCAAGAGTCCAGTTTCCTACACTGCCAGACACAAAAATTAGAGTTTAATGAGAGGAGAAAGACACTCAGAATATCATATTATATTAAATATGAGCATAATAAAGCTACAATGACTTCACAACAACATATATACAGGGACAGTCCTACTACAAATGAAAAAAATAAAAGAAGATATTTTGAAGAATGTTGATAACCAAACAGTTTTTGGTTCTCATTGACTTTTAATATATGAATGAAAAAAATCAAATAGAAGTAAATGGGAACTGAAACTTATCATCATTCTTCAAAATATCTTCTTTCGTGTTTAGCAGGAAAAAGGGTTGGAACGACATGAGAATGAGTTAATGATGAAAGATTTTTCATTTTGGGGACATTTGTTGTCCTCACTCAAAAATTAATCAGAATCAGAATAAGAATGTGAATAAAATAGCATGTTGGTTATTGCACATGTTTAGGATTTTCTCAAAAAACATCTTTTGCACATAAAGAAAGTCATACATGGCTGGATCAATATGAGAGAGAATAAACAATGCCAGATTTTTTAAAAATTTTTTTAAAGTGAAAAACACGTCAAAATTTCACTGAAAGAATCTTTATAGAATAATACCTGAGGGTCACTAGCTTTGTTTTTCTGATGATGCAACTCTAGAATCCATATGGACGGAATAATACTGATGAGGAACAATAGGATAGCTGGAGAAAACCTGAAAGATGACCGAAGATGGTTGCATCATTGTTACGGAACATACACAAATACACTTACAGAAAATTAACTGGGATGATGTTATCTATTGCGTCTATTGTATACGTTTCTTTCAAGTGAACTAAGGTTAAGGTCATTGCTGAAGACCACTCAGATTTTACTAGACTAGCGTTAATTTAATTTAAATCTATGACGAAAACACATGACCAACTAAAAGAGGGATTCTTGTTTTACCAGTTTTCATGATGTAGAGAGTGTTCATTTATATGATAAATAGCCTATTATAAATCAGTACACTAGATGAGGTCAAATAAACCATGTGTATAGGTTGACGTTCTCTTGATTTGTGCTTAGGTGAAAGTGCATTAATTCTGATAAAATGTAAAAATAAATTTCTCAAATGACAACAATCGTTGTGCTTATAATTTTAAGCAAAATAATTGTGATTATCAAATTATGCAGCATGACGAAAACAGTAACACTTTAGAATACTGTTCTGTCATTACTGAATAACTACACAGGAACAAACACACTATTAACATTCTAGTTACTACTATTAACTAGATAGATAGAAACTCTGATTAACAAATTAGTAATAGTGCTCAGTTGAATGTTGCATTTGGATCGCTAACCTTAGAGTCTTGGAGCAGTTTGTGACAAATAGATTGTTAATATACACTTTTTTTTACACTTGTTTTATACTTTCTTTGTACGTTGAATACGGAAGGCGGTCTGGTGGAAGCTAGATATTTTACTTCATAACTTAGATATGGATATATATTTTTTACACAAACGCATCGCTTCGCTTCAGAAAGCCTTTATTAACCCCCCAGAGCCGTGTGGAATACACGTTTATGATGGATGAATGTGGATGGAAGCACTTTCAAGAGGCTCATACTCGTTGATCCCGCTCACTGCCATTATAAAGCTTGGATGCGTAATTTATTAAAATATCTCCAAGATTGTTTATCAGAATGAAGAAAGTCATATACACCTAGGATAGCTTGAGGGTGAGTAAAGACACTACTGGTGTGCATCTTGAGACAAAACAATGGCACTGACATATTTTAAGATAAAACAGCTCAAACATTCATTTTAGTCTGGGACTAGGCTTAAGCCTTGTCTATGAAACCAGGGGTTAGTCGACTAAAACATGACTAAACAAAAACAGGACAAATGTTGACTAAATGTGATAAACTAAAAAGTACATTTACAGTACTAATTGTCAGCTATAGAAAAATAGCTGACAAAATGAACCCTGTTTTTACACACATCCTTTACTCTCTCAGCAGTAACAATAGGTCTAGCAGGATGTTTGTGAGGGGAAGGGAGGGAGTGAGGAATGTCTAAAACTTTTTAGGAACATTTAATTATATAAATATAACCGAAACCTGAGAACAGCAATAGTCTACTAAAGAAGTCAAATAAAAGCCACATAAACACAGATATTCAGCTCTAAATATATTGAACAGAAGTTATTTGCACCGAGTGTGAATCCATCCAGCAGAAAATGATCAACAGCTGTTGGGAAGATTAGTGTATCTGTCAATACTGTAAATTGTGTATAATAATGATTTGAAAGTGTCACTCACCATTTGTAGTCTTGCCCTTTCCTACGTTTTAAAGTGATGATCATCTCCACGACCAGAGGAAGGTAAAGGATAGTCAGTAACCAGTACATATTGTCATTTTTCACCGTTTTCACTCTCCAGACGCCGACGAGAGAGACCAGAATAAATAAGGACCTGGTTATGATCGCGCACACGAATTTAACTAAAATCATCTTAAAGACAATAGTGTCCCGCGTTTGTGCAATAAAGTGCGCTTGTAGAGAGTCCAGTTGAGTCTCCAGTTTGTGTTGAATCCTCCCACCAGCATCAGTGTGTGAAATCACTTACAGAGGTGAAATGTTTGTCCTGAAGACACTGCTGGAGGAACCCTAAAAGATTTTGTATACAAGACCTTGCAATTTAAAAGCAGGCTACGTTTATTGGATGTCTGTACGCTGTTTATTTATAGTTTAGAAACTTCTTTTTATTTTAAAGTTCCTCCAAGTAACTTAGAGCTTACTGCAGAGCTAACGTCCAGCCCCACCTCTCTGGACCTAATGGGTGGGGTTATGTTTAGCGATAGGGTTATGGGTAGGATTAGGGTGTGGTTGGACCATCTAGCTCCACCTATTATAAGGAAACATGTGAAACTTTATGTGACCGGTAGAGGTCAGCATTAACTCATTTCTATGGGCCAATAAAGTACACAGATTTGTGTTGTTTTTAATTCACTCTTAAATTATGGTAAAGTAAGATTATTTAACTATCATTTAGCAGTGTGGGAGAGATCGAGTGAGTATCGTTTCAGTTCTGAGGCAGATTTGAGGCGTTCACACCAGACGCGACTTGCGCGAATAAATCGCGCTGTTCGCGCGTAGTTAGACGCTTGAACATTTTGAGTTTACTCGCTTCATTCGCGCGTGAAATTCGCGTCATGAGAGGGCTTCTGCCAGGCGGCTCGTCTCGTTTCTGCACACTTCCTCTGAATAAACACATCAACTCGTCAGCGGGAAAGTAGTTGTAAAATACGGCGAATAAGCTCAATTTGCCGGCTATAGCTAGCTTGTAGTCTCAATATGTGTATATATATATATATATATATATATATATATATATATATATATATATATATATATATATATATATATATATATAGCTCAGATTGAGTAAAGAGCATTTTTTTATGACTTACCACATTGTCCGACCTCCTCATTCACTTTCTTCCAAGCAAGATCCTTTTTATTCCTGTTTCTATAAAAAGTATTATGATGTATAGTACAGGTACATTGTTGTTTCGGATTTCTGCCTCCTCTGGCTACGTCGTAATCACGTCACTACTAGAGCAAGCTCCTGATTGGTTAACGCGGCGCGAATTTTCGTTAAAGTTCAGATTTTTCAACTCGGCCGAAACGAGTTGAAACGAATTCGCGCCGCGTCATTCGCGTCTGATGTGAACGCACCATTAGACAAGTCCCGGCCGTCACGTCATAGCAGCATGCATTTAGTCAAATCTTTTGAGCTGCGCACCTCGTCACGACAGGAGGCTTGTTTGAGATGAGCAAAATCTGCGCAGAACCGATCAACGGTGATCACGGCAAGATGCATGCCAGTTAGAAATGTGTTTGAGGGTGGGCCGCCTTGCTCTTATGTCATGCCGACGTGTGTCAAATAAATAAATAAATAACAAGTACTTTTGGGTGTCTTGTTCATTATATTTATTTTCATATAAAAGCAACAGAACTTAAATACATCCAGTTTATCAGCAACAAAGCGCACGAGTGTGAATCCCGCGATATCCGCCTTTGATCTCGTAGGTTCTGGTCCACTACGAGAACAGAGAACTGCGCTTTTTTCACTCCTCCCCTCACTGCAGCCGCCTACTCTCGCCTACATTTCAGGCGAGGCTAGGTGCATCTCAAACAAGCCTAAGAGTTCAGAGCATCGGGTCGATCTCGATCTCGATCACACGATACCATTACTACACAGCGCTGGGAAGAAAGCGCTTGAATTCACCGCAGAATTAATAACATCGCTGTGAAATCTTGTAAGAAGCATGCATTTGTCGCAGAATTCTCTGTTAAACCACAGGTCATATCAAACAGTGCCGACGTGGAAATGGCTTGATCTGAGTTTCATGTAGGAAAGCAAACACCTATTTAGAAATAAAAAAGACAACAAACTACCACTGTAGTAGATGCTGCAGAAGAGCACTTGGCTTATTAGCCATTTCCAAACCCAAGTATATATTTTTTAATATTCATGAAGTAAAATATCTTGCTTCCACTAGACCGCCTTCAGTATTCAACTTACGAAGAAAGTGTAACTGACGCGACGCCAGTTTACACTTTCTTCGTAACTTTAATGCAGAAGGCGGTCTGGCGGAAGCTATATCTTTCATCATAACTTGTTAAATATTGATTTAAAAAAAATAAAAAATTACACCAATGCATCGTTTCGCTTCAGAAGGCCTTTATTAATTTAATTTAGCAAACATGACAAATGGAGAATGTTATAATGGTAACATTATAGGTGCTGCAGTACAAAGCTAAATTTACTGATGTTTTTAAATGTAATATTTCAGGATAATTCAGCTAATAAAACAGTTCAAAGACAAAGTAAAAAAATTCAATTCATCAGTCTAATACAACATTTGAAGAAAGTCTGCTGTTATTATAATCTTTTCATTTTTAAAGCTGCCAAACCATTGCACCATATTATAGGCTACCTCCTGGTATTTCATATAACCTCATACATGACAACGGTATCCATAAAGTAGATAAAATATTTATACCATATATGCTTTTGTAGAAAGCACTATGACAGATCGTCTGTGTACCTTCTAAGAATCACTTTAACTTAAGAAAGTGTATATATTTATGTATATAAATATAATTACATATATATTATGAATATATGTATATTGTTTTTTTTTAGACATTTCATTATGAAACACTGAGTTTAAATAACATATCTGAGAGAAGAAAACTATACAAGCTATGATTGCACTTTTTTTGGAGCTGACAATGCCTGAGTGATGACTTCTATAAACTGCAGAGGCTGCATTTCTGACCCTTTCTCTGCTCCCTTTTCCCTGTTTTCTTCTGTCCCATGTTCTGGGATTCTGTTTAACTGTCGAAACTAAAATTTAGCTTTAAAACAAAAGCTAATTCAAAATATTAAATACTATAAAATAAAATACTATATACTATAAAATATAATATAATAAAAATACTATAAAATAAAATAACAATGTTGAAATATGTAAGAGAAATATTATTAGGGCCCGAGCACCAAAGTGCTTTAACAAACTCCTCCTACAGTTTTAATCCGATCATCTTCAAATTTGGTTTGTATAATCATAAGGCTTGTGCGACGCTAAATTGCGAAGATCTTGAGTTTTCGTAAGCCTGACAACATTTGATGTTTCACCATGAAACAGGAAGTTGCTGTAACTAAGGCAAACAATATCCGATCTGCCCCAAACTTCACACACTTGATAAAAGTCCTGTATTGAACACATGTCCATGCCCATATTCAGTTATAGTCATAGCGCCACCTGCTGGCAACAGGAAGTGACATGTTTAATACTGTTATGGACTCCTGACAGCATATTAAAATGTGCCAGCAAGTTCTAAACAGGTTAGCAAGATGCTAGAAAAATGTTAGCAAAACATTTAGCTAAGTGCTAAAGCATGCTATTAATACAGTGAAAGAGGAAGTTGCTGTAACTTAGGCATGCAATGTCCAATCTACCCCAAACGTCACACATTTGATAAGAGTCCTGCCCTGAACACATCTACATGACAATATTCGGTTATAGTAATAGCGCCACCTACTGGCAACAGGAAGTGACGTTTTTAACAATATGATGCACTATTAGCAACATACTAAAATATGCAATTAAGTACTAAACATGTTAGACACATTCTAAATCATGCTAGAAACACCTAGCTGACTGCTAAAGCATGCTATTATCGTCATGAAACAGGAAGTTGTTGTAACTCAAGCATACAGTGTCTGATCAGCCCCAAACTTCACATGTGTGATAAGAGTCCTGGCCTAAAGACATCTATTTGCCAGTATTCAGTTAGTCATAGCCCCACCTGCTGGCAACAGGAAATGGCATGCTTTACACTGTAATTCACTCCCTGAAACACATTTCGATATGCCACTGAGTAGCAAACATACTAGAAACATGTTAAAACATGCAACACTTGGCTAAGTGCTAATGTTTGCAATTAACGCCACAAAACAGGAAGTTGTTGTAACTCAGGCATATATTCAGTTATGCTCACAGAGCCACCTGTTGGCAGCAGGAAGTCTGGCACTTTGAAATGACTTTCCCATAATTCTCCTGTATTTACTCGCTTACATGCATGTCGCCCACTGTTCACTGTTTTCCTGAGGCCAACAGGTGGAGGTGAGCCCGGGTGCGAGGGCCCTTTCATCGCTGCTTGCAGCTTTAATCTTTCCATGTGTTTTCAATTAATGTCACTTATACATGATTTTTTTTTTTAAACTTACGTTACAGAGATTACAGAGATAAACTTGGAGTTACAGAGATTTCCTTAAATAACTTTTAATCATCAAAGACACATTTTGTTTTTGACATATACATATATGTGTGTGCAAATCATAATTTTTCCCTCTCTAACCCTAATTGCTGCTCAATATATGATACTTTTGACAGAGGGATAAGGGGATGAGGACAAAGTAATTGTTCCTAGAGAATGTTAAAGGGTTAGTTAACCCAAAAACTGTCTCGCGAGAGAGAGAAAAGGCAAAGAACAGACTTTTCCCTTGGTACTGCTATTGTTTGTTACAGTTTTTTTTTTTTTTTCAACTGCTTACAAAATCCTTACTTGTCACACAATTTCTGAAACCTGACAATCAAACACCAGAACCACACACCAAATCTGCAAAACCATACACTAATTCTTCCTACAATTCTCTAGGTAGGCTAACACACAAAAATCTAACAGGAAATATCTTGATTTGCTTTTTCAAACACAACCATTGTTTCTGTCCAGCTACATGTGGTTGATGTATTTCTTTTCTTTCATACTGTGTAATACTGTATTCACAACCACAAATGCTTACAGTAAAAAAATAAAGTTTAGTTTCAAACTTGCTTTCGTGTTTACCGTGAATTTTTCAACATCTCTCTGCCAATTACTTTCAATCTTGTACATAAATGTACATAGGAGCTCATGAAAGAAGAGCTTTAGGTTTTGAATAACTGTATGTATATGATATATCCAAAAATAGAATATTATGGCAAAGGTGTTTGCAACGTAAGACAAAAGTTTGCTTTTGAGATGTGTTTGTGATATTTTGAATGCAGTGGTTCATTTTGCAAGAGATGTGAGGCATTTTGCATTTTGTGTGCAATTCTTGGATTTGTGTGTAAAGTTTTGAAAAAAAAAAAAAAAAAGAGGCAGAGTTTTGAAAATGTGTGTAAGCAGTTGAAAAAAACTGTAATATGAACATTTTCTTTTTTTTTTTCTCTCTCTCTCTTTGTGAAGATCAGGAGTTTTTTTTTTTTTTCAATAATTGAAAAAGAAAATTCAGGTGAAGGTTTTGGTCATTTTATATCTTTGTTGTGCATTAACCAGAATATTGATGTAATATTATTTTAATTTTTTTGTACGTTTACGTATATATTGCTTTGTACAACATGCCTACAAGTATATATTTTGACAGCTAGACAAAAGTAGTAAAAATCTATAAACTCTATAAATATGTAAAGCTTAAACTAAAGTGATTGTTGGAAAAAAATGATCTCAAAGATGGGTGGGTATACAGTACACATAAACACACAGTATAGTCTCATTCTGAAAGATGATCTTTATTGAACAGTCACATTTTGGTTTTCATAAACATGGCAACAAGAAAACATTTTACTGAACATGTCTGTCAGTTTGAGGCACATTCACACAGCTTGATTTGGGTGTACGAGTCGCTTGACCTGTGCATGAGTCCAAAGTTGAACTATTGTTTTCTACAGAGTAAGATTAGAGTAAGTTGATCAAAAAAGGTCATGTTTCATTTTCATCCCTTATTCTCTTTTGAAGTTCACAGAGATAGAACAAACTTCCTCTGCCAAAAGACACAAGCATTTCAAATTCTTGAGCATAGTAAATGGGAGCTGCTTATCAGTCAAACACTCGCATCTCCAGCTGACACGCAGCACACTCTAGTCTAATCAGCTCACACTCTTACATACACATAGTTTATAAACAACACACCCACACACACATAATCGGAACTCCCAGAAAACACAAAGCACACTCACTGTTTTTTTCCCCCCACTACTGTAAAAGTTTGGGTGTAGTAATTAATATTAAGAAATTAATACTTTTATTTAGCAAGTATGCATTAAACTGACCAAAAGTGAGAGTAAAGACTTTTATAATGTTACAAAAGATTTTTATTTCAAATAAATGCTGTTCTTTTGAACTTTCTAGTTACCAAAGAATCCTGAAAAAAATGCATCACCATTTCCACAAAAGTATTAAGCAGCACAACTGTGATAATAATAACAACACCAAATCAGCATATTAGAATGATTTCTGAAGGATCTGACTAAAGACTGGAGTTATGATGCTGTAAATTCAGCTTTGCTATCACAGGAATAAAATACATTTAAAAATATTTTACATCAAATAAACGCAGTCTTGGTGAGGAGACTTCTTTCAGAAACATTTAAAAAAATCATATTAACCCCAAACCTTTGAACAGTAGTGTATGAGAATAAAGAGTGTAGAATTGTTTATAGTGGGGAAAAATATTTTTAAAAACATATTTTTTTATTTTGAGCAAAAGCTACATGTTGACCACAGGTTTTAGGATACTGGCAGCTAATAGTTTTCAGAAACGAAAATAAAATTGTGGCTTTTGAAGCTTAAGGAACAAGTAACAAGTTCAGATACAGTACAGCACAAAATCTTAGGCATGCATCTGTGATCTTTTTTCACCACCAGAGGGCCTATAATAGGACAGTGCAAACCCTCAAGAACCTGGACATAGTTGTGTCCAGCAATGGATTTGTTTAGGATATGTTTTAGACAAATCAGTTCTACTAACTGCTTGATGTTCTATCAAGAATCAACACACCATTACTACTGCAACACACATTCTCTAAAAACAAAACATAACAACAAAACAAGATCATGAAAATACAATGTTTAATGAGTAAGAAAGGTTAAAGGACAACTGCGATCAGAGTAGAAAATGAAACGATTGAGTGTAAAAGAGAAGGTTTAAAGGCTGATGTGGCATGTAGGTGCTTAAAGGATTGGTTGGCGTAAAACTCTTAAAGCAGCTCCATCTGGATAATGTAATGATAGTTAGTATACTGTACTGTACATGCAGTAGAATTCCATGTCAAGAATGAATAGAGGCTCAGTGGGCCTAAGTGGCCAAAGGGGAAATGATCGGTGTAAGAGAAGAAAATCCCCATATAGAAGTTTAAAGGCTGAGATGGCATGTACTGTAGATGCTTAAAGGATCAGACTTCATGCAGTACAAGTCTGACATAAGAAACACAGGCGGTTTGATGGCCTCAGAGGAAACTGAGCAAGACATTGTTGTGTGTTAAAAAAAGGTCACAAATGGTTTGCGGATAAACAGGGCTGGGGTCTAAATATCGAGCAGAAAAAGCACCAAGAACACATCTGAAAGATTCACAGTGGGATTTAAGTTTTTGGAAAAAGTAGCTTTTACTTTGCTCTCTCTCTTTCTGTCTTTTTTTTTTTTTTTTCTTGATATGCTCTCCCCCCCCCCCCCCCCCCCCCCCCCCCCGAATCCGTTTTTTGTCTTACTCTTCTGTTTGTCTTTTTTGTTTTTTTTTACCCTGTTGCACAATAATGTATTTTTAATTTACATGTATTCTTTTAGAATGCTCAGTTAATCAAGCACAGAATTTTCTAGCCTAAGCGAAGATTCTGGGAAGCCTCCAAGGGGTTTGAGTGCCACATGGACATATATAGAGGATTGTGGGGCCATTTTTTCTTGGAGTTCATCTGTACCATTTTGAGGGGTCTTATTTGTTCATGAGGTCTTCACCTTGTTATAGCCTATGCACATTGGGTCTGTGAATGAGTGTGCGCCAAAGTTAGCGGCCAACGCTTATGTTGCAGGTCTTGCAGCTGGGGTCTTTCTTGGCATTGACGGTTGACAAGCTCATCAACTGGTGACCGCTGATCTGAGAGACAGTCCCCTGTGCCAGCGTCACCGGCTCAGTATAAATCAGCTCCAGAATCACATCCTGTGCATGCTGAAACACCACCCGCCCATCCTCCCCGCACACACGTGTCAGAAAGCGGTTGTTTGTCACATCCAGCTCCGGGAGGCGATCGCTGCAGTAAAGGTCTCCGCTCGAACCCCGAGGAGCCAGGACAAGGATAACGTAATGATAGGCAGTATACATGCAGTAGAAGTCCCCGAAGTAGAGGCGTGTGTCAGGGGTGAACAGAACCTCGGCGGGCACCTGAAAGCGGACGCGGCCGTACGGGGAATCCTGCGGGGGCTGACCTGTGTTAAACTCTGTGTTGCAGCTGAAGAAGATCCCCTCCAGTTTACCGCTGAGAGGTGAACCGTGACTACCGCTGTTATCCTTTACTGAGGGCATCATTCGGCCGCCAAGAACATCTCTGTGAGAGAAAGAGAGACATTTCTCAATATCCTTAATCTTTTAATATTTTCATTTCACTGTTTAAAGAACCAGAACATAAACCTGGCCAATTAATGAGGACATTATTCCACAAGAGGGAGCTGTTTGCTTCCTAGCGACAAGCTAAATCTCAAAAGCAAAGAAAGATTGTCATAGTCTTCCTCAACCAGCATTACCTCATCTCTTTCTCCTCCCTCTCTAATTTACTAAGCATTTTATACTGAGGTATTTTTAATCCTGAATCACCTGCAGTGTTGGAAGTATTCCTCATGCTGATTCCGGTAAAAGACGGAGAACTTGAGCATCCTGCCAGCAATGACTTCAGCCTTCTGCAACAGCTGCGTCAAATGCACAGAGGAATAATCTAGAAAAATGAAGGGAACTATTTTTATTTGTCATCAATTTTCATTATTCGAACAATGTTACCTACCTAAAAAGCTGAGCAGTAGCATAACTTTTTTTTTTTTCCTTATAGCAAGTTACTTTGGTGTTAGGTATTCATTTCATTTTTATATTTTATATTCAGTCTCATTATTATGTCAGTCTATAGCATTTGAATTATTTGAATTACCAATGTGTATAAAATTAGCTATATAAACAAATTAGCCTTGTATTACATTGTCTTTTATATTTAAGTGTGTGCTTGGCTGATTAACCTGCTGTACAAAACTCGACAATGTCACTCCATTCTGATACGGCATAGTCTCCATCGGTCTGTTTGGAAGCTGTTTGCACGGCAACGGTGTATTCTGTCCGTGGACTCAGGAACCAATGGCCTCGCACTGTCATGGGCAATGGGACCGCCTTAGCAACAAGCTTCGTAGGCACATCCTAAGACAGCATAAGAAAGAATTTAAAATGTAGTAGTATTTGGTTAATTTTATATTTTTTTAGTTATAATGAACAACAGAGCCAACTGATGCTGTACCTCCCTTATAAATAAATAAATAAAATAAAGCCATTATAAAACAACTATTAAAAACGGTAAAACTTCAGGCAATACTCAAACTAGGCTGAAATTGTTCAGAAATGTCAAGGAATGTAATTTTTTTTAAAAGAATATTGAATATTTGTAGTGTCATTCTGAAAATACCTTGTGTTTGAATTTGTTAGAGTTCTTGTTCTCCTTCTTGTTAAGGTCAATGAAGTAATGTGTGATCTTCTCGGTGGTGTGAGGGTCCATATCCCAGCAGATCTTAAAGGAGTCACAGGTGATGTTACTGATCTTGATGTTGCGAGCAACAGGTAACTCCTCCATTCCTACCACTCCAGTGTCTTCAGTTTTACCTGACAGAAAGAAAGGATATTGTCTGAAACCCTTTGTATTGTTTGAAATATTAATAGCGTTTTCTCTATAAGTACTGCTGCATGACTGCCCTCCGACCCGCATATACAATCACACACAAAGTGAGAAATGTGCTGTGTTGCACTGGCATGGCTACAGTATGAGCACTGTGTTATCTTAGAGACCAGAGATGCACAACAGGAATGTGGAATTCCAGAATGACACATACACACACACACACACACACACACACTAAACAAACCATAGTGAACATAGATCCGCCTCTTAAAACCATGAATAGGATCAATTTAAAGCTTCACTGTACAATAAGCACCCTCAGTTCGCTGTCAACTAAACACTGAGCCCTTTCTCTCCTAAACTTATTTCTTTACCACTGCTGACAGATTCCTCTGGAAAGATATTACTCTCATATGAATTTAAAGAGTATAATCATCGCAAATTATCCGGTTTATTGCATGATTCATGGGGAGATGCACTTTCACTAAATGAATTAATGAACACTTTCAAAAAAAGTTTGGGGACAGTAACGAAATTATTACTTCTATTCAGCAAGGACACATTAAATTGTTTAAAAGTGACAGTAAAAACATTTATAATGTTACAGAAAAATGTTTCAATTAAATGTTGTTCTTTTGAAATTTCTATTCATCAAAGAATCCTGAAAAAAAATGATCACATTGTATCACAAGCAGCACAACTGTTTTCAACATTAATAATATAATAAATGTTTCTTGAGCACCAAATCAGCATATTAGAATGATTTCTGAAGGATCATGTGACACTAAAGACTGGAGTAATGATGCTGAAAATTCAGCTTTGCATCACAGGAATAAAATTTTAAATATATCAACATAGAAAAATTTATTTTATAAATAATATTTTAAAATATTGCTGCTTTTACTGATTTTTTAATGAAATATATGCAGCCTTGGTGAGCATAAGAGATTCCATTAGAAAATCTTACCAACCTCAAACTTGTGAATGGTAGTATTATTTCATGCACCTCTGCTTATGTTATGAAAATGACCACAGAACTCTTATGTTTTTTATTTACCACAGCACAATCATATGAAAGCCTGTTTCTGTCTTTAAGTAAAAAGTAGAAAAGGTAATTGTGAGATAAAAGCTAAATTAAGAAATTAAAAGAAATTAAATAGTCACAATGTGAAATATAAATTTGCCATTATGGGTAGTTCAAAAGAAGCAAAAAAACAAAATAGTGAGAAATAGTCAAAATGTAAAGATATAAAGAACATTCTGAGATAAAAAGCCACATTTGTGAGATATAAATTTGCAATAAAGTAAAAAAATAAATAAATAAATAAAGTCACAATTATAATAATAAAATAAAAGTTGCATCTCAAAGTGAAAATACAAAGAATACAAAATACAGACTGAAATCATGCTATTAAACAAATTTATAATATGAAATAATTACGAATATAATCATATAGAAAGTAACCCTAAAAAACCAGTTTTAGGAGAAAAAGGGAAAAGAGAAAGGGTCTTCCAAGAAGACAAATGCACAAATAAAACAGTGAAAAGTCTTGTGAATAAAAAATATGGAATAAAATACTGGTACTCACAGCATTCAGCTTAGTAATAGACACGTTCCTGCACTATGCTAGTCCTTCCACAATGCTGGCCCTGTCAGAACTACCCCTCCAAACCCCACCTCTGACAACAGCCTCACTTACACAAACAACAGATGTGTGTTGATTAGACATCTTCTCACTACAGAATCTGCTTTCCATCACGCTTTAAGAAACTGGTTAGATGTGCCGTACGTTCAGCATAAACAAATGACTGTATTTTCAGCAAATGTTAATGTAATCTTATTGAAGTGTTGGTCAAACAGTGGTTAAAATAACTCACAACAAAATCATATTACCTTGTTTGTACCTAAAAACAAGTACAATACCAGCAGAATGCATCTCTCTTCTAAAATGCCAGCTTCAAAACACACCCACAGGTCTTTCGCCATGCTTTAACAAAGACTGCAGTTTCTATGGAAACAAATCAAGGCCATTAATCAATGTACCATAATTTAAAGAGGAAGATTGGCCGAACCTTTACATACACAGTGATCAGCACTCAAGTTTTTGTCTTGTAAGATCGTAAACAAAAGTCAGATCTGGAATTGAGAGAAGAGACTGTACTGTACCGCCGGAACAATTATGAAAAATTTACTAGAAACATTATGTTCATAGTCTCTAGTAATAAACTTTTTATATCTGTCAGGATTATGCTGTGTTTGTTCATGTCATTCTAAGTTAACCGAGTTCCCACGTATATGTTAGTCTCATTCAGTTCATCTGTTGTTGATTATTTAACTCATTAGTTCCCTCATTTATTCTGGTATATATACAACCTGTTCTGTTCAGTTATTTGTCCTGTCTTGTCGATGTAAAGTGGTTGTGTTTGCCTTATTCTCCTTTGGATTTAATAAAGACAGTTTGTGTTTAGATATTCTCCTTCGTTATGAGTTTGTACTCAGCCATATTTGACAATATCATTTAAATAGAAAGATTTTAGTTTTTTTTCTAGAAAAATATCAGTTTTTTTTTCTTCTGAAAAGCTGACAGATAAAACATTTTATATATCATGCACTAGCACTACCATTAAAAAATGTGAAGTAAGATTAATACATTTATTCAGCATAGATTAAAGGGGGTGTATAATGCTATTTCATGCATTCTGACTTATTTACACTGTTAAAGAGTTGGATTCTCATGCTAAACATGGCCAAAGTTTCAAAACATGATTTGGATGTATGACGGAGTATTTCTGTCCCCAAAAATACTCTTCCAAATCCTCATAAACTTCGGGGTCTTTTTTTCAAGTATGGGCCTGTGTGACGTCAACGGGGTCAGAATTCCTTGTACGGCCACTTCTTCCAGAAGAGTGCGCACACACGTCGACCAGAGCGAGAGAGCAAGAGCACGCCCATCAATGTGCTTCGTTCGGCTTTATGGAAGTCATCAGCAGCGCTGCACAGGACTTGCTCGAGAAAGATTTGTCACTTTGTTTTTAGACCACGAAATCAACAATGTCACCAAAGAAGTGTGTTTTTGGTTGTGAGGAAAAGATAACCTTGCTTCCCAAAGAACCCAGTGGAGCTGAGAGATTTGTGCTCAAGCATTACATTGATGCGCTCTCAATATTTGTTATTAAAATAACCATAGAAACTGATAGTTTCAATCACTTTTTTTATTAGTTAAAATGAATGGAGAATATTTAGTGTTTTTCCATGCTCGAGCCTTCAGGATCAGTGCTTATGGTTTCATAAACAAGGCCCAGTTCTACGCTGGATATACAGATTGTTTGAAACTGAAAGATGGAGCGGTCACAGTGATAATGATCCCAGTCATGAGTCGGAACCGCAGGTGGTGAGTAAAACTGCTTCAAATGTCTGTTTTGTTAGCAATAGGCGCCTAAGTACATAATGTAAACAATACGAACATAGTGAATAATAAATTCATTATTCATCATTCACTATACGCTATATTCATTATAGTGATTCAAAAGTTATCCATGGATAATGCGATGGTGTATTGCGTATGTTTAAATTTAGCTGACCATTGATAGCTTGCAGACGATCTCTACACAAAAGCTGTGCGTGCTCGTGACAGCTCGTCACTCTAGCTCCGCTCACACGACACGCCTCCAGGCGCTTGCCTGTTTTCGGAAAGACTCGGTACAGCGTATGTATCTTTTATAAATATGATAACACTAAAGACTTTTCAGCGATATGAAGGATGCTATTCTACTCTATAGGTACTTAAGTTTGACATGAGATTGGCAGAAACTGTGTGTGATACCCCCACTTTAAATTGATCGAAAGTGACAGTAAAGACATTTATGTTACAAAAGATGTACAGATGAACAGAAGTGTGTGTGTGTGTGTGTGTGTGTATATATAGAGAGAGAGAGAAAGAGAGAGAGACAACAAAGTAAAACTCCAAAATATGTAGGAGAGTAGCAGAACCTGCTGAATCAGGAGAGAAAGAGTAAGAGATGAGGAATGAAAAACGTGGAGCATCTGGTTCTATATCTGACTGTAATCAGGGCTAAAAGCCTCCCATGGTACCATAGTCTAAACACATCCACACACAAAAGAACCTAGAATACTACAACATCAGAAATATCAAATAAATCACCAATCCACATCAATATCTCCTTCACAAACACCTAAACACCCAAGAATATTCATCAGGAGAGCAGCTTGTGTGAGCAGCTTACCCAGAAAACTGCAGTGTTACATAACAAAGCAAAACAGAAATGTCCTAACTGTACAGACTGCAAATCTAACCAAGGAAATACCACACACTCACAAATCCAAAACTACAGTGAGGTCTTTATGTGGGTAAACAGCACTGCAACATGTTACTACAAAAGAGTAGTGGACCTTGTGAATAAAAACAAGCCTTGCCTCCTGTATGAGCTTCAATGCAGAGAGAGATCGCAGCTTCAAGCTGCAAACATCTCTGTATTGTGGCAGAATGCTAGCTTATCAGGGTTTACAGTTTGTTTAATGAGCTCTGGACCCACTCCAAAATGCACAATGAACTGCATATTAATACACACAAACAATAAACACATTTGTAATTTGCAGAACAACAAGCTGTGCATGGCAGTAAATTCATATTTTGAACAGTTTAGTCCCAGGCTAATTTATTTCCAATTATATATACACACACACACAAACACTGATGAGCCAAAACATTATGACCAGCCACAGGTGAAGCAAATAATGTTGATCATCTCATAACAAGCCTAAGCCAACGGTAAGCAAACAATCAGTTCTCGTAAACAACAGTTCGACTTCATGCGGCACCGCAAAGATCGGCTGCCAACTAACAAAAGCAATGCATTCTGGTTACAAAAAAATTTGTCCGACTTTGATCGGCACTGCAGCCACCTTACGATCACATGCCATCAAAGTACAGCGAGAGCAAAACGAGATCAGCCGCCTAGGTCAGACAATACAGTTGCTCAAAATCAGCTGCAAAAGCCTTGATGACAACATACTTTATCCTCATCGGTCAGATTCTGTGATGACAAGGACGACGTGTGTTGCGTGTTTTTTCTTAGACAAGATCCTGTATTTAACCGATCTTGATATTGAATATCTGATATTCAAAACATGGGAATTTCAGTCGCATCCACTTCGTCTGCCATGAATGACACTGGTTCAGCACACTACGGAAAGCACAAAGTGTCCGAATTGACAGCCATCTCTGTACTCCTCCCCCGCCTGCAACCGGCAGATCTCACCAGCCGGTGACAGGCTAGTTCATCTCGAACAAGCCTATTATGTTGGATGCAGGAGAAATGGGCAGGACTAAAGATCTGGGGTGCGTTTCCCAAAGCGAATTATGGTCGCAAGTTCCGAGTTCAATGGGACTTACGACCATAGTTGATTAACAATGCTTTCGGGAAATGCACCCCTGAGCGACTTTGACAAGGGGGAAATTGTTAAGGCAAGACGAATGGGTCAGAGTATCTCTGAAACGGCAAGGCTTGTGGGTTGCTCCTTGTCTACAGTGGTGAGAATTTACCAATAGTGGTCAGAAGAGGAACAAACAACAAACCAGCAACTGGGTGTTGGCCGCTCAAGACTCATCAATGCATGATGGCAACGAAGACTATCCCATCTGGTCCAAGCCAACAGAAGGTCTACTGTGGCACAAGTCACACAAGATTTTAATGATGGTTATGGGAGGAATGTGTCACAATACACAGTGCATTGCACCAAAGTCCCTTTAAGGCAGGCCATTGCTGGGTCCAGGTCCGGCCATTCATGTGGACATAAATTTGACACGTACCACCTACCTAAACATTGTTGCAGACCAGGTAGCCCCCTTCATGACAGTGGTGTTGCCTGGTGGAAGTGACCTGTTTCAGCAGGATGCTCCCTGTCACACTGCACACATTGTTTAGGAACGATTTGAGGAACATAATGAAGAGTTCAATGAAGATGAAGAGCAGGATTGGACACCCCTGATCACCCCTAAATAATTGTAATTTTAACCTGAAAGGATATTAATTTTATATACAAAAGCAAACCATCCAAACAATTCTCGCAAAAGCCTGGTGGTCAACGATTAAGGATGTTGTATGGTATTTTATTTGCCTAACAAGAGTAAAAAGAAAAAAAACCCAACAACAACATATTCTACATAAATCCTATGGAACCTAGTTCCAAATATGTTTGGGAAAATTTGCTTTGAACATAATCTGTTTCTCTCCACTAGCAATAAAGACAACACGCGCACATAATATAATGGTACTGTAGGCTGCTGTTTTCTAGTTTATGAGCCCACAGCTTCTCCAGGGTAAGGAAAATGAACTCAAGATAAGCCTCAAGCAACATTTAATCATTACAGCACTTAATCATACAGAATGAAATCTTTGAATTTAATTAGAGATGATTTTACAAGCAGTCTCTCTATTAATTAAGCATGTTAAAAGCAATTAAAAACAAATGTTTTTCCCTAGCTGGGAATGTGATGTTTCTTTTATTTTGTGACAGTTGATTTGTTCATTCTTATATTTCACACATTGCATACATCGTAGCCATATTGCACATACAATGCATCCCATATACTCATATCCCTTGCTCAAGGACATAATAGTGAAAAAAAGTTTACAGTTTACCAGTCACCTCTAACTGGGATGTTCAAATTCCTGCATGGAACAAATTCTGGTTTCTAGCTAATCATATTTAGATATTTACACCAAGCACTCAGCTGATGGGTTAGCATTAGCCAGCGCTAGCAGTTTCAAACATCATCTGAATGCATGTGCAAGCTAAAATCTTCTTTTATAGCTTAATTTTCAAATATGCAAAACATCATCTTGTAAAAATCTTAAATAAGGATGCTTAAAATCCAATACAGCGGTGTTTGGTTAGGACATCTAAACAGATGAGCAGTCTGGCCGATGTTTAAAGGGAATGTTTTTGAGAAACAAACTCATGTAAACTAATGAGAGAGTTACCAAATCAGTACCTCAAAAACACAATGCATTATGCACTCCCTCAGTTTGGTGCATTTAAACAAAATGAAACAGGCGCTGATGTGTATATGTGGTAACTCAAAAGAGGTAAGAGCAGCACAGCAATCCATTCAGGCTAATTAATGCTGATTCAAATACATTCATGCAGGGAAGATAAAAATATTGCCTCCCTCTCAAAAACCTGGTGAGTCATTGTGCTACCCTTAGAGGAACACTGCATTCTTCTGAAGGTTGCCAAATTGCGTATCTGCAGGTTGTTGCTTCAGTCATTCTTAAAGAGGATTGACACATTTTGGCATTTTCAAACTCACGCTCATTATTGAAACACTGATGATTGTAACGCTTATGAAAAAGACAAAAATGGATTTACATTTATATGCTTGCACTTCCACACAAACAAAATGAGATGGAGATGTAGAGGCAGGGATCAGATGACAGGCAAATACTGTATCCTCGTTTAAGCCTCTACATCTGGCATCTATACCTTTGAAAGCCACAGCAGGTTCCTCCCAATATGTGTCTTAAGCACATGACTTTACCTTCTGCCATTAAGTCTAAAACCATTAAGTCGTTTGAAGAACGAGAACAAGACGTGTTAATGTGTTTGTGTATGAAGTAAGACTTAAAAAATACACTGTTAAAAACCCTCATTCCCTGCCACATCAGCATTCTTAAATTGTTTAGGGATATGATATTTATAGTATGTTTTAAATATTATTTATATTATTTTCTCTACATGTTTACAATACCGGTTTCTTGGTTTCAGCTTGACTGACTGATAAAAAACGAGATTAAAAGGGAAAAGGTAGCTGACTTCAAGAGGGTAGTGTCCATGGTGCTGAAATGAAACCCTCACACAGACAGCAGAGATTTCACTCTGAGATAACACTGCCAGCACACACAAAGGCAGCCTGCCATGTCTCACTATTCCGCTTTTCATGGATGTGACAGGCGATTTTTTCTGCATCAATGTATAATCCCATATTACTACAGTATTTTAAGCGTTCAATACATGAATAAACATGGACAAAATATACGCTTCCCTTAAATATTTGTTATTAAGGGGGAAACAGGCGTAGATAAAAATGTCAAGTTTACAGTCACTCTCTGTGTGTTCCAGCGGTTTCTTACCATCTCTTTCGCACAGCTGGAGCGACTCCAGGCTCACGTTCTTGATCATGCCCGCGACCCCGTGTGCCAAACTCGCCGCCTCCATGTCTGCAGAGGCTCGTGGATATGATATCTGTGGAAATATTCTTTATCTTCGGCTCGGAAAACCAAATAGGGTGCTCTGTCGCCTTGATTGCTCTCTTTTCTTTTCCCTGGCGTTGTGGTGGAAACCGCGTCAGCGGGTCGTCACCACTGGACATAGATACAAGGACAGAAGCATATACGCTATAAGGAAGAGTATTTTCTTCTAGTAACTCGATAAAATGAACTTAGTTCTCCTCATCTCGAGAAATAGAAATGTGTCCAAGTTATCTCGCTCTGACGAACGCCACAAGTGTTTTCGCTGTGTGGAATAACGGATTAACGCGAATGAACAGACAAACGGCGCATTCAATGAAGGGTTATGTAACGATATTACGGTCTACACTACCGTTAATTCTCAATTTCAGCACAGTCTATACCTCCTGTACCTTTGCTCCCGCCTCTGAACGAAAGACTCCTTATTCCTCCATCCATCTCACTGACGTCACTTTAAGCGCTCGAGCTCATGTCCTTATTTGGTACTGAATCGGCCCCTGCATGAACAGGGTGGGGATATCGATTCATCCCAGTGACTCGAATCTTTTGAAACCGTTTACCAAAAGGATTCATTCCGATTCCTAAACTGCTTTGTCCAATGGATATATTTACAACAGTAGGTGACGTGTTATAAGTGAATCGATAAAAATGTTAAAAATGTTAATTAATAGATATGTTACCCATTAGTAGTCCTGTAAGTCATGCTTAGTCTTTGCATTGAATCAGATTTAGATACAAATTGTACATCTCTTGATGTTCATTCAAACAAGCGCAGTAAATAAAGCAAATGGCGCCCTCTACTGTGTACAAATCCAAATATCTTGAACAAAATGCTGTTAATTTAATATGATTGCATAAATGCACATTCACGTTTGCTGCCATAAATTTAGTTAAATTAAGAGGCTGTATGTATTTCTGTTCTTGGGTACACTAAAAATCTACACCAACACAATATAGAACAGTTTTTTTCCTTTCGTGCATCAGTTCTTCTTTCTGTCCAGTTTCAATAGCTCGGGGTGGCTGATGTCCCATGGCGTTAAATTAGCTAGTTCTAAAATGGTAAAGCCTGGAGGTTCAAAGCTTTGTTGCTTGTTATTTACTCAACGTTTTATTTTCGTACTCTTTCACATCAAGCTTCACCCTCTCTGGTCTCTTCCTCACACGCAGGACCTGCAGTTTTTCCTATTTACAGGCAGCTGTAGCCTACATTAATATGCAAAACACAGCATAAAATTACACATAATTAGCCATGCCTTTGTTACTACTTTCAAAAGAGAAGTGGGTGTCCTTTCTGATGTGTGAAGCAGATCGTGATTTTTCGATTTTAAGTGCCACTGTAGATTGCCATTGTCATCAACCCTAAATGTGTTCTTACGGTCTCAACTTGGCCAGCTAATCTCATTTCATTTGCATTCAACAAACAATGGCTTTCACTCCCTCTCTTTCATTTGATTGCATACCTAAAGAAATGGTTCACCCATAAATGAGAATTCTGTCACCATTTATTCACCCTCAAGTAGTTCCAAACCTGTCTTGAATTTGTTCTGCTAACCAAACAGATCTCACCCTCTATTTACTGCCATAGTAGGAAAAATAAATACTATAGTAGTCAATGGGGGGCGAGATCTGTTCAGCAGAACAAAGAAATTCATACAGGTTTGGATCTACTTACAGAATTTTTATTTTTGGGTGGACTATCCCTTTAACTACTATAGATTTATAATAAATAATAAAGCAAACTTGATTTTACTTGCAAACATTTTTTTATTTTCTAGAACAAAACCAAAAAGAACATTTCAAATATTTTTGTTCTTTCGCTTTTGTTTTAAATCTCCATTTTTTTCTGTTACTTTCAGAGTAGGGGCAGTCGTAGCCTAATGGTTAGGGAGTCCGACCCAAAGGTTGTTGGTTCGATTCCAGCAATGGCAGGAAATGACTGCGGTGCCCTTGAACAAGGCACCTGACCCCAATCGGTCCCTGGGTGCCACAGAAAAAAACTTTCACTTCACTTGTCAAATACTCTGGCAACACTCATAATCACAGACAGCAAATGGCTTCTGTCCATTTTAAGAGACACCGATTTGAATTTATAGAACATTTTCACAAGGCAAAAACATGAACATTGTTCCCTTTGTCAAAGACTTAAACATGATGCAAATGCCAGTGCCACATCCAAAAGAAAATGAAAACAGTCCAGGAGGAAGGTAGCATAACCAAAAAACAGGACACAGTTGTTCCCTCAGAAGAAATAATAATAAAAAAAAATTAATGACACTGTTAAAACAGTTATTTCAGGTGACAAGTGGAAAATAACTGAATGAACACATGATTTGTCAGATGCAAAAAAAAAAAAAAAAAAAAGAACCTTGATCACAAACCCTGCTCACTAACCGTATACACTAGTTCCACTATAGTGAGAAATTTAATCTCTAAAAGTCCATATTTTGCACATGAATTTTATGAGATTTTCACTTTTGACCTACAATCAAGCACTTAATAATATCTCTGAGCAATAATACAAGAGTACCACAAGTGTTTTGTGCAGTATTTTAGAGACGGTCATTATTTTCCTTTCATAAAACAAAAACATATAAAACAGATTAGTATGGTTTCTTATGAAGTATTTAACGACAGATGACTTGAAATAGCTCTATTTCAAAAAGCTCTTTCCATGCGTTATACATTCTTCTTTGTAGGCTGTACCTTGAATGTACTACAAACCTTATGCAAATGTAAACAAATAAAAATGTTTTTTTAAAAATCGTCTAACACCGATTTACTGTGAATACTTCTATTGATATACACAATCTGGTTGGAAAAGAACAAAAAACAAAAACTTTAACAAATGAAAAAAAGTAATATCTGGTCAAGGTTTTGAATAATCAAATTTACCAACAGTAGCCCTTGAGTTTCATTTATGGCTTTAAGCTAAAGGACAAGTACACACATACACATTTATACACACAAACCATGACAAAACACCTGCCAGATACATAACATGTTTGCACATACAAAGGAAATTAATTCCATTATACATGCAAAAATTAAAAGGGTTCGACTTGAAAAGTACTAATGCAGCTTAAACTTGATGTTTGTGCTACAAGTTTATGTAAATAATGATTAAACAAATTTTCCTAAACAAATCACGGGAATTTTATAACATCCTGCTATTCTTCAGAAAACCAAAGACTTCATTTACACCAAAAGAATGATTGACATCTGTTTGAGATGACTGTGCGGCGCTCTGATCAATAAGACAACAGACTAAACAATAAACAATGTAAAAATAAAAAAAGTAAACTGATAATGCCTTTTGAAAAGATTAACATAAAATATGAAAACATAAAAAACTATAAAATGTATTAAAATACAACAATACCACAATGACCAATGAGTAATTAAACACTGAACATGAATATAACAGTCTAGTAAACAACATAAGCATCAGCTGGTTGTGATTACCAAGCAGATGATCTTTGTGTGTGATCTGGAATTACCTGCAAATTAAGTGCACTCATTTGGCTTTAACACTGGACAGGCCGACATTAGAAAAGACAACCATATAGCCTACTGGCAAAAACAGCAGAGTTTACAAGATTAAAGTGCTAGACACCAATACCGAAGCGCTCTTGCTGACAGTATGGTTAGTTTTAAACTCTGTGCTTTGCCTGTTCTCCCAGAGTAAATGCAAGATCATATTAATGGCACATTCTCTAAACAATATTGAATATATTCCCTTAATTTATTTTTAGGCACGGACAAAAAGCAACCTTAATAACATCCCACCACATTTTTTAGATCTAAAAGAATCTGCATCACTTTTTGGATTTCTATATCAATCGAGTCCAGTATGAAGTGGTTTATGGTCCAGAATCCTACAGGTAAGAGATCACCAGCGACCACTGACACTCGCCATGTCTGAGTGGAATTGGCGTGACAGACGACCACTGGCCCCGCCTTCTAGGAAGGAAGAGCGAATGTTGGGCGAGTCAAAAAGCTTCCTCCTGCTTTTATTCAGCTCTGAGGAGACATTCAAATATGATCAGTAATCCTTCAAGTAAACACATGAGCTTCATTCCTAAACCTAATAAGATGCTTCTCCCCCTACATAGGCAGCTGCATTCTAAGGCAGCATCCTAACTCAAATGGAGCTTTGCAAGTTAAACTCTACATAAGCATTAGGTAGCTATGCTAGGACAGTCACTAACACACATCACACCAAGAAGTAAATGATGACAAAAAATTGTATTTATTACTTTAAAATGCTGTCTAGGTAGGAAGCCCACTACGTTTGGAGCAAAGGTACTAAATACTGTTCCAATTTCATATACACTGAATCTATTACAGATTTTTTTCTTGGTCAAAACTATTATATATATATATATATATATATATATATATATATATATATAGTCAAACCAAAAATTATTCAGACATTTGATATTTTTACTAGTTGGTACAGGACACTATAGTTCATTTATGTAAGTGAGGATAGCAAAATAAAGTAAACTGTGACATATTATACCCAAAAATTCTTCATACAGTGGACTACCAGTAAAACTGATAAAAATTTGGAACCAAAAATTATTCAGACACTTTGACCTGACCATGTCTTGCTTAAGTGTTATCTGACATAATTAAGATTATTTTTTTCTGACACAGTTTAACTCTGAGATCTTGTCATATTTTATTACCATTTTTTTAAACTATAGTGAATAAACTGTATTAATGAAATGTTCAAAATTTGGTTTGACTGTAAACTCAGCAAAAAAAGAAACGTCCCTTTTTCAGGATACTGTATTTTAAAGGGGACCTATTATGTCCCTTTTTTAAAGATGTAATATAAGTCTCAGGTGTCCCAGTATGTGTCTGAAGTTTCAGCTCAAAATACCCCACAGATCATTTATTATACCATGTTGTAAATGCCCATTTTTGAGTGGAAGGAATATATGCATCTATCTTTAAATGCAAATGAGCTGCTGATTCGCACCCTGCTTTTCAGAAGACTGCCTCAGATACTCAATCAGATACTCAATCATCATCTCTATCGCGGCTACGCTCACGTGACATTGCAGTTAAAGGTTAATTATCATGAAAATTAATTATTTGCGTGCGTTTTAATGCCAGAGCAGTTTAAACTGATATAGGGTTTTCTGAGCGCACACATCTGATTTCTCTTACACGTCTTATTGCACTTAAACTGTCAGATACACACAAAGTTCACAAACACAGTCGGTTATGTCTGTGAACGTAAACAACAGGGAAAGAAATCACATGTGTATATTAGATATGTGTATTAAAGTGACAGCAGTGTATTATACAGTACCTACTGCTGTCTATGCTGTTAATATGAATCAAACAACAAAAGAAAAACAGAAAAACTGCTCTTGACTGAATAACTTTAGTAGCTTTAATAAGAATACATTTCTTACTTGAATGCTGTTGTTAAATGCTCTGGCAATGAGATAAACATGGTGGAATGTGTTCAACTCAGTCAGGGGAGAATCTAAGCTAATAAGCTAAGTGTTCAAACACGTTATAAAAGTGAATTTTGCATAATAGGTCCCTTTTAAAGATAATTTTGTAAAATCCAAATAAGCTTTACAGATCTTTATTGGAAAAGGTTTAAATATTTACAATACTCAACAATTCTATTTTAGAAACAGTTTATTTTTCTACAATGTCACAGCTGGAACAACATCATACAAAGTGTGACAATGATAATCTCAGGTACTGTTTATGTGCTTTATTTATGTTAAAAGCGTCTAACATGAGTTTGAATATAAGTTTTCATGACCTTTATAGCCATACTGAAAGCGACAATGTTGAAATGGTGAAATATTTATGAATTTGATTATGTATTTCATTTGGCTGTAATTTCTAATCACAGCCTCGTAGACGAGTCTCATCTGGTGTGGGCAGACAATAGACTGTATAAAACAGGGGCAGACAAATTGCTTGTCACTGGAATCTTATCGCATAGCGCCTGGTTAGGACACGGTGAGAGACAGAGACACAGGGAGACAGGAAGGACAGTTGATCGTCCTTGCAGTGCCAAACCATGTGCCTCCTAGACATATTTGAGAACTTGCAAATGCCTTGGTGAAAGAGTGGAGTAACATTTTAAAGAAAGAACTGGCAAATCTGCTGCAGTCCATGAAGATAAGATGCACCGTGGACCTTAAACTTAAAGCCGCTGGTGACCACACTAGATACTGACTACTATTTTTGATAGGGACTCATTATTCCATTTTTGTTCAGTTTATGTCTCAGTTCTTTTTATGTATATATGAATATTTACACATTAAGAAATTTGCTGGAAATAAAAGCAGCTGAAAGTGAGAGGACGTTTCATTTTTTGCTGAGTTTTGCTGAGCACAATATTATCAAATATAGAAAATGATGTAAATTTATTCAGCAAATAAATAAAATAAAATTTTCTCAGGTTACTGTGGTGAACAAGTCTGTTATGTCATCCTATTATTTTCCCCAACGTTTCTTTTGGTTTATCTTTTGATCTGTAGCTTAAACACAAATTTGACTGACCTGAGATCGCCAGTAACATTTTCCTGCGAGCACCAAAAGTTGTGATTCCCAGTTCCTTCAGGTCTGGATCCGTTAGTGTAACAAATGTTTGCAGATCAATCTATAAGACAACAACACACAGACATATAACTGTACATTTACAAAAGGCAGAAACAAATATCCACTAATCCACATTTGTTCATTATTATTGCTCTTGCAAGGAGAACTAGCAAAACTTCATACTTTATTTCCAATTAGATTCAAAATGTTTAATGAAGTAAAAACAAATAATCAAAGCATGTTTTTCACTGTTTCACCAAATAGACACAACATATAATTTATATTTAAATATATATTTTTACTAAAATGTTTTAATATAAATATCAATATATTTTGAGTAATTATGCAAACACATCTGTTTTTTGCATTGCACTGCACTGCACTGCACTGCACACTGGTAATTCCTTTTATGCAAAACTAAAATCATCATTCAAATATTAATAATTTACCTCCTGCTGCTGGAAGATGTCTGTATATTTGCCGAGACCGAGTTTGCTGAAGAGCTCCGGGAGATCTGTTCCTTTTAGAGAGGAGCTGAGAGAGCAGCCATTACTGCCAGACATAGAGATACTGTCCATATAATTACTGCTGCTGAGATACTGCTCACCTACTGATCCAAACACAAAGATGAGGAGAAAAACAGAACCAGTGAGTATGCAGTAAATTTGTTGCTTCAAGTTTAGAAGAAAGTTCAATGAATACAAAATCTTTAGTCTTACAAGATTTGTTCTTGATTCTCTTTGGGCTGCTGACAGCAGGGGAAAATTCTGAATTTCCTGACAGTCCGTTCCCATTGATGTTAACATTCCCATTCAAATCCCCCCAATTATCGGATTTTGTGTCATTACCCAAACCTTCCTGGCTACCAGAGTGTGACACAGAGAGATGAGAGTCCTGGAAAACCCAAAAAAGCAACTTTGAAAACCTCTAAAGAGATTTTATCAAAACCTTTAGATGTGGCTTCATTTAAGATGAACTGAATTGCGGCTGCATGTGACTGTGCACCAGTGAGTTTGTACCTCATAAGTTGTGCTCATGCTGGGTTTATACGGCACATGGTGTGCCCTGCGCAGCTCTTTCATGCTCTCCGCTGGCATTGATTTAGAGAAGCCCAATCCGCTCCAGGTATTTGTGGGAGTCCGAATCTCTGTCACAACCGGCTTCTTCAGCATGGCTATACAAATCAGCACAACTGTTTAACAACAACCTAACCAGCAATCTCATATTCAGATGTTATTTATTTACATTTTCATGTTTAGATGTTAAATTAAGAGATCAAGTCTTTGCTTACCTTTGGTGGCCAGTAGCTTCTTTTTCTCATAGTCAAAAGCCTGAAAATCATTCAAACACAAGTTCCGTGTAAATATGTTTAGATTGTGTACACTTGAATACGAGTGCAGTGTGTGTATATGTGTACATAAACCTGCATATGCGGTCCAAGTCGTCTTTCTGCAGCTCTCTCACTTCCTGGTGCTCTTTTATCAGCCATTGAATTCTCACAATCAGAATCGGCCAACACACACTCAACACTGCACACACACAAACAAAATTTAAGCAGCACTTCATAGCTGCAGTGCAACCTTGTTAAATAAACTTTTACATGATGTTACACAGAAATGACATCATAATATAAGGTCATTTAATGACTGAACATACTGAAGAAGTGAGTTCTTGGTTCTCTGTAGAAGTTTCCCTGACGACACTGTGCAAGAGGCCAGCATCTGCTTCAGCTCACTCCCATTGGCTGAGTGAGATGGGCTTCTGGGCATGCCCACTTCAACAAACGTATCTGAGCCTGATATAAACATACAGTACACACACACAGATAATGAATATTATATTGAATCAATACTGTACACAGTGAACCAAGGGTGTAAAAAATGCTAGACAGACAGACAGACAGAAAGAGGAAAATTGTGTTCTGTACCTTCATCTGTAGATTTATTAGAAATGGATTCAGATTGGGAGTGTCCAATGACTTCCTGAGCTGTGTCATTGTGGGCGGGGTTTAGTGACACAGAGGAGATTCGGCTGTACACAGAATTTGCGAGCTGCAATATATACAGCATCCAGCATAAATATACACAGGGAGCATACTGAGTCAAAAACAAAGCAGATGCACACATAGTAACTTTGATGAAGAGAAGTTTCTCACATGTCCGTTGAGAGGTTCTGCATTGGCTGGTTTGTGTATTGGTGGAAGTCCAGGTGGAGGGGAAGGTGTGTGAGCGTGTGCTTGACTCTGGACCCCAGAGAGCAGAAGACCACTGAGAGTCGTCTGAGACACTGACTGCAACATCAGCTCTGTAGAAAACCCTGAGCCAGGGACAGAGAGAGAGGGTTATATAATAAACATGAAAAAAAAAAAAAAAAAAAAAAAAAAATATATATATATATATATATATATATATATATATATATATATATACACAAGATTTACAAGAGCATGCACTCACCTGATGTGTTAGCTGTTGAACTAAGCGCACTGGCCCAGAGTGAAGCAGTGTGACCAGAAGCATGTGAATGTGTGTGAGCAGATGTGTGTGAATGCGTGTGAGCAGGTGTATGAATGTGTTGCGTGTTCTTCACTGCTCCTTTCTGAATGCTCAAGCCGTGTCCATTAAGAACACAGTTTGGGTTTGGGGAACCATTAGGAATGGGGCTGACAGACCTTAGAATACCAGCTGAAGAAACAGAGACAGAAGAGCAAGTGCCATGTAAATATCAAAAGTATTAGCGATCACAATGTTTTAGTGCATAACGTATATATACATTTAGATTATTTATTTAACTATCAAATGAGGGACAGCACAAACAATTTCAAGCGACAACAATAGCTCATTAGCATACTAGTTGGACCTGCCTGAATAACAAGCATGATTTAGCTTAGAATCTAAATTCACAATACCATTGTTATCAGATTTTATTACTGATTTTATAAACAATTTACAAACATTAGCATGTTGCTAAGCTAACAATCTGATACTCTTAATGAGCACAAAAAAACCCCCAAAAAACCCACAAATGTTGCATGAAATAGTACATTTTAAATTATAAAATAAATAAATAAAAGAAAGATTCTTTATTTATCATAAATAATTATATTCTTTAAAAAAATATATATAATTTTATTGTATTATTTTCAACATTTCCCACAACACATTTAACTTGTGTAATTTCTGATCATTTTTGTTGTAATAATGTATTCTGGCATTGTCTTATCCATAAATGACACGTGATGCTGCCTTGATTTGGTCAAAAAGAGATATCTTACAAGGCAACCTACCATGTTATAAAAGTTATCTAGGTAGACAGCTTTTTAGGCTTTGAAACAAAGCTATTGTTACCAGCATGACTGTTAACCTTTAATTACTATTATCTTACTGATCCTAAATGTAACTATACTGCAAACATGCACAACTAAGTCTTGAGTCTTGAGAACAACAGAGGGGGCCGTCACACAAATAGTGTGCGAGTGAATATGGAACACAGGCAAACACAAATACACACATAGCTATAGATAATTATGGAGCTGTTTGGCAGCATGAGTTGTAATCTGTGAACACAGACAGTAGTAATTATAGTGACTGCAGAGCTAAAGCAGGACTGTATGTTGTATTGATACAAACAGGCCTTGCTTAGAATACACATTCAAATGAATTGCTTTTATATCATAAATGTACCTTACACTGTGGTTAAGTCATCATATATAGGGGCAGATGTGGCCTAATGAACAGCGCTTTCTTCCACTCTCATTATCCAAAACTGAGGTGCCCTTGAGTAAGGCACCTAACCCTCAATCGCCACAGCAAAAAATGGCTGCCCACTGCTCCGGGTGTGTGTTCAATGTTCCGGGTGTGTTCAATAATATGACACCATACTTTGCTACACTACATATATATACACACACTAACTACATTACCCAGAGTTCTTAGCCTCAGTTCAGCTGAAGCTAGGGTGTCCAGTCCAATGGAGCCAATCAGGGGAGGGGAGGCAGGAGCATGTCCATTAGCAGAGACATGGCTGATAGAAGAGGGCACACTGCTGGACTCCAGCCCCAACAGGATCCTGCGTACCTCATACATACTCCCAGCATTCCTTTCCACACTCTTCACTATCACAGACTATAAGGAAAATGTATAGTCAGTGACAAAGATGTAGACAGGCTAAATGTACCACATATACACAAAAGAGCTGGGCTTTTGTTACCTTGCTGGGTTGTTTCGGTTTAGGTTTAATACTTATGAAGACGTCTAGCTGCTCCATAAGAGTAGTGACGACCTGAGATGCCACCTCCGTCTCCTCCTTAATGTCAAACAGCAGCACCAACGGAAGACACCCCTAAAGAATACATGCATTCAATCACACATACATAAAAAAAATTTTTACCTTTTACCTTATGAACCTAAAAAAAAGACTATAATGGGTTTCCTTAAAGGAATGTATGGGTTAAACTCAAATTATTTATTTATAATTATTATATTTAATATAATGTATTTATTTATTATATTTTACCACATATTTTTTCAATATTTAAAAAAGGCAAAATTCAAGGTTACGGTTGATCAAGGTAATCAAGTGAAGGGGGTAATTTATTTATTTTTTGTAATATTTAAAAGCAGAAGTGTGAAGCTTATATTATTATAACTTAAAATCACAAATTGCTCTGTATTATTTGAGCTGTAAACTTGATTAAGGTCATTTTAGAGACTATATGTTATCATGGCAACAAAGTTGTAAAAGTGGATATATCTTTACTCAGAAATGGTTAGTAAGAGATTTTATCGCAGTAAAATCATGGCAATTTTCATGGTTGTTCAAGTCTTGTGTTATTGAAACAGTGCGTATTAATGTTTATGATTGGCCCCATTCACTTCTATTATAAGTACCTCACTATAACCAAAAGAGACAAGTGGAATTACTTTTTTAAAAAAGCTTAAGTTTTGAAACCAGACTATTCCTTTAAAACAGATTACCAGTGTTGCTATTGTTACATAAAACTGCAACTATAACCATTACAAATAATTTTTTTGTTAATTTAAAAGAAGCTGAAATAAAATAAAACATATAGATAAAAAACTTAAATGGAAAAACTATTGCCTTGTCAAATAACTGAAATAAAATAAGTTGAAGCAGTAAAATTACAAAAACTGAAAAAATAAATTAATTAAAATAATAATAAAAATGACAAGCTCATAACATTTCTAAAACTAAAATGAAAACTGAAAGTATAAAAATAAAAGCTAATTCAAAATATTAATAAATAATATAATAGTATATAAATAATACTAAAAAAACATTGCTGATTAGACGATTAGTCCTTCAGGCAATCTACCGACTAATTTATTTTGAAAATGTAGTTTTGCACATGTCTATTATGGGACCTCTAAGATTAGACTGTAGTCTGAAATGGCAGCATGGCTAAATCTGTATTTCCTGTTATGAAAAAAGAAAAAAGAAAAAGGAGCAGAGAAGAATAAATCTGGCAAGAGGGTTGAAATCCCTCTGGTTGGGCACGTTGCTAAAGCCTTAAGGTCTTCAGCCAGCCCGGTATGAGTCTCATCATCTGCCAGTACTTATAGTGATTCTCATCCAAACATCTCTTTCGATGTCATCTCTTTCAGCATAACATGTGTTTTGTTTTTCAGATTGGCCACAAATAGTAGAGAGAGATATTAAATTAAAGAGCATAAGACAAAATAGAAAAAAGGCAGATAAACTGTTGCCATACCATAAGCTGCTGTCTAGCCGCACATACGGCATCAATGCTGCCCTGTATGTAGACAGCAGAGCGGCTGGTGTGCGTGTTGAGCTCAGGGAAGTGTATATGGGCTCCAGTGCACTGGTTAATGTGCTTGACATTTGCTCCGTTGCGGCCCAAAAGGAAATGGTGGTGCTGGGGTGCAATGTCCATTTGTGTGCTGACCAGCACTGAGCCGGCCAGAGACCCAGCGAGGTGCTCCAATAACAAAGCCGTACCACGCTAAAACACACAAATATGTTAGCACACACAGGGATGCCAGCATGTGAGCTTACACATATACACACACACGCACTAATAAAACCGTCGCCCATCTCTTGTAATGTCTTATATTATGTGGTGGAGGCTGCTGTTTTCAGTTTCATTTCTGGCAACTCTACTCGAAAACTAAATCTCTCCATTTCATGAAATGACCTAGTTTCATTCCTTCTCCTACTAAAGAGCTCTGCTCATTTCATATCTGCTAATGAATGCCACTTCAGTAGGAGGTTTTGATTGTTTTTGGGTCCACTAAGTGCATTTAAGGGTTGACTTTGACTAAGAAATTCAGATTTTACAATTTTATTGTTTGGTATAGGAAGATCATTATGCTAAAACTGTCTTTTTACCATTTATTTTTAGTTCAATCGAAATGGTTTTAACACTGTTGTTCAAAAGTTTGGGGTCAATAAGATTTCTTATTAAAGAAATTAATACTTAAAGTCAGCAAGAATGCATTAAACTGATCAAACAATCTACATTGTCACAAAAGTTTTTTATTCATCAAAGAATCCTGAAAAAAAATATGTATCACAGTTTTCACAAAAATATTAAGCAGCACAACTGTTTTCAACATTCATAATAATAATAAATAAATAAATAAAGTTTCCTGAGCAGCAAATCAGCATATTAGAATGATTTCTGAAGGATCAGGTCATCAAATGATATTATATTCAAACAGTAATTTTAAATTATAATTATATTGCACATTACTAGTGCTTTTAGTGTATTTTTTGATCAAATAAATGTAGCCTTGGTGAACATAGGAAACCTTTTACAGAAAAAAAAAAAACCCAAAACAAAACAAAAGCAAAAACAAATAAACTTACTAATCCTAAAACTTTGAACAATGCTGTATGTTTCACCCTTGTTTATATGATATTAGTGCTGTCAAATGATTCATCGTGATTAATCGCATCCAAAAAAAAATTGTATTTACATAATATGTGTGTACTGTGTATATTTATTATGTATATATAAATACACATAAGTAATCATAAATAGTTAATTGCTTAATACAAGCATTATAATGTATAATATTACATTAAATATAATAGAGATAAAATTATAAAATAACAATAATAAAAACAGTCTCCATCTCTTTCAGTAGCAGCATTCGTTCATATGTCTACCACTTCATGTCTCACCTTAACCCCACTGGCATTGTTCTGGTTGCCACGGACGATGGCGGTGTTGCCATAGAGACGGGAGGGTGGTTTGAAGGAGATGGAGACATTGCAAGTGTGGGAGATATGCTGAACTACAGAAGAGCTACAGTCCACATGCTGCACCACCCCACTGCATTCAAACATCAGCATCAATGGCAACAGCTCCTACAGAGAGGATGGGGAAGAATTATGCTTTTGAGTAGAAAACAACAGAGACTTAAAGACAACACAGAACAAGAAGTTATGATTATTTTTAACCACTAGGGTGCAGCACATAAAGCCCCTAATCTATGAAAAACAGGGCTGTCCAGGTTGTTGTGTTAAGTTATTAATTAAGTAGCTTAATATATCGATGTAGTAATATATTGATATGAGGTTGAGAAAATATGGGTTTTAAGGCAAAATCCTCAGCAAAACTCCTGTTATAAGGGCTTAAAAATACATTTAAATTAAAGTGAAAGGGTTTCTCTTCAGCTTTATACATCTAATAGTGGGTAGAAAAAAGATATACTGTCAACTTAATTGTGAATATTTACAAGTAAAGGCAAAGACTATAGAATAACAAGACGCGTCACTTGTGTTGTTTTGAATGGGAGAAATTGCAACGCGCCATAGGCGACATAAGTCCCGCCTTCTAAATAAGAGCCAATCAGCGATTGGTAAAGTCATTGCGTCACTGCAGTGGCCGTTAGAATCTCCGGTTCCTATAGAAACAGTCAGACGCGCGCCTCCGAAATGAGATGAGATGCGCATTTAGGACTGTGCATGCACATTAGCTTGATCCAGCCTGAAAAATACAATTTTTTGTCACTATTCGAGCATTTACAAACAAAATTTATGAGACAGTTGTTGTCAGTGATTTCAAATATGAAATTTAATCGAAAGCTTGGCGAACAGCTTTGGAGAATTTGATGTTTCCCCATTCAAAGAGATAGGAGCTGCACTTGCATGCCGGAGAGGCATTTCAAAGATGGCCGCAGAGTGAAATGACTTGTCTTAAAGGGACTTTGGTAAAGGCCAATTCACACCGCACAGACAAACAGCAACAAACACCAAAAGAACAGTTGGCAGTTGGATTTAGAATTTTATGAAAAATAAATGTCATGTTCACACTGCCCCAACAGACACCAACAAACGCTGAGTGAACATGAGTCAGTCAAACTCAGACCAACTCCAACAGATGCCAACAGGGGTAACACACTGATCAGACAAAACCCTGTTGGTGTTTGTCTGTGCAGTGTGAATTAGCTTTAAATATTTTACAGATTATATTGCACTTAGGATTTAGTGCAATCACAATTTTTTTTTAATGTAATCCTTGCTTCATTGTCAATGTAAAAATACACAGGATAGCTGCCTAAATGGGTGGATCTTCGCAAGGGGATCACCATATATGGGGCTCCTTGGTATCAAAAAGTTTTAAAACCCCTGGCCTGCACACAGTGACAAGTAAAAGAAGAAAGCAAGCTCATAAAACACACAAAGTCTCACCCGTATTTTAACTCGTGCTGCTTCTACACCAGTCAGCTGCCCCGCTATCGACACCTGAGAGAAAAAGAAAAAGGGGACAAAGAAACGATTGTTCTTCATGATCTTTCTTCGTAATATGTACAGCTGTTTATTCCTTTCTCTCATCCTGTAAGAATTTTTTTGTTAATCTTAAATAAAACACAGTGTCACGTCCAGAAACCTGATTTATTACCCATCAAAACATTAAATAGGAGTATGTGTGTGGCAGTGGGCCAGTCTAAAAAACCCTAATTAAAGGTCCTGCTAGTTTTTTTATTTTATTTCCATCATTTCATCCCGACAACCACACGTTTAATCAAGGCCTGTGAGAATTAATCCCGTTTTGGAACCAGGTGCTTCAGCCTAGTTCAGAGAGTCCATCTGGTTTGGCTCTGAAGTCAATGTTTGTGCATGCGTGCTCGTGTATACGCTACTAACATTCCAAACTGTCTGCACGCCTCGTCAGGCCACTCAGCAGTCTATTTAAACCTGAGAACCGTCCAACAGCCAATCAGACTGATCATACTCCAAACCGTTATCATCCTCCAGCCAATACAAACTGCCTCATGTCCCTCAGCCAATAAAGTGATTCAGCTAGAGTTCAGCCACTGCTGGATAGTAAAAGTTGGCTGGATGGAAGAGATTTGCTGTGTTTGCTAAATTAGCACAAAGAACTAAACACATTCCCATAGCAGGGATAACTCATGCAAAAACAAAAATTCTGTCATCATGTATTCACCCTCATGTATTCACCCTCCATTTAATATTTTTGTGTAGAAAAGTAAGTAATTATCCCTCTGCTAGTAGGTTTGAAAGAACACAAGCACCAGTACATGACAGAATTATCATTTTAGGGTGAAACAATGTATCGCTAGTTGCTGGTCTTAGTCGGGTTCGTTGTATTTGTGTGTGTCTCTGTACCTGGTTGCTCTTTTCCCCCTGGCTGTGCCTGTTGGAGTCAGGAAAGTGTATGTGACAGCCCGTCTCTTCCATAACTCGTTTGATGTTATTCCCTCCTTTCCCAATAACATGTGAGTGTTCTGTGTGCGATACGTCCATCTTCAGGGTCACACGATTACTCTGTAGGTGTCAAAGGTCCCAACACAGCATTCATGGAAACCTTTCAAAGCTTAATTAAATGAATTTATCCCTGTTCATAACTCTTATTAGACTGCATTCAGGTACATTAACGTTCAATAGTTTTTCAAAATGTTTTTTAAAACGTTCAGAAAATATTTTCTAAAGAAATTAATAATTTTATGCAGCCAAAGGGCATTAAATTGATCAGCGGAGATGGTAAAGAAGGAACTTTCTATTCATCAGTGAATCCTGAACAACTGTATCACACAAACATATTAAGCAGCACAACTGTTTTCAACATTAATAATAATTAGAAATGTTTCTTAAGCATCAAATCAGCATATTTCTGAAGGATTATGTGACACTGAAGACTGGAATAATGATGCTGAAATTTCAGCTTTGCCATCGCAGGAATAAGTTACATTTTAAAATAATTTATTTAAATAGAAAAACATTATTTTAAATGGTAACATTACAAACATTACAAAACATTATTGTTTTACTGTATTTTTAAACAAATAAATGCAGTCTTGGTAATAAACTAAAAAAAGATCTCATCGACCCCAAACTTTTGAAAGGTAGAAAACAAAATATTTATGCTTAAAACAAGAAAAAATATTTCTCAAAGGGGTAACAGAAATAAATATTCTCTTCTAATATCTTATGCGATTTTGTTTATATATTAACATCCTTACACTAGTAAATAAGAAAAAAAATACTGATATAGAAAATGGGTTTTTGTAGTGAGCCCATAAAGACCAGATTTTTCCTGCAGTTACCATGACAGACATATGCTTAGCTGTTACCTTTGTGTCAAGAACGGACATTATTTTCTCTTTGGCCTCTCGCACATCTTCCCTCTTTCCGCTGACCTTAATATGTGGATCTGTGAGTAGGAGAGGAAGAGAGCAGATGAGTACAGTAAAAGAAAAGAAAGTCATCCATTAATAAATGTGGTTTCAAACCAGTGGTCTCAAGAGTTAACACTTTTCTCTTTCAGTTTACCACACAGACACCCCCTACATACATCATGAGAAATATATAGCTTATTTACTGCTGCTCTCTAAAAATAGCTCCTGTAGTGTAACTTCTTAGAATTCTGTTTTTCTCTACACACATTCTCTGACTTACTCACTCCCCCTAAAACACTCCCTCAAACTTCAGGATTTGGGCTTGGAAGAGCCGGGGGGTTGAATGAAACAGGAAGGATCACTGTCTTACACACACACACACACATAAATTACACTGTTACTGGGGGAGGTATTATAGTAACACCAGTAGGGGTCTCCTTGTCCAGCTCACAACACTATCCTCTTCCTGCCATGTGGTAGTCATCAACTCCAGCATGTGTGTGTTTGTGTGGGGCTGCATGTGTGGCATGTGTTATGAATGGAGAATGTCTATGCATGTCTGTGAAGAATGTAATAGTTCATGCATGCATATATAGTGTTATTATATCAACGCCAATGTATGTCTTTCATTCGAAGTGCTCAGTATAAAGGTGTATATGTATAATAACACACATACACATTATTTACACCTGTGATGGGAAACTGAATCTTCAGAAATCACTCTAATATGCTGATTTGTTGCTCAAGAAACTTTTGTTTATACCATGATCATTTTTTTCTTTGATAAATAGTAAGTTCAAAAGAACATTTATTTTGGGTTATATTATAAAGTTTATACTGTTACTTTTAATTAACTTAATGTGTCCTTGTTGAATAAATGTATTAATTTCTTTAAAAATAAAATCTTACTGAGCCCAAACTTCTAAATGGTAGTGTATATATTAATACACAGACATATATATACGCATAAACACACATAGACATAGTGGCTGGGCATGGCTTCAATCGAGTCATTTACTTCTGTTGTCAACCAAAGTGTCTGGTCTCTCTACACTCCAGTTAAAAGTGATTTTGTTTTGTCCGACAGTCTCATTTAAAAGTGCTCTACTGACTCAGGACAGAGTGGAACAGACATATCTCAGATTGATAACATCTGTTACAGAGGCTGAAATATATAAGGAGAAAAAAAGAGAGAGAAAATTAGAAAACGGTTTGAGACCTGGGAAAGTAAAATATAGCATGCGAGTCTAACCGTTAACCCTAACAGTGACCATTATTTACAACAAGATGAACAGGGGACTTTACAGAAATACAGAAAGCAGGGAAAAAAAAAATAAGAATGTGCAGAGATGGAGAGAAAGAGAGATCTTGGGCACATCCAGAAACAAAGAAAGCCACATATACAAAAATGTGTGCAAACGTGCACACAGGCAGACACAAAAACAGCTTCATGAAATATTAGCTCTAAAAGTACATTTGTATATCATCAGTTATATGGAAAAGCACAAATTAAAAGCCTATCATCTTTTAAATAAGACTTGTGAGAATTACAGGAAACTGGCCTCTGTCTTTTAAACATTCAAGGTAGCAAAGAACACTAACTTCTTTTGAGACAGCTCCATGTCACTCTTCACCCACACTAGATTTGGTTTTGCCTAGTGTTGCCAGATCCTCTTACATTAATCTTTTAGGAAAATCCTTAAGGGTCTGATTATGTTCTATGGCTTTTTAAAGCCAACATTTTGGTCTGAACTGTTGCCACAAAAAAATTGAGAACTTGCTATACCTAAGCTCTGCTACACATGTTAGTTAACATTTACATTTTATATTATTTATTTATTTATAAATTTCCACAGTTATTAACATCGCAATAAGTTTTTGGTATTTTTTTTAAATTAATATACACTTAGAACCCTATACTTTGTTATATTACCATGGAAGTAAATGACAAAAAACAAATTAATGCTGATACATGGCTGTTTCTAAAACAACGACTGACCACTGATGGTAAATTTCACATATTTCTTCATATTTTTCCCTCTTTTGGAAAGTCGTGGAAACTCTATCATGATTTTTTCATTTGCTATTGGAGCAAATGGGAATACAAAAATTATAGTTGCTGTCGTCTCCTATTTTCCTCTATAGAAGTTTACCCAACTATGATTACTTCTTTTTGAGAACCCAGAAATGGGTCCATATGCTGATTTAATGCTCAAGAAACATTTCCTTTTATTATCAATGTTGAAAACAGTTGTGCTGCTTAATGTTCTCGTGCAAACCATGATACATTTTTTAGGATTCTCTGATGAAGTTCAAAAGAACATTTATTTTAAATTGAAATCTTTTTTAAGTATTTTTAGTATAAATGTTTAATGTGTCCTTGCTGAAAAAAAGTACTAACTTACTTAGAGAAAAAAGTCTTACTGACCCTGAATATTTGAACAGTAATATATCTTTGATTAGGGATCGAAGAACATGCAGTTCCTAGTTGGGAAATCAATGTTGTACATCGATCAAAAATCTTAAAGGAATAATTTACTAAAAAATTAAAACTGTCATCATTTATTCACCGTCATATCTTTCTCATATCTTTTTGCTGTATGAAAAGCAAAAATATTTTGAAGAATGTTTTTGTCTACATAATGAAAGTCAATGAAAAACTGAGGCATTTGTCAAAATATCTATTTTCCACAAAGGAAAGAGAGGAGTGAAGGAATGAAGCTATAAATGATGACGGAGTTTTCATCTTTGGGTGACCAACCTTTTTAAAGCTGTAAGATATTCCAACAAACAACCAAAGGACAGGCTATAAATGACACAAACAACACAAAACATGATTGTGATAACGAGAAAGACAGCAGAATAGCAACTGAATATAACCACATTCTCTGTTAGACACAGCTGCTTGTGAACAGATTGTAGGTTTATGCTGTGTGATTAGCGCAGCAACTTTTCCCATAACTACTGTCTGTGTGTGTGTGTGTGTATACCTTTTTTGGACTTTGCTCCAATCTTCAGTTTGGACGGCCAGGCAATCTGAGTGTTTGTTTCATCCATGACCTTAAACACAAAAAAATGAACATAAGTGAATGCAAATCCAATTTAAAGTACTCAAATATACATTAAAACACATTGGCCTGCTACGCTAATATTAGCAAATTCATGTTTTGTCATTCTCAAACAAGCACACAAGAACTTTTTCAGTTATGCTAAAATATTCACACTGACAGAAATGTTCAGGCTATTTCAATAAAGTTCTTACAATCATCGCTCTTTCTGGCTAAAACATGCCCCACTTTCTCGGTTTCACACACATATACACACAGCTGGCTCAAAAACCTGTGAAACATGTAACAGCCAGTTGGCAGCGAGTCTTTGACAGGCCTAGTGTGCTAACCAGTAGCATATGTGAAGGAAATAAAGAGAGAATGCAAGAATGTTAATGTGTTTTGTGTCCATATAAAATACACAAAAGACAGACTTATGTTAATTTGCAGCTACATGAATATACAGGTTCAATGTTTTATAAAACTCTGCCATGATTTTGCCTGGAGCTCAATCCTCCTCTGGAAGAAGGCAGAGCGCTTCACTATTTTTAGTGGTTTTGTCGTTCATGTAAATTTTTTTTTTTTTTTTTTTTTTTTTCAAACCACAACTTTGGCAACATGCTACTTTGTCTCTACAGAAAACACATTTCTGTACCCATTTTGTGGCACACTCTCTATCTTCCTTCCTATAAAAACCTCTTGGCTTTCATGGTCAGCAAGGCTTTACTGTACAGCAGTTCTCATGAGAAGTTTTGGCAACAAACCCAATTTCTTTCAGGAAAAAAAAAATCTGAGCATGAAACTGCAGCAATTTAAAAGTGTAGCTTTCCACATGAACTTTAGGAGAATCTTAGCCTCTGGGCTAATACTAACTAGACTTAAATTTATTTTAGATAAACGTGGCATAGATTTGCATCTGCTCCTCTGAAAGATTGACTGCATATACTATAATAAGCAGTCATTTTGGCTACAGATTTATTACTCAGATCTGATTTCTTTTTGTGGCTGTTTTTAAATGTGGACATCAGGTTTGAGTGTGAACTGGTCACAGTACTGAACTGGCCCGCATGCACAAAAGAACAGGAGTGGATTAAGGTGATCAGGGGCCCCTAGGCTGCTCTTTGTGTGAGGCCGCCCCTTAATCATTATGCTTTACTGGAAAAATGTATTTAGTGCCATACATGGTCCACACGCAAATATTAAGGTTAACTGGCATACACACGCACATTTAATAGGAGTCAAATCTTTGCGTGGCAGGGGGAGCTGCCGCTCGATCTGCTACTCGACCCGTCACCGCTAGGGTCAGCTGCCACTCAACCGGCCACTGTTATATGTGCCTGCCACGGGACCCGCCACGGATATACGTGCCTGACACGGGACCCGCCACCATTATATGTGCCTGCCACGGGACCCGCCACGAATATACGCGCCTAATGAATATTGACCTATTGTACGTACCGTTCTGACTCCTGCTGGATACAGGGGATACCTATTGTGAAAGATCGTGATGCAGGGGCATATGCCCGTGACGGGTCCAGTGTTAGGCGCTTATATCCGTGGCGGGTCCTGTGGCAGGTGCATATAACGGTGGCCGGTTGAGTGGCAGCTGCCCCTAGCGGTGACGGGTTGAGTAGCAGATTGAGCAGATTCTCTTCAAATGCTTTTGAAGTTAGAAACGTGTATACCAATGTCGTATGTAACTTTGAGACGGTCCCTAAATTTGCGAATATTGAACGTCTAGCGCCAAACCAACTTTGTCCCAGTGTATCAGATTCAGGCAGCTGTAAAACAGTGAAGGCAGGCGTAACGCTAAGCTGTGGCTGGCACGCCGCTAGGAGCCACGAGACGCGCTTCATTATGGGCAAAAAGAGCTAATAAAATATAAGTTAAGATGACAAATAGTGCAATCCTGCTCTTATGTATCTATCTGTTTGCTCTCATGTATCAATCGGAGTGTCTGGTAGCTATAAACAGCGAGAGATCTTGAGGCAGGCGCGACGCTAAGCTGTGGCTGGCGCGACGCTAGGAGCCACGAGACGTGCTCCATTATGAACAAAAAGAGCGAATAAAATATAAGATAAGGGAGCAGCAGCTCCCCCTGCCATGCAAAGATTTTACTCCCTCTCCACACATTGAGACAGCCTATACTAGTTTTTCCTCTACATTCCTTCAGTAAGAAAATTACCACCACACCACATAGGTAAAATGGGAAATTGAAAATCATAATAAATTATATAATAAACCAATATGTAATCCATAACCTAATCAGCGCTCAAGCACACGCATAAAATTTGCCACAGTGCACCGGCAAACGTAATGATTATGAGTGTGTAGTAAAAAAACAGCAAGGAGACTTTCTAAACATTTTAATAATGTATTGATGTCAACAATGCTGTTTCTTTATGTCCGCAGTAGTGGACGCGCATATATGCATGTTTCATACAGATAACATAATCGGAGATTATTTATTTCCATTTGAATTGCTTCGATTAAAAGTAGACATTTCAAGCTTTCTATAGATATATTTCTCGTGTCTGTGAGGGAAGTACATGTTCATGAGGGAAGTTCACAGAGATGGCAGAACGCGCATCCTGGTTGTTTTCATTTTACAAAAGCACAATTTTGTTGTTATTGTGAGTTTACAGAAATAAAAGTTGACCCTTTACAGTTTGTATTACTCTAATCTGTATGACCAAAATGACGGAGTATTTTAAGTTAAACACAAGTGATCGCACCGGCGCCTCCATGTCATGCAGCTCTCCACACAAACATGGATGTGCGCCGAATAATAGCACACATTTATCTAGGACTAGGCTAACATTAGCGGACTTGTTAATAAGCCTTATTTGAGGTCGATGAATGATAACCAAATGTTTGGATTTCCTGCCGTTAACAATCTCTCCCTCACAAACTGTGTGACTTCGCCACTTCCTGTCTTGATGTATACAATGCCTCTAAGTATCAAGTCAATTTAGGGATTTTCTTTTTCTCAGTATATCTTGTTCACGTTGTTTTTTAAACCTTTGTATTTTCCATTTTTGTGCTCCACTATCGTACTTTCCTTCGGACATTTTGCCGCTATGCTGTCTAGCAATGGTAGTGACCTAAATGAAAATGATTGACATGATTTGATCAGCAGCTGATTGAACAGATGTCACCCAAATGTCACATCTATCCAATCACCTGCTTATTTTTTTAATGTTTCTTATGGGCCAATGAGGGCCTTTTTTGGTTCAAGGTGAAGTAAATTTAAAATAATAAAAAAAAAAAAAAATCTGGCCAATCCAGGGCCCCTAGGCTGCATCCTAGGCCAGCCTGTGCGTCAATCCGCGCCTGCACGCAGCACACTGTCATACGGAAGTAAACAGACAGGCCACTTAAGTCAACAATTAAGGCTGATTTATACTTCTGCGTCAGACCTACACCGGAGCCTCTGCGCCGTAGGCTATGCGTCTGTTTTCATTAGTAGGCAGTGTCCGCGGTCATGTTGAGTATCAAGGCACCTCTTCAAAAATGTAACAACGCATCAATTCTACACGGACTACAACCGCAGTGATTGGTCTGCTAGAACCCCTCCCACAGGTAAAAAAAACTGGCGTTAAGCAACAGGACAAGAGCGAGCGTTTTCGACTTCCATAGGAATGAAATACGCTCTGTTTCAGGGGACACATGCAGTCAAACTGCAACAAAAGTCGTTACCTATTTGCCGCTTCTCTGACAACATACATGACAAGCAGCTTCTTCTTCGGCTTTTGCCTTGATACTTAACATTACCGCGGACACTGCCTACTAGTGATCTGCATGCACGTCGATGCAGACAACGACGCAGAAGTATAAATGAAAACAGACGCACAACCTACAGTGCAGAGGCTCCGGCGTAGGTCCGACGCAGAAGTATAAATCAGCTTTAAGGTGATGTGCTGCAGGAAGCTAGTGAATTTGAGCACAGACGATGAAGGAAGATGCAGAGGAGGAGAATTATTCTTGTATAGTTTTCCCTCAAGTTTTGCTTGTAGGCCTATAGAGCTGTCACCATAATACTTATGAGCGGTGTTGGGGGTAACGACCGATATATATCGATTTACCAATATTTTCCCCCGATACTTTAAGCATTTTACCATAATCGGATATCTGATTTGTAATATCGGATTTACCGATAAACGCAGCCATCTTGTGGGTGTTTTGAGAATTGCGCGCAAGATTGCCATTACAGCACATTTGAGGGGAGATGAGACAACGGCATGCACAGGTAAAGTATACTTGCCTGCTTTGCTGTAATCAGTAAACTTTATTTAACATAACAGCAATTGATGCACAAATTAGATGTGTTACATAAATGCCTGAAATGCAGCTAGTTTATGCAGCTTGTCTCTAAGAAACAGAGACAAGCTCACAGAGTCACGTAAAATAATCCGCTGAAATAAAAGCGCTGAATTTAATTCTCTCTCTGTTGTCTATGGTCATCATTAGTCTCGTGAAGTCGTCTGCATTTTGCTGTTCACTCAGTGGGTTGATGCTCAGGAAATGCTCCACCACGGCCACCGCATGTAACTTTTAACAAGAGTCACTTGTTTAAAACACCGTAATTATATAAACATTTACTATATAACCATTAATTCGCTAATAAACATCCAAGTAAACACAACTTTATGGAAATGAATTATTTATTACCTCCGCGAGCGATCGAAGTTTGAGTATAGTTCTGTGTAAACAGCGCTTTGTCAGCACATATTTCATAATCTAGAACGACAAAAACATTATTAATAATTCTGATATAACATACCAATTAAGAAATGCAATAAAATACGATGTTTTGTTTGTTATATTCCAGAGAATATTATTCAGTTCACAAGTTCGAACTTGCAAATAAGTAAAATAAATAAATAGTAGGCATATTTGGCGTGCTGTCCGAGGAGAGGGCTCCGAGCTCGGTATTTGGCCCGAAACCAGAGTACTCCCCCCATATTCTGGTTAAGGAAGATAACCGGGCGAGTGTGAGATTTGGTTAGGAAGATAACCAGGTGAGTGTGAGATTTGTTTAGAAAGATAACCGTGCGAGTGTGAGGAGACGGGGTGGTGGAGGGATGCTGAAAAACTGTCGAGGAACATGGGTGAATCGACTGCGTATTTAAAGTGTTCTCCACTTATGCTGATTGGGTAGACATGTTGTTTACTGATTGCTGACAGCTGGTTGGAATGACGTCATGATTGAAAGGATCATTTGAAAGTACTCCTCCCGAATTTTGTTAATAAAACATCATTTATTTACCATTATCCAGTGAATTATTCTTCACTCTTTAGCCTATTAAACAGCTTATAAATCTACTAAAACTGTAGTTTAAAATTAAGTACTACATTTCTGCAAAGTTGGTATAACTCCTGTTTTTAATTTATTTTCTCCATTTGAAAACATTAGTCATTCTACATTTATTTTGCTTATTGTTAACATTAGTGTTGCTACTGATGCTTTTTATAAATAAAATTATTTTTGTAATATTAATTTTGTAATTAAAATGAACATGAACTAATTTTCAACAAAAACAGTTTAGTAACAGTGCACTTTATTTTTTGCACTTTCAGACCCCTCTATTTATTGGTGTATAAATAAGATTTGTTTGTTCAGTTCAGTGGTGCTGTAATTGTGTCAAAAACAAAAGTATAACAGTAAATAAATATCAGTTATTGGGCACAAACACAAATTATCAGTTTCGGTTCTAAAAAAAAATCAATATTGGTCGATCACTAATTACAAGTAACTTGAGTTACATAATCAGATTACTTTTTTTAAAGTAACTAGTACAGTAACTAGGGCTACACGATACGAAAAACATTGAACTTGAAAGCGATTTAGTGTGATTATGAAATCACAAAGGCTGCGATTTTTTTGCGCGGCTTGTCAATGAAGTATGGCTCCAAATGCTAATCCATCTGAAAAGTTTGAATCGCTTATAATGTACATTTGAAAAAGCAACACGTGTCAAACATCTTTCCAGACATGAGAAGCATTTATTAACTTCTTGTTCAACAAAACATGTTCTCCAAACTCACTTCATAACGGACAGTTGAGCATTCTTCTATGAGATGATGTGGCTTCTTACACAGAATAAGGCACTTTATTTATGTTTATTAGTCATGTTTAATCAATCAAAGCATTTCAATCTTCTGTTTATTCAGCTACAGCGATAAGATGCGTGTTGTCTTCTGCGGCAGGGTATATTTTGAGTTTTTTTGCGCAAGAGCGCCCTCTGGCTTTCAGATGGAGAAGCATTTACTACTGACCACAGAGCCGTACAGCTCTGACAAGCTGTGCATTAAATAATCGCAGCCTTTGCCACAATCGCGTGCGACTTTTTCAAATAAGTAATGCAAGTTTTACACATTTATTGACTGACAGCTCTCCTGTCCCCATGTTGAGAGAAATAAAGTGCAGAGATGTCATGTGGGCTGTGTAAATATGATGGTTATTGTAGTTCTAGACTAAAGGTGAACATGCATTTACTCATCTCACTTGCACGGAAACATTCAGTATTCCTCAAAATGAATAAAAACAGTGAAATGAATTTTACACAAACTTGTAATAAACTATATTAAATTACACAAATATACTTTATGTATTTAATCTCACATTATTAACCAATGTCTTTGCTGCTGACCTTCCTTCTCCTGTATCCTATTTTTCTTTAATCCAGAATTGCAGCACAGCTGAAAGAGATGCGCCCTCTACTGTAGAGGTGTAAATATGCATTTCCTTCAGCCTGAGGCTTATTCATTTCACTTTTAGTGTAAAAAGGGCCTTAACATTTGCCAAAATAGAACTTTCTTTGTTGTTATTAAAAAAAAAAAACAAGCAAGCCCAGCCAAGGTAAGAAAAAAGTAACACAGAAGTAATGTAATGCATTACTTTTCATAAAAAGTAACACAATTAGTTACTTTTTAGGGAGTAACGCAATATTATAATGCATTACTTTTAAAAGTGACTTTCCCCAACACTGCCTATAACAGCTTCCCATCCCTCCACTGACTAACTTCGCTGCTGTCTTCCATGCTCACTGATTGACCAAAGAACTACCGGTATGTAAAGTCCTTGGAGTGACTCCCATCAGTGCGGAATTGTGACGAATGTCGATTTAGAGTGACGTGAAAGTCGCATTATTTTGATATGACCGTTCAGACTGAGGTCAAAACATCAGACCTGTGTATGATTTTATGCCACATATGGAAGTGGCCCAAATCAGAATTGAACAGATTAGATTCCATTTGGTTTGTGCTGTTCACACTGTTGGGAAAAAAAAAAAAAAACATATGAGCAAAGAGAGTGATGTCATAAGGCAGTTACGATTATGCAGTGTAAATACTCCAGTATTGCACTTATTGCATGTTTACACTCCAGCCTGCACATGCTCGTGCATAGACTGGGAACATTCGGTCCTGCGTGCTATTCTAAAATTTATGGCCCGTACTTTTCCATATTTCATTAGTCTTGGACCTGTGGTTCAACAGCAGGCTTCAGCTTTTACTTTGTTTTGACACCCTAAAGGACAAAAGAACACGAGAATGTTTTTTTTAAACTTAGGGGAACAAGTTTATTAATCTCTCCAGATCTTCTTGAGTCTGTAAATCACACGCACAGCTGAGACACATCCTGTGATTTAGAGTTGTGAAATTATGGCCTGAAAACCGCAAAGTTCAGCAGAGCTACAATAAAACAGCTACATCTACACACCCTTTTTACAGTGTGCCTGAATGAGGCTGCATTTCCTTCCATGTTACCACATGCAAAAACATCACAACATCTTTCCCATTTTTACAGTTCTGACCATTAAGCCATCGAAATATGCTCTGTCTTTGGCTTTATGAAATTACAAGCCTTTTCAAAGTGTCCAAAATTCAGGGTATCATGCTTGATTCTGTCATTCTGCATATGTGATGTGATGAACAAAAAAGCTACATCTTATGTTCGTTGATTTTTGTTTTTATGCCTTGCATACATAACCACTGATTTTTCAAATGTATTGTACCATGTTGTTAAAAATTCAGCTGCTTTGAATATACTAATGTGTAAATTATATTACTAATTAATTATATCCAAAGCCACTTGTAGACACTAGAAACTAGTTACTTGTAAGCTAAAAACAAAGTAACTTTGTGACTGCAGCAGTAAAAAAAAAAGCCAACCTGTAATATTTGCTACATTGTACTTTCCAGTTGAGTTTAAATATGGTGTTTCCGTTAAGCAATGCAACAACGTCAGAACTCTCTACACTGATGAACTTGAACCAAGCGAAGACACAATCAAACATGCCTGAAGGAAACCTGAACATTCCAGATGGGATGAAAAGGTGAATGGTGCTTAAAGTTTGTACAGGCAGAGGGCCAGATCCCATTTCTATTCTGTGTGTTTGTGTTGTGCTGCCATGCTGCTGTGCATTCTATAGGTCTTTATTCCTGACCTGCTCTCACTTTCTCTCTTGACTGCTTTCTTTGGCTCCGATCTGCAGATGAGGGAGATTTCTGACAGACCACACAGCAGTTTTGGGGTTTGCGGTTTATTTTTGTGATGGACCAGCACATACCTCTCAAATGGGTCAGACGATTTCAGAAAAATTGGGTTAACTATACATTTGAAAATGTTACTTTCCTATTCCCCCACACCCAATATCATCCTGTCACAGGAATGTATACACGCACCGTTAACAGGAGAAAGAGTTACAAACGGCAGTGACTTCAAAGTACCAGAGTCAAACAAACTCTGATCTTCATTAAGTCATTAAAAATGGGCACTGTGATGGAGAGCAGAGTGTTTATATTTGACAAATGATGTGAATGAGAGAGTGCATGTGCAAGAGCATGTGTATAGAGATCTGCTTCCTGTTTCCTTTGTTGATTCAGCTGAGGAGCACTCAGAAGAACAAGCAAAGAAAAGAGGTGTGAGGAGGAGAAAAGGAGGGAAATGGAATGAGGGAAGGGTTGGGAAAGCCTTTACTTTCACTGGAGACTAAACTGCACAGGTGTCTACTCTAAAAAGCAAAAAAACAAAATAAACAAAAAACAAATCTATTACAGACTCTGCAGTATATTTACTGATTCGCAAGATGGGCTTTTAGTGGCACATTAGGAATTAAAGGGATACTCCAGCCAAAAATATTTCTGTCATCATTTACTCACCTTCATGTTGTTCCAAAGCTGTATGACTTTCTTTTTTAGTGGGAACCAAACAACATTGGAGCCCCATTGTATAAAGAGAAAAAAAAACACATTTCTCAAAATATCTTGTTTTATATTCCACAAAGAAAAGAAAGTTGGAACGACATGAGGGTGAGTAAATGATGACAGAATTTAAATTTTTGGGTGAACTATCCCTTTAACAGATGTATGGTGTTTGGTTTGACAGACTGACATCATACCATTCAAAAGTTTGGGGTCAGTAAGATTTATTTTTAAAGTAATTAATACTTTTATTTAGCAAGGATGCATTAAAATGATCAAAAGTTAACTTTCTATTCATCAAAGAATCTATAAATATTGACATTTTAAAGACGTTTAAAAAGTATATTAAAATAGAAGACCGTTATTTTAAATATTTGTAATAAATTACATTTATAAAAATTTTTTTTATAAAAAATAGTAATAAAAACTGAATTAACAATATTGTATTTACTGTATTTATATGATCAAATAAATGCAGCATTGGTGAACATAAGAGGCTGAACATAAGAAGCTTTTTTAAAATATTTAAAAAAAAATATTTAACCAACCCCAAACTTTTAAACTGTATTGTGTATTTATTTTTCAATTCTTGATATTGAAATGGTAACTATGCCAGCAGAAGTGTAATTCTTGGTCATGTTAGATTCTGTGTTTAATTTTTTTGAGTGAATTTTGAGTAAACATGCAAAAACAGTTATTCAAATTTCAGCAAGAATTGTGTAAAACGACAGCAAAAGAACAGTGAAGAGATTAGCAGACTCCTGCTGTGGTGATGTTTGAGATAATGATAATGATGAAGACAAAGACGGAGACAGAGACACAGAGAATGGCTGAAAGGAAAAATTGAACAACAGGCATAATTCCAACCCTTTCACTACAGGGAAAGGAAACTCAACAAAAGGTTTAATCACTGAAATGATTACTTTTAACTGCCTGCCTCCCAAAACAAACAGTGATATCGCTTCCCATGGCACCACTATCAAAATCATCAGACATTTGTGTGTCTCCATTTATCTTTGCTTGAGGCTGATTCTCAGAAGACTAAAACTGCGTTTGACAGGACAAAATAGCGACAACTGCTGGAACATTTTTTCACATTTTTTCTTTTTTGATAAACCATTTAACTCGGATGTACATCATAATGATCTGCCACTACTTCAGTTTCATTATGACGTTAAAAAAAGCATCACATACAGACCAAATAAACCACAAACTGACAATAAATTTACCAACAATTAGCTTTGCGCCTGCATTGTTTACACATCATACATGAAGAACAGAATCATCAAGTCTGCTGGCATTTAATGTCTAAGAAAGATTAATTCTGTGCTAGATATCGTTGCAAACATGACATGCATACAAGAAAATATATGGATGCATGTACCATTTTGGACTGCCTGAGAACTGGCATTTACAAAGAAAAGATAAACACATAGGTTTTCTGGATCAACCAAGGAAAGACAGCAAAAGTGCAAGTGAGGACAGAAACCAGTAATCATATCAATACTGCAACCAGAGTAGTGCTTTTCATAGATTATATGCAAACCTCAATCATCTGAGCCAAACCAAGAATATTTTGACAATTTCATTGGCCCTTGTTATCTCTGTTTATTAGAAACCTAAGCAGGGATAATTGTTTGGACCAAATCAATCATCATTCTGAATTGGCCCCTTCACTGAGCATCTTTGGTCAGGTTTATTGTGTGTTTGAAGAAGCCTCACCACAAGCTCCCGCTCACACAATAAAACATGCTAGAAACACCAGCATGCTACTGGAATACTGCTGTGATAGAGTCTGTGTGTTAAACAGCTACAGTGTGTCATGCAGGAGATGGGAGATACTTCCATCCTGCTTTGTAACAAATTCTGAAATTAATAATGTCATTTGAACATAATAAAGTGAAGCAAATAGAGTTGGCACAGGGTAAATAAGGTAAAGTGAGACACTCAAACTTAATCATCTCACTATGTACATACTTAATTGTGTGGGATGACACAAAATGGCTTCTTTAGCTCTGAAATAGACATTGAGGGGGACAGGCCCTTCAATTTTTCAGAATAGTGATTGATCAATATTGATCTTATGCTCACCAAGGCTGTAAAAACTATAATACTGTGAAATTTCAGCAGCCAGCAGTCTTTATTGTCACATGATCCTTCAGAAATCATTCTAATACACTGTTTTGGTGCTCAAGAAACATTTCTTATTATTATCAATTTTGAAAACAGTTGTGCTGTTTCATATTTTTGTGGAAACTGTGATACAAGTTCAAAAGAACAGCATTTATTTGAAATAAAAATATTTTGTAACATTATAAATGTGTTTACTGTCACTTTATTTAATTTGCTTGCTGAATAACACTTAATTTCTTTCTTTTTTTTTATTACTGACCCCAAACTTTTGAATGGTAGTATGTATCAAAGGAGTAGGTGCAGAGACTTCGTGGCTTAAAGGGTTAGTTTACCCAAAAATGAAATTTCTGTCATTTCATGTCGTTCCACACCCGTAAGACCTTTGTTCATATTCGGAACACAAATTAAGATATTTTTGATGAAATCTGAGAGCTCTCTGACCCCTCAATATCAATTAAACCACCACTTTCAAGTTCCAGAAAGGTACTAAAGACATTGTTAAAATAGTCGAAATGATGCAGTGGTTCAACATTAATTTCATGAAATGACGAGAATACTTTTGTGCGCAAAAACGAAACAAAAATAACAGCTTTATTCAACAATATCCTCTCTTCTGTGTCATTCCTAAGCTGTTTACATCCAGCGCTTCCAGGTTCTACGTCAGAACGCTGGCTAATATTTTTCGCTTCATAAAATTAAGGTTAAACCACTGCAGTCACGTCAACTGTTTTAACGATGCCTTTAGTACCTTTCTAAATCTTGAAAGTGGTTGTTTAATTGCTGTCTATAGAGGAGTCATATACCTCTCGGATTTTAACAAAAATATCTTAATTTGTGATCCAAAGATGAATGAAGTGTGTTCAACGACATGAGGGTGAGTAATTAATGACAGTATTTTCATTTTTGGGTGAGCTAACCCTTTAAATAATTGCTAAAACCTTTACTTTTTGAGTTGAGTTTTTACCGCTGAGATTTCATGGAAATAAACAAAAATAAACAAATTGATTCTCACCTTCTGAAAAAAATCCTCTCCTCCATTTATCCTCCCCTCACTGGCTGCTGTGTGAGAAAAAGAGAGAGATGTTTACATTACCATTAGCTAGATAAACTTTTGTTCACTAAAATGTTGAACTTTTTGAATGTTATTTAAGCAATAAGGTATGAGAAGCCATGCTACATTGTGAATTAGTTTGAGGTGCTGTTAGGCACGATGTGAGAAGCACACAAGTTTCAATCCCAGATTCACATACTTACACAAGATGTATTCAAATACAACCACAAAACACACACATACAAGAATCAGGCAGCAGCATTCTCAAAGCCTGCTGGAACTAAATGTATTTCACATGTCACACACACGCTTGTCTTTTACACACACACAGCAGCTGTATGCAAGCTCACACTCATGCACTGAGTTATAGATGACAAAAAAAAACACTTCATAAATCTTCATAAACACACACTTGCATAATCCCACACAGTGTATAATGCTTACATATGGCTTATGCATGTAAAGCATGTGTTGAAACGACACTAGAAAAAGTCATTTTAAACTAACCACTACAATGATCTACATCCATTTTTTGACCATTATCAGATTTCAAATCACTTAAATATGTAATATGCAATTATAGTGCGATTTTGAAAAACTAAAATGTGAAATGGCTGTGAAAAGTCACATTGGGTTTCACAGGAAACTCTGAGAACTTGTTTTCTTTGGTGGGATGCTGGGTCTCCAGATGTTTGGTTTAGATTGTCCTATCATATAAAATTAAACATTCTTGTTTAAGTGTCTGCATAAAGAGCGATTTATCTAATAGCACCAAGCCCTTCCCTTCACTTTTCTTTACCTATAACATTGAAATATGGATTTCATAGAGAGTTCAGAACAACAAACCCCAAATGGGAGGAAATAAAAGGGTTAGAAATGAGACAATCTTGTCATCTAAACCTCTAAATGACCTTTAAATCACAAGCAAAGCACATCCACCCATTTCACCATGAAATTCACTACATTTCCAGATCAAAACAAGGAGGGAAAGAGGTACAATTACAAGAAGTTCCCATCTCATTAAACCAAAGTGTGTTGAACCCTCCTTCAAAAATCATTGCACAGGCTAGGAGCAATGCTGGGATTTACACGGCAATGATGACATTTTGAGATTTCGATGAAATTTCAGAGAGAGAGAGAGATGAAAACAACAGTGATGGACAAAGAAGTAGACAAACCCCTGCATTCTTAAAACAAAATATATTTAAATATTTTAATTTATTGATTCTACTAAGCAGAAACACTTTGATTGTACCCAGTTTTAATAAACAAGTTATTTTCCAGATAACTAGCACAAACAGTTTAAAAACAGGATGAAAGAATCTTAAGAATCTTACAAATTAAGCCCTTTTTTTCAGATAATGAGGGAAAGGAGATCCACAGAAACAGAATTTGGCTGGAGACAGACAGACAGATAGATAAAGCATTCAGACTTTAAAATGTATTCACATTAGCTCACACAAGTTCAATCCAGAGTTTGGCACTCAGGGTGAAGTGAGGACAGAGAAAGACTGAGTTCACTCTCTGAAGTTGTGAAATCAGAGAAAACACACTTCACATCTCTTCTTTCTAATGCTGTAAATTGAATCAACAATTTCATGAGATGTTTTACCAATTCTGTATCTGTGCAGAATGGATACACATGCGGTCACTCGTCTGTAAAGAGTACAGGATGCTGCAACACCACTGAACTGAACATGTCCCTGTTGCTGACAGACCAACACATATGCTGACAACACTGTGTTCCAATATATAAAATACTCTTATTCTCTCAGATATGATACTCACTTTCTCATACTCACGAAAAAAAAAAAAACAGACAAGCATCCATTTGAAAACACATACTGAGGAACACACAGAGAAAAATATGAAAATAGCAAGCCTTAAACCAGACAGAATGTTAAATGCAGTGTGTGTGTGTTGATTTCAGCTCTTTCTTGTGCTCTATTTAGGATGTGGGTCAGAAAATCTCCACAGAGTTTGAGATTCTGCTTTAATGAAACAGCTTTACACACACATACAGAATAGTGTTTGATTATAGCACAGCTCCTGTAAACTGTGTGCGTTAGGAATGTGATGAGTTAGTGAGTATAAGAGCAAAACTGTATAATTTGAGTGTATTTCTCCTAAAAATCCTGGAACTTCCCTTCAACTCCAGAGCTCTGAGAGTGGGCGAGAGATCAGAGAAACAGACCCACGATCAGCATCTGAATTCAAAACTTTACTATTAAGATTTGAAGCCATTTGTTCTGCAGTCAGAGATGTCACGTCCTATACCACCGGTCAAAAGTTTGTGGTCAGTTTTTTGACAAAAATGAATACTTAAATTTAGCAAGGACTAGTCAAAAGAGACAGTAAAGACATTTAGGCCTATCTCGCAAAATATTTATATTTCAAATAAATGCTTTTTTAACTTGCTATTCATTAAAGAATCCTGAAAAAAATATATGTATAATGATATAAATACTGTTCGGTTTCTGGCACAAGCCGATTGTTTAGTGTCTTAGGACATCAACGTGTCGTCACAAGCTGCAGGGTTTAATTTGGATTTGTCTTTGCATGTTTTTTTTTTTACTCTTATAGATTGTGTTCCCATTGACATGCATTATACGACTGACAGACTGCAACGGTTGCAGTTAAAATTCATGATTTGTGTTCTACTGAAGAAACAAAGTCACATACATCTTGGATACCCTGGGAGTAAGCAGAAATTTTTGGGTGAACTATCTCTTTAAGCAGCACAACTGTTCTCAACATTGATAATAATAAGAAATGTTCCTTGAGCAGCAAATCAGCATATTAGAATAATTTCTGAAGGATTGTGTGACACTGAAATAATGGCTGTTGTAAATTCAGCTTTGCCATAACAGGAATAAATAACCTTATATATATATATATATATATATATATATATATATATATATATATATATATATATACATATATAAGTTATTTTTAAAAAAAATATTTTTAATACACTGCCCAGACAAAAAAAAAGTTGCTGTTTGGATTTTAATAGGCAAATACTTAAGAATCTATGAATAGATCATTATTACAGTGATTATTATGTTTCTAGCTTGTTATATGTTTGGTACTGGTTTTTTTTAACCCTTAAAGATGGAGTGTGTAGCTTTTCATTTCTTAAACAACCATGTAGGAAGACACATCATGGCCATATTCCAGGATGACAATGTCAAGATTCAACAGGGTTAAAATTGTGAAAGAATGGTTCAGAGAGCATGAAGAATCATTTTCACACATGAATTGGGACCTTAATTTCAGTGCAAGTTTTTGGGATGTGCTGGAGGAGACTTTACAGAGTGCTCACCTCTTGATGGAAATAACATCACAACATTTATTTCCATCGAGAGGTGCATCATTTTTTGGTCAAGAAGATCTTGTATTGACAATGCAAGAGGTGAGCACTCTGTAAAGTCTCCTCCAGCACATCCCAAAAACTTACACTGAGGTTAAGGTCAGTGCCAATTCATGTGTGAAAATGATTCTTCATGCTCCCTCCCAACAATTCTTTCACAATTTGAGCCTGATGAATCTTGACATTGTCATCCTGAAATATGACCATGATACATCTTAATACATGGTTGTTTAAGAAATGAAAAGCTACATACTCCATCTTTTAGGGTTATGAAAACCAAACATATAACATGCTAGAAAAATAAATAATCACTGTATTTGATCCTAATGATCCATCCATAGTATTTGCCTATTAAAATCCAAACAGCAACTTTTTTTTTTGGCTGGGCAGTGTATTTCACAATACTACTGTAAGTAGAGAGTTTATTCAAAACAATTAAAAAAATCTTACAGACCGACTCGGTAGTGTAAGACTTTAAACGGTAGTGTAAGATAGTGTGGAGTATAATCTGATTGGTTACAGCAAAACCTCTCAGGACAGGAAACATAAATCATGCTACACATAAGCACGGCCCTATCAATGCCCAAACTAAAGTACTTAACCACTTGTGCAAAAGATTCAGAGCTTTTATCCTCTTGAACAATTGATGCGCCATGTCATAACTTGAGATTACACATGCCACAGACACATCTATTGCAGACTGGTTGTACAATTTGCAACCTTCTGTTTTGCAACTTCTGAAAACAAGCAGTCTGCATGAAAGTAAACTCATTCTCTAGAGCTCAAGTCAAACACTCAGGGCCGAATTCCCTTCAGAAACAATGTGTACCACTAAATGTGTACCACTAAAAGACAAGTCTGTGAAACTATTCCACTTAAGATGGAAAATAGGGCAATAATCTGGCAATATGAACTGTAAAAATATTTTGGATTATAAATTACAGATGTGCTGAAAACACATTCAAGACCTCTCTGAAGGTATTGACTGAAAAGGATTAGGCTATAATGTGAATTAAAAAATGTGAACATCTCATCTCTCTGTGTCGAGAATGAAACTTTATCCTTGTATGACAGGTTATGAACACAGATGAGTTTGCAGCCAAACTAAAACTCTCCCACACCAGATTTGGAGTACTTCTGCCAAACACAAGTCTTAGTAATCCAATACATCAGTTCTTTAAGATTTATCTCTCAAGTATTAAGCATTTTATAAAAACAATGCAAATACTGATGTATTAAACCCAAGAAATGGATTTACATTTTGTAAACATAAAAATAGAAGAATTCTTGGAAGAAAACTGTACCAATTTTGGCAGTATGGGTAAAATGATGCCAAAATAAATAATAAAATAAAATAAAATCAGCATACTGGCATGTTGCATCTGTCAATCCATAAAACATGTGTGACCAAGTCAACACTACTTCAAAATTAATTCTAATACCACAACGAGTGATTAATAATTCATAAATACACATCAATGTGATTTATCACTTAAACATTGTGACACAAGTGTGCCTTTAATATTAAAATTGCACATGTCTGCACATAAAGAAATCACAATCCAAGGCAACAGACCTGTGTTTCCCTGGCAACAGCGCGCTGAGCCATGAGCACATTCCCAAAACACAACGCACTTCCTGTTGCTTCACTCACCATGCACTGAACATGCACTCAGACGAAATTAGACTCATTAAATAAAACCCACATGTCAGAAAACACGCTGCATGCATAAGCAAATTAATAAAATACAAGCAAAACTTTGGTGGTAACAAAACGACTCACACATTCACACACAAAAACAAGGATTTAACTGGCAGGTGTGAGATGTATTGACATTTAGCTTAATATGTAGTTTCACATCCTTATGTGACAAAGAAATCCCACAAAAGACTCATTTTGATCACCTAGCCACTTGGGGGGTGGGGGGGGGCATATTTCCATAAAGTGCCGGAATAAACTCTGCTAAACAAACACTACATCCTTTTTAGAATTTTTATCAGAGTTAGGCCAGCACACATTCCTCTGTTTTTAATCAAAACCAGACATCTGATGTAACAGACATTGGGGTAAAGAGAAAACTGAATCCTAATATACAACTTATTCCCATAAAAGTTAGTGAGAAAAAGCAAGTGCAAGAGAAAAAGAAAAAGAAAGTGTGTTTGCATGTTTTCCCTCCTCCTAATTTTCACTTGTGTTAGTGATTATTTGACATAACTGTATGACTATCTAACTTTGTTGCTTTCCGACAAACCCCTAAAGCTTCTTAGAGTCTGTTACACAAACATGAATCATAGGTGATCCACTTCTCTCCATTAGTCTTTCTGAATAAGTTTATAAAAATGAGCTGATTTAGTTGTGGTCTGGCCAAAGGGGAAAGTACAAGAATGGGTCTCCCCTCTGTTACTCCCTCACCACGTTCGCCAACATTACTTTTAAGAAAAATTATTTTAATTGTAACCCTCTCTTTTTTGTTTCTCTCAGCCTCTCTCCCATTTCCCAGAAAAGGGGAGCAAAACTGTGCCACACAATAAACCTTCACACAAAAAACACACATCACTGGATATATGATCACGCCTACTGCTCATCCGACCAATCAAAACCATTCAAACACCTCCAGATGTTGCACATCATCTGGAGCAAAGGGGTGATTACGAGTCACTGAATCATAGGTGTGGGAAAAATGTCCACATCACTACAACAATGATTCTGGAGTAAGTATATGACTTTGTGACATGAAAGGTGTTGTTAAACGTCTAAAAAATGTGGTAGCCTTGCTATGGAAGTTTTCTTGGTGCTATTGAGCTCTCTTATGCTGAACTGACCTTTGACCTGGGGTCCAGATGTCAGGGAAGCATTCTCTCATGCAATTGCACACAAGAACACACTCAAAGGTGGCAGAAGGGTGCCAAGGGTCTTAGTTTTTCCATGTCTCCCAAATACACAACTACACGTATAAATGTATGGCATCTATGACCATTCAGTATGGCTGGTTTGAATGCATGTCAACAAATGCAGTCTTTGTAAACTAAGAAGCCCTGCTATAACAGACCAGAACTTTTGTACATGTTTAGAAAAGGCCAGTACCAAACCACTGACCTCAACTCGTAATACTTAAACTTGTTTAAAATTCTACTCTGCTGAAGTTACAACAAAAGAAAAACAAAACGAACTGAACTGAACATAATTCTGCAGTGAAGTAAACTGTCCATTGCTGACAGACTGACTGTAGAATATGATGCAAGTGTTGAATTGCTTTAACCATTTTTTGTATGTGTGGCAGTACTTCTGAGGGACACAACTGTGAAAATCAGCCAAATTATATTTTACTTCACACAAACCTGTTGACATCATTATATTTGAAGGTTTTGGTTTAGGCTTAAAATATAGTAAATATCATTATCCTAGTATAAAACACTGCATGTATGAGAGGTCCTCACAAACATAACTTAAAAGGTCTGTGTTTCTAAATGTAATTATACCTGTGAGACCCAAGAATTTGTTTTAAAAAAATTGACTTGTAGACATTCAATATTCGACAGACCCATATAGTAAATTAAACAAATCATGTTTTGCTTCAAATCTACAGACATAATTAGGGTTTTAATGAGTGATAGTTCAACCAAAAGTCAAGCCAAGTCAAGTCACCTTTATTTATATAGCGCTTTATAGAATACATATAGTTTCAAATCAGCTTTATGGTGATAAACTAGGAAATAATGGTCATAAATGAAAACTGTTATCATTTCTTCACTCACATGTCGTTCCAAACCTGTATGATGACTTCTGTGGAACATAAAATAAGAGATTTTGAGAAATGTCCCTGTATTTTTTGTCCGTACAATTGTCAATGGGAAGCAAAATATCTTTTGTTTTCCACAAAAGAACATCATAAAGGTTTGGAATAGCATGAGGGTGAGTAAATGATGACAGCATTTTCATTTTTGGGTGAACTATTCTCTTAAAGTTTGTATAAAAACCATTGTCTGAGATCTTCTCATAGGGATATGGAAACCAGAAAGTGTGTATGTATGCGTTGAAAGACTATGACAGTGATGACCTTGATTGATCAGTAATATTGATCTCATATTCATCATATCTTATGTATTTAAATTTTATTGTGATACTGCTGAATGCTTTGAAAAAGGACTGGAAATTAGCAAGTATTCATGTAAGCCATTCATGACACTAAAATAAAGTAAATGCCTGAATTTTTTTTTTAAACATTATGAGTTTTGAAAATCTACCTCAACATATTTGTACTAAATGAACGTAAGAAAGGTATCTATTCTATTTACAGAGTACAACAGCCTAAGTTTAAATGCAAAGTTACAAAAAAATTGTTGTTTGTTCATGTGAATGTTTGTCCTACTTGGCTACTAAATAAAACAATAAAACATTCCAATACTGGTCTACATGCCCTACACACCAAGCAGCGGAGTCAACACATCTCCTTCAAGATGTACTTCGAGGAAACATTGTGATATTTTTAGACAGAACTATTTATGACTCGACGCCAAGCAACACTGCAATGTTAGCTAAAAGTATTTTCAATACATCAAACTGTCTTCCCAGTTCTTTTAGGCACTTTTTAAGAAGTTAACATACCCAGTAACATAGTTTCTAGTTTCTTGCGGTCAACTCGAAACCTCTCTTCGGTCCAGTCTGGGTCAGGCTGGGAGATGTGGCCGCAGTGGCCGCTAGAGTCATCCTCAGACACGGCAGACGGTGAGTCGTTACTCCGCTCGCTGCTGGAACCATGATCATGATGCATGAAACTTAGTGGCTCAGCCATTGCGCTTTAAAGTGTTTCAAACTTACTAAACGGGGTTTATATGTGAAAGAGGTAAACGGCAAATCAACATTAGGAGAAAAACATTCCGATGTCCAGGCAAGTTTTTCCTATCCTGCCTTTGAAGTCCCTTAAAGCTCCTCTGGCCAGTTACTGCCCCCGAGAAAATCAGTCTGCCCCTTGATTGCTCTCCCTTCCACTTTTCCTCTGGCTCCAGGACCAGAACACACTATAGTTGGAGGACATGGATACATGGATGGATTATGCTCCTATGGGAGCATTCACGTGTCAGGATAACCGCCCACTCTCCTCCCAAACTTTCTCATCATCATATCCAGTTTGCTCGCCTAGTTTCTCCTGCAAGCGCACAAAATAAAACTTGTCGAGATATATATATATATAATGATTTAAAAAACCAAACTACTTCTGTCAGCGTTTTTTTTTTTTCTTTCTTTCAAGAATGTTTATCACAAAAGGTGGATGCAAAGTGGTTTTGTAAAAAGAACTTTTTACAAAACCACTTTGCATCATTCCCTTAAAAATATTCAGTGAGATATTTAAATAAACGTTTGCAGTGCAGCCTGACTAACATACAGGAAGCCATTTTGTTGTCATATTATATATATATATATATATATATATATATATATATATATATATATATATATATATAAACAACAAAACGGTAGGAAAATCTATAAATGTTTTTCCAAATGTATGAACATAAACAAAAAGATCAGAATTCTATTAACGTATCTGTAAACAAATTTTTTTAAAGATTTAATTAGACCGACGTCACTGAAACTTATGTGGATTTATACTTTTAAAGATCCTTTTCTTATGGTGGGAATAAAACGAAGGAACATCGCCATCTAGTGGCACAAAGTTACCACGCAGCATGTGAGTAAATGTCAGCAGAATGTGGTTTGATTCCAAGATCACGCACATATGGAAAACATCTCATTCTCCCTTTCTCTCAAACAATATTCTAGAGCCATCATAAAACAGCTGCAGTGAGACAGATTTTATAATAAGACCTTTTAATGCAAAAACAATAAAAATGATCCAGTATTGTATTTATTTCTATACAATAAAATTACTAAAATGTAGCTAATCCATTTGAAAATAAAACAATATTTCTTTGTTATGTGTTAACTGACTTTGTGTTTTTCCAGGATGCCTCTGTGAAAAGAGACAAGTTACCTCCTGAACAAGGATTTTCTATAAAGCTGTGCAAGTATGTGCGTGTATGCGTGTGTGTGTGTGTATATATATATATATATATATATATATATATATATATATATACATATATATACACACACACACATACATACATACGTGTTTGTGTGTGTGTTCTTGTATACATGGTTTATGAGGACACTTCCTCTCTCATCGTAAACCAAATGGCTTAAAAAACATACTAAACTGTGTTTTTTTGAAATTCAAAAAATGCATACAGTTTCCTGTGATGGGTAGGTTTAGGGGTAGGGGTAGTGTAGGGGAATAGAATATACAGTTTGTACAGTATAAAAGCCATTACGTCTATGGAGAGTCTCCATAAACCACATATACAAGTATGTGTGTGTGTTTTGTGGTGGGGGAGGTTCATCTGTTGGTAAACGTCTTGTCTCTGTACAGGTGCATTGTAGAGCCGTGTGCAGTAATAGTGTCCATGTGCAACCATTTTAAAATCTTGCCATCCAGTTACATTGCGTACTTCTGAGTCCATTCCCTTGCCAGTCTGTTATACCTAAAAAACAAGATGAGCCATCTTCATTCAAGCAATAGCACTCAGCTGATATTAAAAGTCTAGATGAAGTGCCACCTTTACAGTTGAACATTTTGAGTAATTTGGTACTTAAACATTATACATATTGTTTGATAGTAATAAAAGAAGAAAATGTAGAAAAGATATGAAAATGTGGTATGACACAAGAGAAGACGGTTCATGCAGATGTAGTTATTTTAGCAATAAAAACAATAAAAGAGAAAGAGCCATCCACACAAGGTCACTTACTTATCTTTGTCCGATTTGTAGATGTGTGCAATATCTGGAACTAAAGGGTCATCTGGATTTGGGTCACAAAGTAGTGAGCATATGGATAATAAAACTGGAAAAACAACAACAGAAAACAGCAGAATCATTTAAGTTATCTTGATAAAAGTAATGTGAATATTACTCATATTTTATTAAATAAAATCATTTTATGTGCTTAATGCAGAACTCTATCCATTTTAGACATAGCTTTATATTCTTCTTTTTTTTAAATCCATATTCTATAAATTCATATTCTTTGACAAATTTTCCAGGTTAAATAAACATTATTACTTACAGCATCAAAAAGCCCCACACAATACAGTTATTGTATTTTGTATTTTTATATTAATGTTCTATTTATTAAAATCAAGTGTATTTCTCATCAGTGCCTTTTTATGCATTTTTACATTTATTCCAAAATAATAACTTGACAAATGCTATTGAAGTTAGAAATGTGTACACCAATGTCATATGTAATTTTAGAGACGGTCCCTAAATTTGCGAAAATATGGACCGTCCAATGTCAAGCCAACTTTGAAATGCTTAGCGTCAAACTTTGCACATTACGTCCATATTCTGAGTCCACCTGCTTGCCTGTAGCCTAAATAGTATAGTATAGGTGCAAGTTTGGTTGTCTTTTATATCACTGTATTTAGTCTATAAAGATAAGTTAAGCATTTTATATGTCCCAATGGCAGGGGGATCCTGAGTATGACGTATTGAGGGAAACCCCAGTACTGCAGCACAGCCGCGATATAAAGTTATGGAAAGTTATATGTCTACCTCAGTTTTAACATTTGAACTGTACATCAGCTTCGGGGAATAACGTTATAATCTTGTTCATGGTTTACTGCTTACATGTAGGTTACACAGGGAAAGTAACAGTAAAGACATTTAATTAAATGTAAACACAACTTTTGTGTCTTTATCAGCTTTTCTGCACATATACTGGCCCTGATAATCATCACACATACGCTTACTGCTTGATCCGTTAATGTAAATCCATTTTAATGAATGAATGACTCTCTCTACCCATGGCTCTGTTCTTCGTCAACACACGCTTGCACCACCTGCTGGTGAGGTCGACTAACAGCAGACGGTACTCTACTGCTATTCCTGCAGTTCTCAGATGTGAAATGTTGAAATTTGAACCACTGAATTTGTGGGACACAAAATAAAATGGACAGAAAATTGCCTGCTGAATATTAGAGGTTGTATTTTTAATCAGAATTAATATTTTGGAAGTGAAATCTGAAGGGTGAATATGGATTATTGAATTTTTAACAAGGAAAATGTGTGTGAACGGTTTTTAATTAAAATATTCATAGCTTAAATACGCAACCATGTTGAATTTCAGCCCATAAAAATGCAAGCCTTAAAAATACAATGCATTAAAATACAAACACGGTTAATGCAATGCATATTTTTTTCCAAGTAGTGCAATTCAAGATGCTTTTTGTTTCAAAAACATATGGCATTATTTTACTTCCATACACGAACACGTAACTCACACTCATTGTGACCCGCTAAACAGATGCATTATATTAAGTCAGAACAGCCTTAACTGCAATTGGTGTAACAATAACAACACAGTGAAATAATCAACCAACTATGATCAATTATTAGGACTGGATTGCGATCGCGATTTGTGGATTGTTTCTGATATTTTCCAAATGCATCGCAAATCGATTCTGATCTTAGTTTTTAAACAGCAAATGGCGCTCTAGGCTATTTTTAACCGCATGCTCATATGTAGTGATGGGCAAATGAAACCTCATGAAGCACTGAGGCCTTCCTCTCATTGTTTCGGGAAAAGATTCAAAGCCTCGAGAGTGTCGAAAACAGCGCCATCTGGTGTAAAAATAAATAAAAATAAAGCAGCCAAAACCCTGTGAAAGAAGCTTCGTCTGACGAAGCAGACACCTCACAGTTTCATTTTATGTGCTCAAATAAAAGCCTAATAGTGCGTGTGTGTGTGTGTGTTGAATTTATCTCCGTGATAAATTAATTTACCCATTAAACAGTGGCATTTAATGCCAGTATAAATATCAATATGATGTAACAGAAGAATAAATGTACACCAGTGGCGTGCACAGACCTCCGCGAGGGCAGGGGCGCAATCGCGGTGATGGAGTTGGGGGATGGTGCTGTGGGTTTCGCTCTCGGTAGAAATCGCGTTCCAGGGGGGAGAAATGGGAACGCGGGGGCACCGCCATGCGACCGCAAAGGGCACTTTCACTTTCGCGATCAAAGGGGCAGGGGCTAGAGCGTTACCAACACAAGCCTCGAATCGGGGCTTCATCTGGCACGCCCATACGTGCTCAGCACAAGCTCCGAAGCCTTGGTTCAAATGTCACATCACTACTCATATACTCACGAAGAAGACCGCTTGTGCGTTTGGCTGAGTCTAAGAATGTATTTGCACCTCAGAATGTTTTTATGACGTGAGATTAGTGTAAACAGGCCACTGCAAACCCTTGTAATTCGCTTCAACCTTTTCGAACTTTATTAATTATGAATTTATAGAAGGTTCAAGTGGTATGTGTAAGGAATTGGAAGGAAGTGGAGTACAGCTGTTTCTAAAGCACACAGTGCCATCTGCTGTTAAAAACTAAGCTCAGAATCAATTCGAGAGAGAATTGCGACACACACGGAAAATATCAGAATCAATCCAGAATCATTTCTCAATGCACAATGCATTGATGTATTGTCCCAGCCCTATCAATTATCTAGCCCTCTAAACATGAAAAAAATATTTCATCATACCTTTAGCCTACTGAGTTAGAGCTGCATTCTTCATGGCGTGGGTGAAAACATGTGAAACACACTGTCCTTAACTAAAATGTTGAAGCATAGTTTATAAAGTTTTAAATATAGATATTTTACTTACAAAAACCCATTGCCTTGCTCCAGAAGGCATTTATTAACCCACTGGAGTCTTAGATTACTAGATTACTTTTATGATGAATGGATGTGCTTTTTGGAGCTTTAAAAACTATATATTATAAAACTATAATTTTTTCTAATGCCACTATTTAATGTTATTGAAATGCTGGGAAGAGCCAGGATATTATTTTATATAACTCTGATTGTGTTTGGCTGAAAGAAGAAAGTAATATATACGTAGGATGAATTGAGGGTGAGTAAATTATGGGATCATTTTCATTTTTGGGTGAACTATTCCTTGAATAGCGGCAGAAGGTTTATTAGGCTGCTATCACTTTAAGGGCTCATGCACGGCTCTAATACACACTCGCATTCAATTTTCTTCCAACTCTTTACGTTCACTAAAGACATAACTGACTGCGCTTATGTAACCCTTTTATGTATTTGACAGTTAAAGCGCAATAAGACGTGAAAGCGAACTTAGTTCAGTACTCACACACTGTGTGACAGGCTTGTAGTGTGCTTTGTTTTGGGTGTACACGCTCAGAAAAGCGCATGTTGGAGTGGTGTGTGAATAAAGTGTTTAACTGGAAAGGGTTTAAAATGCATGCAATAGTGATTGCGAAGAACTGCAATGTCACAAGCGCATAACCCTACCACTGCATTGCTAAACACGTGATGTAAATGTACCTCGCGTTGTACGGTATGTTGGGATGGAGGCGCTAAAACTGCAACTGACAGAATGTGTACTGTAGCATACTATGATTCCTCTTCAAAAGCAGATCATGGAGACATTTTAAATCATTCACAATTTAAAATTGTGATATTTGGACACCCCTATCTTGAGGGCCAGAGTTATCATATTGGACATGTTTATAATGAAAAGACCATCCAGGTCAATTAAGACTGCTCTCTAACCTTTGGATACCGTGAGGGCAGGTGACCATTGGGAGCGCAGAATGTCCAAACAGATGCTCCCATTACTGTTAATATTTGGGTGGTAGATTTTTGTTGTGAAGGCAACCTGTCAGAGAAACAGAATGTCAAATGTCTTAAGAACAAATAATCTATGGAAGAGATGAGAACAAATGTTATTCTCACCTTTGGTGGTTTAAAGGGATAATCAGTCGGGAAATGGATTGTGAGGAAAAAAACCCCTCCTTGATATGGACTATCACCCTAAGGGGGAGATAAAGAGAGAGTTTGTGTATGACTGAAGCTAATTCCTTTGATTTACTGAACCAATTACTAATTTCACAAAATAAACATTGACCTGAAATTATTCAGTACTTACTGGGCCCATTATTGTCGCCTGCCAGTGAAACACTGAAAGAACAAATAAAAAACACTGAGCAGACCATCCTGTCGAAGAATTAAATGCTATTATTGAGTATGTAGTAAATGGACACACTTACAGTCTTCTCCAAGTGGTCCAGCTGAGCACTGCGAGGGTGGATCCCGTTGCAAGTCCTGTAGCTCCTACAAATACAGCAGAAATGGATGAGAAAATGTATATGCTTCAGAAACAGATTTAAGAAGCAAAGTTTCAATTCAAACAAGGCTAAATGTTTATTAAGTGCATATTTCTGACAGTTTAAAGTGGGAAACACACACACACAGTATCAAGTTTTGATATTTTCATATTAAAATTCATGAGCTCCAACCCTAGTCTTATAAATGCCAGGTTTAATATTAAAGAACGTGTTTTATCGTTTAACTATATATTTATATGCATAATCCATTCTATTATTATTTATATATTATTATAATATTTATTAATATTTTGAATGTTTATTTTTTATTTTCAAGTTTCATCTTAAAATAAAAGTAGTATTTTTTAAAACGCGTTTATCACTTTGTTTTTAATTATCTATTTAGCTTAAATTTAACTATTTAACTATTTAACACTTAATTTCAGTTAGTTTCCAAGGCAACATTTCTAATTTTCGTTTTTTTTAGGGTTTTCTAATCTAATATTTCTATTATTATATAATATTTCTCTTCCACTATTTTATTTTACACATTTTTATATAATGTATTTGTTTAAATATAACTTTTTTTTATTATAATGTAACATTATATTTTACATATTTATGTTTTATGTTTTTTAATGTACTCTCTGTCTAAAGCTACTATTTTCTTATTTAAATAAGGCTAACCTTGTTTAACTACAGCTGCTAAATTAATGCAACAGCATTAATCACTATTATACCACTATTATAATATAATATTTTCTGATGTCTTAAGACTTGAGTTCGCTTTGTTCTCGACATCAAGATCTTTTCATCTGGCCGAAAAATAAATTCTTCTGATCTTCTGACTTTACATAGTAATGTGGACAGACAGATAGTTCACAGTATCAGTCATATGTAGATCTCTTGGTTCGCTGTAAAGCTAGTCTACTTTTAAGACATTTATTCTATTAATAAATAAAAATATTACCTTCTGGATCCTTTTCAAAGCCATCAGATCTCTTCTTTTCTCCGCCTGAGAATGTGAAGGGAACAATAATGAGAGGGCAGACATGAGGGAAGTTTACTTCAAAATAAAAGTCCCTGTAACCTTTTATAGCGAGGGATTGTTTTAGGGAAATGCTTCCCATTCCTGCTGGTCTAGGCTCAGTTTTCTCCATAATAATAGCATATTAGCAAAGCAGATTTGGCTAACGATCCAGTCCATATTTGTGTTTGCGCTCTGGAGAATGTCAAAGGTTTCTATTTTTTTTTTTTCACTGTGTTTTTTGCAGCGTTAAGGAATGTAGCTAATCATAAAATATCTGTTGATTTCTTGAACGCATTGGCTAAACTGGGGTGTTTAAGTACTAAACAAAAAACTCATTGTGATCGGTTCTCAGTGTAATGTAAACGCAATCCAGCAACGTATCTACATTCAGACGGCGATGTCATATAAATCCCCGCCCAGTCTCTCCGGCTGTCAGAAAATAATGGACAGAAGCAGTTTTGAAATTAATATTTCTTTGAACTTTCCCAGTTGAGAAAAATAGTATAGTAATTTATAGCAGTAAATACTATAGTGTTTTTGAACCATACTATAGTAAAGTACTTGAATTAATTTGTTGTGGTAATTCTATAGTTGCCTTGGTAATATAACAACTATAGTAAGCTAATATAAACAAATTACTTTACCCAATACTGTACTAAGTTTTCTACATTTATAGGGTATATTATACTACAATATACACTACAGTTTACTGTAGTAAAAACTAAAGTATACTACAGTATTTATTACAGTTTATCAGTTCACTATAGTTAATACTACAGTATGCTGTAGCATCCAATAACAAAGTGTTGTAAATACTATAATATATACAGTATACTAAAATTTACTATAGTTTGGTTCAAAAACACTATAGTATATTTACTATAAATTACTGTAGTATTTTTTCACCTGGTTTTACACTAAACGTCAATCTTTAAAACAGTTTATTTAGACTTACATGATATGCTGTAAAAAACAAAAAAAAAAAAAAAAAAAAACAACAGAAAATGTAGTGGTAATTTTCTGCCAGGACATTATACAGTATTTTTACATAGCCTAATTTTCTGTTAATCCTTAAAACACAACTTAATGCAAAGCATAATTCAAGATACAGTTAAAACACCTGTAAAATAGGGTGATTCAGGGTGATTGGGACAGTATAACCTAACTATGTAAAATTTATTTTCTCACCTGATGAGTGGATTTTTTTTTTTTTTTTTTTTTTTTGCTGAACCCTAGCTGTGAGACCACATAATTAAAATGGGGTGCCCTCATTGGACTAACATCATGTAGGTGGGCGGGGCAGGCATCAAACAGGAAGTTGACCGTGTAATGCATGAACTGAGGAAAATGACATAAGCTGCATCCGAAAACCTAGGCAGCTTATTTGATGCCTCGCTGCCTTATCAGGCATTGACTTGTAAGGCAGCAGTGTTGCCAGACGTACGATAATTATCGTATTTGTACGATAATTTTATCCTCTGTACGATGTACGATCAATAATGAAAAAAAAAATCCCATAATGTACGATAATTTCCGAATTTTGTGACACTTTAAATGATGGTCGTTATAATCGGCTTATAGCCTACTCATTGATCTAGCTGTGGATCCTCTATGTCATGACTGTAAGAGAAACGTGAACGTTGTTAGGCATGTCTTCCATCTCATCTCATGTTACATCTTCTCGGCCAATCATCGTGGAGAACGACTCTCTCTCTCACGAGCACAAGTTAACGTTCCCGTCTCAGCGCTTAGGCAAAGTCCCTTTAATAGGGACTTTAATGTTATTCTATAGGCTTAGGCTTAGGTCAGTTGTTTCCCGCTAAGGTACGCCTATTATTTATCTATTGTGGTAATTTGCAGGTCATGTCAAAAAGTTGTTGGTCTAGATAAATAGCTGTATTCTGTACGTTTGACTCGTCAAGTCACCCTTCTTTATATAGTGCTTTTTACAATGCAGATTGTGTCAAAGTGGTTATAGCTTTACAGAGATAGAGGGAACATAATTTTGGCTGTACAACAGCTAAACTATTGTGATTGTCCATCTTAAGTAAGTTCAGTATTGATTCATTCCGTTGTAAAAATCATTAGTTGTTAATTTAAGTCATTTATCTATACTAAAAACTCGTGTACGATCATTTTCTTCCAAATACGATCATTTTGAGCTTCTGGTACGGTACTTGGACATTTCAGCAAATAGCGCGAGCTTTGGTGAGAACTAAACAAATATTTAATTAGGCCAATAATTTCTCGCTACAAATAACATCAAAAATGGAAAATGTTGGCCAAAAACGGAAAGTTGGATGGAAAGCACAGGATTGTGGGATATCAAAAAGGCAGCAAAGTATACTGTCACAGACACGCCAGGCTCCAACGTCACCCAATCACAGCGCACTCCCTCACCAGAGTACTGATCACACGCACCTGCACTCAATCAGCACTCCAATCAGTCACCAGTTAAAAGACACTCACACACGCATTCAGTCACTGCCCGGTCTCATTCGCATCAAGTCTTACCTTCATGTTTGCATCAAGGACTCTTGTATACTACTTACCTGTCTCCAGTGTGTTCCAAGTCTCCTTCTGTGTTTCCCGTCTTCGTATGAGTTATTCAGTCTCTTCTCTGCACTGCTTCGCCAGCCATCCCAGCTCACCATCACTGCAACACAAAGGACAGTATCACTATTCTACTAGTCACCATTCACCTGCTTTATTACTGTTTACTCACCTGCATTCCTGTTTCTGCTGTTTGTTCAATAAACACCCAATATCTGTTATCCATTGTCTCCGACCCTCCTGTATTGTAACAGATACATCTATGCTGCCTTCATAAATCAATCAGATGAAAGTATCTCAGGAAGCAGAAAGTAAAGCTAACACTGGATTCGGACATGCCTTGATGCCTTCCTACCTTGAAACGTGTCCTTCGAAGGCAGCCTTTTCCAGTTTTCGGACGCAGCCATAAGCTTTTGGTAGTTTTAATAAGGTCCTAAAATTTTCATAGCTACTATATTTTACAAACTTTTGATGGAAACATGAATGATGCACTACTGCTACAAAATCAGTAAAAATTAGTTAATATGTTTCTGTTTTCAGAATTAGGTTGTTTTTATTTTGTCCCATCCACCCAAACACAATTTGGGTGGATACTTTCTTTTGCAAAACTATATGGCGTGATTTTGACTCCATAAAAAACAACATAATTCCATGTCGTTACTCATGAAGGAACGATTTTAATCATCACAAAATTTGACCAGATGTGTAGGGGAAACTTCACCAAAAACTACATTATTTCCTTCCTGAGTTATTTCATGTCAAATAAAAATATGTCAAATTACAATAAATTATTTGTATATATTTTATTAGCAGTTTCTCAGCATGAGAATGTGCAAATGTAATTTTTATCTAAAGATGTAAAGTTTTCTATCAAACCATACCTACTTTTTGACTCTCCTTGCTATAGTTTTGGAGTTATGAGCCTTTACTTAGAAAAAAACAACTCTAAAATGCCTTCAGGGCTTAATGTAAACTTCTGTTTTTATCCCTAGAAGGTGCCAAAAGAGATTCAAATTCAGGTCTTTGTTTTTCGTTATATATTCTCTAGCTAGGGACGGTTATAAAAGCTTCAGGCGAAGCTCTGGTCTGTGAAAATAGCTAAATTACTGGATGTTTAGTAAATGTATTAACAAATTATGTAGCACAAATAAAGGGGCTTTTGACAATTTAGTTAAATTGATTTTATAATTCCGTGTTAAATTGGCTTTAACAGTGCTGCCTGAAAACTTGGCATTAAAAACAAACAATTAAATGGTAATGTAAACATTTAACAAGTTCCAATGCAATTCATTACAACCGGCATTCTCATTAAATTTAAGTCCTTTGTATGGCTTCAATAGTTTCAGAATACATATATACAGAATATATGTAACAATACAGAATACAATAAGAAAAAATCCAAATCCGTTTAGACAAATCCAACATACAAAGACAAAAAATAACTATTTGACACTGTACACAGCAATTAACTTTGTTTCTGTTATATATGAGACATCAAGTTTATGAGAACTGTAAAAATGTGTTGATAATTCCCAGGTCACATGACATAGTCAGCCAGGGGTGGAGCTAAGTCTCCTCAGGTGCACTGATCATTATTTAGCTGCCGTTGTTTGGTGTGTGTGAAGCATGCAGCTGAACCTGACATTCCTTGCCCTTCTCCTCCTCATAGAGAGCTTCTAGTAGAGTTAATGTGTTTCTGATTATGTAAGTTCATTTCTTTTAGTATTTAATGTTATTTTTTAAAGTTATGTTTGAGTTCTGGGTGATACATTCATATGTATTAGTGCTTATATTTGTTTGCTAAACTGTTATACTAATTGGATTATATGACTTGTTTGAGTTATATTGTTAATTGTATTTGAGACTTGTCTGTTTTTTTTTTTTTTAGACACCATACAACTCTGTCAACTCAATTTAATTACATTGCATTATCTTCATAGTAAAGCAAAACAAGCGTTTTCCAAAAAAGAGTTTATTATAGAATTAAATCAATAGTATTACAATGAAAAAATGAACATTTAATAAAACCTGAAGATCATTCAATCCGTTTAAATACCAAAGCTGTCACACTGTTACCCGTTACACCACCAAACTGGAAACGGGGGGTGGGCAGCTCATGTACCAACTCAAAACCTGCAAGAAACGGTTATTTTACAATCATTACAGTATTTGAAACAATGTTAGTTAAAGAAATGTGCTTTAGCTCTGGTACCAGGTTTGAAGATATGCAGCAGCTGCTCTTTGGTCCAGTTGCAGGAGGTGATGATGAAGAAGCTGCCTGGTTGCATAACAGTTCTTAAAGAGGTCACATAGCGCTTTTTTGCCTCCTCTCTGTCCTCTGGGCTCAAACTAATGGCATCAAATGTGCCTTTATCTATACATACGTCAAAGCCCTTCAATTCTGTGCTGGGGTTCAAGAAATCCTCCACCTGAGGTCACATGCAAAAGACAAACAGAAATCATTCTTCATTCTGCGCTCTTTAGTTGAGCAGTGAATTTATTTTCTTGATTTATGTAAGTTAAAAACAAATTATTTCCACTACCTGAATTTTAACATTTTTAAAGCCTTCCTCTTCCAGAATATTTATGGTGAGCTCTACAGCAGCCTTAGAATAGTCGATTCCAGTAAGGTTTGAAAATCCATGCTTGGCCTTAAGGGATAATTCATGTGATTATCATCATTTATAGTTATACTAATTTACATTTTTATGATTTCAAAAAGTATTTAAATGAATAGGGTATATAACTAAATGCAGTTATACAGTGAACTTTTGACTTGCCAGTTCCACAAGAAACATCCCATTTCCAGTCCCAATGTCAAGTATGGCAGCATTTTCAGATATATTTTGTGCTTCCATCCATCTGATCACTCTGTTCATGCTTTCCTCACCAAACCTAAAGGTTGACCAGGGGCATAGGAATTGCAGTCTTTATATTGTCCTTAATTGCAGAACATAACTAACACACCAGAAGATGGTGCTGGTTTATATTCATATCATAATCTGCAAGGGCCTTCATAAACAAGTACACTACATAAAAAATAAAAACCCTTAAAAACAATGTATTCTGGAACATATGTCGTTTTTGATAAAGTAGCCTATAGGTTTATTATTTCCCATAATGTGTCGTCTTTACCTCATATTACTGTTTCAATGGAAAACGGTATTTTACTGTGTACATTTGTTTCGTTTTTTTTATATATATATATATATATATATATATATATATATATATATATATATATATAGAGTGATGTGAAACAAAACATTAAAATTACCATATTTCTCCCACATCTCCAATATCTTTGTAAGTCTGCAGCTCTCTCTTATAAGCTTCATCCCAGCTTCAAGGAAAACAGTAGAAAAAGCCAGTTGGTAAAAACAACAACAACAACAAAAAAAACACTTAATTATCAACATCAGTCAGATTACATTCAAAGCAATCCTGTTTGGTTTTTATTTAACATATACAGGTGTAACATTTAACTTGCAGCAGTTGCTGGGCAGAATATAAAATATCCATGTGTGGTGTCATAGAAGCAAAAACATAAATGTAACCCATGTGCTAGTCTTCTCCCTACCATATGACATCAGGGCGAACTAATCAAGCAAAATCTCTTACTACTCCTTTGTTCCTAGTTTTGACGGAGCAAACTCTTCTTCTGATTCTGGACACTGTACCAGACAGTCTTCTGCCCCATGTGTGCTGCTCATTGAAGATTCCATCATGACGTCCCGTCTCATCAACTTCCGGTAATCGACTGGCGTGACACTTCAAAATAAAGGTTGAAAGTTGAACACTTTTATTGTATATTCAAAATTGAATGCAAAGCGATACAAATTTAACATGACTATAAATTATATAAAATAATAATCAAGGAAAATATATAAAATAAATATTAAAATAAAAAAACATACAGTTGACAAATGAACACTTCAAAAACAGTTAATGAATTCGCAATTAATGTAAGTATGACAGAATTTGATTATTATTGTTTTGGTTGTTCTATTTTTTTTTTTTTAGTTAAGGTAATTATTATGCTTTTTCCGTCAGATAAGCATATAAATGATATTTTTAACGTTTTATTTATAACGTTTTAAGAATTGTAAGGTAAACACTATAATTTACATACCAAGTAAGTATATGAATGTATTAATAACGTTTTATTTATAAAGTTGTAAGGATTTTAAGGAAAATATTTTATACCAAACAGATATGCATTTTATTTATAACCTTTTTGTTTATGTATTTTATTTATTACGTTTTCAAAATTCATCCTGTCAAACATAAAAAAAAGCCTGTTCACTTTTTAGGGTCAGCATTATGATCTTTTACCTCAACAGAAGATGTGTTTATTCATGGGCAGGTTGTACAGTGCGTGCGCAAAGGATTGTGGGCTCGGCGCGTATGTTTCCATCATGGCGGCGTCAATTTCGGGATACACTTTTAGTTCTGTGTGTTATCACAGTGCCAACAGCAATTCTGACCATGTAAGTACGTTGTCACCTGACTTTTAGGCTGAATGTTTAAGGGTACGGTCGCATAGCGAAACAACAAACAGTTTATTCCATCAAATCAGAATTAATTCATTTCCCGGTGTCATCTTCCTGGTGTGGCTACAGAAAGGCTGTGTATCAAAACCTGGTGAGCTGTCTATCTAGACAGCGTTTGTAAGGATCAAGAGTGCATTAGAACATTCAAAACTCCAAGTCTTTGGTATTTTTTTAGTATTTCATGTCTGCGTCACTTTAGATATCGTAATTCTAATAGAGTTGATTCTGAACGCGCCTTTGATGTAAAACAAAATGCGGTCTAGGTAGGCAGCTTACTAGGTTTTGAGACGCAGTCAGGGTGACAGCTAGCAAACCTACAAGCCGACGGATTTTACAAGCTTGCCCGAAAGTGGCATTGCCGTTTATTCAGTGTATCATCGCTCGCTATCATAAATTTATACTGCCCGGTAGCGTTCAGTGAGTTAAGTCTCGTCGACATAGTGTTATAGGTATCATTGCCCCAAGTAATCACATTAGCTGACTGGCTAACTTGTTTGTCAGCAACAACTGTCAAATCCAAACTTGAATGTCTAACAGACATATTGAATGAAATATTCACAAATTGCTCAACATGATAATGATAATTGTTATAGCCTTTTGCTCTGTGTCATCCCATCTAATGGAATATTTGAGGCATTAGGAAGTAGGTGATCTGCCATTGACCCTGCAGGCTTTGCATAGTTGTTTTGAGCTGGTTGGTCAGGTGTTATGCTTAACCTGTTTTCATCCTGTCAAAGAGATGACGTTTGTGTGTGTGTGTGTGTGTTTTCTTATTGATTATCTAAATGACAACCACTTTAGTTTTGATTTGAACGTATTTGTGGGATGGACTGTCAACGTCTTAAACATTTATATGTGGGCTTTTGATACAAAACCACCTTCATGACCTAATTTTATTTTTATTTGTAAAACATAATCAGCAATTTCAATGCAATCTAGTTGCTCAAACTGAACACGTAAACAGCCAACGAAGTTGTGCTGAGTGCCTGCAGAACAGAGTTTCTGTTGTTCTTTCATTGCAGCAGTGAAATTTCTGTTTTTCAGACCTTTTTGTACAAATTTGCATTATTTTTTTTTACATATTTACTGAATGAATTCTGGGCACTTTTGACTAACATGTACACTTTGGTATATCGTGAGCATTAAAGGTGCAAATTTCATGTTTTTTTTTTTTTTGTTTTTTTTTAAACACATCAAATATCTGTATCCCCCTTTAAATGGCATTCGGCCTGTAAGGGAAAAAAATCAAACAACTTTTATTTAATATTTTATCATTAGTAGTTTTTCAATAACTGCCTAACATAATTGTTGCGTCTGCTTAACTGAATACATGATGTTTACTAACCACTAACCACTTGACACACTCATCTCTGACTGATCAAAGAATAATTCCTAATTGTAACATTGAAACAAGCATTTTCTGTAAAGTTGCTTTGAAACAATATGTATTGTAAATTGCACTATACAAATAAACTTGAATTGAACTGAACCCAAGTAGCCCAGATGGCGTGACATCAATAATTTTTGTTTATTGCTAGAAAATTGCTAAATCATACAAGGGTTTAAAGCTGTATGTAGTAAAAGGGCTGTAATAAAAAATAATAATAGTAATGATTACTTAATTTTTAAACAGTTGCAGGCCCTGTTTATGGAAGGTGCCTTTTCAGTTACGTCCATATTAGTATTCTATCTTAAAGTCTGAATGAAACTGTAGCCTTGTCTTCCCTTTTGTGATGTGTATATCTGAGTGCAACGGCTTCTCGAACAAGAAAAAATGATTATGTCCATTGGGAATTGATTGGATCGTTGGATGGTTGTGGTTTGCTATTGCTGTGATCTCATGTGAGTGACAGGTTGGCCCGGCCTCGTGCCAGTAAACACATCATCAGAAAAGAGAAGAGATGTCACTGCGAGAGGGAGGGAAAGTTATTTTGATTAAAGATTATGAATTTAAAAAAAAAAAAAAAAAAAATTGTGCATGGATAAATCATTTATAATAAATACTGCAAAAGTCAATTTTGATGGTACAACAAAAATGTTTACTGACTCTTTTAGGAGGGCTTCCTGTTGGGAGAAGTGAGACAAGAGGAAACTTTAAACATCAGCGACTCGCACATCGGTAGCTCAGAATTCCTCACTGTAATAGGTAAAACCATGTTTGATTATTTTTTTACTGTCTTAAAGCTACAGATACAAATGTAGTAATTTTCATGACCATTCTCATCACTGAAATCCTTGGTGGAAACCTCAGTTGATTCCAGTCTCAGATCACAGACGTAACATGTTTCATAGTGGGGACGTGATGACCTTCCTGTGCGACCAGCTACGTGTTATCAGTTTAAGATATGGCTGATGTAATCTGTTCATTCTCAAACATCCAAAGTACTGTAGTAGTCAGCCCTGGTTGTCAATAATCTGATAAACCACCCAACTCTTCAACTGGATTTGTGTTTTTAAGTTTGTGTCAGCCAATATTTCTGAGTAAAGTCTTGAGGCCTCAGAGATAAAGCCTCATACATCAAAGTAGACCATTTTTTGCTCAGAAATGCTGGAAATAGCTCCTCTCCAACATTAAGAGATCATGTTTTCTGAATTTGGCGCTGCTCCCAGACCATCTCTGATCACTTTACAAAGAATTTCACAAAGGCCTCCAACATTAAATGTGGGCCCAGATAGTAGAAATCATTATGAAGGTCATGTTGTCCTCTAGACAACTCTGCTCATGACAAAATACTGCCTGCATACTTTTATTTGTCCATTTCAAGGTTAATGTTGCATGTATGCATATGAATATTTAAATTTGGACCTTTTTAACTGTCACACCATGATTATTTTACTCAGATGTTGATCACTTGCATTTACTTGCTTTTCAGAGGTCCATAATCATGAACCTTGTGCACAACTGTTTAGGTAAGAACATCCTGCATTGGCACTTGGATTTAGTAGATTTATTCTATGTTATAAAAATATAAACTACCATTTAAAAGTTTGGGGTCGGTAGGTTCCATTTTTAAAAATGTTTTTGAAAGAAGTCTTTTATGTTTACATTTATTTAACTAAAAAACATTTTTGGCAATTTTTCATTTCGATCATTGATTGGATTCAAAAACGAGTAATCGGGTACTCGGGCGGGGCGGGGCGTGTGCGGGGGGCGGGGCATGGTCGTCATGGAGATAAAAAAATGTTAAAAATATGATATGAAAACTTGTCTATGAAATCATGAACACGTGATTAGGACACTGTTAGATTATGATGCAGCAATGTTAATAAAGAAGCGTCTAAAAGTAATAGCGGAAAAGGAATAGTGACTTTATGCCAATAAACTGAAACCCGTTCTATGACACATCCTATGATATTAATCAGATAACTTAAATACATAACATAGATGTAACATTACAACTGGTATCTGCACAAAAGGATGCAAATGCCAGTGAACTTTAAGTTACGCGCTATAGCGAAAGAGAGAGAGAGAGAGAGAGAGAGAGAGCTCCCGCCGTGATGTGCTTTCATGACAACGCGCTGAATTTACTATAGATTTCTGTAATGTTCTCATTATAATGCTATGTTTATGGCAGATTTGTGCTATATTTTTATCTACATTATTAAGTGATTCCATAAATCGCCTTCGCGTTTTCGAAGCCATACGAATTAGCCTATGCCATTGCAAATATGACGAAAAAAGCACTGCTGCATTATTATAACATCAGCATTTTTATTTATGTATTTATTTTATTTTAAAGAAACATCTAAAAGTCAAATAACTCAGACATCGGGCATTGCATTTGAGCATGAAACTAAACACTGATATGCAGCGCATTCAGCATGTTAATAAATGTTGATATCCCAACACATCCTATATTAGATTAATGAAATGTCGCTATTACAACTGCAAAAAGTTCGCGAATGCAAACGTGAGCTTGACCGAAAGTGTAACTCTGATTGCGCTTTAAAAACACAGACAACGAAACGAAAGCACAACAAATTCACATTCTTTTTGGCTACATTAGTGTCACTATTGTATTTTTTATTTATTCTAATATTTCATCAATATTTTGGATTCAATTTGCACTTTCTGATCAACCAAAATGTTATTTTACTGTATGAAAATCCCTGATGATTATTGTTAAATTAATTATGAATAGAATTTGAAGGATATTTTCAGCGCAAGATAAAAGCTTGGCTCTGCACAACTTGCATTGAACTGTATTTTCATCTATCTTGTCAAAGTGAAGCCAGACATTCTCTCTCACGTCTTTTGACGCATTCTGTGGCAAGCTAAACAATCAGAGCCCAGGGCGCCGCCCAAAGTGCTGCAAACCAAACAGGAGGGGAAAAAAACATGTCGATCATAGTTTACATGATCAATCGTCGCTGTTGCACTTCCCTTAATATAGTTAAAGGTAGTATTGTGAAATATTATTACAATTTAAATTAATAGTTTTCTATATTAATATATTTTAAAAAATGTATTCCTGTGGTGGCAAAGCTGAATTTTCAGCAGCCATTATTCCAGTTTTTAGTCACATGATCCTTCAGAAATCATTCTAATATGCTAATTTCTTATTATTATGTAATTCAGGATTCTTTGATGAATATTAAGTTCAAAAGAACAGCATTCATTTTAAATAAAAATATTGTGTAACATTTTAAATGTCTTCACTGTCACTTTTTGCAGAATAAAAGTATTAATTTCTTATAAAAAAATCTTTTAAAATCTTTACTGCCCCAAACTTTGAATGTTATAAGAAACATACATTTCTTTCTTTCTTTCTTTTTAATCAAACTCACAGTTGTCTTGCATGTTGCAGCTTTTATGACTATGCAGGTAACGTCAATGAAGAAAATCTCAACAGAATCCTCAAGGATAGAAGAAAAGTAAGCAGTTACCATAAAATATGCATAAAAATGTGAGAGAGACAAATAAATTATTAACAGGTACCTTGGCAGATTCTTTTTCCTACGTCGTGCCTCTTTGTGTGTTCAAATCAGCCGACCCACTTCACACTTCACTTTCTTCTTCCTGTGCAGAATGTTATCGGCTGGTACCGGTTTCGAAGGAACACCCAACAGCAGATGTCATTTAGAGAGCAGGTGATCCATAAGCAGTTGACCAATATACTTGGCATCCCAGATCTGGTCTTCCTCCTCTTCAGTTTCATCTCCACAGCCAATAGTTCCACACATGCTTTGGAGTATGTGCTCTTCAGGCCCAACAGAAAGTATGTACAAGCTATTTAATACTAACTTATGGAGATATGTAATCCTGTTGGGTAAATAATATGAAAAATCATGATTCATTTTAACTGTTTATATACATTTCTCTTTTATTGTTATTTCATAATACCATGCATAATGTTTGCAAATGGCGCCATGTAGCTGATAACGTGTTTATGAGTGTTTCTGAATTTTGATATTTATCCCAGCAGGTATAATCAGAGGATATCTCTAAGCATCCCAAACCTGGGCAACACCAGTCAACAGGAATATAAAGTCTCATCTGTGCCGAATACCTCCAAGAACTACGCCAGTGTCATTAAAGAACATGGGTGAGGCAACCTGACTGCAATGTTCAATATTCGTATTTACATGTTAATAGAATGTAGCAATAGAAAATGATTGTGTTTCAAAAGAATTCTCTTATGCTCACCAATGCTGTAATTATTTGATTAAAAAAGGCAGTAAAAACAGTAATATTGTGAAATATCATTACATTTAAGGTAGCTATTTTCTATTGTAATATATTTTAAAGTATTATTTATTCCTGTAATGGCAAAGCTGAATTTTATTCCAGTCTTCAGTGTCACATGATCCTTCAGAAATCTTTTTAATATGCTGATTTGGTTCTCAAGAAAAAAATAGTATTATTATCAGTGTTAAAAACAGCTATGTTGCAAAATATTTTTGTGGAAACCGTGATACATTGTTTTCAGGATTCTTCATCTTTGATGAATAGAAAGTTCAAAAGAACAGCATTATTTGAAATATAAATCTTTTGTAACTTTGTGAATGTCTTTTGATCAGTTTAATGCATACTCTTTTTTTTTTTTTTTTTTTGGAAGAATCTAATACTTTTATTAGATTCTTTAAAAAAAAAAAAATCTTACTGACCACAGACTTTTGAACTGTATTTTTAACTGAAAGAGCAGTGGTTGACCAATACTTATATCTAGAGATCTGGCTAGCAAAGCATAGCAAGGCATTCTCTAATTTGCCGACATTAAACATATTGCTCAACATTTATTCATTAAATATTAAAGAAATATTTATTTTACACAGGAATATTTGAAAACAGAAAATGTGCAGTATCCAATATCAAGTTTAGTATATTTCAGATCAATCAGCCTTGCCAATATTTGGTCTATCAGTAGAGAAAAAGATTTGAGGCCATATATTTACACAGCTCAAGTCATGATTCTTAATGCAAACTACACAGCATAAAACCTAAACCAGTGCCTTTTTTTGTTGCAGTAAATACTTGAATATGTGATTGCTAATTACATTACTATTATTATTATTATTATTTATAGGACTGACTTCTTTGATAAGGATGGGGTTATGAAAGACATTCGAGCTATTTTTCAGGTGTACAGTGCCCTTCAAGAAAGAGTGCAGGTGAGTTACACAATTATACTGCTTAACTTTAAGATCAATCCAGGAGATGCTTGTTAACATATAGCACAGTTTGTAAGTCATTATAACATGGAAATACACTTAGCTCATGAGATGATGCACGATACTGGGTTGAATGTTGTAGTTGCACTTTACAGCATGACCCTGTGTAATATTGACCAAATAACATTTAATTCAAATGTCCACTTAATCTTTAATATTTGGCCACTTCTTTACAATAGAAATGCTACAACCACTGTCATTTCTTGAACAAGAATATGTGGAGTTGTGGACATCACTTTTATTTTGAAATCGTGATGAACAACAGTTCACAAGTTTAGAAACATATTGATGTATTCTCCTGTGTTGGCATATATTTACAAATGATTTACGTTGCAAGTAGCTAGTAGGAGTGACTGTTGAAATCCAACAGCATTTGTCGGGTTGGCAGGTGTTAATGTCAAGCCCTGGTAGTAACATTTAAATGTTTTAAATAAATACAGTCAGAAATACTTGTATAATATTAAGCATAATGCTGAGGATGTGCTATCTATGAATTTTCTGTCATTCTGCAGGCGGTGTGCTGTGAAGTAGATCAAAGTGAACGAGTGAGGGAGAAAATCCAAGAAGAAGTGAACAAACTCAAAGAGGAAATCGCTCTCAGGAAACGTAACAGCGCTGAGGAAGAGAGAAGTATGTGCTGATGTGAATTTGCAAAAAAAGGAAACTATTTCTTTTAAAATCTTCTTTATTTTTTCCACAGGACTTCAAGAGGCAGCCGCTGTCACGCTTCCCGATAACTCTGCCCTTCCTGACTCCTCACACTCTTCGCTGACTCGAGTTGTGCTCTCAGGTCCCTCGATGGAGCCCAGTTTAGAGAGACCCGTAAACTCATCGTCTCCACCAATCTACAGCACCACACTGCCTCCAGATTCACCAAGCGCTATACTGCTACCACGGCCCCAAGCCGTGGGCTCACCTGGCCACCCATCTCCCAGTTTGGGCCTGGGCAACGGAGACGGCTCGAGCTCAGATTCCCTGAACCGCCAGGCCACTGGCCAGGAAGACCAGGAGGATGAGGACGACGACAGTAGCGAGTATGAAAATTTAGTTAGTGAGCAATTGCAGTCACCTTCCTTGTCGGAAGCCGTTACATTAGGACGACCGACTACCCTGTGGCCCGACGGAGACGCCCACAGCCCTCCGGGCTCATAGTAATTGAACAAACGAACAGAACTACAGGTGATCGTGAGGCCGGTGATATTCACAACAAACAAGCACTTGCCTTTTGTGTCCTGTTGTACACATTTAACAGCTCTGTTCAGGGGATGTCATCGGGTTGTGACGGACTCCGAAGTGGCAATGGAATGATGTTCCCATCTATGTGGACCGACGGACCCCCTTTTCTCAGTTTCATGCTCTTTGTTTGGTTGGAAAGGTGCATCCTGCTTATCTCGGCATCTGCTACTCACTGGAGTCATTCAGTTCTTGCACCATTTACCTCTTGCACTGTTTTGCCTTCATTTGATCTGCGTTTAAATAGAAAAGCAAAGGGAAAGATGTATTTTTTTGCGGCCTTCAAACACATCTCTGTGTGAGCTTAAACCATGACTTGTTCATTGTCTTGCTTCATAAATCTAAATGGATAAACAGAGAAAAGGAAAAAAAAATCAGCAGTTATAAGAAGTGCTTAGGACTGCAGCTGCCTGACACTTGAACAGTTTTTGTTCTAGAAAATGTATTTTATTTTTGGTTTTATTAGTTATATTGGATTTAATTAAGTAATATAATGGCCTATTCATGGGGGGGGGGGATAATTTTTGGTCAATGATTATATAATTTTCTTTAATGCTTGTATTTTTTTATGACATACTGTAGATCACTACTAATTTCATTGGCTTAAATCAAACACATTTTTGTCCTGATGAATGAACCGATGATTATATTATATTTTGCTGCACTTCAAACTTTTACTATTGAGCTTTAACTGAATTTACCGGTTGTGTGGTTTGAAGGAGCCAATCAGAAACTGGAAGGGTCAAAATGCAGCATCATCGATCTCAGGATTGTTTTACAGTACCAGGACTGTTGCTTTCTCTCATTATTTTGTCCACATGTCTTTGTTCATTGGTTGAGAATATATGATCGCTTTATTCAGAGCAATGCAGCGGTGGATCAGTTTAGCGCTATATGATAAAGTGAAATAAAGATTTCAGCCATATGCAGCAGAACTTATAGAACTTATAGAAGCACAGTTTTGTCATCTCTTAGTTGATGTTTTGCCGTCTGATCAAACCAAAATGGCTTTTCCCCTCTAAAGTTTGCATGTGTGTGAGTCTCAGAAAAACATGTCTGGGTCACTTTACCATTAACCATTAAATAATATTATATAAATTATATATTGAGTAAAATATTAATATATATGATTATCATTCTTTATTCTCATAATACAGAAATGTTCTACTGTGTTTGTATAGGTAGTATAACATACTAGCATGATGTATAAATACATTACAGTTTAGTTTTTGTTTTCATAACGTTTTTGCAATAAAGTAATGCGATATATGAGATTTGGGGAAAAAACAGAAACTGTTGCAAAAAAAAAACTTGCTATGTAAAAACTTAAATGAACAAACAAAACTCAATGGTACAAAAACGTACTCTTCATTATTATACATACATGTATATGTGAAATATGATTAGGACATGTTCTTGTGAGATTCACGCATATAGTGCATATTGCCAACAATTTGGGCAAATGAATCAGATTGATGAGCTGTTGGACTTTTTCACCCAAAGAATTCAAAACTCATTTCTTTGTTTTATCTCAGGATCTGATGCTCTGATGTTTATTTTGGCAGAGGCCGAGAATGTCTCACTTTTCATTCAGTATATTTCTCCAGTTCTGTGTAGGACAAAAAAAATAACAAATGTTTGTTCCCTGGCATGAGTGTGAATGAGTACACTGACAGATGTTTTAGTCAGCTGTATCATGTTGCATTGACCGTCTGCTTTAAATGTTTTAAATGTTTCTGCCTTTAAATGTTACACATTCATGTGTAAGGCCAAAAAAACACCACCGCCCATGGATTTCGGCACAAATCTGAAAGCGTTAAAATGAACAGTGACACTGATGTGGTGAAATGCCACGCTTAAATTTGACATGCTTGTTTGGACAGCTGGCAGCCAGTCCTCAGAGCTTTAAAAAATGTGATTTTATCATATTAACATGTTCCTTAGAAAGTTTTGAATGAGTATAAATGCCACTTAAGATGAGGAAAATATATATGCATATACACACACAGTCTGATCTCGATTTTTTTTTTAACAAATATTTACTATTTATGATTAATCAATTCATAAGCCAATTCATAGTGATCTCTTCTGAACATCTCAAGACAACTCATTCAGTGTCAATCCTGCTGCCATATTGCTTTTTGCCCTCTTATAGATGCTTTCGAATCTGATAATGAAATAAATCAAAATGTGGCAGTGTGCCATTTTAATGGGGAAATAGCAATGATGTGATTGTCATTTTTATTGTCAGTTTAGTCAGCTGTTTGTTTAAGATCGAGCAGCTGTAAGTGACTAACATTGTTCCCATCAGAACTGAACTGAAGTCTCATGTTTTAGTGCAGTCTGTGGTTGGCAGCACCTCCAAGCATTAACCGTTCCCATCTACTTCTGTCATAAATCTGTCACCATGTTTACAAAAACAATGCAGATTCCCAATTATACAGTTAGCAAACACGTATTTTATCTTTGGCATCCTTTGGTGGTTAATTTGCCCATTGTCATCATTTACTCACCCTCATCTAGTTTAGACTTTTATTTTCCTGTAAAACACAGAAGGAGATATTTTGAAGATTGTTCATGCTACTGTTTCCACACAATGAAAGTGTATAGGGATCAGGTCCTGTCAAACTCCGTAAAGGACAAAAAACACTATAAACACATCATGAAGCTGGTCTATATGACCTATGCTTTATATTGTAATTATACTATATTGTATGCACTATATTGTATTGATATCTTTATGTCATGAAATGACAGAAATTTAACTTGAGGTCGTGGACAGGACATTCACTTATAGTATGGAAAAGAGCAGCTTGAACATTATGTCAGTCATACAGGTTTCGAAAGATTTATGTTCAATAATCAGATTTTTCTTTTTTGTTTATAATTTCATTAATTAAAATGATATTACTTGATATTATAAAAAAGATTTTTAAACATATATACATATTTGTTAAATAATTAGGAACATTCTTTAAAAACTGGCACTCGACGGCAAATTTTGGCCTGTGATTTGCTAACCTCATTTCACAAGAACTCCACCTCCAGCTAAGAATAACTATATGATTTGTTACTCTTCACACAAGGCAAAGAAATTTGAGAGATCAAATATACGAGTTCGAGAGTAAGAACAATCCCCCTTTCACTGTATGTGGCCGTTTCAAATTCTCACCTTTGATGGCAAAAGCTTTCAGCCGACTCCTGAGAAAGTAAGCTGGAACATGACTTCCTTTCAAAGAAATGTCGAATATTTTATCATATAGACAAAATTTTGTGCTTGAGGCTAGTTGTGTTAGCATCTTCGTTGCAAAACATAAACACTTAGGGATTGTGACTACTGCCTAATAATGTAAACAAATCAAATAAAGTGCAGTAGCTACCGCACACTTGGATTGAGTTGTGTAGTTCATAACCTCACCTCAAGGTGGCGTTCCTCATTCACAGGTCTGCAGCGGCGCCCACTGACAAATGTTCGTTTTTCATAGGCGTCTTTATACCAAACCAACATTGCAGGCAGGGTGAAGTTCGGCTCCTTTTAAACTCCCAGCTGTCAATCTTAAGGTAAGATTATTTTATTGGTCACACTTCACAATAAGGTCTCCTGATTAGCTAACGTTTGTTAATGCATCAACAATGAGCAATGCATTTTATACAGCATTTATTAGTCTTTGTTAAACTTAATACATTGCTGATTGTTAGTCAGCTCAGGTCCATTAATAATGTTTACAGATACATCATTTGATTATATTAAGTTATTATTAAATATTACAATTAACATTACTCTGTATTTTAGAAATGGGAGTGGTATATTTTTGGTCTTTGGGCTAGTTTTGTCTGGGCAATGGGCTGGTTTGTTACGCAGATCTGGCAACCCTGGTTGCAGGGGACATTTTAAAGGCACGCTACCATTGGTTGGTTATTTTCTTCATATAATGTGCGACTGAAAAATAACATCAGGCAAACATCATTTGTCAAAATCATTTATTTACTATAATACATAGCAGATGATGTTAAAATATTTAGTTTGTACATCATATGAGGCAGTCATATGAACATAATGTTGCTCTTTTTTAAAACTACACTAAATGGGATCCTAGCAGCTGCACACTTACCCTATTGAGCCCTTTCCTCCGTTTTAGTGAGTCAATTGAGATAAATCGTCATTTTTGTTCCCATCCATTCACATACAAGCTCTCGCATCACAACTAAACATCTCTGAGTTGTGCTGTATTCCACACAAAGACTGCAAGCTTTCTAAACAGCATCTGTTACAGTGGAACAAAATTCAGTACCATCTAATAAAAAAAGAAAAAAAAGAAAAAAGTTTTATTCATGTAGGGAATTAAGTACAGTCAATGGATCTAACCCCAAATTTTAATACATCATACCACAAAGAGATCTGATTATAGGTTTTACAAGATTATACAGAGCTCAAGTACCCCGTGATTTTTGTTCCATCAGCCATCAAATGATGCCACCATTTATATATATTGTATATATATATATAGATATTTATATTTTCCTATTTTAGGGAAACAAAGCCAAAATAATGATATTAAAATTCGAACTATGGCATGACACAAACAAACATATAACAATTTTACCCCAGTTTAATGTTCCCTTAAACAAGTTAGGTTAAAAAAAAAAAAAAAAAAGTCTTGCATAAAAACAGTTAAGCATTTACGGGTTTCCCCGTGCTTACTCTTTCAGTTATTACAAGTGGCAAAGAACATGCAAATTCAGTTCACAAAATGAATTAACAGAACCATAGAAATTCTAAAGATGGTCTGTGGAACCGAAACGAACAAACATTAAACAAGACGGAGATAACCAGGCGTCTTCTGAAGCCTGGATCTCTGAGATGTGCCAAATGGTTGCAGTGGGCTGTTTCCCTTTCTGTGGTTTCCAGAGTACGAGGGGCTCCCGGCTCAATGTCTGTAGGACAAAGTGCATCCTAGGCAGGCGCCCCTGATTTTATAAACTCACGTTAGTTCAATCCCAAATGCCTTGGGATACCACCACCCCAACAACGACTGCTGTCTTTAAGATAAAAATATCCTAAAAATATATCTTTAGTCCATTGTAAAATAAAAAGGGGACAAACACAAGCAGAAAAATGGCACACTTTGCCATTATGGCAAGCCGTGCATGTGGTGTTGGTTTTAGTGAGTGATTGACAGCTCCATTGTCTTTCAAAACAAAAAAAAATAAAAGTTTTATAAATATATCTTCCTTAAGTTTGTGATGTTTGAAATTAGTCAATCTGCACATTTACTGTCAAATTTACATTGACATTTTCTTTACAATTTTTCTTTACAGTTTTTATTTACTCTCATTCAGTCTGGCTAAGGAACAAAAAAAGGGAAGAAAAAAAAAACAGGAAAAAAAAAAGTATTTTCTGCAAGTCACATTTTTTTTGTACAAAAAAAAAAAGAAAAAAAAGAAAGAATAATTTTCACTTCTTATTTTAAGAGGCTTACACGCACACATACAAGCATGTTGCAGTCAGCCAAATGTGAGCTGGGGGTCTATATGAGGGGTTCGGGGGGCAGCGGGTGCTGGATCTGCTGTGGTTGGAGGGGAGGAGGGAGCTGCAGGGCCAGCAGAGACTCCAAGCCGTGGCCGTGTGGAGGAGGAGTCCCCTCAGCACTGGAGGGCTCTGTGATGTCACCGCCATAGAAGAAATACTGGCACTGCTGGATGAAGGTCTCGATGACAGACTGGTTGAGTTTGGTGGTGGACAGCGTGTCCTTGTTCTCAAAATCAGGCCTCATGAGCGTAGGCCAGAAACAGATGGAGAGATTGTCGGCCGTCATCAGTGTGGTCTTACTATGCTGACTTACCCTGGTGGAGGAAGGAGATACAAATTAATTTACAATTGAAGTATTTTTTACATATATATTTTCACAAGATATATTATAATATTATACAATTTTGTCTTACATAATATATTTTCATAATGTTAACAAAATGGGGGGAGATTAATTGTTTATTAACAGAGCATAAACAAAGAGAAACCATTATTACTAAGGAGGGTGAAGCTGAAGCTTTACCTGTTGAGGTGAGTGATGACATATTTGAAAACTTCATAGTTTACAGGAGGAAATTTTCTCACGATTTCCTTAAGCACCTGCAGTCTTTCGTAATGGTCTACAATTTCTAAAAAAGGACACATTGAACAAAATCATTAGACAGAGAAATGAGGAAATTCAAAATTAACTCCTTCCAGTTGGTACAAAAACTTCCTGTTAGGGTTTATTTTGTCATAACTAGCTATTTATACATTAACCTGCTTATTACTTATTAAATAAATAAATTACTAAATAAAGACATGACATTTGTAAATTACATATTTTATTAAGGAAGCACTATATATATATATATATATATATATATATATATATATATATATATATATATATATATATATATATATATATATATATATATATACACACACACACACAGACGCTGGTCATATAATTAGAATATCATCAAAAAGTTGATTTATTTCACTAATTCCATTCAAAAAGTGAAACTTCTATATTATATTCATTCATTACACACAGACTGATATAGGAAAATCCCAAATTCAGTATCTCAGAAAATTAGAATATTGTGAAAAGGTTCAATATTGAAGACACCTGGTGCCACACTCTAATCAGCTAATTAACTCAAAACACCTGCAAAAGCCTTTAAATCGTCTAGATCTGTAGGCTACACAATCATGGGGAAGACTGCTGACCTGACATTTGTCCAAAAGACGACCACTGACACCTTGCACAAGGAGGGCAAGACACAAAAGGTCATTGCAAAAGAGGCTGGCTGTTTACAGAGCTCTGTGTTCAAGCACATTAGTAGAGAGGCGAAGGGAAGGAAAAGATGTGGTAGAAGAAAAAAAAAAAAGTGTACAAGCAATAGGGATAACCGCACCCTGTAGAGGATTGTGAAACAAAACCCATTCAAAAATGTGGGGGAGATTCATAAAGAGCGGTCTGCAGCTGGAATCAGTGCTTCAAGAACCACTATGCATAGACGTATGCAAGACATGGGTTTCAGCTGTTGCATTCCTTGTGTCAAGCCACTCTTGAACAACAGACAGCATCAGAAGCGTCTCGCCTGGGCTAAAGACAAAAAGGACTGGACTGCTGCTGAGTGGTCCAAAGTTATGTTCTCTGATGAAAGTAAATTTTGCATTTCCTTTGGAAATCAGGGTCCCAGAGTCTGGAGGAAGAGAGGAGAGGCACACAATCCATGTTGCTTGAGGTCCAGTGTAAAGTTTCCACGGTCAGTGATGGTTTGGGGTGCCATGTCATCTGTTGGTGTTGGTCCACTGTGTTTTCTGAGGTCCAAGGTCAACGTAGCCATATACCCAGGAAGTTTTAGAGCACTTCATGCTTCCTGCTGCTGACCAACTTTATGGAGATGCAGATTTCATTTTCCAACAGGACTTGGCATCTGCACACAGTGCCAAAGCTACCAGTACCTGGCTTAAGGACCATGGTATCCCTGTTCCCAGCAAACTCGCCTGACCTTAACCCCATAGAAAATCTATGGAATATTGTGAAGAGGAAGATGCGATATGCCAGACCCAACAATGCAGAAGAGCTGAAGGCCACTATCAGAGCAACCTGGGCTCTTATAACACCTGAGCAGTGCCACAGACTGATCGACTCAATGCCACGCCGCATTGCTGCAGTAATTCAGGCAAAAGGAGCCCCAACTAAGTATTGAGTGCTATACATGCTCATACTTTTCATGTTCATACTTTTCAGTTGGCCAAGATTTCTAAAAATCCTTTCTTTGTATTGGTCTTAAGTAATATTCTAATTTTCTGAGAAACTGAATTTGGGATTTTCCTTAGTTGTCAGTTATAATCATCAAAATTAAAAGAAATAAACATTTGAAATATATCAGTCTGTGTGTAATGAATGAATATAATATACAAGTTTCACTTTTTTGAATGGAATTAGTGAAATAAATCAACTTTTTGATGATATTCTAATTATATGACCAGCACCTGTGTATATATATATATATATATATATATATATATATATATATATATATATATATATATATATATATATATATATTATATATAGTTGTTTTTCCTGCTTAAAATTGTACACTTTAACAATATCAATAAATATTTTAATACATTTTATTTATTTTTTATAAGTTTGTTGCCTCAAGGCAACATTGTACCACAATGGAAAAATTGAAACATTTGGCATTTTCATGTAGAAAATAAGAAATATTTATTGAAAACATCAGTTTCTTTAACTAGACACTTGAACAAAGAAATTTATCCAGTTTTTAAATGTATTAAAAGTTTCATATTTAATAAAAAGTAACATTTTATATCCAGCTGTTGCCCTCAGGCAACACTGTACCATAGTGGAACAAGTATTACCACCATCATATTATGATGTTATTATATCAAGTTATCACATCCATCTTCATCTTCATCTTCAGCTTCTCTCTCACTATTTTCACTATGATTTCATCTTCCTCATCACAGTATGACCCCTCATCATAACCCTCTTCAACTGGAAGTGCTACCTGTGTTTTATACCTTTCTGAAGTGTTACAGAAAATGTGCAAATCATAATATATGCAGATATAAGAATAGTAATTAACATACTATAAGTGCATTACAAAATCATGTAAAAATGCAAATATATTTAGATAATTCTAATTCTTTTCCTTACAAATATAATACATTTGTATTCAAACCTATTATGCCTGTATGGCCTTATGTGATTCCATTATGGTACAATGTTGCCTTGAGGCAACACAATTTTTTGTTATTTTCTCTAAAACATTTGATGATATAGAATGTAAAGTTCTTGAAAATACTTCTTTACTTGCCAGTGAAGGTGACTCATACTTTTTGTGGGTGATTAAATGGATACAAACAAGTGAAAAAAGGCCTTTTCATTGGAGAAAATATGGAGCCATGTGACGTGCTGAAACAGGACACAAAATGGACCCCTGTTGGTCATGTTTTGCACTTTTATTGATTAGTATTTGAGTTATTCTGTCCTGAGATACGTTTGATCAATCAACTTGTGCCTTATTTTATTAAAAACAAACTAAAATAGACCATGTTGCCTGGAGGCAACACCGTACACACACATATACACACACACACACACACACACACACACACATATACACATATACACTAGGGGTGGGTACTAGGGGTTCGGTTCTTCACTCATGGTTTGGCACGCACTTGCACCGTGGTTCATCCCAAATCTGACGACGCATTTATAATATGCATGCAAAACAGACAGACGGATTCGGCTAATGTATGTTTCAGTCGATGGATATGCATTCTGGTTTCCCAATACGTTACAACAACGATGATCAAAAGAACAAGGACAAAACAGTCATTGTAAACAAATGTTCAAAGACGTGCCGAAAGCTCTATGACCAGTCATTTACGCCGTCATCACCCGGGTGTTGATAGCGCTCGAGCCCAGGTGAGACCTGAACATCCCACGTTGCTACCTGTGTTTAAACTAAACTAATTTAAACCATGCCAATTTAAACATTCATCCGTAAGACGCGAAAGAGAACTCGCGTGTGCTGTGAGGAAATTTGCGTGTACTCATCCAAAGCGCGTACATGGAGAGCTGCGTCACAGCGCGCAAATACTCTTTCAAGTCTTGCACCTAAACAGACAAATTTACACAAAAATTATGTCAACATGCCCATCTTAGCGAGTATCCTAACAAACATAATAGGTTATGGTTTCTTAGGAGAAAAACGAGAGACAACGCATGTGTATCAGTATCAGTGTACTGGATCTCTGAATTATGTCCTAAAGGCACAGCAGTCTAATATTCCTGCTCTATGCGTTTTAATGTTAATCAAACGACAAAAGACGAAGAAATCGACGAAGAAAATGTGTGTATATATATATATATATATATATATATATATATATATATATATATATATATATATATATATATATATATATATATATATATATATATATATATATATATATATATATATATATATATACACACATATATACATATATATAAGCAAGCAATAAGGTACGAGAGGCTGTGCTGTATCGTGAAGAAGTCACGGCTGAAGGCCGTTGTTAGGCACGACGCGAAGCGGACTAGTGATACAGCACTAGCCTCTTGTACCTTATTGCTTTTATAAAACGGTTTTGAGTACCTTGTTGCTTTTATAAAACGGTTACCACACAATACATATTTTTGGCTTTAATATTTGTATCAATGCAACTTTCATGAAGTAAACTTTCACTAAAGCCTTCCTTCTGCCGGAAAAAATAGTCCCTGACTGTGAACAGCAACAGACGTTACATTATTATGCCATTAGATGGCGGCAAAGACTGTCTTTATGAGATGTGTCAGTCAGTAGCGAAGACATTGAAAAGACTTAATTGTTGTGAACACGGAACAAGACGCAACTGACAAATGCTTTGACTAGCGCTGTCAGTCACAGAAAAACCCCTTAACTGTTAAAAGGACAAGATAATACATCAGATTTTTTTATTATGAACATAGGACTGACCTGAAGGAAATTACTAAATCTGAATGCAGGTAATAAAACTCGCTCAATCGATCTCTTTCTCACAATACTCTTCTATATAACACAGTAAGCTTCAATGAACAATATCAACTGAGAACAAACAGTTTACATTGCTAAGAGTGGTTGCTAAGGGTGTTGTGTAGTGATACACAGAACTGTTGGAACACAGAAGTGATATAAGGATTATCGTTATGGTCAATATCTGTCCATCCCTATATATTATCCAAAATTTTTTAACGCAAATTGACCCATCAGAATCCAGCATTCAGAGAGATGTGCAATCAGTGGACAAAATTATGTTCAACAAGGACTGAACATGGAAAACTAAGAAGCACATAAGAAACCACTGTATTGTATACACTGTAGATTTATTGTATTTTGTATATTTTATGTACATGTCATGTCTTGTGCACTGTCTGGAGTATGTACCAAAGACTTTCATCCACCACTTCTTCATCTTTTCCAGCAGAAAGACAATTAAGAAGATTTGCAGTTGTGTGTTGATCATCAAAAAGAGATTTCTCTATAAGATGCAGTGAGCTACAATTGCCTGGCCGAGAACATGCGAGGGGAGGGAAAAGATAAAGATGAAATATCAGTACGTTCATAGAGAACAGCATCCCAGCACTTAATGTCATTTATCTACAGCAGCAAGGATCAGAAATAACGAGGAGTACGTCACAGGGGGCCCTGGATTAGATTAAGCACTCGGAAGCATCAAACGGAAATGCAGATGCATTTAAATGACTTCTCAGCTACCTTGGGCTGGGATTAGACGGTGTGGTGATAGGATTAATATTGAACGTAGCTGAAAGCAGAGACCGGGTATATGCAAAGGATAGAAAAAAAAACTTGACCGCTGAAAAGACGAGCAGGTCTCGATTTGTTTTCATAGTTTTAGCAGACACACTTCCTGTCTTTCTTGTAGCCGCAACCTGTGCTGATGTGACAGGTGAATGCTGTTTCACTAAACCCACCTCATTTTGCCTCAACACACTGTCGCACACCTGCAGCTTGTGAAGACTAATGTATGAATGAGAGGCTGAGGTTAGAGCTAGAGTCAGACACATGATTACAGGTAGAGTCAACCACAGGTTGACTTATGCCTTCTTACACTAGCAATAAAATAAAGTGCTAACCCAGATCTCAATCCTTGTGTGAAATGTGAAAATCAGCATATTAGAAGACTTGAGTAATGGCTGCTGAAAATTTAGCTTTGCCATCACAGGAATAAATTCCATTTTAAAATATATTTTAAATTGTTGGTGTGAAAATTACTGCAAATATTTTATTCATGTCTTTAAATCACATCAGATTTTATATGAACAAACTACAAAAACTAAACTGAAGTAAAAAAAAAATAAATAAATAAAAAAAAGTGTGTGTCGCACACTCCCTGATTTGGTCCAAACACACGCTTCAAATTCACAACACTGGTAGAGTCAACACTACTGAGAGGAAATTTATTATTTAAAAGGTAGGGTAGATCATTTTCAGAGACTCCCACCCTCCCTTCAGAGCGTCTCCAAAGCCACTCCTCCTCCAAAACACATGAACGCTTACAGCAGGAAGCAAATAAAAGTGTCACGAGAAATGGCGTTAAACTACCTCATGTCTCAAAGCACATAACATTACAATAATAATGAACGTAAACAACTTAAAGAGCACTGACCTGTACAACATGACTGCTGCAGATTCATTGTGGCATTGATAAGGCTGCCATTGAAACGCATAAATTTGAGTCACAAACTGCTCCAAGTATAATGTCATGAGTTTTCATTTCTTTCAAATTACGGTAGTTATGGCGTGAACGCAGCACAAGCTCGTTATTTTGGTACAGGAGGAACTGTAAAACGTGGCTGCTGTTTTGGTTTTGGTGCTCGTGACTGATGTCTGTCTTGACTCTGCATATCGGATCGAGGGATATGATTGGACTAACATTTTATGGTCCTACACCTTCCACAGACAATATAAATGCATATAAATACATTTAGACCACTTAGGTGATTGCTATCGGGTTGTGAAGAGACTTTCAACCAGCATAACAAAAAATGTTTTTGAAGCAAATCACCTACCCTGCCTTTAAGGCTTGATAAAGCATGCCACTGAATGCTACACAACGAACATTTTGAAACAATATGCAACTAGTAAAATGAGATCATTCTAAAGCAGTCTGTTACCACAAACCTCAGATAAAAGAGGAAACAATTAAGAAATTGAGTCGATACTTACTGGCTGCTTCCACTAGCTCTGGATGGAGAGAGTACGGTATGAGGGGGTCAGGGAGGTCAGCAAAGAAGGCCTTTAGGGCCCCAGCCACGGCGTTCACAGCTACATCCATCACTATCAGGTCAATGCTGTGGTCTGAGAGAAGAACGAAAATAGTGTGAGCTTGTGTAAGCATCCAACTGCCTTTATCAGTGTTGGTAAAGCCACTAAAACAGATTTAACGGGATTGAGCAGAATAGAAGGAAAACTATGGGGGGAAAAAGGAAAATAAGTAGAAATGAGAGAGGAAAGGGAGGAGAAAGAGAGGCTGTAAGAGCCGGGTTTAAGGTGAAATGACAGCTGTCAGATTAGATCTCTCCGCAATGGCACTGAATGAACACAAGAAGGGATAAAAGCACCCAATTCACAGTATCGTGAGGATGGAGAAGAATAAAAGAGAGAAAGACTAATGGCTTCGGGCCAGTGGGCAGACTGGTGCCTATAGTGACTGTTTTGGGCAAGTGATGGCTCACTGAATGAATAATGTGGTCACTCGGCTGAAGATTTTCCAGAATGCAAATATAATAAATTTGGAGATACATCACAAAGTAAAAATGAGAAAGAGCTTTTGCTAAGCACAATTTTGATGCCATTGTTTTTAACTCAAGTGTTACATAACGTGCTAAAAGGTGCTTTTGCATGGATGCCAGACTTCCTTTATGAATAATCTTATCATTTGATTCCTGCCCATCAAGTTCCAAAGGAGAAGATAAAAAAATTAAATGAGATGAAGTAAAAGATTGCATTCACTGCATTATCTACAATAGTCACGGTTATTTATTATATAAGCCATTTTTTCATTGAATTTGCAAAATAACTACATAAACAGTTACTGTGAAATAACATTACTCATGGCACAGAATACATTTCGGTCATACCACCCACCGCTAGCCTGTAACTGCCTCAATATATCGTCAGCGTAGTGACAATTTAATTCTGAGCTTTAAAAAGAGAATATAACAGATCACTTTAATGTGTCACAAGGAGATTTAAGCTAAAAATGTCCTGCATAAGCTAATAACTAGTGCGAATCACAGCTTGATGGAGGCCTGCAGGCACCAAGCCAGTCAGAAGCCACAAATGTCAAGTTCGTTTTTACAGGAATGGTCCATTTACAGTGTGACAGATCATAATTGTGTAATTCAAAGGCCTGTTTCTCATCATTCATGCTGGTGAATGTTGGTGAGTATTCAATAGTCTTGATAGTTATAAGTTAGAAATTATAAGAACATATTGCATACAATACGTGTAACGCATTACGAAGTGATTAATTAGTGTAATTTAATTATTTTTCCCTTTAAAAGGTAAGGGACTATTTTCTGTAATTTAATTAGTTATGATGCCATTGCATTAAATACTGTATAGACTATAAAACAACTCTACATAAACCAATTTAACATCAAAACTTAATGAGTAATTAATACAGTAATCTGATTACACTACTGAAGATATAATTAATAGCTGCAAACTATATAAATACTGCATAGTACATAAATACATAATATATATTTATATATTAAGCTATTATATAATCTTTATTAAATATCTGTTAATATTAGTTAGTTATTAATAATAAAAATTAATGAATTAAAACAAAATTACATATAAATACACACATCCATCCATACAATTTCATACAAATTATATAATTTTTATATAAAATAATTATAATAAATACATTTCAAATTAAAATTGAGTAAACAACTTACTCAGCCAAAAAAGCGTGATGAATACTACTGTGCATGGTTTGTCTTAAACAGAACTATAATGAATCTAAATGTTGACAAGATATCCACTCAGTGTGAGGTGGCCAAGATAAAATATATAAATTAACCCTTCAAATTGGAGTTTATCAGGGACTCCTATCCAATTTGTGGAATATCTTCTAACATGTGTCCTAGCCGCATGCATCAAACGCCTGCAAATGAAGCCTAATTTCCCACAGAGCCCAGTTAAAATCAGTACGTACCCTGGTCGAATTGTTTCTGAATGTTGTCTTGATCCGTCTTGTTTCCACTCACTCGATAAAGGCCCTCTGTGGTGAGACCTGCAAATTAAGAGCGAAACTTCATTAAAATCAATCCCGCAAAGGTTATGTGACAAAACCTCAGTGGAACAAAGCAGTTAGTGAAAACAGCTAAGGCTTAAAGCAACCATTTAAAACGACGCAAAAATGAATGACATGGGTGTCAGTTCCGCAGTTTCTTATTAAATATGGAGTGAATACAAATTAGGAAACACTGGAACAAACAGTAAAGGAAGAAATTATAAAAGTACATATTTTCAACAGAAAAGAATGCTAGAAACAAAATGCATCTTTTCAACACTCTGTGCTGATCCTTTGTAATTTTATTCCAAGGACAAATCATTTCTCCCCCAGAGAATGACAACAATTCAACATAAGTTTAGTTGAGTTAATTGTCCATGGATATTTAATGCCAGATAAATAAATGTTTGTAAGTAAATTGTCTGCTTCTTCATAGCTTGAACTATAGGAAACTTCATGAACAAACACATAAATCATAAACATAAATTATAAATGAATTGATAAATCATAAAACAATTAAGATAATTATTTTACACATAATAAATCATTAAAAAAAAAAACAATTAAAAATAAATAACGTCCTAAAGTATCAATATAAAATCATTGTGATATCAATATATGAGTCCTAGACAATATAGTTGTTTTATTTCAAAACTGGGATTACTCTGCTTGTCTTAACAGCTTTCGCCTAAAGATTTGAATGTGACTAGTTGTATTTCTTCTGTTGTACTTTGGTTTCTGTATCCATCTGAGTACTTGATACATTCTGAAGTAACAGTATACTATATGGATGTTCTTGTCAGCCACCGGTAAGAATGCATCTGCCAAAACTGTACATGTTTGTGTCACATCAGTGGAAATGCTGTCATTACAGAGGTGTAAATCTTCTACAGAAGACCAAATCTTACTGAGAGCAGGAAAGCTACAGCCTTCCCATATCACAGAGCAGCTCTTTTCCTACAACCTTTGCTCAAATATTTAAAAATCATGCACTCAACCCATTAAACTGGGACACTCCAGATGGATGAGTGGACATACAAGCTGATGTCACCAAGAGAAAAGTAGGGCAGAAATGCAGATAATGCAGCAGAATTCAACCCACACTTCCCAGTTCCCTGCCCGATAACGCTGCAAGTATCTCTTTATTTTCATTATGTCTAATCTACTGTAGCTCATTTATCAATCTAAAGATAGCTCTGTGAAGCCATGACCTTGTGCAGCTCCGCAGTGCTCTGGTGCACTGATGCAAAACACAGGGCCCTCACAGTCACTCTCAAAGCCTTGTGGGCTGCTAACTGCTACAAGTCAAAACCGCTGTGCATTCTTGAGATGCTCCCACATGTCAGAGCCGGTTCTTCCTCCAGAGCGGTGGGAGGCTACACCACGTGTTGCTACGGAAAGGGCAGGTGTAGTGACGAATGTGGGCTGTTTTACTGCCTTGGGTGAGTCACCGGTTTCCCTCAAACAGGTCAAAAAAATAAATAAAAAATTACACTTTAGAAAATCTTGAGACACTAGCCTTTTTTAAATTCTCTGTTGGACATGTTTGATGGGAGTTCAGAGCAGAGCGATCTAGTTAATTTTTTTTCTGTGCTTTTGTACAGTTATGGTTACAAACTCTCTCTGCCTCCCTACGTTTTTGGGTGTAATTCACCGGCCAAAAAAGAGAAACTTTTCTTAAAAAAAAAAAAAAAAAAAAATGTTTCCACTAAAACACATTTCAATGCTGTAAAACAGGACATGAGGACATAAAAAGTTAAGCAAATAAATCTTTGAACTTCTCAATATCTCAAAAGAAGTGACTGAAATGAATGTTTTGACACACTCATACTTGCAAATGACAGTTACGTTATGAGCTAGGGTAAAACCTAATGAGCAAATAAAAATATCACCACAATATTAAATGTTAGGTTTTTTTTTTTTTAATTCCAACAAAATATTATCAAATACAGTCAAACCTAAATTTATTCAGACACCTTAAAAATTAATCTTTATTATGTCAAATAACACTTAAGCAAAATATGGTCAGGTCAAAGTGTCTGAATCATTTTTGGTTCCAAATTTTTTATCCATTTTACTGGTAATCCACTGTTTGAAGAATTTTTGGGTATAATATGCTATCCTCACTTACATAAATGAACTATTGTGTCCTGCACCCACTAGCAAAAATATAATAAATGTCTGAATAATTTTTGGTTTGACTGTATATTCTCCTGACAAAGATTTGAAAGGGCATGTGCAAAAAGTATGTAGTTTTACACACACAAATGTGTGATTTAAATAACACAAGTGAATAAACCTAAAAAAAAATAATAATAAAAAAAAAAAAAAGGAATCTAGATAAATTAGCCAAATTCATTTATTGCTTAATCAACCATTTTGACCCATCCATGGTTGCTTTTTGTTTTGTGTTGTCATTGGCAAGCGTTTGATGACTCATGGAGATTAAGTGATGGTTTGGTGAGGTTACCATGCAACGGCGTGGGTTTGGATCCAACCCTTTTTGTCAGGCCTGTCACATGTGAGAGCGTGAGCTCTGGCCTGGTGGTGTTATGCCCAGCCTGACACTGTGAACAGAGTGTGAGCTCACTTACAAGTGCAGGAACACATCAATACTAACCACACTGTACCATATCAAAGTCAATGCCTTGAAGGAGTTCACACATACCGAACTGTCAGCCTACTTGGGAATGTGTCAGCTTACTATTTCATATAGTGGATAAAGTGCAATTCACACAAACAGACAGTAAATACAGACATTCCCACTTCTTTGAGCTTTAGCCACTCTAAAGTGGTACAAACATTCTGGATGCAATTCTGGATGCACTTGGCCAACTGAGAATTACTTTTTCTTTCTAATAACCAGTTATTTTTATCTAAAGTAACACCCAAAAATCAGACTTGAACGCAACAATAATCACAATGACCAACAGCTGCTAGCCCTAAAAGTAAAATCAGTCAGCATACAGATCCTGTGTAGCGTGTCAGTAATTTCAGACGTGATGATCTTATTTAGTCAAATGCTGTAAGGAAGGTCAATGTCAAAAGTGTGGTGAAAACAGTAACAGGAAGTGGTACTAAGGGAAGTGATCTTAACTTGGATGCACGTCTATTGTCCCCTCCAAGCCCATCCCATCCACCGCTGGACTTTATCTGCACCTCCTCATCAGCAGATTACCATCACTCTCAACCTCAGTGGCAACAAAAGGCCACCGTGATACAGGAAATCACACGCATTACCGTAGCAGGAAATGTCAAAATAGAGCCTATATGCAAAAACAGACCATAAATCAAATCAGGCACTCATATAAAACCCAGAAAAATCACAATATAACAGATTTATCAGTCTAGCTTTAGTAGTTGTCCTTCAAGAGATGATTTCAAATCTGGCTTGAAATGACTTGAAGACGACAAACACAAAAGGTCAGCATGGTAATGTTATATTTTTAATGCAAAATATTATTACAATTTAAAATACAGTTTTCTATTTTAATATATTTTAAAATGTAATTTATTCCCGTGATGGCAAAGTCAAAAGAACAGCATTCATTCTTTACTGTCACTTTTCATCAATTTGCATTCTTGATGAATAAAAGTATTAACTTCCACTCTTAAACTTTTAGCCGAAGTTATTGGAGATTGCTGGGAGACTTCAGTTACATCATTCCCAATCCTTAATACTGAGCTTCATTTCTATGGCAACAGCAACTTTTTTCATTGGTGGATCCTAGCATGTCTGTGTCAGGATTGTGGGTAGTGTAGTTTTTTTAAATACTATTCTACGTAGTAGTATGTGAAGTTAAAAATTTTAGTTTCCCTAAGCATATCTTATTATTTAACAGCCCGTTTTATTTAACAAAATAAACCTATATTATTGCTACAGATCTATTTTGCCATGGAGAAAGTGAATGAGATATTTGCTTTCAGAACTCGAATGTTGCGCTCTATAGAAGTGAAGACAGTGGAGCCCATATCATCCATCTGTTGTGAGATACTGTAGATGAGTGTGGGAAAGAAGTTAATGTTGCTGTGAGTGAATAACATTCATTTTCAGAAGCAAGGAAACAGATTTCTTGTCAAAACACAATGACATCTTATTTTTACTGGTAATACATCTTATTTTGTGATTGCAGAGAGCAAGAGTAGAGTGACCTGGCGACCTCCAGTGATAAAATCGCTGTCAACATGAATGCTTTAGGCTGGACTCTAGAGCATAATGGCAAATGTCATGCATCGTATTCCCATGTTACCACAATGTCTTGAAGGGGTCGTACAAAATAAAAGGGCAAAGCTCAGGGTTACAGCTTCTGTAAATGCTACAGCGCATGTCTGTGCAAAATCAATGTTCTTGCTTCAGAGCTGGGACAAACGTCACACCGGGACTGCAACCTTTTCACTATAATGCTGTCATCAAATCATTTCTGAAAAGGGCGTGCCTGTACAGGAACACACCAGGGATGGGCCGCTATCAAAAGATTCTTTCCTCCACAGAGGCCTGTGTAAACCCAACAAAGAGTATTCCCGGTATGCTGCTTTGATCCATTTTATATGCTACACCTTCTCATGGGAATTCTATCTTATGTATCTTATCTTATTATTCTGAAATGTTTGTGGAGCTTAAAAGGAATCTGTTGTAAAATCAAATGTTTGATGCGTCTTCCTTCCAGGTACCCAGATTGCACCTGTTCTGCAGCACTCAGACTAGCACAGCTTGTGTGAAAAATTATTTTACATAAATACAGATTTTTAAATCTGTTTTGAAACATTACCTCTGCTGCAAAATCTGTTTAAAAGGTTGGCTGCATAATTATTCCTTTGAGATACATTCTCCTGGCTAAAATTTGAGGCAGCACTGCACGTATCCTTCTTGGATTCCTAACCCAGAATGCACTGTGACAAGAAGATCAGTAGAAAAGAATAATGAATAAAAATAAATAAATAAAAATATCACCATAGCAGACAAGAGAAATGTTGATTATAAATATATTCAATTCAATACCACAAAGTGTCAATAAAAATATACATTAATAGAATAAATAAATGTATTATATATATAGGTTCTATGCAAATTAGGATGCTAATTTAGTAGCCTAAGTAGGCAGCAGGGAGCAAGGTGGCTCACTACATTTTGGAACAGAGCTAGTGTGTTGGCAGGAAATGAGAGCGATTTCTAATGCATCTTTCCAGTACAAGCAAGTACCCAAAACCATTCAAATGAAGGGAAATGATTACATGGAAGATCTTGTGCAGCTGGTGCTGATGCTAAACCATTATACACCATCGCTTGACACCATCTGCTAAATTATTCTGCCATAACGCCCACCCCTATGGTGGAGTTTAATACCAAATATCAGGGTCCACAAATAGACATGGATGGAAAGTGCTTTTCTAAACCAACCTCCATCCGTCAGTGCAGCCGCCCGGTGAAGAAATGCTCCATGAGATACAGTATGATTGTGTTAGCGGGGGGCAAACGTGAGTTTCAAAGCTATTGCCTCAGCATTCCACTAACACACAATAATAAATCAGCAGAGGGGAAGCATTGACTCACATGCTCATTCCACAGGAAATCGGTTTAAAAATATACCAACCCTTATTAACCTTATTCCTCACAGGGTTTCAATATACTTAACGAGGTTTAGGAAATAAACTCAGGTCAGGGTTGATCCTGCAATGTGAGATGTGAAGCCTCAAATGCCAACATTAGTGTCACTTAGTCACTCCACAAACAAAAGCCGCTTTGGAAATCGAACCTTGCAGAATGTAGAGGGGGGGCAGAATCTGAGTCAAGTCATCAATTTTCACACTACTGTGATAATAATTGCCCTTCTCTGCAGCTCTTGGCGCCTATAAATCAAAGCAGCAGATGTGAAGGAAAATATCAAAGCATATCAGCTCTCCTTTTATTGATTTTCAAATCCATACAAGAAAAAGACGTGTTGACAATGCCCCTTTATTAAATGGAGAGTTCACCCAAAAAATGAATATTCTGGCAATGAATATTCACTCTAATGTTCCAAACCTTTATGACTTTATTCATCCATTGAACAAGTTTGAAGAACAAGCTGGCTGCTATTTTCCTTTCAACTGTAAAGAATAGAAAGTGGAGTGCTCAAGCTTCAAAAAGGACACAAATGCACCATAAAAGTATAAGTAGTCCATATCCTATGTACTATATACATATATATCTCTTATGAAAGCCTCATGGTAACTTTGTGCGATCGGACCGTAGTTAGTCACTATTCTGTGAAAGTGTTGAAATTCATTAGAGAAATAGTGATGTCCAATTCAACTGTTTATCACACAAAGCTTATGTATAGCTTTAGAAGACTTCTTTGATTTCGATTCTTCATTAATAGATGTTTTATTCTGCTTTGTGACAGTTTTGAAGCTTTAAGGCTCCAGTCTTCATCATCAAAAAAAAACAAAAACATTCAGCACATTCTTCAAAATTTCAAATTCTGTGTTACACCAAAGAAAGAAAGTCATAGTCATAATGTGAAGCAAGTTTGGAATGACATGTGAGTAAGGGTGAGTAAATGACAGAATTTTCATTTTTGGGTGAACTCTCTCTTTAAAGTAACTACAGACACAATCGGCAGAAAATGCAAAACGACAATGGGAAAAGATGTCAAAAGAAATCCCTATAAGCTCAGCTACTTTTAGGTCAAGCAGTGGCATGTAAGGTCCTAAGCCTATGCTTTTTACATAAACGCTTAGATGTCTAGATTCCGGAGTCAAACAACTGTCTGAAAGTGGTTAAAAATTAAGCCCTGACATATTTAGTCATGCTGAGTTGACAGCTGCATGAGTGGCGTAAGTGCTTTTAAAATAAAAACGAGTCCAATCTAAGTTGTGAGCGCAGCAAGTTGGCTGTTATCAAAGAGGGGTGGGTTTGCGTGTGTTTAGCCCCATGAGAAATTCATGGCAGTCGAGAGGATTTAGCAGAGCAGAGCGGCCTTATCTACTGCCTGCAGCTAAACGGCATCCCCTTGCACAGTCCTAAGAACTATGTGGCATTGATTTAATGTAGAATATCTGCTCTCAGTGAACAGGCAAGCGGCACAGGTGCGCAGCGGGCTGATTGACATAAATTCTGATATGATGAAAATAAGTAAGCTGTTTGTGGAACAAATGCAAGAAGCCACCAAAACAGAACTAAAAACAAAACCATCAAAAAAGCAAACAACAAAAAGCACGTTCAATTATTCAGTGTGAATTATCATCAAGGGCTCATTGTGAGGCCACTGCATTGAGTCTGTACTTAAAGCAGTAATGCATGTGTAATGTGTCGGCGGATGAGATGTGGTCAGCTCGACCATGGACTGACCCAGGACATCTGCCCTTCAGCAAACAGTGACGGCATCATTCGCTCCAGCTCATCTCTAATTCATCATGAACAGATGGGATATGCTTAAAAATAGTCATTTTTTAATCCGCAAACTACTGCAATTGCGTAATCGGCGGCAGATACCGTGTCTGTTTGGGAGTAGGTGTATTTAGCGAAAACCAAAGTGATGTCTACGGCTACATTCGTACTTCAAAGCAAAATCTTAACTAAACAAATATGTGTAGAAAAGCATTGTTTCTGGTTAACATTTGACAATAAAACATCAGGCAAAAAAATAGCCTACTACTGTGTTACTGCTTACAATCTTTTAAAACCAATATGTAAAACGGGACACATTATGCAACTATAAACCTTTCAAACAGTAGTATGGTATAAGAGTCACATGTTCTCTATGTTATATGTTTAATTCAATAAGTGCCATCAAGTTATTTTGCATATCAGGTCTAATTTTGTATACATACATTAAAAAAAAATAAAAAAAATGAATTAAAATTACGATTATGGATGCCACGATTTCGTAATCATTCAAAGGCATGATTACAAAAAAAAAAATATCCACTTGCTTTACATGCTTTAAGAGGTGTGTTCAGAGCATTTTACGTTGTGAGAGGCAAACCGCGGCTACTTCAGAGTATAAAGGTCTAACCCAGCACAAAAAGAACTACCAGTGACGTTAAGTGTATGCTGATTGGTCGACCACACACGAAACACTAGCACCCACCATTTTTAAAAAGCTATGTACACAGCTTACATATTAACTCCACAAACATGTAAAACTGTGATAGATGGACCTCTCAAATTTACACTAAGGAGAAAATCCAGGAGTTAGAAGGAGTTAGAAGATTAACCTCAGTGGACTTGAACTTGAAAAATGGTGTGTATTTACATATTTCCATGTTTTAAACAACATTCCTTCTCATGTTCATTCATGTTTATTTGATGCTATAAATTAACTAGTAAGAAGAGATGATTGGTTCACGAGCTGCTTGAGCTGAGGCACTACAGCAATCTGTCACGACACATTAAAGAGCCACAAAACGTTTTTTATTGTTCGAATTTCTTAAAAAAAAACAACAATTTGAAAGCATTGTTTAATATCATAAGTAACTTGCTCTGTCTTGTCAGTGTCCTCTTTGCTCCGTGATGTATTTTTCACTGCGTGACATGCCACTGACATGGCTTGTCGGACAAAGCAACAGTAACTAAGGGGGGGGGGCGGGTCTTTGCGAAGGGTCAATTATGATTTTTGTCATAATCATGCAGCCCTAACAGAATAACTCTTAGAATTCTGATCTGGTCTATTTCCTGGTCTAGCTAACAGGTCTATTTCCAGTTAATTTGTCAAACTGTAAACAAAAGGTCAAGAAAAGTGCTCTCCAGTGTGCTCTCAATGTATACTGCACATTTTGTTTAATTTAGTATACAGGAATGTGAATCATACAAAATGTAACAATTTTGCTTCCAATTCAAAGTCAACATAAAGATTCTGGTTCCCAATTCCATTAATACATTTTCTAGTACGTCTGAGAAAGCTCATTCATAACTGACAGATTCACAAGTCTTTAGACTGATTCATTGGTCTGGAACTAGATCTTGATAGGTTACCTGCATAGGTATTCAATACATACAGAACATTTTCAAAACTGTGCATAGAGTATCAACTGAAAAAATAAAAATGCTATTCTGAACATAATTCTTCTTTTGGCAGTTGCCAATTAGATATTACAAATCAGCAGCATTTCTTATGTGAACATGGACAGAAGCCCCAAACAACTATCATCGGGCATGAGCACATTGAAAGCTTGAAAAGTTAGCAAAGTTCTGCTTGTCAAGTCTTCAAGTACATAAGCTTCATTCTTGCTTTCTCACAAACTCCCAGAGCTTATGGCATCATCGCCCTTCCCTTCATTACATTTTCTAAGCCACATCCTGAGTCTAGATGCACTGGCTGATGTGTGGCGACAGCCTGTCAAAGCCAAGTACTTCTGACATCCTCTCCCCTTGAGCCAGCAAGCAGGAGCAGGCCAAGGGGAATAACAGGACTTTGTGTTGTCGGACACTTATTGCTAAGCATTCACCAGAGACCTTAATGTGTCAAAGGAGGAAAAAGCCAGAGTCATCAAAACTTTCTGCAACCCTCCAGCAAGGTGCATGTCTACAGTGGGCAAAGCAACAGTCATCAGGAGGGGAACTCCACTTCCAGAGCAGCCTAACAGATTAAATGTGTCCTTAATATGCTTAATTCAGTTGTATCATATAAAGGGAAGTGTGGGAAGTGGAGACACAAATTAGGACTCATCCATTTACACTAATCTAGTCTCTGCCTGTAAAAGGTTAAAACACATTCAGTAACTAGCTATGTTTACATACAGCCAGATAACCCAATGGTAATAGTAATTCGGACAGATAATAAACTGAGCATGTAAACGCAGAGCAAAGTGTTAAGTCAAGGTACTTATTTACAAGCCACACCTCCTAGGGCTGCATGATTAATCGTATTTTAATCGTGATAACGAGATCTGCTTCTCTCGATTGATTACATTAATCGTCACGATATTGGTCCGCTCGTTATTTATCCTGAAAACGTGTTTTTTCTTTGGGATATGCTTGTGGTTGCCAGATGCAAAGAGCGTAAATCCCCCAAATAGAGCTTTTCCCTTAAAAGATATATTGTCTTCCTGGTGTTTTACTTAATCCGTGCAATCTGGCAACTCTGTGCACACGCTCCCTCTAAATGTGGAAGACAACAAACATGTGCGCTGGAGTTTAGCGATCTCCACAGCCAGTCTTTGTTTCTTCACAAGCCACTTGTACTGTTTGTGTGACTAAATCTGCCATGATCAAACCTTCAGCGATGAATTTTAACAAATGCAACACGGATCTCCACCTTACTGTTTGCAGAATGCACTTTTGCAACCTATGTGAAAATTTAAATCGGGAAAATGAACATAGTTTGGAATTACTGAAAATACTATTAGGAGTTTCGCCGTTTTATCTTTTGAAGTTCCTAAAGGTTTTACCAGTTTTCATAATGTTAATCAGTTGCAAATGATATCGCCACTGGGACATTTTTTTTATATAGAGCATACGAATCTGACATCACGCCGCATTGAGTTCTGGGTAACTTCTTTGTTTATCCGCCATATTGACAGGATCGCGCAGCCTTTCCGTCATTAAGTTTAGTGCAGTAATTTGTTTTCTGTCATGATTGTGAAAAATGTGTCTAAACTGTTGACAAGCTCCTAGGGTTTTGATCTTGGTTGTCATTTGTTGAAATAAATATAAAAATATAGTTTATTTGTTTGTGTCTGTCTGTCCGCTGAATGTGAGCCATAATCTCAGATTCTCCTCCTCTGTGATCGTGGAAAAGGGGAATATTTACAATGACAACAGTTGTAGGCCTACTCAATATGTTCGTTTAAGCATCATTTAAACGTTTCCAACAAATAAATGAACTGACTTCTCTCAGCGTGTTGAACACAGATTTATTTGGATTTTCATATGGCTGAAGCAGCAGCGAGCGCCCAGCGTGTGACACGGTAAACAGATCAACATTGTAAACGAAATTCTACAAAACTTCAGTGAAAAAAATTAAATAAATAAAATTATCATGTGACGCGATAAAATAGCTTCTATTCCCTGCAAACGATACCATTAAAAATGTGAATGTTCCACTTAATGACAGAAACAAAACAAAAGGTAAGCAAGTATCCATATTCATTTCAGTGCAATAGGGGGCGATCCTGTCAAAATGGTGGTGGCGCCCCGGCATGCAACGAGGCATGACATCGGTTTGCATTCTCTATATCAAAGAGCATCGTTCTTTGCTTTACAAATTTGCAGGGCAATCTAAATCTGTGGTTTGTCTCATTTGCAAACGAATTGTGTTGCTTTAAAAATCTAATGTGAATACGGATTACAAAGCGTTCACCAAAACCATGTGTTTTGTATTGATTTACCATCTAACGAAGTTATCGTAGTTGGTTAAATGAAGTTGGTGTGCCACCTACAGGCTTTTTGGGTGAAGTGTAGGTTGGTAAAGAACGTGCAAAATGGCCATGACTATTTATATAATTACCCTTTTTGATAGAATAATCGGGATTATAATTTTGAGCAAAATAATCATGATTATCAGTTTAACCATTATCGTGCAGCCCTACCTCTATCTGTAGATTATCCTAAACCAGGGGTCTCCAACCCTGCAACCATCCTGCAGACAGAGGTTGTGTCAGAAATCACTCCCTATAACCTTAAATATGGGACTATTTGAGGGGACAGCCATTTGTAGCGCTGTCCGAAACCATAGTGGACATCATGCACTCATTCAATCCCACATTGCACCGCAATAACGAATGTACAACTGATGTACACTCAATGGCTATTAATTAATTCCCGCATCTGACCAGAACATGGCGTCCGCAGCTAAATCGTCCATCCATTCATTTTTCAAATCGCTGGTCCAATGTGGGTACATCGTAATTTCATACAGGTATAAAATCCTTTTTAATTGTTTATTAAATTGTTTAATTAAGGCTTATACATAGTTTCCATCTTACCACTGGAGCTGAGAGTTTGCCAAGTTTCAAATAATTAATAAACAGCAAACAAACTGAAAAAGCGGCAGCCCTTCTGGCGCACTCAGTGTCGAATTAGCTCACTCGTTTTCATTCATTCCTTCAAGTGGACTATATTAGTGGAGTAATCAAACACACCTGAACCAGCTAATTAAGGTGTTCATGGTATAACAGGTAAGCAGGGTTGTGTTGGAACTTGGAACTGAAGTCAGGAGCAGGGTTGGCTACCCATGTCCTAAACACAATGCAATAGATCAAGCAATCTACAATACTCTGGAATGGGGCAAAAGCAAACTGCAAATCACCTGAAAATCCCACATTTCCTGTTACTGCATTTAACAATGTTGTCGGTTTAGATTTAGAATCAGAATGAGCTTCATTGCCAAGTATGTTAACACATACAAGGAATTTGTCTTGGTGACAAAAGCTTCCAGTGCACAGACAGAACGACAGCAACAAGACAGATAATAAAAGTAAAATAAATAGATAGAAATAAATGTGTAAAAAATACACTACACAAAATAGACAATATATGTATATACAGGTATGTTATATACATTGCAAGGAATGTGAATAAGAGGTATGCTAAATAAATACGAATATAAATAGTATTGTATGTATTGCACATGTTTATTGCCCAGTGGGGGCATTTAACTGTTCATGAGATAGATCTGGTGCTCAGTGCTCTGTAGCGTCGAACAGACTACAACTGTTCAAAGAGGAAGTGGCCTGGATGCAGGTCCAAAGTGATATGACACTTAAAGGGTTAGTTCACCCAAAACTAAAAATTCTGTCATTAATTACTCACCCTCATGTCATTCTACACACGTAAGACCTTTGTTCATCTTCGGAACATGAATTATGATATTTTTGATAAAATCTGATGGCTCAATAAGGCCTGCATCACCAGCAATAACACTCCCTTTTTCAATGCACAGAAAGGTACTAAAAACATATTTAAAACAGTTCATGTGACTACAGTGGTTCAACCTTAATATTATAAAGCGACGAGAATACTTTTTGTGCACCAAAAATAACAAAAGAACGACTTTATTCAACAATATCTAGTGATGGGCGATTTCAAAACACTGCTTCATGAAGCTTTGAAGCTTTACAAATCATTTGTTTCAAATCAGTGGTTCGGAGCGTAAATGAAACTTCCAAAGTCACCATTAAAATTTCGAAACACTGATGACGTAATAAAGCCTTGTTTATTAAAATCATGTGATTTTGGCGCTCCAAACCAGATTCAAAACAAATGATTCGTAAAGCTTGTGAAGCTTCATGAAGCATCGTTTTGAAATCGCCCATCACTAGATATTGTTGAATAAAGTCGCTATTTTGTTATTTTTGCCACACAAAACACGTGAGCCATCGGATTTTATGAAAAATATCTTATTTTGTGTTCCAAAGATGAACGAAGGTCTTACGGATGTGAAATGACATGAGGGTGAGTAATTAATGACAATTTTTATTTTTGGGTGAACTAACCTTTTAACCCCATAAAGCATGAGTCTAAAAGATTCAAACTGTTCCACTGATTTTTCTTAGTATTATTGGGCTGCTGTTCAAACCATAGTGTTCACAAAAATAACAGTGCGGTTTATAGTAGGGATGTGCAACAGTGATCGAGTACTCGAGTACTCAAGTACTCGACCATCGATCATGTAAACGATGATCGAAATTTTCTTTTCTCCTGTTTGGTTTGCAGCACTTTGGGCGGCGTCCTGAGCTCTGATTGTTTAGCTTGCCACAGCACGCGTCAAAAGACGTGAGAGAGAATGTCTGGCTTCACTTTGACAAGATAGATGAAAATACAGTTCAATGCAAGTTGTGCAGAGCCAAGCGTGCTGAAAATATCCTTTAAATTATATTCATAATTAATTTAGCAATAATCATCAGTGTAGGCGCAAAGTCCCCGAGCACCCACGGAAAAACACAAGATGTTCTCATTTCAACCAATAAAAATCGATTTAAGCCTTCAGACACGGCTTTCTTTTCGTTTTCGTCTGAGGCCGTTTCTATTTCGTTCATGTTGAGAGCGCATTTGCAATGCACGTGAGAGCGCATCCATGTAATTCACGAGCACAAATCTCTCTGCTTGGACGCGGATTTCTTTTTGGACGCGCTCAAACCTTGTCCTGTCACGAATCTCAACATGCTTTTTCTCAAGGAGAGAGGGCACCCACCGGCAGAAACATAAATCGGCGCCTATGATCATCAGTGATTTTTATACTGTAAAATAACATTTGGTTAATCAGAAAATGCAGATTGATTACACAATATTGCTAAAATATTAGAATAAATAAAAAATTACAATAGTGACCCTAATGTAGCCAAATAGAATGTGAATTTGTTGTGCTTTCGTTTCCCTGGCTTTAATTTTAAAGCGCAATCAGAGTTGCACTCTTGGTCAAGCTCACGTTTGCATTCGCAAACTTTTTACAGATGGAAGTTGTAATAGCTACATTTCATTAATCTAATATAGGATGTGTTGGGATATCAACATTTATTAACATGCTGAATGCGCTGCATATCAGTGTATAGCTTCATGCTCAAATACAATGTCCGATATCTGAGTTATTTGATTTCTTTTAGGTTAGATGTTTCTTTTAAAAAATGCTGATGTTAATAATGCAGCAGTGCTTTTTTCGTTATATTTGTTCAATGGCATATGCTAATTCGTATAATTTGTATGGCTTCAAAAACGCGCAGGCAATTTATGGAATGGAATCATTTAATAATGTTGATGAAAATAAAGCACAAATCTGCCATAAACATAGCATTATAATGAGAACTTTAGAAATCTACAGTAAATTTTCTCCTTGCCTGCGTTTCAATGCGCGGTCATGAAAGCGCATCACGGTGCGAGCTCTCTCTCACTCTCAAAAGTTCACTGGCATTTGCATTCTTTTATGCAGATACCAGTTGTAATGTTACGTCTTATGTATCCAAGTTATCTGATTAATATCATAGGATGTGTCATAGAACAGGCTTCAGTTTATTGGCAAAAAGTCACTTCACCTCAGGCAGCTATTCCTTTTAGATGCTTCTTAATAACATTGCTGCATCATAATCATAATCTAACAGTGTTCTAATCACGTGTTCATGTTTTTATAGACAGGTTTTCATGTCATTTTTTTTTTTAACATTCATTTTCATAACAGTCTTTAGATATTTTCTTTATCTCCTTGACGGCCATGCCCCGCCCCCCGCACACACCCTGCCCCCGGAGTACTCGATTACTCGTTTTTGAAACCTATCAATGATCGAAATGAAAAACTGCCAAAAATGCCCATCACTAGTTTATAGTATCATAAATTATTTTAATACTATTATTTCATATTTTTACGTGGTGCAAGGTGAAGTCGACAAAAGCATGACATAAGCAAATGATCATAATACCCAAACAAATGATACAGATGCAGTTTCCACCATAATACCACAATTAGCCACTACTATCATCAAAACAAGGAACTATTCCAAAATGACAGATAAGACTCCTAAAAATTTCTCACAGTTTGAAATGTGTAATAATTTTTTTTAAATTATATTACAAATTAAATCAATCAAAATATTTTAGATTATTGTTTTTTCAGTTGCAACAATAACTAATTACTATAATATAGTTACCATGGTAGCTAAATCAATTAATATCGAGTCATTTCCTTGTTTAAAATGCAATGCATCATGCATCATACTCTGCACACTAGGTCTCAAAAAGCAGAAACGGGGTATGACAATTATTCCCTACAGAGTTAAGTAATCCCTATGACTGAGAGTAAGCCGTACAATATTGAAAAGCAAGGCTAAAGGGCTAAAGACTTGTGAAAAGGCTGACTCCTGCATTTTCACCGCAAAAGTCACTTTAAAAAGTGCATCATTGCGACAGCATTTTGCTTTTGTGACCTGAAACAGTAAGATGCACAAACATTGCAATCAAAGAGCTAGCTGTCTAGTTTTTAAAACACAGCTATTGACATATACAGGCTATAATCTCACATTTATATCTGACTCCAGAAAAACAAGGTGATACACATGTAAGAGGCGTTTTTGGGCTGCTATTCAAACCGCAGTATTCACAAAATTTTCTTTCTGATGATTTGTTACAGTGCAGTTTATAGTATAACGTGTAAATAAACTAAAATATAGACCTTGTGAGGAAACATCAACAAGCTGTAAACAATCCTGTCCATTTCCCCATCACAATTCATCAAATGTTCTTGGAAAACAGTCTAATGTTGCAGAATAATGGTTTAGAGATTGTCTGTAAACACACTTATGACCCTTTCAGCCCAATGTGGTCTTAATCATGAAATATTAGTCAGCTGATTAACTGTTGTACAAACACTCTCGCCTTTTCTTCATTCAAAGCAGTTCCGCGTGTCCTGCCAAGAACTGCTGGCTTTCCGTGCTTATGCAGGACAATTTCTGCTAATCTAATACCCAGTCTGCCATACCATACTGAAATCATTCAGCTAGGAGCTTCTCTGGCACATATCTTATTTCACACTTGGTAGCATCCAGTCATTGGTGAGGTAATGTATTGTTAAGCTTGCGTATGGGGCAACATCTGCGCTTGATCACACGTATGTATTTGGCCAAGTCAGGTTTTTAAACCTTGACATCCTTTCATTTGGCTATATAGGCTGGGAACTGTAATTTTTCCTGGCAATTCATACAGCTCATCAAGCTTTCGCACCATTCATATCGCATTCAAAATTGGACCGAAACCTCTGCAACAGTCTACTGCTTGGGAGCCACTGACATTTTATGGTATTGGTGCCTTTAGCTGCCACCGCTTTGCTGCATAGACAGCCAAACCGAGTTATTGGGCTTTTCTTTTCCATTTGAGTTAAAACCAAAATGCACCCACAGGGAAGCCTTTGTGTTTGGCTTTGCAACCCTGAGTCCATGTTGTGGATTTCAATGACAGTTGATCAAATGATGCTGGCACAGCAATGTCAATTGAACGTGAAATACGGGTTGTGATGTTTTACACAGAATATGTTAAATAGCTTCTGCTCCAAATATTTTGCAGGCCTATGAGTTGCAAAAAAGAAAGTTAAGGTAACACTTTGTATACATAATTAGTTAATATTTCAATATGTGAGGTAAATGCTTTGTTATTTAAATAATTAGTTCATATTCCAACTCCAGTTAGTTGGATAATATTCAAATTCCAATTAGTTAATATTCAAATATTCCTAGCAAATGCTTTGTCGTTAAATAATTAGTTGTTAATATTCAAGTTTGGAATATGAACTAATGGAAATTGTAATATTAATATGCAGCTAAAAGCATTTGAAATATTACCAAATTATTTACATGACAAAGCACTTACTGGAAATACTGGAACATACACTAATTGTAATGTTAATATCCAATATTTCCAGGAAAAGCTGTTAAAAACTTAGCTAATGTTCCAACTGTATTGCACAACAACAATTCAAACATGCAAACTTAAGCAAGTAAGCACTGTTTGTAAATTACCTCCTTTCCACAGAGCTGTTTAACGCACCGCTGCACCCTAGGGAACACATCAAGTCAACTAAAATGCACCTAATTTGCATCCTATTTGTTGCAACATTTCTTAAATTGGCACAAAATTTCTTTTTTTGTTTAGAAGCATGTCACTGTGAGATCCAAAGATTGTGCATTGTGGTCAGCTTATTTATTCACTCATGTAGTCCTATTCAAGGCCTAGAAAAATTTGCTGAGAACTGACGCAACAATGTTTTTCTGATCATATGTCTTCAGTGTCTGTCAAGTTCATGGTTTATTTCATAGTTAGTGTCTCATATAAATATCTAAACATCCATAACATTTCACACAGAAGAGGTTATTACTGTGAAGCCCTGCAAGGAGGAAATGACAATGGGGGTACTCTTCTGATGGATAAATGAAGCATCCAGGCCTAAATGAGCCATGAAAGTCAATTAGGAAACATCCATAAAGTCCATTTTCTTCGTACAGTTTTCAACGCCACAGGCTCTTGGTTTTCAGAAATGCTGGGCTGCGAGAAATAAAGGACTGTGTGTATGCATACACCCATGTTTGGAAGAGTGGATTGTTTGACTACTTGTTCTTGACCACAGAAAAAAAAAAATAAAAAAAATAGAGTCAAGTATTATAATTTCCTCTGGGTTTCACAATGCAGTACAGAGCGAGACAGAGGGGCATAAATGGGAGGGAAGGAGCGTTTGGCTTGGGGGGCAGGGTGTTTGATGAACCTTTTCATCTGCACAGCTCTGTGAAGCAAGATGCTTTCAAAAAGCTCTTAAACAAGAGCCCTGCGATGCTCAGATGCAGCCATGGGCACAATGTGCCATCTCATCTCATTCCAGTGGAAACCAAAAAAAGGCCCAGATTCAGCCACGGTCAAAAAGGCTTGATTATAAAGGGATAGTACACGTATAATAAATATTTGATATTAATATTGAATTACTAGATTTTAATATTTTTAAATCAGTATTGGTCAATATTGGACATATATTGGTTGTTATTGTATATAATTCATGCTCATTTAAATGGCTGGGCATTTACACAAATTTCACGATTCAACTCACAAGCTTATGGTTCGATCCAATTCTGATTTTGATTCAATCCGATATGTTATTGATTCATTTGGATATACATCAGGTACAGTATATGTCTATTTTTCTTAAGAAAAAAACAATTTATAACAAATTAACAAACATTTGTATACAAACATTTAAATTGCACAGAAGGCAGTTTTTATAATAATGTTATAATACATTTTATTGACAATTATGTTTCTATTCGTTTTTTTAAATATACACATTTACACATGATGGATTTATACAAATGTATTAAATATTAAAGAACAGGTTAAAATATAACGAATATGTAATATAGTGCATACATTTAGCAAAATGTTACTTTTTCTAGCTAACGAGTGAGCTATGGTCACTGAATGGCTTTACTGAGGTAAATGTAACATTCCATTGTTCACATGCTGTTTTACTGATGCCTTTTGGCACTTGAAACACTGATTAGTGCTGTATGTTTAAACATACCTACTGATGTTCATTCATGTTCATTCATGTTTGTGCTGTAACTAGTACTAAAGAGGAAGAGATGATCAGTTTACTCACTTTCTGCGCTGCCACTTTGCTTGAACTGAGGCGCTACATCAATCGGTCATGCCACATTAAAGAGCGTCAACAGTATTTGTTGTTTGAATTTTGCTATAAAATTTACAGAATTTGAAAGCTAAGACTTTGTTTCATATCAAAAGTAACAAAACTCAAAGCTTAATGTGATTTACAGGACAAGAGGCACATTACAAATGTTTAGTGAAATTTTGTTCATGCATCACCTGAAAACAGCACAGACCAAGAAATAGATTCTTGGGATTTAAGGATTGATACTAGTTCATAAAAATGAGAATTGATTAAAAAAAAAAAAAAGTGAATGTTTTACACAGCCCAGCTCTACTCATTCATCTTTTTCTACATTAAGATTACCTTTGCCATCATCTAATGATCACTTAAAGCTAATCTTTGAAAAAAAAAAAACCAATTCTTTAGCAAATCCCAAAATGAATATTTATTTTTCATACTGTACATTATAATGTGATGCCTAAACTCAATTGTAGCATTTAAAATGCCTGGATTTAGTTTAGCCTTTTTTTTTTTTTTAAGACAAAATTGTGTCGAATTGTGTAGATTGCCTTCCATAAATTACACCAATTTATAAAGCTAAATGATAATGCTAAATGCATCCCTATAGTCCACAAACTTGCATGTCACAAAAAGAATCAAGCCACTCACCAACAAAATCAATAGTCCGGCACAGTAACAGTGCACAGCACTATGTGAGATCTAAACATGAGATCAGCAAAATCTGTTTCGGATTATCATGTATAGGCTTCATGGGTGTACGGCCACACATATACAAAGCAAAACCAGTTCAACCAGCAAATTGGCCTAGTATTACACTCACCACAGACACTTTGCCCACTTCCAGTACACACCATAAAAACCACAAACAGCAGCTTGATAATTTCCTTTAAGAAACCACATCAACATATGTCATCCATGCATGATTTGCACTGATCTGACCACAACCAACCTGAACAACAGTATGTGTGTGTCACCTACTCGCTAATGAAACCTCAAGCTATATTACGGGTCAGCTGGGCTTATTGACAGCCCTGTTAGTCAGAATTTCCATTGAACACAGTTACAGAAAAAGCTACTGAAGGGCATGTTGTAACCAAACAAACAGCCACAGTAAAAGGGCTTCTATCTCTGCTTTAAGCATATGAAGAAGACTTTGTTCGAGTGCAAATATGGTCAGCACGTCCACAAATTATGTTAAGCCCACCCCGTGGCTACAATGTATGCTGGGCCTCAGTGTTTACACATCACTTGCAGAGTCCATGAAAATGCAAACCACAATCTAACTGAACAAAGTGCTCTGGGAAAAATTAGATCATCATAACACGTGCCATAAAAATCCATTCAATCATTTACCAGATGGACTTCCCTCCGCCCCTGCCCATCAACTTCCTGTTGTGTCAGAATTTATTACCTCAGAGTAACAGATTTAATTCATTTACTCACTGATGGTATTTGAACTGCATACAGAATTTCCTGTGCTTTAAAATATAGACTGTATCAGGTTCACAAAGTATGCAATGTGAAACACACAAATGTGCAATTTACAGTAAAGCGCCTCAGAACCAGGAAGGACAAATTTTTAGCAAATGTTACTAAAACTGCAATCTACTAAAATCACTTTCTTGCAAACACAAGAAAGATAATTCTCAAACAGCCTTCAAACAGAGAACTGACAAGAAAAGTTTACACATTTTTAGATGCTATTTAGTTATTCAGCTTTAAAAAACAAAACAAAAAAAAAAAAACAGGAAACTTACCTGTTCGCTCAATGTAGTCAACACACTTCTCGATAAACAAAGGTATGGGCCTATCAGGAGTGACCAAGTTCTGAAGAGGCACCCCAAAATAGTTGCTCTCCCAATTTCTTCGAGTTGGTGGGTACAATGGCTTTGGGGTCTTTATTGGCTTTGTCTGTTGAGAAAAGATAACATTACATACTATGATCACTACAATGCATGCTGACAACAATCACGTTTCAATGTGCCTAGCGTTTAATTTGGAGACTGTTGGAAATTATAATTACCTTATAATCAACTACTTCATAAGCATCTTAAAAAAATAAATATTTTTCTTTAAAAAAAAAAAAAAAGCACAGATATGAAAATTCTGGCAAATAATGATATTAAAATTCTATACTAATTGGTCTAAATAAATAAACTAAAAATAAATTAAATTAAATACAAAAAAACCTAAACTTACTTTTATCTAAATTTAGGAATCACAACATTATAATGCACAGTATTAAAAATTGATATTCGTTTTGTTAAAAATTTAAGTGCTATTAAATTATATAATTTTTAAAAAAAGATTGCATGCACAATTAAATACACAATATCAGCACAAACAAATAAATAGAAAAAAAAAAACTATGATATTAGTCGATGTGGTACCTAATCCTATATGATTCATAATTCTTTGAGTTTTAAGAAATAATTGAGTACAAGTTTAAAAAATATATACTAGCTCACCTTTTTGGATTCCTTGATCTTTGGTGCTTTCTTTTTCTTCATTTTCTTATCATCCTGCTCTGGGTCTGATGTGATGGCTGGATTGTCTATCCCTCCTTTCCAAGGATCCACTGGTGAGAGAAGTGGATCTTCTTCACTTCCTCGATTGCCCCTTCCTTTCTTCTTCTTCTGCGTTGCAGGCCCCGACTCATCATCACTGACATCTGAGTGCACTCGTCTTTGATAAGCTTTTGTTTTGCTGAAGAGGATCTTGGAACGATGTTTATACTTAGAAGGCCTTCTGCCACCCTGAGACTTAGACATGGAGTCAAAGCCATTTTCCTCATCCCCGTGCAAAGCGAGTCCACCGAACGAGTTGCGGATCTTGCCAGATCTGCTGTGTGAGTCTTCTGGTACGGCATATATGTCATCACTGAAGCCTTTCAATTTGAGAAGAGTGTCAGCCGGCTCTGCATAGTTGTCGGATGCTTCAAGGTCATCGCCGTGACCTATCATTGGACTTCGCGTCCACCTGGTGGTCCTCATTCCAGCCTCAATGGTCCTCAGAAGGTTGGGGTCCAGCTTCTTAACATTGGGTTTGGGCAGCACATTGGGCTTGGGTTTTACTGGGGGAGGCACTTTGTGGTTACGCTCGTGATCACCAAGAGGTGTGCTGTGAACCGGGTACTCATTTCCTTCTAGGTCGATTCTGTACTTCCGTTCACTAGGATTAGGCAGCAGCTGCACATCATCGCCTATTGGGCTGTAAGGTGGCGGACCCTCCCCATCATCCTCAGAGTCCGGGTAGTATTGGTAAGCAGGCGAGTGGCTATGAGGTGACTGAGGGAAGACATCTTCACCTGTGCCTGTTCCGTCCCTGCTGTTGTCGAACATGAAGGAGCTTTCAATGTTGCTCTTCTTCTCGAGGACCTCATTGAAAAATGGCGTGAAAACTTCTGTCTGCCTGTGATACTGGGACAACGAGTAAAGAGCGGTAAACTTAGCAGTAATTTCCGTGGCAATGTGCTCCCCTTCAGTCATCAGCTCTTTTATCGCTTCATTCTCAAAGAAGTCTGCCTGGCTGTCCGTAATGGCCACCAGTTGAACTGGAATGACATCCTGGACTTCGGCCAGAAATGCCCTCAGCATAGCCATGGAAGACTTTCGTTTTGCGGAGTAAACAAGAATGTACCCATGCACCAATTCGTCCTTTCTGATTCCAATGGAGGAGTGGTAGGAGATCACAGTGACCTGTATGCGCCTGCGACTGTCGCCGATGATTTTCTCCAGGATCAACGTGTTGCACTGCCCAGGCTGTCCGGCACTGCAGGAAAGTGAGTCAAGGAACGGGGAGAGAATGAGATCCACGCTGAATGGATCTCCACACATGGCACACATGACTATCCGTAAATCTGTCTCAGACAGATCTTTAATTGAGGGCATGGGGTTCATCATGTCGAAATTGTGCTTCAATCCATCCAACACCGCTCTGAGGGCCTGTTTTATCTGAGACTCATTAAACTTCCTGGGAAAAGTGCCGGAGGGTATATCTACAAAAGTACACTGTAGCTTATTTGCAAGCTGTTGGCCCTGATGCCTTAAAATAGGCATGTTTTTGCAAACACTGTCGCGCTGGTTTGCTAGAATGAGAATGAATGGCACTGGCTGGCTATACCTATCCCTTCTGCTCTGGGCAATCTCAGCTCGTATCCGGCTTATGCGGTCACCAATGTAATTAAGCGACTCTATAGAGCTGAAGACACAAAAGAACCCATGGGGCTTGAAAGTCGATATCCAGGAATGGTTCAAAAGCATGCCAGAATTGACATCCACAGGCAAAAGGTCTAATTCATAGATTTTCCCATCAAGGGTGTATTCATCATCAGTGGACTGAGCTCGGATTTCATTTCCGAGCTCCTGCGCCAATCCTTCTCTGCCTATGAGGCACAGGTTAACCTTATCAATGTTGGCACTGTTGTAGTAGATATTCGAGCGGCCGTGATCCAGCTGAACTAGCCTGTTGGCGAGGACTTGCTCGACTTTGAGATCGATGCAGGCCGTGCCGCTGAGGCACGTTTCTTTTGTAGGGTGATAGACAAACCCGATGTGTTTGAGTAAAAGTGACTCCCTGTCTGTGGCAAGTTTCTGGAGAGCTCTGTATCTAGGTTCCTCGTTAAGTACGGCATGAATCTCACTCATTTTGTCACAGCTCGGGGTCGCATTCAAATCAAGGTCATAGAACAGCTCTGCATGCTCAAAAAGCATTTCCTGAAACTCCTCTTTGGCCCTTTCAACTATTTCCTGCTGATGCCGACTGTAAACATCCCTGCGATCTGATTCAGTGATGTACTTGTACGCCTCATCCTCCATGACAAAGCACATAACCTCTTCCCACGGTTGGCCGGGGCTAATGAAATGCACTCGCTCCAGCGTCTTCTTGAATTTTTCCTTCATCTCCAACCGCCTCTTCTCAGATATCAAATGCTGAACGTGGTTTTGATAAATCCTCTCTCCTTCCATGGTTTTGAGGATATCGAAGGGCACTCTTCTGTCGTCAGTTTTATCGAGGTGGTCGGTCTCATACCATGGCGTTTGTTCTAACTCAATGAAACAGTACTGAAACTCAGGCCTGCTTTTCATAAGGCTCTGAGCCTCAGTCCAGCTCAGAGTCTCAATTTCCTCCAGGTTGTTAAGCAACTTATTAAGAATTTTTGGCAGACTGGTAAGATAATCCTCACGCCGCCTCTTGATATGCTCTTGTCTCAGCTGTTCTATGTGCTTTGAAAAGATGTTTCTGGCCTTTTTGGTGCCTTCTAAGTTGATGTACTCTTCATAGTCTGGGTGGCTTTTCAACTTATTGCTCACAATTTTCCAGCTTGTGTGATAATCTCGGACAGTTTGAACGATGAGCTTTTCAAACTTGTCTGAGACCGAAGCTACTAACTGTCTCTGGGATTTGTATGCTTCCAAATAAGAGATGATTTTGGGTTTACCTCGGGTTTTGTCCATCTGCTGTGTCAGAGCATTGAAACAAAGTTCCACATTCACAGATGCTCGAGCTGATGTTTCCACCAACATGAGATTCTTTTTACCTGTAACAAACATCTGAACCTCCCTCAGGTATTGCTCGACACATTCGTCACATTTTGTTGCAGCAATGATTATGGGTTTTTTTGTCTTGGAAATTTGAGAATAAAGACTGTGGACAAATTTCATCTGGTCATCAAATTTTCTATTGCATCCTTTGCTTACATCTATACACAATACAAAGCCATCGATGTTGAGCTTGCCATCAGGCATCTGCTTCTGATCAAAATCCTGCTCCAACCCAAGCTGGTCTGTGCAAATGTACATCAGCTTCTCAGCAGACTGAAGCTTCGTATTTGCCGCCCGTTTTGTGTAAGGCTGCAGGTTTGTGCTCCGATGAGGCAAGAAGGTCTGGTCATCGATGAACTCAGTCTGCTCTATGATCTGGATTCTACACTCAAGGCCATCATCCCCTCGATGTAATACTTCACCCCAGTATAAGAAGTGATCGTTATTCACCACACGCCCTCCAAAGTCAATTGTGCTCAACACAGAAGTGTGCTCTGAGTAGTAGCAGTCCGCACTGGGGCGCACATATCTGTTGCATAGGCAGGATTTACCTACACCACAGTTGCCCTTCTCTTTCTCAGTGCCTGAGAGCCCAACGACACTGACAGCAAATGTCGGACGGGGCTCCTTATTCTTGGCCATTATATTGCCCCTCTCATTGCTTGTTACACTGAGCAAAGTATGCCGGCAAGGCAAGCATGTACTTCCATTTGCTAGTGCAGACACATTTCCATGTCTCCCTTTAAATAAGCCGATGTAGCTTTAATCTGGATCATCTGTACCGGATGATTGCTCTTTCCCCTCCTATCACCTTCCTGCAATACAAAAATATTAAATTAGTCAAAAATATGATAAAGCTTAAAGTTTCCAATAGCAGAACACTGATCATTTAATATTCTGCATTTGATAACTTTGTTGACAACACAGACACAATTACAACAGAATCAACCAAAATTGATGCCTTGAATAATAAGCAACACATCTGATTTATTGAGCTCCTGTACTATTACTGTTCAGCTAGCTCAAGCATTAGTTGATCTTAATATATGTAGGAATACTAACACTATGGCACAAGCTCATTTACTTAAATATACTTTTACTGATGTACCCCAGTGTTTTAAAATAAAAAAATAAAAAAAAGCAAGCTATGCTTGTCGTCGGCAGTGACAAGATTTGTACTGATAAATGCCTCCGTCAGTTGAAATAAGGCAACAAGTTATGCTCAAGAGCATTCTGTTCATGATAAACAAAATCATTTCAATAAATTATTTTATAAATGCCATTAAATTTAGTGTGGACACTGATAGATTAACTATAACACTTCTGAATACGCATATACACATGTAAACCCTGAAGTGAATCTTTTAAAAGATTATGCGATGCATAGATGAAAATTGTGTCATTTACTCATCCTCATATCATTCCAATCCTGTATGACTTTTTCCTCCGTGGAACTCAAAAGGAGATGTTAGACAGAATGACAGCCTTAGTCACTTTCATTGCATCTGTTTTCCACATAATGAAAGTGAATGATAACTGAGGCCGTCATTCTAGAAATAAAATAATACAGATTTTTAACCAATGAATTCCCATGCTATTTCAGGCATTTATCATTACTGTATAAGGACATTTAAATGACATTTCGATTCGCATAAATTCTCTAATGAATCTTTCAGACCATTTTATGAACCGATTTGACCGATTCATTGAAAAGAAGCGACTCAAAAGAGCAATCGGCTCACAAATCGATTCACTCTACACAAGATCAATTACTAATTGATGAAATATCGGAAAAGCTTAACATATCATATTCGCGTCTGGAAAACACTTTTTGAAATTGTCATATATTTACCATTTTTACATGACCGTGTGAACTCTGGAGTAAATGATGACAAAAAAAAAAAAAAAAAAAACATTTTGCCGAATTAGCCCTTTGTGTTGTAAATTTCATAAATAACGGCCGCATTTATGGGACATATGACCTCGCGAGCGTTAAATCACGGAAACACTGGACATCAGTGTCTAGAAGCGCTTCTAAATGACGGCGAGCTGTATTTCTCAAGCGAGGATGTAAAGCAGACAAGCATCTGCTGAAGGTGAGAAGGAATTCCAACCAGCAGCGCTATTGTTAAGGGGAGTCGCGAGCCACACTGCGATTAGATGTGGACGCAACGATTCCCAAAACTAGTCGAGTGAATTATTCGCAGTGATTGCTATGACAACGAACTGAACGGGGTTTCCAAATTGGCAAGAATTTGAGTATCATTTACTTCGAAACACCTCAACCCAATAGCATTCACTGCATTTAAATCCCAGCATTGAATTTTACGTCAGAGTAGTTTTATTGCAGCAAATTAATTACATACACGCGCTCGTTGTATTAAATAACAAGGCGATTTAGGTCAGTTTAGTGTATGTTAATATGTTTATTTGTATTCGCATCGACAGGGGCCTTGCCTCTAACAAGGCATTAGATGCTTCCTTTGCTTGCTAGCTTCCCAGTTAGCCAGAGCTAGTTAAGTGTGACACCGACACAACGCACTGTAGGCGAGACAGACAAATCTGAGCATTTACATAAAGCTACACAACTACAGCTTACACATAGAAAAAAAAATCACATTTAAACAAATTCAGTAAAGCAAACGACAAAAAGCATGCTAGAAAGTCACATACTCCGTGTGCATTCCCCTACCTAACATGGTCGCTCCCAGCTCCCGACACCACAGATAGGAGGTGGCATTCCAACTATTTCCTTTAATTTCCAAGGATGCGATTCCGAAACAAATCCCAGTTTTGTTGCGTTTCCCGTGGGTGATTGGTATAATCGGCAAAATTTCCCTAAAGTGGTTGTTTTCAGTCTTTTCTAGCAGTAAGAGTGGTATGCGTTCACTCGGAGAGCCATCCCCTCCCCTCTCATTCCAGTCAGTAATGGCGACGGATAGATCCGGCTCTCACTCACTCTCTCCACACTAACTTTTCCATTCCGCTCACCGCGGGGGCACGACGCGCGCTCACGATTGCCTCTGAGGATCATGTAGATTAATAATATATGATTTTTGATACCTTAATGTGATCTATGCTATAGCAAAAATAAGTAAGTAAGAGCAAGGAATAAACCATTACAAATGCATCAATATCTATCTATCTATCTATCTATCTATCTATCTATCTATCTATCCAGTTTTAAGTTGTTTTATTGATTTGTCTTTTCCATATATATATATATATATTTCTGTTCTCAAATACTACCATTTAAAGTTTTAAAAGAAGTGCCTGGCTTTACTTTATATTAAGTGATATTTTAATAAATACTTATTTGCATATTTTATTGCACATATCTTATATTTTAATTTATTTATAAAGCTGGAAGTTGAAGCTTTGTTGTCCTGGTCCAGTCTGTTTGTATGAAGGGTCAGCAGCTTTCAATGACATAAAAAACACCACAGATTAGGAAGGCCAGTCTTATCCTCTGTGCACATTTTTATCTATTCTTATGGAAAGATTTGGAACAAAGTCTAAAGTTAAAATCAAAACCATTTCTGAGCCCATAGCTTTTATCATAAACTAGTTTATCATACCTTTACTACATCAGTATGTCAATACGAGTGTTCATTTATCAGTGAATGAACTTAGCAAACATCTGTAGTCCATAGGTTTTTTTGTTTGTTTTTTTTTTTTTTTAGGTTTTTTGTTTTGTTTTGTTTTTGGACCCAGAGGTTACATTGTTTACCATTTTTTACCATTGCTTACCGTCTGACATTAACTGACCCATAGCCTGTACCTTTTGGATTTGCACAGCCCCATTTGTGCTTATTAACCTTTATTTGAAATCAGTTAAAATAAAAATTCTATTTACTATTATACTATTATACAATTTGTTTCCTTTTTTATCTTTGAGTGTCAGTTGAGCTTCAGACACTAGCATATCCAAAATAATTTAATAACATACTCCTTCAGTGTTCATATAAAAAGATTTTGAAATGATATATATGTGCCAGACAGAAGGATCCCCTGCAACTAACCAGCAGAACTAGACATGGGTAGGTCTGATTAAGGAATGAAGGTGGGTCAGCCCACACTGCTGCTTCTCTTGTGTTTGATATGCTTGTGTTTTATAAAATAATTCTCTGTTCAACAAATCTATTGTCTAGAGAGCATCTGTTCCCAAGACAACGCCTTCTGTGGTCAGCGGCCGGCCCCTCCCTGTCCTGAGACACAACACAAATGTCAAGTTTCTTCTTTTGTAAATGCAAATGATCAATCTAACCACTTTGGGTCTGAAATCATTTAGCCGTGCAGTACATACACCCTACATTTTTATTTCCATACATTAAAAAAAAAAAGTGCAATAAAGTACCACTGCAGGTTGTAAATTTGGCACCATAACAAAAAAACAAAACTTATGTTTTAATTTTTAGAGGGTCAGAGGGTTTTAGAGGTGTCAATATTTGCTTCAAATTAATGCCATTCTAATATACTTTCGTATACTGCATATATACCATTCAAAAGTTTTAAAAGATCCGTAAGACTTTTTATTGTTTTTGTCTCTTACGCTCACCAAGGCTGCATTTATTTACTCAAAAATATAGTAATATTGTGAAATATTATTACAATTTAAAATAACTGTTTTCTTTTTTAATATATTTTAAAATAGAACTTATTCCTGTAATTGCAAAGCTGTGTTATTCCAGTTTTTATTGTCACATGATCCTTCAGAAATCACTGTAATATGTTAATTTGGTGCTCAAGAAACATTTCTTATTATTATCAATGTTGAAAAAAACCCATGATACTTTTTTCAGGGTTCTTTGTGTCTGCACTTAGTAAATCATTACCATAAATCAGATAGTTTGACTACAATTGTTGAACAGTGATTTGAAAGCCTGCAGAGTGAATTTCATCACAGTGTAATGATTGTGTCTGTTTTTGGCATTCAAATATTACTGCCATCAGTTTTTTTGTGCTTCTGTCATTTATATTTTTTATTTTTATTTGTTTTTTTTAAATACTTCTAGGCCCATGGCTTTAATTACATTTTTAGTTTTACTCATTTTACTACTTCAATTTATTTATCAAGTTCTCATGCTAGTAATTTACCAACATAGGCTGTATGCAGAGGAGCAGTAATTAATGTTCTTAATTTATGTTCATTAGGGCAGCTACTGCTCACAAAACACAAACGTGTACATCAAACACTCAGCATCAAACCTCACTAATGTGTCTGGCCGTGCCCCCTTTAAATCTCCTTCCCTCTCTCTTTTTTACATCATGAATTATTTACCTTCCCCCCACCACCAAATCTCCTTCCAACACCCCTCAGATCTGCAGATTCACTGTCAGCTGTGCTTGGAGTCTTGCTGAGAAGCTCTGGTGTCCACACCCTTTGTGTGAAGCCTGATTGTGCAAGATTAGGCTAGTCATCGCTGTGGATTTAGTGTAATCTAAAATAGCCAACAGCTTAGGTAAATGTTCAGGAAGGGCATCCCCCAAGTTATTTTTTTTAATAAATACCTGATTAACTACATAAACTACTTCTTATAATATAGCTTTATATGGCTAATATTACTTATAGAGATGTCCCCAAAGTTTATTGTAAAGACGACCAATGCTAGAGAGCTAAAAGCAACTCTCAGACGCTTCTTTAAGCATACATCGCCCTCCTCCCGTTTCCTTGTGCTGCAGTGCAATTGGAACCAGCTGCTGCTGCTATTTACCCTGAGCAGCAGCACAGCTACATTGCCATGGTTATGGATCCACGCTTGGGACTGTGAGAAAGGCTGGGTTTCCGGGTCCCTGAAGATAAGGCTTCAGGAGAGAGATATCATGCAAATATGTACAGCCACATGAGGAATATTGTCAAATATTGTCTCTCTGATCTTGAAATCTAGAGCTTAAAAATTTAACAAGTGCTGAAGAATTTAAATACATACATGCTTCCTATGAGAATTTTCAGTGGGAGGAACATCAATATGTTAATATTTTGTTACTTCAGTTAAACTGACAGGTGATGAAAAGTTCCTACTTTACAGAGTAAATAAAATAGAAAAGCTAAACATGATATACAAAATATTGACTGCTATATGCAAGATATATGCAATTTATAAAATTCAATAACCAATATACGCTTTTATTAAAAAAAAACTTATCTCTATAAAAGGTGCACACTACAAAATTTTTTAAATGTTGCCTTGGCAACTACAGTTCAAGTAAAAATACTAAAACTAAAATTGAAATAAAAATAAATTAAAGCTTTATAGAAATATTTAAAAAACAAAAACTAATAAAGAATTTACTAAATGCATACCCGAACACTTCAAAACTTTTAGGGGTAAATAAGACACAAAGTTGTCCCTTTAAGTGTGCTGCCCCAGTGACAAGCTGCTGTATCCCTACAATTGGTACAATTTTCACATTTTATTTCTGAAAGTGTTTTGATATTTTAGAACCAGGTCTAAAGAATAGCATTAATGAAGGCATATTATACATGCCAACAGTATAGCTGCTTCGAAAATCCTTGAGAGGCTGCTCACTGCAGATTCATGGGTGGAGTGTGAAGTCCAGCTCCCCCTCTCTAAATATAATCTGGATATATTGGGTGGAGCTAGAAGGTCCAACCACACCCTAACCCTACCCATAACTCTGTCCCTCCACCTATTAGATCCACAGAGATGGAGCTGGACTTGGTCAAGCACAACCCATCCAGAGAGGGGTTTCCATTTGAAAACCTTGGCCCCAAAAGGCATGTACCTTACATCATTTTAATCAATTATACATATGTCTTTTATTATACATGTGCAGATCTCCATTTCAGCCAATATACAGACATAAAGCCAATACTTTAGCCATGAAGACTTCATCATGTACATAAGGCTGCAGAGAAACCTTACTATAGTTAAAGTATTGCAGTGATAATGGTCGTTTGTTCGGTTTTACTCTAAATAATGTAAACAGAACAATTTAAAGTCAAGGGACCAACAACATGCATTCCATGTGATCTTTCATGAGCAAAATTCATTAAAAAAAATTGATTCCTCCTCAAGTCTCTTTTGTTTGATAATGCTATCTGCTCATGAATCAAAGATGACAGAAATAAGACTGTCCTCTGTCCTCTTGGGCTGTACAGCTACCCCATTTAATTATTGATTTTTTTCCATAGCCGTAGGAAGTTGAAGCCATATTTACCACATGGGGCAAAGTCTGCTTTTATAAAGCCACTGATAACACCACAAGGACACTGGGATGTGGGATGTAAAACTGGGAATTGCCTGAAACATGCTCAATCATGTTGCTTCTTAAGTAATCTGAATATGCCATCTTAGTCTCCGACAAACAGATAGTGGAAGTTGTCTGAACTAGGATCAGCTGGTTTGTTAATTCTTCCCATTTTCTCCTCTTCATTGTGAAATTCCCTTTCTGGGACAATAATTCCAAACAGAATTTTGGTGAATTCCACATCTGTTTATGAATGGTTGTTTATTTGCTGTTTAAACACCTCAATGACACACTCACGGTAGTGTGAGTCACACTACTGTGCTCAGTGACATCAGACAAGGCATGTTATCGGGATAACGCTTTCTTTATCGTGAAAACAAAGAGAAAATAAATAACACCAAATGTGAAACTGTCCAAACTGAGTTGAGGTCATTGTACAGCTGAAACCCCGGGGTCGGTCTTCTGGGAACAGTTAAGCAATTGAGACTAAAAGAAAGCAAAATAGCTTCATTGCGGTGATGAATCACAGACTGGTCTGTCTGGACTGTGTTACACAGGGGTGAACTGAATACGGCTGTTTCAGCTGAGTCAAGGGAGTTGTGAAAATATGCAGGAAGTGACCCTGTTTTTCTCATCCCGTGAAAACTTCATCCCACTTTCCTACTGGACTGGGACCATTTATCTTTATTAAATGGAGTGAAGTAAGAAAAGAGTCCAATCATGTTAACTATCATATTAGGAAAAGTTACAGTTTAACTGAAATACCTAATTTAGCTTGTCTCTCTATCAATCAAACACAAAGCAAGATAAGATGTATGAATACATTTGCAGTGCCACCAAGTGGTTAAGACCTGTAATGACCATCATTATGTTGAGAGAAAGAGTCTGGAATGACACATAGCTGAAATCATTGACTGAAGCAGCACTAAATCTGCACTTTGTCCCAGTTCCTTCCAGGTAAACACAACTATTCTGGTGGGAAGAGATCCACATCTTAAATTCGCACACTAAAAGGGCCAATACATTAACGACTTAAAGCTTATAATATGATTATAATTGCAGTCAGTTCTTATTTTCATTGTTTTGTAACCTTAAATTCTGTAATGAAATATTTCCCAAACTGTTCAAACTCAAAACTGTTTTATTAATATTAGTTATTTTAATGCCCCTAAATAAAGTACATAAATTATAACATTCTAATTGGCATGTGATACCAATTTAAATGGGTAAACAAGTTGATTAGGAGATAATGATACAATACTGATATTTTCCTTAGGTCACCAAGACTAGATTAAATGTGGAAGTCATTTAACTTGGATGCTTCGCCAGTCTCCGTACTACTGCTGCGGCAACTCTTCTGTAAGCTTCAGCCTGCAAAACAGATAAATATGCATAAATGTATTAGAAAATGAGTTTCTTAATTTTTTTTCTTTTTCAAATCAGAATCTGAAGCTATGTTTGATAGAAATCTGCCAATTGGTTAGTTTAACATTTTACGACTCCAGTACTTTAAAAGGAATATTATATTAATTCAGTGATTCATTTTAGGAATAACCAAGTTTTGGCACAAACTAGAAAGTTTCAAAGAGCATTTAAATAAATAATAATAATAAAAAAACTACAATAAATATACAATATTTATATTGCCATTTGTGCCATTTAACACAAGTGGTTTGAGAAATATAATTTAGTATTCAAGTATAATGTTATATATATATATATATATATATATATATTTAAAGGGGCTGTAAGAATTTTCATGTATCGCTTTTTTTATTGCCAATGTGTAAACAGCTTGTAATGAAACTTTAAAAAACGAGAACTTCCACAACTTCCTAGGTTGTCTATGAAAGCCTGTAGACTGATTTTTATGTGAAGCACGTTTTTGTCGGGAATATCAAAAAGGATTTGGATGTTCATTACTTTTTTTTTTACTTCTAAGCAAAGAATAAAAAAGAACTTCGCTGTAAGTATATCGATGCATTGAATCATGTAACTTTCAGTCTCTTGCACATTATGTGTGCACAATTGAAAGCACAAGCAATTAGTTGCTGGCTGCAGTTCACTTAATGGCCACTGTTCTCGATAATAACAAGAGTTTCCAATGAAACAATGAAAAGCAAGACAGGAGTCCATTATGATCCACTTACTTCTGGGCTATTTGGGGACGACACGACCACAGGCTGTCCTTTGTCTGATGTCTCTCTAATGTTAAGATGAAGAGGAATGTCTCCTGCAGTAAGAACAGAGAAACTGTGTGTCCTCACAGATTGGCTAATCCACTTGAATCAAATCTAGTTACATACAATTTGACTTCATATTACATATTATATTTCGTAAAAGTCCCAGTTTTTGCTAAACAATCTTACCAAGCATCTCAACACCGAGGGTATGAGCCAGCTCTTTAGCCCCATCTGAGCCGAAAATATGTGTTTGATGATTGCATTTGGGACACTGAAAAACACTCATGTTTTGAACCAGACCCAGCACCTGAAAGAGCAATTCACATACTTAAATTCATATTTATAAAGCAAAAATAAATAAATAAAAATAAAATAAAAAATCTGCACATCAATCAACACAAACCAATTTTTAAAGATATTAAGATTCTTAAGGCCTACACAAGACTATAACTACAACAATAAAGTTTTAGAAAATTATTCTAAATTTAATTACTTTACACTATAAATAAATGACAAGGTAAAACCTTTAAATATAAAGCAAATGCTTTACCGGAACATTAACCTTTCGGAACATCTCAGCACCTCTTCTTGCATCTAGCAAGGCAATGTCTTGAGGGGTGGACACTATCACAGCGCCTGAGAGGTGAAATTGACATAAGTCCGCAAAAAGTATACAGAAAGGCTTGTCATTTAAAGAATAAACCTGTCTATTACTACATAGATTGTGATTTAGAGCGGTAAAAACTGATTTCATAATGAATGTTCTGAATACTAGAAAATGTTAATGCATCCAATTGTCTCCCACCCGATAGAAAAGATGACAATCAAACCTTAAATGAGAATCTGAATTGGAAAAATCCATGGTGCTTTCAGACCACAAATCAGCCAAAACATTTGTTTACTTACCTGCTATAGGAATGTTCTGAGTAATAGACAGTTGGACATCTCCAGTTCCAGGTGGCATATCAATCACAAGGTAATCCAGATTCCCCCAGTGTACCTGCAAGGGAAAAAGTCATTACAGTAGTGAAAGAAACAACAATGTTGAGTAAATTGGATCATTTTCTTAGACTTCAGAAAATTACCAATTTTGCATGGAAACAAAAATTCATGCACAATAATTCAAGATATGCCAATGAATGGAAATTGAACTCCCTTGAAGAAAACCACATCTATTTGTGCAGGACGAGGACAATGGAGAAAAATATATATTTGATAAATTCCATTGTCAACAGCAATTTCCAAATCTAAATTACACACCTGTCTAATGAGTTTCTCAATAGCTGACATCACCATCAGACCCCTCCACACAATAGGTGCGACCTCGTCAACCAGAAAGCCCATTGACATGCTGTAGAGGACAGGGAAGCACACTTTAAGACTTAGATAAAATTGTACAAAATAATAATAAAAAAAAACAAACAAAAGAAATTGTTTTTGAAAGAAATTAATATTTTCATACAGCACAGATGATTAAATGTGACAGCAAGTGACTTTTATTCAGCAAAGACGCATTAAACTGATCATAAGTGACAGTAAAGATATACTGTTACAAAAAGGTTATGTTACACAAGTTTTCTATTTCAAATAAATGTTGCTCTTTTGAACTTTCTATTCATCAAAGCGTCCTAAAAAAGTATCATGGTTTCCACAAAAATATTAAGCAGTTGAAACGGTTTCCAACGGTGACAATAATAAGAAAAGTTTCTTGAGCACCAAATCAGCATATTAGAATGATTTCTGAAGGATCATGTGACACTGAAGACTGCAGTAATGATGCTAAAAATTCAGCTTTGCCATCACAGGAATAATTAAATTTTTTAAATACATTAAAATAATAATAATAATAAAAAAACAATTCTTTTAAAATTGCAATAATAATAATAATTCACAATATTACTATTTTACAGTATTTGTTATCACACAAATGCAGCTATGCTGAGAAGCATAAGATACTTCTATCAAAAATATTTTTAAAAAATCCTACTGACCCAATTTTTTTTTAAATGGTAGTCTATATAAAATAACATTGTTGCACTACAGCGATTACTCAGAAATTTACTTACCAAGAAATTCCAAAATTTACAAGTGGTCTCATTAAGTTATCTGAAAATAAAGAGAAAAAAATTGATCAGACATGACTGACCATTTTTATGTTTATTATTTTTGTACAGCACTCACTGTCTGTTAATTCAGGGTTTCCTTTTAGGTTCATTAACTTGGGAACCGAAGGGCCATAGACATCAGCATCTAGAAGTCCCACTGATTTACTCTACATGCAAAAGTGGAATGAAAGAATATTACTGAAGGCAAATCAGCTAAGAAAAAGTGCAATAATTGTGTGAATTTAATACAGTTGATAGTGCTATCTGGATTTTGTATGTTACCTGATCATTAGCCATAAGTCCAAGAGCAAGATTCACTGTGAAGACATTAAACTAAATTAGTGTTTCAGAGAAATATTGGCAGTTGACCGAGGCATATTTTTTATTGTTAGATTATTGTGGAATGAAACAAACTAAGGTCAGTGAATGCAAAAGACAATATACCTGCTGTTGTGGACTTTCCCACCCCTCCTTTCCCTGATGCAACAACAATGACCTCCTTGACTCCAGCTATGGGCTTCTGTTTTGGCAAACCTCGTGCCATGTGCTGCCTCTGTCTCTCCTGTAGAGCTAGTTCACCAGCACCTGAAGTCTAAACAGAATAAAGTGTGAGAATATGCACCAGTATTACAGTCTGTAATTTAATGTAGTTAGGTTTATGCATCTTTGTAAACATACATTATTAATACTATGTGAAAATACAATATTATTACTAATGGCACCTGTACCTGGTTTTTCTGAGATTTACTTACCTTGAAACGGATTTCATGTCTATTTTGATATGATGGAACACATCTGCTAACCAATAGCGGAGTGCCTATAATATTTGAGGAAAATGTATATATTTGCAAAAGCTTTTTGAAGTTGTCGTGTAATTTAACCATTTTATTAACCATTAAAATGGAGATTATAAAGATCACAGACTATGCCACGAACAAAACAAAAACTTCAATGTGAAACTCGTTTCTATCAGTTTAGCACTCGGTTACGGTGGTAAACCAATTTCTTTCTTTAAGAAACATTAAAATTTGCTAATACAGAACAGTTTTTCTAAATAAATGCATCGCACTGTCTCCTGTTGATGACGTATAATGTTTAGATTCACACGCGGAAGCGGAACCCCCTGTAGTTCCAGAGTTCATTTCCATAACCAATGAATTAGCGAAGTTCACGCAAAATAAACATATATTATTTATATTTTCTCTTAAGTAAATTGATCACATTAATCGCACTCGTCATTTTTCGGCTTATTTCGTAGCAATGTCCGAGAGAACAGATGACGGCATGAAAGCGCGAGTGATTCTCCAGCAGTGTCTGCATGCACGACTGCAGGTCAAACCTCCAGATGCTGAGAGTGAAGCTGAATGGGTTGAGGTATCAGAAAAATAATTATATAATTAATATGAATTAATTCCAGTTTTTGTATAAATGATGACATGTCTAGTGTATTTCTGATTATTCAGATTAATAGGGGAATGGTTATCTACATCTGCTTTTTCAAAGGTGCAACTGAAGATATAATTCCCAAAATGGGTATGCAATTGCTCCTGTCTCACATTTGCAATAAAACATACTGTATACATGAATTCTGAAATGTAATACATTATATAGGCTAGGGCTAGGCTAATTAATAAGCTATTCAAGATCTGTTTTTTCTCACTCAGTCAACACTCTGCTGAACATGAAGCTTTGTGAGACAGAATCTGGAAAGTATACCTCAGTCCTTGCACTACCTGGCAGTATTCTCATAGTACCCCAAGCCACACTTGGAGGAAAGCCAAAGGGAAAAAGGATGCAGTACCATGGCAACGTTGGGAAAGATGAAGGCTTGAAGCTCTACGACAGCTTTGTGTCTCTCTGTCAAAGTGAACTCTCAGCCTGCAAGAACAGTGACACTGTTACAGAGGTCAAACATGGAACGTATGGAAACCGACAAGTACTGAAGCTGGATACAAACGGACCTTATACTCATCTAATGGAGTTTTAAGATTGACATTTTTTTTTATTTGTTTGTAGAATTTTCTTCACAGCAGTGATTGGTAATATATGGGTGGTTGAAGGACATGGACCTATAATGACTTCAGGAGTACAAAAGACTGTTAATGCACATTTATAGTTCCACTCCTGATTAAAGTGCAAAGCATAAGCCTGGTGTATGTGTCTGTGTTTTTGTTATCTTCATGAGTGCTGTGATTCTGTGAGTATGTTAATGACCTATTGGTGCATAATTCTGGCCATAACTACTAAAATAAATCCCAACTATAGAATCCTATCTGTGCTGTGTTTTATCTGAGCCAGTTAGGAAGGAAGATTGGCTTTTAACTAAAGGCTTTTCTGTATTATGGCCCCTTGAGGACTACATTTATTATTAGTAGTAGCAGTAGTAAACAGCAAATTATAGTTTTCAAAATTTATTTGTATGCACCTCTTATTTTACATATATATAGAGTTAAACTGTGTCAGAAAAAAATAATCTTAATTATGATAACACTTAAGCAAAACATGGTCAGGTCAAAGTGTCTGAATAATTTTTTTTAAATCAGTTTTACTGGTAGTCCACTGTATGAAGATTTTTTTGGTATAATATGTCACAATTTACTTTATTTTGCTATCCTCACTTACATAAATGAACTATAGTGTCCTGCACCCACTAGTAAAAATATCGAAAATGTCTGAATAAGTTTTGGTTTGACTGTATGATCCTCAGAAGACTATGATTAAAAAACTATACCTGCTAATTAGTCCATAAGCACAGTTAATTAAATTCCAAATTAAATTTAAAGTAGACACATCATTTTTTCGCCGGTTTTTATATTAGACCCTAAGAAATCTTTTTCGACGTGTCATTTTACTCCACCACATTTAATCTGTAAATGCCACGCTTTGGATTTACTGTAGCTGATATCCCTCTCCTGTCCAGCAGGTGTCAGTGAAGAGCAAACATTCCTAATACTTCCTTAACCAACGATCCACATCCAAAACAGTTTGCAGTGCACGCCAAATGTGAGCATTGCAATAATGAGCAAGAGAATGTTTCATTCAGCGACATGTCAACACGACCAGGCTGCAAGATCTTAAATCCTGTAAGGATTCAATGTTCATGAACTCCGAAGACACTATTTTTATAGTGTTTTTGCCACTTTGAAAATGACTCATTGTCTTCATCAAAAAACCTTCTAATGGACGGCAGACCGAAGGAGCTTTACTCACAAAACCAAGACACATCAGCTGTACGACATCGAAAAACATGTAAGGTAAACAAGGGGGCTGAATGCCTTTCCCAGCCTTCTAACGGGGCAAATAAAAGGATCCCCAAGCGAGGAGGACACTTCAGTTCTCCCTGCAGAGATGATCATGTGGCAGTTTACACTTTGGTATTGGTGCTTGTGTTCTCTGTATGTACACGCTTTTACAAGATCACTGAGCCTCCACATGTATGGTGAGCATTAGATCTGTAGAATTGTGATAATAACCTTAATATCACTACACGATCAATAAACATCATGGTTCATTATTGCAGTTGGGATGAGACTCATTTCGGGAAAATGGGAAGTTATTACATTAATCGCACCTTCTTCTTTGATGTCCATCCACCCCTTGGAAAGGTATGGATGCTCCACTATAATCTGAATTGTTTTGTCAGTTTTGTGACTCAAAAGGATGCATCTACACTCCTTACTCAGATGCTGATTGGCCTTGCTGGATACCTGACAGGCTATGATGGCACCTTTCCCTTCATAAAACCAGGGGACAAATATGAGCACCACAACTACTGGGGGATGAGAGCGGTAAACCTTTAAATTGTCTCCCAATTAATTTTTAAGCAGAATTCTAAGACAGAGTTAAACTATCTTTATATATTAAAGTTATTTCTATAAGAAAACATAAAAAAATATAGTTAGTAAAATATATATAGAAAAATATTGTCAGTATTGTGTGTGTGTGTGTGTGTGTGTGTGTGTGTGTGTGTGTGTGTGTGTGTATGTATGTATGTATGTATATATATATATATATATATATATATATATATTGTGATTAATTCCTTTGTGTGTAGTTCTGTGCAGCTCTTGGTTCCTGTCTTCCTCCTTTTGCCTTTCTTATTGTCCTGGAGCTGTCACATTCTACACCAGCAGCGCTAATCGCAGCCTCTCTTCTTATTTTTGGTGAGTGTGGTATCAGTCATCAACACAGAGGTGAGCTGTATTCAACAACATTAATCTGAATCTAAATCAACTGGTCTATTATTTTTTTATACAACAGACACTGGTTGCATCACCCTGTCTCAGTACATTCTCCTGGATCCCATTCTAATGTTTTTCATCATGGGCTCTGTTCTGTGCATGGTCAGATTTAACACACAGGGATTCAGGTAGAGGAGGAATCTCTCTATGTAGCTTTATTGTTTTGAGCTTGTGTACCTAATATATCAGGAATGCAAATTGCCTTTCTTGTCTTCAGGCCTTTCAGCTTCTCCTGGTGGCTCTGGCTGCTTCTGACGGGGGTCTGCCTCTCTGGGTCCCTGGGAGTGAAGTTTGTAGGGCTGTTTGTCATCATCTTGGTGGGAATCAACACAGCATATGATCTGTGGAGGCTGCTTGGGGATCTTAGCTTGTCTCTGGTATAAATAAGAACGCGTTTCAATATTGAAAGTTTCAAACATATTCACTACTGTTCAAAAGATTTTTTTAATGGTTTTGAATGAAGTCTCTTATTCTTACCAAGGCTCCATTTATTTGATCAAAATGATCGTAATATTGTGAAATATTATTACAATTTTAAAATAAAGTTTTTCTATTTATACTTTTTAAAATGTAATTTATTCCTGTGATGACAAAGCTAAATTTTTAGCATCATTACTCCAGTCTTCAGTGTCACATGATTCTTCAGAAATCATTCTAATATGCTGATTTGGTGCTTAAAAAAACATTTTCTTAGTATCAATGTTGAAGACAGTTGTGCTGCTTAATATTTTTGTTGAAACCATTATACTTTTTTTTTTTTTTTTTCCAGGATGTTCAAACGAACCGCATTTATTTACAGAAAAGTCTTTACTGTCACTTTTGATCACCTTAATGCATTCTTGCTGTATAAATATTTATTTCTTTTATGTATGCTGAAAATAGTTTATTTTTCTCTAGGTGGATTTTGGGAAGCACTTATTTGCTCGAGTTTTTGGGTTGATAATGCTCCCTTTGTTCCTATACACTACAATATTTGCCGTCCACTTCATTGTCTTAAACAGAAGGTATGTTTGAGCCGATATTGATAATCTGTTCTATTGTAAAAGCAGTTGGTCATTAATACAATTAAATATAATTTTAACAGTCTTGTTCTTTTTCATACACAGCGGTACTGGGGATGGTTTCTTCAGTTCTGCTTTCCAGTCTCGTTTGATTGGAAACAATCTACACAACGCCTCCATGCCAGAGTGTAAGTACAACTTAAGCTCAATATTGAGATTTTTTTTTTACTGCTTGTGTTTCTTTTATTACTTAAAAACTATATTGAATTGTGAAAAGATTCAATTTTCTGACAATATCCTGGGCTTTTACTCCTCCCTCCGCACAGATCTGGCTTATGGATCTGTCATAACAGTAAAGAATCTGCGAATTGCAGGAGGATATCTGCACTCTCACTGGCACCTTTACCCTGAGGGGGTTGGAGCTCACCAGCAGCAGGTCAGTTCACCACCGTCTTCTACTCTTACCAAACCCAAACAGTTAGACAACATGGCTTTCCCAAAAATATTAAGCAGCACAACTGCTTTCATCAGCGATGATAATTATAAGAAATGTTCCTTGACCACCAAATCATTATAGAATGATTTCTGAGAGATCATGTGACACTGAAGACTGGATGTTGCTGAATGTAATGATGCTGAAAAGTCAGCTTTGCCATCACAGGAATACATTATTTAAAAATATATTATAATAGTAAACATTTATTATATTAAAATAATTGTATTATAATTATATTATTTCACAATATTACCAATTTTACTTAATTTTTTACAGCCTTTGTGAGCATAAAAGACTTCTTTCAAAACATTAAAAGAAAAAAATCTTACCAACCCCAAATTAGTGTACAGTATCTAAATGTGTATATTTGGTACTCTTATGTGGTTTGTACTTTGAACTTTATTCTATTAGGTGGTGTGTAACAGTAAATAATTTTCCTAAATCTATTTTGCATCTTAACCCATGTAGGTTACAGCCTATTTGCACAAAGATTATAACAACCTGTGGTTGGTCAAGAGACCTGACAACACTGAGGGTGAGTTCATTTATATGTTTGCACTACTTTACTATTCTGTATAGATACTGCACAAGAGTCAATAACTCCTGTTCTCTGCTAAGATCCCACAGGGTCACCAGAGCTGGTCCGACATGGTGACATCATAAGACTGGAACACAAAGAGTAAGCATCAAGTTTTTTATTTTTGAAAGTAACAGTGATAATAATAGTAATAGTGCACACCTGATTCTCTTCATCAGAACTACAAGGAATCTTCACAGTCATTTCCATGAAGCTCCACTGACCAAAAAACATCTGCAGGTCACAGGATACGGCATTGTGAGTTTTTCAGTAGAAGTAACAGTTCAATTACTATTGGTTTTGGCATTCCTACTAGATAACAGCAAACTTTAGTACAGCTTTAAACCTTTATTGAACATTGATCATTTTTATAAGTTCAAAGACTGCAGCATCATCAAACAGAATCGCTTTTCATTTCAGAATGGAAGTGGAGACATGAATGACTTGTGGCAGGTGGAGGTGTGTGGAGGTAGGAAGGGAGATCCGGTGAAGGTGCTGCGTAGTAAAGTGCGCTTTCTCCATCGCTCCACGGGTTGCGTGCTCTGCTCCTCTGGAAAGACCCTCCCCAAGTGGTGAGAGAGTTTGTTCAGAAAAAAAACTCAGATATGGGGTGCGTTTCCTGAAAGGGTCGTTAGCCATCTATGGTTGAAAGTCCTGTTGTTACCAACATAGTTCAACAATTTGGCGTTTCTCGAAACCATAGTTTAAACGCACATTTGCAAACACCATTGCAAACTTACATTACTCTCAAGCTGTGGTTAGAAGCATACTTTCTTGTTAAAAATGACATGTGGACTTAAATAGATCGTGCTCTTGGGTGTAGATTCAGTACATTCTATATCTTTCATTCTGTTTAAATATAATATAATATAATATATTATACATTTTAATCTATATATTTTAGTGTGTCACTGTCAATAATCAGCACCATTTTTGAAGAGTATGTAAAGTGTGCAAGGGAACTCTAAAGTGACGATGTATGAGGGAACCTGCGATGAATCAAACATCAAATAAAGCAAAATGTGAAGTAGTCATTAGGTGCCATGTTCGTTACAGCAGCATCTCAGAGATCTGGAATAGATTAAAAAGGCCAAAGTTATTACTCTTCCACCTGCATGTGATGTATTGACGACAGTCCTATATTGTTGAACTAATGTGGTTAAAAATGACAGAGGTGTGATCATGTTACTATTGTTTTTGGAAACCGTCATGACTAGTTGATTAGTTTTTCCAATGATGCATCATACTATGGTAGTTAATCAGCGAGTTACATTGTTATACAGGAAACGCACCTCCAGTTAGTAGCACATAACATATTAAAGAGCTGTTTTTAAACTGCATTTTACTTTTCAACAGGGGATGGGAACAAGTGGAGGTCACATGTAGCCCGTATGTCAAAGAGACCCCCAACTCGCAATGGAATATTGAGGATCACATCAACCCTAAATGTATGTGCATATAGCTACAGTTTGAAATATTGATAATAGGTAGAATTGTGCCACTGGATGGGTTTTTCTCAGCTGATTGTGTAACGTCTTTGTGTATTTGCAGTGCCCAACATCAGTCTTTCAGTGCTCAAACCCACTTTCCTGGAGATCCTCTGGGAGTCTCATATTGTGATGATCAGGGTAAGATTACACCTGCAAGAAAATCAACCCATTAAAAATGCTCTTTTTACATGGGAATGATGTATAAATTCAATTACATGGTTTAAGTTTAATAAACTTGTATTTTTGTTTAGGGAAATAGTGGTTTAAAGCCCAAAGACAATGAGGTAAACTCTAAGCCCTGGCACTGGCCCATCAACTATCAGGTATGTTGTGTAAAATCTGAAAAAGCAGTGTTTTGAGTAGAAGTGTTTATGTACTATCATAGTATTTATAAATATTTAAATTGGCTTTTAATTTTATATTTTCAATTTTCTAATTTTATTTTGTTTTAATAAATTTATTTCTATTTAGCATTTTTTTTTTAGTGCCCCTATTATGCTTTTTTTGGATATTACCTTTTATATAGTGTATAATATAGCTGTTTGTGAATGTAAAAGGTCTGCAAATTTTCAAAGATCACAGTGCATGATAAATGGAGTTATTTTCTCCCAAAACAAAGAACTGATTCTGAACTGCCGAAACAAGTCGTCAGTAATTCCAGTCTTACTTCAGCACAAACCATGTAGGTTTGTAACAAATCTGCATAATGTAAGGTGATAGTCTTCATTGGTCTGCTCTACTTTGACCGTCCTTCAAACACTGTAGTTGTAGCTGAGGCCTGGAAGAGGTTGGTTCATGTTGTTGACATGTCAAGAAGACACTGGTTTCTGCGCTGCAGAAGCAAATCCACTTTGCATGCGCTTGCAATGGATGAGGACTCTGACTCAAATTGATATGGTAAATCCAACACAATTATTACTGTTCATATCACTGTATATACAGGAGCTGGGTATGCTTCTGGAGCTGAAATTCAAATATGGTAATGGGTGTTTCATTTCCCGCATGCGCTGTAAGCAGTAGACCAATCACAACAGACTGGGCAGTCTGACCAATCGGAACAAAGCAGGCTTGCGGAAAGGACGGGTTTAGAGAGGCTGAATCTTTGAACAAACCGTTTTCAAACTCTGAGAAATGAGGTGATGTGCATTGTATATTATTAGTGTTTAAAAAATTAGTGTTTTTTGACCTTGGATGCATGTAAACCTATTGTATGAGACCTCCAAAACAAAATTAGGAGCCTTTAAAATAGCATAATAGGGGCACTTTAAATTTTAATAATTTTAGTACTTCAACTTTTAGTTAGTTACCAGTACAACATTTTTACATTTTTTTTTTTTTTTTTTTTTTTCAGCTATTTCTATGAACAAAAATGATTTTTTTGAAGATCCACATCTGAGTATTATCTCATCATTATTCATAATAGGGTTTGAGGTTTTCTGGAGTGAATGAGACAGAGTACCGTGTTTATCTCCTCGGGAACCCTGTAAGTGTCTCTTTTCTTTTTTTTTTTTATGCCCTCTGTTTGCTAAGATCTCTTTTCCTGTCATTACCAAATCATCATATTTCATCCTCAGGTCATCTGGTGGCTGAACCTATTGAGTCTGGTCCTATTTGTTGTCATGCTGACAGTGGCTTCTTTAGCTGTACAGAGAGGAGTGAAGATGGAGGGAATGAGGAAAGGTAAGCAGCACTGCAGATCATGCAGTACTTAAAAAAAAAAAAAAAAAAAAAAAAAAAAAAAAATAGCCAATCTGATTAAGTCTAAAACAACTATGCTTTCTTTCAGGGCACTGTCACACTCTCATGGGGGGTGGTGGGATGCTGCTTTTGGGCTGGCTGTTACACTACCTCCCATTCTACATCATGGGTCGCATACTCTACTACCACCATTACTTTCCTGCCATGCTGTTCAGCAGTATGCTCACAGGTACAAAGGCAAACAAGATAACCAAAGGGTGGAAATCTGCTAATATTCTTATCGAACTGTTTTCATATGGACTGAAGGTTAATAATTAATTAGCCTTATGTAAATTATTTAAACATAATTTGGTCTTTAACATTTTTTGGCTGTTTAACAGTTCAAACTCTGCAGCATTAATTAACATTTTTGTTGGCACAACATTATTACAGTTAACACATTGAATGGCTTTCTTTATTTAAGGTATTACTCTGGACATCTTCCTTCAGAATTTTCAGCTTCTCTTTAGTCCATCCATATCCCATTATCTTCTGAGGGGAGGTCAATCTATACTCTTGTTAGGGTTCATCTACAGGTAAGGCTCTACAATATATACATTTAGTTGTTTTAGGCTCACATTTCCTTTTTCTTTTCTTTTTTTTTTCTTTTTTTTAAACGGTTTACAAAATTTCCAGTTGGAAATTAATAAATTAGGGTATATCAATATATATTTAATGCAAAAATTGTGTATTATACAAATATTCTATGTATTATGTTTGTTTAGGTGACCGATTCAGTCCATTTCTAATATTGATCTCACTCTGAAATTTCTACTCTCCCTTCCTGTTTCAGCTTTTACCTTTTTCACCCTCTCTCCTATGGCATGAAGGGGCCTCTGGCACATGACCCTGCCTCTTCCATGGCCGGCCTCAGGTGGATGGAATCCTGGGAATTTTAGACATTTCTATTAAATTTTGTACCATTTTAATTCCGTTCAATTTTAGACTTTATCCCAGGGTTTATAACCATGTTTTAACCATTTTAGTTGTTTCGTGTTGACTGGGTGATTTCATTGTTGAAGGACAGCCTTTAGTCTGCTGTGATGAAACGTTTTTTAAAATAGTGTTTTAAAGTTACAGTATTTTACAGTCATGTATTTTTGATAGTGTTTACCTGCTGTTGCTGAACTGTAATAAACTGATAGAAGAAATAAAGTGCCTTTCAGTTTTCAAATCTAAAGATACTGTATAATGTTTTCACCCTCCTGATTGTGTTTTTTACATTTCATTTGTTACATAATTTATTTAAGAAGAAATTAATGAATCCGTGTATTCAAAAACAGGCAACCTTTGATTATGATATGTAGGGTGAATTCAGGTTAGGTTGATTGTTTCAATTTTTCCAAGTCATCTCAATGGCAAAAAAAAGTGTCACAATCACCCTGAATTCACCTTATAATTAAGCCACACAAGTTGTGTTTTTGTTAAATGAAATGGCCATACTACAGAATTTGGATTAATGTTGGGACTCTGGCTATGTGGTTCTGAAATAATAATGTTATTTGCAAGATTTTTTGCTGCTTGCTTTCGTTTATCTTGCTGAAATTGTAAATGCAGATCAATGACTGACTGAAATTAATACACTAGAAAAACGTCCATGTATTAGTTTTATTTGTGTTGCATTTGATAGTAAAAACTTTTCTTGGTCCTTTTACTGAAAATATACTTTTCATAAACCATAATGCTTGGAGTAAGAGTGGTGTTGCTTTTTTGGCCTGTATATTTGGTAAGTTTAACATCTTAGACATTTTTCTGCTGTATTTTCTTAAATATGTCCTGACTTAACTCAGACTGAATCTTGTACTTTATTAAATTAAAACTTAGTTAAAACTACTGTTGCTTCTCATGTAAGCTGAAACTGATGTTTACCAATGATTCATATTTCTCTCAATAGTTGCAACATCTCGCACAACACGAGAGGGCGGGGCTACAGGTATCCACGACCTTCAGCCATTGGCTGCCTCGAATCACGTGTGTTGTTGTCAAGATGGCGTCTCCGAATGGAGGTAAATTTTAATTCCTCTTTTCCCTGGTAGCATTAGTTGTTAATGTAGCAGTGCAACGGACCGATTAAACATTATAAACTGTTATCCTGTTCAGCATATCCTTTTAAAGAATGCTCGAATTGAGTTTCAAAATAAGCTTTTACCTCGGAATAGCGTCATAAAATTGTTTGGAGTCAGTCATTAGCAAGCTACGTGTCAAGCGACATCAGTTACTGTATTAAATATTTTACGAATGCAATGATGCAGCGGTTATGCGGGAAGTGATTACCTTTGTTGTATCTTGCTTTTATTTTTAAATATGTATTTGTGTTTATTTTTGACAAACATTGCTATTCAATGCAGCTAGCTCAGCTTGATCACAACAATGCACTACTGAGTAATCATAATTTAACCTCCCCCTCTATTGTGATCTGTCATAACATTACTTGTATACTAATATTATAACCTAGATAACAAGGATTATTGTTCCCAAAGTCGCAGTATTTAAACTTAGATGTATTAGAATTGCTCTAATATCTGTTCTTTTTGTAATCAATGCCTTTAAAAAAAAAAAAAAAAAAAGTCAATATTGATCGATTTTGTCTGAACCAGTATTGTAATAAAGAGCATATATGATTGTTTTTTCTATATATAGGTGAGGACTTCGAGTCCTCTCTGCTGAGTTTTGAAAAACTTGACCGGGCTTCACCTGACCTGTGGCCGGAGCAGTGTAAGTTTGATTGTCTAATGTTACTGATTTTGACAAAAAAAGGAAGGGCTGTGAAGGGCTTTTTTAATGTATCTTTGAATTTTGTTTGAAAGTCCCATGCACTCCTTTGATATTTTAACAGTGCCTGGTGTCTCAGAATTTGCTGCATCCTTCAAAAATGTGAGTTAAAAAAAAAAAAATATATATATATATATATATATATATATCATAGCAAATTATAATAAATTATTTTCAAATATGAGAGATGAAATTAAGACTTCTGTTTGTTATTCCAGCCTATCACAAATTCTCCGCCCAAGTGGATGGCTGAATTGGAGTCAGAAGATATTGAAATGTTGAAAGGTCTGTTGCCTTTTTCATTAAAAAAAATAAATAATAATAATAATAATGAAAATAATATTGTTTTGTTGTCATGGCACCATGTGACAGATGCTTGCTTCAACTGAAGAGATTAATAATGGTTTGATAAATTGCATTGTGAATTTAGAAAAGTGTGGTCATTTTATTAACTTATTTGTGCTGTCATTGGCATAGGTCAGTACATATTAGATGTGATTCAGTCTTCTTGATTTGTTTTAGAATTAGGAAGTCTGACCACAGCAAATCTGATGGAGAAGGTGAAGGGACTGCAGAATCTGGCTTATCAGTTGGGCTTGGAGGAGTGTAAGTAATCTTAGTTTCTTAGAAACAGTCAATGCATCAGTTCACCGTTTATGCAATGACTTTGTAAAGCCTCCACTAGATGGCGTTATTACCAAAGGGGGAAAAATCATTCACAAACGCAAACAAATCTGTTATATATTAAGACATTTTACATATCTACACTCCTGGGCAAAAAAAGGCTAAATGCTAAGCTTTTAATTGTCTTAACCACAAATTATTGGTCAGGAAATTAGCAAAAGTTAAGCAAATGCACTACTTAAAAAGCCATTGCTGTCTCAGAAAAACATCCGACACAGAACAATGTTTTTATATGGGAAGTTGTGTGAGGAGTGATGAATCACAATGAAACACGAGTAGCATGGTGATGCTCCAGAGCAGTGTCTTTTAAAATCTGCTGAGAAATATAATAATAAATGAATCTCTACCACAGTGAAGCATAGAGGAAGAGGTGTTTTTGTGTGGAGCCTTTTTAGTGCTGGTATTGATGAACTACTTCACTATGAAAAGTCATTTAATGCTTTGGAGTGCAGGAGAATATTGCAGAATGGCTTGCTTCCCACAAATGAAAAGTTGTTATCTAAAGAGGAATGATCAGATGTTATTTTTCAACAAGACAATGCTCCTGCCCAAACTGCAAAAACAACCAAGAAGTGGTTTGAGAAGTTGAGAACAAGTCCATCAGTTTTATGTTTTGGCCTGGTCAGAGTCCAAATTTGAATGCTAGTGAATATTTGGAGTCATATTAAACTCAAACAAACTAGGAAACATTTTCAACTACTCATGAACTGTTTTAAGCCATTAACATGTGGAACATGAGTGGAACAACACTGACTTCTTCCTGTAAAAAGCTTTCTGCAAGTTTACTCACATGGCTTAAACATTTAAAGAAAACAAAGGGAAAGGCTATTCTGTGCCAAGTTATTTTTTTCTACAGTGTTTTTAGAATTTTTGCTAATTTCCTGACCAGTGATATGTGATTAAAATGGTTAAGACCATTAAATATTTTGCCATCTTTGGTTTGGCACTTTTTTTTTTTTGCCCAGGGGCATAGTTGATCGAAAAACAGTTTTCACTGCTGTTAGATTTATGATACAGGTTCTTTTAAACATATAAACTATTATAAATAATCTAGAACGTAAATCTGTCTGAAACCTACCTGAAAAATTTCATCATTACTCAAAATGCTATTTTTTTTATTTTTTTTATTTTATTTGATAAGTCTCAAATGAATCCCCACTCTATATTTAAACAGAACTGGCTTATTGCCCAGTAGCTCTGAAATGTTATATCGCAGAATTGCTAGATGAAGCCATAATCCATACTGGCAGGATTACAGGAAAGATAAGTGTTTCCATGATTTACTAGATGAAAATGGGCATCAAATGTACAAATCTTGCACAATTTGAAAGTGACTACTGCAAACCATTTGTAAACACTTGTTTCAAATATATTACATTCCATCTGACATTTTGACCTTTTATGTAGCATGTTAAAAAACGTCCCTCAACAAGCATTCCTTCAAGGAGAGACATAGGATGAATTTGGTTAAAATCTCAAACTCAAGTTTCCCAGTTTACTTGAATTTACCCTATTATGGACCCAGACTGTGGTGATGCATTTTCATAGATGTCTAGTAAAGTTTTTCATTTTTTTAAATTTTTTATACACATTTATAAAGCTATACATTGTGTCAGTAAATGACAAAAAACAAATTACCTCTGCTGTGAGGGTGTTTCTAATACAACGGCTGAGGGAGAGATGGCAAATTTGCTCTTCTGACTGCTGTAATCAATCTTTTTTTTTTTTTTTTTTTTCTCCTCTTTTGGAAAGTTGTGTATACAATATCATGAGTTTTTTCCTTTGCTATTATGCAAATACAAAAATATTATCTGCTGTCTTCTCCCGTTGACTGCTACAGAAGTTTACCCTATGATGACATCCGCTTCTGAGAACCCCTTGAAAAAATAATATTCATTCATAAATTATTCTATTACATTTGAGTAAAGAGGATCTCCATATTACTTATTTTATAATGTCTTTGGTTGTAAATGGTGCATAAAATAATAACTTAATGTTATATACTTTGTTTCATTCACTATTTACGCGTTTTTTTAAGAGACAGAGCATAAGTGCCATATTTTTTTATATTTTTAATGTATCAGTTAATGTTTCATCATTTAATATTTAGAATATCCCATAGCAATATTTTTATTTATATTTCTGTAAAAGTACATGAATGCTGTCTAAATTAATATTTCTGGGGTAAATATCTCACTTTTGGATTTAGCTTCCATGCCGCTTTTGCTATGTAACAATGGCAAGTAGAAAGGCATAACCGGAGTCTGTTCTGCCTCCATTTAATATGTTCGACTTTGCACTCAGTAAGCTTCCTAGCAGTGTAATAAGTCAACGTAGATGTCTCCACCCTCCAGTCATTTTGTCCTCTGCTTGTTCATGGTGACTTCTGTAGGAATGCAACCTACTTCAAGACATTTATTTTCTTACTGCTGTTAAAAATAATTAATTTCCAATGCTGGAAGCAGGTCCTCTCCATCTAATATATAACCTGTGCACGACTGATTTAGTGTGAGTTTGTTTTCACATTTGTTTCTTATGTATCTTTGGCTATATCCACCCACTGGTTACTTAAGTCTGGTCAAACTTGGCGCTGTAAAGTGGAAAATATACTGGTGAAGTGATGAGAGGTCGCCTTGTGAGTTCACTGTTGATTTGTAAAATCTCCATCAAGACGCATGATTAAAGTAGGCTCGTTCAACCAAGATTATGCCAAACATAATTTGTCACAGCTCTATGCCATTGAGCGAAATAATAGTTAGAAAATAGTCAGCTGCATGAACTCTAGAAGTTTTGTGTAAAACCAAATTATAATTTTTTCCAGCGTAATCTGAGAATGATCCAAAGGGAATCTTGTTCAGTGGAAGCAAGAAAGTCTGAACGTCAGTGCAAAGGTGTTCACATGATGATGTCATAAATTTGCTTAGATTAGTTAGTTAAAGAGAGTGCAAATTCTGAAATATTTCATATTCATTTTACCTGTTTGTTTGTTTGTTTAAGAAATTAATACTTTAAGTCAGCAAGGATGTTTTAAATTGATCAAAAGTGACCGTAAAGACATTTACAGTTTTACAAAATATTTCTATTTCAAATAGAACTTTCTATTCATCTTAAAATGTATCAGTTTTCACAAAAATATTAAGCACAACTGTTTTCAACATTGATGATAATAAGAAATTTGAGCAGCAAATCAGCATATTAGAATTAATTCTGAAGGAACATATGACACTAATGGCTGTTAAAAATAGAATAAATAGTTTAAAATGTTAATTTTAAATTGTAATAATATCTCACAATATTACTGTTTCTGTATTCATCATTAAACAAATACAGCTCTGGTGAGCATAAGAGCCTTCTTTCAGAAACAATAAAAATATTACTAACCCCAAACATTTGAACAGTAGTGTACATTATAATGTTTCTCTGTATTACATTTTTAAAAATCGTAATACTGTTTATTTTAATGTTCAGATTAAAAAAATAAAAGTAGATTCACAATATGGTCTCAGATGTTTGGACCCCTCTGTTCACATGTGTAACATAAATGTAGGGGAACTAAGCTGTAATCCGTTCTGTGCTTGCATAAGTTCATTATATTGTTTTGCATCGTTTCAATATTCTATATTTCAATACCGTAAAGATATTTTAAATAAGCGTACTGGTATGTAATACCTCCTACTCTGAGGAGACAGATATGGAATTATGATTATCATTCGGCTCAGAGCAGCATTTAACGCAGCGCCCTTTAATGTGGTGTGGTTTAATTTTCTTCCTTCTCCTAGCTGTCAGGGGAAGCCTTGTAAATCTGAGCTACTTTTTCATCATGTTTCTTTCTCTCTTCAGTGCTTTTAAACGAGCTGATGAGAGGTAGTGTTAGGAGACGGGAGGGTGAGGAGGAGGAGCAGGAAGATTTACTGCATCTTTGGCTCGGCAGCCATTAAAGTCGTGATCCAGTTAATGGGGATAATGCAATCAGGCAGTGAAAACTCACCCCAAAGGCAAGGTTATCAGCCACACATTTGATTTATATATTTATTTAGTTTTTCGGCTCAGGCACATGCAGATGCAGAGCCTTTAGATGCATTAGCCGCATATGTTTGGGGTGGAAAAATATGATCAACGGCAGCATATATTAAGCTTTGATTAATCATGGACTTATGTTAAGCTTAAAATGTATAAATAAGTGTATATTAAGTATTTTAATAACTTGGTGTTGAGTGGATCAGCACATTTTCATCTGTAACTGCAACATGAGGGTTGCATAAACCTTTTGGGGTTGCAGCCATAGGCAGATAAGGATATCATGTGCATGTGTATTTATTTGTGTGTGTGAGCATGACATGTGCCACACCAGTCTCCTTGGGGACGTTTACCCCTCCTCTCCTAGCTGAGTGACGCTGATCAGGGTCGTTGTGGGAGGGCCTGACGCGTGCCTACCCCTCCAGCCCCCCACCAGTACCCATCTGCTCCGGGCCGTGATGAATGCTGCTGTCGGGGGGCTGCTGAGCATGGTCATCAGGCCCTCCGCTCCCACAGGACCAGTCACTACACTGATAAGTACTGTTATTGAAGGTAATTGAATGGAGAGTGCTCCTCTGGGACAGCCAGGCCTCAGCCGATGCTGATGATACCTCCGATTCCACTGCGGCAGCTTGCACAGATGATGTAACACACTTGTTTGTTCTTGAGTAATTGTGGGGGTGTTTTTTTTTAATGGGGTGTTAAATAATTTGGAAATATTTTGTAGGTCTAACAAGATTACAACTGCATTTTTGTGTTTTGAACCAAAATAAACAGCAAGAAAATAGGAATGCATAAAATGTATTAAAGGGTTAGTTAACCCAAAAATGAAATTTCTGTCATTAATTACTCACCCTCATGTCGTTCCACACCCGTAAGACCTTCGATCATCTTCGGAACACAAATTAAGATATTTTTGATGAAATCCGAGGGTATCTGATCCACACAGTCATTGCACCTTTTGATGTCCAGAAAGGTAGTTAAAAACATGGTTAAAATAGTCAATGTGACTACAGTGGTTCAACATTAATGTTATGAAGCGACAAGAATACTTCTTGTGCGCAAAAACCTTTCTAGGCGTCAAAAGGTGCAATGACTGTGTGGATCAGATACCCTCAGATTTCATTAAAAATATTTTAATTTGTGTTCCGAAGATGATCAAAGGTCTTACGGGTGTGGAACGACATGAGGGTGAATAACTAATGACAGAAATTTCATTTTTGGGTGAACTAACCCTTTAATAATGCCCACTAAAGGGTTTTCTAAACTTCCTAACCCTGAGGATTGAACATGAATAATCTTCTCAATCACCTCAAATCGTGCAGCTTGTTGTGGAGAGGTGGGCTATTACTTTTCTAAGCTATCAGATTTAGGAATGTACTAAAAATGTTTATAATATTGTCTTTGAACTTCCGTTTTTGTGGTAGCTCTGTATATTTCTATGGCATTGCTGTCAAAGAATATTTAGCTGGTGAAGTGGATTTACTTGTTGTAGAGTTAATGTAAGTTATCATGGACATTGTAATAATTATAGCAGATGTCTTAACAAATGTCAGTAGACCGGGAAGATTTTAAAACGAGCAGTTTATTCATAAATACGTAAGATCGCTGTGGAATTACAAACCGGAAGACAAAAGACAGCGAGCGCAGCGCTGAAAAGGGGCGGAGCTACATAAGGTCTATAGCAAAACTCTGGCAACCATTCTAGTAATATGGCAGCATGCTTTGTACAGTCAAGTGGCAATCACATTTTCTTCAGAAAATGTGGTGTTTTAGTTAGTCTCATGTTTCCCTGGATAGATATCATGATTACTATTTATTACAGATGCTACGGTAGGAGCATACATGGCTCAATGACAAATTAAGAGTGTCCATAATAAAGAAAAGAGAACTTCTTTTAAAAATCAAATTTAAAACGTGCATATCTATGCAAAAAATTTAAAATGCATAGAAAATTAAAAAGCTCACAGGAAAAAGCATACATTGCCTAAAACATAAGTTATTCATATTTTGATGGTTCTTGTGTTTTTGCATGTTCATAATTTTTTTTGTATGATGGCCTGTCCAAAAATTCTGTACAATTTTCAACTGTTTCATTGTGTCACACATAAAACGACAAAAGTGAAAAAAATATAATAATTTAATAAAGGATGATGTCGTCAATTTTCTTAGGCCGGACATCACTTTGGCCATTACTGTATATGTGTGTGTATAAACATATATGAATTATTAATTCATAAATATAATGTTTTTGAGGAGTCACACCACATCATTTTACAACCTGATATTGCCTTTCCTTGTAATAAAAAGGCCAAATTAGATTAGAGATTTTAGAGACCTATTGTCCAAATACCCCACACTTGTGCTTTTTGCACTTGGCCACTTGTCTACTTACATGACGTATTTCCTGTATTTGGCCCAAGTGTTCAAGTGGGCATGAAGACTGCAAGTGATTTTGATTACCCAATGGGACACACTTATAGTGTTGTAAAAATGCAAGTCTTTACAGAGCTTTATTTTGATTTTCAATCCTTTAAATTTTTTGAATAAATGTCTGTTTAGTAGTCCCTATAACAGACGACACAATTTAGTAATTGTGGTGCTTCTAAGTGATAAAAAGCAGTTATAATTGTTGTACAAAATACACATACTCATCTTTGCACCAATAAAATGTAAAACTTTTTTTTTTTTTTTTCTACCAAATTATATATTTGGAACATCTCGTGATTTTGGGGGCATTCAAGCGGTATTCAAGATAGTGTGGGTTTAGTGTGCATTAAGGGCACCAAGCTTTTGCATTTTTAAGATCTGGGACAGTCTTGCACACTTACTTCCTGTCGCATACACACGCTCTCTAGTTGGCAAGACCGCAAGTTTTGGTTTTTGGACAGGCCCATTGACCTTGACATGCACTCATGAGTGTCTGTTGGTTTGTTGGTTTCATCAGGTTTTTGATTTGGTGGATGAAACTTTTTAAAATAATAATTAGTAGTAAAGAAGTTCTGTTAAAATATTTTTCATAAGAAATAATAAGAATATGCAAAAATACTTAATTTCATTTTTTTAAATAAGGCTTTTACTTTATAATATCAGGAGTTTTTCTTTTTTCTTTTCTTTTCTTTTTTTTTTTTTTTTTTTTTTAAATCTCCTTACCTCCAAAAATATCAAAATGAAATTTAATACAGAAATTAAAAAAAAAAAAAAAATGTTTTGAACGGATTAATAGATCTTCGCACAAAAACTGGCTGTCGTGTCATTGACCCATATGTGGTTCTCCATATAGGAGGTTAACTGGTTTAGGTGCATATTATAAATGTTAAAGATTCAGGAAGGAACAAAACTCTGGCTTGCAACATCCAAGAACCTCCTGCTGTTCAATCTGTTCTTGCACCCAGTATGAAGGTCAGACCCATCCAGCACTAATGGCCCCAATGTTCACTGCCTCCTCCCCTAGATCAATCTCTTCTCTATTAAGCGGAGTGTGTCGCTGAATATGATTGCAGTGATGCTACCCTACCCTAGTAATGTGCTTCCATCAATCCATCAGAGACACCTGACCGCAGGGGCAAGCAGTTATGAAGTGCTGCTAGATGACAGGCTGAGCTGGGGGAAAGCTCTCCTCGACTTTACTCTCCTCTGTCTTCCTGTCCTCTCATCTTCCCCTCCCCTCACACAGTCCTGCTGGATTCCTGCATCTTTATGGCTAATATAATGGCAGAAGGGAGCAGGGAATGTTTGCAGTATCACATTGAAAATATAATCCTTAACTTCATACTGCAAAAATGATTTTCTAAAGTGTTTTTGTCATGTTTTCAGTAAAACACCTAAACATTCTTAAATCAAGATAATGACAAAATAAAAATCAGGATTAAGTGACTATGCTCAAAACAAGAACAAATATGGGGTAAAGGAAAAATTGTTTTTACTTTGAATTAAGTTTATTTTTCTTATCCCATTGGCAGGTATTTTTCTTGTTTTAAGTATAAAATTTCGATAATCTTTTAGAAAATACTAAATACTGTAAGTAAAGGCTTAGTTCACCCAAAAATAAAAATTCTGTTATAATTTACTTGCATGTCGTTCCAAACCCATAAGACTTTCGACTTTCATTGTCGAAACACAAATTAAGATTTTTTTTTATGTAAACTGAGAGATTTCTGTCCCTCCAAATTTTCTGAAAAAGCTTGATCGCTTAATATGATAAACAGATTGAATTTAGGCTTTTATTCACATATAAACATTGATCAGCGAACATAAACAGAAGCTGTTTATATGTGAATAAAAGCCTAAATTCAATCTGTTCATCATATAAAGCGATCGAGTCTCTTCAGAAAAAATACGGACTAAACTGCTCGATTCATATATTTTAAACTTAATGATTAGTTTAACTAACTCTTAGTAAGTGTGCTTCTCAAGTAAATTTATCTTGATTTAAGAATGTTTTTGCACTGTAAAACAAGTCAAAAATACTGAGTAAGAAAATATTTTTTTGCAGTGCATTAGTTACTTCACTTGGACCCTGACATGCTATGATGTCATTGTGCACAGATACACCCAAGCTCGGCATGGAATGTGGACCAGTATAGCGGAAAAGTGGAGGGAATTCATCTAAATCGTTCTCCCTTCTCTGTCCTAGCCACCACCTCTGTCAACAGATCGGAAATGACACCTTATTTCCATAAATACATTAGGAATTCATTGGATTTTCTTTCCCAGCTAATCATAGCGCCTGTGTGAAACCTTTTAGGGTTTTTAATGAATGAATTTTGACTGATTGCCTATTAATAAGGACACCTCTTGAACAGGGATAGGCTGTGGCAGGGCTGGCAGCGCGTGTGAGCGAGTGTGTGTAATGATTCGTGGTGTCAAGCGGTTGGAGGGAGGGGTAAGAAGAGGAGAGCTCTCGGCTGGGACATTAAGAGGAAGCAGTGGCTCCCTTGGGAAATCACTCACCATGTCTGCATCTTAAATATCTCTGTGAAGTATCAATAAGTAGGTAATTGAATTTTGAACACAAACATGAGCATCAGGTGTATGTGTTCCAACGCGGGGACGAGAGGGTGGGTTTGTGTGCGAGCGTGTGTCTGTCCTCCCCTGTCCCATGAGGTTTAGGCAGCGAGAATGGATGTTAAATCTATTAAATAAAGATTACTCCCCGTAATAGCCAAGTGGCAGTTTCAGATGTGCAACAGGGGCACGATTAGTGTGTTTGACTTCTAATGAAAGTGAATTGAGGCAGTCAGGTTTTGGAGAAAATTCAGTTTAAGGTCCAGGAATTCATTTTCTGCTCGGGGTTAAAAACAAACCATCTTGTCTCCAGATGTGCCGTAATGGCCTCTAAAAGATTCCCAAGATAAAAGACCATTCATGTCTGTTTAACTGCATTCATTTTGAAAGAAAAAAAGTTTAATGGTAACATATTTGATCATATTGTGTTGTTTGTATAAATATATAATATTGAGATCTATAATGTAACACAATCATTCAATACATAACCATTTGTAGCACTTTGATTTTGCTTATATATCGGCTTATTTCTGTTACCATTATTTTGCATATTAACTCATCATGTAGCATATTTGTTTTGTTCAAATATGAACAAGTGTACAAACGCCATCAAGAAGATAATATGGCCTCTGGAATCCATAATATGCCATTTAGTATGGATGTCACCGGCAACAAGCTGCTGATTAACTAAGTACAGAATTAGTAATTGACCTTTCTAATCAACTAAACAAATCTCTAACTCCTGCTAATCAGTATTGATCTGCCCCGTCCAGTGACAGCACCAGCTTTGTGCGTGTGTGTAAATGCACATACTTGTGTGAATGTGTGTTTGAGCAAGGCTTGCTGGCAGGACCCTCTACACTCCCCTTTTTAATCTAACTCACTCAATGCAAATCATTTCTCTTCTGCTCTGACGGGAATTGTGGATAAATGGAAATCTAATTAATGAGTGGATCAGAGGGGTGCACTCTGGTGAAGGGGTCTCATGGGAGAATGCTTGGCCAGACAGACTCCTGTATTGTTTTGGACAGAACATGTGAGGGGGATTGGGAGAGGGGTAGTAAGAGTTAGAGTAGGGCTGTTAGTTCAGCTATGACGAAGCTCTTTCCCCTGTTTGTGGACCCCTCCAGAAACCAGTGGCCCATTTAACAAAGCGTTAGCTGCCTTATCATTGACATTAAACCTGGGATTAAGACACACAAATACTTATGGAAAGTACTTAAGGCACTAATCTCTCACATTGAGACTGCAGTGGGATGTTTAATGACTAGAATATCTTATAATGCTCATCATTACTTAAGTTTTTCACTTATAATATTGATATCCATTGTATTAATATACTGAAGATTAAGTTGACTTTCAGGCTTTATTTATAGATCTTTTTTAGGGATCTAATAGGAGTCAAATGTTCATGTGTCTACTGTTTGAACCTATGCCAAGGAAAACCGAAACAATCAAACTTCTCTTTATTCCTCTGAATTTTAACTTTTTATGTACAATGCACTTTTAATGTAAAATATATTATTGCAATATGCTTGTTCTGTTTGTCTAGTTAGTTAAGCTTCATTCAACTCTTTAAACTGGTTATGACACACCATTTTACATTTAAAATGTGTGATGAATATAAAGTCAATAAAAAATAATATTAAATTTAATTTGTAATATTTTAAAATACCTTTTAAGTATATTTGTACACGTAAAGGATATCTTCAGTTGTGGGTTAGTACATTTTGGGGCCGGTAAGTTTTTTTTTTTTTTTTTTTTTTTTTTTTTTTTTTTTTGTTAAGAAATTAATATTTTTATTTGGCAAGAATACATCAAAAGTGAAAGTAAAGACATTTATGATGTGACAAAAGATTCCTGTTTCAAATGAATGAAAATTGATAATATAATGCTGTTCTTTTGAACTTTCCATTCATCAAAGAATCGTGAAAAAATAAATAAATAAAAAAAAATGTATCACTGTTTCCACAAAAATGTTAAGCCGCACAACTGTTTTCAACATTGATGATAATAAAAAAGATTCTTGAGCAACAGATCAGCATATTATAATGATTTCTGGTGGATCGTATTACACTGAAGTCTGGAGTAATGATTGTAATAGTATTTTAATAGTATTTTACAACATTATAATATATATAATATAATATATAAACTATTGTTTGGTATTATTGCCTTATTTAATCTTGATTTGCTAATTTCTTTTACTTTTAAACTCCAATTTTCTTTTTAATATTTGAAAATAAAATGTTTGAAGAGATGGTATAAAGTTCTAAATCCAGGTAGCATCATGTTTAATCCAGTGATGGAAAGCTAAAGGTGAATTCACTGACACTTGCTCCCGTCATTAACACGCCACACAGGGCAGCTCATCTAAATTACAATCCGCCACATTATTTCATTATCTGCTGCCCAACACCGTAGTTTACCCTGTCCCTCACACCCATCATTTTCCTACCAGAAAAACACACCCAACAGCTCATCAGTGCCTGTGTCAGCCTGACCACAGGAGGGGTCATAGCTGTTACACCTCTATTTCTAAACGATAAGGAGAGTGTGATGTAGATTATGTTGGAGCTTTGAGAATGAAGATGAAAAAATGGGTTCTTTAGAACCACTTTAATGTAGTACATTATATTTACTTTTTAAGTATATAAGTACATTATATTTAATTTCTCAGGATCTTACTTTCCCTGATTTAAAATATGGCATTTAAAGTTACTTAATGTGAATCTGACAAGGTTTGGAGACTTTGTCTTTCATATTATAGTGCAATAACCTGTTGACTTCATTGTCCTTTTCCAGCCCGAGAAATGACGAGAGGGAAATTCCTGAACATCTTGGAGAGACCCAAAAAGTGAAGACCCAGATGGTGACTGCTGACCTGTCTGGGTCAGCTACCACTTGATTGTGATCTTATAAGGCAGAAAACAGTAGCATGATACATTAGCTTTTAAATGCTTTCACTAAGATTTGACTGATTTGAGGTCATCCCAACAGCAATGCACCATTTTTGTATATATGTTTGCAAAACGTTCTTTAAATGACAGGTGCTGAGTAGAAAGGGTAGGATAGTGGAGTGCTATTCATTGTTCATAAATGTATTTATTTTTCACTCTGCTGTGTTTAATACAGTTTAATACAACTTCAGTTGTTTTAATAAAATGTCAGTGTTGTTTAAATGAAGTACAGTTGGTTGTATTATTATTATTATTATTATTATGTACATTTTAAACACTTTTGCTTTTGGCTTCAGCTAGTGCAGCTTTGTTTCCCATTGGCCAGCCAATGGCATCTCCTAAAAGTAGCTTCCATGAAACAATGAGAAAGTTCATGAAGTAGCGTTCAAACTTTTAATTAGGGCAATAACTTCATGCCTGTGCCACTCCATCGACTGCTCCATTAACGTCTCTATTTTGCTTCAGACATGTAAAAGGCTTTGACATGAGAGTGCTTCCACACAAGTGTAAGGCCATTTTTTCTATTTAATGGGAATTGGAAGTTTTAAAGGCCCCCAGTACAAAACATTGCGTAAAAATAATATTGCTCATTGTCATCCCTGTTAACAAGAGTTGACATAATTACTAGGGCCATTTCTTCTCTAATTAGCACACTTCCAGGGACATTGGTGCGAACGGTCCGGGAGAAAAGGGAATCAGACAGGCATGCTGAACGGCAAACAAAGAACGTTCTGGCGAGCGTAATTAGGTGAGACAGTGGCCAGGACTGTTCTCGGCTGGAGATGTCGTAGATGCTGCGGTTGGCGAGTATTCGCTCATGCTCCCACCAATTCTTAGGGGTGCGCCTCTCCCCCAGTGTCTAATAAGCCCCTAATTGTCTTTCTGATTCACATAGAACAAGGAAGCTGCTGATTTAAATCCTGCAAAGCTACTGGTGTCTGATCCCACTCTGGAGGCCCCAGATTTGCCCCTCTTTTTTTTTAACTGTCTAAACAAGCTTTTTATTGCAAGTTTAAAGTGAAGTAAGCTTGCAAATCCTCTGGCAAACGAACTTAACTTCTGGCAAATAGTCTCACATACTAGCTGAATGGAGGTATGTTTTTCTCTGTCCTGTTGTTGATCTTTACCCTAAAGGCCCTTATATACATCAAGCGAAATCGAAGAACAAACTGCTGTGACGTCATTTCAAAATCAAGCCGTTAAAGTTTGTTTAAAGTTTGTTTCAGGAGTTGAAAAATATTTGCAAACTTGTGAAAGCATATCACATCACTATGATCAGATTCTTTACCAGCTGCTGTTTTCTCACCACTGTCATTTTTGCTGAGCTTATTTTGTTACTGAGATAAAAGCATACAGCACATATTTACGTATTCATCTAAACGCAACTCCAAGCAGCGTGGCATTGGGATGTTGGCTAACAGTATACCGCTGTTCGGGTATTTCAAACTTCTGTTTACCCCTGGAGCGAAAAAGAACTTGACCATGGAGCCTTAAAGCCGGCATAAAACTGAAGTTGCAATAATCTTTTCTTCCCTTCCTGTAACATATATCCCAATGAAACTGCTTCTCAAACAAGAAACAATGTATGGCTGTACTTGATTTTGTCCATCGGGAATTGTTTGGAACATTGTGGTTTGATATTGCTGTGATCTCATGTGATTGACAAGTTGTCCCGCACTCATGCCAAAAAAATGCATCATCAGAGAAGAGATGTCATTTCAAGGGGGAGGAGACATTAATTTGATGAAAGATTATGAGGGCACATACGTTTTTAAAAAAAGAAATCGTTTATGTGGATAAATAATTTATGATAAATACTGCAATATTCCATAAAAATCAAAATTGATTTCATGTTGACTTTAAGTCTACGGTCTTAGACTTTATGAAGTTTGACAGAACTTTGCACTCGTTGGTTTTGTACAATTGCGTCTGTTACACTTTGTTGCCCTCATACATTGTGACAGTAGTGATGTACAATGACTGTTGTGAATGGACCAGCCAGTAAACTGACATCACGGAAGTTGCGGTTCACATAATGGCACCCGCCAGTAGTCTCTGCCTGTCAAAGAGGTCCTGTCCAGACATCCTCCTTAAGTTGAGGGTCATTCCCCACAGAGGGGCTGTCTCCACGACGAGGGGAAGAAAGGAGAAACACTAGAGCAGCCATAAACAACCCGTTGCCCTGACCTCGACGGGCCTTGCTGCCCTAACAAACGTCAATCCGATGTGCCCTCAGGCCTTTAATTAGCTGTCAATTAGTGCAAATTAATCAACTCCTCGCCTAATTAAGCAATGCCGGCAGGCAGCTTCCAAACACGCTATTGTGGGAGCTGTATGAGAAAACTGGAGCTAGCAAACTCACTCTGCATCAGGGGGTCATCGCACCCTTGGCAGTTCATGAGGGGAAAGAACTCTACAGTTTCTATTTTTTTCCACCTACTCAGCACAAGGTGTTTGCCATTATCAGACTGCTGTCCTCAGTATCTGCTCTGAAAATCCTTAGTCTCAGGAAAAGGAGTTTCCCAGTAGCCTTAGCAGTAACTTTAATTGAATTAAGTTTAATTCAAGACAGGATTTTAACTTTCTAAATTAAATTGTGCTTTGATTTTGCTTTCGTTAAAGGAATATTCCAGGTTCAATACAAGTTAAACTTTCAACAGCCTTTTTTTCTCAACATTGATTAGCACAAAAAAATATTTTTAGACAAAAATCAAGGTTACAGTGAGGTGCATACAATGGAAGCCAATGAGACCAATTTTTGGAAGATATAAAAGTGGAAATGTGAACCTTATTTTATAAAATCACCTACATTAATTCTTCAGGTAAAACTTGTGTGTTATTTGAGCTGTAAAGTTGTCTTGTTATTTTTGTTGCTTTAGGGTTTATGGCATTGTGTTGTTGTGGCAAAAAGGCTATAAAATTGGGTGTAACTTTAACCCAACACTAAATTTTTTTTTTTTTTTTTGTACTATTGAAACGGTGAGTATTTTAATGTGTACAGATTGGCCCCATTAATTTCCATTGTAAACATCAAGTTTTGCTGTTTTTTAAAGAAAAGGTTGCTGTTGGTAAAGCTTAAAGACACAATATGTACATTTTCACCGCTAGAGGTCGCTTATTCAAAACAAAGGCATAGCTTGATGACGCTTTGATTTCGCGGAATCATGGGAGGTGTTGTCTTCACGTCTACAGTCGGTGGAAAAGAATTGACTCGGACAGAAATCATGTTCATGGATGAGATTATTAATGTTACTGTAGTATGAAGCAGAGAAGGGCGAGTGCTGTTGGAGTTGAACGAGGCCGCTGGAGCGACTGCTAATGAGAGACAGCGAGAGAAGCAGAACTTTTATTATGCCGCAGTCACCGCTTCCGTTTCTTCCGGTCAAGCGTATGTGGGAGGACGCAGTGCTGTTTTATCATATTAGATACATTTGTGTGTTGAAAGTTGTTATAGTGCAACTCTGCGTTCGCTCGGCGGCTACTACGAGACACTTGCTGCACACTACAGTAATCTAGATCGATATTAGGCATGGTAAAACATGGTACTCACGGTAAATCAAGAAAACGAGATTTAAACAACAAGACTTACTGTGTTGAGCTATATGTAACATGATTAGTTTTCTGTCAATGAATGTATTCATCCAAACAGTTGCTTGTGTCTAATAAAACACATAATATATTAAAGCATCTTTGGTGTTTCCATGGTTTCTACAAAATAAAACTGGAAACCGAGGGTAACGCAGGTATGATGTCATTGATAAGGCGACGCATGGACACAGTCCGTGTCCTGGTTAAAATGGCTTATTTGTCTGGATTTAAACATTCTTGGAAACATTTGGGATAATGTAAGTACACAAGTCAACAAAATATATAACATTGTTCTAGTGGTTTTTGGATATTTGAATTAAAAAATCTTACATATTGTGCCTTTAATTTGTATTGGAACCCAAAATATTCCTTTAAACCTACCATTCAAAAGTTTGGGGTTGGTCTTTTTTTTATGTTTTTGAAAGAAGCCCACCAAGGCTGAATTTATTTGAAAAATACAATAATGTAAACAGTAATATTTTGAAATATTATTACAATTTAAAATAATTGTATATTTTAAAACAATTTATAGCTGTCTAATGATCCTTTAGAAAACATTCTAATATGCTGATTTCCTGCTCAGGAATAATTTCTTATTATTATCAATGTTGAAAACAGTTGTGCTGCTTAATGTTTTTGTGGAAACCGTGATACATGTTTTCCAGGATTCTTAAATGAATAGAAAGTTGAAATAGAAATCTTTTGTAATTACTGTACCTTTGATGTATTTAATGTGTTTTTGCTGAATAAAAGTATTAACTTTTCTAAAAATAAATAAAAAGCCAAACTTTTGAGCTTTAGTGTATAAAACAGAAATGATGACTTAACTGTATTGCATGTATTAATATATTTTCACTATGGTTGCCCCATGAAAGCTTAAGACTAACAAGCTCGATGTCATAGAAGCAGCATGATAACTCTTTTCAGGCACAGTATTGATTGTTTCAGTTGACTGAATTATTGTAATAATGGACATTTTAATAAGATTAATGCTGAATAATATCAAGTACAATATCAGCAAGGATTTGGATCAAGGGGTTCTTAAGTGGGTCTTTGGGTGTGCGGTTTAAAGACACTCCTCTATGCTTTAGACTATGTGTGCTTGGTGTACAAAAACAAAATGCAACATTAAAAACAATTCATCACTTCCAAAACATTGCAAATACAGAATTATGACCAGAAGAGCACAAGTGATTCTTCATTTAGATTGCCTGGCATGAGAAGATCAAGCACCATGCAGCAATCTGTGTAGGGTACGGACTAATGCAATACAATGTCCCTAATACAGCCCCATTCCAAAGCTCATTACCTTGCGGTGACCTTCCAGCAGCTTCCAAGTTCTTCGTAAAGACAAATAGCTGTCAAGCATTTCAATATAAGAGAGGTCTTTATTTGTATGCATCACATCATGCTGTAATTGTTACAAGTTTGGACAAACTCTCATTTTAGCAGCTTTGAAAAAGTACACAAGGGTTGTGTCCCATTTTGCACAGAGGTCAAGGCAACGGTGTAATTTACCATCCATCTGTTTGACTAATGCAATCATTTTTTCAGTACCTCCACCACTAGCTTTGTGTTTGTATGATGGAGATGGCAGATTTCACTTAAAATAAGTAGGCAATAGACATGAGCCCACAAGAGACCGAATATTCAGAGAAAGAGGGACAACATTTTTTTTTTTTTTTTTTTTTTTGCAACAGCTGTTTGCCTTTTAATCTGCCACCATCAGATCTTCCAGTCTTTGATAGGCCACCCAATCTACACGAATGACTGAACTAAATCTTTCCTTAATCTACAGCCTTATTAGTTTGTCCTCTTATGCATGTAAATCAGGATGCAGTCATTTTCATATGTAGATGGATTATTAAAAGCCGTGGAGGGAGAGTGGGTTTTTTTTCTTTTTTTTTTCTCCCAGCTCACAATAAACAACAAAGCCCGGCACAGATTACAGCAGAAGCTGTGGCTAAGAGAGGGCAGGAAGCAGTTTGTAATTGACAGGCTGCTTTGACAGAGCGCGAGTCTTGTGAATAGATGGGTTTATCTAGAGCGGGTGATGTGTCATTAGCATATCTTGATAACATTGATTTCTTCATTACCCTTAATGAAATTTCCACTTAATGGCTTCTAATTAGTTTCAACTGGTGCTCATGTAATTGCAGCTGTAATATTTTGCTCAGCGGAGAGGAGTTTAATGCTTTGATACGACACGGAAACTCTTGCGTGAAGTTTCATTCTCTTGCACTTACTTAACGTTACGTGTTTGTTTCTCAATGTGTCTAAATTTGCAGACCGCTCATTTGCGGTATTCCTATATGTGATTAAACTTTACTTTTGTGTGGCTGCCAGTTTTGATGATCATCTCATGTAATTGCCATGGAGCCAGGCCAACAAAGAATTAGCATGGATGGCTAATTGAATAATGTCCCATAAGGCCACAAAATCACATGGCTTTTCTGTATTTTTAAGCTGATAAACAGTTCAAACAGGATTACAGTGCACCTTTATTAGTAAAATTCAGGGCATGGTTATTATCAGGCCACTTCGTCATGATAAAACATCTCAAGTGTTCAGTGTAGCTATTAATAATTAGCCAGAAAAACAACAGATCAGGCGCTGTCTCTCGGGAGCGCGTGCTCGGATGCTTTCCCTATGTGTCTCTGACGCCACGCGTCTGACGTTCTGCTGGTGTCGTATGAATCATGACGTTTATTTATGCATCAGCACATGGCACTTTGATAAGATTGGTGTTATCTCTGTCTCCATCAACGGCTCGCTGCTCATTTCCATAAATTATCTCCCAGTAATTATCTGTCCAGATGTCCAAATTGTGCCACAAATTATCTGCAAAACGAATCAAAATCCCACTGTAATTTAGTAATAGCTGATTAGACCTCGGTGTATTAAAGAAACTTGGATGTAATTAGAATAAGCTATATTTTGCAGTCTGTTCAGATGGGTACAACTATGTTTTATATGCAACAGTTCTGAAAGTATATAGAATAATGGAAGATGTCCAAATTTACCTGGATTTTTCACAAAAAAAAAAAAAACCTCTTTGAATTTATTTTTATAAAAGCATATATTTTTGTGGACATAATATTGGACACCCACTTTCCTGCTGGTCTTCAGCTTACAATTGACTAAATATAAATTTCATATTCTATAGTTCAGCTATGTCATGCCATGCATTATATTAATCTGATATCTCTGAATTTCTTATCATGAAAATTTTACAGTTACTGATGTGATTATGACCTTTATTTCTGTAAGTGCATGAGGTGCACACTTGTTTGTATTTGGTATTCAAAGATGAAGATGAAGAAATAATAAATTGCACCTTTTCTATTATGAACATGTTTTAAATCTCAAAGTCAGTTTACATTTATTTATTTTTGATAAACGCCTCATTAAAAAGCTGAATTACTTGAAAAATTAGTTGTTTACCGTGATCTTTTACTAGCTACTATTTCTTAAAAATGCAATTTCGTCTCAAAATTCAATGTCATTTCCCAAACATGCAGGAAGCCATGTTGTCATGTGATAAGAATATAATATTCTAAGAACTTCATGTTTAAAGATGTTTTGCTAATTTGCATGACCCGTTTATGTTATCTATTGTTTGGATCCTTGAACCTATGATCGAAACCTTTTATTTTAAACCTAAAAGGGATTTGGAATATTTAGCGATTTACAGGAATTATAAATCCTCGTACGTTTGCCTAAAATCTGTGTCGAACCCTTCAATATACGCAACAGGAGTTCTTTAAACTAAACTAAGCAATCTATCTCAACTGGACACATTCGATCTTATATTAAATTATGTATAGTTTTATGAGATGTAATATTCAATAAAATAACTATTTTGTCAAATTTGCTTGTTTTTGTAAAAGTGAATAATTTCATTCATTATACTATTTAATTTGGTTTGATGCTGCCTTAACAACAATTATTGTAATGCTTCTGATCGGTCTGTCATTGCTGACGACATTAGTCTTACATGTGTGCTAGCCTATAGGCTGTGCGTTTCCGTTGTCCATGTGTCCTTTTTATTTCAGACATTTGTGTATTCCCTTTATTTTATCATCTAGATACACGTAGAACAGATTCCTAAATCCATTAATAATAGACATAACACGTCTAAAATGTTGAAGCAAACAGAAAATTTGATTCTCGAAGATTAGCCTTTATTACTATTATTATTGTTGTTGTTATTATTATTTTATAAGTGAAATTACTACTGAATTTATTTAAAAATATAATTTCGAAGTGATCTCATTTTATTTTCTAATTTTGGTTAAATACCTGATTAACACATAATTGCAAGAAAAATGTGATGTGAATGAAATGATATCATGCATGACAAACAGGGAGAGCAGCATCCTGTATCCTCTGGAATTCTAAATCCCTTACTCGCCGCTGATTGGCTGTTGAGTTTTGACCCTTGTTGGGATGGACCTGTTGGATAAAAGGAGAATTTCTAGAGGGATCATGCGTATTGCACCGTGGATGCCTGTGCACAAGGGACCGACTCGTATGTGAAGAAGGGAATAGTCTCAGAGGCACCATGACAGGAAAGGATGGGGCTGTTTTGTCGGAAAGTTTAAACAAATCAAAATCAGTGTGTGCCGCAGAGAACGGGGGAAATAACAATCCACATCTGTCAAAGAGCAGCACCACACATCCGCCTAAATGCACGGGCTTCGGCATCCAGGAGATTCTGGGACTAAATAAAGAGCCGTCCTCGGCTCCGCGGAGCACACTGGACTCGTTCCCTGCCGGGGCGCACCTTCTAGCCAGCAGGTCGATGCTCGGTCCAGCTGGTGTTGGGGTTGGGGTTGGGGTCGGGGTCGGGATGGGCTTAATTGGCCCTGGAGGTATTCCATCGTTCTACAGCCAGCCCGCGTTTCTTGAGGTGCTGTCAGACGCGCAGAACGTCCATCTACAGCCGCTCAACAGGACAGTGGGCCCGCTGGAAAATAACCAATCTGCCAGCTCAGGTAAAGGCCTGCGAAGTTCACGTTTAACGCCCACTCGGGGTTTGTCCTTTGTAAGATAAAGGTCTAATTTCTTGTTGTTTTAGTGCCCTGTCATTTTGTTAACCGAAGGGGGAAAGGCCTTAATAATAGGCTAATATCAATACAGTTCTTGTTGTTGCTATTATTAGGCCACAAATTTTATCAAGATAGAAATGTGCAATAAAAAGCCTTGCAACCTGTTGCCTGTTTTATTTAAATTATTTATAACAATAGGCTACATTATAGCAGTTTTTAAAATTATACGTGGCTATAAAATATTTTACATTTTGAAAATGTCTCAGCCATTTTGAATAACATTTCCAACGATGTTACAGATTCAGAGGATGTCTCTTCAAGTGAAAGGAAAATATCAAAGTCTTCACTGAGTCAGAGCAAGAAGAGAAAAAAGAGACGACACAGGTAGGCTGAACGCTACTAAAAATGAATGTAAAATGACAGTTATCTTTAGCATTATTTCCGGATTGAAATTAAATTTCCGGAACAGAGGAATGGATAAAATTATTCCTCGGTTTGGCAATCACGGCTAGTTTCATACCAACTGGAAAATAACATTTGAGAAACTGAGTATGATGCCCAGATCTCTGTGCCTTTTTTGAGCTAATTATGTTTAACGAGTTAATTAAAGCTTCGTAGGTTTTAAAAGGCAGTGAAAATAATAATAATAATAGCCTAATAATAATAATAATAATACATTGTCGTTGTGATTTGTATTTTTATATTGAAATTTTGTACGAGGCATTTAGCTTTTTTTTTTTTAGGAAAGATTTTGTTCAATTACAGCTAGAAACACCTCCATTAATATTTATAATTATTTTAATAGGCCTATTTTAAATGTTCAAACAAAATAAATAAATTAATAGGCTACACACAATTTTCTTGTTCAATAAACTATTTTAAAACCTAAAAGAAAACTGTACACCTGGACAATGGATCACTCGATTTGAGTAGTTATTGAAATACAATTTATGCGTGATGTTTCTAATATTGATTTCCTATGACAATTGAATGTTGTTCTTTTGTAGAACAATATTTACATCTTACCAGCTGGAAGAACTGGAAAAGGCTTTTAACGAGGCTCATTATCCGGATGTGTACGCCAGAGAAATGCTGGCCATGAAAACCGAGCTGCCCGAGGACAGAATACAGGTAAGGAACGAACACTGTTAACTACACTCGGCGTTTGAATTAAACGAGAATATAAGAAAACGACAACCATCGAACGCTCTTTTATTTATTAAATAAAAAGCCTAGTTTCTAATCATTTTTTCTGTATGCGGGCGTAACCTATGTGCTCATTTTTCTGTGACAAGTTATTTGACCTATATGTAGGCTATTTGTTATTAGCATACTGTTGTCCAGAATAAAGATTTATTTCTTATTTTCTTTTACATTATGTAAAAATATTTTGATGTCCTGTAAAATTAAAATCACGCCAGTTTCTTTCTTTCTTTCTTTCGCAAAATGCTTCAATGCATTTCCTATTTTTACATCAATATGACTAATTAGGTAGGCTAGTTATCAACATATTGTTTTAAATTATTTCCAATGAAAATTTTACACTTGAAGAAATTGAGCAAACACAAAAAGGACTGATGTAATAAAATAAATTCATCTTGGGTTGGTTTTGGTAAATAGGTCTCTACTCTTAGCCCATATAGTTTATCTTATTTTACACGCTATAAAAATTAAGATACTTAAGGTTTCTCAGATGGCTCGGAGATGCCCTTTTTGAAGATGCTTCAGATATGCTGCTTTGTGGGCCTACTCGAGGAACTTTGAAGTGCCTCAAAACCTTTCCTCGCATGACCCATTGTTGATGCATCAGTGTTTCGAGTTCGTGTAGGAACGTGTTGGTTCCTCAGAGAACTGACCTTTCAAATGCCGTCTTTAGGTTCTCAGGAGGTTCTGCCAGTGTGGTGATCTGGAAATTGTGCCTGAAGTATCTTTTCTGTATGGAGTGACCCTATGTATGCTGTATGTTGCGTGAATTTAGTTAATCGGATAGTGGTTTGTGTAAGATTTAGTTGGAAAAAAAAATTATTCACGTCAGCAGCAGAAGGTAATTTCGGTGGTGCGAATTATGGGGGTTAGAGCTCTCTAATTAGCCCTGCTGCACTCTTAAAAGTAAATGTTCCAAAAGGACCCCAGCAATGCCACGGAAGAACCATTTTTGGTTCCACAAAAAGCTATTCAGTGAACAGAATTTTTTTTGTCATTTTTAAAAATCTGAATTTTTTTTTTTTTTCGACTGTAAGGAATGAAAAGGTTCCATGGATGTTGAAGGTTCTTAATGGAACCTTTATTTTTAAGAGTGTTAGGGGATTTTTCGAAAGTTATTATTTCTTTTCATACCTATACGCATATATTTCAAACGGGTTTTCAAACGTTTCTGTAATTATTAAAGTTAGATTATTCTACAAGTTTGTCAGAGTGAGTAGCCTATTTTCGCCTGTAGCGAGGTAACCATAGCAAATAATAATAATAGCCTAATAATAGCTAACAATAATAATAATAATGCTTGCGCTTTACTTTGCGATTAGTATCGATAATGACAAATACCTTTATGTATCACTTTATTATAAATTGACAAATTCTAAATAACAGTCTTTTTAGATAGCCTAGAAATTTTTAGATAGAGTTTCTAAATGGCGCCACAAAAATTACATTTAATAGCCTATTTAGTAAGCTATAATAAATTGGAAGACATTTAATACTGTAAAAACATCGAAATCCCTTTAAAATAGTCGACCACCCTGAAAGTCATTGTACAATTCGCACACTGACTATATCGATCAAGTCCAGCATCCCACTCGGACAGATAATATCTCATCGGCCTCATCAGGGAGGAAGAGAGAGAGAGAGAGAGAGAGAGAGCGAGAGAGAGAGCGAGAATGTATCAGTGTGTGCGTGTGTATCAGTGTTTGTGTGTGTGTGTGTGTGAGAGAGAGAGAGAGAGAGAGAGAGAGAGAGAAAGGCGCTAACGACCTAATCAAGCAATCAAGGCGGAAGAAGATTACTGTGTGACCTGAACCATCCATCTGCTGGCACGCCTTTTAATTTCCTTCTCATTACCGTGCCTCTCAGTGAATAAATAATAAGGAAATAAATAAATAATTCTATTTCAATCCAAAGTAAAATTAACATCTAATTTTCTCATCGAGTGTAATTAGTTAAATGAGAAAAGCCCGTCGTGTTCCGATGGAAGGGATGTGGCGAGATGTGGGGAGTTCAAATGAAATAACTACATTGAATTTATTAGCACGGGTCAATGGCGCTGCTCTCTCGGGTCCTGCTCGTTTAATTTCCCGTGATATTTGCCCGCCTGTCCACCATCGATTGGGCTCGAAATTAACTTATTTTTCAATCAGCTTCTGCGTGCCCTTGGGGTCGTCTCTCATCGCTGTCTCCACCCGCTTTCTTTTGAGTGCCCGATAACCAATTTCTCCTCAAAAAGTATCTTGCATGAAATGAGGGCTATCATCATCGGCATTACCAGAAAAGATTGGAAAATGGTTTTGATAATTTCTTATCCAATGTCTGGCCTCTCTGGACCCGACAGCCCCTCCTCCTCCTCGCCCTCCCTCCGTCAGCTCTGCTAGCAGCTAGAATTAGTGAAGGGCAATTGCTGGTTAACTGCTGTGATAGCTGATCAACCTGCGCTCGCGTCGCGTCATGACAGAACTGAACTGCAGGCGTTTTGCGCGTCGTGTCGTTTATCTGAAATGGACACTAGCCTATATGCTGCCTGCCTGCCTGCCTAAAAGGTTTGCTCAATCATGTAACAGGCCCACATATGACTACAATATGATAGTTGTAGTTGATAATGATAGCCATAGTTAAACATAGCCTAAAAATTGTTTTCAATTGGCACACTTTGGAAATTACGTAGGCTATTTGTTATTCTAGATTTGTGTTGAAAATTTCAACTGCATGCTGTTTGTTCGATTATCCTTTCTAGACTAATTAAGAGGGTTACTTTACCCAAAAATGTTACCCAAAAATTATGGCATCATTTAGGCTACTCACCTTCATGTTTTTCCAAACCTGTATGATTATCTTGCTGAAACACGCACACAGAAAAATATTTTAGACAGATTGACAGCCTCCCTCACCTTTTACTTTTCATCTTTTCCATATGAATGTCTGTCATTCCGCCTAAAATATTCCTATATAGACTATACTTTTTTGGCTATCTTTATTAATATACTATATACATTTAATTATGGACAGGTGTGGTTCCAAAATCGGAGGGCCAAGTGGAGAAAGCGGGAGAAATGTTGGGGTCGCAGCAGCGTGATGGCGGAGTACGGGCTCTACGGTGCAATGGTGCGTCATTCCATCCCGCTGCCTGAGTCCATACTGAAGTCTGCTAAAGATGGCATCATGGACTCCTGTGCCCCCTGGCTTTTAGGTATTCCAGAGCACATTAAGACTAGTTATTTATTTATTACACCTTTATTTTCGTTTTTATTGACCTTTATAATTCACCATCATCATAACTAATTGCAGCATTTATGTTTTTATATAGTCTATTTTATAAATCTTTAGTCCTCTCTAATTCAGAGCCTTACTTATACTTTAAATATTGTATTTCATTTGTCATCAGCACTGCTGAATTTAAACTTTATATGCATGAACAAATTTCTGAGAGCAGATTTACATCATATCTATATCTGCAAAATTGCCTAACCAATACAAGCATTTTGAATTTAAACCTGCTGTAAATTAAGTAATTTGGTTACATTTACAAAAATGTTCTCAGTCCATAATTTAAATGTCATATTTTTAGCACATAGATTACCAAAGCATGTTTTAAATTGTATTTAACCACTTTACAGCAATCATTTACTGTACTGCAAAAATATAAGAGCAAAAAAAGTTCAACAGCCATATAATTAAATTGCTATACTTTATCATCATCATCATCATCATCACCATCACCATCACCATCATCAAACTTTATTATAGACTCAGGGTCCAAATTCAAAAACAGATAATACATAAAATACAACAGCAAACACACACACACAGGTTTGTTTTGCTATCAAAGTGAGGACATTCCATAGACGTAATGGTTTTTATACTGTACAAACTGTACATTCTTTCCCCCTACACTACCCCTAAACCTACCCATCACAGAAAACATTCTGCACTTTTACATTTTTAATAGAACATTGTTTAGTATGTTTAAATATGAGGACTTTTTTGAAGCCTTAAGATGACAAATATTATACATTCGGTTTTGTTACACGACTTGAAAAATGTTAACTCCTGCAACCACAGACATTTCACTTGCACTATACCATCTAAATCTCTTTAATAGAATTCTCATTACATCATTGTAAGCTACTCCGAAGTCTCGCTTGAAGTGTACGCTTGCTATTCTAAAATTGAAAATAAAATACTAAGGATTTACTTAAATTACTCAATTATAATAACAAACAACAAAAATAATATTACTGTATTTTTTATTTAGTCATCTTTTTTTCTTATCCATTTATTTTTGATGCGATTCGTGACTCTCATGGCTCAGATTAGTCATATGCTGTCACTAAATCTAAAATCTCTCTTGCTATTTCCAGTTCAAGATGGTTTTCCTACCACCAGCTGCTTTTCTAAACACGAATACCCACCATTCTTTGCAGGGATGCACAAGAAGTCCTTGGAGACTGCTGCAGTCCAATCACACGAGAAGTCAGATGTCACTCAGATGAAACCCACCAATCCCAAGCCAGATGAGGCCGAGGCTGAAGAAAGGAGGACAGAGTCACCTATGTCTAAAGAGGAACTGAGGGAGAACAGTATTGCTGTTCTCAGGGCAAAAGCACAGGAGCACAGTGCCAAAGTGCTGGGAACAGTTTCCTCTGAGAGACTAGAGCACAAAATGGAGACGTCGTTGACAGAGGAGAAGTCCAGCGAACAGATAGATGCGAAAGAAGAGGAAAAGAGTTCTTAGATTGTGCATCTCTTCATAATGCCATAAAATAGGCTTTGTGTAAAAAAATCGGGGCTATTTTCTCTTCCTCATATTCCTGCACTGTTTCCATGATAACACTGGACTTTTGATTCTCAATGTTCCTCTGCATTTTATTTCATTTAGCAAGATCAAAACCACTTAAAATGTTCCAGTATTTTGATCGTAGCATCAGTCCATCATGCCAGTTTTTTTTTTTTTTTTTTATAAATATAGGCCTACAAAAGTTCCAGACATAAAACTCTTATGAATACTGTGTACTAAATACTGATTGGTATGTTGCCAATTGAATAGCTCCATTAAATAAGATTAAATGTTTGGATATTTAATTCCAGGATAAATTAATATTGTCATTATCAGAAAATAATTGGTCAAGACCTGTGCTTTGAAATAACAGTATTCAGTGCTTTTCTTTTTCATTTTGTACAGAACCCCATCAAACTCTCGGTGGTTAAAAGTTGTAATAGAGTGTATTGCTGTATATATTGTAAATTAAGATAGCCTGCTACAGTATTGTTTGAACTATACATCAATGTACTGTAGTCTTACGTGCTTTTTTCGTAACATGTAAAATGCAAAACAAATTATTAAAAAAGGATGAACAATGCTAACCTGTTTTACATTAACTGTGTTTTAAATCATAATTAAAAGAGAACAAATTTTAACAAACTGAATTTTTTACATACAGCATCAGTTTAAGTTAAAGGTTATGTCATACATGATGTAATGAAGTACTTAAAATCCAAATCTGCACTAAAATCATTTTCTTTGTTGTTTCGCTCTATCTGCCTGGAGTAACAATCATTTAAATGTAGCCTAACCAGTTCTGTGTCACTGAGTGTAATCCGACACAGTTGAGAGGCCTCAATCTGGGCAGATTAAACAGCAGGACTGATGCATAACAGACATATGGGAGAGAGCATAAAAGCAGTCCTAGATAAAGTGCTCTCACTGAGGCTAGTTCTCTAGAATCTATCTATCTATCTATCTATCTATCTATCTATCTATCTATCTATCTATCTATCTATCTATCTATCTATCTATCTATCTATCTATCTATCTATCTATCTATCTATCTATCTATCTATGTCTGTCTGTCTATAGCTACACTCTAAAAAAAAATGCTGGGTTAAAAACAACCTAAGTTGGGTTAAAAATGGACAAACCCAGCAATTGGGTTGTTTTGACCCATTTAACCCAACCTGCTGGCTAGTTTTATTTAATTCAACTATTGTTTAAAAAATACTACATGTAATTAAAATTAGAACCCAAAATAGGTTGGAAATTAACATTTATTAATATGTTTAATAAATAATAATTAAATAATAAACATTTAACTTTATCTTCCTATCTCTCTATATCTATCTATCTATCTATCTATCTATCTATCTATCGATTGGGTTGTTTTATCCCAGTATATTAGTTAAATGTTTGGCCAACGTGCTAGGTAGTTTTATTTAACCCAACTATTGTTTAAAAATTGCTATATGGCTCTGCTTAAAATGAACCAAAAATAGGTTGGAAATTAAAAATCAGACACATAATTGCTAGAGGCAACAATAATAATCAAAAGACATTTATTATTAAGCAATTTATTAATGCGTATTGTTTAATAATTAATCATTAAACTTATTAATAAATGTTCATGTATTAAACATACTAATAAATGTTCATTTACAGCATATTTTGGGTTCATTTTAAAACAGCATTTTTAGTCATTCATCAATACAAGAGGCTAGTTCTCCTGAATTACTGCACTGATATCTTGAATGAATAAGACCCAGGATTACAGTCATTTTAGTCAATATTAGCTGTTCTTGGATGCTTTATAATTTAAAAATCCTCACATAACAGGATAGAGAAAAGCATGGTAATTATCTTACAACTGCACATAATTAAATATTAGCCATAAAAATGACCATGTTTAAACCTAATAAATGAAAATATAGGTCTTCTTCTGGCTAATCCGTAAATTGTGAAATCAATCAGGATTTGTGCTGATTAAAAGAACCATCCAAAAGGATGTTGCACATGCTCTCTATTTCATCTGGGCTGTTGATCCTTTCCATGCCCTTATTATCAAGGCCTGTCAACAGATTATTGATACGCACTGTAATTTAATTTACTTAGTGTCTGCGTAATTAATTAGTTGACATCTGGGGTGATAAGGCTAGGCTTATAGCAACAGAATACTGTATCTCTATCTGCTTTTCTGACATCTCTGTCACCCAGCTGATCCTGCAGGCATATTAGCCATTTACATTTCTCTATATTGGTCTAGACATGGTTTAATAAATAAATGTTGTTAAAAAACTAAAATGAACTCACTGCTTTTATATACATATTTTATTAACTATTTATTTAGATAGTTTGTTCTTGATCTAGAGAGACTTGGATAAGCTGTTTGTGACAATGCCAGTTTCTTTGTTTAGGACTTATGGCAGCTCTCTCAGGCTTCAGGCACTCTCACTAAGAGAATCCTGAATCACATAAAGTACTTGTGCAGGCTAATCCCACAATGTCATTAATGGTGGCCATTAGAGGGCTGACTGAGGGATGAACTGGATTTATCCATGCTGTCTTTAGAGTTATTTCTTAATCAGATTGTGATGAACACCAAGCTGCTGTGTCATTAAGTAACGTAGGCAATTAAGATGTTTGAAAATAGTCTTTTCTGGAGTAAAGAAAGGTAAGAAAGGATGACATCCATGTATAATACATTTTGTTATCAATCATACTGATTTGAATTATTAATTGATTTCTAAATCCTTTAATCGTAAAGCTGGTCCAATAACTTCACGTGCAGTCTTTACTAATAATCTAATAAATTCTAAATGTTTATATATAAAATAAAATTTGGCTGAATTAATGAATGCAGTTTTGTAGGGATAGCACTTGCCATGATCATTAAGAATAATATATCATTTGAATATTATTACTCTTCACACATGACAGTCCATCATCTCAGTATCGCACAGTTACAAGGTAAAATATCTTTGGAGTAAAAAAAAAGGTTTTGAAAGAAATTTTTTCTCTCCCACCTAAAAAAAGTGTTTTTGTGTGTATTACTTTGTATTATATACAATATGTATTATTATATTGTAAAAAATGTTTGGACTGCAAAAGTCTTTGTGAGAAAATGGCATATTTTGAAGGCATAATAACATGTTTGTTTAGTGGACTTGATGCTTATTATATTATAGGTGTTACTCTGTTTGAGGGTATTTTGGCCCATTAAAATAAAAGCAACAATGTGATACAGAATATTTCTATTAGTGATACGGCAGTGTGACAAAAGAGACCATGAAATGTGGATTGAGAAATGTAAAAGTGGAGCCTTCCTGCCCCCTGCTGGAGATTTACTGTCATATGTAGGTAATTTACTCCACAGGGGAAATACATCATTTGATTCACAAAGCCACCAACACTAACCTACTATGGTGTTTTAGTCTTAGTAATAAATGCAGGGATTTCCTTAGGGATTGTGTGGATATATAAGGTCCAAAACGGCTTTCCCTACGACATAGTCTTTATTCAGCTATGGGCATTTTTGTCCCTGTATACATTTTAAGAAATACAATTTTCACACTCTCATAGTTTATCCACTAACAATGCCCAACAGTGTATTATACATGCATCACAAGAGAATTCTGTTGTAGTTTGTTCTTCTGAAAATCAAAAACATTCCCCTTAACCAACACATCTCAAATGATGTACTATTATAAGTTAAATGTACTCTAGGCTACATTATTACGAGAAAGTCTCTCGTTATTATGATTTACTGAATAATATTTTTACTCAACTGTGGCGGAAACAGGCTTCCATATTAATGTAGGCCTGTATGTTGGGTTAAAAAATGGAGATGAAAAAATTGAGAAATGTATAAGATAGGCATACTGTTCACGATTCATACAAAAACAGTATAGTCTATAATACATGGGATATTATGAAATGTCAAAAGTGATAGGAATTAATCAGAAAAAGGGACTAAATTGTTAAATAAGGTGTGACCCAAAGTTATTTAATACTTCTCAAATTGTGTTTCTCCATCATTCCATATGTAAGGTTTTTTCATCAATTAAAAACCCTTTTTCATGAGAAGTGCCTTAAAATCTTAACAAGAATTTTTAAGTAAAGGTAGTAGGACAATATAAGCGGTAACCAGGTAAAAGAGGTCTTATTAAATGAACGGCGCGCTTAAAGCGGAAATGACGTAATTTGTTATTACCCATCCTCCGTGCTATCGTCATCAGTGGCATGGACGGGAAAACCAATTGCCTGGCTACCGTTACCTTCGTGAGCGTCTCTGGACTATAACCGTATTCCTAATTTGAAATGTTTTGGACTGGGCTTTGAATCAGTCTTGCACATATTACTCACATTTTGAGTATTAATCGCCCGCAAGCAAACAGCTTCTTTTCGCGCTCTTGTGAGGATCCCTACGTCAGTTAGCAAGTTTTGCTCCTGTAAACAAAATGGCGGACAATGAAGACGATAATAATTCAGCGTCCAAATCTGCTGCAGCGAAAATGGAAAATCTCGACGCGAGCGGACCTCTGCCGCAGCCAGAGACGACACAGGCTGAGGGAGAAAATAATCAGGACGACGCAAGCAAAACGCCGTCCACCGCAGAAGGGGGCGTTGATCAAGGCCTCGCCGAGTTAATGCACAGCGAGTCGGCGGTGGATGTCAGAGTTGTGGATGGTACTCAGGAGGTGATCGGGCAAATCGTGGGCGGTGAGGTGATAACCGATCCAAATATCATAACGTCCTATGTTCAGGCCACCGCAGAGGCCGGTGTGACGGCAGAATGCACCACGGTAAGCGGCGAAGTCTTAAACGCTCTTGCACCGACGACCACCATCATTTACGTGCAGCCCGACGGCAGCTTCGTGGAGAGCTCGGGTTTATCGGCCGAGGAGCAGCAGCAACTAATCGAGCAATTAGCCAAACAGCAATTAGTCCATGTGGCAGGGACTGAGACAGTTGTGAAACCCTCCACGTCCCCTATCGTGGACGTGCAGCAGGTTATAGTGAGTAAAGCACAGGTGATCGCCCAGACAGAGCCAGCCACGACCCATACAACTACCCCGAAGATACTGCAGAGAGCTGTCACATCTCAGCCGACGTCCTATATTACACTGGAATCCAGTAACTTGCAGTTGGCGGCAGCGATCCAGCCACAGCCAGTCAGTATCGTGCAGAACGCGTCGCAGCAGCTGCAGAGCGTCGCCAAACAGGTCGCGCTGCAGCAGTCGCAGAATGGAGCCAACACGACCACTCAGAAGGTAGGATATTGTCTTTCACAAGTCAGAGAGATTGTATTACAAGAAGATTTAGTTATTTACAGTTTAGAATGGGACTGAAGAAAACCAATCTCAGAAAATCTAGAAAAAGTCATTCCTTTTTATTTCGTTCTGCACTCCCCTTTTCTGCATTTCCTTCCTTCTTTCTGTACTCCTTTCCCCGTACTATTTCTCTTCAGTACATACTTCCTTCTATACTTCCTTTTTCCCAAAAGTCTTCCTGTAATTCCTTCCTCTCTTCCTCTTGCTTTACAGATTTCCTTCCATGCTTCCTTCTGTACATTTTTTTTCACAAGCATTTACTTCTGTACTTCCTTTCAAACATTCATTCAAAATTTCCTTCCTTATTTTCTTCTGTACATACTTTTTCCTTCCACAAGTATTACCTCCTTGTACTTCCTCACTTTCTTTCGCGCTTTCTTTCTTCCACAAGTTTCTTTTTGTACTGCTTATTTTAGCACTTTTCTTTATATAGTTCTTTTTCTCTGTACATCTTTTTATTCATACATATGTATTGCATAAAAAAAATTATACAAACTATCAAGTACTTTTAAATCCTATTAGACTGTTGTTGGCATGAGATCTTATATTAATGTCTCTGTTTTTACTGTTGTATAATAATTGTAATACTATTGTATTTGGGCAGAAATAATAGTTACTAAGATGTAAAGTTTTTGCGGGACAAACCAATTCTTTCTTCGTACAATAGTGTTATGTCAAATGAATCCTTCTACCTTCTGTTTAGTAGTCTGCATAAATTCAGTCAGGTATTCTAATATACATGAATGAATTAGTCCACAGACTGTGTAAGCAAATTATTTAGTCATTTATCTCCAGTGGTAATGTTGTTGTTAATGTTTTTTCACACCTTAAATTATTCAGGCAGCCGAGCCCATCCAAATTCAAGTGCAGGCACCTCTCAAGCAGGACAGTAAACAACGGCAGACAACTCCAATAACAATTTTACAGTCGCAGAATCTGTCAGCCGGTCAGCCGCTGGTGAAGGTTTCAACCGTGGGAACATTAAGCAGCCCACAGATCATCCACATCACCCCTGTGCCAGGACAGCAGCAATATTTCTTACAAAACCCAAGCGATCCTCCTATTCAGCTTCTCCTTCAGAAACCGTCTCCAGTGGTTAGCACCATTTCTGTCCCAATTAGCAAGGTACACGTCCCTGCACCTGCCACAGTCAAGAGTCCACCAGCCAAGCCAGTTGTTCCTACCCCAAAGGTCCTTGTGCCGTCTCCGAAAGTTTTATCTCCTCCAGCCAAGATAACATTGCCTACCAAAGTTATTACTGCGGAAACAAAAACATCAACTCTAACTGTTGAAAAGGACACACAGAAAGTTAAGAATCGCCAGAAGAAGCCTCAAAAAATCCAGACACGCTCTGGTCGGGTGTCTAGACCACCTAAGCACAAGGTGAAGGACTACAAGTTTATTAAGAATGAGGACTTGGCAGAAAGCCACCAATCAGATTCAGATGACTACTCTGAGATAAGTGTGGAGGATGAGGATGGAGAAGAACACAGGAAGAAGAGCTCAGATGTAACCCTCAATTTACGTGACAAATCCTTTAAATGTGATACCTGTGATAAAGCGTACATCGGCGTCGCCGGTTTGAACAGACACTATAAGCTAAATCCCACACATGACAAGAACCCGACGCCACCTCAAGCAGAAGACCTCTCCAAAACTAGAGACGAACAGCCTTCAGGAACTGAAGTCATTGATACTAGTCATGTAAAAACACTCAGTACTCAAAAAGTAAGATGATTTGTTTTGCTTGCTTGATAATGGGTGTATTTATCTGATTCATCAAATAATCACATGTTGTTAACAATATTTTAGGTTCAAGAAATTGGCAAGGTAGAAATCAGGAGACCTGGGCGGCCTAGGGGACCAGGACGGCCTGGCCGTCCTAGGAGGCCTGGGCGGCCACCTAAGAGAGGGCGACCAGGACGGCCACCTAAGTACCCAGGAGGAATGAGCTTGGAGCAGCAAGCACAAAGACAGAGAAATCGGCTAAAAGAAGTACGATTGCTATACATCTGTGTGCTTACACTATTCAAATCATTTATGCCAGCATTCTAGGTGAAGTGTTTTTAAAAAAAAATGCTTTATTGTAATGACTTCTCACCATCATTTCTGTGGTTTGTACCCTCACATATTTGATGCGTTCCACCTATGAGGAAATTATATCATGTTACATACTGAGTAAAATGCTTAAGGTGAGAGCTGGGTGATATAAGCATAATGTTATAATGCTTGATTCAGTGGGGTTCAAAAGTCTACTTGTGAAAATACTTCTTTTTTGCATTTTTCTAATTTTATTTATTTATTTTTTTTTTTTTTTACAAATTATGTTATCAGGAAAATTTGAGAGGATAGTTTGAAAAATAATTGACTTAAATTCCAGAATGTCTTTTCGTTCAGATCAAGTACGATAACTATATTAGCGTCCACCAGCCGTGGGGCAGAGCCTCACCAAAATATTAATCCAAAACAAGGACCTCTATATAAACTGAATAAATAATAAATTGTAAATGTGTTCAGCATTCTGTAACAAATATTTTCAGAATTTCTAAACTATTTTAAGTCATTAAGTGAAATTGAATGCGTGGCTTTGGCAGGCATATATTATGATACTAAGCAGGGTAAGCGGGTGCCTGAGCCCTGCCCAGCTCTGCATGGCCCCACAGTTTTAAATGTAAATCTGTGATGAAAAATGGAACTGCATCTCTAACTGACCGTTCGCAAAGACCCGCCCCCTTTAGTTACTGTTGCTATGTCCGACAAGCCATGCCGCTCTCACACCCCACATCATGTTCTCAGGCAGTGAAAAGGGTAGGCTACATCGCAGAGCAAAGAGGACATTGACAAGGCAGTCGACAGACAAGTCAAAGAAGGTTACTTTCGATATGAAACAAACTCTCAAAATTTAAATAGGCCTATTGTAATTTTTAAAGAAATTTAAACAATAAATACCGTTTTGTGGTTCTTTGTGACATGAAAGATCACTGTAGCGCCTCAGTTCAAGCGGCTTGTGAACTGAACATTTCTTCCAACTAGTTAATTTATAGCATCAAATAAACATGACAGAACATCAGAAAGAATGTTATTTCAACCGTGGAAAGACATCAATACACAGCATTTTTCAAGTCCACCAACGTAATCTACTAACTCCCTTGACTTCTTTGTCGGACATAATGGTGGATTTGGCATTATGATTGGTTAGATCGCCTGTCAATCAAACTCCCTGCGAAGGGTCAGTTGAGAGCCATTGGGGTAGATTTGAAACTGCGCCGCTTATTTTCATGTTACCTTATGTAAATCTCGCTCCAGACCAAGACATTGGTCAAGCTTTAGCTATGTGTATCTGCATCAGGTCAGTAATTAGTTGGCATGTCTGTTCTTCCTATCAATTTAATGAAAGATTAAACATGCTCATGTGAAAAGCCTTTATAGTTCTGTTGTGTTTGTTTTATGTTTGTTCTGAGAATAGAAATCACTTTCTTTTCCTCACTGGAATTTTCTCAACTTGTAACATTCTAAAACAACATTCGGAGACAATAAGTACTACATTAAGGCAATACTAAGATAGCAGTCTATGCGTGCCTGTCAATTAGCATTAGAGTGCCACCCTCAGTATTACGCAAGGACACTAGAACTCTGACAAAAGTTTGTCTGCTTGTGTTCAGTGATTAGAATATAAAGCTTACCAAATGTTTATCGTAAACTAGCGCTAAGACCCAGAATCTGCCCTGCCTAAATTTACAGTCAGGAGCTGTTACTGGTGGCCACACCAATTCACGATAACTTTTATTTATAGTCAATGCAGTTATGTCGTCTGCCACTTTAAAAACTTGAGCTTGAGCTCTTTAAAGAAGGATGGATTCTGATTGGCTGTCAATGTTTTTAGTGTTCGAAGTGATTCTGTGTTGTTATCGTTATAGTTGTGGTGTGGACTTCCTTATTCTCATAGAATTAGAATGACTATTAAAACTTTATAGTTATCGTCCTTAGTGTGAACATGCCTTTAAATTCTTTTAGTAGTCTTATTTTTTACAAATCGATTCACATGGTCTGTCAAAATTGATACTTTTACGCCATATTGAATATTGAGATAGGATTGACACTTTTGACTGTTTGTTGACTAATTTTTAATTCATCCCCGACTGAAGTTAATTTCTTACCATGTTTAAGCAATTAAAGTGAAACTATCTTCACAGAGATATTGTAATGCGGTGGTAAATATTCTCTTGGCTGCAAAAACAGAATAGTTCTCACTTGAACAGTTAATTAAACCACTAATACTAACTACGGTTATACTAATACTGAGTATCTTTCATCTTTCTCTAGTTTATTAAACAGTATGACGATGAGGATCTCATGGAAATTGTTCTTCCACGTCTGGCCAGAGTCATGACTGTATGGGAGTTTGTGCTGATGAAGGTATGTTTAGATGTTCTGAAACATGGGATAGATTTTTTAATTTTGTCCTGTGTCCATTTCTCACTGTTGAATCAAAATGTAAAATACCATGTTATTACGTGTGTTGGAAGCATTTCATGCACACTAACGGCGTCCTTGACCCTATAGGTGGAAAAAGGTTACCCATCAAAGCAACAGTTCCCGAGCGTGTACCATGAATTTGAACAACTACACAGCCAAGTGAAGAAGATGGCACTCGAATATTTGCACACTTCACCAGCCTCCCGGCCAGCTATTGAAGTCAACAACATGGGAGTAAGTAATTGCTAGACATTTAATTATTGCAGCTTTGTGATCAAACTTGAGTACATACCATACAAATTTCCTGTCTTTCCAGGTTTTACAGTCTCTTGGTATAACTGATCCCAATGCACTGAAACTCCTGACTTCCTCTGAGGGACAACAAAGTCAAAAGACAAATCAGTCAGAGCCACGAGCAAATCAGGCCACCAAGAGTCTACGGACTTTTGAGGTACGTTCTGTGCACAGATAAATCCAGTGAAGACTCCTTTAAAGGATTGGTTCACTTTAAAATGAAATTTACCCCATGATTTACTCACCCTCAAGCCATCCTAGGTGTATAAAACTTTCTTCTTTCAGACAAACTCAATCGGCGTTATACTAATAATCACCCTGATGCAAGCTTTATAATGGCAGTGCATGGAAACCACCTGTTTGAAGTAAAAAAAAAAGTGCATCCATCCATCATAAATGTATTCAACTTGGCTCCCAGAGGTTAATAAAGGCCTTCTGAAGCGAAGCAAAGCAATGCATTTGTTTAAGAAAAATATCCATATTTAACATGTTATAAAGTAAAATAACTAGTAGTAGCAGTTCAAAATGCTTACGCTACGTCCTACGCCTTCCGTGTTCATCTTACGAAACAAGTGTAACTGGCATGACGTCAGTTATGCTTTTTTCATTTTTCTGTCTTAAGAAAGCACAATGAAATGTAATATCAATTAGAGTTAACATGATAAAAGTGCTAATCATCTTTTGTCTACTGTTCAAAAGTTTTGAGTTTCTAAAAGAAGCCTCTTATGCTGATCAAGGTGGCATTTATTTGATCAAAAATCAAAAAGTCGTATACTGAAATATTACAATTTAAAGGAATGTTTTATATATATAATTTTTTTTTATTCCAGTGTCACATGATCCTTCAGAAATCATTATTCTGCTGATTTGGTGTTTAAGAAACATTTATTTTTATTATCAACATTGAAAACAGTTGTGCTACTTAATATTTTCGTGGAAATCATGATACATTTTTCCATACATCTCAATGTGTCTTGCTGAATTAAAGTATTAATTTCTTTTTATATAGTTAACATGATAGTTAACATGATAGTTAACAAGGTTGCAGTTAGTAAGAGTTTATATATATATATATATATATATATATATATATAAACTCTTACTAACTGCAACCTTTTGAATGGTACTGTATCCAGCATGGACTGCAGTTTGAAGACCTCTGATTGAGTAGACACTTTTATTCATTTTTATCATGATTTGCTCCTTGTGGGTTTTAAACCTGCAACCTTTCATTTACCTAGATCCATAACATAACCTCTCCACTTTGAGCTGTTGTATGTTACTCGTCATACTTTTATATAAACAAAACACTGTTTATTGTGTATGGTAATCATATTTATCCTTCATGTCATCCTTAGAATGCCAAAATGCTGCCTCCTGCAAAAAGGTTTAAAATAGAAAACTGCAATGAAGAAACCAACGGCTATCAAGTTAATCAGAATGGCATCCAGAAGGACGAGACCGTTGATGGCTCTGTGCTTCGAAAGCCTCAGGTGGTATTGACCAGACTGGAGAACTTGACTTCTGTAGATCTAACCGCTGAAGACGCTACACAGAGCGCTGAAAACGCCAGCCCGCCGAGGACAGAAGAAGAGCCTATGGAGATGGAAGTGCATTCGGATTCTGATGCTGCAAAAACCATAGAAGATCCAGACATCTCCAAGGTTCTAAACAGCAGTGTAGCCGTCGACATCGCGGATCAGATGAAACAGCTGGAACAGGCTCTGAGCACTGACTCAGAGTTTAAGAACTCACAAGAACCCGCTCAGCAAGAGGTTCAAGACGGCCAGGCAGACACTCTCGAGGATCCCGAGGCCAGTCAGGTGGTGCAGGAAGAATCTCCGGTTGTTATCCAGACAGCAGAGGGGCTTGTCATGCAGAGCGCAGAAGAGTTAGCCGCCAAAGGCATCGTCATTGTCAACGGGCCTGATGGCACAATGATGCACATTGAGGCACCTGAAGGGGTTCCTTTAGAGACCGTTCATGCCCTGCTGGGCATTGAAACCGAAAGAAAGACTTAATGGAGTCACATCTTCACGTCCTGTTTTTGTCCATTATTCACACCATACATACGTTCTGTGTAATGGTGTTTTTTCAATGAACTTTTATTGCATTCTTTGTAAATTTGTATAAAAACAGTATTATTATATATTAGTGTTTTCTCAGTTTATACAACAAAAGTCATTGTTCATTTTGAATTTTAGACAATGTTCACTTATGTTGGCATATCTTAACTATTGGTTTTGGAGGCCATGATTATGTAGCTGCGTGTTACGTGTCTCAAGGGGAAAGTGACGACATGGTGGCAAATGCTTCACATATGACAACACACTAAATATTGGAGGGAATCCAGTGCTTTTCATTTTGGAAACTGATTCTTTCACAACATGCACAAATGGGAGGAAAGAAAATACTATCTGCCAAAACTAAGTTATGGACTCTAGCAAGGTTCAGTAAAGCTGTGGTAAGATTTTTGTGATGTGTCCTCTTAGTTGGCCATTCAGTGAAATCTGTACATAACTGTTTCTTTATGTTAGAAACCCAGGCTGTAGTTCTAATACAGTTTAAATTGGTACTCTGACATTTGATCTATTCAAACATTTCTGTTTGTTTGAAAATTAACCCTTAAGGCTGAAAGTGGTTGTTCCCCAGAGGTCTGGCCCAAAAACATGGTATTTTGAGATGTCTTATACATAGGGGATGTTTTCATAACAGGTCACTGTAAGCAGTGAGAAAATGCTCCACAAACTGAGACTTGAGATGCTTATAATCTTCTGCAGTCTGCAGCCTCAGATGTTCCGTTGTTTCTGTTATTTAGTAGTTTGTCTAGTGCAAAAGTCATTTGAAAAGTTGTTGCACTATTTTATTACTTTTTATATAATACCTGGTTTACTGTGTTTTTGAAACATCTCAGCATTTTTAATACAAAGGGACATGTTCAAATATGACATTAAAATTTTTGTGAGTGAGTTTATGGAGTACTTAGTTTGTATGGTAAAGACTGCTTATAAGTTATAACAAGGAACTATTACAGTATAAAAAGAGCATTTTATTTTTTCTGAGAGAATTTTGAAGGTTAAACAGATTAAAGCTATACACATGTGGTGATATGTTTTTAATTTGTCCTCATGCATGGATTCCAGACTGAATTACAAAGGTCTGTGACCCGTTTCTAATAGCAAACTCTCTAGCAGCAGTTTTCCACTGTCCTCAATGTAGGGTTGATATAGCCAAGATGACAGGTACACCATTGAAAGATCAGCATTAGAAGTGTGGGCCAATTCCTGTAGTATGGTCTTCTTCAGAGCCAACTCCTGCTTGTATGACTCGTAAAGCTTAGAAGACACTTCAGCTGCCATGAAGAGGACAAAGAAAAGGTCAGTGACATAGGACATTTAAAAACCACTGTGAGATTACATTAATCTTGTGTGTATTTCAGCTACCAATCTTTGCGAATAATATATGAATAGACATATGGTTGTCTTAAGGGGTTACATTTGCAGGGTAAACAGATGAACAGACCACATTCTGATCAGCATTTGATATTAATTTTAGAACCAAACGAATTATACTAAGTAAACTCTGGACATGCAGATCAAATTAACAATAATAGAAAATGGGATGACTTGGCATGATTATGATGAGCCTTTCTCCTACCAAACTTTTGAGTGGGCCAAGTGTGAAACAGTGGTTCTGTTCTTCCCTTCTCTCCATACTGGAATGCTTCTAGTTCGCAGATCCCACGCTCAGCAAGGACTATCTTCTCCATCTTTGACAGTATGTTTGCCTTTGGTGAAACAATTTAGACTACATAAAAAAGTCAATAATAAAATACTGGTGAAGCTCGTTCTCCAAAAAATTGTACCATTTTATCCACAACATCTTGTAACTTCACACAATCTTCCTCAAGCTCTTGGTTGCTCTGTGTAAGATTCTCTGAAAAGTCGCTAGCTGCCAAACTGACTCCTTCCATCACGATATCAGACTCCGTATTTGATCTGGGAACAGAGATGACAGAGAAAACAGGTGTCAAAGAGCAGATTTATATAAATATTTAATTATATTTGAATGTATAATTTCTTGATATTTATAGTATTTATCTTTTAATTGACACATTAAACTTACTTTTTGTTCAGTCCCAGATTAACAATTTTAGTCGCAATCGTGGATCCTTCGTCATTTAATCGTTCCCATTTCTGGATGAGATTATGCCAATCTGCGGCGTTATCCTTTATTTTCCTGGCACTTCCGGTCAAATTGCCTTTTTTTCCTGGGGTCGTGGACTCCGACATTATGCATTTATTATTATTAATATGTACAATACAACAACAGCAGCTGGATTAGTTTACGCTTTCACTCATAACGTAATTTATTACCTGAGGGCAAATTATCTATTTGCAAATTTGTCTCCTCTGTATAGTTGTCATTTTATTCCCGTATATCAATCAAAGTATTTTAATTCATAACAATAAAAAACATCGCAGAAACTCACGTGTTTCTTCTACTCTTCTGTACTTCTACAGTTTCATGCTATGACAATTGTAAAGTGCGTTAGTGCCACCTACTGGAACAGTTATGTCATTATTTCTGAGAATCACTTTAACTGCTTAAACGCATGTAGGTAGGAGCTAAAAAATATTTATTTAAAATATAATATTTATTATACAATTATTTAAAGGGTTAGTTCACCCAAAAATAATGTCATTAATTACTCACCCTCATGTCGTTCTACACCCGTAAGACCTTTTCATCTTCGGAACAAAAATTAAGATGTTGATGAAATCCGATGGCTCAGTGAGGCCTCTATTGAGAGCAAAGCCATTCAAACTCTCAAGGTCCATAAAGGTACTAAAACATATTTAAAACAGTTCACGTGAGTTCCGTAGTTCTATCTTAATATTATAAAGCGACAAGAATACTTTTTGTGCGCCAAAAAAACAAAATAACGACTTTTCAACAATGGGCCGATTTCAAAACTCTGCTTCATGACGCTTTTGAGCTTCATGAATCTTTTGTTTCGAACTAGTGATTCGGATCTCCTATCAAACATGAGAGTGAGTAATAAATGACATTATTTTCATTTCTGGATGAACTAACCCTTTAAGTCTTTAGTGCAGTCTTACATTTAATATATATTACTTAAATGTATTATTTAGTGAACTCTTGGTTTGTAATTGGACCACAGACCTCACGTGCATAGAACCAATTAAATTCTTTTTAGCCAGATTCTGATTGGAATTGTCAATGTTAATAATTTAACGTTACTTAATAATGTAAAAAGCTCTTTGTGCTTTGTCTCTTAGGTCATTAAGAGACTTGAAGAGATGTTTATACTAAGGTTTGAGTGTGTTCAAGAGACATGTTGTCTAACTTGAAATGATGATGTTGGTCTTGTCGACTGTTCCACTAATTATCAACAGACGATTAAAACAGTCAACAACTGTAAAGACTGCTGAAACTACTCCTTACGCGCTACAAAATAAGCAGGTGAGTTTGAAGCTTTTATATAGTACCATGTCACGTGTTATATTACCTCATAAGGGCTCATACAGAGCTTAGAGCAGAAGATTCACACACATATTTGTTTTTCAAGTGTTGTATTTATTAATCTGTGTGTGGTTCAAAATGTATAATATTAACATTGACCTTGTGACAAATAATATGAACACAACTAGACTCATTGGGTTTCACCAAATAGTTAAAATGTAATGTTTCTAACAATCTTCAGAAGTATGTGATTATATATTACAGGTTTGAAATTCCCTGTTCCTAAAACTTTGCCCACAGGCCATTAAATGATTATTTCACTGAGGAAGGAAGTTGTTGTATTTCCTCTCACAGCCACATAATGGGCAGCAGACATCGCTTTCATCATTAAAAATTAACGTGCATCAGCCCACCATCCTAGGTTTTGGAAATTAATGTGGAAAAATACTGGAAAATGTACTAGAATTTTTTTCCCCCCCCCTAATGTTAAAATAACAATCCTAAACATGGGAGCCATTTGTATAAAAGGCTGTTTGTGTGTATTCAAATCAAATTATGCTGATAATATAAATTGTATTTAAAAAAAAATTAGTGTTAAATTAGAAAAATGCAAAAATGGGTGAATTAGTGAACTTCCAAACCCCAGTGTATTGTATATAGTTTTTAGAACCATTTTAAATGTGACAGAAAGAAAGAATAAAACACAAGATTAGTACCAATGGAATGATACAAATTTTCCTCTTTTTATTGTAAACATTTTGAACTGAAGGTTCACAATTTTATAAACACAGATGATAGTATATTGTCAAGTGCATTTGACACTATGTGCCAAGTAATGTTTCTCTTATGTGTGGCTGTATGTTGCATATGACCGTGTAGAGGGTCAGTCAGTTTTTGTAGTGTGCTGATCACTGGTATGTGTGTGCAGTTGATTGTTCTTGTAGCTTGTTGTCCCCCTGTCCTCTTCGAACTGTGGAAGGCAGTAAAGATCATACAAACGGTGCGCCAAATCATCGGCCTCTGCCACCCCTTCGCAGCTCTTCTGCCAGCTCTGGGGAATGGAGTCAATGCCATAATGTGCCCCTGCAATTGCCCCTGCCATGCAAGCAATTGTGTCAGTGTCACCACCCAGAGCCAAGCTGTAGGCTATTGTCCTCTCCAGTCCTCCGAACTGCTCTGGCAGCCCTTCCTGGGGCTCCAAACAATGCAGCACGCAGAAGATAGCAGTAGGCACAGACTGTAAGGCAGCGATGCCATTTCCTAATGCAAAGAAAGAGTGTCAACTACAAGAAAAACACAGCAGAATGCCATTATAAATGATCAAATCGATACTAACCCAGTTCAGATATGACCTCCTCAATGCTCACACTTTTCTTGTCCATAAGTTCTTTCACCATGTGCAAACGTGAGCAATATGGGAACTCCGATAAATTGAGTCTGTGGAATAAAACATTGTGGGTCAGAACCATAGATAACTCTTCTTAAAGTTGGCATGAAATGGAAGTTGCGACAGTGTTTTCTTCCTTATTGTGATGTATATTTGAGTGTAACGGCTTCTCAAACAAAAAAATAAATGTAGGGTGGGACTTAATTTTGTCCATGGGTAATTGATTGGATGGTTGTGGCTTGCTATTGCTGTGATCTCATGTGTGTGACAGGTTGTCCCACCCTCGCACCAGTAAACACGTCATCAGAAAAGAGAAGAGATGTGGTGGTGAGAGGGAGGGAGGGGAAGTTATTTTGATTAAAGATTAGGAGCATGAATTTAAATATGTGTTTATAACAAATACTGCAATATTCCATTAAAAATTATTTTAAAGGGATAGTTCAGCCAAAAACCCTGTAGGGCATGGTCCTAGCAACACCAAGATCATGGGTTTAACACTGCATGGACAAAAACAGTTTAAACTTAAAAAAATACCTGGGTATTGTTGGGTATCCTACCCCTTTTAAAAAACAAACAACTGAAGTTCATTCTTTTGATGGGCTCACTTACGCTTTAGCATCAAATTGGGCTGCTTCATCTCTTTCCATCTCTTCCATTTCTGAGATCAGTTTGTCGATGAATTCTTTCGGCATAGCCAAAGCGCCCTGGAGAGACAGATGGACAGCAATGGCCTGCAACACCGCCCCGTTGTAACCCAAAGAGCATGAGTGTGTTAACATAGCGCCAAGCCGCGAGTACTGCCAAAAGCAAATGCAATGACAGATTGTTAGCCTGGGACAGTCAAAATTAGCCTTTCAAATGAAGTATTTGTTTTCAATATCGATATATTAAATTAACCACAATTCATTTTGTGATTCCAGAAGTTTCAAGAACTGCATGTTCTTCAATAAAAACAATATACACGTAGAAAAAAATCCTTGATTTTATGTGTTTTTAGCATTCTTAATTAGATTTTTAATTATATATATATATATATATATATTTTTTAAATATATTAATACAATTTAGTGGTTAAGCCATCTGGTTGAGAACCACTGATTTGAACATAAGAATTTTCATTATATAGAGTCTAAAGCTATTGCTGGTTGCAATCCAGTCTTTTTATGGCAACTTAGTCCAAAATGCTAAAAGTCTACCAGTTTAGATTCGACAGTTGGATAACTTTTCACCTTGCGGACATCATCGCAACTTTTAAAGGCCAGGGCAAAAGGTGCTGCTCTCATGGCACCTCCATTCCCAAAAGAACCGCGGCCGCCAAACTGAGCCTGTGCGGGCTGGAAGACATCCTTCAGATAGGGCGATGCAAGCTTCCGCAGTACCTGTACGACACCTGAGCCATAACCTCGGTCTGGAGCAAGGTTATACTCCTTTGCAAATCTGGAATATAGTAAGATCATCAGTGAAAAGCAAATACTTACTTAAAAGGACTCTTTTAGCCATTTCCAGCAGTATTGTACCTTCGAGCCATGTCTCGTTCATCAAACGCCATCCTGGTGAGGAGTGAATCTGCGACGCATCGCATCATGGCTGTATCATCACTGTACTGAAGAATTCCTGGATAAAATACAGATGAGATGTTATGTAAAATGAACTAAGAAACATTGAATTTATAGTCAAAAATGTTTAACGAAAGTAAAATTGTGACGGTCACTCTTAACCCTCTGGTGGTCTTTGGACCAAAAATGTTTAAAATTTTTAAAATTTGGTACGAATGTTACAAAACTTGGTGACTTTTGTGGCACTTGCAATATGAACACGCACAAAAAAATTGTAGATAAGATTAGAAAAGGCTTAATGGTCTTAAAAAATAGTCACACTTCTGATCTACCCGGGCAAAATGACCACCACCACAGGAAATTAATTGGAAATATAAAAATGCAGAGTAATTTTTGAGGTAAAATCTACAAATAAGCTACAATAGTCGTTGATAAGGTCTAAATACAGTAGTCAAGATTTGAAGTGGGTCAAAAAAGTTCAAAGTTGTCCTAAGAAGAAGGTTTTAGGAGAACTTTGATGAAAGGTTTTGACCCACTTCAAATCTTGACTACTGTATATATACACAAATGTGAAACATAAAATTATGTCTGAAAATACTCTTATAAGCAACTTGGGAGTACTCTGTCCTATATACAATTGTGGTCAGAATTATTGGCACCCTTGGTAAATATGATCAAAGATGGCAGTAAAAATAAAACTGCATTGTTTATCCTTTCTTATCTTTAATTTAAAAAAATTCACAAAAATCTAACCTTTCATTGAAGTAAAAGAATTGAAAGTGGGGGAAAACAACATATGATTTAAGATTTGCGCAGCTGGCACTAATGAAACCGACGTTTGGCATTGGCACGAGTGACCAAAGGTTTGGCTATAGCAGCTTGACCATGAATATTGACTCTGTGGAACACAGACAGTTTTGATGGAAACAGCTGAGTCAAGGGTGTGCATTTAATTCTGCAGTGAGTTGGGCAGCTGTGGTTTTACGTTTTTTGGTTACAATCCGGGTTAGTATCTGGACATCCCTTTCAGATAGCTTCCTTCTGCGTCCACAGTTACTCCTGTTGGATGTGGTTCCTCTTAGGTGGTGGTATGCCAACATTACCCTGGATAGCATAGCTCGCAATACACCACAAAGACTTGCTGTCCAAGTCACACAACATAAATTGCGCACCAACAATTTATGCTGTGTGGATTGCAATATTTTATGTATAGCTGTGCTATTGCTCTGCAATTTCAGCCTTCACACTCTTCTCTTACTGATGAAATGTAAAGTCAGTAAAAATTGGCCAACAAGTTGCACATATATAGGCGTGAAGCCTCCAAGACTATAGCAGCCAGTGTTTCAGTTTCACTGTCTAACCACTGGATGTGTATATATGTGAATATGACTATACAGACATCTAGTAATCTGTCTTTCATCCATTTGATTTTAAATACCTGTACTCCGTTTTTAACCTAACACATGTATAAATTTAAATTGTGTTATATAGAAATAAGTAGTGCATCCGGTGAATATTACCTAGTAGTACCATGAAATTCCCTACAAATAAAATGTTATGCTTTCGGTCTGATCGCTAAAGATCACGAGTGTGACCACTAAGTGAGGAATACCAGAGGGTTAACAACGACTTCAGGACAAGCCAAGGGTTATATATCTCATATTAGTACGTGATATGGCCTTCTGATATGGTAATACTGTCGTAATTTCAGAGATTAAATATAGAGTATAAGTGCGTCATTTGGGACGCAACTTTGACTAAATAGGCTCATTTAATAATAAAATGTACAGCGTAAACATAGGAGAATGCTCACCGTCGCCCCGTGTTTCATCATCCAAAGCGCTGAGATGCTGAAGGACTCGATCCAAAGGCACATCGACAGCGCCTTCGAACTCGCCGCCTATACAGTCACCCAACACCGAACCGACCAGAGCGCCGCGGAACCGGGACAGCATCACTGGCGCTGCTATACGCGCCGCAGCCGACATTTCTCTTACTATGTCTTAATGTAAATGTAAACTGCACTTGAAAAAACAGACTGAGACGACCCTGGTATGAATCTAGCACAGTGACATCTGGGGTTTGTTTTGCTGGACTGTTGTCATTGTGTGACCCGCTTCTTACTGCACCATGTCAAATATAACTGCATCACGATCCATCAAACTATTCGCGAATATAATAATTTCGACTGACTAACTAAAACGGCTATACCTAACTTTGCAGAAAGGATTGTTTCTTTTTCACTTAATGCCTTAATTTCATTATTACAGAATCGCTGCGGACCAAGGCAAACAGCAATGGCGTGCAGCTGTTGAAGTAAGTGATGTACGTTTCGATGTGTGCTGATTCGACAAATTCTAAATTCGGAAATTATTTAAATCACGGATATAAGACTGTTATAGGCAAGTCATATATATATATACTTTTGTAATTTATTTATAAATGATTTAAACTACTAATAAAAGTGCACAATTGTTCTTCTTTGTGGGTATTTGTGAATCTGCTGACTTGAAAATATATGACGATGAAGGAAGCGCATCACGCTTCATTTTCTATGATCTGTATGTTATATGCGTATTATTCAGGTCAGCGATTAATCCTGTTCTAATGTATGCTTATGTTAACGATATCTACGCTTCTTATACGCTTGCGTAGCTGTGCTAGTGTTCAAGTGAGAAGTTACAAAGAGGCGGTAGATTGAAACAACACTGACGTTTTATTTGCCAATATCAGGCAGATCGAGGACATCGCATTCATAAACTACAGGTAATACGTCGGGACGACTTGAAAATCACAAGTCACGCAGCAATATAGTCAGCATTTATATTAATAACAGTTGAAACATAGCAACGGCCCTGTTAGAACAACAAGCTGTCTATCTAGTTTTACTTTAGAAAGAAAATCACTGAGCGTTCATCGTTTTAAGAGAGTTGGAACATGTTTTATGAGAGTTCATTTAATGTCTCCAATGTCCAGGAGTGGACCACGGAGCCCCTAAAGATGTAGTTATCTTTTGAAAATTAAAGTCACCGTAAAATTGAAGTGGACAATTTTTTAAGGAATATTGCATTATTTATTATAAACGGTGTATCCATGTACACCATTATTTATTTTTTTAAACAAATGCGCCGTCGTAATCTTTATTTATTTTTTAAATCCTTGTAACAATATGATTCTCTTCTCTGATGACGTGTTTACTGGCGCTAGGGCGGACAACGATCTAATCTAATTTACAAGTTTTCTTGTTTGAGAATCCCTTTTACTAGGATATACGTCACAATAAATGGGAAAAAGACTTCCGTTTCATGCTGACTTTAAATGTAAACGTTTTCATTTGCGTTCACTGAGAAACATGATTTTGGTTTCTGGGCGGAAAGCAATACTTTTGCGAGAAAACATTGAAATATAATTTTTCTTACCTACTGATTCCCCCCCCCCCCCTATCACAATGACCATATGGCCTGTATAACAAAAAGTTGTAATCTGTTAGTTTTAATAAAAATAAATCCTTGGGACATCAAAATGTCCATATCTGAAGAAACAATTTAATTGATTAGGCTTTATTGTTTGTATTATTGCCATCAGGTCTGAAATCTCGTATGTTATGAATCCTTGGGACCCCATTACTTACACAGTGACACCTGCTGCTAAGATTTTAGCAAGATGTGTAACATCAGGCACCATGACACAGGTAAACTAAGAGATTATTTTTTGACATTGATTATAAATGGTTCTGATGGTTAATGTTATGCCTTTGTATTATGAATCTTACAGGAAGAGCTTGATGCTATCCCACAGGAATCCGAAGTCTTTTCCTCGTCTTTACTTGAAGCTGAGCAGCTCAGCAGAATTAGACATGATCTTGATCAGGTTTAAGCCAAACTAGAGCCATGAAAACATTTCACCACTTTTCTGATTTACAAACCTTAAACAACTTAAATGATTTTCTATTTGTCATCATGTTGTTTTAGACTAATTTAGATTTAGAGCTGCTGAGGCTGGAAAAAGACGGTGCAGATGTCACTCACAGTCATTACCTCAGTAAGTGTTGGAAACGGAATTGTGCGCATACATTGACTTTTCAACATGGATTTACACATACTCTAACTCTATACTAGAAGAATTTAATTTTACTAATAAGTGTTTCGTCTTAAGGTCAAAGGTTTGCTTCCTTGCAACAGTTTACTTCCCACCTTCAGGAAGTGTTGCGAGAACAGACAGTCCTGCGAGAGAGACTTACAAAGCCACTGTGTCAGCAGAACCTGCCCATTCAGGCGGATCTTCACAGGTCAGAGGCTTTTAATGTGCCACTCATACAAAATGGCTTTCGTTTAGAGATTTAAATTGTACTTTTGTATTGAAATATTTACTTACAGCATTGATTATTGTTTATTGTAACATAAATCTGTGTACAGATATGTGGTAGAGCTCATGGGGATGGTGGTGGAGTTTATTCAGAACTTGGAAGTGAAAATTAAGATGGTTCGAGCAATTCCAAACACTGAAAGTTATCTGAGTAATCTGGTAAGTGTATATATACACACTCGTACACAGTGTATATATATGTTTTTTTTTAATGAATCAGACAACATGAATGTGTTCATTAGAACTAAAAATGTACAGAATATGGTGGTTAAATGTTCATATAAATGTTATGCTTTGAAACCACTGTCTATACGTGATGTTCTTTACCTTTATTCTCGTCATGTTTATAATGTAAATGCATATGTTAACTGTTCTCCCCATCAGAACAATAGCAGAACTCAATTGCTGGCTCAGGTCACTGAGGTCGAGAACCTGTACAAGCAAGTTCTTAAGCGACGAGGACATTCACAGACACGTCTTGTTGATAAAGATTTTCAGAAGGAAAATCACTCACTGTTTGTTCAGGATACTAGTGGACAGTAAAATGATAAAATGAACTAATTACAAAATCACTGACTAGATTTAGTATAGATTTTTATTAATTTTATGTATTTTCTGTATACATCTAACTATAAGCTTTCATATTTTGTTTAATATTGTCTGTATTCTGTGTACCTAGTGGTTGATGACAAAGAACTTTGATACATTAGAGAGAACAGATTTATGTAGTTTATTCTGCGGCAGTATGTACATTTTCAGGCACGTTCATTTTTTTGTAAGTTTTTCTTTTATAATAATAAATAAATGTTCCACATTTCAAACTAAAACCGGAGGGTTTCAGTGCTGGTAACCAGCATCATGTATTATATTGTATGTGTGCTACATATACTCTCCTTTTGCTGATATCTCAATATACTATCAGTGTAAAATTAGTGAACTGCTGGATACCTGATCCATCAAAGCATTTCTGGACATTTGTAGTGGCTTGCTTAGACATCAGCAACTGCAATGGATGATTTTTAAGTGGAACAACTCAAAAGGTTTGATTTAGTGTTCAGGCTTTTTAATATTTTATATAATAGGACAAATAAAACAATAAATTCAGCACAATAATTTCTGCTGTTGCTGCTTTCCCATCTCTTCTATTAAGAGCACTTTCTGTGTAATGATGTGTTTTGTACACAACAGCTCCACCTATAGAATAACAGAAAAAGAGCAACTTGCAATTAGTGTGATGCTGAGACATCTATTTCTAGAGCAGTGATTCTCTATGGGATTAAATTCCCGCCAATAGTATTGCGGTCACGGATCAAAAAATAGTAAGTGTATATCAAAAATTTAAAAACACATGTAAAAAATATATAGCACAAACTTAAAAAAAGAATGAAAAATGATCAGAATGGCAAAGAACGTCGTCACGGATCAAAACAAGTGAATCGAAAAAATAAAAGCGCATTAAAAAAATAACAAGCATGAATTAAAACTTTAAACACAAAAACAATTAAAAATAATATTGCACAAATCTTAAACTTGTGTTCATGTCTTCTTAAAAGTTGTTTTCCTTGCTTTTATTACTCTGTTCTTTCTGCTCTCTTACATTTTCTGCTCATATTTTACTCTTTTGTGCGCTTGTGCTGTTTTTTTTCTTTGCTCTTCTTTCTACGTTCTGTTCTTGCATTTCCAAATGTTGCAGTTCGAGTTTCATGTAAATTAGGGCAGGCTTAAGCATCACCATTGGTCCACTAGTTCTAAATTGACAGCTCCTCCTCTAGCCAATCAATCGAATAGAGGGAGATGACATCACTTCAATGATGCTCATGCTCATACAGGGGAAGATAACCGTCACAGCTGGCAATTTTCGAGCTGGGGTAAAATCTTTCCGTGGTAGGACACCATTATACTGTATATTTGCCTGCAGCTCGACTTGTCACGGTATATACGTCCATGTATATTAGCTACAGTAGCCTTAGCATATTAGCATCATGAGCCAAGTAATATTTTAACACCAAATACCATATATTATGAACATAAAGATTAACAATCATAACAAGACTGCACATTAAAAAGAGTATCTCAAAAAGAGGAATTATTTGTCCATACTTCAGATAACTTTACAGCTTGAAAGTCCTTGTAAAGTTTCAAATTAAACTGTTATCCTCCCTGTATGAGTGAGCATCAGCAGCCATGAGTCGCATTGAAGTGATGTCTCCCTCTATTCGATTGATTGGCTAGAGGAGGAGCTGTCAATCTAGAACTAGTGGACCAATGGTGACGCTTAAGCCTGGCCTAATTTACATGAAACTCGAACTGCAACATTTGGAAACGCAAGAGCAGAACATGGAAAGAAGAGCAAAGAGAAAAACAGCACAAGTGCACAAAAGAGTAAAATATGAGCAGAAAATGTAAGAGGGCAGAAAGAACAGAGTAATAAAAGCAAGGAAAACAACTTTTAAGAACATAAATACAAGTTTAAGATTTGTGCAATATCATTTTTAATGTGTTTAAAGTTTTGATTCATGCTTGTTATTTTTTTAAATGCGCTTTTAATTTTTCGATTCGCGCTTATTATATTTTGATCCGTGACCACGTTCTTTGCCATTCTGATCATTTTTCATTATTTTTTTAAATGTTTGTGGTATATATTTTTACATGTGTTTTTACATTTTTGATTCACGCTTATTATTTTTTGATCCGTGATCGCAATACTATTGACGGGAATCTGATCCCATAATTCTCAACCAGGGGGTATATTTTGACAGTTTTAATACATATCCAGAGTTTCATTTTGTACTAAAAACTACAGAATAAAAAATGGACCCGAATACATATGGAGGGGTTAAATAAATGAATTATTATTATTATTATATTTGAATAATCTCTCCAGTATAAACTAAAATACTAAAAAACATAAAATCAAGATATATATATATATATATATATATATATACATTAATATTATATTATGAATCAATATATTAAATGGAAATATTTGTTTTTATTAAAAAACAGTTCTTGAAACTTCTAGAATCACAAAATGTAAAATAATTAAATATCAATACTCCCCTTTTAAAGTTGAGAGCGATTCACTGTTCTAGAACAAAATGCATTGAATAAACCAGTAGCCACTGTGTCTGAACCAATAGTAACATAGTGAAGTGTACTAACCTGGAGCTTTATCTCATGAATCTTGCTTTCATCTCCCTGCAGACTGTATCCATGCTTTTTCAGAAGACCTTTAATGTGCCTTAGTGAGAAATATGATTAAAGTAATGTTTAGAAAACAGTTTTACTCCCAATAATGATAGTGGCCTATAAGCACACACCTCTGAACCTCAGCATTGGGTTCCAGTGCATAACGCTCTTGTAGGAAATGCTGTAACTCTGGGCATTTTGCGTCTGAAGTGCTCAGGGCCTCACAGGCAGCAATGCGCACACTGGGCTCTTCCTCATGGTGTACAGCCCACATCAACAACTCCTGGAGAGCTGTGTTCATCCAACCTATTTTCTTTAAAGCTTCATTTATATAATAATATTTCTTTAGTGTAATAATAAAAATAGTAACACAGAATGGCTGTACATTAATTTTCAAGCTTACCATTAATTGCTTCCACTTTCACCTCCCATATTGGCTCATTCTTCATCAGGTTAATTAGCTGATTCAGGATCTGTGAACATGTGTTATGTGGTCAGTTGAGTGAACCCTCAATTTCTTTTTCACAGTCTTTGTATTGTTCACATGCTATCACAGATCTATTGTGCATTTGCACAGCTGCTTCATTTCCTCACCGACTGGTCTTCCATCATTAGAGAAGCTGCAGTCAAGCAAGCTTGTTTGCGCACAGTCACAAAGTCATCATTAAAGCACCGCAGGAAAGTGGGCAGTAGCTTGGGTGTCATTATTTTGAGCTGACCAATTAAGATCAGCGCTTCCACCCGCCAAACGCTTGGGCCTTCCTCCAGCTTTGTGCTGTGGAGATATTGTTTGTCTGTTAAGAATGAACTGAATATAAATGTTCTGATGTGTCTGTTGGGTAGAGATAGTAACCTCAGCTCACTGTGCATCTCTCTGGCCTCATTCAGTTCACTCAGAGCCAGTGCTGCAGCATGACGAACAGCACAGCTCCAGTCGTTCCACGTCATGTGTATCAGTTTGTTGCAAATATCCTGCAAGAGAAGCATTTCTAGTATGTTCAACAATCATTATAGAGATATTAGATATGTAGATATAGGTATCTGAAATGTCCTAAAGAATTACATTATGATACCTTGTTGACTGGACTTCTGAGCTTTGCGATGCTAGTACAGGCCTGAACCCGTGTTCTCCAGTTAGCGCTGTTTAATTCTTCTGCTAGAAGGGAGCGCACTACTGTCTGGATGGGAAACACCATGCAAAAGTTTGGGGTCAGAAATATGTTTTTGAAAGAAATGAATATTCATTGAGGGTGGATGCATTACATTGATCAAAAGTGACAGTAAAGACCTTTATGATGTTACAAAAGATTCCAGTTTCAAATAAATGCTGTTCTTTTGAACCTTCTAGTTATAAAAGAAAAAAATGTATCATGGTTTCCACAAAAATAGTATTGATGTTAAGGAGATTTAATCAATCAGCGACAAACTTATTGGTGACGTCGGAAAGGACGCTAGGTGGCGTGCTAGAAACTTCCTAAACAAACAATCTTAACCTTCAAAGTTTACCTTCTGTGTGTGCGTTCATGATAAAATGTAAGTCTGTTTACTTGTTTGTGCCCTTTAGTATAGTTATTTGCTGTGTTACAACTTTTTCTGCTGTACTGATAAATATATAAATATAACAGCCATAAATATAACAGATACACAAAGTTATTTGTTACTTAAGTTATTTAGTTGCTTTATTCCTTGCTTGTGGTTAGTGAAATGTTAATACCTTTAATTAGTTTCAAGTTAATAGTATCTGTCGTATTTTCCGTAACCCTGCCGATATACGATGATGACTTTTTTTCAGAGACAAGGAGAATTCGCGATTCCTGTTGTGTTTATATGCACCATCTAATGGTAAAACCCTGAGAATTGTTCTGAATGTAGAATGACATGTACATTACTATTATGTATATTTTTAGGGCTGTCAAACGATTAATTGCGATTAATCGCATACAAAATAAGTTTGAGTTTGCCTAATATATGTGGGTGTACTGTGTGTAATTATTATGTATATATAAGTACAAACACATTCATGTATATATTTGGGAAATATTTACAAGTATATGTATTTATATTTTCATAGAATTTATATTATATATACATTTTTTTACATAAATAACATATTTCTCTTAAATATATACATTAATTTTTGTGTATTTATATATACATATTAATTACACACAGTACTCACACATATATTATGCAAACTCAAACTTTTATTTTGTATGCGATTAATCACGATTAATCATTTGACAGCCCTTAATTATTTATTGTAATATGTTATTCATTTGTTGATTTCACACACCCATACACACCCAAAAAACTGTGATGTGTTTTTACTGATACACTGGGGCGAGCACAATCTCCTGATCAGCACATTATTCAAACTCCTCTACAAATGATAGTAAGAAATCTTTCTTGAGGGTCAATTCAACATATTACAATTATTTCCTGAAGGATCATGTGACAAAGACTGGAGTAATGGTTGCTAAAAAATTAAGTTTTGCTAAGACATGAATTATATATGGTTATTTTAAACTAATATTTCACTATATTAAACGCAGCCTTGGTCAGAGACTAAGACCCCAAACTTTTTATTTCATGTGAACAAGATAAACTAGTACATGCAAAAATGATATAATCTTTCTTTTATGCAAAAACCATTGAGAGAGTCACTCACAGTCTTGCTGCTGATGTTGGAGAGTAACGTCATAGACTGCTCCTGATCTGAAGGAGCGTCTCTGAGGAAGTGTTGTGACAGGAGTCTCTGTATGACAGCTTGACTTGCATCACCGTCTATCGCCAAGCACTGCGCCGCCACCCAGCTGTCTGCACCTGTGTCAGAGGGGTCTGAGTCATAACATATGATGGTCATTTTGAGTCAACATGTGAGTAGGACAGTCACAGATTGCATTACTTATGACAATAATATTTGCTATTAAGTTTATTTTAATTGACATTTTTAGGTTTCAAGCAGTGGTATCCTTCCTTCTATTCACCTTGTTTTATCATGCTTCGTAGAAGGTCTCTGGCGTGTGCATTAGGTGTCCTCATGGCATACAGGCACACTGCAGCAGCCATCTGAACTCTCTTCACTGGGTCCTCAAGGGCTGAGACAATTAGAGCGTGCAGCTCCTGTGGTTCCGCCTTCAACTTCCATTCCTTACTACGTTGAGCTGAGCAAAAACAATTAGCTGTCACGTTTTGAATAAATTAAATTCTATCATGTTATTTATGTCCTACTTCATTCATGGCCTTAAAAAGGGATTATATTATATTATATTACCATTCAAAATGTTTGAGGTCGGTAAGATTTTTAAATGTTTTTGAAAGACTTTTCTTATGCTCACCAAGGCTGCATTTATTTGATCAGTATAGTAATATTGTGAAATATTTTACTATTAAAAAAAAAAGTTTTCTACTTTAATATATTTTAAAATGTAATTCATTTCTGTGGTATATATGGTAAAGCTGAATTTTCTGCATTCATTACTCCAGTCTTCAGTGTCACATGATCCTTCAAAAAATAATTCTAATATGCTAATGCGGTGCTCAAGATTTGGTGCTCTTAGTATTATCAATGATAATACTACTACAAAACGTAATATTTTTGTGGAAACGTTTGGTGAATAGAAAGTTCAAAAGAACAGCATTTACAGTATTTGAAATACATTTTTTGTAATAATGTAAAGGTTTTTACTGTAACCTGATTAATTTAATGCATCTTTGCTGATTAAAAGTATTATTTCTTTAAAAGCAAATCTTATTGAGCCCAAACTTTTGAACTTATTTGATTTGATTTTAAATGAATTGAAAGATGAGTTTTTAGCTGACAGATTAACCTGCTTTGCCAGGGTGAAGCTCTTCTTGTGGTCCATTAACTGCTCTTGATGCACAGGTTATGATGGCCTCCAGCCGCACTGTGTTATTAGGGTTACTAAGAGCCCTTTTTAGGCCCTCGATGGTCAGACTCCGCAAGGGCAACTCTAGATGAAAACACATAATTTTCCAAAAGGTGTTTCCATGAGAGCAATTGATGCAAAAACAATCAAATGTATTCAGGTATTCAAGGTGCTTTCCTTCATACGACACACACTGTATATCTTTTTATATAGCTGTGTGCTTCACGGCTAACTAACAAATCTATACATTTTTGTAAGTGTATTACTTGATAAATTTAATAAAAGAAACACCTACTGATGTTGCAGGCACTCCTCCACTTGTCAACTGCATAGCAAAGAGTGGAAAGTTCAGCCACAGATTGTTTGGGGATCTCAGGTTCCTGCTCGCTGAAGTCAGGAGGTCTGAGACCCTGCTTGAGGGCATAGTCAATACTGGTGGGCTGATCCACCCATCGCTGTTCTGCTTTTGCAGCTTTGCCTGCCAAATGTAAGACCTAAATATTTAGAGCCACATATATGAACCTTTCAGCTTTCCATGTCCAGTAACACTTACTTTAGTAAGTAAGTCTAGTAGATTTTTAGTAATTTACCTGAGAAGATCTCCTGTTTAAAGACATTCTCCGTGACATGGCCACTGGCATGTGGATTCAGGATATCCTGCAGACGAGGGGCCTGTGGGATCTCAATGTGTTTGATGGTTATAGTGGTTGCTGACTTATTTAAGTGGTTCTGCACATTGATACTCACTGGAGAGAGCACATGACCTGGTATCCTGTTAAATAAGGACAGACACCACAAAAAACAAAACAATGTGAAATACAAATGTATCTTGGGACTAAGTATTTGTATAAATTAAAGGGATAGAAAAAAAAATTCTGTCATTATTTACTCACCTTCATGTCATTCCAAAACCGAAACTGTTTGGTTACCAACAAAATATCTTATTTTTCTTTCCACAAAAAAAGTAAGTCATGCAAGTTTGAAATGACATGAGGGTGAGTAAATGATTTTCATTTTTGGATGGACCTCCTATATTTGAAAACCATTTTGATGAAAGCAGAATATTCGGTGGCAGTTTTACCTGTGTTGTTTCCTCAGCTGCAACAGATGACTAGTCTTATTTTGTGCAAACTCCTGCCACTCGCTGCTCTGGGCTTCCCGATCCTCTGTTTGAGATTCCTTTAGACAGGTGTGCACGTTCAACACCCTGACTGGTTTTGTCTTTCTAAACGCATCACACATCTTGTTTTGATCAATAGGATTTATGAAAGATGCTTTGGTGTTCACTGCAGGATTCTGTACTGAAATTCTGCCTTCTTCTTGGGTTAAAGAATTAATGTTGCAGTTTATATTTTTGTTCCTGTGCTTCTTTATTTTCTTTAATCTGGTACATGGTGCTAAAGGGCCCGTGGCTTGGAAAAGCCAGCCAAAATCAAATTTTCTGTATGAAAGGGCCCCCATGTCATACATAACTTCTTCAGAGAAAGAAAGGCTCCGGCTTGCATTATTCAGAAATTGTTTGTAAAGACGTTCCTCTCTGCGCTTGCTATGGTGCTCTGGTCTCCAGTTTGCATGCTGTAAATACATGGTTGTCTGTGAGGTCTTATGGGACATTGTCTAAAAAGGGGAAACAATGATCAAATAGAAATTGATTATTTGATTCTTAAAAAAGCATCCTTTTAGCTGTTAAGAGAAATCTGGACTTCGTTGTAAAATACTACATACTTTGAACACAATGAATAAAGAAATAAAATAATAAAAAAAATCAGTAGCCACTATGGTTACTATGTAAAGCCACCTACCGCCACACTTCACAAATCACGTCTCCACTGGAATCACAGCATAGAGATCACACTGGAAATTTCATAACATTTATTTTTCAGAGCAGTTTATATCAGACGTTTCGACTTGCAAGGAGGGTAAAAATATTTTCTTTAACCAAACAAGAAAAGCAGGTCGCTGACAATGGTAAAGTTAAGTTACTACAGCTCTTGTAGCGCTCAAATGTTGGCATAGCAACGAGACGCGCTTGTTTTCGCTGCAGAGCTGCTGCCATGCCTCCTTGACGTGAACGTAGATATAGAAGCTGTCCAAATGGTCGCATTAAGGCTGCATACGTCATCGAGTCGGTCTCATTTAGGAAAAATAACCGTAATAAAATTGACTGTTATTCCTCGTGAGGTGTAAAATACTTTAATTTATTTATTACTTTGCAATCTAACGGTTACTTTTCTAAAATGAGATGACGTATGCAGCCTTCAAATGCGACCTCCGGGCTCTCAGACCCTTTTCACAGACTGTGATGACGCGTTTTAACAGTCATCAATATCGTAATTTTTATATATATATATATATATATATTTTTTTTTTTTTTTTAAATATGTATGTGTATTTATAACACTATATTTAGTATTGTATTACATTTGCATCAAATTGCAAAAAAAAAAAAAAAAACCTGCTGTGAGGGTGTTTCTAATACAGCAGCTATGGAAGTGATGGTAAAAATGACATCTTTCTCTCTTCTGACTGCCGTTATCAATCACTCTCTATTTTTTTCCCTCTTTTTGAAAGTTGTGCAAATACACTATTGAGGAGTTTTTCTTTTACTATTTTGCGGAAACACAAAAACACAGCGTTCTAATGTAGAACCTAGAAGTGCTGAACAGAAACAGCGTATGAGAAAGAATGACACAGAACAGAGGATATTGTTGAATAAAGTCGTTATTTTTTTTATTTTTTTTTTGCGCACAAAAAGTATTCTCGTCGCTTCATAAAATTAAGATTGAACCACTGCAGTCACGCTGACTGTGTTTTAATGTTGTCTTTAGTACCTTTCTGGACCTTGAAAGTGGTGGTTAAATTGCTGTCTATGGACGAATCATATAGCCTACCTCTTGGATTTCATCAAAAATATCTTAATGTGTGTTCTGAAGGTGAACGAAGGTCTTACAGGTGTGGAACAACATGAGGGTGAACTAACCCTTTAAGACTGAACTGATTAGTTCCGTGCAGATTCGGTTCAGTGCTCACAGTCTTCCATGCTAATTGTTATTTTAAGCATCTATTTATGTGATCCAACCTATAAAAATGACTTATGCTGATGTAGCCTATTTGTTAAAGTCACTTAATAATTAAAAATGAAAAAATAAAAACAAAGATAAAACTTTTGGGTTGATCTAAGGAGAGCTGAGATATCTTTTACAAGATGGTGAAATTTATTTGTTGTGTACATTTGTTGCGAGTGATTCTAGCACAGTCATGGTCCAATTAAAGCTGCTTTCTGGGCAAACAAGAGAAGTGAGTGAGTGAGTTTGGCCTGTTTCTGGTGTACAGCTGTTTGGACTTCGGCAAGTGAATTATGGGCCAAGACCGGACCATAATTCCATGCAGCACGACAGGAGGAGGATTCAGTCACAATACAGCTTTACATAGACAATGTTTACTACACAACAGATGAAACAAAAGCATTCGTGACCACATCAACACATGAAAAGAATAAACAAATCAAGGAATAAAAGACATTTTGGGAGACATTTTTAGCATGTTTTAGCATTGCTGCAATTTATTTTTTTAACAGTCACTGCCATTTCAACAGCATTTCTTGTCTTTCTCACAAACATACAGGCCATAACATTTACTTTAAAGGGGAATTGCTAGATATGATAAGTCTCTCTCATTAAGCTCATTTGATGAGCTGATGTATTTCGAATGTGATGTCTCCTGTTACAGAGACTTACACATTGATATACCAAGGTATAAAGGACCATATTGCTGTTTCAGGGAACCTCTTCAGAGGGAGAGTTTCCAACAAGCTGCATACATAATAGATCACCTGCTTCTTTGAAACAATGTGAGCAAATTGCCATGCAACCTTAGCTTATATAAACCGAACATCACAGAGAATTCTTTGATGCCAACATATTCATTCAATGGATTAGCAGTAACAAAATAAAGCAACAACAACAACTAAATAATAATAATAATAATAATAAAAGAAAAAAAAAAATTCTGAAAAGATAAGAGTAACGGACACAACCAGACTCATTTCTTTCATTTTAAAGCATGTATTAAAATCTTTTAAGGATTTAGGGATATTCCACTTCCTTTTATTTGATAAGTAAATCTTTTTAGTCTTTAATAATCCTATAGCAATGCTTATCTTCTTCTGCAGCAACACTATGGCCAAGTTTAGATAAGGTATAAATGATACATGGATTAATGCAAAACATATTTTATTATTAATAAATAAAAATAAAATAAGGTAATTATATATAAAGGTAACATGTCTATTGGTAGATTTTATTTTAAATTGATTTATTCAAGCTGACATATTTGTCAACCAACCATTAATAAATAGTGTCAAGAGCTGGTTGATAATTCCAATTCAGCCCTTAATTAAAATTAAAATGTAAACAAAAAAGTCTTCAGTGCTGCCACATTTCTAATTTTGCATGTGTTAGCTGTTAGAGCAAGATACATTTCATGAGAATACACTTCATCAGTTCAACGTCAAGCAATTCCTCATATTGAATGAAATAGCCATCAAGTCCACTTTCTGCGTAGTGCAAATAATAATGTTTGTTAAACATTTTCTATCACAGAATTAGTCAGCTTGACCAGTTCAAGCCACTTCACACCGAAGTCTCCACACAACAGGAGCCTCTGCGTACATAATACCTCCTCACCTCAGATGAGTCCCCACAGCCCTCAGGCCGATGTACAATGAGGACTGGGAAGAAGCGAGCGTCTTGGTAGTTCGGCGGGCTCTCATTAAGGGCAAGCTGACTGGTGTAAGACCTGCAGCACTGCTCATCAGGGCAGCAGCGCTCTGTAAGTGTACTACTGCGGCTTCTCCACAGTCCCATAGTGCGTCTGGAGCCATACATGCGGCACAACGAGAAGTGCGAGGTGTCCAGGGACAAACGGGAGTGGAAGGTGTGGCGAGAGAAGATGGAGGAACAGCTAGAGCTGATTGTTGGCCGTCTTTGCCCACCTTCTTGTTGCAAACAGTGCTCACAGTTCTGCACCAACGTCCCGTAGCTCTGCGCTGAGCAGCTGTCCAACAGCAAGCGGTTGGAGGAAATGCTGTCTCTGTGGCTTGACCCAGAAGCCCCCAGGTTCATCAGCATGGCTTCCGAGTAGCTGGGTATAAGCTGTCGGTTTGAACGAATGTGCCATTCCAGCTCCGTACTGTCCACCGTTTCTGCTCTCGGAAGGCCATAGCGAGTGTTCCTCACGGTGGTATCAGCCTCTGGAGATGGGCTGTTGTTGCTATACTCTAGTCCGAAGAGTTTCTCGACTTGGTAGTGCACGAACGCCGTCCGGTACTCGATCAGCACTCGCAGTGGCCAGGAGAGCATGAGGAGAGCCGCCATCCAGAAGGTGACCCGAGAAGTGTACCATGGCAGTTGGTCGGGATCCACATAAACGATGAGGTGCTCTTTAAAGTCGACGTTCTTCAGCAGCATGCCTTCACGGGCTTCCATGTAGTCGTCCAAACCCTCAATTTCCGAGAAGAACCTGGCTCGCTGGTTGAGGTATGCATTTTCAGGTCCTGCTCCTGCGAAGCTGAAGCATTTGGAGAAATGCAATCGCGTTGCCGCATGACCCTCCAGTCCACGCAAGTTTCGCGAGACGTCTCTCATTCCACAACGGCTGTAGTCGAATTCGCCCTCGGCCACATGCGTGTTAACACGCTCGTGATAAACCTGTGTGGTCGTATACGCATCTCCATTCCGGTAACGCGTTACTTGTCGAGTCCTACGTACAAAATGGTAACTGATGGCTTTCCACCAGACGCACGGTCGGGCTTGACGCATGCGCAGAACTCTTTCATACACGCTTTCAATGTTGGCCTTGCACTGCAACTCGCTGCGGGCCCGACAGTGCCAGCACTCCATAAGGTAAACAGCGTAGAGCATTAGCAGGAAGGCCAAGGGGATGTACACATAACCGTCAGAGCAAGGGCTGTCGTGGTATATCATGGAGCGACCCCCTCTAAGAGAGTTCATTGAGGCTGTGAGGGAAGTACTGGAGGAATCAAAGCTCAGCTTAGTGACCTGGGTGAGCTGACACCAGGCCACGGCACCCAGGCAGCTATACATGAGCAAAGAAAGGAGAAGGCAACGCCAGTGCGTCTCACGGCACATTGAGGCACCCAGGGACTGCTTTATTGGCCATTGCTACAAGGAATAATGAGAAAGAGAAATAGTAATTAGTATATTGTAACACAGACTTGCTGTGAACAAGAAAACAAGAGGTAATGAAGAAACAAACCATCTGAGATTTAGTGTCACTTATATGAGATAATTATATTGTACAATTCAAATTAATATAAATAATAAAATAAAACTGCCTTAAGCCGTGTTTCCACCAAAATTACCCAGAACAATTTGTCCCAGGAACTTTCCCCCCCCAGACCTGTTGCTGTCTATGTTTCCATCGCGGTCTAATGTACCGTGAGGATTAGGCAAATTAGTCCGGTGATGTAGGACTACGCACAACTTTCTAGCTCCCGCTATATTTCGCCATCTGCATATAAGCTTAATAAAGCCTGAACCTCGTTGTTGGTCCATCTGTCATATTTTTTATTGATTCGAATAGAAAACAGCTCTTACTGCATGTACCGCAACAGACTTTTAAAAATGGTGGTTGAAACAAAATGCTGTGAGGAGTCAAGCAATCAAATTGATGCGTGAACTCAACCAATCAGCATGTTAGGCGCCCAAGTCCCACCCCTGAATGTTGCTGAACTTTAAAAAACAGTACTACCTCATGAGTAGAGACTTTCTAAGGAGGAAATTTTTACCCGGAACTTCATTTAGACCCTGGTTCCTGTGGTCAAAACACACTGAGTACCATCCCAAAGTCCCTAGTTCCTGAGGAAAGTTCCTGTGGTGGAAACGCTGCTTTAGATGTCCAGTGCATCTTGTGCTCTTCTTAAAGGGATAGTTCACCCAAAAATGAAAATTTGCTGTTAATTTACTCACCCTCAGGCCATCTAAGATATAGGTGACATTTTTTCTTTAGAAGAACAGTAAAGAAGATTTTTAGCTGAAACCGTGGGCCTCATATAATGGAAGTCAATGGGTGCCATCACTTTGAGATTCAAAAAACCTATGCAGACAAAACAAAATTAATACCCGCAGCTCCTGATGATACATTGAGATCTTAAGAAGTGAAACGATCAATCTATGCAAGAAACTAAACATTATTGAACCACATTTTTACCTCTAATCCACAGCCTTGGCAAACAGTCCTGAGCACATTCACAACGCAAAATGACGTATGTGTGGAAGCGACCTCACATGTGAGCTGACGCTGTTTGTTTACTACAGAGGGGGAGGACGCGTATTCACTAGCAGTACGAACTTCTAAAGCTGTTTAAAAGTACTGGTCATCACAATGGCTGATGATTTCAGTAGTACTTGGTTCCTTTGGATGTCTTTAAAATCATCAGGCGACTCTCCATACTTCGAGTAACCTCATGCTCCAGACTGTTGTGAATGTGCTCAGGATTATTTGCCAAGGCTGTGGATTAGAGGTAAAAATGTTGTAAACAATGTTCAGTTTCTTGCTAAGACTGATCATTTTGCTTCTTAAGACCTAAATGTATCGCCAGGAGCCACGGGTATTAATTTAGTTTTGTCTGCATATGTTTTTTTTTTAATCTCAAAGTGACGGCACCTATTGACTTCCATTAAGGACCACAGTTTCAGCTAAATATTCTGTACTGTTCTACTGAAGAAAAAAAGTCACCTACATCTTGGATGGCCTAAATTAACAGCACATTTTCATTTTTGTGTAAACTATCCCTTTAAATGTCCTATACCTTTAACCTCTTTATGTACACTTCTAATAAAAATAAAATCAATTTAAAATCAATTTTAAGTCTTCAATGGGCATGGTTTCATTTGAGTCTAATTCAAGTAAAGTGCAGACAACGCACAGAGAGTAAACCCTTAACATGACTAGAGGGATATAGATCTACGTGAGAAAGTGGGGTCTGACAAGACTGAGGATTTGTAGCAATCCCTCAGTTCAGACTTAATTACTTACAGTACATCCTGGCACAGAGTCTCCAGATTAAGCCTAAAACAAGCACTCTTGCTTTAGACAATTGATCTGTAATAAAATGGTTAACAGGTAATTAAAATTTTATGATGACATTTTGCGATTTTTAGTTTTTCCTTTCCACATTGTGAAAATCATAGGGCCCTATGTATCCAGGCAACAGTCAGTTGAAACAAAACATGGTGGATGTCATTGCCACCTTGTATGAATCTTCAATCAATGACAAAATCTATCAAATTGATTTTTTGTATTTGAAACCTGCAGGAGAGTGGCTCAGCAATGCTTGTGTGTGCTAACTCTGAACTTGGTACACTTCTTTAGCAGTGCACAGAAGTGGAATAGGAACTTTGCTCCCAATTGTGAGTTTGAATTTAACTCAAAGGGTACTGAATGTAAATTATGATGAAAAATGGCAGCTATTGCTGCGAGTTCAATGAATTAAAAATACTAATATGGTACTGTTAGTTAAATGAACAGATCAAAAATCGGAGAAGTTTATGTGTAAAAAACGTTTTTAAGCTCAATATCTGTATGAGTTGAGAATGTATGGTGTTGTCCAATAAGCGTCTGTACATTTCAGCAGCTAATACCACTGTTTCTGATATTTATAGGGGTTGAAAGGCTTTTAAAGAGGGAAGAGTGAGGTGCAACATCAATAATGGAAATCCCACATGAAAGAGAATACTGTGACAGAGCTAACAGTCAGCCATTCAAAAGCATACTCTAGAAAAACTGTTCTTATCCTCACTGCTCTGTGATAAGTGAAACTTTGGACATAATATGGTTATGATGATCTAAGATGCATAAGCAGATTACAACTGAAACTTGACAATGATTTCAGGAATACCGAATGTGGGAGCAGTGATTTTGTTTGTTAGTTTACTGTGGTACCATCTAAAGAAATTAGGTTTAATTTGAAGTTTAGGTTTAATTTGAAAAACTGAAAATCATCACGTATCTGTATATACGTGTGTATCAGGGGCGTTTCCTTCGAGGAGGCAAGGGAGGCAGTGCCTCCTCAAAACAAAATAATCCATATTACATATAAAATAACACAAATATTACAACAAATATTACAAATTACGACATTAAAAAGAGCGCTAGTCACTCGTATTAGTGTCGCCAACAGCGACACCCGCAGGTAAAGTTACAGCAGAATTAATGCCTCCCTTTCAACTCATAGAAAACCATTAGACCCCTTATAGCGTGCGGTGGGTTTTGTGGGGGGTAATTGAGAATGAATGGGGGAAAGTCACGTGAGAGGAGGTAATGTCTCCATCGCGCTATGATTGGATGTAATTGGTTATGATTGGATATGATTGGTTTGTGCGCCTCTTAAATCCCGCCTCTTGTTTACGTACACGTTCCGCGCGTCAGTTTGAATGAACAAATGATGGGAAGACTAATTGAAAAGTAAGTAAACAGATCACCCAGTTAGATATCACCACTTTATGTCATGTCAAAATCAAACTGAAACTGGACTGAAGACATGATTTTTAGTGCAATCAGCTTGAAATGAAAAATACATCTTCGTGTCTGTGACAGACGGTGTTTATGGAGCATGACTGATGATCCAAAATAGCCTAAGTTGACTATTAAAAAGAAAAACACCAATACACAAATAAAATATATTGTTTAAATTGTTACAGCCTTTAGTTATTATTTTGGAATGAATGTAGAAATGCTTAAAACACTAACTTGATGAGATTGACTTGGTTTTGATAAATAGAACATTTATTACAATACATTGTTAATGTAAAATTACAAAATAGAATTGTATTTGGTTTCTTTTTTGATGTAATGTAAAGTAATGTTCATTTAACAAGGAAGATGTGTCAACGTTAAGAGTAATGCACGTGAATTTACATTTGATTCATAAATAAGTAAAAAATCTGCCTCCTCATTTCAGAACACCACTGCACGCCACTGGTGTGTATATACACCGATCAGGCATAACATTATGACCACCTTCCTAATATTCTGTTGGTCCCCCTTTTGGTGCCAAAACAGCCCTGACCCGTCGAGGCATGGACTCAACTAGACCCCTGAAGGTGTGCTGTGGTATCTGGCACCAAGATGTTAGCAGCAGATCCTTTTAAGTCCTGTAAGTTGTGAGGTGGGGCCTCCATGGATAGGACTTGTTTGTTCAGCACATCCCACAGATGCTCGATTGGATTGAGATCTGGGGAATTTGGAGGCCAAGTCAACACCTCAAACTCATTGTTGTGCTCTTCAAACCATTCCTGTACCGTTTTTGCTTTGTGGCAGGGCGCATTATCCTGCTGAAAGAGGCCACAGCCACCAGGGAATACTGTTTTCATGAAAGGGTGTACATGGTCTGCAGCTATGCTTAGGTAGGTGGTATGTGTCAAAGTAACATCCACATGGATGGCAGGACGCAAGGTTTCCCAGCAGAACATTGCCCAAAGCATCACACTACCTCTTGTAAATATTTTATTATATCTTTTCATGTGAAAACACTGAAGAAATTACACTTTGCTACAGTGTGAAGTAGTTAGTGTACAACTTGTATAACAGTGTAAATTTTCTTTCCCCGCAAAATAACTCAACACACAGCCATTAATGTCTAAACTGCTGGCCACAAAAGTGAGTACACCCCTAAGTGAAAATGTCCAAATTGGGCCCAAAATGTCAATATTTTGTGTGGCCACCATTATTTTCCAGCACTGCCTTAACCCTCTTGGGCATGGAGTTCACCAGAGCTTCACAGGTTGCCACTGGAGTCCTCTTACACTCCTCCATGACGACATCACGGAGCTGGTGGATGTTACAGACCTTGCGCTCCTCCACCTTCCCTTTGAGAATGCCCCACAGATGCTCAATAGGGTTTAGGTCTGGAGACATTCTTTAGCAAGGCAGTAGTCATCTTTATTTTGGTCTCATCAGACCACAGGACATGGTTCCAGTAATCCATGTCTTTAGTCTGCTTGTCTTCAGCAAACTGTTTGCAGGCTTTCTTGTGCATCATCTTTAGAAGAGGCTTCCTTCTGGGACGACAGCCATGCAGACCAATTTGATGCAGTGTGCGGCGTATGGTCTGAGCACTGACAGGCTGACCCCCCACCCCTTCAACCTGTGCAGCAATGCTGGCAGCACTCATACGTCTATTTCCCAAACACGACGTCTGGATATGAGGCTGAGCACGTGCACTCAACTTCTTTGGAACCTGTCCTGTTAAACCGCTGTATGGTCTTGACCACCGTGCTGCAGCTCAGTCTCAGGGCCTTGGCAATCCTCGCCATCTTTATGTAGAGCAACAATTATTTTTTTCAGATCCTCAGAGAGTTCTTTGCCATGAGGTGCCATGTTGAACTTCCAGTGACCAGTATGAGAGAGTGCGATAACACCAAATTTAACACACCTGATCCCCATTCACACCTGAGACCTTGTAACACTAACGACTAAAATTTTTTCTTAGGGCTGTACTCACTTTTGTGGCCAGCGGTTTAGACGTTAATGGCTGTGTGTTGAGTTATTTTGAGGGGACAAATTTACACTGTTATACAAGCTGTACACTCACTACTTTACATTGTAGCAAAGTGTAATTTCTTCAGTGTTGTCACATGAAAAGATATAATAAAATTCTGTGAGATACTGTATATATATATATTTTTTTTTTTTTGAAAATAATGTATATGTGTGGTTGTGTACATATACACAGCATAATCAGCACATTTAATAATTCAATAATATTTATAAAGAATAACATCCTGAAAATGGCAAGTCAAATCAACATACTATTCAGATGTAATTTTTCAGAAGAAAACAAATCATAGTTCTGGGTTTAAGCAAGCAGGATTTGTGTGAAAGCTGAGGGACATTCACAGAACTGGCAGGCCATGCCAGAATGCTTTATAAGACAATATGTACCCAGAGATGCAGGTTGGACTCAGCATCAGTGCCAGACTTTTTAGTGTGTTCGCCTATATTTAAAAGGGTTCATCCAAACATGGAGTTAAAATCAGCTCAAAAACTGCTCTAACTCCCTTGGTGAGGGTGATTCTCAAGCTAACAGACATATAATCTTTTCCTCAACGGCAGTTCCATAATTACAGCAGTGTATTTCTGAGGTGTTGTTAATCAGTGCACAAATCATATAAAGTGCAGCTGAGTGCAGTGAATATGACATATATGGCATATCACACATTTAGACATTTATGACAATGCATTTAGAGCTATACACCTGATGTAATTTAAATCTACGTTTGTCCTTGTGAATGTGAAGTCTTGTCTAATTTATTGTCATTATGGAATCAAGCAGCAGCACTGATTTTAATACCACCACAAAAATTAAACGAGGTGTCTCAAACATTCTCCTACCAGTACAGACCATACAGCATAAATCAGATAAGTATGGCATCCTATGGGTCTGCAGTCGTAATCTTTTCCAAAGAACTGAGTTTTTATTATAGGCTAGATAATTTTCAACAACTTGTACACCATAAAGTTTATGCATCAACTGTAAGCAGAGAAATTGTAAAGGTATCACTTTTAACAGTTTCTTCTTTAAGTGAATTTACAATAACATTTTTTCAATCTCAGATATACTGTGACCAGCCTTTCATTGGAAGAAGTCAAACCACAGTAAGACAATTACAGTCTACAGAAATCCCTCTCCTCCATGACTATGGTAGCCTACATATAGTAATAATAGCAGTTAGGCTATAAGACTTATCTCATACCTCTTCCAGCACATCGAGACTGGCCGGTGTCTCCGCGCCACCATCTGGGGTGCTTGGCGCTGTGTCCTCCGCAGTAGTATCAGTTTCCAGATCTAGAGACAACATCCTGCGGCAGGTGTAACATTGCAGTCAAATATGTTATCTGCAATACGCCGCCTTTCTCAATGTAACACGCTTTAGGACGTTGTTTTGACCGACTGTGAGCTGTGTTTGGGATAGACGCCAGGAACGCCGGCCCGGGGATCCCGCTCTGGGTGTTCCCATTCAGGCAGACTGGGGGGGCGGAGACCGCGGGGAGACTGCGGAGGACAGAGAAAAAAAAACGAGAACTGCTCTCCAAAGTCTCATGGATGGAGACCGAAGACTGTTCTTTGGTTTATGTGTATACTAAACTCACTGGACTGCACGAGACCTGATTGATACTTTAACATAATTAGAGAAAAGCTGTTGCTTTTTTCCCCCTTTTTTTTGTTTGTTTTTGTGTCATGTTTGTCACAAATAGCGTCTGTAAAGATATATTCAACACATAGAACTTTAATGTAACTAATTTTTTAACTTACTAATTATATTATATTATATTAAGAATTTTATACGGTAGAAATGTTTTAAGTTAGTGTATGAACTTCACTGATGATGAACATGTACGTATATAAATAAACTGCCAAAGTGAACAGACTGGAAAGGCAGTGATACACAGACATGGATTTTAAGACATTATGTCTGTAATAGCTTTTCTTAAGACATTATTGCTCAAATATAATTTCTCTTATCCTTTATGCCAATGCCAGTCACTCAACCCCAGCCTCTTATAGCTTTGTGCCTGATATATTTATTAAATTATGTTTTTTTAAAAAAATAAATTAATAGAATAGAATAGAATAGAATTAATATAATATAATAATCAATGATATAGTGAAAGGGAAACAAATAATACAATTTCAGGAATGTAAATAAAGAGAATAATAAGAATATACAATACAATAAAACAAAATCCATTATTTTATGTTATATTATGTATTTAGATTATTTAATAACGATGCTATCTTTTATTAAAAAAAAAAAAAAAAAAACCCTCTTAAACCGAAAAGGCTTTTATTTTGCAATGGTTAACCCGGAAACTGAGGCACGTTTGTAAACTGTACATGTGTTTAGTGTACGTATTCAGTCAAATAGCTGACAGAGGATCGTGGCATGAACGATCTTGCTGGATTCCCAATAAAGAAACATTTACGTCATTGATGTGCTGATCAAGGACTAACTATTATTAATAATATTAGACGCTCGCTGGATATGTGTTGATTATGCGCTGCTAGCCAACAACAAAACATTAAGACTGTAAGTCAGTGAAGTACAAGATGCACATTTAAGGGGTAAATGTTGAGTCAGTATTATTCCTGACACTCTTCTCTGAAACGTTAGACGCCCTTGTGTTATTTCAGGAGTTTGGGATGTTGCGGCGTCCCAAGCCCACAGACAGTGAGGCAGATCTGCTCCGGGAGCAGCAAGAACTTCTGGCGGCAGGCGGCCAGTCCACTGTCACTGTAGTGAAGCGCCCTGATAAACGCAGAGGAGATGCAGCTGCACATGAGCAGGAAAAGCAGAGAGATGTTGTGACTATTGAAGGTAAGTTAGAAAGATCTGAGCTTTCTGTCAGTTACTAAATCACATGTTTTAACATCATACACAGATTTAATAATGAGTTTCATTAGACCTGCATTCATAGGATCAGGCTGATTTTCTTTGTAGAAAATAAACTAGTCTTGGACTGAAATTATTGTATCTGACTGCACCTTCAGATCTTCCAGATGAGATTCCCACCTTGACCCCTGCAAAGAAGTCACGCTTTAAACAGGAGCGGGTGCGTTTTGAAGATGAGGACCCAGAAGAGCGACTGGACAGGCATGATACTCATATCAGTGCTGTTCTCTCCAGGATCATTGTGAGTTATATTTATTACACTATGTTTGTATGTCTATTATTTGATTGAAAGATAAGATAATGCCATGCGTATTGTTTATGTCTCCCGCCCAATAGGAGAGGGACACGAGTGCAGTACCTGTGTCGCTCCCGTGTATCACAGGCACTGCTTTCCCTAAAGTGTTACATAGATCTATAGTGGAAAATGAGGTGAGAAAACATTATACATACAAAATAAACTTTCTTCAGTTCTATTGTCTGACGCCTTTTTTTTTTTTTTTACTGCACTTAGGGGCAGGAAAGAGCTCCTAGAGGAAGAAAAAGTATTTTTGCACGTCAAATTGCAGCACAGAGGTCTTTAAATGGTTCAGATACTAGAGATAAGTCTTCTGCATCTAGACATGTGAGCTTCTCACCACTGGAGAGCATGGAGACTGAGCGACCTGAATCAGATGTTATGGGTGAGTGAGTGCTATCACATTCCACAAAGTTTTAGTTTTTCATGGCTAACTAAAGCATGACACATTTTTCTGTATGTGGTTCTGTTACAGACCGTGTTGGTGGCCCCTTGCTACTTTCAGGTCAAGGACTTGGGATTGCAAATAGTGCCATGGAGACAATGAAAATCCATGAGGAGAATCAGGCAAGGTTGCAGGCGATGTCCAAGAGTGAGATACTTGAGGAACAGAGGAAGCTTCTGGCACAGCTTGGTGAGCTCAATACCTTCTTAGTTTTTACTCAAGGGTGTAAAGTTTTGCATTCAGCAGGATCAACCATTCACATGTGTTATATCTGTTTTTCTTTGTAAGAAAAAAAAAAAAAATACTGTATACAAATATATATTTGTTAGTTTATGGGAATATATTATTTGGTTCCTTAACAGGCTAGCCTTCTCAATTATCATTATAATTTGCAAGATTTTTACTTGCAAACCCATTCCTGCATAGTAATTTGATAAATTATATATAATAAAAGTTTATGGTCATTATTTTGTTAAGGAAAGTAATACTTTTATCATGCATCAAATTGATCAGTTGTGACATTTACTATGTTATAAAAGCATTATACTTAAAATAAACACTGTTCTCTGTTCATCATAGAATCCTGAAAAGAAATGTATCATGATTTCCACAAAAATATTCAGCAGCACAACTGTTTTCGACATTGATATTAAGAAATGATTAATGATTCTTGAGTGGCAAATCAGCATATTAGAATGATTCCTGAAGGATCATGTGACGCTGAAGACTAGATATAATGATGTTGAAACTTTAGCTTTGCCATCATCATACAAATTTATTACATTTTAAAATATATTTTACTGTATTTTTGAGCAAATAAATGCAGCCTTGGTGACCAAAAGATACTTCTTTCAAAGACATTGAAGAAATCATACTAACCCCATACTTTTGAAAGGTATTATTAATGTTTATTGCCAGAAAATGTCTCATATTTTAGTTATGGAGTTGCAAACTTCATTTAAAATAAATATTTAATAAAAGACACCCATAGTTTGACCTCCTGAGGTTGATTAGTGCTTTTTATTTAATTTAAGCACCTTTTCACTGACCATTTTCTTAATTTTGTTTTGTTGATTTTATTGATTTAATTTATTTAAGAGTTTTAGACCTCACATTGTTGCATTATGTCAGACCCCAGATTAGTGAACTTTGTGAGATCTCGGAAGGCACAGAGAACACCAGGATCCGAGTCATCATCCAGTCCTGTGCAACATCTGCCTAATAGCACTTCTACAGAGTTAGACCACACAATAAAAGCACAGGAATCTCAAAGGGATACCATGGAGAATGATGAGGAAGAAGATGAGAATCAGCTTGTAGTTCAACCTCCAATTACAGGTAAGTGATTTCAGAGCTTGTTTAGCAGCAACAGAGCATATAATATACTATTGTGTTGCGATTAAATGTTGTAAAGACACCGAAAACCTACATATTTGTGGTTTATTTGACACATGCTACTCATTACAGTATTGTTTTAGTCCCATGAAGAAGGCTGAATAGGGTATTTGTACTGGTTTGCATGCATACAGCAGTGGAAAGTTAAGCTAATGTACTGGACGTGGTCTTCTCAATCTTGTCAGCACAAGTGCAGCTGGATGCTTTCCAGTTTATTATACACCCTGGGCTTGGAACTGGCCACACAGATTTTGGACTGTACACTTTGCAGATCTGTCCAGCTAAGCTGTGAGCAGATGCATCAATTTCAATTAGTCTGATTAGATCAGAGTTAGCTAGAGCAAGCACCAATTTGTTTTAAGGTAATAGAGATAAGAGGAACTCATTGACATTTATGGATGAAGCACATCAGGGGTTACTGTTCAGAGGACAGTTCTTCCGTAGTTGCACTGCCGTCAGCATGTGGTACTGCGTATGTCAATATGCATGCGAACTTGCTGTTTAAAGGGTTCGTTAACCCAAAAATGAAAATTCTGTCATGAATTATTCACCCTTATGTCGTTCCACACCCCATAAGACCTTTGTTCATCTTCGGAACACAAATTAAGATATTTTTGATGAAATCCGCGAGGTATATGACTCGTCCATAGACAGCAATTTAACCACCACTTTCAAGGTCCAGAAAAGTACTAAAGACATTATTAAAACAGTCGATTTGACTGTAGTTATTCAACCTTAATTTTATGAAGCGACGAGAATACTTTTTGTGCGCAAAAACAAAACAAAAATAACGACTTTATTCAACAATATCCTCTGTTCTGTGTCATTCTTTCTCATACGCTGTTTCTGTTCAGCGCTTCCAGGTTCTACACCAGAACTCCGGCTCAGTGTTGGCCGATGCTGTTCACGTGAGCAGCACAACGCATGCGTGTGATGCTGAAGAAGGAGCCGGCTGTGTTCTGACGTAGAACCTGGAAGCGCTGAACATAAATATATAGCGCTGATATAATATCTTCATTTGTGTTCCGAAGATGAACGAAGGTCTTACGGGTGTGGAATGACATGAGGGTAATTAATATATATATATATATATATATACACATTTTTTTTTTTTTTTAAACAGAGGAGGAGCTGCCTGTCAAGCCACAGAAGGAGTGGCTTCACATGGACAAGGTGGAGCCAGAAAAACTGGAATGGACAAGAGACCTTCCTGCACCCAGGAAGCTCAGCACCAAAAAGGTACAAACCAGGAAACCTAGAGAGGTGTTAGTTGTGCATACTTTTTTCAAAACCCTAAGTATGAAGCTTTGGCACATACTGTAACTAATCCTACGATATTTGTGCTATGAACATAAGGATCTCTATTGTGATTACATTCAAGTGAAATTAATTATCAAAGAAAAACATTTAGGATGGGGGCTTGGTTCTGTCTTTCAGTTGTTGATTTAATGAAAGCAGAAAGGGATGAGTTTTATGTACACTAAATGATTGGCATACATCACCAGAGAGAAGTCTGTCATTTCACCAGAAGATCAAGTTCTGAAGAAGGTCAAAAAAAAAAAAGAAAGTAAAAACGGAAACATGCATGGATGAATCATTTACAACAGGATGTATAACATGCATTTGAAAAGAGATCAATTTCATTTTATTCTGACCTTAATAATGAGATGAAATGTTCTTGTTTGTAATGTGAATGATTTATTAAATTTCCAGGCTATGCAAGCACGTTTTGATTTTGCTGGCACTCTTATCCCACCCAGTAAAGACTTGCCCACCCATTTGGGCCTGCATCACCATGGAGAGGAGCCAGAGGTGAGTGGGTTCAGCTAAATGTATCTGTTGGATTGTTTTTAGACTGGCAGTGAAATAGAACTGATGCCAGTACTTCTTTTAAAAGGTGTTTGTATTAGTCAAATGCAGACGTGTGTAGCTGTTGTATATGTGTAATAATAACTATAATTTTCTCTCTTTCCTCTGTTTCAGCTGGCTGGCTACTCGCTGCAAGAGCTTTTCCTCCTCTCGCGCAGTCAGCTCAACCAACAGCGCAATCTGGCCGTCAGCACTCTTGCTAATGTCCTGATCAAAGTAAACAATGGCTTAATATATCTGTCTATCTGTGTATCTGTCTGTGTCTTAAAAGTTATATTTTCTTTCTGCAGATTTGTCTCTTATGAATACTTTATGCTTTTATTCTCCATCAGGCCCGTGCTGGTGAGTACACTTCCTCACTGAAGGGCAGCGTTTTGTCTTCTTTACTGGATGCTGGACTCCTCTTCCTCCTGCGTTTCTCCCTGGATGATGGTGTGGAAGGTGTGATGTCAGCAGCGGTGCATGCCTTGCGAGCTCTGCTGGGTTCATCTGATGATGAAGTAAGAGACAATCATCATTTATGCACTTTTGCTGATAAGGAACCACAAAGTTTCTGATTTCTGTCATCCTAGGAGTGTTTGGATAATGCCTTCCCATGGCTGCTTGGGATGGCAACCTTTCCTTTGCTGCCAACTGCTCAGGAGGATGAGGATGAGGAAGACGAAGGCTTGGATGAGGCCTTAAAAGAAACAGCAAAGGAGAAAGAAGAAAAGAAAACGGATCATGATGTTGCTAGGCAGGATGTTGTCAAGGTAACTGGGGCCTAAGATTGCTCTCTTTCTGCAAAGTTAGAAGCTGTCTTTGGCTATGCAGTATTACTGGAATGTCTGTGTTGCCATCAGGGCTTTCTGAAGATGCAGGGTCTTCATCGGCTGCGCTACATCCTGGAGGTGGTGCGGCCCTCTCCCCGGGTTGTTCTTGATATTCTGGAGGTTCTGATCCGAATTGCTCGCCACTCGACTGCTGCAGCCATACAGGTAATTGAATTCTGAACAACCACTGTTATTTTATTATTATTTATACAGGTGCTGGTCATATAATTAGAATATCACCAAAAAAAACTGATTTATTTCACTAATTCCATTCAGAAAGTGAAACTTGTATATTATATTCATTTATTACACACAGACTGATATATTTCAAATGTTTATTTCTTTTAATTTGGATGATTATAACTGACAACTAAGGAAAATCCCAAATTCAGTATCTCAGAAAATTAGAGTATTACTTAAGACCATGTATTGTACCTGATAGGCCCCAACTTAATCAATACTGAATCAAAGGTAATCAAATCAAAATCAAATCACAAGCTTCTGAATCAAAATTGCATTCGGTTGTGAAATTTGAAAATGCTCAGCCCTAGTGCCAATTTATTGATTTAAAAAAAAAAAAAAAGTTTTAACTTAAAGCAAATGTTGTTTTTTCCATTTATGCTCTTGTCAGAGTGCACCAGAATACTGAGCTTGTGTAGGCTACTCTATAGAAATGCTTCGATACCAACAACCAATAATGACAACAGAGCAAACACTGACGAGAATGGATTAATCACAGAAGGATGTATATAAAATAAATGTATCGAATTAATAGACAAATTAAATATTTACGCCTGTGTAGCGAGTGGTATGGTCGGAAAGGAAAACAAACTAAGTCACTACGCCACTATGCCATTGTAGATTAATCCCCAACAAAAGTCACACAGGTACGTGGTTTTAAGAAGATAAGGGCCTAGACGTGAATACTAAATAACTTTATTTCAACAATCAAACACTAATTTAAAAACCACTAAAAGACTGTAGGAACTGGACTATAAACACGAAGCAGAGAAAACATAGAAAAGGAGACCGAGGCCTTTGTCTGAGGTCTAGAAATTTGGGTCTGTAAAAGTATGGAATTTTGAAATGGAAAATGTGTAGGAACCCTGTATTACCTTATGAACCAAACTTTAGAGCTTCATTGTCTTTTTACTTTAGTTTCATGAGCTGCTGTAGCACTATTTACTGTTTTTTATTTATTTATTTATTTATTTATTAAAATGCAAACCTTTTTTCTCTCAGATCCTGGACTGTCCGCGGCTGATAGACACTGTGATTTCTGAGTTTCTTCCCTGCTCCTGGACTCCTGCCGCCTCCCAGGCTCCATCTTCTTTGTATGGCCTGCCTGTTGCCTTGGCGATGAAGCTGCTTCGTGTTTTAGCAAGTGCAGGGAGGCATGCTTGTGCTAGAATAGTGAGTATTCCCTGAATACTATAGGTTAACAGTGTCAAGCACCCACTAATTGTAAATAATTATGATACTTATTGCAAGATTGACAGGCCTCCCACCCTCTTTAGTAAATGAGTATGATGCTTATTAAAAGATGTGACAGGTCTCCAACTCAGATGTCAAACCATAGTGTTGTGCTGAAATATGTCAAGTTTTGATGTTTTTCCCAAAATAAGCAAAGTTCTAATATACTAAAATTGTACATTTTAGAATAAAATTTATCTTAAAGTCAAAGCCCTAATCAGCCTGTGTCTCTTAGCTAAACTCTCTAGGAGGGAAGGAGCTTTTGTCACGTTTTGTGGTTGTGGAGCCATCAGAGATGTTGCTGGAAGCAGGTGAAGCTCTTCGCTGCAGTACAGAGGTTTTGAGGTTGTTCGCAGTTGCTGCTGGCTACGGACAGGCTTGCAGTCTTTACATGTGAGGGTGACCATTCACTTCCCTTTTCAGTTGATGACAATAAACTGCAGCGGTTGTTAAAATACAGTGTGTAACTATGCACTGACAAATATGCAGATGTTTGAAGAAGTATTCAAAGCATCTGATTGTAGTGAATGTGAGTGTGTCCTTCATTCCAGGGACCTGTATCCTGTGCTGGTGAAGAGGTTGCAGGCTGGGAACCGGCTGTGTGCTTCATCTGAAGCGGTGTTGTTTCTGGAGCTGGACCGAATCAGAGCTCTGCTAGTGCTGCTTACTCAGGTCACACAAACAGCAGGATGCCATGAAGAACTGCAGAGAGGCCTAGTCAAGTGAGACTCCACTTTTATGATATGATAATTGTGGCAAACCATGTCCAAATGTCTGAACAATTGCACATTACATAAATATAAAAATAACGAGTATTATTAACTGCCGTATTGCTTTATAAGATAAGAAAGTGCACTAATTAAGCAATTCCGTTGCTTCCTTAAAAGTAATCATAAAGAGCTTTCTGCTTGATTAACTTTTAGTTTGCCAGGAACCTTGAAACGGTCGTTAGGACTAACCGCTGTTATAGTGTTTTAATGTTTATTAAGAGAAATACGTGCTACTTTTTTTTTTTTTTTTGTCTTGCTTCATTTTTGCCATACATTTCATTTTGGATATGGTTATATCGACAGTGCTCAGGGTACAGAGTGTCCTCCACCTCCTCCTGTTCTGTGGAGTCATGTGACTGGTCTCCAGCCCACTGTCATTAGCTCTCTCAAGGGCTGTGTGAGAGCACTCGATGGCTCGGCTCAAATGTCAAGTGCTCTGATTCTGCTTCCATCCTACCTGCTCTACGTGGAGGCGTATTATTCACAGCTCTGTGTGCAAGTAGGTATTTATAAAAAAGAATCAAGTATCAAAGCTAGTGTCACATCAGCCTCACTGACAAGGTCATTTTAAAAAAACTGCCTTTTCTTCGTTACTCATACAGTCAAACCAAAATGTATTCAGACACCTTGAACATTTCATTCATTAATACAGTTTATTCACTATAGTTTAAAAAATGGTAATCTCAGAGTTAAACTGTGTCAGAAAAAATTAATCTTAATTATGTCAGATAACACTTAAGCAAGACATGGTCAGGTCAAAGTGTCTGAATCATTTTTGGTTCCAAATTTTTTTTATCAGTTTTACTGGTAGTCCACTGTATGAAGAATTTTTGGGTATAATATGTTACAGTTTACTTTATTTTGCTATCCTCACTTACATAAATGAACTATAGTGTCCTGCAACCACTAGTAAAAATATATCTTTTTTTGTTTTGTTTTTTTAGTCACAATTACAAAAATTACATTTATTTATTTAAAGGGGCCATGACATGAGAAATCAAATTTGCCTTGATCTTTTGGCACATAAGTGGTCTTTGTACCATTTAAACATCCTGCAAGTTTCATAGTTTTAAACGTAATCATCCTTATAAGCAAAGCATTTATGTAATCAAGCTCCAAAAACAGCTTGTTTTGATATTTCAGGATCACACGGGCAAGTAAAATTGCATATGACTGCTGCCTCCAGAGCAAGACATCGACAAATACATCATCGCACCATAGGACCCATCCACTAGCATTCAAATGCTTAACAGCTGACATGTGCCTACACTGGATATCAACATCGAAAGCAAATAGAACCCATTATAATCACTGACACTGTCTGCAGTATACAGATGCACGTTCAGTTTCTGACATGCTCCACCAACGTATGTCCATTGACAACAGGACAAATGGAAGAGTGAAAAAACATTGACTTTGATTCCATTTTAAACAGCTTGTTTACGTCTGTGTGCAAACTTGAGAAGGATCCCAGCATCACTAACAGGTGGATGGTTTATTTTAATGGCGTCCCGGATGTTTGTTCAGTGCATTTTGTTTTGTAAATGAGGCACAGTCTAATGGAGAGTTCGCAGAAACAAAGAAAGTTTTGTTGAAAGTTTAAGCAGCCAACTGTAGTGGATCTAACAGCAGCTGCATGACAAACTTTAAGTAAATGATTTTAAAATACTTTTTATATTGATAATGTTTTCAAAACACTTACTTGCGTGCAAAAGTGAGTCTGTATTGGTACTGATACACCAATACTGATCCATTTTTAAAAGAGCCACCCCTTAAAAATGGATAATTTCATACAGAGGGTCAGAATGAAGGTTGAAAATAATCGGTTTTCCTCATATATATTGGGGGTTTTTTGTGTGCAAACATTATAAGTGAACCTCAAGGAATATATTAAAATAACTTAAAAAATCCACGTCAAGACCCCTTTAAATGCAAAAAACTTTATTAACATTATAAGTGAACTTCAACGAAAATATTAAAATAATAAAAAAAAAATCCATGTCATGATCCCTTTAAATGCTTTGAGAAGTTTATGAATAGATGCATGAATGATACATAAAACATTAGGAACTCATCCCTAAGAAAGTGGATAATCAGTGGCTCCTTTTAGAGCCAAACTGCTCTGAAACAAAGCTTCTGGTGTGATAAACGGCAGAAAATATTAGAGATTATTCCACTTTATTCAGCGTATTCAGTATGCTGTCTGCACGAAATAGCTGCTGATAGTGTATCTTCACAAAAAAAGCGTTTTTGTTTTGTTTTTTACACTGTTAGTAGAAATTGAGAGCCATTCACAGCCTCTGATTTGCCTACTTTTTTCCTACTCATTTTATTTCTTTTAGAATATATCAAAATTTAGTTGTGGTAATCAAAGGCCCATTTGCACTAAAACCTATTATATACAGATACTTTAAATAAATACTTCAAATAGTCTTATGCTTATGTAACATGAGTAATCTGATCTAATTCATTTTATCAGAGCTCTTTCCAGCCAGTACAGTGTCTACAAGAACTAGAGTCACTTACTTCAGATGTGCTTCTGCCCCTGATATCCCACCAGGCCATGCAAAATATGACCAGCAGCTTCAGGTAGGGTGCTCTGTTACTTTACTGTAGTGTTCTGAAATTAACCACATCTGTTACTATATCATATGCATTCATGTTTTTAGCATTAGCATATTTACAACAACATAATGTTATATACAACAATAAAATAAATGTAATATTAAACAATAATAAAAACAGTGAAATAGTTTAGTAATATGAGTAAAATAGCAATAATTTAAAAATTATAATGACTTTATTTGTGGTGTTCGTTCGTTCGTTGGTGGCCGTTCGCACAGAAGAACCACTACTTTTCCAGTTTTTCATTGTAAACATACGTTAATTATTATTATTTTTTTGTATTTTATTTTGAATTTTCTTCTATTAATATAGACCTTTATGTAAGTAAATAAAATGGTGCCTGGGCTTGTATTGTGTGTTACAGTGATCATTTTGAGCCATACAAAAAGAACAGATCTTGTATAAATGGAACATAATAGTGATTATGATTTCTTCTCTTTCTGCAGGTCCAACTCTGTAATCTGTAACCCCGGGCTGAGTGCCCCTGGTGGGGAGGTCGTCCCCAGTCTGCCAGGCCTGTCCTGCTCAAGGCTGATGAACTCCAGCACAATGGCTGGGCTCAACTCCCCTCTGCCCCTCCCTACTGCCCTCCTATACCTGCTGAACACAATCACCTCCATCCACAAGGGCTTAATTAAGAAGGTAGATTCACTTTGGCTAAACTATTTTGATAGAAAAAATGCTGTGGTTTTAAATTGGTGATAAATTTCTTTCTCTGTCTCTTATCAGTTCAGTCGTCTCATCCTCTCTGACTCTGTACTGAGCTATCTGCAGTCTTGTATCGGAGCCATGCCCTCAGTTTCTCACATGAGCGCCTGGATTTTACGCCATGAGCACCACCTGCTGTATCTGCTGCTCAGACTGGCTCACAAGCTGGTAACTGCAACATCTGCATTTAACAAAACAGCCTTTGCATACATATTATGCATAATAGTATTATTTATAAATAATTTTAAATTATAAAATATTTTAAATATATATACTATATAAAATATTCTGAATATTTTTTTATATAGAAAATAAAATATATTTTAATTTCTTTGCTTAATGTATGAAATATATTGTGTTAAATTAATCAGACCTGAAAAATAGCTTTAAGACTAAAATGTGCTGTATTAATTATTGAAATAATTTGAAATGCAATACATGGGTTCCTACGCAGTTTTGAAAAGTATGGAATTTGATTAATTTGAGTAATTTCCAGGTCTGGATAAGTATGGAAAAAAGAATTGTGTTTACAGACTATTGCCCCTATTCAGTTTTCTAAAATATAAAATTAAAGGGTTAGTTCACCCAAAAATGTCGTTCTACACCCGTAAGACCTTCGTTCATCTTCGGAACACAAATTAAGATATTTTAGATAAAATCCGATGGCTCATTGACAGCAAGTTAATTTAGACTTTCAAACCCAGAAAGGTACAAAAGATATATTTAAAACAGTTAATGTGACTACAGTGGTTCAACCTTAATGTTATGAAGCAACGAGAATACTTTTTGTGAGCCAAAAAAACTAAATAACGACTTTATTCAACAATCTAGTGATGGGTGATTTCAAAACACTGCTTCATGAAGCTTCGAAGCTTTACGAATCTTTTGTTTCGAATCAGTGGTTGTGTTGAATAAAGTCGTTATTTTGTTTTTTTGGCGCTCAAAAAGTATTCTCGTTGCTTCATAACATTAAAGTTGAACCACTGTATTCTCGTCACTTCATAACCTTAAGGTTGAACCACTGTAGTCACATGAACCATTTCAAATATGTTTTTAGTACCTTTCTGGGAATTTGAAAGTCTAAATAAACTTGGTGCCAATGTAGGCCTCATTAAGCCATCGGATTTTATAAAAAAATATCTTATTTTGTGCTCCGCAGATGAACGAAGGTCTTACGGGTGTGGAACGACATGAGGGTGAGTAATTAATGACAGAATTTTCATTTTTGGGTGAACTAACCCTTTAAGAATTTATAAAAAAATGTGTCATACAAGCAGACTGTTTTAATTGCAAAAGTTTAGTGATAATTTAGTGATTGTTGAACATGACTAAATGAATTCAAGGCACACATTTTCTTTACGCATAACTGTTTGTCTTTACCATAAACAAGTCTATTGAAGAATGTTTACTCAAATGCCACTCGAACCAGCAACAGATAAGGGACCAAACATTCATTGAAATCAGACTGCACTTTGCTGTTTTAAGGTTCTTCTCATCATATAATCACGTTATTACTTTGAGAAAACCCAGAGAAAATAAAAATGATTGTCTTATATATCAAATATAATGCTGTATTAACCATTTACTGTATGTTAAATATAAGTTTGAGTCTGGAAAAGTATGGAATTTTGAAATGGAATATGTGTAGGAACCCTGTTTTATTCTGTGATTTAATTATCGTTAGGTTCCAGTTGACCCAGAGGTGGCCAAACACGCTTCCTTGTTCCACCAAGTATCGTTGGCTTTATTGTCCTGGCTGCTGCCTGGCAGTGAATACTTGGCACATGAACTCCTGTCTGTCATGACTTTCAGCCACAGCCTCCTTCCGTAAGTCTCTTCTAAAGCTTTGCTGCTAACTCTCATCTCCCAAGGTTGGCCTTGCAGTCTTGGTGTGGTTGTAATTTGTCTAATAAATCGTATGCAAAAAAATAATATTCACATTTTCTCATATAGTGCCCAAAAAATATTCAGACGCTAGACACTAGACTTTATACATCCTCTAAAAGTCACCTTGATACCAGGAATAATTAGACGAATAAATAAATGAAAAATGACTTATAAAATTGAAGCTAGGTCTAGCATAATTTGTTTGCAGATGCTACTTTATTTATTATTATTTTTCTAATGCAGTGAAATTATATCCAACTTTTTTTAACCACTTTTTATACCACTTTTATATGCATGTTTATTGTCATTACAAATGTCACGATGCTTTGAATTCGGTCTAAGCAACAACAACAAAAAAGGCCAAATTATCCTTCATTTTGTTTAATCTCAACTGATTTTAGGAATTGAAATGCCTACAGATCAGAGGGTCTCTAGGATGCAATTTATTTTATTTGATGCATCTCGGTTACCTATGATTATTTATGTCTTTTATGTTGCTTTGATGTGAAATGATAGTATTAATATTCTTGAACCTCTTCAGACATGTCATGAGGACAGGACTTATGTTTCATTAGCTGCACCAAGATAAAAGCTGAAACTCATTGGGAGAAATTACACCAAAGGTCTCCACTCTCAAAACTGCATATTATTGCCTTCATATTATTGTTCATCGTTCTGATTGTGCACTGTTTTTGTTCAGATGCTTCTGTATTTCAGTAGAGTTTCAAAAATGCTGTAAATACATTTATGGTTCATTTGTATTGTTGTAATCTTAAAAAAACAACAACTTTAGATTCCCATATTAATCAAGCTGTAGTTTCACATCATAATCACAAGAGAGCAGCAAACTGCACATTTCAGACAGGATGGAGCAGATCTTTCTTTCCATGGACAGTTGACAGCTTTTGTTTTTAGTTATATTTTTTATAAGTATTGGTGAATATGTTTTAATTTTTTTTTTTTTCGGGGAAGAAATAGAGGATGCATTAAATTGATCAAAATGACAGTAAAGACATTTATAATGTTATAACGTATTTCTTTTTCAAATAAATGCTGGTATTTTCACATTTTTATTCATTAAGCAATCCTGAAAAAGATGCATCACAGTTTCCACAAAAATACAGCTGCATTTAATGCTTATAATAAGAAACAGCAAATCACCATATTAGAATGATTTCTGAAGGATCATGTGACACTGAAGACTGGAGTAATGGTGCTGAAAATTCATCTTTGCCATCACAGAATTAAAATTCCATTTTAAAATACAATAAAATATAAAAAGGTTATAATTCAATTGTAATAATATTTAACAATATGTTTTTAATGTATTTTGATCAAATAAATTCAGCCTTGGTGAGCATAAGTCTTTGTCTTTCAAAAACATTAACAAATATTAACTGACCCCAAACTTATTAAACTGTTCTGTATGTATGTATATTCATATTTTTTTATTTTATTATTTTTATCTTTTATATTTTTCACAATTTAACCACTGAAAGGATGTACTTTGAGGATGAGAATATTTTTCTCTGTCATGAGAATTAAATATTTTTAGTTTTTATTATGTGATATGGATAAATTTTGTAATAATTCCATTATTTTCCTTGTTAGGGAGGGTGGTTGTGGTGAACCAGAGGTGGCCGCGTTAGCCGATTTGCAGCTTAAGGAAAGGACATCACCTGCCGTTGGTGCCCTGCTACGTGACGCTCTTAATCTTTTGCCCTCCATCCGCGGTTGCTACCTCACCCACCTTGCACACATGGAACCCTCTGTCCTTTCATCCCGTGACCGGTACCTCGGCAGAACCCCTTTTATCAGCTCTCATTTTCTACCTGAGCTTACTGGCCCCTCCCTGCCTTCCGATTGGCCTTACTTACCGCTCATCAGTCTCTATGAGCGAACGGGATGGTCAGCTGGCAGTGGGCAGCAGGTCGAGTCTCTTCCAGTCGGGTCAGTACAGTCAGCCACTCACTGCCTTCAATGGCTGCTTGTTCTGGAGAGCTGGAGGGAGCAGGCGCTCACGGCAGTGCCACCAGTGGCTAAGTTAGCCCGGCTAGCCTGTGTCTTTCTGTGCTCCGGTGACCTCTTCCTGGAACGGCCTGTTCAAGAGCTTACTTGGGCGCTGTTTCGCAGGCTAACACAACCAGCCCAGCTTGAGGCGCTGGATCTGGGCTCAGCTCCACCAGGCCTGGCTTCCTTTCATGACTTATACTCAGCTCTACTGGTGCAATATGAGGCTGTGTCATTCGGTGACCCACTCTTTGGCTGCTTCATGCTTTTGCCTCTACAGCGGCGCTACAATGTTACCATAAGGCTGGCCGTGTTTGGAGAACATGTGGGAATGCTGCGATCGCTGGGGGTCACGTTACAGCAGGTAAGGGGTTTCTTTTCATCAGACGTTTTATGCGCAGGATAAGCATGATGGAAACATTAATTTACATGTTTCTCATTGCAATTATGGGCATCATTCTGAAGCAGTGATCCAAATCAGATTGAGATTTGAACATTTGATGTGCAGTTCACAAGGTCATTAGATGATTTGAGTTGGGAAAGTCTAATTTAGTTCACCAATTGTTGCTTGATATGCATGATATTGGTGTGGTAAATAGTTTGTTCACTGTTATTTTGCTGCCAATATAAAATTAGGCAACATTTTAATTATTGCTAATATTTGAATGCACATTTTATTTTTCATTTTTTAATTATCCTTCTACAGTTATGTGAAAAAGGAATTACACCCTTTTGAATTCTATGGTTTTACGTGATCATGACACCATAAAAAAATCATCTGGTCATTGGCAGGTCTTAAAATTAGGTCAATAAAATCTCAGATGAACAACAACACATGACATATCACACTGTGTCATTATTTATTTAACAAAAACAAGGCCAAAATGGAGAAGCCATGTATGTAAAAAAAAAACAAAAAAAAAAAAACAAAGACACACTTACTGCTTCCATAGGAATTAAGAGGGTAAGTAGCAGTCAGGCGCTGATCATCAGCAAGTGTGGCCAACTCTATAAAAGTGGAAGTTTTGGCAGTTTGCTGGTCTGGAGCATTCAGGTATGTGTTAACACAATGCCAAGGAGGAAAGACATCAGCAATGATCTTAGAGAAGCAATTGTTGCTACCCATCAATCTAGAAAGGGTTACAAGGCCAGTTTAATTTAATTTAATTTAATTTAATTACCAATTTAATTTAATTTCCAAACAATTTAAAGTCCATCATTCTACAGTGAGGACGATTATTCACAGGTGAAAAACATTCAAGACAGTTGCCAATCTTCCCATGAGTAGACATCCCAGCAATTTCACCCCAAGTTCAGACCGTACACTGCTCAGAGAAACTGCAAAAAACCAAAGAGCTACATCTCAGACTCTACAGGCCTCAGTTAGCATGGTAAATGATAAAGTTCATGAGAGTACAATTAGAAAAAGACTGTAGTATGGCTTGTTTGGAAGGGTTCCCAGGAGGAGGTCTCTTCTCTCTAAAAAGAACATGGCAGCACGGCTTAGATTTGCAAAGTTGCATCTGAACAAACCACAAAACTTCTGGAACAGTGTCTTTTGCACAGGCAAGACCAAATTGGAGATGTTTGCCCATAATGCACAGCAACATACCAACTGTCCATCACGCTGGTGGATGGGGTGATGATTTGGGCTTGTTTTGCAGCCACAGGACCTGGGCACCTTGCAGTCACTGAGTCGACCATGAACTCCTCTATACAAAAGTATTCTAGAGTCAAATGTGAGGCCATCTGTCCGACAGCTAAAGCTTGGCTGAAATTGGACCATGCAACTGGCACACCAGCAAATCTACAACAGAATGGCTGAAAAAGAAAAGAATCAAGTTTATTGCACTGGCCCAGTCAAAGTCCTGACCTCAACCTGATTGAAATGCTGTGGCAGGACCTTAACAGAGCAGTGCATAAACAAACGCTCACAAACCTCAATGAACTGAAGCAACATTATGAAGAATAGTGGGCCATAATTCGAGACTGATACTGTCATATAGAAAATGATTACTTCAAGTTATTGCTGCTAAAGGTGGTTCTACAAGCAATTAAATCATATTACTTTGTCACACATGGCTTCTCCATTTTGTCTTTATTTTTGTTAAATAATGACAGTGTAAAATGTTGTGTTGTTGTTCATCTGAAGTTGTATTTACCTAATTTAAAGACCAGATGAATTTTTATGCCCTGTTAAAGGGTTAGTTCACCCAAAAATGAAAATTCTGTCATTAATTACTCACCCTCATGTCATTCCACACCCGTAAGACCTTCGTTCTTCGGAACACAAATTAAGATATTTTTGATAAAATCCATCAAAAATATTAGCTTCGATTTCAGCTTCGAAGCTTTACAAATCATCTTTCGAATCAGTGGTTCAGAGCGCCAAAATCACAAGATTTCAATAAACGAGTCTTTGTTACGTCATAAGCGTTTTGAAACTTCAATAGTTCACGTGACTTTAGCAGCTGGATACGCACTCCGAACCACTGAATCAAAACAAAAGATTTGTAAAGCTTTGAAGCTTCATGAAGCAGTGTTTTGAAATCGCCCATCACTAGATATTGTTGAATAATGTCGCTGTTTTGTTATTTTTGGCGCACAAAAAGTATTCTCGTCGCTTTATAATATTAAGGTTGAACCACTGTACTCGCATGAACTGTTTTAAACATTTTTTTTAGTAGCTTTCTGGGCATTGTAAAAGGGAGCGTTATTGCTGGCGATGCAGGCCTCACTGAACCATCAGATTTTATCAAAAATATCTTAATTTGTGTTCCAAAGATGAACGAAGGTGTAGAACGACATGAGGGTGAGTAATTAATGACAGAATTTTTGGGTGAACTAAAAGTAAAACCATAGAATTCAAAAAGGAAGTACTGTCTTTTTCAAAAAGTTAATAAAAACATTGTAAAATAAATAATTATAAATCAAGCAGTTTAAGAGACGTAATTACTTAAACAAATTTCATTCAAGCTTTTAAAAATTACAAGGAAAATTGAATAAAAAAATTATGATGTGCACACATAAATCATTTATAATAGATACTGGAATATTTCATTCAAAATCTCTTGATTTCATGGTGATTTTAAATGGTTTTAATAAAATGTATGTAGACAAATTATTACCATGTATTGTTATTCTAGTGCATACAATTAAAAGTCATTTTATTGTATTTTACTTATTGAATTTAACTTTTTGTCATTTGAAAAGTTGAACTTTAGTTAATTGCAATTCACAGAAATTTAACAAGAGTGACAAGTTTTGTGACAAAATAAAATTGCATCATTGATTTTTGCATTAAACATTTTAAAAATACTTGACAGTGACTGTTTGTTTGAAATAATGACTGTTCTTACTGAACGACATTAGTCCTTTTAAGCCATTTCAGAGCTTATCCATAAATATTGAGATTATATGTGCTGTACATATGACTAAGCTGCAAATCCTTTTTGTAAACCAGTTAAGACTATCTCCATCTGAAATTTGATTCGTTTGTCCTTTACAGCTGCCTGTTCCATTGGAGAAGTTCACGTCCCCCATGGAGGACTCCCTGCCTCTGTTGCGGCTGTACTTTCGAGCACTAGTAACAGGGGCTCTGAAGAGGAACTGGTGTCCTGTACTTTATGTCGTCGCTATTGCCCATCTCAATGCTTTTATCTTCTCCCAGGATGCAGTGACAGAGGTAAACTACAAGGGCATTACAGGGATAGTTCACCCAAAAATGAAAATTACCCCATGATTTACTCACCCTCAAGCCATCCTAGGTGTATATGACTTTCTTCTTAACACAATCAGAGTTATATTTAAAAATATCTTGGCTCTTCCAAGCTTTATAATTTGAGTGATGAGATTTTGAAGCTTAAAAAAGTGCATCCATCGATCATAAAATGTATTCCACACGGCTCCAGGGGGGTTTAATAAAGGCCTTCTGAAGTGAATCGATGCATTTGTGTAAGACAAATATCCTTATTTAAAGTTAGCCACGTGGAATACATTTTTCATGTAATATTTACATAATATTTTATTCCAGCTTCATTTCAGTTACCTAAAAGGATTTTTAATAGTTTTAGTTAACAATCTCAACACTGAGCAGGACCAATGTCACAAAAAAGCAAGAAATTCTTTAAGGATGAGCAATCCTAAATGGCTAGTTCCAAAAATGAAAATTCAGTCATCATTTTCATGTTACATTACAAACCCATATAATTTAAATGGAGCATAAAAAGACATTTAGCAGGAAGTTTAAACTGCTCTTTCTATACAGTGAATGTGAATGGTGACAAGAGACTGTGAGTGAAGCTCCAAAAAAGTCGTCAGTATGACTTGTGAATTATTTTCCAAGTCTTCTAGAGCAATATAATGGCTTAATATGAGGAAAAGTCATCAAGTAAAGCAAGTGTACTTTATGCAAATGTTTCCTCCAGGGGAAGCTATAATTTACAAAAAAGTGTTCTGTCACAAAATCCCAAATGGAGTGGTTGGGTTTGAAATATGTCGGAGTGAAAAGTGTGATAGATGGTCTCTTAGCTGTCTTATTTTGTCGTTGTGCTGTGAGTTATGACCAACCTGACTTGCCACACTTTGTAGGAGGTGGAGGCAGCTCGTCGGAGCCTGCTAAGAACGACCTACTATCTGACAAATGAGGTACTGTCAGGCACTCACCTCTACTTTAAAGAACTTTCATTTCCAGGATCTGCTTTTGTCTCCATTATATCTCTCTCTTGATTTCTCATCTCTTCTGGTGTTGTGTTTCTTTCAGTGACTCATCTATTTTTTTTTTTTTGCTTCAGGTGTTGAAGAATCATCTTCTTCTTTTTCGGCTGCCCCAGCAGAATTCAGAGCTGGGCTTCAGCACTTATGAACAGCTGCCCCCCATTCGTGCCCGCAGGTTGGAAAGCATTGTAGGAACTGAAGAGAAAGGGGGAGAAAGATGAAAAAAGGAAAAATCCCCATAGTTTCCTAGGTGATTTGTGAGCTTACTGTCCTAATATATCTGTGATTTTTGACCTCTTAGGGACAAACCACAGACTTTAAAATAAATATTTGTTTCTCATGAATATGGTTTTTCTTCTTTGTTTTTTGGCCAATTCAATTTGTATATGCCAACAGTCCAAAGTGGCACATCTTCAACTGTTCTGAAGTGAGATTTGTAGCAATATATTTAGAGGGTAGTTATTTGCCAAGGGGATGTAAGATAATTCCGGAATTTACAGGACTTAATCAGTTATTTTATTGCCGTCTGAATCTAAGATGTCAGGGGTTTTTTTTTTCTCCCTCCATCCACGAAAAATTCCCAGCCAAATTATACTGTTTTTGGACAAACACCAGGGTGATGTGGTCATTGATTCCTGCTTTAAAACTATGGATTTAAAAGTTTTGGAAATCTTTTTTTGACCACTGCTAAGTACTGTACGGTTGCTTTTCATGATATGTGTATTTTGATACAATGGAGGCATTTATGACAGAAATGTTTGAAATTATTCACATTAATAGTGTGCCGCCTCTCTACCACAGTTAGTTGGAACTCTTACAATGATAAAAAAAAAGAGCCAAGTGTGTAAACCACTAAAATGGTCCATTAAAATGGCATTGTTTATATATTTTGTATTTTGCTTATAGTCAAGTCACCTTTATTTATATAGCGCTTCTTACAATGCAGATTGTGTCAAAGCAGCTTTACAGTGATAACTGGTATATAATCTTGGCTGCACGGCCGCTCTTAAAGAAAATGGTGTCATTTCCAGCTTAAGTACATTCAGTATTGATTAATTCCGTTGTAAGAATCAATAGTTAATAATTTAGTTAATTTATCTATATCAGCACTGGAGTAAACAGTGATGTCCTCATCCAGCTCAGTTCAGTTCGCATACAAGGGCGTTGATGCAGGCCCAAAACATTGCTGAAAATCAAATGTCCCCAACTAAGCAAGCCAAAGGCGACAGCAGCAAGGAACCCAAACTCCATCAGGTGGCAAACAGGTGTTAAAATGGAGAAGGACAAAAAAAATACCTTGGGAGAAACCAGGCTCAGTCACCAGCGAACAATGCATGATTATGATTCGGGCAGCTTTCATCAGTCCGATTGGGATTGCAACAGTCAAAGTATTTATTCCAGTTGCATCTTGTTGAGGATCGTATTCATCACGCCGGTATCTGTTCTACTTTAGGGCTGTGTTGTCGTCGTGTCTAGGCGTAGGTCCTCAATCTCACCTGGAAATGGCTCGGATCCGGATTATGTGATAATCATACTTGCCATTGTAACATGTTGTGTGACTGAAAACATAGCAAAATTCCAGGTTTGGATGTCAGAACTCGCTCATTCCCCATGAATTGAATACATTCTTTTTCCAGTATGTTATATCATGAATCTGGATATAACACTCATAAGCTCTATGACCGCAACTAATGAAAAATGAAAAAATACATAAATATTGGCTTTGAGCTTCTTTAATTGCGCTGATAGCTGTGGGGAATCGCAAAGGTCCTTTTGAAACTTGTTTATTTTTCTTTCATCTCATTCTGAGATGAGTCAGAGAGGCATTATGTCAGTATAATTCAAAATATTGAACAAACACTACACTCTTCAATATAGTGAAATTAAAATACCACAAAAAGTACATGTACAAAATCAACATGGACCAATAGCAGTTTGAGGGTGTTTAACAGCCAGTGTGAAGTTTTCTAGAAAGTTCATGCTAATAACCGAAACATACTCCAGAACACCTTTGTTTTGGCCAGATTTGGTTTGAAATGACATCACACCTGTACATTCAATTTTGCTTGAAGTGTTTGGGGATTAAACTTCAGTGCTTAACTTACAAAGTGTTGTTTTTGTCAATAAATCATGTAGTTTATTGAAATGTGTGCTGTTCAGTCACTTTGAAAAGAAACAGGTTTTATTTTGCAGATGACAACATGGGTAAAAAAACAACAACTCTTCAGCGTGACCAGTGAAGTCCGATTCTGGAGCAAATGACTCTTAGGCTGAGTCCCAAATGGCACCCTAAACCCTCACGGTCTTCCTCTGAGTCCGCACTTTTGTGACGTATAATGCCGCTTTGATTGCCGGGTAAAGTCCTCTGTTTAGCTCGCAGACTTGCAGGCTCAGCCGAAGTGGCCTAAAGTGCACTCGCGAGCACCCTTCTGAAACCTAAAATGATTAATGGGACACCCTACGGTCTTGTGGACTTAATGGACACGCGCACGCGGCAGCCATTGTAAGTTCACAAGACCGAAAGTGCATAGAAGTGTGCCATTTGGGATTCAGCATTAGTGATTCAGAAACACAACCAGTAAAATCCAATTCCCAAGCCACTGGCTGAATAGTAGGTGAAAAACAGTATGTGATAAAATAAGTATGTTTGAATTCACAGTACTCATAAAAGAGTATGTACGACTTCCCGCGAGATTCAGAAGTGTTGCCCTGTTCAAATACCCACGTTCAAATACTTGCGGTCTTGGCGCGTGTGCAAGACTGTCCCATGTCTTAAAAATGCCCAAGTGCAGTGCCCTTAATGCACAGTAAACCCACAATATCTTGAATACCGCTTCAGAGCGGTATTCGAGACTAAGCGTATCCCATCATGCATTATGTTCGGAAACTCACATGCCCCGAAATCGCGAGTTGTCAAGGAAAACATTCAACTGTAGGTTAAAGTGTGAAGTTTTCCGGAAAGTTCATAACCGAAACATACTCCAGACCACCTTTGTTTTGGCCAGATTTGGTCGGAAATGACATCACACCTGTACGTTTAATTTGTCTTGAAGTGTTTTGGGACCTTAAGTATTAAACTTCAGTGCTCAACTTACAAAGTGTTGTTTTTGTCGACAAATCATGCATTTCAGTGAAATGTGTGCTGTTTCTTTTCAAAGTGACTGAACAGTTTTGTACTTTGCAGATGACAACATGAGTAAAGAAAAAAAAAGAAAGAATAAAAACGGTTCCTCTTATGCGTGACCAGTGAAGTCCGATTATGGAGCAAATGACACTTAGGCTGAATCCCAAATGGCACCCTAAACCCTCACGGTCTTCCTCACATGCGAAATCGCGAGTTGTCAAGGAAAACATTCCACTGTAAGTTAAATTAATTATATTAAATATATAATTTGGTAGTAAAATATAAAGTGTTGCACATTTTATTGATGCAAAGATGAGTCATTTGAGGCATCATTTGCAACTGCTTTTTATCACAATTTTAAAATTCTGTCTTCTGTTAGTTACATGGCGACCACTGAACAGACATTTAGAAGTGTATTTTAAAATGCAAAGTATTAAAAATAATAATAATAATAAAAAAAAGTGTGTCCCATCGGGTGATCAAAAGTTCTATACACACTTGCAGTCTTCACGCCTACTTGAACACTTAAGCCAAATACAGGAAATACGTCATGTAAGTAGACAAGTGGTCAAGTGCAAAGACTGCAAGTGTGGGTATTTGAACAGGGCATGTGCATAGGATGGACACTTTACTATCCCATGAGGCCACAGGAGAAGATTTGTGAATGGCAGTGAAGCCATGCAACTAATGCTGGTAGGTCACACGATAATGACAGCATGGCGAATGTAATACATCTAGATTATTTTCACACTACACACATTCCTACTATATAGAACGTACTTTTCTAGCGGTAACTCAAAATAAGTAGGCTACCTACTCGAGAGTATGTGATTTCAGACGCAGCAACAGACTCTTATGAGTCAGCATTGCTTTTATGAAAAAACACTTGAGAATCATTTGGAGCAGTTTCTGTTAATCTGACTCACTTACTGAGCTGCAAACACAAGTTATTTCATCATATCCAACTCCATGAAACAATCACTGACTTACTGTTACGTTGTAAATCCTTTAAAACCTAAATCAGTGTAGTTACTAACTGTTCATATATTATGTAGTTACAGACGTGTTATAAAATTAAGGAATGAAAAATAAATTATAACTTTTTTTTGCATTTATTATTAAAAATGATCCAATTTTGTTGCAGAATTTTATTGCATTGTACAATTATTTATCTAAAATAATTGTTAGGGAACATGAATTCCCTAAGTCCGGGTAGGTCTGGTATCTTGTATATGTACAGGGCACTTTTGTTTGTGCTGTTCTTGCAGCTTCCTCCTCGTCTTGGTTTTTAAATGTCATTAAGGAATTCAACTACAGTAAAATGAGAAAGAATGGGAAAAGGCGGTGGTTGCCGGTTATCCTCTTGTTTGCTCCTTCAAGAATGCTGACTTTTTGCTTGCCTGTGAAAGACAATGAAGCCTCCTGTGAGTGCTGCTAATGCTAGTCACACGGTTCAGCTGACATTTTTTTTTCTTTTCGGTTCAGCTGACATCTGGTCTGCATTATATCACAGGCAGGGGGCACTGAGTTTCACTACGGCTCCTGTAGACAACACAACATCTCAACTGTATCGCCCACCGTGAGATCCTATTTATCCAAATTTGTTTTTGTCCAGTCTCATTTGTGTCATTTCATTCTTGATGCTGCTACAAATTGCTGATGGAAATCTGACTCTGATTTACTTGTTTGTGTAAAGAGCAAAATGTCAGAGGATTTTTTGTTTTGTTAGGATTTTTCTTAATTTGCTTTTATTAATGGAAATGGAATTTTTTATTTTTTGGAAGAAAATATGATTTAGACACTAATGCATAGTACATTTAAACAGCTTTCCTCAACAGGCATAGATGTGCAATTATGAAGCCTTTTCATGGCTGTGAAATGCACAGAATCAGTCATCTCTGCTATTTCTCACAATTTTACATTAAAGCTGTATAAAATCACATTAATGGCACCTTGCAATGTTGTATTGCATCTGTGTGTGTCTATGACACTTGCTATGGTGGTGATCTATAGTCTGGTTTACTACAATATATTCTAACGGTATGACATTTGATTTCAAAGCATTGAAGTGTCTAACTATTTTTCCAGTGGTCGATAAATTGCTGAATGAATATTTGAATATATATACCGTATATATACCAGCAGCACTAGGTAGAAACGTGCTTTGTTATGGGACTTGGGTAAGATTTTCTGAGGTTTTCTTCGGTGTTTTTTATTGTAAAAGCTTTCTAATGATATTGCAAGAGACGGTAGTATATTTTTCCAGTGCTGTCTGTTAGCAAAAGTAACAGCAGAAAATTAAAAACATATTTTCTTAGCATATTGCCAAGAACTGTAGAAACTTGTTAACGATAAATAAACAGAACAAGACGACAAGGAAATGGCAGTATTTATATTCAGTTAAAATTTTTCAGTCTATTAAAAAATTGTCTAGCTTAGTAAATCATTTGTATACAGAATTACCTTTCACCACTTGAAAATTAGTTACATTTTATGTCATTTTGATATAAAAACTAAATTAGCTCAAATGGATGGTCATGTCTCATGACTAAACAAAATTCAAGGAATGTATGCCTGTGGATATTCATGATATAATTATTATCAGCCGGATATGAAACAAAAATAACCTTCCAGGATACTGCTGAATTTTTTAAATAGAGTTTTTAGTATTTTTCTGCCACTTTGTAGTTAATCTAATTACTCATTCCATTTCATATGCTTGAGCGCAGACACAGAGGACCCTTTTGTGTGTCTCTAACTGACACTTTATGGATTTAGTGTGTTTGTGTTTGTGTGTGCAGCTGAAATATAATATGTAAAAAAAAAAACAACATGATTTCTGTGTAATAGTAACAGAATCCAGATGTGTTGTATTAATGGCAGTGGGTGATATTCAGGTTGTGCCCGCAGGCATCTATGAACAGCCATTCCTAAGTGTCTTTTTACACAAGCTTACAGTTGCTCCACTCAATCTTTTTATGACAGCTTTTCTCCCGTTCTTGGTTGTCACTTGGATGACCTCCTGTGTTACAAATTTTTACCTCATTATTCAGACTACATTTGTTTGTTGGCTCAAAAGCTTGCCTAAAATGTCTAAAGTCCAAATCCAACTCATTTTTTTCAGGGGCCTTAGAGACTAATCACTCAATGTTCAGCATAGTGCCCTTTTTTCAGGGGCTATACAGACACCTTACAAATCTCTACAGACAGCAGCTGAGGCAAACAGACCGTGTAAAATGAAGGAGTCAAGGGCCTCAGCCTATAGGGACTAAATTGGTGTCACCAGGTCATAATGTTATTAGCTAGGATAGTAATTCAGTGAGACTGATTATATTAGACACAGGACATGGTGCCCTGGCAACATCTCAAGCCCCTGACAATACCCACATTGAGTGAGGAGTATGTTAACCCCAGGCAGAAAACAAGCAAAGGGGATGTGCTTGCAGGTTCAAAATCTGTATTTTTGTTTTGTTTTCCAAATAAAAATCATAAGTTTAAAAATTCTTAAGTTTTATAAATTGTAACATTTATAATGTTACAAAAGATACCACTGTTCTTTTGAACTTTCTAATCATCAAAGAATCCTAAAAAAAATTAATTAAAATTTAAATTAAGCAGCACTACTCTTTTCAACATTGATAATACATGTTTCTTGAGCAGCAAATAAGCATATTAGAATGATTTCTGAAGGATCATGTGACAATGAAGACTAGAGTAATGTTAAATTTAAAACTACAATTAAAAATTACAATTAAAATGTTAAAATATTAATATAGAAAACAGTTATTTTAAATTGTAATAATATTTTATAGTATGACTGTTTTTAAAAAAATGTATTCTAGTGAGAAAACATTTTTTTTAAAAACATTAAAAAAATATTACCAATTCTTTTGAATGGTAGTATATATTACTGGAAAGTGAGAACTTTTTTTCTATGTGAAATTCAGGACCCATGAATTTTTAGCGATGACCCTGTTCAAGTTAGCTGTCTTGACTTCTTTAGGCAGAGAAGAGAAAAAGTCTCCATATATAGAACAATGAGAAGCAGTCGGTTGTTTATAGCACTGCATGTGTTCACTCCTGCCAACAAATGAAGCTGAAAAACACATGGACAGAGATTCAATAAGGTACCAAAACCTGTAAAGTAATGTGAAGCATCGTGCCAGGCTAACGAAATCTAAATGAAAGACGAAATCTTCACTTCCCCAACTACCACAAGAATGCGCACAATCCCACACCCTTAGCGACTATACTGGGATATGATATGACAGGCAGCAGATGGAAAAATTTAAGTTCATTTAATGCTTTTAAAAGCCCACAGTTATTTTTGAAATGTAATCAATGAAAAAAGATGGTTCGGATTGTGCAGTTCTCTCTTTGCAAATTCACGTTATTGGTTTTATAGCATAAGTGGTGTAAAAGAAGTGTTTGTTCTCTGGAGAGATGAAACAAGTCTAGGCTACAGAAGGATGTTCAGTATATTTTACAGACCTACATTGTTTAGCCATACAACTATTATTTTATAGCAATAAACTTTCTCACTATGTATCACAGCGTTACTAAGAGCTGCCACAGAATTACACTTTCTTTGCCCAGTTTCATAAACAAGGCTTAAGCCTGGTTCCAGACTAAAATGCATGTTTGAGCTGTCTTAACTGAAAGCAACTTGCACTGACATATCTTAAAGGGGTGCTTCACTGCGATTTTCACTTTTTTAACTTTAGTTAGTGTGTGATGTTGCTGTAAGAGCATAAACAATGTCTGCAAAGTTAGGCACTCAAGGTTCAATGCAAAGGGAGATATTTTCTTTTAAAAAATTCTCTGTTTAAGGACTACAACGAGCTTCTTCCCGGGTTAATGACATCACTAACCCTAAAATGTACATAAACCCCGCCCCCAAGAACACGCAAAGAGGTGAGGTCATGTTATTGCAATACAGTACATAACACAAATGCAATAGTATGTCATAAAAGCAAGATGACAACATGACAAATTATAACCGTAATTAAACTAAACTATACCTGTTCTCTCTTCATGCAGCATATATTCTCTGACTCTGTAGGATCTTACAACAGTTCCCACATGAGCGATTTATAGATTATCATGACAGAATATGCTAATCAATGACTTTAAGATAGTTAACTCCACATCAGCTACATAAATTCATCAACTAACCATTCAGAAACATTCTGTTGCATTCTACATGTTGTCACTTCTTCTTGAATCTCTCCATTACCGTCCGACTCCGGTTTGAACATAAAAGGCTGAACAGTTTCTGACATTTTCAGTGAGTCTGAGGTAACAGGCGCTACTAACATGAGTTCTTGAAACTCCGCCCTCTTCATAGGAGCAGCAGCTCATTTGCATTTAAAGGGACACACACAAAAACGGAGCATTTTTGCTCACCCTCAAAAAGCGACAAATTTAACATGCTATAAAAAATGATCTGTGGGGTATTTTGAGCTAAAACTTCACATACACACTCCGCGGACATCAGAGACTTATTTTACATCTTGTAAAAGTGGCATTATATGACCCCTTTAAAATAAACAGTACCATTGTTTTTTCTCAAGATGCACACCAGTAATGTTATTTTTTCCTAAGGCACGTTTATAAAAGCTAAATGTCCTAATTTAACAAAGGCCTAATCCTGGTTTAATTTAAGCCCTGTCTGGGAAACCAGGCAATCTTAAAAAGAGCTAAAATGTGGAGCAGAATACAACTTACTGTACACAATCACTTGAATAGCTTCTGTTTGAATGGCTGTTGATTTGTGGCATGTCTCCTCAGTTGTGAAGAGAGATTACACTGCATTGTTTGTCTTTGTGTCTCTTTGTTGACTGGGCTTTAGATAACCGTTATTGGGAGTTTCTGTTTTGTGCTTCACTTATTGATTTATGTACTCTGTCAAAAGAGAATTATGTCTGTGAAAACCATAGTCTTCCAATCGTTCTCCCTCAAGATCTCAATTTTATTCTTGCTCCCATAAATCTCTAGCACTATACATTTAGATATTTTGGCAATTGTTCATTGGCGCTGCAGTTTATATGGATAACAGCAGCCTCACAGATGTATTGCTCACAAATGCTGATGCAAGATTGCATTCTGCCCATGATTAAAAGTGCCCTCCTAAAGGCCATATGTTATGTAAGAGCAGATAAGTGACATTTTAGAGGAGACACTTAAAGCAAAGGCCTGCTGGGAGCAGTTCATAGACTGACTGCTCTTAAACATCACTGAGGAGAGAAAACCAATAGATGCAAAGGTCTCTGTCTGTGTTACTCTAATTTATACTGACACTGTTTTGAAACACTTGCCAGCCCATTTTTACTGTACGTTTTTTTAACAACTAAATCCTGGGTCTCTTTAAAAAGATGAGGGGCCATTCATAAAGAATGTGTTTTTGCACTTCACTGCACTCCTTTTTCATTGTTTATATATGTCAACATACAGTAGACTGACATGTTTGACATGTCTCATGTCGTTCCAAACCTGTAAGACCTTCGTTTATCTTCGGAACACAAATTAAGATATTTTTGATGAAATCCAAGAGCTTTCTGACCTCTGATAGACTGCAGCGTTATTACCACTTTCAAGGCCCAGAAAGGTAGTAAAGACCTCTTTAAAGTACCCCTATTATGGCATTTGAAATCTTCCCATTTTTGTTCTGGGAGTCCCCAACAACAGGTTTACAAGCATGCAAGGTCAAAAAACACTTTCATTGTCTTATAATATGCATTTATTTTTACCATATTTGCTCAACGTCTCCCAAACGATTCGCTCAACGATTCATTTTTCCAAACCCCTTGTTTGCGTGATGCTCATCTGCATTGATTGGCCAGATGATTTCTGCTGGTTAACACACAGTACACTATATAGTGCTTGCATCCACTTACATTATATTATAACAATGATGGTGCTCCACTCTGTTCTAAAAATAAAGTCTCAGATAGGAATTAAGTTGTTTTGTGTTTATGTTAGCGAACCTAGCCCACAGCTCGGTGGTAAACAAACAAATAGTCATGGTATTTGCGTTAGCCCAACACAGAAACATATTGATACAGCACTGCAGTTGTACACCAATGTATTGCTCTATTCTTTATCATAACTCCAAATAATAACAACAAAAAACATTTGACACATTTCTAGACAATTGCAAGCGAACACATATTGCTATTAGCTGGTTAGCTAGAGACCTACAAGCTGTGCGGCGTGTACACAACACACACAGGCTAAATGCGTATTGTGCATGCTACAGATATAACAGCAACAATTATTAATCATACTTACAGTGTGTAATTCGGAGGAGGAAGAAGCTGGTCCATATAAACTGGGTACTGACGCATCCTTCAATAACAACTGGCTTCTGAATCCCTCGTTTAACGCATTTAGGTTGAAAAAGCAGTCGTCAGTAAAATGACGGAAACACAGCACGAGGTTCAGCTATACTGCTGTGGTATCATTGTAAAGATGAGCTTTAACCACTGATTCTTCACATATTGGCAGTGTTTGAGGGGTTTCCTCAAAGTTTTCCCTGGTGCCTAATGTTTCGTTTTGACATCACAATGAAACGACTTGGGATAACTTTATATATGGTGCACTTTCAGATTTAAAACTTTGCAGGATGTTTTCATTCACTTAGAGCTATGTTACACACTACATGAAAGATAATTTTCAAAAATCCATAAAAGGGGCACTTTAAAATAGTCCACATGACTACAGTGGTTGAACCTTAATGGTATGAAGCGACGAGAATACTTTTTGTGCACAAAAAGCAAACAAATATAATGACTTTATTCAACAATTTCTACTCTCCTACGCTGTTCATAGTAAACACAATGCAGCACTTCTGGGTTCTATGTCAGAATGCCAACTTTTAACAATGTCTTAACTACCTTTCTGGGCCTTGAAAGTGGTAATGGCATTGCAGTCTATCGGAGGTCAGAAAGCTCTCGAATTTCATCAAAAATATCTTAAATTGTGTTCTGAAGATAAACAAAGGTCTTACAGCTTTGAAACGACATGAGGGTGAGTAATTATTCACAGAATTTTCATTATTGGGTGAACTAACCCTTTAAGGCATCGATATACTTCAAGCGAAATCAGAGAATGAACTGGTGTGATGCCATTTTGAACAAAATCAGGAGTCTGAAACAGCTTGCCAAAGCAAACTTTCCAGAAAAGGCTGGTAAACACCAGAACCGTTGTAAACGCCTTCAAACTGCCTTTGGTCCGTGGCGATTTTTTTTTTTACCAGTAAAGCAAGAACGTAAAAGAACTTTGCTCTAAATGGGGCCTTAAGGGGCTGTTCTCACAGAATGCATTTTTGCATTTTACTGTGCTGCTTTTCCCAGGTTTTTAAATGTAAATGTGCTCTGTCAAACACTCAAGTTAAAAGAAGTTTAACTTTTAAATCCACATCCCAAGACCTTGTTTTTTTGTTCTTGTTTTTTTTTTATCTTCATTCCACTGCCCTGCATTCTGTGTGAATGGCACCTAATTGAAGAGTTCACCCAAAAATGAACATTCTGTCTTAATTTGCTCAGATTCATGTAACTTCAAACTTCTGTGACTTTATTTGTTCTGTGGAACACAAAAGAAGATATTTTGACGAATGTTTCACTTGTTTTTGTCCATCCAGTAACAAAAACAACATTGGACCCCATTGAAGGGAAAAAAAGAAAAGAAAAAAAAAATCAACAAAAGTACAAAAATACTATTTTGATGCCCATGGGAAGAGTTTTGGCACTTAATGTGTTCAATTTCATTTTTCCTTATATAAAGCTATCATGTGGTTTCAGAAGAGTTGGAAGCATATGGACCACTTTATGGTATTTTATAGTGCTTTCTCAGAGCTTGACAGCTGCAGTTCCTTTTCACTTTTATTATACAGAGCTGTCAGTATATTTTTCAATATTCACCTTTTGTGTTCCACAGAACAACTTTTTGAAACAACATGTTGGTGAGTAAAAAAACTATTATGTGAACTATTACTTGAGTTGATCTATTTCTTTAATATCAGACTTACTGATCACATGGTTACTCATAAACTCTTTCTGACATATTTAGGTTGTCCTCCCATGTGAGTCATACCATTGATAAAGCATTTGACCATCAAGTGGCCCATAAATGATTAGCTGTGTGAGTCATTACCTAAAAACATCACCAATAAGGTGAACTTTCCAGCTTAATTCAGCGGCAGCCCAGCATGGAGCTCGCCTCATCAATAGATCTTGCATTAATTGTTAAATGATGACCAGCTTGTACTTTTGATGCTAGATGACACACACCCATATCGTTTGAACATCACTAATGTATTGAATAAAGCTCTAGAGACCTTGCCAGGGCATGGAGTGAGATCGCATCCAAATGTGCTGCATGCAGCTTCTGTCTCCCTCTGTAGTATGTGGTGTTTTCATTATTTATCAAGTAGCTAACGAGTATGATGCTTTTTAAGTCTGTTCTACAAAGACAGCTCAGGGCCTTTGGTTTGGCTCAAAGAAAAAAAAAAAAAAAAAAACTAGAGATGAGCGTGCTGAGAAATGGATCACTATTTATTCTTTTAAGTATTATAATTGTAGAAAATGGAGTTCACATTGACCTGAAGTGCACATTGATCAGCAAGCCTAAAAAATTGAAGGTTTTATTTGACACATTCAGTACTGACTATGCGAACTGGCTGTATCCTTTGCTGCGGTTGAGCTTGTTAATTTTTTATGTCAACCTGTCATTGTTAACTTCAATCAAGAAATCCTTTACTGTGCTCCTATACAGTATTAATTCTTCAAATATTCTTTGGACTTACTTTCACAACACTGCCAAATGGACATTTTGTTAATAGTTCAACCTTCAACAGGCATAATTTTCTTCTTAAAGCTTTAGGATGGGTTTTCGTGTAGCTGATCCTACCATTTATTAAGCAAAATCACTCAAAATCGGCACAATTCACATTTCTCTACAGGCTTTTATTGCACTTTTAAACATTTTTGTGTGTAATTACTTTGTACATCTGTGTAAAATTCTCAATTCTTTGTGGGATTGCTCATCCAATCATTAAGATGAAGGATGGAAGGCTTTCAGAGGAATGATAGGGTGGAGTGGAGTAGTATTTGTCAAAATGATCCCATGTCAAAATGAACTGCGTATAGATTCATTGGAGTTCATTGGCAGAATATAACCAAGCTTGAGAGCAACTCAGTTGAGAGCACTTATGGTTTATTTCTGCTGTTCAGAGAAAATACCTTTTTTGTAGACCTTTTATAAATCATATTTTCTTTTTGTCTGTTTTATCCATGTACCTTGGAAACCAATTAACCCTTTTAGCTGGAATAAGTTGGAGTAATGGGTGCAAAAAATAATGTAATAGCATCTGTTTGATACGGTTGGGGATAACAACTGTTGGTTTTTGTTTCAGAGATTCCGTATTTGCATCAAATGACCACCCAAATACCAGATTAACCCCAAAATGTTTATTTTTACCGCTTACGTGAATGTTTCCTCATTGAGCCTGCTCCAATAACGCATTGCCCCATCAAGTTCGTCAGTTCACAGCCAATCATTTAGGGCAAAAGCCTTTTAATTGGATAATTGTTTAACGCCATTTTCCTTTTGTTATCCTCCTCTTGCGTGTCAGATCAAGCCTGCAGGCAGGAGGCTAATGCAGGCTAATGAAAAGGAAAAGTGACATTGGGTAGATACAACGATCAAGGCCCTCGGCCAGCCAATGCATCTCTAAGCAACCGGTATTGATTCTGCACGTAAGCTCATGTTTATCAGGGTTGCTTAGGGGGAGATCATGCCTTTGGAATTAGTGGACCGAGGTTTCCAATTAGTGGTTCCGCCTGGCTGGCCTTGGACTCGCCCCCCTAAGTTTATGGGCTAATCAGAGTTGACTAAAGGCTGAAATACTTCTGTGTCGGATCTACGCTGTAGGCTATGCGCCGTAGGCTATGCGTCTGTTTTCATTTATACTTCTGCGTCGTTGTCCGCATCGACATGCATGCAGACCACTAGTAGGCAGTGTCCACGGTCATGTTGAGTATCGAGGCAAAAGCCGAAGAATAAACAGCTTGTCATGTACGTTGTCATAGAAGCGGCAAATAGGTAACGACTTTTGTTGCAGTAGACTGCATGTGTCCCCTGAAACAGAGCATTTTTTTCATTCCTATGGAAGTTGAAAACGCTCGCTCTTCTCCAATTGCTCCGCGCCAGTTTTTTAACCTGAGGGAGGGGTTCTAGCAGACAAATCACAACGCTTGTGGTCAGCGTAGAATTGACGGGTTGTTACATTTTTGAAGAGGTGCACGTCAGGCTACGGCGTAGGCTGTGTGTAGCACGCGTGTTATGCTTTGTGTGAAATTAATTTCTTGCTATCATATAGGAGAACATTTGAGAACACTTCTAATATAGTGTAGGCATACTATATATATTATGAACCAATAAGCCAAATGATCATATGACCCACATGAATTTTGTTGGCCTATTGTTAAACAGAAGTAAAATAAAATGATTCTATTAAACATTTATATAAATAATAAATACTAGATTTGTCTATTTATTAATAATAATTAATAATGTAGATCATTGTACTTATCCTCTTGCAGGCTGAAGCTCTGTTACAATAATTGTCAGATAATTGCACTTCCTTATTGTTGTTCAGCTAAGATAAACTTCTGCATTAAATCAGTAAAAGTGGAGAAAGAAAATGTAAAGTTTTATGTTTGCTCAGGTGCTACTTGGAGCTCGCCCAGTTCAAGAGAAATCCGAGGACCTGTCCTCTCTCATCAGGGCCATAGTGGGTGAAAAGGGTCACGAGTTGAACGTTCTGACAGCACATTGTGTGTTTTGACAGGGCCAAGTAATGAAGCATAGTGTGACGGAAGACCTTTTTTTCGCTGTCTCTCTCAATCGTCCTCTCTCTCTCTTTCCCAGATGCTGGCTAGGGTCTCTCTAGTTCCTGTTATTTATGTCATCTACAAGGACATTCCAGCTGTGCTGCATCCCATGGTGCCTCAAAATCTCTCATTCCATAATGCCTGATTTATGCAAGCTTGCGTAAACTTGAATCTAAGAAAAGCCACTGTTGTGTGATCACTTTAAAGCACCAAAGAAAGAAAAAAAGATGAATGAATTGTATGTATGGAGAGGTAGGATTTATGGCTGTGGAACATTTTTTATTTACCTTATATGACTGCAAAGTTTTCAGTCTTTCCTGAGATGCAGATACCTTTTATAACCTTTTTGCTACACAAAGATATTTTTTGGCTTCAGAAGACTAATAGTGCACAGGTTGTATGAACATTTATGTTGCTGTTTCTGTGTGCGTGTGTGTTTGTTTTTTTGTTTGTCAGCCTGTTGTCACTGTTACTGTATAGGGAAGGTGCATTTAAAAAGACTTTAAAGTCATGTTTGTGTGTGTCCTACAAAAAGAAATAATAGCAAACTAATTTGAAATGACATGAGGGTTAGTACTGTATTGACAAAATCTACAGGGTGAATTATTCCTTTAAATGCCCACTGAAGTGTCTTGGAACGTGCAGCATTATTGAATGTGTAGACATAATTTCAACTGAAACTGGAAGACAGGGCGGGACATATCGAACAGCTCCTCCCCTTTTAAATAAATAGCCAAAAGAGTTTCATTTATATCAGATCGTCCAGAGCCGTTGAGTTCCATAAAACCTCAGGTTCCTCCTAATCCCCTACCGTTTCTCCTCCATATCACTTTAAAATATAGCATTCTGTGCAGAATTCAAATGAGTCCGATACGTTTTGTGGTCTGCGTGGTCTGTGCTATCGTGTCTCTGGACCAGAGCAGACTGTGTACGCTGCGGTTCCAGGCTTGGCCAATTTTTTGGAGCAAATTTGATACCAATTTACAAATTTGCCAAATATTTTCTTTAATTAATTTTTTTTTAAATTATTTATTTGTTGTATATTTGTTCTATAACAGGCCAAACTGGCCTTAAACAGAAAATATGTGTAGCCATTTGGTATACAAGGCACCACTGCATTTTGAGCATAAGCAGTTGTCTTTGATTTAAATTAGATGGTATAATTTCAAGATTTACAGCAAAAACAGCATGGTCTGTCTGACTTTATAGCTTTGTAAAATTATGCTACATAAGACACCTGCACAAAACAAAAATAGAAGACAGACTGAATTAAAATGCAAATTGACTCTCTAACAGTAGGTGGCACTTGTGAAACAGCAGCAATATAGTGTTTTCTTGGTTACCACTGTACACAAAACAGCGCTGCGCTTATAAAATAGGCCACGTTCACACAGCAGCAGAATACGGTTGTCAGTCCTGTATTTGAGTCCTTAATACGGTTACGTTCACACACAGTACAGTTATTTACGGGTGTGACAACCGCATTTTATAACCAAACTCACACCCGTAAATTTTCAGGACTCACAACCACATTCTCGGAATTTTCACGCTGTATGAATGAAACCGGACTGGACAACTAGTTGTCTGTCATGTCATACAGTGCAAGAGAGCCGGTGTTTTGTGTGTGGTTTCGCTTTCGGTAACTTACAGTGACAGAGATATGAGCTGTGCGTCATCTTAAGGTGTTCGATCCAATCACTGTTTTCCACCGGAGTGGCTCCCGTCAGTTTTGTGTTTCTTTTCCAAATTTAAATGCCGTGTCGTGCACGAAATGTTGCAAAGGTTAATGAAGTTTTGATGGATGAACTCGTGGTTCGATTGGTCTCTTGTCATGTCAAAAGTGATGAGACTTTTCAGTTTTATGGACGTCGCCATCTTTAATATTACGTTGGTCATTGTCATTATGGTTACTAGTAAGAGAATACGGGCTTGACTCTCGTTGCACATTCATACAGACAGTGTTCCAGACGTTACTGTAAGTTGCTGTGTGAATGGGACATTTCAAGACTCACACCTCTAAGTAAATGCGGTTGTCAATCCCAAAAACTGACAGTGTGAACGTGGCCATATAGGCTACTTATTCGGAGATCAAACCTTTTCTGAAGACAGTTCCCTTCTAAGTTACATTCATATAAAACCCAATTCAATATTTATATTTTTCTTTCTATATTTCACAAACAGTAAGCTTGGCATGGTACAGTATTTGCCCTGCTGGCGCATCGGTGTTCTTCTCTTTGCGTCCGTATTCAACATGTGACTGTGTTAATGTCTTGTTTACATGACTGCAAAGCAGTTTGTATGCAAGTTCAGAATAGATATTGGCCAAAATAAAACTAATAACCGTTTGGACCATGCATAACTGTTTTTTTTTATTATTGTTCAAATCATCCCCCGGGCTGGATTGGACACCTTTGTGGGCCGTATGTTTGACACCTGTGCTTTAGATTCTAGAGAGCATTCGATTGGACAGAAGATCTGATGAGAAGTCTGCGGTGATGTCATGAAAATCCGTGATCGATTTTAGCGGAAGTAAGAGACTGTAAGTTTTGAAGGCTTATATCTCCTAAATGTGAATTTTGTCATTGTTTTGGAACACACCAGCTTATTCATAACCTTAAGGCTAACATATTCATACTAAAAGCTAAAAAAAAAAAAACTTACATTTTGATTTCAGGGGGACTTTTAAAATGAATTTGAACAGAATTACAAACATGGCTGTTATTGAACAAGTTTCTTGCCATTGGTCACATGATTGGTATATACTGATAGCCTCGCCTCAAACAAAAACGATGCTCATTGGAAAAATGATGGGAACATGATACTACATCCATACTATACTATATATACTTCTTGCTTGTTTTGCCACACTTTCAAAGTGAATGCCCAGTGAGTGGCACTTAAAGCGCATTTTACTTGAAATGGATAAATGTGATTCGTGAATGTATTAAGTTTGTGTTGCGGCAGTTCGGGAAATGAAATGTTCGGTGAGTGACACAAATGCTCTATCGTGTTAATGTTCCCCTAACACTAAACTTAACCGTAGAGTCAACAAAAGCAAATGTGAGTCTTCGAGCTGTTCACAGGACACATACCCGAACCCGACCGTTTCACTAGGTGAGTTACCAAACAAGCTTACTACAGTGCACAGCATAAATGAGTACACCCCCTCTGAAACTGCTGAAAGTCAGCAATTACTTAATTATTTAGAACACATGTTAGGGTTCTTTAGAGATATAATATTCCAGCAAGTCTGCTTAATCAATTACCAAAAAAGCATGTCAAAATTATTCAGGAAAATAAGATTTTCTTATCAAGGTGATAAAATGTTGTGTAGCAAAAATGAGTACACCCTCCTAAAAGTTACTAAATAAAACGAAATAATTTTCTGGTGTAAGTTTAAGGCAATGTTTGATCAACTGGTAAGTATGTTGAACCAAAACTTTTAAAGAGAAGTAATTTCTTGACAATTAAAAATGTTATATAGCCCACTAAATCATTCTCAGACTTAATGCTGACAACACTGGAACCACTTGGGAGAGAACTGTCAGGAGACTTATTTCTTAGCACAAAAGAGGACAGTGGTACAAGAGGATTACCAAATCATTGTTTTAAGTGTGAAAATATAGCAAAAGTAACACAGAAATTCAAAAACAATGGACTTGTGACAAGGAAATAATCAGGCCTTGATTTCAAGCTTTCATTTAGTGATGAGGGATTTTTTTGCTAGACAAAGAGCATGAGAAATACCAAGCGAGTGTCTCAGAGCCAGCAAAAGCCATGAAAAGAGTGACTGTTTATCTCACAGAGTAAGATGCAGCCTGCTGAAATGACATGCATGTTTGTTTTTCCCACTGGAACTACCTACTGTAGCCAAAGCACAATAAAGTCAGTTAGCCATTTCCAAAGTCCATATTTACAAAATATAGATTCTGGGAATCAATACTCTGGTCTCATGAGACCAAATCAATCATTTTGGATCTAACAGCATCCAAAATGTTATGGTGTTGCTAGAGGAGGAGTACAGTGAGAAGTGCCTGGTTCCCACAGTAAAGTTCAGTGGTAGTAAAGCTCTTATATAGGGATGTATGAGTGCTGAAAGTGTGAGGGAGTTGTGCTTTATCAATGCTGTCATGAATTCCCACACCACTGTCATGAACTTGTACACTCCGTGCCAGGAAGTGTACAAGTGTCAGAGCAGTATATTCAAAATTATTGAGGGCATACTAAGTGCTAGAATATTATACATTTGTTGAATTAAATCTAGGGTGTACTCATTTCTGCAATCCTTAATTTAAACAAAATTGGCTAATTGACTTATTTTATGGCTATTAATGACATATATTTCTCAGTTTTTATTACGTATATGTTTAATACATTTTAGTTTTGCCATCTTTCCATGAATTGTATTAGTGATCATAAAGAAAATTCATCTTATGTATTTGTTCAGAGGGGGTTTACTCATTTATGCTGTGCACTGTATATTAGATAAGCCATATAGGCCTATATGGAGCTATAGTTATGTGATCCAAACTTCATGTATTACAAATCATGGCATAGTATTGTGCAATGAACTGCACAAACAAGTAGGCCTAATTATTAATAGATAATCTGCCCCTATAATCCTAATTTGTGTGAAAAAGAAAAAAAGTTGTTGGGGTTTTATTGCCACTAGAGTTCATTTCAGCTGGAATTTTTTGCAAAAATGAGTTTCGCAAAAATGAAGGTATGGTAGAAGCACGTTTTTTCCAGTCAGTCTGTGTTGCCCAAATTGAGATAATTGTTTATGCTATTGTTGTTATGTAAGGCTGGTCAGAATACAATGTTTTGATAGTGCCACAGAGCAACAGTGTTTACAGTTGTTGGGGAACTCTACAAATGGCTTAATGAGTTGTCTCTACATATTAAGCTAGGATAAGATGAAATATTTAAAACAAAAAAATTACACAATTCAACTTTTACCCTGAAAAATCTTATAGCTAACATCTGATAACTGAACATTTGTGTCTGTTTGCTTTTTAGTGTTTCAGTCTGAACCAATAAAGATATACAGGGAGAGACAGACAAGGAGAGTCTGATTTGTATCATGCACTAAATATGTTTATTGGTCCACAGTTATTCCAAAAATATATGGGTTGACAGGCTGAAGCTAAACAAGTTAAAAACTCTGCTCACAGGAGAGCTATGACATCTCATCCAAGTTGTGTTCGAGATGACTTGCATGCCAGGATCTTGTGCAAGGAGCATGTCAAAAGAGAAAGTCATACTACAATCAAAGTCATCTGCACATACCAGACAAAGCCTGTTTAATGTGTGCGATACACCAGAGAACCACAAATAACTCACTCGCTAACATTAACACCCATTGCATATGCTTTCCTGGCCCCTTGAAATAATGTACTCGCCTAATTACATATCAAGACACACCTGTTTCTCTTCCCAACTACTTCCATAAGCAGTCCCATAAAGCCTGTAAAGATCCTCTAAACCTGCAGCAGCACGTTATTGGCAAGCTTAGAGTACAGCAGAGTTTTTAGCTTTAGGTCCACAACGTTGATAAGCATAATTCACTCTATCTTCTCTCTGCGACTGCCCTAGTTTTTACTTTGCCAATGAAAATACATGATAATGTGCTGTGAGAATATATCTTTGTCAGGGAGATTTTAAAATACTCAGATTACTTGTGATAATATCCCTCACTGTGAATGTTGTTAGGCTTTTTAATATTATTCCTCATTATTTCATATATTTTACGGCAGTAACTGTCAGCTTTGTGGAGCACAAGAAGTTGCAATAGAAATGCTATAAAATTTGAGGCAGAGGAAAATCATTTTGTTCCTTCACGGTTAATAGTTACAAAATTACATTTACGAAAAAAAAAAAAAAATAGTAATAAAATATATATTTAGCTAATTTTAAATAAACTAGAACTTCAGGCTCTCAGAATTGTTAGTACTTAAGCCAATTAACGAATGTTAGTATAAGCGTTTTCTTGGCACTGGTCTAATAAAAAATGAAACGTAGACAGGAAAAGGATATTTTTGTTGCTCCTGTTTTATGTAATTTCGCATTTCCAAATTTCCAAAGATAGTGCTACGCAGAAAAAAAAAAAGTTTTTACTTCTCATTTAGCAGGTGCATCTCATCCATAACAGGTTCTATTGCAGATACAGTCTGGTTTTTCGTCAACTTTACCTGAACTCTCTGTTGTAGTAATACTGTGGCCTCAAGGCTAAAGCCATGAAATAAGGCATAAACAAATGATTTTAAATTAACTTCAGACATCTGAGACCTTCAGTCCAAGTAAAAAAAAAAAAACAGTAATTATTATATAAAAAAAACAAATGATTTCCATACGTTTTTGCTGAGGTGATTCCAGGGTCTGTTTTATAGATTTCAAGTTTAATATCCTTCAAGGCACGCTGAATCAATTAACTGTGTTAATGATACTTGATAATATGTGAAACTGTCAAAGGGGAAGCCAGTGTTCTGCTGATTGGTATTATTGAAAACAGCTCACATGTGAATTTAATTTGCACAGGCCCAATGAAAATAAGAAGACGACTTTTTAGAGCTGTTCAGTCATGGTGTCATTTTTTAGGCTGACTCAGAAGGCTAATTTGCCATGGTTTTCAATTTATGAGATAATTAGGAATATGTAGCAATACATACTGTATACTTCACTTACACCTTGTGCTTTTTAGAAAACTTTAATACAGGGGTCAGTTTGTTATGAAGTGTCATTTAATTGCATAAATATATATATATATATTCAATATGACCCTACTGAAACTCATTGTTTGTTTGTGTGATCTTACTAAATTACTTTTTGATACACACAAGGTACACATATTGATTGAAGTGAGTGAAAAAGCCTTTACTTATGTAAATAATTTAAGACATCTTTGATATGTTTGACCTCACAGGAATATTGGGAGAAGCCAATTTACTCAAATCATTTTGATAACTTCCTGTTGAGTCTTAGAACTTTTGGGTTTACAGATGATTTCAATTAATTGGTTCTATAGATGCACATCACATTAATGAAGCATCATGCTGGATATCGCTCAATTGATGTGTTTTTCCCATTTAACTCATTTTTAACAGGTCACTGCACTGCACAGCATGCCTCTAACCACTAATTACCAATTATTGATGTACATGTCCAGTTTAGTTAAAATGATGTAGAGATGGAAAAACTGAACAAATATCTGTCAACCACTGGTGAATGGTGAATGGCATCTGCAGTAAAGAGTTTCTACCAAACTTATCCATGTTCCACAACAGTTTATTACATTATCAATCAGTCCTAGTTTTTCTCATCTCTTTATTGGAATTGTTGTAAGAGATCAGATGACAACAGTTACATATCAGCAAAACTTTTCCACTGAAAATGTGTTCTTGTGACAATTATTAAAGGATTAGTTCACTTTAAAATGAAAATTAGCCAAAGCTTTACTCACCCTCAAGCCATCCTTGGTGTATAAGACTTTCTACTTTCTGATAAACACTCTCGGAGATATTTTTATAAATACCCTGACACATCCAAGCTTTATAATGGCAGGGAACGGGACCAACGAGTATGAGCTGCTGAAAGTGCTTCCATCCACATCCATCAATCATAAACATATTCCACGCGGCTCTGGGGGTTAATAAAGGCCTTCTGAAGCGAAGCGATGCGTTTGTGTAAAAAAAAATCCATATTTAACAAGTTATAAAGTAAAATATCTAGCTTCCACTAGACCGCCTTCCATATTCAAGTTAGGAAGAAAATGTAAACTGGTGTTGTGTCAGTTACACTTTTTCCTTAAGTTGAGTAGGGAAGGCGTAGGACGTGGCGTAAGCATTTTGAACTGCTAGAGTTTTACACTTTCTTCATACGTTGAATACGGAAGGTGATCTGGCGGAAGCTAGATATTTTTCTTCATAACTTGTTAAATATGGATATTTATAAATATGGATATTTATATCATTAGCCATTATTAACTGCTATTACTGTGGACTTTTTTTTTTATTGTTGTCTGGGAGATGGCATTCTCATTTTTTTTGTTATATCATATGGAAAGATATCTGATATCTGCATGGACTATTTAAAGCATAATTTAGTAGTGATAATGGAATTAATGTACAGTATTTATATATCAGCAACAAAAGGGCACTGCTGTCTTTATGCAAATGAAAAGCTTAACGAGTGACTCTTGTACAGCCATGAAAACACAAAGTGCTTTCTGACATCACTTCTTCTGAGAAGGAATAGTGCTTGAATATTTTAGCATTGAAAAAACACCTTTTTAAATAAATTGCTCTAAATGGAGGACTTGCTGTTCTATTTTTGCTCAGTGTTGCTTGAAAAAAAGATATATGCTTGTCTCATAATGTAATTCATCATTATTGCATATATACATTTTTAAATCTGTTCCTGTGCACGTGTCTCCACAAATATTTACACTTTACTGACTTTTTCTAATTTTACTTGCACTTTCTTTTATGATTAGATGACACTATAATTTATGAATGGATAATATAACACTATAAAAAATATCATTTGCTCCATGGCTCTCTGCCCAGTCAGGCAGTGTAATATGTGGCCTCCTGCTATGCATGCTTGTTGTTTTCCATCCGATTGTTTGTTCCAGCCCCTCAGCCTATTCCAAATTGAAGTAGAAAGTGAGTTGCTGGATGATTTCGCTTAAGTGAATTCAAAGTTTAGGAACAAGTTCAAACTCCTTTCTTTTAATCCTATTTTGGATTGTTAAATGACTAGTCTTTCATTCTTCTCTTGATGACCTACTACACTCCGCACTCATTTTTCTTTTTATATAGTGTTTGAGTAGACTGTGAGGAATTGTTTGTATGGTATTACTCATGATCTTTAAGTGATGATGTAATGTTCAGGTTTAAGAAGTGCTCCAAGATAATCATTTCTAGAGGCTTTTGTATGCATCCAAACGTCACATTCAAGCACATCTATCTCATTCGGACTAGACAACCATTGCATACTCTCCAAACTCGAATGAAGAGCGATGACAGAGACTGGAACAAAGCCTCCTCAATCGAGAAAAAGACATCCCGTCATGACTACAAAATGTACATTTGCAAAATAAATAAAGCAAAATAAAGCAATTTATTTGTAATTTAGTTGATTCTAAACTAAATTAAAAATAATTTAGTTATTTATAATAATAACTATAATACCTGCCCCCCCCTCCCCCCCCCCCCCCCCCCACGCACACACAAAAAAACCCCAAAAAAAACCAAAACATTGATTATACCATGGGTGAGGGGTGTTCGTGGCATAAGGGTAGGGTTACATTTACCACTGTTTAGCCGCGGTTCACCTTGTTTACAACAAAAAGCTGCTTCATTTGAAAGTGACTTCTGTGTCCAGTCCCGCCCTACATTTTTTAAAAATAACTCCAGAAGTTTCTGTTTCAGTTGGATATGTCACAATAGGGAAGAAAAGACTATGACAACTTCTGTTTCATGCCAGCTTCACTCTAATATCTATTTTCTCACTTTTCTATTACTCCAAAACAGTTATTATCATGTGGACATCAGTAAAAGGAAAATGAAAGGATCATATATCATCATGAAGGTACTTTATAAATAAATAAATAAAGTTAATTTTAAAGTGCCCCTATTATGCCTTTTTTTAAGGTTCCTAATATTGTTTTGGGAGTCTCCTACAACAGGTATACATGCATGCAAGGTCAAAAAAACACTTTTGTTTTCTCCTAACATACTTTTATTTCCCCTCAGCTCTCAGTGATTCATAAACAATTCGTTAGAAGCAGCTTGAAGAATCAGTCTCCCTAAACCCCTCTTTTCCGTTAGCCTGCACTGCTCTGATTGGTCAGATGGCCCAATCCTTTGTGATTGGTCTACTGTGCGCACCGCATGCCAGAAACGAAACACCCATTGCCATAACTGAATGACAGCTATCATTTCACAAGACATTGTACAGGTGCTGGTTATATAATTAGAATATCATCAAAAAGTTGATTTATTTCACTAATTCGATTCAAAAAGTGAAACTTGTATATTATATTCATTCATTACACACAGACAAATGTTTATTTCTTTTAATTTTGATGATTATAACTGACAACTAAGGAAAATCCCAAATTCAATATCTCAGAAAATTAGAATATTGTGAAAAGGTTCAATATTGAAGACACCTGGTGCCACACTCTAATAAATAAATAACTCAAAACACCTGCAAAGGCCTTTAAATGGTCCCTCAGTCTAGTTCTGTAGGCTACACAATCATGAGGAAGACTGCTGACTTGACAGTTGTCCAAAAGACGACCATTGACACCTTGCACAAGGAGGGCAAGACACAAAAGGTCATTGCCAAACAGGCTGGCTGTTCATAGAGCTCTGTGTTCAAGCACATTAATAGAGAGGAGAAGGGAAGGAAAAGATGTGGTAGAAAAAAGTGTACAAGCAATAGGGATAACCGCACCCTGGAGAGGATTGTGAAACAAAACCCATTCAAAAATGTGGGGGAGATTCATAAAGAGTGGACTGCAGCTGGAGTCAGTGCTTCAAGAACCACTACGCACAGACGTATGCAAGACATGGGTTTCAGCTGTTGCATTCCTTGTGTCAAGCCACTCTTGAACAACAGACAGCATCTCGCCTGGGCTAAAGACAAAAAGGACTGGACTGCTGCTGAGTGGTCCAAAGTTATGTTCTCTGATGAAAGTAAATTTTGCATTTCCTTTGGAAATCAGGGTCCCAGAGTCTGGAGGAAGAGAGGAGAGGCACACAATCCATGTTGCTTGAGGTCCAAGGTCAACGCACCCGTATACCAGGAAGTTTTAGAGCACTTCATGCTTCCTGCTGCTGACCAACTTTATGGAGATGCAGATTTCATTTTCCAACAGGACTTGGCACCTGCACACAGTGCCAAAGCTACCAGTACCTGGTTTAAGGACCATGGTATCCCTGTTCTTAATTGGCCAGAAAACTCGCCTGACCTTAACCCCATAGAAAAGCTATGGGGTATTGTGAAGTGGAAGATGCGATATGCCAGACCCAACAATGCAGAAGAGCTGAAGGCCACTATCAGAGCAACCTGGGCTCTTATAACACCTGAGCAGTGCCACAGACTGATCGACTCCATGCCACGCCGCATTGCTGCAGTAATTCAGGCAAAAGGAGCCCCAACTAAGTCTTGAGTGCTGTACATGCTCATACTTTTCATGTTCATACTTTTCAGTTGTCCAAGATTTCTGAAAATTCTTTCTTTGTATTGGTCTTAAGTAATATTCTAATTTTCTGAGAAACTGAATTTGGGATTTTCCTTAGTTGTCAGTTATAATCATCAAAATTAAAAGAAATAAACATTTGAAATATATCAGTCTGTGTGTAATGAATGAATATAATATACAAGTTGATATAACGAAGCTGAAAACCTCTAACATAAGATAAACATTTAGGCCAGATGTGTACACAGACTTTTTCGCCATAACTATAACAAAGTAAAAATGGCTATATCATTGTTTGACTTTACAATGTTTACAGAGAGAATACTTAAACTAGTTAGCGTGGACTACCATCTTAAAATCCTATTACAATACAGATAGAGCTCCACTCTATTGTAATAATAAAAACGCAGAGGGAAAAAAAAAACAGTTTTACAGTTATGTAAGGGAATCGGAACCATTAATCAACCATTTTTAGACAATACTGGACCCACATCTGAATAGCAGAACTAGTACAGAAACGCGAGTTAGCCGGTTAGCAGGAGACATACAGACTAGAGTGCGAGTTACACAACATAACATACAAAACTACGATCGCTAGAAAATATAAACATCAATTATTAATCATACTTACAGGTTGAGATTCAGAGGAGCAAGCTGGTCCAAATAAACTGGGCATTGATCCATATTTTAAGACCAAGGGTTTTGTGAATCCTGCGTTAAACTCCCCGAAGTTTGAGAAACAGTTGTCAGTAAAATGATGGGAACACACCAAAAGATTGTACTGCTGTGGTATTGTTGAAAAAATGAATTTTTCCTGGCGTCTGCACGCGCAATAAGTGGGCGAGCAATATACTAATGTTTTAAAAACGAAACGTTTTGGGATTTCTATTTACAGACGACTCGTTCAATTGACTCAGAGTCGACTCCTACTTTTAGAGACAATAACTTTATATACGGTGCACTTTCAGATTTAAAACTTTGCAGGATGTTTTCATTCACTTAGAGCTATGTTACACACTACATGAAAGGTAATTTTCAAACATCCATAATAGGGGCACTTTAATAGAGCAGATGATGAGCAACATTTGGATTGTCACTGGTGGTTATATTTAAGGTTAAAACTATTAAAACTTATATAAATAATTTCTCCATTGCTAATTAGCCTTCATGCGCAACAGCGGCAACTATTATATATTGCATTTAAAAAAAATAATGACCTTGCATATACTGTATGTTGTTGACATGCAGGGAACCTCTGTGCATTTGTATACAGTACAATATGGAAACTGAATTTAAGTTTGGAATTAAAAGTGGATGTGCATGAGTCTAAAATGTGCTGGCTACATTATGTGGTTAGTTTGTAAGATGCTGAGTAAAGCCTGCCCTTATAAAGTGCTGAATAAGCATGTGCATGAGTTTGTAAGGTCAGTGAAGAAGATGCGGATGCACACCTACAGACAGCTACCCGTCAACTTTAAATTATACATAAAGGGCTGAGCTGACAAAGACAATCTCTGAATCCTGTGACAGGAACATGTGACTGACTGAATAACCACAGCAAAGTTTCATCCTGCAGATGATTCTAGTGATCTACAATAAAAGTTCAGTTTGTAGTTTCTCTTTCACAACATAAATTAACACAGTTGCACCTGTGAAACTCAAGCACCTTTGAAACTGTTTTGGACTTCAGTGCTGCTACATGAGGAGCAACTTGCTATATCATCAGCTGTCTTGATCTGTGTTGATTTGTCAAACAACAATCAATGTGCTTTATAAATATTAGGTAAATAACTGGGTAAATTATGTTGTAGAACAGCAGGAAAATTCCTGATATTCTGCTTCAGAATATAGTTTCTCTTATTTTTTTAAACTTGAGATCGTCAAGAGGGTCAGAACGTCAAGCATGAAATCACAGCAAAGTGTTCTTTATGAGAGCAGATCTATTGCAGAAGTTAAACTTAGAAGTATAAGCAGACACATGCTGTCAGATGAAATGTCAGTGAAGGCACTTTGTCTCCATATAAATATATATTCTGGTAATTAAGTTATTTTCTCAAGTGTGAAACATTTTTTCTCTCTAGATCAAATATGGAATGGGCAGGAAATCATTTCAAGCTTTTCTGTTGACTGATGTTCATGGAGAGTTTTTGCTTGTGATATGGCAGCCCAAGGCTGGCTTTACAATCATTTGGAGAGGATAAAATTTAATAACTGACCTGAGGGAGATGATTCAGCCTTATTACAAACAAAGAAACTGCATTAGTGCCAAACCCTTTAGGGCAAACTGTTAAAATATGTATATAACCATGTAATTTAGAATTCACAGCTGGAAACTTTATATTTTTATGAATATTTAGGGATAAAATCATTTTCGAAAATTTGTTTTCTACATTTGATGTTTGACTTTGACTTTTTTGTTTTATGGTACCATCATTTAGCTCTGACCTTGTGCCATATTAGGGCAAATTATTTTTGGAATATTGTCTAAAACTTCACACACATTCAAATGCATTTTCACTATCTGATAAGAAGTAAAAAAGGTCTTTTTGTTTCAAAAAACATTTAAAAACTTTGTTAACATTCCATTTTTTTATGTGCTGCTATATTTGATTTGGAACTCTCATGTGAAAACATCTAAAACTTGACACAAATTCAGATGCAGTTTCACTGCCTGGAAAGTAGTGAAACCATTACTTTTAGTGTCTTAGTGTTTCAAAAGCATTAAATCAACTTTAATATTGTGTTTTATCTTGGAATTCCAAATGATTTGGAAAAATCAACAAGACTCTCCTTTTTCAGTGTACTCCACACATTATACGTAACTTGATTTTGACCTGTTTTCTTATCATTTTTGGAGCATCCCTGCTTGTCAGTGTTGTGAGGCCAATAGGCAGTGGCATCTTTCCTGACCTCTGGTATAGTATGGAACATATCTTCCAAACTGGCATAGGATAATGTACCCAAATGCCTGACTTGTACAACAACCTCTGACTTATATTCTTCATCTCTGCCATCACCCTCACTGCTATCCTCCTTGATCCTCAACTTATTCTTTTATTATTACAATCTCATTTCCTGATACTCTGCTATCACTATCTTTAATACCTTCTGAAATAGCTAAAGCTTTGTCTCTCAGTCTTCCATAAAACTTACCAACATCAACCTAAAACACAGGCATTAAAGCTATTAGTGCCAGCAACACAGAAAATATGTATCCCATAAAAGGACTTTGTCATTTACACATGACGCACAGAAATTTTTGGTCTTTGAGTTATTGTTTTTAAAATGTGCTTTAAAAAAAATGACAAAATTATATTTTATAATATTATAATTATTATATTTTCTAGTCTAAAATGAGCTCACTATTGTGCCTTGAGAGCATGTGACCTAACGTGCTAATGTCTCCTTTAATTCCTTGTTGCCAAAAAAGTGAATGACATGGCAAATAGATTTTAATTTTATTTGCTGAAAGGGATGCCATATCACACTCCTAAAACTAAATTTTACTGGTTGAACATTATTATTGTATTTTAAATGCAATTTTCATAGCGTCATTTATAAATGAATGTCAGTGTCCCATAATATGAATGCATGTGAGCTGCTATGACTGTCTTCTGAATCTTGTTGGGAAAAATTGAGAGGCATTAAAAAAATAAAAGTAAAAAATAACAACACAGAAATCTTAAAGGGAAACTCGCCCACTACACTACTTACAAAATATGTAAAATACAGCATAGCAGATTTGCATTTTCTATGCTTTTGCAGCAGTTGTACATTACAAACATTAAGGTTTATAATACATTAATGTACAAAGTTTTTTTTTTTTTTTTTTTTTGGTAGGTGTCTTTACTGCTATCCTTGAGCAGTAAATAATATGCAGCTAAATGGCTTGGAGAGGGTCAAGTAATTGAGTGCTTTCAGCATATATTATACTCCACACAAAGAAGCACACTAGTGGTGTTATGAGTGAGCGGTTTAATGTGCTGAAAGAGGCACTGCGCTATAATCTTTTGCATATTGCTGAATACTATTAGCTTATTCCAATTATCAGTATTCCAGTTCCACGTGAATGAATAAATATAAATAAATAAATAGTTTGCTGAGTTTATATAAAAATAGTTTATATATTAACTATATAATTATATTTACGTTTATGTATTCGGCAGATGCTTTTATCCAAAGCAACTTAAATTGCATTGAAGTTACACATCTTTTTAGTTTATGCATTCCCTATAGGAGTCAAACCCATGGCATTGGCATTGCTAGCACCATCTATTGTTTGAGCTACAGGAACATTGAATAATGTAATCTAATTGAATGACTGTTACTATGTTGGGTTCATTGTGTTTCTATTCTTAATTTATCTCTTTTCTTGGAATTATACCATTCTCTTTAGTTTTCCATTTAAGAACAGAAGACAGAATAAGAGAATGAGGTTTCTAAGAATAGCCGACACTTTACAAAGTGTAATTCGATAAAACTCAGATAAAACTGTCTCTGCCATTGAATTATCTGTTGTCTGACAAATCATGCAGTTTTAATTAGATCAAACAAACTTTAAAAGAGACCACAGTAGACATGGGCTGGACTGCTGACAGACATTGCATTTTCAATTCTGTCTGTGTATTATAAATGAGAATTTGAGGAGGAAAAGAAAAAAAAAAAAAAAAAGTAAACTTTAAAGTAATGGCACTGTGCTAATGTCATTGCACAGTAAAAAATTATTGTTATTCGAATGATAAAAGACTGTAATAATGCTACAGTAAAAACCTGTTAACTGCTTAATGGTAAGTTCCCTTAGTATATGAAAAATTGCAATAGGTAACAGGAAATTTCATAAATGACACCTAGGGATGTCACTTAAATACATTAAGAACATTATGCATTTATGTTCATTTTTCTTAGCAGTATATATCACTTATTATAAAACGGTTAGTTCCTGTCCTTGATTCTGATTGGTCAATAGCTGTGTTTTATTCACAAGACCGCTTCACCCAATGGTTCTGTGTATCACTACACAACACCCTTAGCAACCACTCTTAGCAACGTAAACTGTATGTTCTCAATTGATATTGTTCATTGAAGCTTACTGTACCATGTAGAAGAGTATTGTGAGAAAGAGATCGATTGAATGAGTTTATTACCTGCATTCAGATTTAGCATTTTCCTTCAGGTCAGTCCTATGTTCATTTTGAAAAATTAGTTTGAATGTCTGATGTATTATCTTGTCCTTTTAACAGTTAAGGGATTTTCCCATGACTGACAGCGCTAGTCAAAGCATTTGTCAGTTGCGTCTTGTTCCTTGTTCACAACAATTCAGTCTTTTCAATGTAAAAGTCTTTGCTACTGACTGACACACTCATAAAGACAGTCTTTGCCAACCATCTAATGGCGTACTAATGTAACTTCTGTTGCTGTTCACGGTCAGGGACTATTTTTTCTGGTGGAAGGACGGCTAAATCACGGCTGTAGAGGTTGCAGGCACTCAGTTTTGTGTTGTGCCTAACAACACCCTTCAGCCCTGACTTATTCACTATACACAGCCTCTCGTACCTTATTGCTTACTTAATATTTGCTTTATCACAGTATCACATTTTTGTGCATTACTTCTGCAAAATATTATCTGAAAATGTATTATTCTTAAATATATATTTATCTTCTGTTTGTTTGTCCCATGCAGAAATATACATAAACATTTTGACAAAAATAGTTTGAGGTTTTAGGGACCATAGTCATTTTCTTTGATATGCCTATAAGACAGCTGTGTGCAGCAGAACATCTATGGCAGGAAGAGAACTATTTCCTGAAATAAGGTTAAATGCTAGATGTCCCATCATTATTCTGAGAGATGACAGGCAAATCTAAACTATATTAGAAACGCATGTTAAACACATGCTGCATTACATGACACCAAGAAAAGCAATAACCCCCAATTCTGGCACCAGCACATGCTGTGATACTCTTTTTTTTTTTTTTTTGCCAAACAGTGAAACCCTATTTATTTAGACTAGCTATATGTTGGACTAAATAAATGTAATATTAACAGTTTCAAGTATAGCCTACCTTTTATTTTATTATATATACACTTCTTCTTCTTAGTAGTAGTAATAGTAGGCTAACTACGCCAGCTAGTCATGTGACGTCAACATGGCGGGCTCCATGAGAGGGCGACCTGCTCCACGTTAAATGAATAGCCTATGCTTTTTCCTACTTATATGTAGCCTATACAGACTTTACCTTACGTGAATGTACATAATTTTAATTATATTCTCCTAAATCCTAGTTCATTTCTTTATATGAGACATAACGTAAAACAAATGTGTAATTTGTGTTAAAAAATACCTTCTGATTTACCGTGACTAAACCGGCATTAGGACCGAGCGTCAGTTCATCAGGAACAATAGCAGGAGAGAGAGAGAGAGCGAGAGAGAGAGAGAGAGAGAGAGAGAGAGAGAGAGAGAGAGAGAGAGAGAGAGAGAGACGCGCTGCAGCATCAGCATCATAATGAATCACAGCAGCTCTGAGGCGCGAGAAGCAGGAGCCGCGAGACTGAATTGGATAGTTTCGGAAAGGCGCTTTATCTGTTATTATTGAGCTTTTTCCCGCGCCAGGAATAAAAGTGAGCAGTGATTAGGCTAACAGTACTTTATCTCCAGGATCCTTTTTAAGGAGCCATGGATTATCTTACTCGAAAAACTTTCTTAAAACTTGCTTTTTTCATCTGTACAGGTGAGTGTTTGCAAATTAATTCTGACCTACTGGTTTTTGGCGATGTTAAACATGCCCAGACGAAACGCAGATTGAAATGCATTTAGACTTTGATGGTTTCAAATGAAATACACTTGATCTGAGGGGAAACAGAATCATGAAACCTCTAATTTCACTTTGATTAGAGTCAACTGGCAAACACATGTTAGTGGATTTCTCATTCCCACATGATGATTTTTAAGCACGGATGTTCTTCTAAATGGCGCAGTTCAGCAGCACTTTGAAATTAAGTTAATTTATTCCGAGGCTTAAAACCTTTTGACTTCCCAGAATATTCTGGCCAAATTTGTGGTGTCGTAGTAATTAAATAAAGTAGCCTACCCTAAGAGTCAGAGTATACTCTAGGGAAGAACTAATAGTCATCAGGCTTGAGGAGATTTAGCTGTTTGTTGAGTTAAAGACAAACTCTGTTGTTGTACTAAACTTTTATGGGATAAGTTGTCACAAAATAACCTGTCATTAAACAGCCTATATAGTTTGTTGTTGTTTCATAAAATAGCCCAAATATAAAAGGTAAAATACAAAAATGTACAAAAAAAGAAAAGAAAAGAAAAGAAAAACATTAGTGTGTTTTTCTTGAGTTCACTTAGGCTATTCAGCCAATACAGCAAAAATATACTGAGTTAGTTTGGAGGACAAAATTCATGAGGGATGCATTTGCTAATCTGTCTATTGGTGTGTGCTATGAGATGTGATTTTTAATCTAATCCTGCTCATTAGTACCTTATCTGTCCTACTCAGAAAATATTGACCTCGTCAGCATCACAGATTACCAACTCATGCTTGTTGTGCATTAGGCAGGAGTATGGAAATAGTATGATTAATGTAATGAGTGTGTGACTGACTGTTATAAGGTTCCTTTTTATGTAATAGCAAACAGATTTAACCTCTAATTAGCAATCTGGGAAGAGTGGTCCACACAGTTTTGGTTCACATTGGACAGTACGTCATTTCTCTGCAGTGTTCGGCAATCTGGAAATTTAGCATTCAATACTGTACACACTATCAGTCTAACATATTTATTAATGTATTTATTTGTTTCTGTATTAATGTATTTTGGCACACACACAGACTATCAGTTGTATATAATTCTGCCATCCTTTGTTGTGCTGAGCTTTTAGCAAGATTGAATGTACAGATGTCAGAGTGAGGAAAAACTGAAACCCAATTTCAAGTAACTCCAGGCACGTACAAGTATGCTTCTAGCTTTTAACATTCTCCTTCTTTTTCTCTGGTGGTTTCGCTATTCTCTTTTTTCAGTTTCCATCCATTTATGTTCCTTTCCAAGCCAAATGAAATAACTAATGATTCACTCAGAAATGATCCAGAGTACTAACAACTACAGTATGTAATATTACTAAAATGTTGGGATGCCTTTTTATGAACATTAAGGATGGAGAGCAGCGCTCTAATATCATGTATTATGAGTCTACCCTGTCAGCTTATACAGTCAGCTTTGAGGATATTTAACCATCCAGGGATTGCGATTGTCAGTGCTTTAGAAAAGATGTTATGAATTATATTCAAATGTCTTATTCAGAAGCATTGCCATTTATTTTACATGTCAGATTACCTAACCACACTGAATGAGAAAATAGAGCATTGTTGTGATAGTAAAGAACCACCCAAAAGAACAAGAAGAGACTGTATGACTGACATGTAACATGATAAACTACAGTTTCTTTTGTTTTACCCATTTAGCAGTGGATTTAGTTGACATGCAATAACAATGTAATAGTGACATAACAACAGATAGGCATAGAAACAACTCATTAGTGTTTGTCTGTGACCAACTGTATTAAAAACACCCCAAAAATAAATGGAACTGTGGAAACTTTATAATCAAAATTTCCATCCATTCAAAGGTAAGGAAATACATTCATAAGTATTGATTATTTTATGAGCAAAAATAAAGGGAGGCAGACTAGTTAAAGCCAAAGCTAGCATAAAGCTAGCCAATCACATTACAGCTTGCCAGATCAAGCAATATGAAATATGCATTAGGCAGTCAGTGAACGGACTGTGGTCAATCTGTAGGCCTGACATCTCAAGCTGAGACTAGCTGGACTCCTCCCCTGTAACGAGGCGGAAGCTGAGTTAGAATCCATGTGCAGTATTTTAATAAAGTCCACAATAAGGCAGTCCAATCCAAACAACAGAGCAAAAGGATAATCCAAGAGGCAAAAACTGAGCAAAACTGGCAATGGTCATACACTGGTAATACTTCGCAATGGTCTGTTAGCCAGGCCATGCTTAAATGTTTACCAAACAGGAAGTATCTTGTGAAGCAGAGGGAGAGGCACACAGTCAGTACTCGGGAGAGGGCTCACCCTGCTGGCGTGGAGTTACAGAATCCCTCCCCCTAGGAGCAACTCTTGGCGCTTGACGAGTGATGCTGGTGCTGGACGATTGGGTCTGGCTTGATGAAAGTCCTCGATAAGCAATGGATCCAAGATGTCGTGGGCGGTTACCCAGGATCTCTCCTCAGGTCCGTATCCCTCCCAGTCCACCAAATATGGTAGCTGACCCCCTATTCGTCTGGAGTCCAACAACTCCTTTACCGCATAAGCAGAAGATGCATCAATGTCCAGCAGTGGACGTGGCTCCTGGTTCTCTACGTTGGGGTCAGAACCCAGGTGGACCGGTTTGAGGAGGGAAACATGGAGGGAGGGAGAGACGCGATAATAGTTGGACGTTCCAATTGGTATGTAACCTTTTAAATTTTAAATGGGCCAACATACCTCAGTTTTCTGCTTGGTAGCCGCAGCTTGAGGTCCCGTGTGGAGAGTCAGACCCTTTGTCCAGGTTGGTAGGGAGGATGTGGGCGACGTCGCCTATTGGCTTGGATTTCCTGGTTCCTTACAGCCCTTGCGAGTGCTTGAGCGGTTTCTATGGCAGTGGGAAGGCCTTTCATAGGTATTAGACGGCAGGCTTTTGAGAAGCGGTCAATGATAACTAGGATTGTTGTGAATTCATTTGATAGATTAGTGACAAAGTCTATTAAAAGGTGTGACCAAGGTCGCTGGGGAATGGGCAAAGGTTGTAGCAAACCAGAAGGTAATACTTTAGGTGCATTTTAATTTTGAAGATTTACCTTTCAGCAGGGATGGCAGTGGTGCAGCTGTAATGCTATAATTACGGATGAAGCGTTGATAGAAATTAGCAATTCCTAAGAAGCGCTGAAGCTCTATGACTGTGGTTGGTTGGGGCCATTCAGTGACTGCTGTAATCTTGGAATTATCCATTTCTACACCTTGATGGCTGATGTTATATCCCAGGAACGAGGTTCGTTTGACACGGAACTCAAACTTCTCTGCTTTTACGTAAAGTTCATTCTCCAACAGTCTTGATAGCACAATCTTGACATGAACCTTGTGTTCACTTTCTGACTTGGAGTATATAAGGATATCGTCAATGTATGCCACTACGTACTTGTTCAGGATGTCTCTGAAGATCTCATTGATGAAAGACTGGAAGACTGCCGGTGCATTGGCCAGCCCATACGGCATAACCTGTTATTTATAGTGCCCCCTAGTGGTCAGAAATGCTGTTTTCCACTCATCACCCTCTCTGATTCTGATGAGGTTGTAGGCGCTCCTGAGGTCCAACTTGGTGTAAATTGTTGCCTCTCTGAGCTGTTAAAAAAAGGAAAAAAAGGAAGCCTGCAGCTGCTAGGGAAGTAGGTGGACAAATGAAACCAGAATTGAGAGCTTCCTCTATGTAGTCTCTGGACGTGAATTGGGATAGATCTTTTGGGAGGCATCGCATTGGGCAGGAGGTCAATGGCACAATCCAAGGAATGATGAGGTCGAAGAAGGGTCGCTTTGGTCTTGCTGAAGACTTATTGAAGTTCTTGGTAGCACGACGGAATGGTGACTGGTTTGGAATCAGGGCATTTAATACTTGTGGTTAAGCAAGGCTTGGTAATTATGGTGCTTAGACAGTGTGTAAAGCAGAACTGTGACCATTGCCAGGGGTATCCCAGGATGATTTCATGGTGTGGGGAATCAATCACATAGAATGAGATGGTTTCCTGATGAAATAGTCCTAAAATTCAAATTCGGAGTCAATCAATGCTGTGAAATCAGTAGAATCATGATCAGTAGTAATCTTGACAATGGTAGTACAATGGATATAGTTGTAAGGAGTGAAAAATGATCAACACTCACTCGGCTGTTAATGTTGGTGGTCCTCCGGGCTTTTAGTGGACATACGGCGTTGACGTGGCCTGCCTCTCCACAGTAAAAACACAGTTTGTGTATCAGTCATCGTGATCTTTCTTCTGTAGAGAGTTTAGTAACTCCAAGCTACATGGGTTCAGGGTTGGATTGAACAGAAGGTAGGATTGGGTTGGATATCGGGGGAGTTTGGCTGGTTACGATGGTTCTCCGTGATGGTGACCTGGACTTAATGGGGTTATTGCGCATGTTATCAATCTTGATTGCCAGCGTCACATATTCTGAGAAAGATTGGCTTTCTCCTTTGCATGCGAGCTCTGCCTGTAACTCAACATTCAAACTTAGTTGAAACACGGCCTTGAGTGCAACGTCATTCCAACCACTCTGCGCAGCGAGCATTCTGAATTCTATTGCGTAATCAGCAGCTGATCAGCGGCCTTGAGTTAAATGCAGTAGTTGTGTAGAAACATCCTTGCCTCCCGCTGGATATTCAAACACATCTCTGAGTTGTTGAACGAAATATGCATAGGACGTTTGAAACAAATTGTCTGCTTCCCAGACCGCTGCGGTCTGGGAAGCAAACTCTTGCACATTTCTTTTCGTCAGACTCAAAATCATCCCCTTGGTGTTCTCAGATTTCTTCTTGTCTGAGAAATCCTTTACATTGCTCTGCTGAACCATCAAATTTATCGGGTAGAGCAAAGCTTACCTTCTTGGGCATAGTTGGTGGTAGCGATCGTAGATACTGCGCAAGATATTTGTTAGCCGCTTGTACCTTGCCCAGCTGTTCTTGATATTCCTTGAGGATGTCACTTTGATAAGCGAATGCTCCCTGTTGATTAGAAACTTCTGCTGGATTCAGCGTAGGCGAAGTATTATGTAACGCAGCAGAAGCTGAGTTAGAATCCATGTGCAGTATTTTAATAAAGTCCACAGCAAACAAATCCAAAACGGCAGGCAGATAGCATAAACGTGAGGCAGGCAGAGGTAACACACAATAAGGCAGTCCAATCCAAACGACAGAGCAAAAGGAAAATCCAAGAGGCAAAAACCGAACAAATCAGGCAATGGTCATACACAAGAGAAACAAGATGATGATACAATAACGCTCGGTAAGGCAGGTAAACTGGCAATACTTCGCAGTGGCCATTCTTAAATGTCTACCAAATAGGAAGTATCCCGTGAAGCAGAGGGAGCGGCACACAGTCAGTACTCGGGAGAGAGCGTGACGTTACAATTACATGTTGAACCTAGAGTTTTACAAGCACTTTAATTAAGGTATACAGTATAAAAAAAAAATATATATATATATATATATTTTAATAAGGGCAAACTGTTGCTGACTATTTTTAATGTCACTGTCAATTTTATAGAGTTTTATATATTACCAGTCTGTTAACAGTTTTTAGGAGAACTATAGGGGACAGTTGGCCACGTAATTGACTATATACAGCTCATTGCTGAAGTCATAGCTTATGTCACGCCTTTAAAAAAAGAGAAATAACATGTTGAATCTGTCCCTCACTGTTCAGGGAAGCCAGTGGAGGAACCAGAGAAGATGAAAAAATATAAAATCATTGTCAGTTTCGTCTATAACTTGACAAGCAGTTTGGTCGCTTTCTTAGAAAGTTGTTTCTCTGTGCTGTGTTTGAAAGAAAATAAAAGTTGTCTTAAGCCCCGGGTATAGGCCTTACTTCATTTTCCGCGTCCCGCTCCATCTCGTGCACAGTTGAGCACGCGAGCCTTTCAAAGTAGCCTATACTCCTTTGGCCTTGAGCGCGGAAAGAGTTTGTGGACTGCTAGATAGTGCGCACCCCCCCCCCCCCCCCCCCCCCCCCCCCCCCACACACACAATCTGATTAGAATCTGATTCGAATATAGGCAATCTGATTTGAATCTGATTTGACTATGTAAATCTGTAGTCGGGGACACCCCTAAAAAAACCCATTGACTTCAGGACAAAGGAACCGGAAATGTGTTTAGGTGCGAAATCATTTATGGGTTTTGGCCTGCAAAATTACGTCATCCCTGCAGCACTCTATAAACCTGGCATTGTTTACTTGCGTTTCTCATAAAATTCATTAAAAAACATTAAAAACAGACACAAATGAGACAATTGTTGACAGGAGTGAAAATTGAGTAGATGCGTTAATATCGAATGTCTGGCTTTTGATTGCAGACTTGACAAATCTGAACATGGTATAAGACACTGTTGAGATCTCTAGAAGAAAAAAAAAAATGGGGGCCTTTTCCTCAGGAGCAAAAACTGAGAAGCAGGAGACTCTCCATTTGTTACTGCTGTTTAGGATGCTCAACTGAGATATTCATGATTTTTCTTTTCTGTGTTTGAGATATCCTTGAATTTGTGCTAATGGAGAAAACAAGCTCAGCCTTGTCATGTTTATCACATTAGTTTCTCACATTTTGAATGAGCAGTTTCATCATTACTTTTTGCTGTTGGCTATTTGACTTATGAGACTCCGCTGCCAAATGAAACCATAGTGACAATATAGCTTAAGGTGACTTCATTGTGACAGTATAATTTGTGAAATGCTCCAGCATGCAGTACGTACGTATAGCGCTAAGTGTCTGCACCACGGTTTCAGAGAAAACTGCATTTCATTCTTCCCACACCTTGACAGTGTCAACTTTGAATTATATGGGATTTTAGTTGTGAAAGTGAAGTGGGAGCTTGTACGTTTAAGTGGTGCTCAGCATGACTTTAGACAGTGTGTTTGGTGAAATGGACTTCCTTTGCCAAAGTAGCTGCATAATCATCCAGTAATTACAGGTCTGTATTGCTAAACACCGATCCAAGAGTTTGCTTTTAGCATCAAACATTAAAAAGGCACAATAAGTGACGTCACTTGCAAGTAGAGCATTTGTTCTCGGCCTACATACACTGATAAAATCAAATGGCTCACAGTGACAGTTATTATAAGCTGTCAAAGATCACAATCATCTTTGGCTCATGCCCAAGTTTTGATGATTGTCGGTTCATCATTTGACATTTTGATATCATGTTTATATGTTTTATTTTCTATTCATTTTTATATTAATACAACAAATAATGTATTTATTTAATTTTAGTCAGCTTTTTTCAACGCTGTTATCAAAAATTTAATGTAAATACTGGTAAAAACCCTAATTTGAAAATTTGATAAAAAACAAGAGTTTGTTATTTTCTAGTAATAAACAATTAAATAGACTAAAATGTACGAAAGAATGCCTAAATTTATCCCACCTAGCTGTTTTGTCAAGGACCGTTGGTACTTGATAAACTTTTCCATATTATATGTTTTGTATAAATTTAAAAAAATGTTTGCTTGATATATTTTGTTGGTTTGCTATATTTTGTTACAGGGTTGAATGTTTGAGCTTAACAAATTCATTCAGCACTACAATGTTAAAAATTAAAATAATGGAATTGAATATGCAAATTTGTCCCCACATCCACTTAATCACACCAACTCAGACAGTGGTCTACCGATTATCATATATTAAGCACTTTTATGGTTATCGGTATCGGTCATTTTCAAAACCGATTTGCAGATAAAATAATTTAATTTTGAAATGCACTATTTGGCTCTGATGCAGCCACCTCTGTCCAAACGCACCACTCTGTGGCCTAGAGCAAGCTCCGCCCACCGGCCATCTGATTTGTTGGGAGACGTGAGTCAATCAAGCGCGGAAACCTTATACTTTATTTGTAACTTTATGTTGTATTTATCTATGCTTGTAACTGGTGTACAGTATTTGTTCTTTTTACAGTCTGTTCACTTGCCTTTAATAATGTATTAGTTAGGCTAGTAGTTTTTGCTGTGGTTTTGGAGTAGTTAAGTAATAAACGAAAAGTTACCCCCCCCCCCCCCCCCCCTTTTTTTTTTTTATTACACACAAACGTTCAGTTACACACACAGTAAGTGGGCTGGTGATGGAGCTGTAATCTTGGATGAATCGTCTGTAGAAGTTTGCGAAGCCGAGGAAACGTTGGAGTTCTTTGATGGTTTTGGGTGTGGGCCAGTTCCTGATGGCTTCCACCTTCCCCTCGTCCATCCGGATGCCACTGCTGTTGATGATGTAACCAAGGAATTTCACTGATGACTGATGGAAGGAACATTTCTCGGCTTTGAGGAATAGCTGGAACTCTCTCAGGCGCTTCAGGACCTCCTCAATGTGATGGCGATGTTCGGCCATACTCCGGGAGTAAATCAGGATATCGTCTATGTAGACCAGAACGAACTTGTGGAGGAACTCCCGGAGCACCTCGTGAATGAAATCCTGGAATACGGAGGGGGCGTTGACCAGGCCATACGGCATGACCAAATATTCATAGTGTCCAGTAGGCGTAACGAAGGCGGTCTTCCACTCGTCCCCCTCGCGTATCCGGATGAGGTTGTACGCGCTGTGGAGGTCCAACTTGGTGAATACAGTGGCACCACGGAGATGTTCAAGAGCCGCTGGGAAGAGAGGAAGGGGATATCTGAACTTGACAGTAATGGAATTTAATGCTCGGTAGTCAATACAGGGCCGCAAGCCTCCGTCCTTTTTCGCCACAAAGAAGAAGCTGGAAGCAGCAGGGGAAGTCGATGGACGGATGTAGCCTTGAGCCAGAGCCTCCTTGATATACTCCTCCATGGCTTTCTCCTCCGGGATGGACAGGGGATAGATCTTTCCCCTGGGCACTGACTCACCCGGAAGCAGATCGATGGCACAGTCCCATGGCCGGTGTGGAGGCAGCTTGGAAGCTCTTCTTGGGCAGAAAACGTCACTAAAGGGGGCGTAACACGGAGGAATGTCTACAGTGCGTTTCTCGAGGGGACTCTCGATGGAAGTAGTAAACACAGGACGATGACTGGAACTTGGAGAGCGTGGAACAGGCAGGGAAGAGAAGCAGTCTGGAAAGCACATGTCGCCCCACTTCAGGACTTCGCCGGTTTTCCAGGAGATAATGGGGTTATGCTGCACCATCCACGGATGCCCTAAAATTATGTCAGAGGTGGACCCCTCCAGAACCAGCAACTGGATGTTCTCCACATGAAGGAGTCCGACTTGAAGTTGAATTGATTCAGAAATGCAACTAACTAGTCTTCTACTGACGGGTTTTCCAATTATTGACTGGATCTGGTAGGTTGACGGCGTTGTCTTGGTCTTAAGCTGGAGTTGGCAGCAGAGGATTCCGGAGATGAAGTTTCCTGCTGACCAAGAATCGAGGAGCGCAGTAACTGGAATGGAAGTTTTGGCAGCAGTAAGTTTAACAATAGTAGTGAGTGGTTTCATGGAGTTAGAAATGGGAATGATGGCACTCACCATAGGACGGGGAGGGCGAGTTTTCTACGACATGCCCAGGAGAACCACAATATAAACAAAGATTCTGGGTTAGCCTCCTCTGCCGCTAAGCGGGAGTCAAATGGGTAGGTTCCAGTTGCATGGGTTCGTTGGCTGGTTCTGGAGGGCTGACAGATTCTGGTCGGCAGAGGATGGTGTTGAGCTGAGGCTGTCCCTGGTGTTCTTCAAGACACGACTGCATACAAGTGGCGAAGCGGATGGAGAGCTGGATAAACCGCTCAAGGCCGATGGTATCCTCGTATGCAGCGAGATGCAACTGCACTCGAGGATCCAAATCCTGTCGATAGGTGGTGAGTAAGGTTTGCTCGTTCCATCCACTCTTAGCAGCGAGAGTTCTAAATTGCAGGGCATATTCATTCACTGACATATTTCTTTGTTTGAGGTTATAAAGTTTCTCACCAATGGAAGAGTCGAAAGCAGGTTCTCCAAAAACTTTGTGTTCGAAGTGTTCGACGAAACTGGAAAATGACTGAATGACTGGGTTATTTTGTGACCAAATTGAATCTGCCCATTGGAGCGCCTTACCATTTAACTGAGAGATTAAAAAGGCTACTTTGGAGAGCTCTTTGGGGAATAAGTGTGGCTGCATCTCCAGGAACAGCGAGCATTGCAGGAGGAATCCGTTGCAATCCTCCGCCGAACCACAAAAGGGCGCCGGTCTGGCCATGGGACTGGTGTAAACTGGCGGTGAGGAAGAGGTGACGGTGTTCCCGGATGTGATGGCTGGTGGCGGTGTAGATGGATTTACTGGGAAAGTGCGATGCAAAGCGTCAACCAGGTTCTGGAAGGGATCGGGATGGCTCATACTTGCGTTTAGTTTTTTGGTCCAGTCTTCTGTTACAGTATAGACGGGCCGGAGACCAAAGATGTAGAATAGATGATTTTATTAACACAAGTAGAGCTGTAGGTGATAACAGGTGAGTTCGCTGAGGTAGTAGTGATGCCAGTGGAATGGTGAATAGGTAGGGATGTCGTTTACGGTTTGCAGGATGGAAGCAGAAAGATGGCTGGAGCAGGATGACGACGAGGAAGGCAGACGACACTCACACATGGACTGGGAAGCACAGGAGGATGATCGAAGACACAGGAGACAGGTAAGTAGTACAGGGAGTCCTTTCAATAAGCCAGAGGTAGGTACCTTGTCATGAACGAGACCGGACAATGAGGGTCAGTGTGTGAGTGTCTTTTATGTGGGTGCTGATGAGTGAATAGATGAGGTGCAGGTGTGAGCGATTAGTACTCAAGGGAAGGAGTGCGCTGTGATTGGTGGATGTTGGAACCTGGCGTGTCTGTGACACTATACAGCTATACATTAATTTATACAGTTAAGGAGTTATTTTATATTGGATCATCATTATTAATAATATTATTAACAGTTCTCAGAATTAAAGATATGTGTAAAAGCATTTAAAGAATTTTTTGTCAGAGCCCTTGTTATTATTAATTTTGACATTAATTTTAATTTTTACAGCAGACATATATATTGGTTCAAAATAACGGTTATCGGTCTACTTGATCTGTAATAATCGGTATCGGCATCGACCCTGAAAAACACGTATCGGTCGACCCCTGACTCAGACTACCTATTCAGGGGTGTGTTTCCCAAAAGCATCATTAGCCAACTAACATCGCAAGTTGAAAGTGAAAGCAAGAGCAACCTCAGCTGATAACTGTGATAATATCATATTGATGAATGGGGAGAAATTTAGCCAGTCATAGACATGTTTGTTGATCTCTGATCTCATGTTTGTTGATTGGCAGTGGCCAATCAGGGGTGTTTAATTTAGTCAGAATCCACTAACATTGCAAGTTCCATCGTTACTAACTTAGTTCAACGATTTGGTGTTTCCTGAAACCATAGTCGTGATTTGTTCAACATCGTACTATGGTAGTGAAGCAGTGAGTTATGTCGTTGTACAGGAAGCGCACCCCAGCTCGGTCAACTATAGAAAAAGCTACACAGTGGCATATGGAAATATTGTTTTAATTCAGCTATATATGTTTGAACCAGAAACTGATTCAGAAGAAACGGAAGAGCAAATTATACAGGCAGGCATATTTCTACGGGGGGTGTTTGAGGTTGCTAATGCAGCTAGGGGATTTTACAGTTAAAGACTGTAAATATTTTGAAAGATAAATATTGATTAATAACTCATTACAAATTATTTTGGAATTACAAAAGATTTTGGAATCCAACCCTTCACTAAGCACCCTAAAATGAAAGCAACAGCAACCTTAGTTGATACTGTAATATCATATTGACGAAGCAAATTTGTGTCTATTTATAACGCGTTTTTGCAATGAAATATAGAAATTTAGCCAATCACAGACATGTTTGTTGATCTCTTGAATGCAGTGGCCAATCAGGGGTGTTTAATTTAGTCAGAATCCACTCACTGGTCAGAACGCCGTGCTCATGAATCCTCTCATTAACAATCAGATACGATGTAAATAAGAAATTCATTGTGCAGTGTAGACAAATTTATTTATTATAATGGAACTTTGTGAGACTGTGAGCTGAGATGAGTGACAGCTTTTGTGATTCTAAAGGGAGCGATCTTTGCACGCTTTCTAGGCTATATATAATCCATTAAGAATTTGAATAATAGTCGACACAGAATGGTAATTGATATGATTAGCCTTTGGCTTGAACACATTATCAAACATCTAATTATGTTTTGCTAATGTTACACAAACCATGTTCTCATTCACAATCTCAGAGTCAGAATGTTGCCTTCTAAAAAATTATTATCCCTAGAAAAAAATGATAGGAAAAGCCCCGACCCGCACATTGACGGGATTGGTTACATATTTTTGAAGGTAGGAATTAGGGGTGGTTTCAAACAAAGTTTTTGAGACTGTCTTTGATACACTGCAGTTTTAAGGAAAAAATTCTCAGCAATGGTGTTGACTGATGAATTTGTGCATGGTTTGTCCACTACATAGACATATAATCAACATTGAAAACTTGATTTTCACCAAAAGGGGGTCTTTAATGTTATCTTGCGTAATAGTTTAAACATCTAATAGTTCTCACTGTAAAACAACATTGGTTTTATGCCTCTAAAAAGGTCATGGGTGACCAAAGTGTGTGTGAAAAAGTGCCAGATAGTACTTGTAACATTCACGCAAGATGCGACTAAACAGTCTCATGAGGGCTTTTTTCATTTAATTTCATAAGGGTAATTATTTTGTTCACTCATAATGTTTATCACACCTACAACATAATAATGAACCACTTTGTTTTCAAAGGTGTTGTATCCTGTGGAGCAGCAGACCAGATGGGCTTGTGTATTAAGACAACTCTTCCCTCTGATGCTGTCTGGCGACTGTCTTGACTTTGTCATGTTGTTGACATTTAGTTTGTGACATTCAGTGAATCAATATTAAGGTGGTTTTAGAGACTTATGGCTGAAATGTGGTTGTTGTTGCATCCCTCCTGTTCTGACGTGTTGAATACATCCACAAAGAACAGTAAATCCCTTTGGTTGGCTTGACCCAGACATGGTAACCTTATATGATTAGTTGATGAATCACTGTATGTTTTTGACATCTGGCAGTGTAGATTGTTATCAGCAGCTCAGATATGGTCTAGTTAATGATTGAATCATTATGAGGAACATTCTGTGTCAAGTGATATTTTCTCAATTGAATTAAATCTGATAAGGTTTCCAAAAGTAATTAACGTGATCTTTTTCGAGTTAGTGAAAAGGACTGCAGACAGTTATATTAAATTGCGTCAAGAGAGGTCAGAAATAACACAAATGGCACATCATATATAATTTAATAGAACTTAGAAATGACAAAGAAAACTTTTTAATGTTTTCTAAAAATATTAATTACAAAATATGGTCCAAACCAGCAGCCTACTGAACATTTTAGTAGGGATGCACCAATATCAATACCAGTATCGGTATTAGGCCCGATACCAAGCTCATGTACTTGTACTCGTAAAAATACCCCCGCTACCAAAGACCGATACCTCACGTGACGTAACTGACAGAATTTTCCATGCACAGAGACACCGATGGCAGCAGCAGAAACAATGTCAGCCTCAAGGGAGATTAATGGTGACAACCCACACATTGCGAACTGCATGCTTTCAATCACAATTCGTTATCAATTAGTGAAGGCGGGATAGGCGGAATCGCGCTGAAAGCGCTCCGTCTCGCGTGCTCTACCTCTCTCTTTCTTGCACGCTATCACAATTCTCTCAGACAGTGCGCAATCAGTTCTCCTTGCGTCTAAATGGTCAAATGCACACATAATTGTCAAAATGTCCATCGTGTTGAGTATCTCACGTAAATACAGTCGGGTATGGCTTAAGTGGACATAAACATTTAGGTGAAAACAGGATATGTGTCAGTATTCATGGATTCGGTCTTAAAAGAACCGTATAACTCATGCTTGAAATTGCAATTGATCAAAACATCAATTGCTATCATGTTAGGCTACGTTTACATTAATCCGGATACGTTTCAAAATGCTCTCTGTCCACACTAGCATTTTCAGGAGTTTTCCAAAAGTTTCACATCCACACTGAAATGTCAGAATAAGCTAAATGTACCTTACTGCGCATGCGTAAAATCTCATAAAAGATGATACAGACGGAACAGACATAATAAAGTTCTCATGCTATTCTTGCAGGATCATTTTATTTAGCAAAATATCTCACCATTCACTGATTCTTCCAGGTCACACTCAAATCACCATTATATGTTTGGTCTAAAATGCAACTGCCCTCATGTTTTGCCACAGGGCAAAGGAATTGCAGGACTGTGATATGAAGAGTTTACAAAGTAACATATCTATAGCAACAGTGCGAAAGTTTTCAAATGTATCCACTTTGGAGAGTTTTTTCAAAAAGCTCAGTTTTCGCAGAACAAAAACACAGTCTCAGTGTGGACCAGAGGCCAAAAAGGAGAGAAAAAGATGTTTTCAAACAAAAACGCATTAGTGTCGACAAGGACTTGTACAGCTACAGTATTAATGCTTTGCAATAACATACAATTGATGCAGTCAGAATAAAGCTTGAAACATTTAACTTTGATGGATCTTCCCTCATAAGGAGTCTCTTCTGCAATGATCTGGCAACAAGACAAAAGCCTGAATGAAAACAGACTCTCGCCAAAGTGAAGGGATACAACTGCTCTCATGTGTGTAGTCCTGCAATTTTTTTTTTTAAATCTTCTAATTGATTTTAGTCCAAGCTGAGCTTGATCCCATGATAGACAGTGTAGGCTATATAGTTATTTTGACAAATAAAATATAAATGCATTCAGTTAGTAAACATCAATTTCAGATTCAGTCAATAAATATCTGAATGTCTTCAGGTTCACAGACAGAAATGTTCCTGTACAGACAGGAAGTGAATGCTGAGGGTTTGATTATGGGTGGTATGTTTTTTTTCACTATGAAGTATATCTTAAAAATCGTTAAAAAATCTTCTGATAATTTGACCCTTGCTGCAACCAATTACAAGAAAAATTCAATTATGTGAGTATTTTTTTGGAAATGCCAAAAGCCTGATTTACTTCTTATGAATGGGGCCTCAGATAAATGGGCTTGCATACTTTCTATCTTCATTCTTTATTACAGCTGTATATTTTGATAAAAGTCAAATGCTGTTTATTGTAGGGCTTGAACGTAATGCACATCTTTAGCTAATTTCATTTGGGGATGCAGATCAAAAGCAAACTCGTCAGAGCTATAAAAGTTTCATATTGTATGCAGAGGGGAGTGTGTTTGGGCTTTCTAAATGGAAAAGTCTAAGTTTATTTGTTGAAATAATCCAAGGAAACACATCTCATTTAACTATGAGGAGTGACAAAAGTTAGAACCTACACTACCGTTCAAAAGTTTGCTGTCACTAATATATAATTTTAAATGAATTAATACTTTTATTCAGCAAGGACTCATTAAATTGATAAAAGTGAGAGTGAAGACTTTTATAATGTTACAAAAAAATATATATATATATTTCAAATAAATGTTGTTCTTTTAGTTAACTAACTACATTAGTTAACATGAACTAATGAACTACACTTATACAGCATCTATTAATCTTTGGTAATGTTAATTTCATCATTTACTAATACATTATTAAACTCTTGTTAACATTAGTTAATTCACTGTGAACTAACATGAACAAACAATGAACAACTGTATTGTAAATTAGTAAATACAGTAACAAATGTATTGCTCATGGTTAGTTGATGTTAGTTAATACATTAACTATTGTTAACAAATGAACCTTATTGTAAAGTGTTACTATTCATCAAAAGAATCCTGAAAATATGTATCACTGTTTCCACAAAAATATTAAGCAGCACAACTGTTTTCAACATTGATAATAAGAAATATTTCTTGAACGCACCAAATTAACATATTAGAATGATTTCTGAAAGATCATATGACACTGAAGATTGGAATAAATTACATTTTAAAGTATATTAATATAGAAAAGTTATTTTAAATTGTAATAATATTTCACAATAATACTGTTTTACTGTATTTATCAAATAAATGCAATCTGCATAAGAGACTTCTTTCAAAAAAAAAAAAAAATCTTCTTACTAACCCCAAACAATTAAACGGTAGAGGCATTTGAACATTTTAGCTCTGTCTGTAATCACACAGATATTGCTGTACATCAAGCAATAAAACTTTTTGTTCAGCATCAATCAGTTAGATTTTAAGTTTTAAATGTAAAATCGCTTAGATGGTTTTTAGTGTGTCAAATAGGACAACATTTTTTCAACATTTTTCAAAATTTGTGTCTCTTCTACTTTAAATGGCATTACTAACCCCCTCAACACTCTCTCAAAGTTCCAGACAAACCCAAAATCATCCTCTGTGATCTTCACTAAGTGCTAGGGTTACGCTACATTTATGGTAAAAATATGTGCTGACAGCCTGGTTTAGTGTTAAAGTCATGGCTTGTGAACACTGAGACAGATGGATTCTGCTATTGCTGTAATTAAGTGACCAGTGAAAACTTTCATTAATTGTCTACATATGTCTCTTCTGCAGGCTTTTTGTTTATGGGCTTCCTTATAAACACGAATTTGCTCATTTGCTCAAGCTATTGCAATGGTAGGAATGCACAGAAAAGTATGTTGTTTTTTTTATTTCTTAACAGCTTTTAAATATACTATTAATATTCAGTATTTACCTCAATACCTCAGTTGTATCAAGGATGACACAAGCTGATTTCCAAAACCTAAGTGACCGATTTAAAATGCTTAAAGGGTAAGTTCACCCTAAAGATCTTCATTCATCTTCTGAACACAAATTAAGATATTTTTGATAAAATCCAGTGGCTCAGTGAGGCCTCCATTGACAGCAAGTTAATTTACACTTTCAAATGCCCAGAAAGGTACTAAAGACATATTTAAAACAGTTCATGTGAATACAGTGGTTCAACCTTAATGTTATGAAGTGACGAGAATACTTTTTGTGCACCAAAAAAAAAACAAAATAACGACTTTATTCAACAATATCTAATGAAGGGCGATTTCAAAACACTGCTTCATTAAGCTTAGAAGATTTACGAATCTTTTGTTTCGAATCAGTGGTTCGGAGCGTGTATCAAACTGCCAATGTCACATGATTTCAGTAAACAAGGCTTTGTTACGCCAGAAGTGTTTAGAAACATTTGGACATGTCAGTGGCGGTTTGATACACGCTCCGAACCACTGATTCGAAACAAATGATTCGTAAAGCTTCTAAGCTTAATGAAGCAGTGTTTTGAAATCGCCCATGGAGGCCTCACTGAGTCATCGCATTTTTTTAAAAACATCTTAATTTGTGTTCTGAAGATGAACAAAGGTCTTACGGGTGTGGAACGACATGAGGGTGAGTAATTAATGACAGAATTTTCATTTTTGGGTGAATTAACCCTTTAATATAGACAGCATTCACGGAAAATTAACTGATGTCAATTAAACTGATGTTAGCATGTTTCTAAGCTAATAACTGTGTTTACTTTACAATAAAACACTGCAAGTTTCATACCTCAAACCAAACTCTTAAGTTTAAAATATGAATTTTTGTTTTCCACTCTTCTGAAATGCCAGAATTTGAAATTGCCCCAGTCGTGATGTCACAGTTTTCCTCTACATGCCCCATTATATGCAAATCAAGGAGTTGTGCTCTTAATAATGTAATGTCCATAAATTACAAGACTGATACTGATGTGAGGGTAAGGTGTCGAGCAAGATTTAGTTTTGTCCTTGGTAGGGATGTAACGATGCATCCGGAACCGGTTGAAAAACGATTAAAACGTGACGATTCAAGTTGGTTGAGAATGCTAAATGAATCGCGATACATTTGGGGGCGGGGGTTTATATGAACTGACTGTGTTCAGAAAAGTTTAGATGGGATTTTCTTTTCATCTTACTTCCATACAATGCATTTTAATATAGTTTTAGCACAAAGCGCTGCTTTGTTTACAGCCGTAACCAGGGAAGCGCTGTATTGCTGCTGTTCCATAAGCGCCACCTGCTGTCAGACAGTAAATTTGCATTCTCATGCCGACCGTCTGCTGTTATGAAGTTTTATGTAGCATAATTTCACAAAGCTAAAGTCTGGTTCACAAAGCATTCTGTTTTTGCTTCAAATGTTAAAAAGTATACAATCTAATTTAAATTAAAAACTGCTCATGCTGCATGTATGCAGCATCTTTGTTGGGATTGTGATTAAAATGCAGTGGTTGCCTCTAATTTTAAATGGCTACAGACAGTTTTTTTATAAAGAAATTTGAATTTCACTAAGAAATATGCTGCATTTTGTCTGAGAAATAATAAAAAGACACTTTCTCATTTAAATCTCATTTTGTTAAAAAAATTTGTGAGAAAATCGAATTGTGAAACCAGTATCGTGAATCGTATCGTATCATGAGTTACATCCCTAGTCCCTGGATGTAGTCAAACTGCACCTCCAAAAACTGTGCATATTAACCTTACAAAATGACTATTAGAAATGCATGGATGAAGTTTATTTTGAACAGCATGTCTGAGCAATTGAACAAAAATTTTTGTTTGTTCGTTTCACAACTGACTCTTTTTTCTTAATTATTCTCAGTTTGCTGCCAGTTTTTCTAAATATCAATTAAATGTATCACTTTGAGATCAAGTTATAGTTTTAGAACTATAACAGACTGTTGTAATTGGTTGCATTGGTTAATTTTCTTCTGCCTCAGGCTCAAACATATATGGATCTATTAAAGCGCTGACCATCTTGAGCATCAAAACACACATCACACATGCTTTGTGGATACGGTTCAAAGAAGTTCACCAGTCACAACACTGGGCATTTACTTGTCCTTCTAGAAGAGGTAATGGAAAATGGAATGAGGTAGAAAATGGAAATTTTTACCAATATTTGAACTTTTTTGTTGGAAAAATCTTTATAAGCTAACCACCAGAAACAATATAAAGATCTGAAAATGCATTTCATGACCCATTTAAACCCACTGGATGTCTCGGCTTCACAGCATCGGTTATTAGGTGTGAGGATTGCCTGTGCGCCTCTCAGCTCAAATGGAGAGTATTAAGAGTCCACATTATCCTCTCAGAGAAAGAAAGAAGGATGATGCTCGGAGAGACTTGGGCACTCTTTTGGCAGATGAGTCAGCTGGGCACGCTGTTCTGTGTATCATGTTGGTGAGGACCGACAGCTCTCTGCTGAGAGTGTGCGCTTAACAAAGCCCAGCTGTCAGCCCATGTTCCTATTTGTCCCTAAACTGGGCGGAACAGGTAGGCCAGATGCCATGCTTCACCAATTGGATACAAATCAGAGAACTGTCACACATGCAAATCGAACAGAGAGTGCTCTCTTGGCAGAGTGAAATAAGTGCAAATATGCTGTTAATGCTGAAGGATGGACCCCCCCAGATGAAAGTGAATTAACTTGACGCTACAACTAAGAAATCTTGTGTAGTCTGTGGATTTCCATATAATGGCACAAGATTTCTTAGTTTTAACCACCTCATGATGATACCAACATGGTTCAAATTATTTGAAGTTCATTAGGACAAACAGAAATATGATTCTGGAAGTCTTTCTGAGTTTTTAGCCAGACTAAGATACAACGTGAACCAGACTTGTGCTGATACTTGGGCTATGCTGATAATCAAATATCTGGCTCTGTTAGATACATTTCCAATTAATTAGCTAATTTATTGAAATATGAATATAAAATTAACATGAGGAGCCAATAAACCATATGAACCATGTTGGTACCATCATGAGGTGGTTAAAACTAAGAAATATTGTGTAGTCTGTAGATTTCCATATAATGGCACAATTATAATTTCTCAGTTTTAACCACCTCATGACGATAACAACATGGTTGTGCAGATGGGCTAACTTGCCTATTTTAATGATCCATTTTGGCAGTTGCAGTCTGTTTGTATATTTAGCAGTAAATCACATGATTTTGTCACATGACAATTTCCCCATTGGCTATATTGTTGTGAGTCTTTACACAGATGTGCTCTCAGTTGCCTTTGTTGCTAAAATTTGCCTTGATGATTTATTTTAAATATCTTCCCAGGCAGTTTATTTCCATACTTAAATAAAAAGAAAGCCATTGTGTCAATCATGTCATTGATTGTAACGTCATGTGTTTAATTTGACATGGTACTATTTTGTACAATGTTTTGCTCATGTGCAAAATATGTACCATGACTAGTGATGGTCAAGGAATTTGTTTTTGAAAGAGTCATTTACTGTTTTATTGGTTTTTGGAAGAAGAAAAAAAATCATTTGCCACAAAAAGTATGTTTACAGTATGTCAGTTTCTCAGGGTCTGCTTACAAACTGTTTATGTGTCTTAGGAGTCACACTGCATTTAAAAGATTCACTGATATTTCCATAATGGCTTTTAAAAGGGTATGACAAACTGATTGTTGTGCAGCATTTGGTTCACAAACTTCAACATAATATTTTTATCTGAACCCTAAAGTCACTAAAATGTTTGTTCTAAATTCTGCTTCATGTCTTCCCATCTTCATTAGCATTCCGTCAGAAGCTTTTCTTGTTAACTCAATACAGTTGACGCCATTGAAATCAAGGGAATATTTTAATGGAAGGAGAGGGCCAATTTAAGCCCCATCAAACAGATGTGGTTTAAGTCCAGGAAATGACAGGAATGGTGTACACCAGCGATTGTGTAATACCCATAAGTGTAGGTCATAATTAGCAACGCATATTCATTACTGGGCTGATTTCGTCACACTATAATGAGCTATTGCTGTGATAATGAACTTTCATTAAATGTTTTTCTTTTAATAATGGATCAGACTGAGTTTGTTCTTTATTTCTCTCACTTTGCTATGGCAACCTCTCTAGATTTTAAAATAAAATAAATGGCTTGTGCTAAAATGCTGCCCATCTTCATGCCTGTATAGGGTTTCTTTTTCCTGACGTTTCCCACCAACATTCACATTTGATCATTTTTCTTTTGAAATGCTGTTTTAACAAATTACATTACTTGAAATATGGCCCACCTCAAGTCGATCACAATCCAGTGCTCATAGGAAAGGTTTTTGAAATGACACTGTTGCTTTACAAAGGCAAACAACAAGGTTTCAACAAGGTTCTATGGTAAACACAAAATTGTATATAATTTATTGAACATGTATGTAAAAAAAAAAAATCTATTAATGGGTCTTGCTAAAACTTTACTTTTATGTTTTAATTAATTTATTTTGTACTCAAGTATAGTTGTGGATGCTGATCAATGAATGTTGGCTGATAAAATAAGTGTTTGCTGAATGGTAAAATGCTCAGCACCATGTCCAGCTGTTCTTAATAAATGCTTCATTGATAAAAGACAAGAACTGTGCATAACGTCGCCTGTAGGCAAAACCACTATGCAGCTCATAAAATGTCTAAAAGATTCCCTGGTCTTTTTTGGCTACTAACATAGAGGGAATCAAACCAAAAACCTTGAAGTGAAGTCTTCATTTGAAGCCACTGTTCTTAATTGTCTTATTTATTAAATCATGTCACAAGAGAACAAGGACTTTCTCTGATGGTGTGTTTGACCTTTATTCTTCTTGTCTTTCCTCAGTTGTCAGGAGCAGTTGTGCTCTGTTGGAAAGAGCAGTAGAAGAACCAGTGCATCCAAATCCTCTTGACTCCAGACCAGTAGAAGACAATGAACGTAAAACTGATTATTTATTTGTTCCTTTTTCCTTCACCAGTTGTTTTGCAGTTGTTTTCTTCCTTTTTGTTTCATTATATTTTTTTCCTAAATACAGTTTGACATTCAACTGAGAAGAAACATTGATCTGGTTAAGTATTCCACCCACCCAGGGCATTCCCGTCGGGATGTTTCAGTTGAATGTCAGAGGGGCTTTGTGGTTCCCCTCTTTGTGGTCTCTCTTCATCAATAGCCTTACATGATTCCAAAGACAACTTGTCTGTGTCTTTCCACTGGAATGCCTGATGACAAACAGAAAGCCCTCAAGATATTCCTTCTCTTGTCCAAACTTACATACCCTTGTTCTAATTATTTAATTTTATTATAAGGTTTTGCATTTTGGATGTATTTTAAAGGAACAGGGAGTAAAAAAAACAGTTCCATTTTATTTTTTCTTGAGGGCATTCCAGCGTGATCCTTCCACTGAACCTAATTTCTTCCCAAATCTGTTTACACACAAGGTCACTTTTTCTTACCCATTTTAATTACTGACAGATAATATTTGAAAGGTTAATTTTAGGGGATTCTGTATACTTTGTGTGTATATATACTGTATATCAACATTGACATTAATAAGAATTGAACACCAAAACCAGCATTTTATGATTTCTGAAGGAATATGTGAACTGTGACATATTATACCCAAAAATTCTTCATACAGTGGACTACCAGTAAAGTTAATAAAAATTTAGGACCAAAAATTATTCAGACACTTTGACCTGACCATGTTTTCCTGTTACAGCTGATCCTGCATTTAAAGTTTAAGTCATTATTTTGCCAATGAAGTGTGAGTTGTGACATCCCTTTAACCTTCTGATAGTGTTACTTCATCCTTCCACAGTTTCCTTTTGTGATTTTGAATCTCCATGTTCTTGGACGTTATCCAATCACAGCACTGGAGGGGACTGGTATGTTACATCACCACAACAACACAGATCCAACAAATGGGGCATCCAACCAATCAAAGATTATTCCACTGGAAAATCTGAAGGTATTATTGAAAACTTCCCTTCATTTTTATTATATTTTGACACTCAATTCAGAACAAACAATGACTGGCTGACCCCATGCAGGAGCTCTGCATTAAGGCATTATAAAATATATTTTGCATAAAACATCTTTGAATTTACAATTGTTTGTATAATCTTTGGCAGTCCAATAAGAGTTTCCTGTCTTTCACCAGGTCATTTTCTGTTACTAAAGCCCACCTCAACTCATTTTGCTGCTGGCAGATGTAGTTTCCACATGACCAGTCCTGTAGTCCTCAGTAGTGGGCCACTATGTCATCTTCGTCTCGCTCGTTTCCAACCGGAACCTCTCACAGGAAACGTATCCGCCTTTGTGAAACACACTGACAACTCTGTCATCAAACCAATAGCCCTTACAATCAAGGGACAAGGAACTGGCAGGTGAGATAGAGTTTCAGTTTTATATTTTTATTTATTTTAGGATGTAATTTATTCCTGTGGAGGCAGTCTCCAGTACTCCATCAATGATATACACTACCAGTCAAAAGTTTGGAAACATTACTATTTTTAATGTTTTTGAACAAAGTCTCTTATGCTCATTAAGGCTGCATTTATTTCATAATAAATACAGAAAAAACAATAATATTGTGAAATATTATTTCAATTTAAAATTATGGTTTTCTATTTTAAAAACCATTTCTTATTTAAAATATAATTTTTTTCTGTGAAGCAAAGCTGAATTTTCAGCATCATTACTCCAGTCTTCAGTGTCACATGATCCTTCAGAAATCATTGTAATATGCTGATTTGATACTCAGTTATTATCAATGTTGAACAGTTGTGTTGCTTAATATTTTTTTGGAACCTGTGATACTTTTTTCAGGATTCATTGATGAATAAAAGGTTAAAAAGAACAGCATTTATTCAAAATATAAATCCTTTCTAACAATATCAATCTTTACTATCACTTTTTATCAATTTAACACATCCGTGCTGAATAAAAGTATTAATTTCATTCAAAAAAAAAGAAAAGAAAAAAAATTACCGACCCCAAACTTTTGAACGTTAGTGTATATTGTTACAAAAGATTTCTATTTTAAATAAATGCTGATATTTTTTAACTTTTTATTCATCAAAGAATCCTGAAAAATGACAGGTTATAAAATAATATTAAGCAGCACAATCGTTTCCAACATGGATAATAAATCAGCATATTACAATGATTTCTGAAGGATCATGTGACACTGAAGACTGGAGTAATGATGCTGAAAATTCAGCTTTGCATCACAGAAATAAATTATATTTTAAATTATATTAAAATAGAAAACCATAATTTTAAGTTGTAATAATATTTCACAATATTGTTGTTTTTTCTGTATTTATTATGAAATAAAGCCTTAATGAGCATAAGAGACTTTGTTCAAAAACATTAAAAATAGTAATGTTTTCAAACTTTTGACTGGTAGTATATGTGCTTTACTTACACAAAGAATAGTAAAAGCAGCATTCTGTACCCATAAGAAACAAATGGCAACCCAAAGGCTTTTGTTTTGGAGATGTAGTTGGTATTGATTTTCTTATGCTGGGCACATCACGAGCAAGATGGATGAAAGCATTTTGTTTCTAAAACTAGGACCTCATGTTTCTTTTGGCGTAATTGGTTCTGACAGAAAGCTAGGAATAGATGGTGATGCAATGCAATTTGGAACGAGCTAGTACGTTCATGACGTAGCTAATATACTTTTACTTTCTGATTTGGCTATATGGATCTGAGCCTAATAGAGGTTACGCCATGGTAAATATCAGTAAAATACTTAATAATACCGTCCAACTCAGAGATCTATGTTTAGTACACAATGCATTAGCTCTCCACTGTGTACTTAAGCTCCTGTACATCTAGTGAAGCACATGCAGCTGTGAAACTATGAATTTTTGCAATGACATGTAATATGAGTTCCACAATGCCAACTTCTCTCTTAGTTCATTAGCTAAATACTTTGTGTTGATCTGAGGTTCATATTCTCTAAGTGGCAATGTGAAGAAAGAATGAAACAAAGACAAACTGTAAAAATTAAACTCTTATTACTTCTGAATATTAGACGCGGTTGTCTCATTGTTGAAAATGTGTTCTTAGAGATTAGGTCATCTAATGTGTCTCTAACTAACACTGTTCTTAGAACATTTTCCTAACATTCCCATTAAATTCTCCTAAATGTTTAAACAGTTCAGTTTTTTTTATGTTTTAAGGGGCCGTTCACACAGAACACATTTTTACTTTTCCATTGTTTTTCTATGTATACATGCGCTGGATGGACATGTTTGACCATTTCGCTCTGTATCTTGCTTCTTTTGCAGTGTCTCGTGCATGATGTGGCATTCTAAAATCGAGTTAAAAGAAGTTAATCTTTTAAATAAGGTCTCTAGACCTGAACTAGCTATGTCTCGCTTTGACCACAAAAACGCATTCTCTTTGAATGGCCCTTAAGAACGTTTTTGTTCTTGATTATACTAATTCTCTGGAAAATGTTAGCACAATGTTCTTCTGACCTTGAGCATGGTGCTACTTGGAATCAAATATTATAAACTCAAATATTAGTACTCTATGGTATATTCTATGCTTCCAAACATAGCCTTACTTTTCTATAGTATATGCGATTGATTCTAAAACCCTGAATATTATAGAGCTTATTTTGCCATTAAAACAAGGGTTAATCTGCAAACAAAAGCTTTTTTTTTACATAATTGCAGATAATTTCTCTGGAGCAAAAAATATATGTATAAAAATATGTATATCATGGCCACAAGTTAACAATTCATTCCCACGGCTTATTAATTCGGTCCATCGTTTTAGTAAATTGTGGCCAAGTTGAACTAATTCGTTCCTTCATTTTGACTGAACTAAAACAAGGGAATGAATTATTACAGATTATAATTTGCTGCCCGCTCAACTTCAGTAGGAATTAATTGAAAACACTCGCTCTGCTCTGTGCCATTGGACACGCACCAAACACACACAACGTCATCACGCATCTGCGGTTAAAAACTAAGCTCAGAATCGTTCGGAAACGTTCAGCCTCGACTCTGTATCGTCATTACTAGTGTTAAAAGTTGTAAAGAGTACAAAATTAAACAAAACAATATAAATGCAAAATTAGAATTCATGAATATTTAACAGTATCCATGGTATAGAAAAATCTATATCATGGCACAACATAATACCGGTAGTCACTTTCATACCGGTATAGCGCACACCCCTAGACTCAGCCTTGTTCACCCATTATGTCTTGAATCCTCTGAGTTGATCTAAAACTGAATGATTGTGAAAAGCATTTCTTTTTTTGTGGCCCAGGTCGCAGTGGGAGGTGCTGGAGGCTGTGATTGGTCACTTAGATGAGCCCTTCCAGGTGATCGTGCAGTACTCTTCCTGTAGCAGCCATGAAGTCGGATTTCTGGCATTTGATTCGCTGGAGCTGAAGGACTGTGTCATGATGGGTAACAATTCACTAATTACAGTATTCTCAAATATTATTCAAGTCAAACATGTGTTGGAATTACTGCATGTATTACTGCACGTAGGCCGTCTGTAGAGCATTTCTACTTTATCACTAAAATATGGAAACTGTTTAATGTGCCCATAGCGTTTTTTAAAATTATTCTTTTTTAATTTTTTTTTATGTATTTAAATGACTGCACTGATTATTATTGTTATATCCTTATGTGGCACTTTTAAACAAAATATTGATGGTTTTCTGTGTTTTTCTGCAGGAGATGATTATTTGAATTTGGGGTCAGACTGTGAGAAATACTCATCGCTTCACTGTCATTCTGGAGGCTGCATTGAGAAACCAAGAGTGTGTGATTTTCATACTGACTGTCCACAAGGAGAAGATGAGGGCTTAATATGCAGTAAGTAAAATGAAAGATTTTAAATATTTTATAAACCATGAAGATGCATAGTTTCTGTTTATAAGTCTGTCAGTAATTGTGAACACTGCACTCAATAGTTGATCCCCTTTCACAGATTTATGCAATCTCTGCTGCGCACATCAGACCATTTCGTTTGTGCAGAGCTCTTTTGTCTTTTAAAAAGACAATATTTAATCTTTTTTTTTGTTATTTTAAATGTAAAGAACTGGCTGCATTCCACCAGTCCATTTATTTAATGTATGATAATCGAAACATTTCTTTGAAAGGAGGCCTTTAAGCTATAAATCTTTGTAAGATTTGTGAGATCATTCTTGCCAATTTGCATTTAGTTGAGAGTGCTCAATAAAAGTATGAACAGCAGTGTGACAGGGCGATATAAGAGGGTGCAGTTGAGTAACTGGCTGGCTGTGTGTCACTCACATTAGCTGTATTAAATCTTACGGCCATGATAAATTTCTAATCCTTTCACTGGAGGCGTTGGATTAGCAAACCTGCTCTGTCAAAGTTTTTCACTGAGTAAAAGAAGTACACAATGAACCTGAAAATTAACATTTATACTATGCTTAGATGATTTATAATTATTGTCTGTGTACAAAGAACTTGTAGATACTTTGTAATATTTGGCACACAGCACTTATAATCCACAAAGATTAAAAAAAAGGTGAGAGCAAAGACATAGAGGAAATCCAAATTTATACAGTCTATTAAAAATGTATTAAAGATTTATCTCCTACACACATTGCATAAACATTCAGGTAATTATTCTGGAATTAACGAAAGAACCCTAATAATTTGATTACCTACTCAATTAGCATGAAAAAGCCAGTAACAACCATGTGTTGCTGAATAATTGAAACTGCAATACTGAAATTAAGCATTTAATTAATAGCTTGAAATTTAGTTCAGTTCAGTTTATTTGTTCAGCAAATTTCATCAATCATATTGCTATATATTGTTGTCATATTGTTTTAAATATGAATCTGCACAACTGTTTTCAACATTGATGATAACAATAAGAAATGTTTCTTGAGCACCAAACATTGCACTGTGTCTACACCGTAAGCAATGTGACAAAAGACCCCATTATAATCAGTGATATTGTCTACACTGGATGTGGTGCGGTGTAATGGGACGCGACACGACAAATTCCCAACAATAAACAGATTCCCCATTCTATTTCTGACGTAGTCCAAGTGCTTTGGAACGGTCCGTTTGCCGTTCAGTGTAGGCAGCTTTTAGCTGTTGTGGCGCAGTGCGATGCGACAATGGTCACGCCTGGTGTAGACACGGTGTTAGAATGATTTCTTAAGGATCATGTGACACTGAAGACTGGAGTAAAGGCTGCTGAAGATTCCTTTGCCATTACAGGAATAAATTATAAATTACAGGAATAATTTATATTTTAAAATATATTAAAATAAAAAAAACACTTATTTTAAATTGTAAAAATATTTTATAGTTTTACTTTTTTTACTTTATTTTTCATCAAATAAATGCTGAGATAGTTAGTGACTGAGACTTACTAACCCCAAACTATAAAATATACAGTGGGTACGGAAAGTATTCAGACCCCCTTAAATTTTTCACTCTTTGTTATTTTGCAGCCATTTGCTAAAATCATTTAAGTTCATTTTTATCCCTCATTAATGTACACACAGCACCCCATATTGACAGAAAAACACAGAATTGTTGACTTTTTTTTGATTTATTAAAAAAGAAAAACTGAAATATCACATGGTCCTAAGTATTCAGACCCTTTCCTGTGACACTCATATATTTAACTCAGGTGCTGTCCATTTCTTCTGATCATCCTTGAGATGGTTCTATACCTTCATTTGAGTCCAGCTGTGTTTGATTATACTGACTGGACTTGATTAGGAAAGCCACACACCTGTCTATATAAGACCTTACAGCTCACAGTGCATGTCAGAGCAAATGAGAATCATGAGGTCAAAGGAACTGCCTGAAGAGCTCAGAGACAGAATTGTGGCAAGGCACAGATCTGGCCAAGGTTACAAAAAAAAATTCTGCTGCACTTAAGGTTCCTAAGAGCACAGTGGCCTCCATAATCCTTAAATGGAAGACGTTTGGGATGACCAGAACCCTTCCTAGAGCTGGCCGTCCGGCCAAACTGAGCTATCGGGGGAGAAGAGCCTTGGTGAGAGAGGTAAAGAAGAACCCAAAGATCACTGTGGCTGAGCTCCAGAGATGTAGTCGGGAGATGGGAGAAAGTTGTAGAAAGTCAACCATCACTGCAGCCCTCCACCAGTCGGGGCTTTATGGCAGAGTGGCCCGACGGAAGCCTCTCCTCAGTGCAAGACACATGAAAGTCCACATGGAGTTTGCTCAAAAACACCTGAAGGACTCCAAGATGGTGAGAAATAAGATTCTCTGGTCTGATGAGACCAAGATAGAACTTTTTGGCCTTAATTCTAAGCGGTATGTGTGGAGAAAACCAGGCACTGCTCATCACCTGTCCAATACAGTCCCAACAGTGAAGCATGGTGGTGGCAGCATCATGCTGTGGGGGTGTTTTTCAGCTGGAGGGACAGGACAACAGGTTGCAATCGAGGGAAAGATGAATGCGGCCAAGTACAGGGATATCCTGGACGAAAACCTTCTCCAGAGTGCTCAGGACCTCCGACTGGGCCGAAGGTTTACCTTCCAACAAGACAATGACCCTAAGCACACAGCTAAAATAAGTGGCTTCACAACAACTCCGTGACTGTTCTTGAATTGCCCAGCCAGAGCCCTGACTTAAACCCAATTGAGCATCTCTGGAGAGACCTAAAAATGGCTGTCCACCAACGTTTACCATCCAACCTAACAGAACTGGAGAGGATCTGCAAGGAGGAATGGCAGAGGATCCCCAAATCCAGGTGTGAAAACCTTGTTGCATCTTTCCCAAAAAGACTCATGGCTGATCAAAAGGGTGCTTCTACTAAATACTGAGCAAAGGGTCTGAATACTTAGGACCATGTGATATTTCAGTTTTTCTTTTTTAATAAATCTGCAAAAATTCTGTGTTATTCTGTCAATATGGGGTGCTGTGTGTACATTAATGAGGAAAAAAAATAAACTTAAAACGATTTTAGCAAATGGCTTCAATATAACAAAAAGTGAGAAATTTAAGGGTGTCTGAATACTTTCCGAATACAATGTATATTTTATAAAAAAAATGTATGCAATTTTGTATATATTATATCATACATATTTGCTTTAAAATAGTAATAAGTAATGCAGAAGTATATGTAAACCACCAGTGCTGCTACAAGAGAATTGTGGCGTTTTCTTGAATTATAGACAAAGACTTTTTATTCTTTCCTCTTGTATTAAAATGAGGAAACTTCTTTTGATATTCTGTGAAGGGTTTCATAAATAGCTCTGACAACATCCTAATGAAAATGATCAAAGTAATTCCCGCTAAGTTTAAGCTTGTTAATTACATCCATGACATTATAAAACGTGTCCGGATAATGAATCTGTCAGTTAGTCAAATCTGTCCTAGCCAATACCTACAGTAGTATCAAGAGACCATATTAGCTCACATTAATTGGAGTCCTGTCCTATCAGCTGTCATTTTAGGTGTGAAATATATTTAGTGTGAAGCTTATTCAAGCACAACGTGCTAATGTAAATTAATCTCTAATAGAACCATAAATTTTAGAATATTTTACCTTTCCTCAGCTCTTGTCATTATAACCTAAAATGCTTTGTGCTCCTTTAAAAATATGTATTGTGCCACAATACATCATATTTGCAAAGGAGTTAATTGTATTTCCAGTAAGAAATTAAACTGAGGTCTGGAAAACAATCCACCTATCCTTGTCCCATGTGAGCATAACTGTGGTTTGTTTATTACTGGAAGTAAAGACGTTGGAATTATGTAACACTTGAATACTTTCAGTACTGAAATTCAGGTTTTTTCTTTGGCCTATACATGAACTTAAAACTGAATTGAACAAACTTAAAAAACTACACCAGCTTTGTTGACTTAGTGACCTTGATAACTATATTTTAGTGGACTTAATGGATAAATGGAAGCAGAGGAAATGTAATACTCCTCTGATGAGCTGATAAAGCTCTACTAATGTTTGCAGACACAGTCAGCTGTATTTTACAGATTTGTTAGATGTTTCATAATTTGCTTATCTTTGCAGACTCTTTACCTTTGGGTTCATACTGTTCATTTGAGTTGGGCTCCTGCGGATGGTTAGTGGCTTATACACAGTCCTCTTGGAGACTAGTTAGTGGACAACAGCTGACTGAAGACACAGATCTTCTGGGCATAACTCTGCAAAACACTCAAGGTAAATGTGAAACAACATATTCTAGTCATTATACTGGTTACCCATCAGAAGTACAATGTTTCCATTCTCAAATGTGGAAATATTACTACATTTAACATTATATAAACAAATAATTTGTCAATAGCAAGGATGAATTAAATTGATCAAAGACATTAATAATGTTCTTTCTATTTTAAATATATGCTGTCCTTTTGAACTTTCTATTCATCAAAGAATCCTGAATTTTGTATCACTGTTTCTCCAAAAATACTAATCACTGATGATAATAATAAAAATTGTTTCTTGAGCACCAAATCATAATATTAGAATGATTTCTTTTCAGAAATGTCAAATAAAATGTGTAAATCGAACTGAATATCGTCTGCATAATGAACTATTATATAGAAACACTGCAAATATTGTGGATAGAAATACTATTTAAATATATGCACAAATCATCTTTTAAATTTAAATGTTACCTTAAAAAATGTATTGAAAAAGAAAAGTATGAATTTCGCACTGTCCATTTCTAAATGTGTAATCGCTTGGGGATACTTGATAATTTTGCTAGTTAGGACCCCAGCAGGAAGTAAGAGATGTTATAGATAGGTCACATCAAAATGTTTTAAATAGCTTAGTCTTTCAATCTAATTAAGAAAGTCATGAGGTGTTGTAGTTGAGCATATATTTGACTTTAGATGCTTTGGTTTCCATGTTTGCGCAGACATTTCTTTTTGGAGACCAATGTGTATAAAAAGACCATCTTTTAAATATCTGTTCACATTTGTCCCAAGACAGGCAATCCTTTCAGTTATGAATGTCACCAGTGGGATTTTTCATGGCATGAGAATCCAAAATATTTAAGGGAGAACTATTTTCAAGATGAGTTAATGGTATCTGTGATTTTTTTTACATGATATCTTTAAGCGGAGTCTGTAATGATTTATAGACTGTAGGAGAACAGTGCTGTATTATGTAGCTTAGTGCGATGTATTTGCAGCATGATGCAAGACTGAATCTCAAATCTACAGTACAGGTGTCCAAGTCCAGTTTATGGCGGGCTAGTTGTATTCCAACTCCTTAAACTTAAATGCACCCATTAAGAAAAACATGTTGATGTGCGTGTGTGTGTGTGTGTGTGTGTGTGTGTGAGAGAGAGAGAGAGAGAGAGAGAGAGAGAAAGAAACTCTTTCAGCACTGTGTTTAAAATCCCATTTTGAAGAGGTTTTTTAGCCCTGCCTGTTAAGCTTTTTGTTTTGTAAGCTGTAGCACACCATATCTGAGCACTCAATAGAGTACTGATCCTTTCTCGCCTCAGGGCACTTTCTTTTCTTAAAGGTCAGAGGTGATGGTGATGAAAGTGAGGCGTTGGTTCAAAGCCCAGCTCTCCCTTCAACTATATCCAATCAGGACTGTCAGGTAAGTTAATGCTGACAGTCAAAGATTTGTGAGGAATATTAATGCTGTGTGAGTGAACAACAAAGAAATATTAATGATTTTATATCAATGATTTTATGATAAAATATTAACTCAAACTCACATTACGTAATCACAATCAGGACAAGATTTGCCTTATGTTGTAATGATTTAGACTTACACTACCTTTCAAAAAGTTTGGGGTCATAACATTTATGAATGAAGTCTGTTTTGCTCATCAAGACTGCATTTATGATACAGTAAAAACTGTAATATAGTGAAATGTTATTACAATTTAAAATAACTGTTGTCTATTTGAATATATTTGAAAATGTACTTAATTTATAATTTTCAGCAGCCATTACTCCTGTCTTCAGTGTCATATGGTCCTTCAGAAATCATTCAGATACTGTATGCTGATTTGAAGACACCTTCTGTGCTTTTGTGGAAACTATTGATTGAGACAAGCCATGCTTTTTTCCGAGATTCTTTGATGAATATAAAGTTCAAAAGAACAGAATTTATTTGAATTTGCAATGGTTTGTAACATTGTAAATGTCTTTTCTTTAATGCATATTAAAAGGGTTAAAAAAAGAACCCCAAATATTTGAATGGTAGTGTATTTCACTATTCACATAAAATGGTTTTTACTGTGCCACAGTATTCTGACTGCAAGTTAATTGTCCATGAAAAATAGGGACACATCTGTACATAATCTACAAATAGCTTGCACAGAATAATATTACATGCAGCCAAAGTTTGAATTTTACACATGATTTTCCATGAATAAGATATTATTCTGTGACATCTGGTCTTGTAGCAGATCATCAAATGCTGAGGTTTTCTGTGCAGTTGCAGTTCTCTCTGTACCTGTTTGGGGATTTCAATGGAACGGTGCTCCTGACAGTGGTGGAAAATGGAATCTCAGCACCTCCGCTGATGTGGGAGAGATCCGGACACTGGAAGGATGCTTGGCAAGAGATCACTCTGCCAATAACAAAGATCTTAAATAGGTGAGATGATTAGATGGATGGGTAAACAGGGACATCTTGTCCCAGTACTGTAGTAAAAGAAAAGAAAGAAACCCCAGGGACTGTCAAATGATTTTCACAACACACATTACTATTATGCCATGAGCTCAGTTAACCTCCGAACAGCTCTGATTTAACAGTGATGTTCAGATTAAATGTTAAAAGAATGAAATGGTTTTTAACCATTCAGTAAATTAAAATTAGGAGGAGGCATGTTACCCAAAGGAACTTTTTGCCCTGTCTTGCCCTGCTTAGAGTGATGTAAATTAGGAATTGTTGAACTTTACTTACTGTACTTATTTTGTTTTATTTTAATGTCAACATTTACATTAACAACTCTGATTTGACCCTTGCTCTTATTCTAAAATACTTTGTAATTTGTTTTGAGCACAGCTTCCATCTTAAAGTGCAGGCTTTCTGGACTTCTGGCTCTAAGGCTGACATTGCAGTCGATGACATTTCTTTAAGTGCAGCATGTTTTGACACAGGTAACCTTTCTGCCTCACACATGTATGTACAGTATACACACACAGAAACTAATTTTTTGCAGAATAATGGTCCATTTGTCCATCTGTGGCACACAAGTTTATCGAACACACTACAATTTTAAACTCTTGATTGCGTCCAACCATTCAAAAATAAGGCGTGTTCAAAAATGTAGTATTTAGTAAGACAGATGGAGAATTTAAGATGTGATGCGGACACATGATGTCTAACCGCTGTCTCCAGTTAACAGTGGGAGATGGTTCTCATAACGCGGTTGATTTAGACTCTGCTTGATTGGTTTTGAAGGATTGGAGAAGCGATAAGACGACCTCCCTATTCGCTCTCTTATTTCGCAATCTGCAAATGTCGTAAAAATGGCAACAATACTTTCTAGTATTTATAGATCTTCAGAATCAGGTTTGTTTCCATGCCATGATTGACCGCAGGAATTGATGGGCCTGTTAATTAACGTTCAAAACTTCAAGATTTACTATGCTTGTTAACTTTGTTTACCATAATCTGTGATTTGGAGAAATTCCTGAGCCATCTGTTCACTAAATATCATCTATAGCTTTCTATTTAGTCCTATTTCTGTTTTTTGTCATTGGACTTTGGAGGTCTTGATTTTCTTTTTGACCTGTATGTTATTTTTATTGATTTTTAGTTTTTAGATGCTATTTACAATTTGTTTTAGAAGCGTTGATCATTGTAGCCAATCACAGACATATATGTTGAGCGCGTTAACATAAAATGGCCAATCAGAGGTGTTTAAGAATCGCTCAGCAGCGCTTAAAATGCTAGGCTATGCTGGTATTGTCACATTTTTAACATTTTAAAATACCCAAGTCGGTACCTTTGACAACACTATTCCCAGGGTTATTTCAAGGAAGCTGGTAAACACTGAGATGTTCCCAGGTTTAAATAAAAGAGTTTGGTCATTTTTTAAATGTACCAGGTTTATATAAAACAAGTTGATAAGCAGTTAACTTAGGCTAAATGTGTAGAAAGAAAAGTTTAAGCTTTTGAAAAAAAATTAGCATAAAATGATTAAATTACTTAAAATGTTAAATTTAATAAATAATAAATTTAACAGTTTGGTCTTTAATAAAGAGAGAAAACCTGCACTTAACCTCTTCACTGGCATTTTGTTTTCATAGTTAGACAGATATCATGATGTATCATTATAGGATTGTCTAGCAATATATCGATTATCGCATGATGTTATCGTTATCGTGAGCCACGTATCGCGATCGAGAGGTACCCTGCGATTCCCACCCCTAATAGCCATGCTGTTTACCAAATAGCACTATTGTCCAAGTAGATATGGTTGAGCAAGGAAGTTTTGCTGGATAAGCTAATAAAGATGGTGACTATTTTGGAAACCAGCAACCAATACATTGCTGGTCTTGTCAACAAAAAATAAAAATGGCAAAAAGTTTAAAAATAAAATTACACAAGCATTATTTGATTCTAATGTCTCACATTTTCATTTTTCTTCCTCTTTTTGTTCTTCGTTCTCTTTCCACATCTGGTTATAAGAACTAAATGAGCTGCTTCTTGGACAAGGACTACATAATTTAGACTCCTTCAGCCCTCTCCCAGAACCCTCAGCATCAGGTACGGTTATCTCCTGAATATTATACAAATACACTACCATTCAAAAGTTTAGACTTGGTGAGATTTAAAAAAACAAAAAACAACAAAAAAAACATCTTATGCTCACTAAGGCTGCAATCATTTGATAAGTAAAAAGTAAAAACAGAAATATTGTGAAACAACAACTGTTTTCGGTTTTAATATATTTTAAAATGTAAATGTATTCCTGTAATGCAAAGCTGAATTTTCAGCGTCATTACTCAAGACGCTTTTTTACTGAAAAAAAATGGTTTCTATAAAATATATAAAGCACAACTGTTTTCAACATTGATAATAAGAATACATGTTTTGTGAGAATCAAATCAGTATATTGGAATGATTTCTGAAGGATCATGTGACAATGAAGTGTATTCTTAAGTGTAAGTGTACATGTATTCTTATTATCAATGTTGAAAACAGTTGCACTTTATATATTTTATAGAAACCATTTTTTTTCAGGATTCTTTGTTGAGTAGAATGTTCAAAAGAACTGTATTTGAATTAGAACTTTTAAATTAGAACTTTTGCACTTATTTGAATTAGAAATCTTTTGTAACATTTTAAATGTCTTCACTGTCACTTTTGATCAGTTTAATACACCCTTGCTGAATAAAAGTAATTTCTTCTCAAAAACATGAAAAAAGAAAGCAGTGTCTTATTTTACAGAATCATCCCTTATAACATGGTGGTTTACTTCCTGTGGAGCAAGCGGACCTCTAGGTCCAACTCAAGCACAATGTGACAGCGCCTACCGCAACACCAATGTCAGCGTGGTGGTGGGGAAGGAGGGCCTTCTCAGAGGGGTTCAGATGTGGAGAGTCCCAGCTACCAACATGTACAAGTAAGTTCAGAAGCTGGAAATCATTCTGGTTTACAGTCAATCTTGGGTTCAATCTTGCATGGTCTTTCTGGAGAACCTATTTGATCAAACAAGTCTTACTGGTTAACCTAGATAAGAAGTCTGGTGGTGATCATCCTATGCTATCGACCAACGTTTAAAATGCATACAATTCAAATATTTGTGTGAAATTTTGTTGCCGCTCATTTAAACAGTTTTTTTTTTTTTTGCTTTATTGTGCTTTGTCAACATTATCTATGTGGTCTTGAAATAAGAGATTCCCCCCTCAAAATCCAATTGAATGCAAGTAGATGCATTTAAGCAGATGTTAATACCAGGTGTAAACAGTTGCTAACTGTCTTCCTGTCTTCTTCTCTTCTATTTGTTTCCTCTGTCTCATTTACTTTGTTTGTAAAGGCAGCAAGAGGCATGACTCACTGGCTGTAGGCACGAATAAATCTCTTCCTGTACTCCACTTAATCTGGCCCTTGTGCAGTCAAGCCTTTGAACTGATTTACAGTGATTATAGAGGCTAGTCATGGGAGCTCATTAAAAACAACTCCAAAACTGTCTACAAAAGAAGGGCATGCAGGAGAGGAGATGCAGGAGACAGGAAAATGTAGCAGATAACTATTAGATGAACTTATACAACAGATGTGATACTATTGAATTCAGGGTGCCAGACTGAAATATAGAGATCCAACCCAGGCTATCCCTTATTCGTAAACTGAATTATTTTATATTGTATTCTTTTGTTTTGGTGCCCTAAGCATTGACTGGCTTTAATAACAAAATATTATATTTGCCTTCAGACAGGAAGCTTTATCTTCCTTAGTGATGTGAGGGAATTAAAGGTAGGGTAGACAATTTCAGAGCAGCTAACAATAGCAAGCTAGCTTTAAAAGCATGAGATCCCATCCTTCCTATCAGAGCGTCTCCAAAGCCACGCCTGCTCCAAAACACATGAACGCACACAGCAGAGTCTGCAAAGCTTCACAAGAGACGGTGTTAAATTACTCATGTTTCAAAGCAGATAACATTACAATAATAATGAACGTAAACAACTTACAGAGCTCTTACTTGTAACACCTGACTGCTTCAGATTCATTTTGGTGTTGATAGTGTTGACATAGAGACACATAAATCCGAGTCTGAGAACATGAAAAGCTCCGGGTAGAACGTCACGGGTTGCCACTGGACCGAATGCAATGATTGGGCTTCCACAGATTATACATGTACATTTTTTTAATATTTAAACAACTTCTATTATTGATTGCTATTAGGATGTGAAGAGAGTTTTAACCAGAATAACAAAAGTGTGTATAAAAAAAAAAGCCTACCCTACCTTTAAAGTCTTTGCTTTTACATTTTAGGATTAATCAAGTTTACATTTTAGTATTAATCAAGCTTAACCAAATTGTATGTTATTAAAATGATAGTGTTAATATTTACTGGGATAATGGTGATGATTTTAGGCCCACTTATGACTTAATAGATTAAGTATGATGATTCCCTTGTGAGTGATTTTATAAATTATATTAAATATTCGATTTTAGAGTTGTTCTGTTTGTTAATTCAGTCCACTGGGAATACTAAGGAAACATTCATATTTTCTAGGATTTCAGCCTATGGAGCTGCAGGAGGCAAAGGAGCAAAGAACCATAACAAGCGCTCACATGGTGTCATCATCTCAGCTATCTTCCCACTGGAAAAAGGGGACATCCTCTACATCCTAATTGGTCACCAAGGAGAAGATGCCTGTCCAGGAGTGAGTGAAACTTGGCTATTGTACATGTTATTTACCATGCATTTATGTATAGCTATGTCTCTACATTTCTGTGTTGTCTTCACATATGTACAGAGGAACCCCATGACCCATAAAATCTGTCTGGGCGAGTCTTCTGGGATTGAAGATGGTTTTGACAGTGATGGTTCGGTCTTGAAGTGGGCAGGGGGCGGAGGTGGTGGTGGGGGAGCGACATACATATATCGGGTAAGATCTTTCTTTTCTTCCAGTCTTGTCTTGTCTAAAACACATCTTTTAAAACATCCATCACAGCCTGTGAGTACCCTTAAGGGGAGCCATGTGGACAGCTGATAGTGCCTGTCTAGACAAGCATTTTTGAGACATCCTGAAATAATTTGGAGTCATCTGAATTGGAACACAGATGTAAGTGAGGGCCTGTCTGGCTTTCCTTTTTACTTGGATGAAAAGCAACTGTTGTTTTTGGGATGCCCGGGGGCAGATGGAGAATGGGGAACCAGTGCCTTTGCTGATTGCAGCAGGAGGAGGAGGAAAGGCATACCTGGAGGACCCTGAAAGCAGCCTGGACCAGATTTTCCTGGAACAATATGAAAATGACACCTCCGCCTCTGCTGTCAATGGCAAATCTGGAGCAGCAGGTATAGTATCTTTACAGCACAGCTCACTGCAGAGGCGTGAATGAAAAAATATTATAGAAGTTACCTCATTCTGCTATTGACTTATGCACAGTATATACAGTAGTCAACATTTGAAGTGGATCACAAAAGTTTATCAAAGTTTTCTAAGAAGAAGGTTTTAGGACAACTTTGATAAAAGGTTTTGATCCACTTCAAATGTTGACTACTATCTATCTATCTATATCTATATATATATATATATATCGTCTATCAAGCGTCTTGGAGACGTCGCCACAGTCTCAATTTTTCTCAGTGTTTCTTCATATAATCACAGACTGACTTGATGATGGTGAGGGCAGATCTCTGTGTGGAGCATACCGGCTGTTGTCAGACTCCTTGTGCATACAAAAATCCCACTGGATTACAATTAATGGCAAAAGGAATGTTTGGAAATGTAAACTGATATTTCCTACTGACACATAACTGGCTTAAAACCATTTTTTTGGGGGGGTGAAAATACTAACAACTTTTGCACAGTACCGAGGATCCGGGTATATTCGGTACCCACTGATAGGGCTGTGCCAGTATTTACATGAATATGACAGAAGTAAAACACAAAGCTTTGTTTACAAAAGAAATAATAGGTTAGCAATTAAATGTGACATCGCAGCCATGGTTCATGACGAATGTGAGAGCTACGCGAGTCCATACATTTAAGCTTTGTCGGCTTTGTATTCTGTTTTGTGAATCGCGATCTGGTCACCCGATTATTAGAGAATTTAACAATATTCCATCAATTATTCCACTGAACGTGGAATCTCTGTTTTTTTTCCCAAATCTTCACTCATGCAGGGGATTATAAACGTTTCTTCCTTTGGTTCGCTTTTAATTAGGTATTTTATTCGCATTCTTTACTGTGGTAAAGTACAAAAAACACTGTAGGACAGAAACCTTTTTGCTTGCACGTCAATTTCTATTTAACACAGTTTGTGCTTGTTATTAGACTTGATAGGGCGCGTCAAGTTTATTTGTATAGCGCGTTTCACACACGCCGGTGATTTTTAGTTTTGCTTTCTCTGGCAGCGCAAAATCAAACATAGCCTGAATGTCTTGTCCCTGCTGAAAATAAAATTAGCTCTTCAGACCTTTTTACAACAAGTGTCAGTTGCTTTTAACATAAGGAGATAACATGAAGATATTATTAAACAGAAATGGTCTCTTTCCTGCTCGTGTCCCACATACCTCTCAAAGCGCAAAGCAGTAGGCTATATGACGCATCTTTGTGTGGAAATAAAAAAAAAACGAACGTTTTTTTTAAATAATATTTAACTTTCTTATTATTTAGGTTACCATTATTTACTAATATTTATTTAATAGTTTTACAGGCTGTAGTGTGTCGTTTCAATGACAGAGTAACTCAAATAAACATGCACATCTGTTACAAAATGGATGTTTGAGCATTTGTTTATCTATTTTTTTATATTTAAAAATGTATTTCATTGAGGTATATATACACACACACGCTCCAAATATTTATATGTATGATTACCATCATATTTAATGTTTTTAAAATAGGCTAGTTAAATAAAATAGTAAAATAGTTCCAACAGATTTTCCTGTGGTACCGAAATTGGTACAGAGAACCGTAAAATTTTAATGGTATGTAGACAAATGTATTGGTATACCTGACCATTACACCAACTGGGACTGTAATGACTTACATTCTAGAATCTAGATACATAGAAAATATGGAGTTGGTCCTCCCTTCGCAGCTACAGTATAACAGTTTCCTCTCTTTTGGGAAGGCTTTCCACAAGATTTTGGAGTGTTTCTATGGGAATTTTTGCCCATTTATCCAGTAGAGCATTTGTGAGGTCAGGCACTGATGTTGGACGAGAAGGCCTGTCTCTCAGTCTCCATTCCAGTTCATCCCAAAGTATTAGATCGGGTTGAGGTCAAGGCTCTGTGGGGGCTAGTCAAGTTCTTCCGCACCAAACTCATTGGCATCCGCCAAACCCAGACTCACCCATCAGACTACCAAACAGAGAAGCGTGATTTGTCACTCTACAGAACACATTTTCACTGCTGTCTAGTGACGTACTTTACACCACTCCATCCGACTCTTGACATTGTACTTGGTGATGTGTGGCTTGCATGCAGCCGCTCAGCCATGGAAACCCATTCCATGAAGCTCCCATCATTTTTGTGCTGATATTAATGCCAGTGGAAGTTTGGAACTCTTCAGCTATGGAAGCAGCAGACCTGGTATCCTGTCACAGTAACACACTTGAATTACCTGAGCTTTTCAGAATGACCCATTTTTTTCCACAAATGTTTGTAAATGCAGACTGCATGGCTAGGTGCTTGACTTTATACACCTGTGAAATAGGGTCTGATTGAAACACCTGAATTTAACAATTAAGAGGTGTGTCCCAACACTTTTGTCCATTGCTGCATCCCAATTAGCATACTATCTGTCCTAAATACTAAATAGTATTGAAAACTATTCAAATCATAGTATGTTGAAATGAGTATTCCTTAGATACCCGTATATTCTACATTTTCCGGTTAGAATCCGAAGTGCAGATCCATGCACACTCCAACGGCTAATATTGCCTACAACCCATTGCGCATTGGATTACAACTACAAACATGAATAAAAAAAAGAGAAAAAAAATGTAAGGATCAATATCTAACCTTATGAAAAGGTATTTATTCAGTGTTATCCACATATTTCATCTGCAACAGCATTGTGAACTTTTGAAAAGATACCTTTGGTCATTAACTTTTAAATGCATTATTAAGCAAATTGCAAACACATGGGGAGAGTTCTCTGCATGAAAGACGCATGACTGGCAGATCAAGGTGCTACTATATTTCTCTCCGAAATGGTAGGAAATTAAATTAAATTGAATGTGGAGGATTTTAACTGTGAAAAGATGACTGACGGTGAAAGGATGCATGTAAATAGCGACAGAGCTGTCTGTTAAAGTTGCAATTATGACGCAGTAGTATGAAGTAATATGTCCCAAAGCTTGCCTACTGTTCTGCTAGACTCTCAAAAATATGTACTTTTTCTTCACAAAATCAGTACATAACCTTTAGGGCAGAATATAAATAGGCAAATTGGGACACAGCGCATATGTCCGGCATTAGGGTCGGTGGCTTCTCTCTGTCACTGCTTGTTTACTGTGATTTGATATTAAAATTGCTTCCTTTGAATGCTAACAATTACTCCTTGGTTTAGATTTAGATGAAGGACAAGTACCATTCCATCAATTTTAAGATAATCCCATATTTATGAATGTTTTATGGGCTCTTTAATTCCATTAGCTACCAACCAGTTTTTTCTCAACAATACAATGCTGCTGTTTCAGTTTAGCCATCAGGATCACATTATCTTGTGACAATCTTTCAAGTTATGGTGGATGTTTTGTGGGATTGACATCTGGAAGATACTTTTTTTTTAAGCAGAATTGTCATATGAAAGCAGTTCTGGGCTCTCACTTTATAGACAAATATATTTGCACAAAAAGTAAAAGAGCAGACAGTGAATAACAGTATCTTTAAACTTGTCTGTGGAACATCTTTAGACTAACATGCGTAACACTGAATAAACAAGCAGTTCAATATTGTGTGTGTGTGTGTTTGTCTATGTGTGTGTATTTAGGTGGAGGAGGTGGATGGAGCGACTCATCCTCACTCCCCTGGGCAGGGAAATCTCTTGTTGAAGGAGGTCAAGGAGGCTCATCCTGTCCTGAGGCTCTGTCAGCGCTGAGATGGGCTACTTTTGGGGGGTTTGGGGGAGGAGGGGGTGCTTGCACCGCTGGAGGGGGTGGTGGAGGATATAGAGGTGAATGTTAGATTAAAAACACTTGCACATGTCACAATAACAACCATACAAATGCAAAATTATGTGCTTCAAGTCTGGCATTACTCTTTTCTGGCTAAGGCCACAGTAAGCTGTCAGACTTTTGTTGTTTTTTAAAATCATTTTTATTATCGAAAAAATATAAATATACACTACCGTTTGGGGTCGGTAATATTTTTTAATGTTTTTTATGAAATATATGGTAAATACAGTAAAATTGTGAAATATTTTAAATATGTGAAATATTACAATTTAAAGTACTTGTTTTCTATTTAAATATATTTATATTCTAATAGAAATTATACATTATACATGACTTGTATACTTGTATACATGACTATAATGATTCTACTTTTATTTTTGATTTCACTTTTGCCCAGGTGGTGATGCGCCCCTTCTTGATGGAATCACAGCAGATGGACAAGATGGTGTCTCTTTTATTCACCCCATGGGAAAGATATTTCTACAACCACTTGCAGGTCAGGCCTTAATCTAGACCGTCTATAATGATGTACAGTTGTGCTATTAAGTTTACATACCCTTACATCTGTAAGACATTTAGAATTTTTAAGAGCAAGATAACATCTTAAACAAAAAATTATAGCGTCTTAAAAAAATAAGATCATAAAGTCCTTTTCAAAAGTTTACATACCATTAGTTTTTCATAAAATATGTTGATTTATTACAAAAGTCTAGAAACAGTCACAGAATCTTGCAGATTTTGAGTAGAACTACATTTATTCATTACGCTAGTAATGACTGTTTTTCTCATAGAAGTTGGCTGCATTGAGAAAACAGGCCAGACACAGAAACACACACACACACACATATACACTGATTCAGTAATAAACATGAAAATGAGAAAATGTAACTCGTGGTAGATAATAGAAGACCTTATGTGACTTATTAAAGTTGGCGCCACAGTTTATTATTGCGAGTGTGTTTGGAGTTAAAGGCTAGAATGTAGACTGACTATTTATTACTTGTGAGGCCAAATACAGATTCTTGGTAATAATTCATGATAACTTTAATTATTAAGTCAATAACAAACATTACAAAATGCTTAACATATTCTAAATAACAATATATATTTAACCGCCCCTATTATGCATTTTTTGAAGGTTTCTAATTTTGTTTTGGAGGTCTCCTACATCAGATTTACATTACAGCATCACCTCTTTTCTCACAGTGTCTGAAACGGTTTGATCAAGGATCGTTCTGATTGGTCTTACGCTTACAGCATGTGTCCGAAGCGAAACGCCCATTACAGTATCTGAATTTCAGCTCTGGAGTCTTCCTCAGCACTTGTATACACAGTGATACGAACAGTAATGATGGTGTCGGTCGCTGTGATTTTGCCAAGTCTGTCCAAAAACAGTACTAACCCTATCCCTAACCCCTAAACCTACCCATACCCATAACGTATCCCTAAAATCAGAGTGAAATAATAACACTGATGTAGTAGCACCTAACCCTTGTTGTAAGCATAAACTGTAAACTTGTCCCTCAAATCTGATTGTTTTGCTCCAGGATCAACAAAAATGTTGATCCAGGAACATGTTGTACTTGGTGAAATCACATTCACCTGATGACGTTGTTGTGTATGGGCAGCTAATGAAGACCACAGGCTGGCGTTATGCATATTTGTTAAAAACGTAGGTTCAAGCAGGAAGTAAGACTGGAATTACTGACAGCTTGTTTCAGGCAGTTCAGAATCAGTTCTTTCTTTTGGGAGACAATAACTTAATTTATCATGCACTTTGATCTTTTAAAATTTGCAGACCTTTTACATTCATAAACAGTTATATTACGCATTACATGAAAGGTAATATCTGAAAAGCATAACAGTGGCACTTTAAAATCTCAAGGCAACTAGTTGCTAGTTAATTTACTAATTATTTGTTTAGCATTATACAGCGTGATCATTTTTGTTAATGCTATTATAAAGTATTACCAAATGTTTTATTACGAACTGTATTTTAATTAATGGCAAATATATTTAATAATATTTTATATTACAATTTATATTTTAAACTGTCTGCCAAAAGTTTATTTTGTCAACCTTATGTAGTATATATAAGTACATTAGCATATAGATAGTATCAAAGCAAACACACATGATCTAAATATACACTTTTTTATTTCATTGAGGCGTTTATTGAGGCTTATTTTACTTGAATAGTTATCTTTCTTGTTTTACTCCAGTTATATACAACATAACCCTAGATTGAAGCGCAGAGGTTTTACACAGTTAATGTGCGGCACTGATGTATTTTATGTGTTCTAGCCATGGAGAGTCATGGGGAAGCTGAGATTGAGGTGTATCTGAATTGTAGCCACTGTCAGACCCAGAGCTGTAAGCGAGATGAAGATACCAGACTCATCCTCTGCCTGTGTGACAGCGACGAGGTTCTCGCACCAGACAACATCACCTGCATAGGTACCTAAACAGTACCTTTTTTTTATTTGCCCTCAAAAGTATGTCTATAAATGCATTTGTTTAAAATATTTCAAATTCATCACTTCTCCAGTTGTTCCACTGGGCTCTCTGGCAGATGGACCCCCATCCCTGATATTTATCCTGGCGGTGATCGCGTCCACGGTAGTTACGGGTGTCGTTCTGACCTGTGCCAGCCTCACCCTCAGTAAGAGATTCTTCCAGTTCTGCGTCAACTCTGTGCCATCAACATTCCATCGTCTCTGACATGCTTTGTTTACTGTGTGTCCTTGTGACATTGCAGGACACATTTAGTGTAAAATTGCATTTCCCAGAAGAGAACATTCAGGCAAGAGCAACATCAGTGCTTTTAGATCTGGTAGACACAATAATTACAGAAAGTTTTAAACAAAGTTAGTGACAGTTTTTTTTTCATGCCCCATAATTATTTTGCAAGTACAAAAAATAACTGCAATTCTTGGAGCCACTGGGCATTAGTGTTTCATCATCAAAAATCTAAAAAGAAAAAAAGTTTTAACAGCTTAAAAAATGTGACATGAACAAAACTGTGACATTAAGGAAACAAAAAGACAATTATGCGGCAAAATTTCATGCAGCACTTTAATATTTTGGAAAGGGTGCAAGTAATATAGTGAAAATTGACATACACTACTGTTCAGAAGTTTGGCATCAATTACATTTTTTATGAAAGAAAAAATACTTTTATTCAGCAAGGAAGCATTAAAGTAAACGAAGCATCAGTAAAAACATTTATAATGTAATTAAACTTTCTATTCATTAAGAATTCTGAAAAAAAAAAAAAAAAAGTATCACCGTTTCCACAAAAATATTGGGTTCATGTGACAGTGAAGACTGGAGTAATGGCTGCTGAAAATTCAGCTTTGCCTTCAAAGGAATCAGATACAAATAAAGCATGAAAAATATAGAATTTTTTACTGTTTTACTGTATTCAATGTTGCAGCCTTTTTGAGCATAAGAGTCTTCTTTCAAAAACATTACAAAATCCCCAAACTTCTGAACTGTAGTATACACAGGATAATATGAATGACATGAATCTTAACCCCCTTTTTAAAAACTTATCAAATACATTTATGTGTATTACAGAAGCTTTAAACCATGCTAAAAAAGCTAACTGCCAGTTATACCTGCAGCAGTGTTCACATATATTTACTAATTTCTCATCATTCTGTGGTTGCTCTTGCTGTTTAGGTAATTTGTTTAGGTAAAAATCAGGTTGTGTTATCTTTGCTTTTGAACAGTGTTTTAATATTTGTACAAATTGCTTGCTTTTTTAAAATTTTATCTAACTACTAGGTGTAGTGTTGCACAATACCCCTTAAAGGAATGAGTAGGGAACTAAGACAGGGACTGCTATTAACCTTAAAACATTGACTTTGATATTAATGAATGTAAACAATTAAGCCAAATTATTGTCAAAACTAACTGTAGTCTCTCTGATGGGCTTTTTTGTAAATGCGTGCTGACCAGTATCTTAATTACAATTGCTGCTATTTAACTTGTCTTTTGTACTTGCAACAACATTTTATGATTAAAAAAGGTTTATTTTCCAGTGTAGGACAGTGAGGGAATATTGAGGGTGTCAGAATGCACTGTCCCTATAAATGTGAGCATCTTGTGGAATTAATGAGGATATCATGATTTTTTTTTTTTTTTTTTTTTTTTTAGAAATATTGGTTACAATTTACAATACATCCATTGCGCTGGTGGTGGTTCAACATACTGACCTTTTGAATTTACCTCTCGTAAAGGGAAACAAAAAATGGTCACAGTCCTTCTAGAAGAAATTATATCAAAAAAAAAAAGCAAGCAAGACTTGGGAAGTTGGGATGCACCAATAGATCTCAGTGATTAAATTGATGATTACTTTATTACATATAATCACTCAGAATATTTTATTGGCTATAAATAGATATGAAAATAGTTATGATAATATATGATAGCTGATAAAACAATTAAAAAAAAAAAAGTTGGGACTTTTTGCAAAATGCAGTAAAATCAAGAATCTGTGATTTGTTAATTTTCTTCAACCTTTGATTTAACTGACAAAAGTAAGAAAAGTTTTTCAAAGTTTTCACCCACCATCTTAATTGTATTTTGTAAATATAAACAAATTTTGTTTTTGATGGCTGTAGCACATTCCAGAAAAGTTTGGACAGAGGCGTGTTTACCACTGTGTCATATCTGTCACACCTTTCCTTTTAATTACACTTTTTGTGAATTTGGGAATTGAGGATAGTGATTGTTGCAGTTTTGCAAGTGGAAATTTTGCCCAATCTGGCCTGATGCAAGAGCTGCTCAACAGTCCGTGATTGTCGTTGTCTGATTCTACTTTTCATGATGTTTGTATGATGTCTGTATGACATGACAGATGTTTTCTTTTGCACCTGTTGCTGATGAAAGACTGGATGGTCCCTTTCGTCTCAATGTCAGTTTTTTCCAAAAACAAGCTGAAACATTGACTCATCTGACCACAGCACACATTTCCACTGTCTTTTGGACCATCTGCTAACACACTAGCATGATGGTTTCTCAAGCAGTGCCATCTGAGGGCTTGAAGGTCACACACATTCAACAGAGGTTTCCTGCCTTGCCATACACAAACTGAGGTTTCTCTAGATTCCCTGAATCTTTTCACAAGATGGTGAAAGGCCTAAATTCTTTGCAATCTTGCATTGAGAAATGTGATTTTGAAAATTGGTCACATGATACCCTCACCTATTACCAATTCACCTGCTAACTGTGGAGCGTAGCAAACTTTAACTTGGATATTCTGTAATCTTTTCACTTTTATTTAGCCTGCTTTTTTTTTTTGAGTGTGTTGCAGCTATCAAAATAAAGTAAAAATTATATTTACAAAATACAATTAATTTCGTCAGTGAAAACACTGAATTTTTTTCTTTGTACTTTTGTCAGTTAAATAAAGGTTCAAGAGAATGAACAAATTACAGATTCTGGATTTTATTGCTTTTTACAAAATGTTCAAACTTTTTTTAGAATTGGGGTTGTATATACACTATATTGCCAAAGTTTTGGGACGCCTGCCTTTACGTGCACATAAACTTTAATGACATCCTATTCTTAATCCATAGGGTTTAATATGGAGTTGGCCCACATTTTGCAGCTTTAACAGCCTCAACTCTTCTGGAAAGGCTTTCCACAAGGTTTAGGAGTGTGTTTATGGGAATTTTTCACTATTCTTCTAGAAGCGCATTTGTGAGGTCAGGCAGTGATGTTGGGCGCGAAGGCCTGGCTCACAGTCTCCGGTCTAATTCATCCCAAAGGTGTTCTATCGGGTTAAGGTCAGGACTCTGTGCAGGCCAGTCAACACCAGACTCGCTCATCCATGTCTTTATGGACCTTGCTTTGTGCACTGGTGCGCAGACATGTTGGAACAGGAAGGGGCCATCCCCAAACTGTTTCCACAAAGTTGGGAGCATGAAATTGTCCAAAATGTCTTGGTATGCTGAAGCATTAAGAGTTCCTTTCACTGGAACTAAGGGGCCAAGGCCAACCCCTGAAAAACAACCCCACACCATAATCCCCCCTCCACCAAACTTTACACTTGGCACAATGCAGTCAGGCAAGTACCATTCTCCTGGCAACTGCCAAACCCAGACTTGTCCATCAGATTACCAGACAGTGAAGCTTGATTTGTCACTCCAGAGAACACGTCTCCACTGCTCTAGAGTCCAGTGGCGGCTTGCTTTACACCACTGCATCCGACGCTTTGCATTGCACTTGGTGATGTAAGGCTTGGATGCAGCAGCTCAAACATGGAAACCCATTCCATGAAGCTCTCTACACACTGTTCTTGAGCTAATCTGAAGGCCACACGAAGTTTGGAGGTCTGTAGCTATTGACTCTGCAGAAAGTTGTTGACTTCTGCACACTGTGTGCCTCAGCATGCGCTGACCCCGCTCTGTGATTTTACATGGCCTACCACTTTGTGGCTGAGGTGCTGTTGTTCCCAATTGCTTCCACTTTGTTATGATACCATTAACAGTTGACTGTGGAATATTTAGTAGTGAGGAAATTTCACGAATGGACTTATTGCACAGGTGGCAACCTATCATGGTACCACGCTTGAATTCACTGAGCTCCTGAGAGCGACCTATTCTTTCACAAATGTTTGTAGAAGCAGTCTGCATGCCTAGGTGCTTGATTTTATACACCTGTGGCCATGGAAGTGATTGGAACACCTGAATTCAGTGATTTGGAGGGGTGTCCCAATACTTCTGGCAATATAGTGTATCAGTATTGTTTTTTTGTTTTTTTTGTTCTAACATTACAGTTTTCAATTGTATATGTTTAAGTAAAAACCAGGCATTAAAACATTATAATGTGAGAAACCTGGCATAGAAGAAATGACCTGCTTTTACCATCAGCTTAATGTCAAATAATAGAAATTATGCATTCTTAGAAAACACTATTTACTGTAATTTTCATCTAGAATCCCGGTGAACTCCATTTGCCAAGTCCTTTAAATGTGATTGAGATATGCCTTAAACCAACATTCTGTCAGTGCTCTAACTTTATGTATATGCAATGGACTCTCATTATTATAAATGCTTTATTTTTTTAAATAGCCATGCTTAATATCAAGTATCCTCCTTGTTTGATTTAAAAACATATTGTCTGTTTGACTTGTGCACTAACTGTACAATGCTGTGCCATGATTTGTTTTATATGTATTTATAAGATAAATAAAGACTTGTCATAACACAAATCACTAAAGAGAAGTGAAACAGACCTCTAAAAATACATTTGAAGCATGTTTTTTGAAAAAAAAAATATATATATATATATTTTGTATATTTTGCACATGATACTTCATTTTTGGCATTTTCCATGCACCCAAAACTGCCTCAACTCAAATGTAAACAGCAGAGCACAGTCTCTGGGGCCTTAGTTAGCAGAGCTCCACTGGATGCTAATTGTGTGTCTTCCCCTGAGATCTCCCCCATCCAGGTTGGTAGTCTTTGCTTGGGCTTTCTCTCTCGCACCCCTAATACCTGGTCAACTTCCTGCCGGCTTCGCTTCGCGCCACTGCGCCAGCAGCCCGACGGCAAAAGGGGACCTCTCACCTCCACGCAGCGCCCTCCCCAGCAGACTACCAACCTGCATTGGGGACATGGGCAGCCTCCACTGAGGGTGAGTCCACCCCTGCCCAAACGCTTGCTGACAGGCCCAGAGCTTCAGCCCTCACCTGAGGGGCTTTAAAATGCACACATTTTTCATTTTGATTAAATACCATGGGGAAAAATGAGTGCACTTGGTTGTTTCTCTGAGAAAATTACCATCATGCTGAAAGCCAATTGAAAGACACTTTTAGGATGCATCACTTTCATCTTATCCACTTCGTACTCTAAAACCAATAATTATGCAAATTAAGCAGGTGGATTTATTCGTAAAGAGAACTTTATTAAAAGTATGATCACTTTTGCTGATGCCTGGTGTGTTTTTCTCTTTGCAGTCTATTATCGTAAGAAGAACCACCTGCATGCGGTCAGAATTCGCCTGCAGAGCCCAGAGTATAAGCTTAGCAAAATTCGCTCATCCACCATAATGACTGACTACAACCCCAACTATTGCTTTGCTGGCAAGGCGGCCTCACTGAGTGAGCTTAAGGAGGTGCCACGTAAGAACATCACCCTCCTCAGGTATCTATATTGTGTGTGCAGATATACACTACCATTCAGATGTGTGGGGTCTGTAAGAAATTCCATATAAATTCTGTGATTTTTGCAGAAATTAAACTGAAAGTCCTACACATCCACTACGCCTTGTTTTTGTTTTTTAAATAGTTTGGCTTACTTGTTTATACTTCCAAACACCAAAAAGAATGTAATGCTCACGACACATTTCCATCCATTCTACAAAATTACACAAATTCCATCCAAAATTAGTGCAAAAATGTAAAATATAACCCAGTCGATTGAGTAAACCACTGACTAGTCCTTCAAGCTAGTCATCTAATCTTTAAGACTGTTAATAACTTTTTTAAGTCAGTTTCATAAAAACATAGATTGGTCTAATTTGAACCAGAAAAGTAAGACTCATTACCCCTTGGCTAACTGCTAGTTAATCAGACTAATTAGTAAGAAACAGTCTTAACATAGTGGCTGTTCATGCAGCTGGTTGCAGGTTGCACTAGTCCAATTATTAGTTAAAATAATATTCTGGGTTAAATACAAGTTGAGCTCTGTTGACAGCAGATCTGTTGAATGATGTACATAAAACACAAAAATGTGCTGACAGTTTTGCACTTACACTGGAAGTCTGCAGTATGTTACAAGCATATTCAACCCAGAATATTCTTTAATATTTTGTGATGACACGTGAAAGTACTGGAAATTAATTCCATATTTACGCATGTGAGTAATGTCTGTCTCGGGTCTTTGACTATAGGGCGTTGGGACACGGTGCCTTTGGGGAAGTGTATGAAGGACAGGTTTTGGGTATGAATGGAGAAAACACAGCCATGCAGGTTGCTATAAAGGTGAGTGTTCCCAGATCTGCCTTTGTCTTTGAAAGCGGTTTCTGGTTTCTCTTAATTGATTCTGTGTTTTCTCTCTCTTCATCCCTTTTATAGACTCTTCCAGAAATCTGTTCTGAGCAGGATGAGATGGATTTCCTAATGGAAGCTTTGATTATGAGGTATGCTTGACTGTAACAGACACACACACACACACACACACACAGCATTGCTATGACCGCACATGTGTGTGACAGACAGAAAACGAGGATCAGATACTGTCATTCCAATCCTCTGCTCTCAGTAAAACTCACTTTAGGCTATGAAATCTTTTCCTTTCGTTTGTTATGATTAGCAGGCTCACATGTGTTGTTTGTTTTTGAGCTTATGGCATTGTCTTTAGTCAGGCAACAGTTTTTTTTCAGTGATTTCAGTGATTCATAGTCTTCTGATCAAACTGTACTGTAGTTAATAATCAACATTATTATCCTTCATACATCATTTGCATGGGCTAGAGCAGTGATTCCCTAGCAGCTGGCCCCTTCTATCACTCAATAGTTAATTTGGGTTTATTTCTTCACCCTTTTGTGTCTGCAGTAAGTTCAGCCATCAGAACATTGTGCGTTGTATCGGAGTCAGTCTGCAAATCCTGCCTCGCTTCATATTACTGGAGCTCATGACAGGAGGAGACATGAAGAGCTTCTTACGACTAAACCGACCCAGAACTGTGAGTGTTTGTATGTATTTGTGTGTAAAGACATCATACTGTCCTCTGTGTCCCAGTTAGCACACATTTTGTTTATATGCCACATGTGTAGAACATGCTTTGCATTAGAAATAAAACCATATTAAATGATGTGCAATTTATTATTAAGACAAGAAAAAACAATACACTAAAAAAACTCATACAAAAAATACAGTATGTAAGTACAATATACACTATATTGCCAAAAGTATTGGGACACCCCTCCAAATCATTGAATTCAGGTGTTCCAATCACTTCCATGGCCACAGGTGTATAAAATCAAGCACCTAGGCATGCAGACTGCTTCTACAAACATTTGTAAAAGAATAGGTCGCTCTCAGGAGCTCAGTGAATAAGTCCATTTGTGAAATTTCCTCACTACTAAATATTCCACAGTCAACTGTTAATGGTATCATAACAAAGTGGAAGCAATTGGGAACAACAGCAACTCAGCCATGAAGTGGTAGGCCACGTAAAATCACAGAGCGTGGTCAGCGCATGCTGAGGCACACAGTGTGCAGAAGTCAACAACTTTCTGCAGAGTCAATAGCTACAGACCTCCAAACTTCATGTGGCCTTCAGATTAGCTCAAGAACAGTGTGTAGAGAGGTTCATGGAATGGGTTTGCATGTTTGAGCTGCTGCATCCAAGCCTTACATCACCAAGTGCAATGCAAAGCGTCGGATGCAGTGGTGTAAAGCAAGCCGCCACTGGACTCTAGAGCAGTGGAGAGGTGTTCTCTGGAGTGACGAATCAAGCTTCACTGTCTGGTAATCTGATGGACAAGTCTGGGTTTGGCAGTTGCCAGGAGAATGGTACTTGCCTGACTGCATTGTGCCAAGTGTAAAGTTTGGTGGAGGGGGGATTATGGTGTGGGGTTGTTTTTCAGGGGTTGGCCTTGGCCCCTTAGTTTCAGTGAAAGGAACTCTTAATGCTTCAGCATACCAAGACATTTTGAACAATTTCATGCTCCCAACTTTGTGGAAAAAGTTTGGGGATGGCCCCTTCCTGTTTCAACATGACTGCTCACCAGTGCACAAAGCAAGGTCTATAAAGACATGGATGAGCAAGTTTGGTGTGGAGGAACTTGACTGGCCTGCACAGAGTCCTGACCTCAACCCGATAGAACACCTTTGGGATGAATTAGAGCGGAGACTGTGAGCCAGGTCTTCTCGTCCAACATCAGTGCCTGACCTCACAAATGCGCTTCTAGAAAAATGGTCAAAAATTCCCATAAACACACTCCTAAACCTTGTGGAAAGCCTTCCCAGAAGAGTTGAGGCTGTAATAGCTGCAAAGGGTGGGCCAACTCCATATTAAACCCTATGGATTAAGAATGGGATGTCATTAAAGATCATGTGCACGTAAAGGCAGGCATCCCAAAACTTTTGGCAATATGGTATATATATTATATACATGGTTAGTTCAGAAACATTAGTATCTTGTCTTCCCACAGAACCAGCCGTCTTCTCTAAGTATGCTGGAGCTTCTGCATATGGCCAGAGACATTGCACTTGGCTGTCGCTACCTAGAAGAAAACCACTTCATTCACAGGTGATTTCTCACTGCCAAACTTGACTGAACTTTGCCCTGAAGTAGCCTTCATTGTCACAATAAGTGGAAATCACTTTTCAGTGAATATGTAGATGTCAGTAACTCATTGCAGCCCTTGACCTTGATGTCTCGCACACATGATAAGTCAAGCATGTATGTTTTGTGTTTCAGGGACATTGCAGCACGAAACTGTCTTTTGACCTGTCCTGGTCCAGACAGAGTGGCTAAAATTGGAGATTTTGGGATGGCTCGAGATATTTATAGGTGCTTTCACTATCTCACTTTTTTATTTATTCATTTATTTATTTATTTTGTGGTTTAGTACCTGTTAAGTATATAAATAAACACAGGTATTGAGTTTTAACAAAGGATTGTTTTTGCATTGCAGGGCGAGTTACTATAGGAAGGGTGGCCGTGCCATGTTGCCAGTGAAGTGGATGCCACCTGAAGCCTTCCTAGAGGGCATTTTTACATGCAAGACTGACACCTGGTAAGACCTTCTTTTGTCAGCAATGGTTAAAAAGAATAATAGTTTTACATCAGTGATTAGGGCTTTGGGCTGTCATGTCCAAGATTCAGGTAAAATATATAGAAATACACTGTGTATGTATAATATTTATTAACGTATTCATCACTCTTAATCACTCTAATGTATTAACTATAATATTTTTGTAATGTATCATGCTGTGTGTGTGTATGTATTTATCAGCTGCAGAGACCAGAGGCTAGACATTTTGTAGTCATTATTCTTTACAAACAATTTGTCTCCATCTGCAGGTCTTTCGGGGTACTACTGTGGGAGATATTCTCTCTTGGATACATGCCTTATCCCTGCAAGACCAATCAGGAAGTACTGGAGTTTGTAACAGGTGGAGGTCGTATGGATCCTCCTAAGAGCTGCCCAGGACCTGTGTAAGTAACAATAACAAATTTGCTACTCAAATTGAAAATAATTCCTAATCTGCTTTAATAATTATAACCAACAGTGTTTTGGATTTTGTTCTCTTTTAGTTATCGGATCATGACACAGTGTTGGCAACACTGCCCAGAACACCGACCAAACTTCACTACTATTTTAGAGAGGATCAACTACTGTACACAGGTATAGCAGAGTTGGAATTTAACATATTTAGATTTCAGTAAAATATAAAGAAAGCTATATTATTGTGTATAAAGACCCATTTACACTGTTTAAGAAAAATATTAAGCATGTTATTACAAACACGCTCCGAAATTAAATATTTTTTTTAAATTGTTAAAAAAAGTACTTGTGTTGAATCTTTTACAGTAAATATAATTTCAAAGCAGTTTTCCAGCAGTTATTAATTTAAAATATAACTTGCTTCCTAACCAGTGTTATTTATATACTGTTATAGTATTTATCAATATTTTGCTTTTATTAATTTATATTAGCTTTTATTTATTTATTAGTTCAAGTTTTAGTAATTTTGTTATATGCTTTTGTTGTTATCTGTTTTTCAATATTTTAAATTAATACATTTTAATTTTAATTTGTTTTTAAATTAATACATTTGTTTTAGTAATTTTAGTACTTATTTACTTATTTATTTCAGTTAGTTGCCAACATTTGTAGTTTTCAGTTTAAGTTTAACTTTACATTTTCATCAAATATTTACATTTTATTTTATTCCAGCTGTTTCAATTAATGACATTTAAAAAAAAAAAAGTTTTTAGTTTTAGTAAACTAACAACACTTATAACCAGTGACAAGGAGAAACTGTAAGAAACACTTACAGTAGACTTGCATTAATAGTGTTGACCCTTTTTGACTTTTCTGTCATGCATCTTTTGATTTTCAGGACCCTGATGTCATTAACACCCCTCTTCCAGTGGAGTACGGTCCTGCTGTCGAAGAAGAAGGTGGCACTGTGATCCGCCCTGAAGGATCAGGCAGTATGACCCCTCTTTTAGTGGCTCACTCTATGTCCCAGGATGCTTCCCCTCGACCAGGTATCACTGGTGCAGCGCCACAGGCCCTCAAACCCTGTTTGCAGCTACAAAGACCGGTTCATATTGCACAGGAGGTGGGCACGTACCGAGAAACATTGGAGCCATGTTGGGCTGAACCAATTCCTGCTCCAGGAGTCTGTCCAGGACAATGGCTTCAAGTCCCAGAACACCGGCCATGCTCCAGGAGCAGTTCGTCATCAGGCAGCCAGAAACTAAAGAACAAGACTAAAAACCTCTGGAACCCCACCTACGGTTCTTGGGTCCTGGAGAGCTTTGGACGAGGGAAGAAGGCCCTGTGCCACACCCAGTCCATGCCTCTGTCTTGCAACCCCACGTCCACGCCTGTCCCGTCCTCTACCTCAGAGCACATGGACCCTGGAGTAGTAGTTAACGCAAATGTCTCGACGTCCCCACCTCCGTCTGCCGCTTCCTCCCAGACCACGTTCAGTCCTACAGGGCCTCCCTCTCGGAAGGGTCCGACAGGGGCTACAGGCGGCTCGCTCACTGCTGTTATGGACTTGGCGAAACTCCAGAGCTTCCCGTGTGGCAATGTAAACTATGCGTATGATGAGCAGAGCTATGAGACTGAGAGTTTGCCTGTAGTTGTGTCAAAATCTGTGGAGCCCAGCACCAGCTCTGGAGCAACATCTTCACTGTCTGCCCTTGGCCTGGCCACGACCCTTACCCACAAACCTCTGGTGAAACGGCATGCTAGCTACGGACATGAGGATGTAAGGAGGTACACCCAGTCTGAGAAGCCAACGAGGGACAGGGATTCTGGCTTTTCCTTGTCTGAAGACCTCAGTGTCACCCCAGTGTAGCATTGAAGAACAATTCAACTGAGGAAACACCTCAGTTGTTGGTGTTTTGTTTTTTTGGTATCTTAATGCGATAACTGCAGTGGATTAGTTTGAGGCAGAATAGCAGGTTAAGGCTGGAATACACTGCACTGGAATACGTAGTGTAGTGATGTATGAAGCACCGCTCACACAAAAGTCACTTTCAATCCAAGTAGTTTTCTGTTGGTCAACGCAGCGAATCTGTGAGATCGACATGAATATGTTGTGAAATCTGCGTGGGGAAATCTTTCAGCCTCGAGTGAAATTCCGTCATGTGGATTCCTATTGAAATGACTGGATTTCGCCTCCGAAAATTTGCATAACAATGTAGAACAATGTGACCGCACCTTAAAAATCACACATTACCAGACTTTCAAGTCGGTCTGAACACAGCAAACTCGCACAGAAACATGCTTCTAGTTTGGCAAATCAAAACAATGAGTTCTAAAACTGGCTCAAAATATTAAAGGTATTGATTTCCTCCAACTGGATGGTATCATATGCTGCGTCCCAATTCACCTACTTATACTATGCCCTAAAAGTATGCATAATTTCTGTGAAGAAAAAGTACATACTTTTGAGTGTGTAGCAGAATAGTAGGCTAGCTTTGGGACATAAGGTGCGTTCACGCCATGTTGTAATTATCGTAATTACGAGATTTCAAATTGTAAAGAACATTCACAGTGTTAAAAAACTACAAACATGGCGGATGTGTGAGATTGACATTTAAGGGGCTTGTAATGCTGTGGTAATGCCATGTTGTAATTACCATAAATAAAGCTCTGTAAGCTTTCGAATTGTTCTTTGATGTCATACACCTATCGGTTGAGCACACCTTAAATCTGCAGTGGTCAGGTGGTACAGCGGCCAGAAAATATCTCCGAAAATTAAGAGTTTACACTTTGTAATTACAAGGTCTACAAGCACTTGAAGGCTTTTTGCAGTTCAAAATCATTGCGGTAATTACGACATGGCGTGAACGCACCTATAGTAGACCATCTGGTTATCTTTGGAATACTCATTTCAACATACTACAATTTGAGACACACTAATTCTAATTTCGAATACTATTTAGGACGGATAGCATGCAAATTGGGATGCAGCAATAGTCTGAAGCTAAATGTAGTAAATTCTGGCTCTGACTTTCGGCTACTAGCATTGACTCATCCAGGCAGTAAACTGAGGCTGAAAAGCAAAATTTGTGTAGTGTATTCCAGCCTTTAGTTACTGCCAGTCGATAACTACTATTTGTACGAGAGACTACAATATTGTAGCGTGGTGCCAAAAACACTAAAGACATGAGGAGTCGTAACTCATTTGTCATTAAGAGGTGGCTCTCCTACAAATGGCTGATGGTTTCTATGGAAACTTCCACTTGGCTAATAGCAGCCCTTTTACACTGGATACTCATCTACTGTCAACACTGTGAAAACACATGATGTTCACATGAAATTAACTGATTATTCATCATTAGCAATGCATACATACATATATATATATATATATATATATATATATATATATGTGTGTGTAGGTTTAGATGTCCTTGATGAATTCACATTTTTAGCTGGTTTTAGGAGTATAATATAAGAAGAACCAAAGCATGTTTAGACCTTACACAAACAGAAAATTGAATTGTTTTTTTTTGTTGTTTTTTTTAAAGTAATTGTTTGCATTAAAGGGATAGTTCACCCAAAAATAAAAATTATCCCATGATTTACTCACCCTCAAGCCATCTTCTTTTGAAGCCAAAAAAAAAAGCATCTGTCCATAATAAAAGTAATCCATACGGCTCCAGGCAGGGGTTAATAAAGGCCTTTTGAAGCGAAGTGATGCGTTTTTGTAAGAAAATAATCCATATTTAAAACATATTTAAAATAATTCGCTTGTGGCGGATAACCATACGTATACTGCGCAAGTCGACTTGCGCCTAATGAGTAACCCACTGACGCGATCTATGACACAGGATGTATGAGTAGCATAAGCTTAGATGGTTCAAACAAATAGGGCTGGGCTACAAATTCAAGCTCCTCTTCTCTTATATCAAAATCTTTCAACATTTCTCTTTAAAATTTCTCGTTTTAGACTTCTAATTTGTGACTGGTGTTTTGTTTTGCTCTATCCTCTGCACTTCCGTGTTCATCATGCGTCGAGTCAGGGGTTACTCTTTCGCCACAAGTTGATGTGTACGGCTATCTGCCGAAAGCTAGTTAGTATAGTTAATAAAATTTTAAATATGGATGTTTTTCTTACAAAAACCCATTGCTTCACTTCAGAAGGCCTTTATTAACGTCGTATGGATTACTTTTATTTACTATTATTATATTTTTTTTGGCTTCAAAATGTGGCCCCCCATTCACAACTATTATAAAGCTATAAAGAGGAGCAAGGAAGTTTTTTAAATATATCTCCGATTGTGTTTATCTGAAAGAAGATAGTCATATACACCTAGGATGGCGTGATGGTGAGCTATCCCTTTAAGTTATTTGAATGACTTTTTTTTCTTTTTTTTTCACCGTCTAGTTGTTCCAAACTAGTATGACTTTCGTTCTTCAATATTTTTTATAAGATGTCTCAGTGTTTTGTTTGTTTTTCGTCCACACAATGAAAGTCAATATGGTCCAATGTTTTTTGAACCCATTTGACTTTCATTGTGTGTACAAAGACCTTTTTCACAGACTGTGATGATGCATTTCCACAGTTTGACATCTTTCTCTCTTCTGACTGCTGTAGTCAATCTGTTGGGGTTTTTTTCTCTCTCTTTTAGAAAGTTGTGGAAACACTCTCATGGATTTTTTTTTCTTTTGTTATTGGAGCAAATGGTAATGAAAAATCATATTTGCCTCACAGCTATTGAAGTTTACCCATCTATTGCGAATTCTGCTTCCGAGAACATCTGAAATTTGAAAAGGGTCAATTAAAACATTCTTCAAAGCATCTTCTTTTGTGTTCTACAGAAGAAAGTAAGTCATACAAATTTGGAATGACAAGAAGGTGAAGAATAATTTTAATTTTTGGGGGGAGTTGTCCCATTAAAGCTTTTTGACGACTATCACCAGTAATTCAGAGGTATACTTTAAAAAGATGACAGCGTGTCGAATTAGTAATAAAGAAATGCTGACAGAAGCACCTTTATCTTCAGATCAGGTAGACTTTACAGGGTGTTTTAACTGGAAAGTAGCATTAAGGACCATTAATTTAGACTAGATTTTTTTTGTCCTTTGTTTTGTCTGCTGTTAGATTTGAAAAACCAACACATTTACAAACAGCATGTTGCCTCTTTACCGAAGGTATGTTTTGTTAGATTTGAAAAACCACACTGCAAAAAATGCTGTTCTTACTTAGAGTTTTTGTCTTGTTTCTAGTCAAAATATCTTCAAGTTCTTAAATCAAGAAGCATTTTTTTGACAAGTAAAAATTATTTTCTTGTTTTCAGAAAAAATAAGTCAAAATTAAGTGAGTTTTTCCTTAAAACAAGCAAAATAATCTGCTAGTGGGGTAAGAAAAATAATCTTAATCCAAACTGAAAACAAGAGTTTATTTTTGGTTTGATATAAGATTATTTTGCTTACCCCACTGGCAGATTATTTTGCTTGTTTTAAGGAAAAACTTGCTTAATTTTGACTTATTTTTCCTAAAAACAAGAAAATAATTTTCTAAGAATTTTTAGATATTTGGACTGGAAACAAGACAAAAATTCTAAGTAAGAACAGCATTTTTTGCAGTGCAATACATTTGCAAACAGTGTGTTACCTTTTTAGTGAGGGTGTGTTTTGTGCGTGGGAGAGTTTTACACCTGAATGTGTAAGAAGTAAACAAGGCATGTGACGTGGGGTGCGATTGCTGTGGCTGCGGTGATTGTATTGATTTCCATTTTAGTGCACTCCTCTAGGGAGCTTTAAAAGACAACCATTTTTGCAATCTATTTTTAGTACTTTTCTCTCAAAAATAAATAAGAAAATAGAATTGCTTTTTATCTCCAGATGTCCTTATACTAAATGTTTAGCTACCCTGTGTTAACTGTGACTTTGTTTCTGCAGAATACATGCAGACATATTCCAAGTATTACAACAAACACAAACAATCACAAACCACATAACACTTCAGTGTGCGTAATGTGATGCATGCGAGATTATTCTTAGGCCTTATTCCTAATTTTTTTCAAATGTTTTATTATATATTGTAGTTTTTAGGTGAATAATGTTTTAATGTGAAAAGATTTATTTGTGTGTGCATTTTTTAGTCAGGGACTGCTGAGAGGATCCTTATGCAAATTTACATACAGATGAGACTAAAGTGTATTAGCACAATCTCATTTGCAATTTAAGGAACTTAAAGTTCTTATTCTTTTTGTAAGATCATAACTGGATAGAAGGGTAGAAAAAGTTATACATTAGCCAGGAAAATGAGTGCTGTATTCTTGAACTAATATTCATTTCACATTAAACTAACCCTTATATTATGTAGCTGTAATATTTAATCTCACAGTTTTATTGGTGTTTCTTTTTTATTATTATTTTTGTTGGATTATGCTGAGGTTATCACTGCCACTCTTCTGCATGTGTCTTACTTTTTATGGAAGACTTTGCAGGGGCTCATTTCTAACCAGCCAGATTAGAAATGTACCATTACATAAAGTGAATTTTAACGTACATGTACTACCTGTATTTTTTTATGTTCAAATATGGGCGTTGCTTTATAGCAAACTTTAAATAAATGGTTTTTGTCTATAATCCAGATATGAAGGACCATACTAAAATGAATTTACAAAATTATTTTTGAGCAGATGTTTTATTTGTCATAAACATACTGCACAGGGAACACTGTAATGAAACTCACCTGCTCCCCTAAACAAAATAGTGTCACAATATTAAGTTTGTCTGATAATGAAACACTTTCAGTGGTGTGCAGGTATAGAAAATCACAACCCAGGTTCTTATACGTAAAACCAATACTATATATCTATGCAATCATCCAAAGAATCTATTACACCACCCTTGATTGATCACTGAAGTCAAAGCGATTAATATCATCACATTGTACTATAAATGCACTAGTGTTGTGCATTAATCACATTGTATCACTGTATGCATTCCATGTAGCACACTCCAATCATGTGCTGCACCTACTGTACATGTTAGTTTGATGGTACTTGAAGAAAACAGTCAGTTGTGCAATGTCACTTGTTTGACTAGTGTTTGTTGGGCCTATACATGGAACATCTAACAACTAACCTTGAGTCTGTCTTATATGATGTGTGAAGAAATTATCGATTTTGATAGATTCAAGCATGCAAACTACCAACCAAAAAAATTGACAAGCTTAACTGAATTTGTCCCTTATGATTGAAAGTTTTATGGTTAAGTGCTTGAAGGTAGTTTTGTAGACAAATATAAATTGTGCCTGTATGTGATTTTTTTTTTTTTCTTTTCTTTTTTTTTTTTTTTACAAATTACACCTGGACATTGGGGAAGAGTAATGATTGTATGATGTGCAATGACAACAAACAAATTTGGGTTCTTGAAACCATGATCATGGTCAAATGCTTTTTACAGCTTAATACTGTAAAGTAATGGACTTGCTCACTGGTAGTCTCCCCATAATGCACTGCAGAAGTGTCTATCAGCATGCCGTTGCTGTCACCAGGACAGTAAGTAAAAAAGTTTGCAGTAAGAAGGTCACTCCCTGGCTAATAAGGAAAGGGTTTGCAGCAGGTTGTCAAGGCCCCATAAGTATCCGTCTTCTCGGTTGCCTTCCTCCCAGGGTCTGTAGTGATCCAGGTTCTGTCCATCTGGAAGAGGTGTGGTTTTACCAAAATCAATGAGCCAGACTTCAGCTCTCTCTTTGTGATCGTGAATGAAGAGAAGCGAACTGCCAATGACCTGAAAAACATGAAACATTGACACTTTGATTTTTTACAATAATCAAATAAGGAGTAAATCACAGCAAGATGTTTACATGACACGAGCAAAACTCTTCACTCCCGTTTACATGCAGTTCTCACTATTCTTCCATTTGCGTCAAATGCAAAACATTTCTGATGTGTTGGAGCATGACTAGCATGACGTGTTGGATATTATTTGGCGGCGTTATGAACATCGTAATGCTCATTCATGAAGTTGTGTGAACAACACGTCATCCATGTATGTCTGCGCACATGCACTTTGTAATAGTGCGATTAAGGTGTTAACGTGCCTATTTATAGTGATTATAGTGGTTGCTACCATTATGAGCTTAATTAGTTTAATCGTAGTATTGCATTTACATGAGGTAAAGTTTAATCCCATTATAATCACATTATGAGAGTGCATAGTTATTGTGCATAGTTATTGACCACCTCAAGGTGGTCCAAATCATATTTAACACACTGGGTTTTATTTTTTTTAAAAAAGTCCCCCAAATTTGCATGACCGTTTATAAGTTTGTGATAAGTATGGTTTTTATTTATTTATTTGTTACATTTTTGAAAGAAGTCTCTTATACTCACCAAGGCTGGATTTATTTGATTATTTTTATTTTTTCTGTGGAAACCATCTTACTAACCCCAACCTTTTTGTAGTGTATACAATATTGCAGTACAGTACAGTACAACTAAAAATATGGTGCACATTTATAATTAGATATCAATTTGAAAATTGTTAACTCCAAAAATCTAATTTTAAATAATGAATTAGATATTAGTTGGAAGTGTACATATAGTGCTTAAATAATAATAATTATTAAAAATAGGTAATTAAATAAATAATTTAAACAAATAATAATTTGATATTAATCAGTAAATATTAACATTGCACAATTTTTTTTAAAAAAAGGTAAAACTCAACATTACAGAACCAAAAAAAAAAAAAAAAATTTTACCTCGTGTTTCTTGAAGAATTCTGAGGCTTTCAGTGCCTGTTTAATATCGTCAAGCCTTGTAATATAAGAGTTCTGTTAGGTAAGTGAAGAAGAAGAGCACAACATTAATAAATAATTCAACTGGAATTATACTAGAAGTGATTTTTTCAGTAGGCTCTAATTACTCAAGGACACCTTGTAAGTGCAGTTAATTTGTGTTCTATTGAGATTATTATATCTTCTTGTGCTTGCCTTTTTAAAATAGATATATTCTTTAAACCCTCCATCTAAATCTGCTAGTTCTAACTCCGTTTTAGTTCATGTAAAACACAATACATTTAAATGACTGACTTTATCATCAACTTCCCTTGTTCCTTTAATGCCTTGTACCCTTTATTTGAAGTGACATATAGGCCTCATATTGAACAGGAGCATCACTGAGAGTAAACGATATAATATATATATATATATATATAAACATATATATATCCTGGATACAAAGTACTTAAGGTATAGTGTTCATTAAGCTACAAAGAACATTGTTCCATGGAAATGTAGGTGTGCATGCATTACGTCACAGAACAGGTTGATCTAGTTTTTAAGAACTCACAATTATGTTTTTATTGCCTTCGACGAAATCCTTAAAGACCTGAATAACGTCTTCCTTTGACCGGGTCTTTTTAAAGTCTGTGTTGCAGGTTTCTCCTCTCTGAAATAAGAAAACAATGTATTGTGTTAAATGTAAAAACAAAAAAGTCAGATTAAGAGTTTTTACAAATCAGTAGGTTGAGGACAATACAGGGTTCTTAACGTCATAAAAACATGAAAATATTAAGGAATTTTAAAACTGTAGAAGTGTGAACCATGGTAACATATAAGTACAAAACAAGTCAAGTTTTACAATCGCTCAGCCAAAACCTGGGTGACTTTTTCAAAACTCTTCACACAGTGAGCACAACATCAGTCCATGTGGGCTAAACTGAAGGCACAAAATGCATTCAATGACTACGTCTACATTTCTCACTTAGACACAACCACCACCTAAACTCTATACCTAGAGGCCAATTTGTATGTTTACATACTCTTTTCAAAACTATTAAACATCTTGGTTACTGTCGTAACCCTCGTTCCCTGATGGAGGGAAAGGAGACGTTATGACAACTGAAAAATGGTGTCTCACTTGGGAGCCCCAATCACCTCTTGAGTTTTAGAAAAAACGGTCAATGAAATTGACGAGTGGAATTTCCATGCCAAGCCACTCCCCTATACATACGGGTATATAAAATGGCAGCATGCATCCACTCATTAGGTTATGCTGAGGAGCCGAGACAGTGTCCCAGTCATTCAGCAGGGTAGTTCAAGATTGTGGCAGAAGGGACATAACATCTTCATTCCCTCTATCAGGGAACTAGGGTTACGACAGTAACCAAGATGTTCCCTACCTGTCAGTCACTTCAACGTTATGTCAACTGACAAAGAGTGCTTCGGCTCTCTTCCCATTTTTTCCAGCCATGATCATTATTGTTAACGCTCTGGAAGCATACCTAATCCAGATGGAGAGGGATGCTACAGAGGCCGCATCCTACCTGTAGGGGGAAACATGTGGAAATACACATATCAACTGACCCATGGGGCAGTGCTACATATGGAGAAACCTCTGTGGTAGGTACTATCTAAAAAGAGATGGAACCTACTACAGACGCAGAGATGGAGCAGAGCAGAATCCTCAATCCAGGATACTCAATCTAGGGTTTGCCTACTGGGGTACTCTCATGGAGAGCAAGAAGGCGGTCACTTTCCTTCCTTAGAGTGGCATGGCGCTGCACCGAGCCAGTCTTCTCGCACTGTACCTGTTTGTACCCAACACATGCAAAGAAATCGGCTCCACCTGGAGATTGTAGAATTTCGCAAAGGTATTATAGGTGTCGCCCAGCCTGCAGTCCTGCAGATGTCTGCTAGAGAGGTGCCATGCGCCAGAGCCCAGGAGGAGGCAACACTCCTGGTGCAGTGAGCCCTCACACTGAGGGGGCACGGCACACCTTGGAATTGGTACGCCAAGGCAATGGTATTCACTATCCAGTCGGCCAGCCTCTGCTTGGAGACAGCCTTTTTCTTTTTCTGACCTCCAAAGCAGACAAAGAGCTGCTCAGAGCTTCTGACGCTCTGAGTGCAGTCCACCTGAATGCTCAGGGCACGAACAGGACACAGCAATGCAAGGGCTGGGTCTGCCTCTTCCAGGGGCAGCACCCCTGGTCCCAGGAGGGAGTGGTGGGAACTATCCGGGCTGGGGTCTCAGGATCACGAGATGTGTACAGTATGAAGTGTTTTGGTAGTTTTAGTGAATTTTTAATGTGAAATGAGCTGCTGTACCAGGCTGAAAGTTGGTTAGGAGAACTGTGAATAAATGACCTAAGTATGTGTCCTAGCGATTGTAAAAATTAAGTGACGAGAATACTTTTTGTGCGCCAAAAAACCCAAAACAACTTTATTTAACAATATCTAGTGATGGGCGATTTCAAAACACTGCTTCATGAAGCTTCGAAGCTTTATAAATCTTTTGTTTCGAATCAGTGGTTCGGAGCGTGAATCAAACTGCCAAAGTCACGCCCCCCCATTGGTGAACCATTGAAATTTCGAAACACTTATGATGTAATGAAGCCTCGTTTACTGAAATCACGTGTTTGATACACGCTCCGAACCACTGATTCGAAACAAAAGATTCGTAAATCTTCAAAGCCCATCACTAGATATTGTTGAATAAAGTCGTTATTTTGTTTTTTTGGCCCACAAAAAGTATTTCACGTTGCTTCATAATATTAAGGTTGAACCACTGTAGTCACATGAACTGTTTTAAATATGTCTTTAGTAGCTTTCTAGGCATTTAAAGTGTTAATTATCTTGCTGGCAATGGAGGCCCCATTGAGCCATCGCATTTTATCAAAAATATCTTAATTTGTGTTCCGAAGATGAACGAAGGTCTTACAGGTGTGGAACGACATGAGGGTGAGTAATTAATGACAGAAATTTCATTTTTGGGTGAACTAACCCTTTAATATAACAGTGTAGCCTTAGCACAAGTTTTAATGTCCTGGTTTTCTACTGAACTCCAAATCTATTTGTTATAAACAAGCGGACTGTGATTTTTTTTAATTATTTTTTTTAGGCACTGTGGCTACCTTGATACCCTCAATGCGGAAGCCCAGAGTGTTAGTAGAGCTGACACTTTCTCTCCACTGCATATAGCGAGGTTTGGTAACCGCCTGCTGCTTCTTCTCCTCTGCTGTTGGAGCCTCACTGTCCACCTCCAGCATCTTATTATACAAGTCCTCACGTAGCTTTGGCTTCACCCTTGCCCGCACCAGCTCCTCCTCCAGATATGTCCTGAAAGTCAGAATTGGATATTTAATTACCTAGAATTGTTGTGGAAATGTCTATTAATCACAGTTGAAATGTTGATTCAAGTATGTGCATGTGTATTTTCATTTTATGCAAGCTTGAACTTTACTTGACTTCCTGTAAGAGAAGAGGAAGTCACCAAGGGACTCCTTGCACAAAATGTCTCTCAGTAAAAAGAATGCGTGTGAGAAGGAAGCCCTCAGGGACACCCTATGTCTGCATCGCTAAGCATGCATAAAAGTTTTGACTGCATATGCACAGGAAGTGGTTATTATTGTGTGCGTTGAGAGGGCCTATCTCTTCATGAGCCCCACCCATTGCCCTGACAGGATGCAGGCCAACAACCAGAACAGGTGTTTTAGCAGGCATGCACAAATGCACAATATGTTAGCATGACTATAAAACAGAGAGAAATAAACATTAGCAAAATAAGAAATATTTGCTGTGTTATATTTGTAATATTAATATTATTTTATTAATATTAAATATTTGATTAATATTAAATATTAATTAATATTAATATTAAATATTTGATTGTTATTTAATATTAAATATTTGCGCTACTTTTCCTATTTCAAATAAATGCTGTTCTTTTGAAGTTTCTATTAATCAAAAAAAAAATCATGATTCCCATAGACAACATTGATAATAATAACAATTCTTTCTTGAGCACCAAATCAGCATATTAGAAGGCTTTCTGAAGGATCATGTGACAATGAAGTCTGGAGTAATGGCTGCTGAAAAAATATATATTTTAAAATATATGTACATTTTGAATATATACTGTATATACATTTATAGATACATAGACATATTTTGATATATTTTTCTGAAATATATTAAAATTATATAACAGTTCTTTTAAATTGTAATCACATTTTACAATATTCCTGTTGTACTGTATTTTTGATCAAATAAAAATATTTAAAAATCTTACTAACCCTAAAGTTTTTAATGGTAGTGCTCATAATTAATTGTATATATATATATATATATATATATATATATATACAGTTGAGCTCAAAAGTTCATATACCCCCTGCAGAATCTGCAAAAATGTGAATCATTTTAACAAAATAAGAAGGATCATGAAAAATGCATGTTATTTTTTTATTTAGTACTGTCCTTAATAAACTATTTCACATAACAGTTGTTTACATAAAGTCCACAAGACAAAAAAATAGCAGAATTTATAAAAATGACCCCGTTCAAAAGTTTACATCCCCTTGATTCTTAATACTGTGTGTGGTTACCTGGATGATCCACGACAGTCTCTTGTTTGTCCTAAACAGTTAAACTGAGCTCTGTTCTTCAGAAAAATCCTTCAGGTCCTGCAGATTCTTCAGTTTTCCAGCATCTTTTGCATATTTGAACCCTTTCCAGCAGTGAATGTATGATTTTGAGATCCATCTTTTCACACTGAGGACAACTGAGGGACCCAGACAAAACTATTACAAAAGCTGCAGACATTCACTGATGCTCCAGAAGGAAACACGATGCGTTAAGAGTCAGGGGTGAAAACTTTTGAACAAGTTGATGTGCAAGTTTTTTTTATTTTGTTTAAAGAACATATTATTTCATTTAGTTCTGCCCTTTGGAAGCTACAAAAGATACTTACATGTTTCCCAGAAGACAAAAAAAGTACAATTTATTCTGTTCATCCACTTCAAAAAGTTTACATCCCCGACTCTTAATGCGTTGTGTTTCCTTCTGGAGCATCAGTGAATGTTTGAACCTTTTTTAATAGTTGTGTTTGAGTCCCTCAGTTGTCCTCAGTGTGAAAAGATGGATCTCAAAATCATACAGTCACTGCTGTAAAGGGTTCAAATATGCAAAAGATGCTGGAAAACGGAAGAATCTGCAGGACCTGAAGGATTTTTTCTGAAGAACAGAGCTCAGTTTAACTGTTCAGAACAAACAAGGGACTCATGAACAACCATCACAAAACAAAAAAAATATCTCTGATTGTTTCCTCTTCCCAATTCTTTTAAGTTTCTTCCCAATTCTTTTAAAAATTAAAAGCTTGTAAACAAGAATATAAAAATGCTTCATAAAGAAATAAAGTATGAGAGAACAAGTAAAAGTTAGTAGTAAAGTAAGACACTTTAATTTGGCTAAAAAAAATGACAATATTAATCTGAGCAACAGGTGTCTGTGTAAAAGAGCATCTGTTATCTAATCACTGTACCTCACTCCCATCTTGCAGTCCATGACATTCGGCAAATCAAAGTTGGCCAACAGATCTTTCATTTTGAGAAAGAGCTCTCCGTCTCTCTCCACCACTCCATGGTAGCCGGGCACAAAGGAATGTAAAACATCCTCTTTCAGCCTCTCAAAACACAGCTTCTCATTCTCTGAGAACTTCTTCAGTATGGTGCCCTCATCCGCTGCTTTAAAGCTGCCTGTGCAGAAACACACACAAAAGATGACTGGGCTCACTGGAGCACATACTGTATAATCAACACTGAATCACTCAGCCAGTCAACCAGATCTTAGTCAGAATATGTGCCTCTCTCATCTGTGAATAATATGTGTTACATGATGAGTGTGCACACATTCATAGTATTAAAATATGTAATTAATGTTTGTTTGATTTCACGTGTTTGTTTTACATGTTTCATATCTGCAGCTTAAAATGTGCTGATGAAAATAAGATCATACGTAGAATGTAATGGTCTTTGGCATGTGAGTCAAGCATCATCACATAACACTGCTTAAACCACTTCCCTAAAAATGGTATCAAATGACTGTACTTCCCCATGTATTTAAAAGCACTGTTTACAGCCAGAAAACATGAGCTAAAATCAGTGTTGTTTTCACAAGGGCAATATGTCTGCAACTAAATTTGAATGAGAGAATTACTGAAATAAGCTCCAGGAAAAAAGTCAAAAGCAACAACTAAAATTAAAGCTACACAAAATATACTTTTTACACTTTCTGCATGTAGATTTTTGAAGCAATAATTTATTTACATAAAAAAGAATTGCTTTTCAAGATAACTACAATAGACCAAAAAGCATATTTAAGTCTGACTCGGTTTTGAGAAATGATATGTTAATAAAAATAAACATATTAATAAATAATTAAATTACTGTTAGTAAATTGATAGTCCCAAGCATAAAGTACAATGCCATTAACCTGGAAACTGTGCAAACTGTGTAAATTACGGAACTGAAACAAGAATTTACATCAGACTAAAATGTGCAGCATTTTTTGGGTATACCTTTATGGCCTGCTAACTGAACCCAGGGTAGGCGTCTTCGCTGTGATGCCACCAAAGGGCAATGGACAATAGTCTTCAGCTTCCACCAGGCATTGCTTTGCTGAAACACATTAAAACATAATCATCCATGACTATGACTGAAGTGCATTAAATATTTCAAATACTCTGCTGAATGTGTATAAAGCTCAATCCTTGACCACCCGAACAGTCTGAGATTGGATTCCAAAAAAAAAGTGACCAGTGACCGAAACCAACAGACAGTGTTTTTTTTTTTTAAACACTGCACAATGTTCCTTAAGTGTGTGAGACTGACTCACACACACATGGTGTCAGTTTGAGCTGTGAAGCTCAGTAATTTAGCACTTCAGCTCATAACATAGACGTTTGTTTTGCTGCCCATTTCAAATGAGCTTTCCGGAAATCATTTCTGTTCATTTGAGAAGTAACATTTGCATTGCACTGTCTCTTAGCTACCTTTGCCTTTGCTTCATTGAAAGTCAACGTAAATTGCGTTCACAATGTATTTTACTTCTATAGTGTTACATACTTCTGAGTGAACGAGAATATTTAGGGAGGAAAAATGTAGGATGGGAGATCATTTTACAAAAAATAAGTTTATTCAAGTGTGATATTAGTATACTTCTTTTAAACTAAAACTAAGAAAGTATACTTTCAGTCTACTTTTTATATACTTCTCAAAAATATACTTCATGTACTTCTCAGAAATATACTTAAAATTGCACTTAATTATACTTGACGTATACTGACAGAAAAGTTTAAGTATATTTAGCCTATACTTACACCTACAATCTTTTGATTAAGATATACTTAAAAGTATACTTAAGTATTCTAAGTAAACTTGGCTTGTAGTTGTGTTTAATTTTTTTGATTGAGTAGCCTATTAAATACTTTTTCCCCACAGTTTTACATACTGTCTTATAAACTTACATTGTTTGAAAATATTGATTTATAAAGAAAACAGTTATGTTTCTCATTCTGAGTATCTTAATTTTTGTGTAGGCTAGTCCACTTGTAGTGTACATAGTAATTTACTTCAAATCTACTTGACTCTTTCCCCGCCATTGACTGAATTTTATACAGTAGGGGGCGCTATGATGCATCTTCTGAAAGAGTACAGAATCTCTGGATCAAAACACAGGCGAAGAAGAAGCAGAAACAAGTGATAGGAGATTGTTTACGCAAATGTAAAATAGCTTTGGGGCTGTTGAACTCGATCTACTCCCATCTGTGTTTCAGTCATCGTTCTGAATCCCATCCGGACGTAGTCTTTGATGAAAATGCAATTTTCCTAAGCTTTTTGTTTAAAATGTTGCCTTTTTTTATTTGAAACGTACCCACATTCAAGTGTTGATAAAAGGATTTGTGAAGCTAAAATAAGATGTTTTTAAAATGGAAAGAGTTAAAGTACAGTTATAGGTATATTTAAAGTATATATATATAAATACCTAAATAGGAACATAGTAGTATACTTAAAGTGCAAAAATAATATATAAAAAGTAAACTATAAGTGTGATGTTATGTTCACTTAAAGAAAACTTACAAGTACACTTGCACTAAACTAGTAGATTATTGAGAGTAAACTTCAAAATATACTTTCATTCATATCCTAAAAAAATGTACTACTAGTATTAAAATAGTAAACAACTAGTATACTTATAAGTTTACCTTTAGTAGAGATGCAGTACAAATGAGAAACGTAGCTGTGAACTAGTTGTGCACTTAAAGTTTACTACTGTTACACTTATAGTACACTTAAACATATACTTCAATTGGGCCAATTTAGTCCCAAGCAGTACTGAAATAGTACACTTACAAGTTTACTACTAGTGCATTGATACTAGTACATAAAGTATACTTAAAAATATACTTGAACATTACTTAAGTATACTTCTTTTTTGCTTAAGGGTTTGATTCAATGTTATCCACTTTTTCACGTGCAATGTTAAATTGTTCACAATAAGACCAGCAACATGACTGAAGGAAGGAAATAGGGTCAATTTTGATTTCATGTTGATTTTAAAGTCGCAATGTAATAGAGGTACTGTATGAAAATAGTTGAAATAATATTTTTTTCTCTCCCTGTGACCTAACTTGATAAACTTGAAAATGATCAATAAATAAAAATAAAAAAAAAACTTAGGACGGGTTCTATCCATTGCTTGTTTATTGGATGAAGGCAGATAAAGATTCTTCAACATGAATTATCAGGTACTGTACCTTACTGAGATAATCACCCATCACTGTCATTTTCTCATTTATTTTTTAAAAACATTAAAAATAATGTGGGTTACAGGTGCACTTTGTGTGTTGGTCTAGTTACTGTGTTTAACATTTGTATGGCAGTAAAGCTCTTAAGTACATTATATTATCTTTATTTTATTTTTTCACAAAAACATTTCCAAACTATAAAATAAAACCTGTCCTATAGGAGAAGTTTCTGCATGTGTTCAAGTCGTAAGGGTGTAGCTGGAGTACAGTGTTTGTTCTTCCACTTGTATGGAAAGAAAAACGTTTGTTACTTTCTGTCTGCATATGAAGCAGATGATTCAAGTTTGACAACGTGTTAAATTCTCCCTTAAGGTACAAGAGCTGATCTGAAAACCTTTACAATGCAGCATGCACCAATTATTGAACCTTTAAATTGGGCGTAGTACATAAAATTGCTTTTGAGGGTTGGACAAGATCCAGAGTTACATCATATTTAAAGTCAAGCAGGCTGCGTACGGCCCTGTATAAATACAGAAAAAAGCCATAAACCAAAGGCTATGCCCTGCACTTTGTGGAACTGTGCATACACACATTTTTAACACACCCATAACTAAATATTGAACTGGACAGTCATGCAGACAATTCAAACATGATGGTGCCAACTCTCAAACAACTACAATCATGATTTATAAAAGTGTGACATGTTTCTACAGAAACATAAAAAGCTTTACCTTCAGTAAACATATCACATACTGACATTTACAAAAAAGAAGCATACTTTAAGTTAATTTTAAGTAAAGTTCAAGTTTATTTTTAAGCAAAATTTATGTAGTAAGTATACTAATATCAATGTTATAGTAGTATACTTGTAAGTGTAACATTTTAAGTACTACTTGGGACTAAATTGGCCCACTTTAATAACTGGCCCACTTTTGCAGTAGTAAACCTTAAGTACAAAACTATAGTTAACAACTAAGTTTTTAATTTGTACTGCAACTATATTACAAGTGAACTTATAGGTATACTGATAGCTTACAAATTAAATACATTTTTTTATTTTGTGAAAATACACTTTGAAGTGTACTCTGAGTAAACTACTAGTTAGTGCTGTCAAAAGTACCGACTTTGATACCAAGTCAAAGTGAAATTTTAAAAATGTGACTGAGTGCTGCTGAGTGGATTTGTAAACACCTCTGATTGGCTATTGTGTTCATGTGTTCATCAGATATGTCTTTGATTGGCTACAATGATCAACACTTCAAAAACATGCTGTAAATAGACATCAATGACGCTCTTCACCAAGCGCTTACACAGATACACACAGGAGCGTTTGAAAGCAGGCCGGTCCGCTGATAGACACCTGCTTTCAAACGCTCCCGCTTTCAAATTCAAACTTTGCTTTCAAACACTCCCGTACTTTGAACATTGAAGCCAATCTCAGACATATATGTTGAGCGTGTGAACACAAAGGCCAATCAGAGGTGTTTACAAATCTGCTCAAAGAGTCACATTTGAAAAAATTTCAGTACCGACTAAACGTGCTGATATTCGGTAATACGATATATCACGATAATGAAAATGCACAATGGAACAGCAGAATGCAGCGGTTACCCCGGAAACCCCGTAAACAAATCAACAGCACTACTGAACAGTATCTAAAATGCTTCAAACAGCCATTTAATTTTTTTTGTATTCTCAATGTTGTTTCTTCACAGCACCAAATACTTAATACTTAAAGACTTAAAAGGCTATTTATTTTCAAACTTAAACATTTTTACATTTTAATCTGGACTACAACTTGCTAGAATGATTGAAAATGTTCTGATTATTTGTTATTGTTCAGTAATACTTAAGACATAAGTCTTCATTAGTTAACATGTTAATTCATTATTACCAAACTGACAATGAAAAATACTTATAAAGCATTTATTAATCCTAGTTAATGTTAATTTCTTAGTTAAAGTTTAATAACATTACTAAAAAGTTGTAACTATTATTTAATGGACCTGAGCTAAAACTAACAACGATCAGTTGTATTTTTAACTAACATCAACAGAAAATAATACCTTCTGTAACAAAACATTCTTAATCTTAGTTAATGCATTAACTAATGTTAAATAATGAGGCCTTATTATAAAGTGTTACCTGTTGATCTTTATAATTCTTTTGCACTTTAATCTGTGTGAAACATTTTTGTTTTGTGTGTGTGTGTATTGCGTAATTGTATTTAAATGTTCAGAGTTATTTTTGTTATAAGAAAAAGAGTTCTTAAACCTGTTATATGACAACACTTTTTTTGCATCTTATTTCAATATTGTGATAATACCGTATATCGTGATAAAAGCTTCAGCAATTATCGAAATTATAAAAAATGTAATACTATCACATGCCTAGGACCGACTTGGTACTGAAGTTGGTACTTTTGACAACACTATTACTAGTAAAGTAGTTTTATACTGCAAGTATACTTGTAAGTTTTCTTTAAATAAACTTAACATCATACTTATAGTTTACTATGTATTATTTTTGCACTTTAAGTATACTTACTATGTTCCTATTTAGGAATTAATTTTTATACTTGAATACTTAATACTGTTAGCATTTATTTATTTATTTTTTAAAAGCCAGCACCAGCATTTGATCATTTTCACAAAATTTTCATGGCCCCTAGAATATTTTGTTGAATGAATATCTGAACATTCAATATATCAAAAGAAAGAACAGAGCTTTAAAAAACAAACAAACAAACAAAAAAACTTAATTTATTCTTTTTCATCAACACTTGATCGTGGGTAAGTTTCATAAAAAAGCAACAGTCTAAAGAAAAAACTGAGAAAATGGTGTTTTTGTCAAAGACTACATCATCAGATCCAGAAAGATGAGTAGATTGCATCCATCAACACCCCCTCAAAGCTTCACAGTTGTTACCTATATGGTTCTACATTTCATTAGGTAACGGTAGGCAGTTTTGATGCTGTTTAATGTCTGATGATCACGTTAGATTACATAAGCAATGCTTTTATCGATTGTTTCTGCTTCTTTTATTTTATTGGCAATTGTTTCTGCTTCTTCTTCATCTGTTTTGATCCGGAGATTCTGTACTCTTTCAGAAAATGCATAATAGCGCACCCTACCTAATAACAGTGAAAACATGTAATGGGCGTGCCAAAAGGTGTATGCATTGACGTCACTTTCCCACCGGAACACATCCCCTCAACCGGACTGAGTGGCAAAAGAGCCTGCTGCATGACTGGATTTAATAGGTGAAACTGCGAAAATGCGAGTAAAATAAAGGATTATCAGTTTAAACTAAAGTTTGGACTCAATATAGTGTTCCTTATAAGTTACCAAAGATCCATTGATCCATTGATATTGACATGCAGCCAGGAATCGTGTTTCCTGACATTTATATGTGCCTGATTTTGACACCGGGGAAATACTTAAAGCAAATTTGCCTGTGAACACTTTATATAAATACAATATATGTAACGTTTTTGTCAGTGTTAAAAACATCCAATTATGCAGACTATAAGATGGTAAATATTCAATCGAGTTGTCAATACAATACAATATATAACAATACAATATACAGGGTATGATTTTACCTAAAAATTCAGCATATAATTGACACAAAATGATAACTGCAAATCCATGTTTTTTGTGCTTCTCTTTCTGTAGCTTTCAGCAGTCTGTAAAAATATACCTGAGATTTCTTGTCTATTTGTACAATCACTCGCATAGCTCTATCCCATTTTAGATGTGTTTTGTGTGTTTTTTCAGGGCATTCACACTAAAAACCAATGTAGGCATTCAGGGGTTTTTTTGCCACTCAGTGGGCAAACTCTTGCTACAACAGAAACTAACCGCTAACCCAGGCTTTGGCCTAACCCTACCCCACACCCTGACAGACAGTTTACCAATGATAAAGATCTTTCTCCATGCCCCAATGTTTTGGCACACCTATTACTCCAACCTGCTGATATACCTACACTTGGAAAATTCCATCAATTGCAAAGAAGTGCATCATAAATAACGAAAAAATCTGTCAATGGCGGGGAAAGAGTTAAGTAGATTTTAAGTGAAATCCTATGTACGCTACCAATGGACTACACAAAAATTCACATACTCAGAATTAGAAATAAATAAATATATTTTATATAAATTAATATTTTCAAACAATGTAAGTTTATAAGTAAAACTATGTGAAAAAAAGTATTTAATAGGCTATTCAATCAAAAGAGTAAACACAACTACAAGCCAAGTACACTTAGAATACTTAATTATACTTTTTGAAGTATCAAAGATTGAGTACAAGTATATGCCAAATATACTTATAAAGTAGCTTATATTTCTGAGAAGTACTTTAAAAGTAGACTGAAATTTTTTAGTGAATAAGCTTCTTTGTAAGGGGAATCACAAAAAACAGTCAACACTATTTTCTTTCTACAAGCACCTGAAAATTTGATATTAAAAACAAGGCATTTATGACTTGAAATTATATACATCAAAGTGAAAACGTTACGCTAAAAGCTGAATGTTGCATCTTTAGTATCCTCTGTTTGCTAGCTAGACAAAAAGACAATTGTCACAACTGTTTTGTTTTGTTTTCTAGAAATTGCATGTGTTCACAGCAAAAAAACATCAAACTTTAATTGTGAGTACTCAAGAGTTTATACAACTGACCTGAAGTTGGTCTACCATCAAACTGTGGATGGAAACTTGTTTGTGACACTGTGGCTTTTGCCTAAATGTCAAGCGGCAATGAGTTTGTTTTGATATAAGCTGATAAAATGAAGTGTTGCCACTTTGTGACATTGCATGTGCTTTCCTTCTCAGAATATTAGTCTAGAACAGGTCTGTGCAAACATTCAATTCAAATGCTCTAAATGGCTTTTTACATTGTCAATGAACTTGACTTTTATTGTGATGAAGAAGATCAACATTCAGTCAGTTCTTTCAATACAAGATGTGTAATTTTCCAAAAAGGAAAGGGTAGATACTATGCAGACAGGGCGTCCAGATTTACAGATGCAAAGTGTTTAATGTACAATGACAGCGAAGGCCTTCTATGGCTGTGAATGAATCCGAGGACCACAATACATAACACATCCACTCAAAATAATCACAGATGTGGCAGAAGTGAAAAAACAAAACGTTAGGAGATGATCAGTTAGATTTATGTATCTATTAAGCACTGTTTTAAATGTATTATTTGTACATGTTTATTTGTAATTCTCTTTTTTTTAAAAGACTTTAATTGTCTTTTGGCAGATGCTTCAATCCAAAACCAGTTAAAATGCATTCAAAGTAACTTTTATTAGGATGTTCCTTGGGAATCAAAGCCATAATCTTTGTTTGCATGTTCCATGCTATCTGAGTTACGGGAGTAATACGGGTAATAATTTATGTACTTCTTTTTGCAAACAGTTTGCAAAGGTCATCACTTTGAATTCACCTGCTGTTACAGAAATTAACAACATGTGAGTAGGCATATGAAAAAAAGGCTTTGGCACATAGTGGTTAAGCCTGTTGAGCTTGTTATTTTAACGCTCAAAATGCTGCCAGGTTATTAAAGCTGCACGCCTGTGATATTTACTCAACTCAATCTACATTGAAGGCGCTCAATGCAAACAAAAAATAAACAATTCCGATTAAAACTCTGAACATCCTACTTTGTAAACAATGAGGGACAAACTTATCGATCTGCTATGGATGGATGGATGTTTCGGTTATATTTTTTATATCTGTTATATCTACTGCACATATTTCATCAGAAAGAACATACAAGAGCCACCTGATATAGTTCTACCTGCTAATGCCATGTGTTCTGTCACATATACTTTTGAATTTGCAACATGGTGAACAGACATGATTTCACAATTAGAAGCAAGTACAGACAAAAACAGACACCCACACAAACATACCATGATGATGAACTCTACAATTATTGATTGAAAACAGAGCTGGCATTGTGTTAATGTTGAATAAAAAGTTTTCTAATGCCTCGGTTATGGGGGCAACTGAAGATAAAGAAACCGGTATCAAAAGCATCATTGGGAACTCAAGAACAGACAAAAAAAAGCATTTCATAATTTTACAACACAACAGTTCCTCATTATAGTCTCATGTTCTCGAATAGTCTACTTTTGTAGATGTATAAAAATAGAGTCCATAATTAAATTCACCCCAAGTCTCTCCAAAAGTCGATATTTATCATATAACATATGAATCACGATAAAAACGTATTTCTATTTATCTTATATGTCTTATATTGAAGACCGAGACTAGTTAATAGTGAATTTGTCACAAAAATGTCTCAGTAACTATAAGGGTTTATAACTATAAGAGTCAAAAGTCCAGTTACAAATGTGTGTTGCCCTAGAAGTGGTTTTGTATGTGGGTTTCAGACTTCTATTTCAATGAGGTCAAAGCCCGAGTTAAAAATCCAAATGAAAATTATATATTAAAAGTGTGACAACTTGCCCCTTATACTCTGATAACTAACATAGGGGTGTCACAGCAGATCAGCATCTGTCTAAAGAACTACATTCTTTTTTCTGGGGCAATAATAGTGCAAATGTGGGCCTATAATAGCTTACTGCAGCAAAAACTACAACCAGAAGTTGACTTTAAAAAATTCATTATACTGATAAATATTCACAAGAGTAAAAAGTGTGACAACTAGCACCGATTTCCCTTTGTATACATAAACCTACTGTGAAATAACCTTGCTACACACTTAAATAAAAGGTGGGTTTCACAGCGATGCCATAGAAGAACCATTTTGGGTTCCCTAAAGAACATTTCAGAGATCAGTTAATTTCTTAATGCGAAGAACATTTTAATAATCTAAGAAAAACTTTTTCCACTACAAAGAACCGTCTGTGCAAATGGGAGGGTTCCATGTTTGTTAAAGGTTCTTAATTGAACCTAGCTGCCAATAAAGAAACTTTATTTTTGTTAGTGCCTCCTTTATTTACCATAGCACGTAAATCACTACATAACCTACCTCTCCTGAGTCTACCGAGTCCCCCAAATGTTCCAGAGTCACGATGCCTTTGCTTTTGGTCTCGTTATCGCTGAGGATGTCATCCTCCGATTCGTCAAACACCGTTGAGGAGCCGTTGGAAGAGATTGAGGAGTTGGAGAGCTTGCGGCGCAGCAGCCGTCCGTTCACCTCGTCCTCCTCTAGATCCTCCGCAGTGATCTCCCGTGAGTCCCCATCAGAAGTGATGGTCACCTGCGGCACTAGGCACCCTCTCCCCGGCTTACCGTCGCGGAGAAAGCCTGCTTGCCCACTGTACTGTTCCGCCATCTGTGCTTGATCATCACAAATCTCTGTGGATGAAAAGTTTCCTGCGCGTTCTCCTCCTCCTCTCCTTAGTCCGTCGTAAACAAGAGACGAACGGGAGAACACCGCCTCTCTCAGCGACCTCCGCCTCTGTTTGGGCATCGAGGTGACAGGAGGGTTCAGATTACCCCCCTCTGTCCGAGGGGCCACACACTGCAATAGTGAGTGGGGGGCTCCTAAAATAAATCCTGCGTATCGCCGCAGAGATATTCAGTCCGGTTTGTGTTATATCCAGTAAGTTATGTAACAAACGATCTCCATCCAGATAACTTTTTTGACTTAGTGTGAATCTGTGGACGTACATTCACAGCCAGAGAGCACCTGTTAACAGCGCTCGAGCTCTGTGAACACACATCTTCCGCATTTGAAACGTTTCACCGCTCTTCCTGACTTTTAATTTGTTTGACTTTTGCTTGATATCTCATTTCCTTATTCATTGTAGTATTCGATCATACTGCTGTTTATTATTATGTAGCAGTCATATTATTACATGCAACTATATTCAGATATCTATGCAACAATATTAAAGCTTTGTTAATACAAATAATTTTGATTGTTTCTCAGATTTATGTTAAATTACAATAGAAAATGTAAGGGTCTGCAAATGTCAAAAACAGATACTATTTAAATGGCTTATTTTAAAGTCTTTAAAACGTACTATTTTTTATCACGTAACTCATACTTTGAAGAAAAAAAATGCTTGTGGTTGTCAGAACTTTACAGGTGAAACAAGCATTTTGATGACTGTATATTTCAGAAATGTCTAACTGGAGCTATTAAATCTGATTGTTACTGTCACGTGATGACTTAAAACTAGTCAGAATTGACCTTTTAATTAACTGGTGGTCATACAAAAACAAAACACAACACATTTGACACTAAATTAATCAAATTAAACATAATAACATAAGACATTCTAATGTACATATACATAACTGATGACGGAAATGAAAAAGAAAATATTAATAATAATAATAAAAACTATAAAAAATAAAAGAAAGTTAATTTCTACTTCCAGACAAATGCGATGATTCGCACAGGGAATTCTGGAAATGGCCCTTTCGTCTCATATTCTAATGCATGCATATTTTTTACTTCTGAAAACACAATAATCACAAATATTTAACCTTAGTACAATAAGTATACATATTGATTTGTTAAATATAAAATAAATTTTCTCTGTGAATTAAAATGTAGTCATACTTTTTACTTCTAAGAATGAAATATAAAACATTTAAAAAGTAAAATCACATGTAGGCTATTGTTTTTAAAAAAATATAGTATAATATAGGGCTAATATAATATAGTATTTTTTACTGTATGTAACAATGTTAACCAATGAATATGTTTTACTGTAGCATTTTTGTTGTTGTTTTTTTGTCTACAGTGTTTTGAGGTGGTTGTCATAGAGTTGGGCTGTAGTTTGTACTTCGTCGCTGTAGGTGGCAGTAAAGCTCTAGTGGCAGGTAAGAGGTCACGTTACAACAACAGAAGAGAAGAAGAAACGTAATTCTTCCACTTCATTTTAGTGAAGTTCGGTATTGCTCTTCTGCACTTTTCACCTGTCCAAGTGCAATTGTAAAATTAGCTCATCGTTTTCACTTTTTGTACAGTCTTCATCCTGCAGTAACTACAAAATGTTTGCTGCCAGAAGAGCGTTGCGTCTTTGTCAAAGAGTGGCAAATGTCAGTGTTTCGCGACGCGGATGTGCTGGAGCTGTTCCAGTGGACGACATCGTGAACGGTCTAAACGAGGAGCAGATCCAGGTATCCCACACATCCCCGTAACGTAACCGAGAGTCAAAGCTCGTAAAATGTCACCGTTTCTTGTTGACGTCTTGTTGAAATTTCATAGGAATGAGCCAGTTGGCTGTGCTAACTCACACAATGACCTCTGACATAATTCTAGGAACTTGCAAGAGATTGTACTCGTTTAGTCGCCAGGCATTTATCAGTATAACGCAATTATATTTACCTTCAATTAGAGCATCATTTACACTGGCCAAGAGACTGTCACAGAGTTGTCGAGTTTCTGACCTGACATTTAAAAACACACGAACTACAGATCTAACCTTAAAAGTAAAATGTATACGCTTTTAAACAGATAGTTTAAAAGTTACATGTTTTCAGGATTTTCCTACACGTATCTCTCTGCTGCCTGTGTCAAATGAACATGCTGGGTGGGTGTGAACGGTCGGCGAGTTTTGATTGGACAGGATCATTTCAGATGTCCTTCATTAGTTTTTATAGCAACCCACTTGAACTGAACGCCACTTACGAAATCTTTTATTGAACATATGGCATATGGTTTGGACATGGTAGTCTCATTGTTAGGATGTGGCAAATGTCCCTCTTAGTCTAACATAAATTCATAATCCAGAACTTTTTTAATGTTTATATGGTTTCCAGGTTAAATGCATATGAAATAGAATTTTCTTTACACTTTAAACAATATTATAATACTTTATAATACTTTATATTCCACAAACATGCAGTAAATTGATCAAAAGTGACAGTAAAGACATTTATAATGTTAAAATAGTTTATTTTTTAAATAAATGATGTTCTTTTGAACTTTCATCAAAGAATCCTGCAAAAATACTAATTGGTGCAACTGTTTTTTACATTATTAATAACAAGAAATGTTTCTTGAGCATTAAATCAGCATATTGGAATGATTTCTGAAGGATCATGTGACACTGAAGACTGCAGTAATGACATCACAGGAATAAACAGGAATATGATCCATTCAAAAAAATCTTATAATAAAAAACATTATTTTACATTGTAACAATATTAAACTTTTTAATGGTAGTGCACCATTGTGCTGTGTTCACTTAGTAATACGAGTGACTTTATGTTTATTTTATTATACTTGTTATTAACATCAATAATATTTATTTCTCTAATTTATTATCATTAACTGTTTTTGGCTTTTGTTCGTTGTTATTAAAAATAACATGATTCCTGCAGGGATGGGGGAGCTGTTGGACAGGCTTACTTACAAAAATTTGTCAAATTTTTACATTTGATCTAATATTTGTTTTGTTTTTGTGCTGTTAAAGAGTTTCTTTTTTTGAGGCACGGCCTCCCATGCCTTCTTTTACCCTGATACGGTTAAAACCATGGTATGTTGATCGCTATAATGCCTTGATAGTCTTTGAAGCACAATGAAATACCATGGTATATGAATATAGTAATCATCCAGCATAGTGTTTTGGTACCATTACTATATCATGGTACTACCACCACAGTACTTTTTGTAAAGATCATTACGCTAAAAGTGTTCATTGAAAATGTTTTGTTGAGGTTTTTGGCTGCTCACGTTGTTTGTGGACAGTCTGCCCTGCATTTATCATCACACATCTTTCTTTTGAACACCAGCTCAGACAGACAGTCCAGAGATTCTGCCAGGAGAGGCTTGGTCCATACGCTGATGAGATTGACAAGAATAACGAGTTTCCCCGTATGAGGGTGAGTTCCTGATCATGACAAGTATCTCAGGAGTCTCTGTGTAATAACTGAGTAATAAATCAAATAAATATGATCTTTTATAAACTAGGAGTTTTGGAAGGAGATGGGGGATCTTGGACTGCTTGGAGTTACTGCTCCAGGTCAGACCATTTACAGTCTGTCTTCAAATAATATTGTTGCTGAGACAGTATTGAGCATAGTCGGATATGATTCTCTTTGGAAATCCAATGGTTGTGATCTTTTTATCCATGTGTGCAGTGGAGTACGGTGGAACGGGACTGGGCTACCTTGAACATGTGATTGTTATGGAGGAGATCTCCCGTGTTTCAGCAGCTATCGCTCTCAGCTATGGAGCACACTCCAATTTGTGTGTAAATCAGATGGTTCGACATGCAAACCAGAAACAGAAAGAGAAGTACATGCCCAAGGTTTGAGTCAAAGCAAAACATTAATATTGACATTCAAGTGTATATTACATTTTCTGTTACGCTAGCTTTCTAAAACAGACCCATGACATAACACATTAGGGAAAATCCATTTTCCACACTGTAAATGCTGGCTAATTAAGTAGTGCGTTTAGGTTATTTATGGATTTTAGGACTGAGTTTTTTTTCACAATGTTTGTGCTTTAGCTGATGACGGGGGAGCATGTGGGTGCCTTGGCCATGAGTGAGCCCAACGCTGGCTCTGATGTGGTGTCCATGAAACTGACAGCAAGAAAACAAGGTGACTGGCCTTCTGTTATCACTCTATGCGCTGCTCTGTTAGTCACCACTGTCTGCTGCTATAATAAGCACTGTTACATCAGTGCCATGGACATGTCATTACTGGTTAGATGTGCATGCATGTATGTCACAGTATATTTGTTAACTGATTTGTGAAATATATTTTTCTTTCATATACACTACCATTCAAAAGTTTCGGGTCAATGAGATTTTAAAAAATGTTCAACAAGAATGCATTTAATTAATAAGAAGTGAAACTAAAAACATGTATGATGTTACAAAAGATTTCAAATAACTTCCCTTTTTTATTTTTTTTTATTCATCAGAAAGATCCTGAAAAAATAATTTGCACAAAACTATTAAGCAGTGCAACATTTTTTTTACCTTGATAATAATAAGAAATGTTCCTTGAGTAGCAAATCATTAAATTAGAATGATTTCATGTGACTGGAGTAATGATGCTGAAAATTCAGCTTTATCACAGAAATAATTACATTTTAAAATAGAAAACATTTATTGATGATTTTAAATTGTAATGGTATTTTACAGTGTTGCTGTGTTTACTGTATTTTTGATCAAATAAATTCAGCCTTGGTGAGCATAAGAGACGTCTTTAAAATAAATAAATAAATATTACCAACCCAAAACTTTTGAGTGGCAATGTATGTACTAATTTGTGCATGAATATTTAAGGAATATATCTTATTATGAATGCACCAATATTCAAATGATTCCAATGAATCAAGCCTATACTTATTTTCATGTTATGGACTATAACTGATAAATGGATAGAAAAAGGCCATTTTGTCTAAATAAATGAAAAATAAACACTAAAATCAAAAACTAAAATCAATAATTTTATGCCTCACAATATTATAATGTACATTATGGAAAACTCATTTTGGATTTGCTAAAGATTACATTTAACAGTGTTATTAAATTATTACTATTTTTAACTAACAAATAAATGTACAATATTGACTGATAGATTTCCAGTATCTCCAAAAAATAATAAATATATTGTATGTTCTTTTTTATTAGTGTTTGTATTGTATGTTTATGCTTATTTATACCATTGCATGCTTTGGAAGGCTCTTTCAAAGAAATTTGTAACTGGCAAAACATCTACTATAATGTAATAACGTATTAGTGATTTATGTTGTTTGCAAAAATAATTTAATCATAATACATAACTGCTTTTAAATGGCTATCTAATGCAAAATGATTCATCTTGATTTTAGAATGGTGACAACACATGTTTGACTGTCTTCTTTTCCTTTTGATGTGTCATCTTTAAGGGGATCATTACGTGTTGAATGGTAATAAGTTCTGGATTACGAACGGACCAGATGCAGATGTTCTGATTGTGTATGCTAAGACAAACCCAGAAGCAGAAGCCCGTGGTATCACTGCTTTCATCGTAGAGAAGGTTAGAGAAGACGAACCACTTCCTGTTGGATGATTGATCGCGATGTTCTGTCACACCGTATTACACCTAGCATTCGGATTTTGATTGAATGATTCATTTTTAATCTGTTGTTCCATAAGGCTACAACTTCAAATGTAATCATATCATAGTCATTGTGCTTGTGTTCTTGAAGGGCATGCCAGGATTTAGCACAGCGCAGAAGCTGGATAAACTGGGAATGAGAGGATCTAACACCTGTGAACTCGTCTTTGAAGACTGCAGGGTCCCTGGTGGGTGAATGTGCATGGGTTTATTATGCGTATTAGTCTGAGTTTGAAACTGTTTGAGGTCCGTTTTAAAATGTTCTTTTGTGGTTTCAGAGGAAAACATATTGGGCCCATTAAATAAAGGAGTATATGTTATGATGAGTGGGTTGGACCTAGAGAGACTTGTCCTGGCCTCTGGACCTGTTGGGTAATTGTTACCATTTATTTCCTGTAGCATTCTTAGAAATGTAAATTGAGAAAGACTGTCAAATAATTTTTGCCCATTTTATACATTCCCTCAGCATCATGCAAGCTGTACTTGACCATGCAATTCCTTATGTTCATGTTCGTGAAGCCTTTGGACAGAAAATTGGCCACTTCCAGGTATGCTTTTCACTCTGAAATAAGCAAGGATTTGTGTGTTTGACATGTTTTACTCTTTGCTAGGGGATTGGCGATATGACCAAATTATTATTTCACGATATGAGAAAATATATATTTCATGATAACAATATTTATATATTACAGTGTAGTTAATTTGTGTAATTTTATCTAATTTCTGTTATTAAAAATATGAAAAAAGAAGCAAATTACAAACAATAGGACAAATACAATAAAACAAAAATATGAATTAAACAAATTAAGTTTTTCAGGTACAATAGGTTTATTTAACGTAGTTAGAATTAGTACAGAAATTTAATCAAATGTAAAAATAAAATATTACATAGTCTTCACTGTAAAAATAAAATATAAATGTAATCTTATTAAAGCTAAAAAATATATATTCATTCAAGTGCAGTAATTTATTTTCTCTTTTGTTTGATTCACATTAATGACACAGAGCAGCAGGTAGGTATATTAGCTTGCTGTCACTTTAAAACCAAACACACAGATCCATTATACTTATACACATCCAGTTTACACCCAACTGTTTACTTTCACTTGCGACATAACTGGCTGTGTTTACATGAATACTCTACACGATGGTCATTTTGACATAATTGGGTGTGTATTTGACCATTCAAGCGCAATAAGACATGAAAAAGAACTGAATTCGCGATTGCATGCTGAGAGACACGGCTTTCTGTGCACTTTGGCACAGTGCCAGTCAGCACGAGTACCACACCAATGGTTTTATACCATGGTAACGATATTGTCATACCGCCCAGCCCTACTGTTTGCCTCTCTCTTTTAGTTTCTCTCTCTCTCTCTCTCTCTCTCTATATATATATATATAGAGAGAGAGAGAGAGAGAGAGACTAAAAGAGATATATATCTGATATATATATATATAATCAGTGGCGTGCAGTGGTGTTCTGTAATGAGGAGGCACATTTTTTATTTATTTATGAATCCAATGGAAATTCATGTGCATTACTCTTAACGTTGATACAGCTTCCTTGTTAAAAGAACATTACTTTACATTACATCAAAAAGGAAACCAAATACATTTTGTAATTTTACATTAACAATGTATTGTAATAAATGTTCTATTTATCAAAACCAAGTCAATCTCATCAAGTTAGTGTTTTAAGCATTTCTACATTAATTCCAAAATAATAACTAAAGGCTGTAACAATTTAAACAATATATTTTATTTGTGTATTGATGTTTTTCTTTTTAATAGTCAACTTAGGCTATTTTGGATCATCAGTCATGCTCCATAAACACCGTCTGTCACAGACACGAAGATATATTTTTAATTTCACCAAGCTGATTGCACTAAAAATCATGTTTTCAGTCCATTTCAAGTTTGATTTTGACATGACATAAAGCGGTGATATCTAACTGGGTGATCTGTTTACTTACTTTTCAATTAGTCTTCCTATCTTTTGTTCATTCAAACTGACACGCGGAATGTGTACGTAACCAAGAGGCGGGATTTATCACACAAACCAATCATATCCAATCATAACCAATTACATCCAATCATAGCACGATGGAGACATTGCCTCCTCCACGTGACTTTCCCCCATTCATTCTCAATTACCCCCCACAAAACCCACCGCACGCTATAGGGGGTCTAATGGTTTTCTATGAGTTGAAAGGGAGGCATTAATTCTGCTGTAACTTTACCTGCAGGTGTCGCTGTTGTGCAGTGTTCATTTAGTAATACGAGTGACTTGCGCCCTTTTTAATGTCGTAATTTGTAATATTTGTGTTGTTTTATATGTAATATGGATTATTTTCTCATCCTATATTTTTTCACTGCCTGCCTCCCTTGCCTCCTCGGAGGAAACGCCTCTGAGATATATATAAACTGTGGCACTCAACAAACTGTTACATAAATACTGAATAAAGTTAAAACTGGTTTTGAGGAGAGTTTAAGAGGAAACCTACATTAACCATAGTTATCACTGTAGTAACGTTCTTTAACAGTAATGAACATTATATAATTCTTAACATAATTAGAACCATAGCATTACTCCTATCTTCAAAAGTTAGGGGTAAGAAAGTTATTTTTTTCCCCTGCATCTTTGATCAACAGACATATTTAAACATTTTTCCTGTGGAAATAATTTCTTCATGCCTTAAAAGTAAAATCTTTAATGTAACTGTACACCTAGCTTCATTTAGTATACATGGATTAACGAATATGCAAATTAGTCCCCGCCTCCACTCAGTCATACCAGCTCTGACTACCCGATCCACTCAGTCAACTGTAAATGCTACACAATGTAAAATGGAAATATTGGTTTAATTCAGCCATATATGACTGAACCTGTGATTCAGAAGAAGAATAGGAAGAGCAAATTATACAGTGTTGCGCACTAGTTAATGTATCATAATTGTAACACCCTTTATTTATCACTCTCTACAACGTCGGACACATAACAGTAATTTATATGATTATCCTTTGGCTTGACTACGATATCAGACAGCTAATAACATGTTGCTAATGTTACACAAACCATGTTCCCATTCGCCATCTCAGAGTCAGACAGCTGCCTTCTAAAAATCAGAATTCTTAGAAATGCTTTAAACATCATAGAAATTCAGTGGCGAAAAGCCCTGCCCCAAAAGATTTCTGTTATAAATAAATCCAATCCCAAACTTTTGAATGCATGTATGTAAAGTTATGAAAATGTATTAAACAACTACTGTATGTTCCCTTGGTAATAAAATGATTAATTTCTCCCCTTTGACTAGCTAATGCAAGGAAAAATGGCTGATATGTACACACGGCTTAGTTCATGTCGACAATATTTATACAACGTTGCCCGTGCTTGTGACAAAGGCCATTACAGTGCTAAGGTAAGAGCTTTTTACACAGTTTTTGTTATTTGATTGCTTTATTAAAATGTTAAATATCAGCCTGGAAATGATGCATGCAGTCTTTCCAGAGTGTGTAGTAGAAGTATTGATTTGTGATGTTATTGTAGGACTGTGCTGGGGTAATCCTTTATTGTGCTGAGAATGCGACTCAAGTTGCCTTGGATGGAATTCAGTGCCTTGGTGAGTGCCTAGTAGTTAGCACAGCAAAAACAGAGAAATAGCTTCCGATGTACCTTGGGCCAAGATCAGGGCCAAACCCTTCTGTCTTCATTCTTAAGAATTACTGGGTGGAAAAACCGCAAACAAGTCAAACTTGTACCTGTTTCCGTAGATTATTTGTTCTTTGAATGTAGAGGCGAATTTGATTTGTATGTATGTTTTGATACCTCAGCATTCATGTGTTAATTGATTGTGAACATCACATATATTGATCCATCAATTTGGACAGCTAATGTTAGACTGGTCCTGTAGCTATGACAACAACTCTGAAATAAGCTTCAAAAATAGATCAGTTCAGGATTGTGTCAGTGAATGCAATCCTGCTAATTCAGTAAGCCTAGGTCTTGTGACCTAGGTCTTGTGACCTAGAGTTTACTCACTTTTGCGTCTATTCACAGGTGGAAACGGTTACATTAATGACTACCCAATGGGCCGCTTCTTAAGAGATGCTAAACTTTATGAGATTGGAGCTGGTACCAGTGAGGTCAGAAGGATAATCATTGGCAGAGCCTTCAATGCGATGTTCAAATAAGAGCACCACTTAGCGGATGCGTATCTGATCCCACATGAACTGTGTTGCTTTTATTTAAGACAAAACAGTCATCTGGCATCTGAATTTTGACACTTTCATTGATGTGAAGCATAATTGCTAATCGGTTTCAAGAGCAGTGATACAAAACTATAATATGTCCTTTGGATGTCTAAAGCTGTTTATATGATGTTCTGTAACACTACATCAAGTGATCTCACATACAATAACACAAGCAGTAGTAAGAGATTTACCTCTCAGACCCAAAGTCATTTTGTCATGTGACTTTGGTGACTTTGTAGCACAGTCTTGTTTTTTGTCAGAACATGGTCAGTCTTTGTAAGCTGGTTTGCATATCATCTCTGCCCCCTAACATGATTGTTTGTGGCTTGGTTTCTTATGTGAATAAAATAAAGATTTCTTTATAGAGGATATTTATTAAAGTCAGTGTAATTCAAACATTCTTCCCCATGTAATTTGTTTGTTTTTTATTTATGTATTTGCCATTTCATTTGTTTAATCTTAAGATTCAAAATACGTTTTTGCCTTTTTTTTCATTGTAACGACTCCCCAAACCTTTGGGATTGTAGCTGCCTTAATGAATAATCACTTCATGTTAACCTTACTGGTTGTATAATGCTTGTTTAGAATAAACAATCTTTCTTCCATCAGTCTATTGAATTTCTGTTGTATAAAGTATTGCATAATCTCAGTATTAGTGGTGTTATTTCAGATTTAATTAATTAAAAATGTTATTTTAGTAGGATTTATACTACTACAGTGCCCTCCACAAAATAATATTGGCACCATTAGTAAATATGAACAAAGGCGGCTGTGAAAATAAATCTGCTTGTTTATCCTTTTGATCTTTCATTCAAAAAATTCACAAAATTCTAACCTTTCATCGAAGTAAAACAATTAAAAATTGGGGGGGAAACTCACATTATGAAATAAATGTTGGCCACTATTATTGGCACCCCTAGAAATTCTTATAAAATATCTCTGAAGTATATTCCCATTCATATTTACATTTTTTTAGCACAGCAGGATGACTAGGAGCATGAAATTGTCCAGCCATGTTCCACAGGGGTATAAACATGAGGAAACACAAAGGCCAAATTCCCTTAATCATTCATTACAATGAGAAAAAACAAAGAATATAGTTCTGATGTGCAGCAAAAGATTGTTGAGGTTCACAAAATAGAAAATGGCTAAGAAAAAAGCTAACGCATTGAAAATCCCCATTTCCACCATCAGGGCAATAATTAAAAAATTCCAATCAACTAAAGATGTTACAAATCTGCCTGGAAGAGGACGTGTCTATAGCGTCTTAATGCGCGGTAAGAAGGAGAGTTTGAGTGTACAAAGACTCTCCAAGGATCACAGCTGGAGAATTGCAGAGATTAGTTGAGTCTTGAGTCTCAGAAAGCCTAAAAAAATTAATTAAACAGCACCTACATCCCCACAAGTTGTTCGGGAGGGTTTCAAGAAAAATCCGATCCCACTTTAAGTGGCCTTAACTACTATGTACTTACAATTAAATTAATAATTTGATACAATGCACTTATTGTGTATGTACACGTTTTTACATTGTACTTATATTTTTAAAAACACCTGCATGTAATTACATCTGTAATTCATTTCTGTAATTACATTTATAATTACACTGTTGACCCATCCCTTACACCTTACCCCTACCCTTAAACCTACCCATACCACCAAAGCTTTCCCTAACCTTACCCATCCCGCCTCAATCGCAGAAAAAGTGTTTTGCAATTCAATATGAACCCAGTAAGTACATTGTACTTTTTTTTTCTTCTTTTTTTTTTGATGTAATCTCCAGCATATTCAGTTGTCAGATAAGACTGTAACTTCAGAAAGGACCGGCTTCTATGGTCAGATGAAACTAAAAAAAAGAGCTTTTTGGCAGCAAACCCACCAGATGGGTTTGGTGCACACAGGGATAAAAAGTACCCCATGCCCACGGTTAAATATACTGCTGGATCTTTAATGTTGTGGGCCTATTTTTCTGCTGGAGGTCCTGGACATCTTGTTCAGATACATGGCATCAGGGATTCTATCAAATACCAACCTGATTAAAAAATCAAAACCTGACTGCTTCTGCTAGAAATCTTATAATGGGCCGTGGTTGGATCTTCCATCAGGACAATGATCCAAAACAAATATCAAAAACACAAAAATGTGTCTTGTCTCTTGTTAGGTGTTCTCCAAACTTATCAGGCATTATAGAAGACAACTCAGAGCTGTTATCTTGGCAAAAGAAGGTTGCAATAATTGGGTGCCAATAATTGAAACGTGAACTAGAGAAAAACATTTATTTCATAATGAGATTTTCCCCCCATTTTCAATTGTTTTACTTAAATGAAAGGTTAGGATTTTTTGTGAATTTTTTTAAATGAAAGATCAAAAGGATAAACAATGCAGATTTATTTTCACAGCCACCTTTGCTCATATTTACCAAGGGTGCCAATGTTAGTGGAGGGCACTGTATATTATTTATTAATTTGAATTCGTTTTCAAGTTGTTTGTTCATCTAATATTAATATTTTATTTCAGCTTTATTTCATTTAACGAAATCCATTTTTGATAGTTTTAGTTAACAGTAACGGTGTTATTTACTGTTATTTTCTACTTGAAATGAAAAAGATGACTCAGAGCTGTTTGTTTACTATTTCTATTATCAGTACATTTCTTTAATTGTTGAAATTGAGAACTTTTACACAATAGTGATTTTACATAGCCTATATGTTAACCATCTGGTTTATTTTTTGAGCATGTATAGGATTATTTATTTTCTTTACTCAAAATATATTTACTTCTTATGATCTATTCAGGATATAGCCTACTTCATCGGCGTATACTTAATATTCTTTATACGTAATTGTTATAGTTACTAAAATGATCATCGATTAGTAAGAACACATTTTTAAAAAAGGTTTTGTAGATGCAGTTCATTGAACATGCATTGATATTTTGTGACAACATGCCTCGATAGCCTAAGAAACAATTTGGTTCCTTTATTTAAGAGCAGTTACAAAAATGTCAATATTGGAATTGTTGTTTAAAGCCTTTTTTGAATTCACAAAAATATTATTTTAATAATTCTTCTGTTCAAATAAAAACACTGCTAAAGAAAAGACTGGTTTATAACAAACAAAGTATTTTGACACTTTCTGCTTGTCAAATGTGAAAGAGTATGTCCATGTATTGTAGTCAGTCGATGTGATAAACAACACCTGTAACTGACTTCATACATCGCTAACACTTTACAGTAAGGTTTCATTAATTAACATTAGTTAACTACTGTAGTTATGAACTAAGAATGAACAATACTTCTACAGAATTTATTAACCTTAGATACTGTTAATTTAATGTTTACTAATACGTTATTATAATCAAAAGTTGTACTTGTTAACCTTATTTAATGCACTGTGAACTAACATGAACAAACGATGAATGACTGTATATTTTTATTAACAACAAAGATTAATAAGTGCTGTAACAAATGTATGGCTCATTGCTAGTTCATGTTAGTTAATACATTAACTAATGTTAACAAGTGAGACCTTATTGTAAAGTGTTACACATACATCAACTAAAATGATTATAATGTATTCAAATTGTTTTAGAAAAGTGAACATCAGAAAAGTAGCATAATTGCGCATTTCACTCCTTTGATATATTGTATATGATGAAGTGAAGTTCATACATTCATAAGCTTAAGTGTCTAAATGATTTTAGGTTTCACATGTGCCCATGGCCCTTTAAGAAACTCCATGGTGTCCCAGCATGCCATACGTCAACACACTGGCCGTGTCCCAAAACTTAGTGAGCTACCTACCTAGACAGGATCATAGACATATTGGGCGCGTTCCTCACCCGGATTTTCGAGAATTAAAAGTGCGTGCAGCATGTTCAGAGACCCAGATGTGTGTTGTGTGTCAGTTCAGTTGACTGTGATACATAAAAATGCAATCTAGGCAGACAGATCACTAGGATTTGGGACACCGCCATTAACAGCGGATGGTGGTGTTACGTAAACTCCATGGCAAAAGTGTTTGTGTCAGTTCTGCATGAGTCTGCTCTATTCCAGGTGTTATCCTCAGGATGACAGGACTGTGAGCTTCTCTTCCCATGTATTCAAGAGATCAAACCCACGAGATACAGCATCGGACCAGCACTGTGCGTTACCAATAAAGTATGTCATTTAAATCCACGACACCACTAAAGGTAAGAGAATCTTGCGTTTAAATAAGTTTTTTGGCATAAGTCGATTTTTTTAGCTCGCTTTCCTAGTTTCTTCTAAGCCCGTCACTCTTGTCAAGTAATTAAGAAGCTTTTTTATAAGAAGTCTAATCCATCGTTTAGTTTCGTTATTCATAATGATAGGGTTGTTATGCATCTACATCACTATAGAACGCTCCCAATATAATCAAGAAATTTGTCCGAAAACTTTTACGGTAGAATATAAAGGGAGCGTCCTAGTTTGTCGCGTCGCGTCGCTCGCAGTGTGATCAGTTGTTTGTCTAATCTTTTGTTTGTTTGTTTGTACGCAATCACGGGTTGTAGTCTTTGCACTGGTTGTTCCCTGTCGAAAACACTGGAAATTGAAACTGATATTTTTGCTTTGTTCACATTGTATGACTTTTATTCGAGTATAAAAGTCAATGGTCCGATTTTAAAAAACAAAAGTGAAGTTTAGAAAATGTTATTGTACCTACATTGATAGCCTACTTGTCCCTTGACTCATTTGCTTCTTGTATACTGCATTTTATTGATTCTTTAAAGGCTTTAATCAGGCAAATTCATTTTGGAATGTCACACAACAAAAAGCATTTTTAATGCTTTATACAATGGGCTATTTATGTTTCATGACATTACTGTATGACAGTGTCACCATATTGCTGTGCTCTTTGATGTGATAATACTATAAATACGATAAAGATGATACTGCTGTTTACTTACCTGACCAGAGATAACATTATAGTTTGCCATCTTTCAAGTGCTATCTACAGTTTTGTTTTAATCAATCTTTAATTTAATCTTTCTGGTTTTTCTTATTTATTGAAAAAATGTTTAGCCTAAAATTAACATGTTTGACATGTTAATTGTCATTAGCTTTTTCAAATAAAAGGGATAGTTCACCTAAAAATGAAAACTCGGTCATCATTTACTCACCCTCAAGTTGTTCCAAACCTGTATGAATTTCTTTCTTCTGCTGAACACAAAAGAAGGTATTTTGAAGAATATGGTTTATCAAACAGTTGATGGATCCCATTGACTTTCATAATATGGGGGGAAAAAATACTATGAAAGTCAATGGGGTCCATCAACGTCAACATTCTTCAAAAAATCTTCTTTTGTGTTCAACAGAAGAAACTCATACAGGTTTGGAAAAACTTGAGGGTGAGTAAATAATAACAATTTTCATTTTTTTTGGTGAACCATCTCTTTAAGTTAAGTTCATAATACCCAGACTTTATATTTGTTATCATTTGAAAAGGCATTATTGTCAATATAGGTATTTTATTTAAATGCTGTCATTAACACATTGATGATGAAGCACAGGTTTAATTTATGTTAACACACATTGACATGACAAGCAAGCAGGTATGGAAGATATATTTTAGGTCACATGACTGAAACTGATGAATAAGCTTTTCTGTTTGTAATATTTCCCATATTTGTTTGCATTTTCAGTTAGTAGTTGGTCTGGTCAGCTAGTTTGCCAGTTTTATGCCATTATTATTCAGAACCTCCTTGCCATGTTTGAGAGCAATGTTCTATTGTTCTGTTGTCCTATTTTATGATCCAGTTATAGGATTTTTGAATGATGGTGGGTTATGTAGTCTGATATTCAATGTGGCTTAATTCACATTCCTTTAGGCTGCCCTTTTTAAGTGCCTGGATTCTTTGTATTTTACGTTTCATTGGTTTTGTTTGACCTAAATGCCTTAATACACTTACAAGACAATGTGCTCAAAAACATTTCCTACCAACCGTCCAAAACAGTCAGCTAAAGGTGAAATGTTTTGATTAAACTGACAAGGTAAAATATAACCTAAGGTCTAAATGCTACTATCAGAAGAAGATATAAATAGCGCTCAGGTCTGCTGAATATAAAGTGACTGTAATTATGGTATTACTTAGATGAAAGCTTGAAGCTGAAGGAAAAGAATCAAGCAGTATGAATAAAAATGAAAAAGGGTTTTATTCCCTGTTTAGGGATTCAGTATATGTATATGTATGTGGTTCACAAGAGTATTACCTTCCTTGTAAATAGTAGGATTGGTATATAGAAAGCAACAAGAGGCCTTAAAATGCTTAAAAAGTTGAAATAACTGCAGGCATTTTACAGCAAAAAATTTTTTTAAGAGTATTTTAATGTGTAGGAAACTAGATTTTTCAAAGTTGTAAATAAAACAAAGATTATTGGAGTACATTTTATACCATTACAATCTTTGAAATGTGCTAGCAATTTCTGAGTAAAAAACTGTAAAGTAAATGATACACCCTTTTTTTTCCAGTGGTATACTCCTCAGTTTAACAGATTTATATGAAACAACTGGATAGAGAATGTTTTTATCTTTGCAGTATAGCATGAAATAATGACTGTATAAGACTGCAATAACGTTACAGGTCAGTTTTATACATATGGAAATTAATATAAAATCTCATGTTTCTCTAAAATCTCTCTGTTCATTTCATAAATTGCCAAAGGAATTATTAGAGATATTGAAATTCTGGCCAATACTGATAAATGGCAGATAATAAAATTCAATACAGTATTTTAAACATAAATCATTTCAAATTCTAAGAGTGAAGTTAGGCATCACAACCTTATAATGTACACTATGAAAAATAGATATTCATTTTGAAATTTGCTAAAGATTACATCTAACATTGAAACATTGATATGAAATTAGATTTTTAGAGATTAATTTGTGGGCATTCAATTAATCTAAACCTAATCTAAATACATATCAAATATTGCCAGATATAACTGATAGGTACAGATATATCATGAATAAATGTCAAACATTTTTCAGATATAGAAATAGTTTCCTTTTGCACTCATCCTATTTTCATTGTCAAGTGCACTTAGTACAGATCCGTCTCTCGCTTAATCAATTCAACTCATGTTTAACATGAATTATCACCTCTTGGGAGAAAGAAATCCATCAAACATGTATGCATGATTAGGATTTTTCACTGAGCAGATCATCAGTGATATCCCATTACAGACGGCAGCTTATGTGCAGCAAATTGACTTTTAGATTAATGGTCCATAACCCCGTTTTACCAAATTTGTACAACATGGAGTATAACAGGGCCGCCTCGTCTCCACTCGTTGCACATCAAATCTAAAATTTTGACATGGAGAATGGGATTTAAAAAGACAAAGTTGTAATGATTACACAACGGCTTCACTGTATTACAATGCATTACAAATGGAGATACAGGGCGTACGCTAGTTTATCTTTAAAGCATCGATTCTTTTGCTGATACAAACAAGATATAAAATAATAGCCTCTATTGATTTAATAAAGTCTGCCAGAAGTAATATAAATATCTTCCATTGGGACTCAGGGACAAAGCCACTGACAGAATTTGAATCAAGCAGAGCCACCAAATTAGGTCTATTTTCTTTGGCATATGTGTAAACAAGTTCCAAAATTAGGGATGCACACAATATATATTGGTAGCATATCAGGTATTGAATGATATTAGAGATTTAATCACTTTAATTTTGATATTGTATATTTAATTGTACATGCAGATCTCTCTTATTTTTCTCTCTCATTTAATGCTCACCTAAAGCTAATCTGTAAAAACACTAATAATTTAATAACACTGCTAAATATTATAATATATAACATTTAATAACACTGTTATAATATTGTGAAGCCTAAATTCATGTGTAGAATTTAAAATGGTTCTTAAAGGGGTTATGACATGAGAAATCAAATTTGCCTTGATTTGTTGACATATAAGAGGTCATTGTACCATTAAAACATCCTGCAAGTTTCACAATCACATCGGTGTGATCATTCTAGGTTGGTCCCTGGAACGTACAATCACACCGGTGTGATAAGAACATTCAATGCATCACGTGATTAATTGATAAATTATAGGTGCGTTCACGCCATATCGTAATTCCTGTAACTACGAGATTCTGGCTCGTAAAAAGTGTTCACGTCCTCGTAGAGCTCGTAATTACAGCTTGTAAGTTGTGAGTTTTCTGAAAGCTCCCACATGTATCACGTGGCCGCTGTACCACCTGACCGCTGTAGATTTATTTAGGCGTTGATAGTGGTGCCATAGAAACGCATAATTCCCAGTCAAAGGACGTGAACAGCTCCGAATATAACGTCACGTGTTGTCATCTCAAGATTCCGGTAAATACGAGGCGGCGTGAACGCAGCATAAGTCCCTATCAAGGAAAGTCTGTTCACTCAACGGCCATCTTTGTAACGTCTCTTGGCAGCTATTTTGGGCATCCAAGATCAAGTCCTATCTATTTGAATGGGTGAATCCTGAGATTTCAAAAACTGCTTGCCAAACTTGCAATTAAATAACACATTTCAAATCAGCAAAAAGTCTGACATGAACTGTCCCACAGATGTTGTTTCTTAGACTCAAATAGTGTTAAATGCACGTGTGCCATTCTAAGCGCAAGTCTTAGGTTTCTAATACTTTATAATCTATGGGAACCTTCTTTTTTTTCTTTTTTTCTTTTTTTTTTTTTTTTAGAACACCGTACCTCTCTTGGGAACCGGAGCTTCTAACAGCAGCTGCAGTGATGCAATGACTTTACGAATCAGCGATTGGTTCTATTATTTAGAAGGTGGGGCGTATTCCCCCATATTGCTTTGCAGTTTCTCCCATTCATAAGGAGTAGGAGTGCGTCGTCTTTGTTTATCTGTAGCTTGTCATATATCATAACTGTTCAGTTTTTTCAATCACATAATGTTTATTTTAGGTTTTCGACATTTATATACACAAAGGTACTAGCAAAAAAACAAAAAACATTTATAGTTTGTAAAATACACACTAATGTCTATGTAAGTGGCAATAACAATCGTTTCAATTATATGATGACATGTTTATTCATATCAGATACATATTGTCTAGGTAACTATAAAGTTTACTCTATTTTTCTCCCAGTTCAGTCCCTGTAAAGTCAATTCTGAGAATTGTTTCTAAACACATTATAAAGGTTACAAATGTATTGCTGTAGTACTGAATTGTGGAGTTAAACATTTTTTCACCAATTCTGTGTTTAGGCTAAAATGGTGGGTCGATGACGCACTGGAGCCACCGTTCATGGCCCTGCCCCTAACTATAGTAGCTGTCGATGACGCACTAGAGCCACCGTGCATGGCCTCGCCCCTAACTATAGTAGCTGTTGATGACGCACTGGAGCCACCGAGCATGGCCCCGCCTCTAACTATAATAGCTGTCAATGACGCACTAGAGCCACCGAGCATGGCCCCGCCCCTAACACTACAGTGGCTCACTCGCCCGCTCACTCACGATTTACTGTCATTACGTTTAGTAACTTACTACAGCCTACATTTTTCTAGCTAGCTATGCCTTTGCAACGCAAATGCATATTATTAATATACAAAACAGCTCGGTATCATTATTTAAATTTTCTAAAAATGATGATCATCTTGATCAAGATGACTCAAAACAAGAGTCATCTTGATAGAGAGCTGACAGTCACCACCAACACCCGCCTCTGCAGTGATAATTTTAGACCGGATAGTTATACAAACTTTCACCAGAGACAACTGGGATTCACTGATAATCCACTGTTATTGGTAAATGGGGCTGAACAGACTAATAGAGACTATCTCCCGTCCCGGCCTTCATCCTCCCATCTCGTGGCGCCGACATCTGGTCGGCAGTACGTGCCCACCAATGAGTGTAAGTTGCCTTGTGTGCTTATATTATAATTAGTAGGTAGTCCACAATAACTCTACTAATTTTTTCAACCATCGAAGGTGATTCTCTTGTAAGTTGAGAGAGACCGCATCTCTCTCACGAGTAGGCGTAGTTTCAGCTCTGACAGCGGACACGCCACCAGCGTTTGAGAGCAGAGAACACTGCTTATGTTTTCAAGATTTGATAATATTTATTTACTTGGTGTTTTTTTTTTTTTTTTTTTTAAATCATTCAAATTTGGCTGGGTGGTTCTGTGGTGTGACAAACTCAGAATACATTTTAAAGGGGTGGTTGATTATGATTTCACTTTCTTAACTTCAGTTAGTGTGTAATGTTGCTGTTAGAGCATAAACAACATCTGCAAAGTTACGACGCTCAAAGTTCAAAGCAAAGGGAGATATTTTTTTTTAAAGAATTCTCTGTTTAAAGGGTTAGTTCACCCAAAAATGAAAATTTCTGTCATTAATTACCCACCCTCATGTCGTTCCACACCCGTAAGACTTTCATTCTTCTTCAGAACACAAATTTAAATATTTTTTTATAAAATCCGATGGCTCAGTGAGGCCTGCATTGACAGCAATAACACTCCCTTTTACAATGCCCAGAAAGCTACTAAAAACATATTTAAAACAGTTCATGTGACTACAGTGGTTCAACCTTAATGTTATGAAGCGATAAGAACACTTTCTGCGCCAAAAAACAAAATAACTTTATTCAACAATATCTAGTGATGGGCGATTTCAAAACACTGCTTCATGAAGCTTTGAATCTTTTGTTTCGAAGCAGTGGTTCGGAGCACGTATTAAACTGCCAAAGTCACGTGATTTTATGAAAAATATCTTAGCTTGTGTTCCGAAGATGAACGAAGGTCTTACGGGTGTGGAACGATATGAGGGTGTGTAATTAATGACAGAGTTTTAATTTTTGAGTGAACTAACCCTTTAAGGACTACAAGAAATGGCTGGTAGGGACTACAACAAGCTTCTTCCCAGTTTAGTGACATCACTAACTGTAAAATTTACATAAACCCTGCCCCCGAGAACACGCAACAAAGGGGTGAGGCCATGTTATTGCAATAGAGTACGTAACACAAATGCAATAGCATGTCATAAAAGCAAGATGACAACATGACAAATTATAACCGTAAATAAACTAAACTATACCTGTTCTCTCTTCATGCAGCATATATTCTCTGACTCTGTAGGATCTTACAACAGTTCCCACACGAGCGATTTATAGATTATCATGACAGAATATGCTAATCAATGACTTTAAGATAGTTAACTCCACATCAGCTACATAAATTCATCAACTAACCATTCAGAAACGTCCTGTTGCATTCTATATGTTGTCACTTCTTCTTGAGTCTCTCTATCATTGTCTGACTCAGGTTTGAACATAAAAACAGTTTCTGACATTTTCAGTGAGTCTTCATGAGGTAATCGGCGCTGCTAATACAGGTGCTGGTCATATAATTAGAATATCATCAAAAAGTTGATTTATTTCACTAATTCCATTCAAAAAGTGAAACTTGTATATTATATTCATTCATTACACACAGACTGATATATTTCAAATGTTTATTTCTTTTAATTTTGAGGATTATAACTGACAACTAAGGAAAATCCCAAATTCAGTATCTCAGAAAATTAGAATATTGTGAAAAGGTTCAATATTGAAGACACCTGGTGCCACACTCAAAGCAGCTAATTAACTCAAAACACCTGCAAAAGCCTTTAAATGGTCTCTCAGTCTAGTACTGTAGGCTACACAATCATGGGGAAGACTGCTGACCTGACAGTTGTCCAAAAGACGACCATTGACACCTTGCACAAGGAGGGCAAGACACAAAAGGTGATTGCAAAAGAGGCTGGCTGTTTACAGAGCTCTGTGTCCAAGCACATTAATAGAGAGGCGAAGGGAAGGAAAAGATGTGGTAGAAAAAAGTGTACAAGCAATTGGGATAACCGCACCCTGGAGAGGATTGTGAAACAAAACCCATTCAAAAATGTGGGGGAGATTCACAAAGAGTGGACTGCAGCTGGAGTCAGTGCTTCAAGAACCACTACGCACAGACATATGCAAGACATGGGTTTCAGCTGTCGCATTCCTTGCGTCAAGCCACTCTTGAACAACAGACAGCGTCAGAAATGTCTCGCCTGGGCTAAAGACAAAAAGGACTGGACTGCTGCTGAGTGGTCTAAAGTTATGTTCTCTGATTAAAGTAAATTTTGCATTTCCTTTGGAAATCAGGGTCCCAGAGTCTGGAGGAAGAGAGGAGAGGCACACAATCCACGTTGCTTGAGGTCCAGTTTAAAGTTTCCACAGTCAGTGATGGTTTGGGATGCCATGTCATCTGCTGGTGTTGGTCCACTGTGTTTTTTTTAGGTCCAAGGTCAACGCAGCCGTATACCAGGAAGTTTTAGAGCACTTCATGCTTCTTGCTGCTGACCAGCTTTATGGAGATGCAGATTTCATTTTCCAACAGGACTTGGCACCTGCACACAGTGCCAAAGCTACCAGTACCTGGCTTAAGGACCATAGTATCCCTGTTCTTAATTGGCCAGCAAACTCGCCTGACCTTAACCCCATAGAAAATCTATGGGGTATTGTGAAGTGGAAGATGCGATATGCCAGACCCAACAATGCAGAAGAGCTGAAGGCCACTATCAGAGCAACCTGGGCTCTTATATCACCTGATCAGTGCCACAGACTGATCGACTCCATGCCACGCCGCATTGCTGCAGTAATTCAGGCAAAAGGAGCCCCAACTAACTATTGAGTGCTATACATGCTCATACTTTTCATGTTTATACTTTTCAGTTGGCCAAGATTTCTAAAAAAATTTTCTTTGTATTGGTCTTAAGTAATATTCTAATTTTCTGAGAAACTGAATTTGGGATTTTCCTTAGTTGTCAGTTATAATCATCAAAATTAAAAGAAATAAACATTTGAAATATATCAGCCTGTGTGTAATGAATGAATATAATATACAAGTTTCACTTTTTGAACGGAATTAGTGAAATAAATCAACTTTTTGATGATATTCTAATTATATGACCAGCACCTGTAGTACTATGTGCTAACAGGAGCTCTTGAAACTCGGCCCTCTTCTTGAGAGCAGCAGCTCATTTGCATTTAAAGGGACACGCACCAAAACGGAGCGTCATCTTGTAAAAGTGGCATTATATAACCCTTTTAATATTGCTTTACAGGGACTTTAAGTTGTTTAAACGACAACTCATTTACTTACACGTATTTGAGAATCGGAATATCAGATAGTTTATGACATAGTTAACAAGTTTGTGAATAAAAAAGGAAAAATGTAATAAAAGCGATACACATCAGTTATACAGCACTATTGTGGCTGCGGTGTGTCACGTGACAAGCATGATGCCTCACCATTTAAATAATAGGCGATATATTCTAAAATAACAGGGGCCCTGCAGCTAGAATTTTTAAAACTTACGTTTGAAAGATCAATCAAGCTCCAAAAATGGCTTCTTTGGATGTGACGTCACACAGGCAAATATATTTGCATATACCTGCCCCCAAACCAAGACAATGACAAATAGTTTTACATCATCGCACCATAGGCCCCGCCCGCTGGTGTTCAGTCACCACTTGCCTACACTAGATATGAGCGTCGTGTCTCCTCAAAAGCAAATAGAATCCATTATTATAATCACTGACGCTGTCTACACATACAGTAAACAGATGCCCGTTCACTTTCTGATGTATTTCATGTGCTTGATTTCATAATTCTTTGTCTGTAAATGATGGTTTTGTATGGATATTGTTTTCAAAACATTTAATCACGTACAATCGCGAGTGGCCATTGATGCGGTTTCTTATACAGTGATCATAACCAATCATAACTGTGGCCCTTTACAAGCCTTAAAGTAGCCGTCCCTTAAAAACGGATCATTTCAGACAGAAGGTCAGAATAATGATTGAAAATAATCTTTTTTCCACATATATTTGTTTTTTGTGCAAAAAACATTAACATAAGTAAATCTCAAGGAACATTAAAATGATAATAAAATAAAAAAATCGAAGTAATGATCCATTTAAACTGTAGTTTTTTTGTTTTGTTTGTTTTTTTTTTTGTTTTTTTAGACAAACAACTGCTGAACTGGTCCGTTTATTAATTCTCGCCATAACATTAGATAATTATTGCCTTATCATTTCAGCCAGAATTTTAGTATCAGTGCATCACTAACTAAAATGTAGCTTGAATGTTGCACAGTTTGATAGGAATGTCAAACCGGTTGAAAATCGATTAAAATATGTGACGATTCAAGTCTGTTAAGATGCTAAATGAATCGTGATACCTTTGGGGGCAGGGGTTTATATGAATGTATATCTGAGGGGATTAAAGGGCTGCTTTGTTTACAGCGGTAACCAATGAAGCGCTGTATTGCAGCTGTTCCATAAGCGCCACCTGCTGTCAGACAGTGAATTTGCGTTCTCACGCAGCCCGTCTGCTAAGTTTAATGTAGCATAATTTCACAATGCTTAAGTCAGACCATTCTGTTTTTGCTTCATATGTTGAAATATATACTATCTAATTTAAATTTTAAAAAAAACTGCTCATACTGCATGTATGCACTGGTTGCCTCTAATTTTAAACTGCTACAGATAGTTAAGCCTGTAATAGAGCAAATAAACATCTTGTTCATGCACTCATATTTATTTATTTATTTGAATTAGGATTTAGGATTTGTTTTAAAATTTCAATTTAGTTTTGTTATAAAGATATTTCAATTTCACAAAGAAATATGCAGCATTTTGTCTGAGAAATAATAAAAAGAAACTCTCATTTATAATTTGTCTTAAATCTCATTTTGTCAAGTCATGAGAAAATCGTATCGTGAAACCAGTATCGTGAATCATATCGCATCGTGAGTTGAGTGAATCGTTACATCCCTAGTTCTGACCATGAAAACTACAAGACTTGTTGATAATCTTCCTTCCCTTTCCAAAAACTGTTAAACCTGTTTAACGGATTGGAAAGTTTAGTTTTGCACGGATAACATATGATATCTGACCAGATAAAACATCTCTTTATGCTTTGTTTCTAATGTTTGAATCATCTTCCTCCTCATGCATATTTAAGAATTCAACAGTTATTTGAATTATTACATGCAAAAATGTGTACCAAATGTCAGCTGACTAATCAGTGATGACTAATTGTTGTTTTTCCTTGAGTGCAGAGTACTGAACGCTGTTCAAGGAAACCTATAGAGATGCAGTATCTCACTAGTGACACTATATGAAACAAATGTAGCATGTTTATTAGGATAATTAGGGTGAGATTGGAGTTATGTCAGTTACAGACTCACAAAGGCTCAAATGTCCCTTCTTTTCATCCTAGATGAAATCCCCAAAGGCAAGACATTTTTCAGGCTGCTTCAAAAGTACTTTGATTACAGTATTTCTATTTAAATGAAAACACTGTGGAATGTTCTTCATTACCTTCAGGACATGTGTCCCATAGATTTCCACCTAACATATGCTTTACGGGGGAAGAGTCGTTTCATGTGGCTAATCTTAAACCCATCAGACAGGACCTGGTCCTGTGCCAGAGCCACAGCTGTGAAATTTACTGGTGTGTTCGAGGAGAGAACTGGGGGTAAGAGTGGCCACCGAATCCAGACTCAGCTGTTTGCGGGTTTGCAGCTGTGGTCGAGTTAAAGCTCTGGTCTATTATCACTGCTAAAATGTTTATGCTAAAAGGACAGTAAAGCCTGTTTATGAGCCAAGCTAAAATCTTCCAAGCCAGACCTCAGGCTTCCCCTGAAGCTTGTAGAGCACATGGTCTTCAGAATCACAGATGGCAACACCCAGCGTGCGAGAACACAAGATTGAGCCTCTATTGTTGTTTGTGCTGGTCGTTACTACACAGCTGGAAATCCAGTCAAACTCTTGTTGATTTTTCTCTCAGAAGCATCTAACGGCGTCGATTCTTCACTGTAATCTTAACAAGGTTTATCATAAGAGTGTATTCTGAGAGAAAAAAAAAAACATCCCTTGCGCTTTCCTGGGCACTTTGCCCTGTGTCTTTCATGCTTTTGAAGACAGACTCCTTAACAACTAACAAGAGTTTGACTTCCTGTGTTCTGTCAGTTCAGTTGCAACAAACTGTCATCTGAGAGTCTGAACTAACACGAGCAAACAAATTAACATGCCGTGTACATCCAAGGTCACTTTAAGCTTTCTTTAGATGTATTAAAAGATCTTTTACGCTCTTTTCATGGCAATAATGCATAGCTAAACAAAACCAATTTGTTATACTTGGAAACAATGTTACATCAAATAAACTTTAATTGATTGTGGAAATGGGTTTCCTTAAAGTCACCATGAAATCATTTTTATAGAATATTGCAGTATTGATTATAAATGATTTATCCTTGCACATCTTTTTTTTTTAATTCAAGTGCCCTCATAGACTTTAATCAAAATAATTTCCCCTCCCTCTTGCAACATCATCTCTTCTCTGATGATGTGTTTACATGAGGGCGGGACAACCTGTCACTCACATGAGATCACAGCAATAGCAAACCACAACCATCCAATCAATTCCCCATGAATAAAATCAAATCCCGCCCTACATTTTTCCATTCGAGACGCTGTTTCACTCAGATAAACATCACAATAGGGAAGAAAAGACTATCATAACTTCCATTTCATGCTGACTTTAACATTAACTGTGATTTTAAAGGGTTAGTTCACCCAAAAATGTAAATTCTTTCATTAATTACTCTCCCTCGTGTCGTTCCACACCCATAAGACCTTCATTCATCTTCGGAAAACAAATTAAGATATTTTTGATGAAATCCTAGAGCTCTCTGGCTCCATAGAGAGCAATTTAATTACCAACCACTGTCAAGGCCCAGAAAAGTACTAAAGACATTGTTAAAATAGTCAACGTAACTTAATTTTATGAGAGAATATGCAAAAACAAAACAAAAATAATGACTTTTTTCAACAATCTCTTCTCTTCCTTGTCAGTCTCCTACGCTGTTGACGTAGTAAGTTGACGTTGACGTAGTAAGTTCAGACGTAAACAAGGAAGCGCTGCACTGTGCTTACTACGTCAACTGCGTAGGACTATGGAGGAGTCGGTTTACTGCCCTCACTGTGTAGGCAGACATAGCTATGCAGCAAGCTTAACACTCCTCCAAAAAAGATTTGAGACAGAACTGAATCCAAGTGCAATTTAATGGAAGCGGTGTAAAACTGCAAAAGACAACAGTAGAAGTGTAGATAAGCATAAGCAACTTCTAATAAATAGCACAGCATACATAGCAATAGCGTAAACAACATTACAGGGCACACAGCTTACATTTCCCTTAGTATGCAAATGTTCACACAAGCTTCAAAATACATAATTGAAAGATTCTTGACTACAACATGAATCCAACAAGCTAAGGAGTACTTGATAGTCTTGTATATACACATGTACACTCATCTAACGTCTCCAAATACAACACCATGATCTAACAAAACACCAAAAAACATTCATTTAAAAAACACTTACAGACAATTCCAAGAATAAATGAAGTGTGGATGGAGATTGGTATCGTCTGTGTGCACTCTCAAACATCTCACACAAAATGGCTGAACAGCACATGCTCTACTTAAATATAGGCATGTCACCATTAGGGGTCGCTAAATTGCGAAACTGGAGCTGAGAACAGCATAGTCAAAGAGCTCTCGGATTTCATCAAAAATATCTTAATTTGTGTTCCGAAGATGAACGAAGGTCTTACGGGTGTGGAACAACATGAGGGTGAGTAATTAATGACAGAAATGAACTTATGTATTGGAAACTGAACAATGTTAATTTTAACTAAGAATTTATTTACAGCAACAATCATTTTTGAGATATGTAAGATCTCACTGGATTTCAAGAAACACTTTTTTTTTTAAATCCTGTTAAATGTACGATAAAAAAACAGCAGCGAAAATTTTTCAAGTATTGTGGAAAAGCATACTGGTACCTATATTGTACCACTTCTAACCACATTTCATTAGATAATGTTAATTACAAGCATTTTTAGTCATGCATTAGTGGGACCGAATATTAGCAAATCTGGTTACAGGACATGTTGTTAATTTAGAGAGCCAAATTATTAGAGCAACTGAAATTAAAGCTTCCTTAATTTTCACATCAGTAGTGAAGAGGGGTAGTTGGAGGGCTAGATGCCATCTTTTTATTAGGACCCTTCTTCAGCTTTTCTCATTTGAGTGTGATTATATATTATTAATAAGACAATTTGATTTTATTAGATATTATTGGACTTTACATCAAGTCATCGTCCTGTGAAACCCTTGGATTTATGTTCCTTTTGTTCAGTTTGCCCCTTATGTTTGTCTTATGCTGATGTCATAAGAGACCATTGCTGTAATGTTATCAAGATCATTATTAAGATATTTTTAAAAGATAAATGTGTTACCCACTGGCCAGGCAGTGTATATTGTATATCTTCAAGCACTTTGACAGTAGAACTGCTGCACAAAAAGCATTAAGGAAAAGCTTGCAGTATTTTAAAATGTAACCAATATGTTCTCTCCCATGTGTGTTCGAGAGATGCTCCATTGTTTTATTGGTTTGTTGTTTAAACATAATTTTGAGATCTGCAGTAATGAACAATAATAATGCTAATTATCTAAAAAGTAAACAAAACAAAATTAGAATAGTCTTTGCAAAAGGCATTTGTCATCAACAGGAGATCCACTGGCAGCTTACAGCCGTATCCAGGCAGCAAAGCTTGAAAGCTCAGTGCTCACTTTGCCTTTTTTTTGTTTTGTTTTTTTTGTTTAATCAATTTATCTGAAAGTGGCTTTTTCTCTACAATAATTGCTTTTATAAGCAGAACTGGTTTGGGCTTTATTGGTCTCTAATAGATAACCTGTAAAACTCCTCTGAATTTTGATAAACAATGATTTCACTAATTTAATTGTGCTTGCCTTTTTAAAGATGTTTTTACTAAGTCCTGCATAAAAAGTAAAAATAGATATAAAAATAGGCTTTCTTAAAATCACTAACATGCAATTAAATGTCTTTTGCCACTTTTGTGCTGGAATGAGCTTTGCTCAGTACGTCTGGCAGTTCAGGACAGCTCAATCTCTTCCGTGAATGCCACAATACACAGTATATACCAATTATACAGTATACTTACAAATTGATGGGGAAGTTATCAGAGAGGAGCAGCTGAGGCAAATTTAGGAAGCAATTTATCCAAAAGCTTTACTTTAGTGCATTGAAATTGAGTAAATTGGTTACTCCGAGTCGCTAAACTGGCAGAATGCCGCGCAGTGGTCAGTGAACTCTTGGACAAGTTAATGTCAGTATCAGACTGTGCCTCTGCACTCTTGGTGTGATGACACAGTGGGTTTACATTAACGCTTTTTCAGCCTCTTGTCAGTGAATTCTCTGCTTTTCAAATGCCAGTGTGCAAATGAACCCATGGTACCAGTGTGCTCATGGCCACCTGAGCTGACAGAGCTTCATTTGAAGGGGTTCTTTCGAGCATTTTTGTAGTTCTCATAACAGCTGATGTGTAACTCCTATCATGTAAATTTGTAGTATTTGGATATACAGGGGAAAAAATTACAATAGTAGCCTACTCAAGTAAAGCCTCCATTATTACTTTACACCTTTACAAACTAATGTTAGGCTACTTAAATGATCAAAAATTTAAATGAAAACTTCAGTTATGTTTTGTATTTGAATTGTGTTTACCAATTGTCTATATTAATAGGCAGAACTTTATTGACCTTCATAGGGAAATCCGAAAGAGTAATTTCCTCATGTTGGCATCAATGACATACGGATGACCAAGCTTTAATAATAATGCTTTGCTTTACCATCTGATCTATAAAAGCAGTGAACATCTGTTAAATGAGGCTAAATTATGTGAGTTAAATAGCCTATTTCAAATGTTTTTCTCTCTCTTGTTAAATCAGCATAGTAGCGCAAAATATTCGCATTCATGAGAAGGTCAAGCTGAAGGCTGATCTGCTGGAAAAACATCTTTACTTTGAGGTTTATGCTGTGAGCTTGTGTCAGTGTAAAATTAGCTTTGCTTGCAATGTTAATTGCTACCCCTGTTCATTTGTTTTTAGTTAGTTTTCTGTTTTAAAAGACAGACGGAAATTTGAGATGACACAGACATTTGCTTTGCTTTTATCATTGATTGGTTCATAAAGCAGAAAATTTCACTTTCTAAAGCTTTTTCCACTTAAGATAATCATGGGCTTGTTAGAAGGGTCTAATATTTCCACCCACTTTTTATTGCTAAAATGTATGTAATAGCTTAGGCTGTGTTTGCCATCCTGCAGTGTGTGTTTTAAAGGCTCCATGATTAAAATTGCATAATCAACAGGATAACCAGACATTTTAGGGTACGTTTAACAATGTCTTATTTGATAATCAATCTTATATGAGACATTGCAGCCTCAGAGGAAGAATCTTTGAGCAGAAGTTGATGTCTCATTGTGTGTGTTAAGATCTGGCCTCGAGCAAGTTTTATTAAGATTGTGAAGTGCTTATCTATTTGATCTGTTGAGCTTATTGGTCTAAGTATGCAAATTCCATTCATTTTTCCTAAATTAAACATCATTTTTCTGAATGGTATTAAACATCAATTTATATGTAAAAAAAAAAAGAAGCTTTTGAGTATTTTGCAGCGTTTCTCTCTCAGATTAGCCTTTGTAGGACCTTGAAGCTTTTGTCCTCTTATGTCTGTACTGATTCTGTCTATACATGATTATCATTATGGATTGTTCAAAGAGCTCTCAAGCATATCAACTTTGTAGCTTCATATACTCACACGCAAGTGTATTCTAAACTGTATGTAAACTATTATATTTATTATATAATAAATAATATAAACAAATATATTTATCCACAGACTTTTTTTTCACACTTTTGTGTATGTGAAGCTTAAATCATTAAGTGTTGTTTATCTAACTTAAGGCTGAGTGTAAAAAAAAAAAAGAAAAATAGTATTTTGTTTGACAAGGAGATCAGGCTGCAGCTGTAAAACTTGATATAGGCCTTCTTCCCCATCAATTTACAGTGTGGTCTTGTTCCATTTTCCTTCATTCTTCTATTATTGAGTCTTTAATTGGATACTGTCTGCTTTCAAGAGAAAGCAAATGTTCACCAAATCTATTGTATTCTTTAGCAACAGCATCCAAATATTATACACTGTTTCAAGATATTTATACACACAACATTGACTTTAAAGGATTAGTTCACTTCTGAATGAACATTTCCTGATAATTTACTCACCCCCATGTCATCCAAGAAGTTCATGCCTTTTTTTTCTTCAGTCGAAAAGAAATTAAGGTTTTTGAGGAAAACATTCCAGGATTTTTCTCCATATAGTGGACTTCAGTGGGGTACACTGGGTGGAAGGTCCGAATTGCAGTTTCAGTGCAGCTTCAAAGCACTCTACACAATCCCAGCCGAGGAATAAGGGTCTTATCTAGTGAAACGATCAGTCATTTTCTAAAAAAAATAAAAATGTAAACTTTTTAACCACAAATGCTAGTCTTGCACTAGCTCTGCAATGCGCCACGCATGACGTAATCATGTTACAAAGGTCATGCATGATGTAGGTGAAAGTACAGGTCCAGTGTCTACAAAGTGAACGTGCAAAGCCAAACGTCCTTTACAAAATAAAAGGTAAAACAATGATATCGGATGATTTTAAAGTTGGAGAAGAAAATGTTTTTCACCCTACCACGGCACTTCCGCCTTTGTCGTGACCTTTTTAATGTGATTACGTCATGCGCTGCAGATCGCAGAGCAGTGCAAGATGAGCATTTGTGGTTAAAAGTATACAATTTTTTTGAAAATGACAGATCGTTTCGCTAGATAAGACCCTTATTCCTCGGCTGGGATTGTGTAGAGCCCTTTGAAGCTGCACTTCAAAAACCTTAATTTCTTTTCAACTGAAGAAAGAAAGACATGAACATCTTGGATGACATGGGGGTGAGTAAATTATCAGGAAATTTTAATTCTGAAGTAAACTAATCCTTTAAGGCATTCTTACTCAACTCAATTGTAAATTTTTGCTAATTCAGTTCATATTGGAATTAATGGAACAAGTAAGAAGTCCATCATAAGAAAAAATTCTCTAGAAAAACAGATATCCTGGCAGAAGATTACCAGTACTTTTTCCATCAAGTTTACAGACATTTCCTTCAACCCTAATATAAACGCAATGCAATGATGAATACAGTAATTTAAAATACAGTAAAACATCTGTGAAAAATCAATACAGGAAAGTTCCTTATATTATGGACTTTTCTTAGAGTGTATGTTGAAAATTGTGGTTTAGAATTTATTATTGTCTAACACACTATTCAATGATATCTATTAAGTTGTTTAACAAAACATTATTTGTGAATTTAACTTGTTTTAGTTTTGTTTTATGGGCCCATTACTAATTATGTGGAAGTAGTAGTACTGAACAAACTAAACACATAGCAACACTTTTTTTCCTCAAACTGAAATCCATAAATCTGTAACATTATGCAAATGAAAGGCATTTAGGTGCGTTCTATAAACAAACATCAGTGAGTGTTTAAGTAACATTTAGGGACACTAAATCATTATTCAGTTAAAATTGTGTTCTGAACCCTAAAATAGGATTACAGTGATTGTAGTGTTTTTACAGTGTAATGTGTTATGAATTTATTTATATATCTCACAGTAAAGAGGTGACTACATAAGCTTGACAAACATTCTGTAATAAGAAGGTCAAAAACCAACCAGTTTGAATTAGATTTGAATAGGGAAGTAGGGCTTTTTCCTGGAAGTAATAGGAGTAAAGGAATCAATAGCACTATATGTGAGCAATTATAATCTTTTAAAACTAGAAGTGGTGCCTAGACAACTGTGATAACCTCATGCAAACTTTTTCCCTTTGGCAATTATTTCATTATCTAGTTTCTGAGTATTGCTGATGATGAGATGTCCAAGGCTGTCCATTATGTAATAGCTGTTGATCCAAGGCACTTGCTCACTGCGTGAGACCAAGCACTGACCAACAGTGAGTTTTGCGGAGCGAAGGGGTCTAAATCTCAGCCGATGCTTGTCATTTTTTGCATTTTTCATCTCTGAACTACCAGAGTGATGCCAACGAGACCTCGTCCCAGCGCAGCAGCGGTTTTCACGAATGCAGCGCATGAATATTATCTCGAGCAGCACGCTACTTCGGAAGTAGGTCACCGATTAAACGTGTCTTGTCAGCTGTGTGCTCCCCTCGTTTCATTTCACTGTTGAACATCGATATTGTTGTAATAGCCCAACAACAGGACCCTCGTTGCTCGCGGAATGTGATTATTTGATCGGGAATACAGCGGAGTGAGTGGATGACGAGGTAAATGAAGGATTACTAATCTGTTTTATCTTGGTTATGCGCTTTTCTCTCGCGCTCGCTCTCTTGCGCGCTCTCTCTCTGGTGGGGAAATAGCCTGAAATATGACATGATTCGTAATCATTGCTGTATGAATTCGGTTCGAGAGACGCTTTTTAGTTAGACTTGCGAAAACTGTTCTTTCATCGTGCTCAGGATACCATCGCGAAGCTCGGAAATTTCGGCAGGGACCGACCGAGCGCTACACGCTTCGGCGTTTGATTCTCACGGTTGGCCGTTTAGTGGCATTTTCAGCACTGACATTAATTGCTCGGTTTTGAGTTTACTGTGCTGGTTCGGTTTCGCTGTTGGGAGGTATGCGGTGGCAGAAACAGTAGGATGTGAGGCGAACAGCGCTGTTTTTTTAGTGTGTGTGATACGCCCTATGAGCCGCGCGAGCTCCTCTCATCATCATATACCTCCAGCACGCGCTTGCCGCCTTTATCCCGGATTACTTTAATCGCGCTGTACATTTCACTCTGATGTGTTACCTCCTTTCTTTCAGTTTTTTTCCAAATCCACACCTTCCCCTTCTCCGTATCTGCAGTATAGGACGAAAAAAGAACAACATCTATTTGTGTACAGTGAGGGGTGAATTTCAAATTACACGAAGGAAAGAGCAACTTATTTCCTCTCTACATGTCAGATATCACGTTAAACCGCATTAACCCCACTATTAAAGCGCATACTGGATACATTTTCTCTTTAACGTTTTCGTTTTACGCCCGAAAGGCCAGATGGCTATCCAGTTATTTGCCAGAAAGTCGGGCTGATACCTCAACCCGAAAAAAACACCCGGAATTGTGGTTAATTATGGGCAGCAGTCCATTTCCCTTCACCCCTCCTGAAACTAGAAAGGGAACCTCTAATTTTCCACAATATCGTGCCAAAAATTCATCCTCCAGCTACCTTCTACTGGAGAGTTTGTGTTGTGTCACTCAATTGGACATGACCAGCAGTTAGTGTATTATTTTATGAGCCACACATCCCTCCAGATCAATAACTTGTGACATTCAAAGAATTACAGACTGTTGATTTATCTTTTAGTGGCACTTTAATTTAAAGCTTTTAACAATTGTGAACATACTGTAGGTTTTAATTACTTTATAAAGCAACAGAAGAGAAGTAGTATGCTTTCATCCTATAATTTTATGCTGATTTTTCATATATTGGAGATTTTAGATGTTTGTTTTATATATATATATATATATATATATATATATATATATATATATATATAAAATAACCAAATCCAATATTTAATGATTATACAGTGTTAAAGACAAATCACAACACAACTTAATATACATAATGAATATTTTAATAATAGTAATTATAAATAACATTGTAAAGATAAATATTGATGTCTACTGTAAATGTGTATGTTTGGTTATTTCACTTTTAGTACAACCTGTTCAGTTAAAGTAGTCACTTTTGTGGTTAGAACTAAGGAATGATTCCCCTCTTTATCTGGCACGGCTGAATGATTTTAAATGGTTGAGCAGTAGGACAGCTGAAGAGGATTGTTGCTGAAATGAGAGAATGCTACAGTTGTCAATTATTGTAGGTGCCTTTTTGTGTCCATATTTTACAGTGTGGTTTTGGGAAGATGAAACAAAAATGTTTCTTTCATGGGTGCTGAACTTGCTCTGTGCGTTGTAAAGGAGAGCAGTGCATGCGTCTGAGGTTGACTGATGGTTATGATGACCTCTTTTATTTGACAGATGGAGATTCAAATACAGCAGCTGTCAAACTTAATAACCGAGCACATGAATAAATGAATCTTTTCACACAATCCAAGCAAGCCTGTAGCATTCATACTTTTTCAAAGCTCCTCTGCCTTTCATGGAGGAGCACAGTGATACTAATAATACAGAACATAAAACTCAAAATCATATTTAAACTAAAGTGATGAATCAAAGTTTAAAAGATGTCTTTGACTAATAATAGCTGTTAAGTCTAACTTCAGAGTCAGCTAGAAAGCCTCAAGGACTTCTGTTCCTTTTAAAGAAAGAGGAACTTGTCAATAGGTCAAAGCAGTTAGTGTTTTGTGTCAGTTAGTGTTAAGTTTCATATGGAGCCCAATTACTGTCATATGTATCTGTGTGTGTTTGACCCCCTGACTTGCCTTTCAGTTAATCAGTAGGTCTTGGGGAAACATGTTGGACATGTTAAATCTCCAGGATGTCATCTGAAAGATCTTCTCATAGTGAGGAAATATTGATGAATGTGTTTGAATATTTCTTGTATTCATTTGTCATCTGACATTTGAGTTTATAAGTATTCAACTCTATGTACCACAAAATTGCAAATCAAAGATTTGTTTTATTTGGAGAGCAACAATTTAATGGGCACACTTAAGAAACTATTAGAAGCACCCTGACTAATTTTTTACAGATCAGGTGTCACTGTATCTCTTAAAGCAATATCCTGTCATAAGTTACTTATCATCATGTTGTTTTAAAGCTATTGAAAGGTCCAGTCATTGAACTTACATGACAAAGGACATGTTAAACATGTTTTTGTAATTTGCAGAAGAAAGAAAGTGATACGATTTCCAACACAAGGGTGAATGAATGATGACAGAATGTTCATTTTTGGGTGAAATATACCTTTAAATAATGCAATATGTAAATAAGAATAGCTGACCTAAGTTTTAGACATTGTAGTACTATCACATCAATCGTAACACACAATGTCATAATATTAAGTTTTGCGGTCTCTCTGTATATGTTTTAGCAATTACTTCATCATTCATTTGAATAATGGACATAGGCTAATTATGGCAGTGTTCCAGGTCTATTAGAGTCGAATGTAATCAGTTCTTGAAGCCTGTGTCGTCAGTATGTGCTAAAGGAATGATTAAGGTCAAATCTCAGAAGTGTAATTAGCATGCTAAGATAAAATATTAAAAGAATGTTATTTATGCATTGTGTGAATTTACATAGAGGCTGTTACAAAAGGCCAAAACAACATTTGCTCATTAAAGAAACTGTTTATTGCACCTACGCCGTTTAGTAATCATGTTTGTCCCTTCCCAATTAAAAATCTTTAAACTCTTGCCAGACCAGAAACCTGATTAGGGTGGCACATAAGGCCACATTTGTGCTGATTTTTCAGCTTTAGTTTACATAGTCGGTTGCATTAATATTAATTAGTAAAGGTTATGAAATCCCTAATGGTTCCTGTACACATTATATATTTAATCATAGTGGTTACAGGTTTGAAATTAGTAGTTAACAATGCTTTATATTTTCTTTTATAGGTTTTGCATGACAGAGTGTGATGACCCATGCACGGCAGAGGAACTCTTTATGTGGATATAAGAGTGAATCTGCAGACCAGGTGAGCTGTCAGACAACTATGGACAGAACTTGGCCAGAAAAGAAGGCTAAAAAATGCTCTACCCAAAGAGGAAAAGTTAAGGAAATAAAAGGGAAGACCACAGAGAGAGACCGGAAGCTGTACCCCCTCAGGGGACGACATGGATTGGGTGAAGTGAGCGCGCTTAACTGCTGTGTCGTACTAACACGCTTGGACGAGAGCGAAACGTGTAGGAACAGCATGAAGGGCAAGGAGAAGGAAATGCAGGTGAAGGCGAAAATCTGCAAGTGTCACAAGAAAACCTGTAAGACTTGCCAGTCAGCGCCTGAACCAAAAAGCAAAGTGAAACCAGATAAATCTGCCTTATACACAGAATTCGTCCTTGAACCTCGTCAGAGACGGCTGGCCTCTCTGAATGCAGAGGCTGTTAACAGTCTGCTGTTGGACAGAGAGGACCCCCAACAGGCATCGAAACTCTCAAAGAAGCAGCAACAGACAAAAGGAGACACTTCTCTCTCTAAAGACACAGCGAAAGATAATGATTGTTCTAGAAAAGTCCAAGACAACCGTAAACGCACGTGTACCGGAGAGACCGAACAATGTCGAAACCATAAAAAAGCAAAGACGGAGGCTGACGCTATTGATCTACAGACTCTAAACAGTCCTGCTCCCAAGCGCCTGGCCGGTTTAAATGCGGCCGCCCTGCTCAAGCTGACCAGCACGTCCTCTGGAGTGAAGCGCAGAGGTAAAACAGATGGCAAACCGACCGGCGGAGGAGTGCGAGGAAAACCGCTACAGTCTAAATCACGTAAACAGCAGCACAACTTGGCCTGTCAGTCCAAGTTAAAAGTAGCGCAGCAATGCTGCAGCCTCTGCGAGAAGCAAGCCCTCCACACTGAGGCATTGTGGGATGGGAGCACAGGAAGCCATGGCTTTATTAGCCCCAGATATCAGTGCAGATCCATGCTCAGCTTTCCCCTGAAGCCTGTGAAGGAAGAGAAAACAGAGACTGATGTGAAATCATATTACTGCTGTTCCCAGGAGAGATCAGTGGAGTACTGCCATAGACTAGCCCTGTTCCTCGGCCAGAAAACCTACCCGGAAACCGATGAACATTCTCTGAAGGGATTTCTTCCTTCTCCTCACACGCTGACACATCCAGCTATGCCCATTGGTGCCCATTCCTATCCCTGTTACCCTGGGTACTATGTCCACATTGCCCATCACGGGACTCCGGCGCTTCCCGTAAGCTCAAATCCAGGAAGCCATGCGCCCTCGTCCGTACCCCCACTGGCGATGCGCACTAGCGGGGTCCAGAGACCAAAATTGCTGCCCTCTTCGGTTTCCCATCCTACAGGGATCCCTCATCCGGCGTACTGTAACTCTGTGGGCACCTGTTACGGAGAAGCCTGCAGGCTCAACAGCTATGCCTACAGACCCACGCAACCCATCGCTAGCAGGGGCTGCTCGTACAATGCAGGATGCTCCAGCTGCATGCACAAAATGGAAAAAGGTAGGATGGGAAATGAAATAAAAGGAAAAAAATGTCTCTCGCTCCATAACTGTAACCACTTGGGCCCTGTTTCCACCTGGTATTAAGATGCGTTTTGGTCGATCGGATCACAAGTGGACGAGTGAGACACATACTCATTTATACCTAGTATTTTAATCCGTCCCTTTTGTCCACTTTCAACCACTTCTGTCCTGATTTCTTTGAGAGGAGATGGGCAGACAAATGTAAGGGTTTTTTTCACATCTTTCAATCTAATAGACGAAATAAGCTTGCGCAATTTACATATGAACGTGCCCATGATGATGGAAAAACGTACGGAGAGCAGCCACTTTCGTTTCTGCTCTTACAGCTGCAAGACTGGCCGAACGCGGTGAGTGCGTTTTAGAAATCAGAAATGGTGAGAGAACATTGTGCTTGGTACGTTTTTCATCTTCAAACCAAACTTGGGTCTTCAGCCGACAAAGTTTAAATCCCATCTGGCTAGCGCACTTCCCACGTTTACGCATTAGGGCAGTAGGCAGAGAGTAGGCCGGTCTTTCGTGGCTGTTCGAATGCATTCAACCACATGAGCATTTCCAATATTAATGCTATCCAGTCAAATGCGTTTTTGACTACCTCTGGAAGTGGTCGAAAGTGGACAAGCTCAAAATGTTTTACACCCCATTTACACCTGTATTTAGCTTCGTCCACTTTTGATCCGATTGACTAAAACGCATCTTAATACCAGGTGGAAACAGGGCCTAGGATGTTTGATCATTTGAACTTGACACAGTTTGCCTTCTGTTCTTGTGATTGAAGTGTGGAGGAGAGAGTAAGAATTGGTAAACTGTAGGGCTATTCACACTTGAAATGGTTAACCCTGGGTCATTCTAAACCCCGGATAAACAGTTATCATAGTTCACGTTTCACACTGCCAATTCTCACTCTCTCCTCCACAGTTTGGCACCGCAATGCGGGTTTCATAACCCCGGGTAAAATTACAAATGTGAAATGCTCATTTACCCAGGGTTAAAAGCAGTGTTTAGAACGATGATAACTCGGGGTTAAGCGCAGTGTGAAAAGCCCTTGTGCCACATTTTATATTTAAGTAGGGCTTCATTTAATAAAATTTAAGAAACTGCAAGCTAGCAAAATGATGTTAAACTTGAAGTACTTCATAAAGCAAGTATACAGATATGCGCATCAAACAGACAACCCAACTGATAGGAAGTGCAGTAAGGTTGAATAAAATATTCATTTTGTTGTAATATTAAAGGTTAATTTAGGTTTAAATTTGACCATGCTTAATCCTATATAATGAGTAACTGTAACTGTAAAAGATTGTTAAAAAATCAATTTATTATCCCTTAAAGATATTATCCTTTATAATTTAGTGATTTAAAATAATGTCCTTTCAAAACTGTGGACAGAGTTGTTTTTTGTTTATTAATGGAACATTAGGAACATTTATATTCTAAACCTTTTTTGCACTTTTTTTTTGAAAGATCCTTTCAAGATAATGATGATAATGATCCTATTCAGATAATAAGAAGAAATGTTTCTTGAGCTCCAATGCAATCAGCATTATGTGACTTTGAAAACTGGAATATATACGAATTACGTTTGAAAATAAATTCAAACAGAAAACACTTATTTTAAGTTAATTACACGCACAGTATATATATGTGTGCTTGACTATACACATTGTTTGGAGGCGAACATTGGACTGGATGTAAAATGTATCTCTGGAGTCACTGTGACATGTTTGACATGTTCCCTGCAGTATGTTGGTTTGCATGTGAGTAATTGCCACAGGTGGGGAGGGTGCTGGTTATTTTTGTTGGCAGGAGACTTGAACTGTCTGTTCATTGTGAGGTGGCAGCTGCAGTCTTGCAGCCGCCTGTGAACCTCGGCATAGGCAGAGACCTCCGCAGACATGCTCCCTTGTTGGTTTTTAACTACACGGCTGGGTTATACAATGTAATTTTTCACTCGCCGTAATCTCCGTTAATGAGACAGTAATCTGACTCTCTGTGGGTTTCTCTTTAGGTACAGCATGACTTTTACCATGACAAGACAAACAAGCAAAGCAAAGGCATTTTAGTATTACTTTAAAGTTGGTATATTTGATTTGCTATTAAACGGATGTGGAAATTGTGTAATTTTGGAAAGTGCAAAGCTTTACACTTAAAAAAAAAAAAATCTCACATACACAAAGTGCTTTATTGAACCGGTCGATATGGTGTGCGCTAAAAACTGAGTATTAGGAGAGTGCAAATTTATTAAAGCTGTCTATATACTGCAGGGAGAAGTGAAGTTTTCCTCCAATAATGCAACACTTTATGCTTGAGTGAATGTACAATGACTGCGTTTTTCCTTACACGCTTACTCGATCCGCAGAGACCTAGCGCTGTGAACAGGGCTATCTTAAGTATTGTTATCCATTATTTGTGTAGACAGAGAGTGATTGCCACTCCAACCTCATATCATTGTGTGCACTTAGTTTGAGGGCTGTTTGATTTGGTCAGATCTGGCGTTCAATTTACACTTGTTGCTTCTGTTAGATTTTTTTTAGATGTGCTATTCATTGATGTCAAACCTCAGGGATGGGTAGGGTGATAGGGCTGATAGCCCTGATCTTTTGGACGAGAGGCCCCTGAAGGAGTCAGCCCGGCTGCAGACTTGTTGTTCAGCTATTAAAGAGCTATCATTGCAATGGTGAATTGGCCAGTAACACAGTAATTTAAAAGAGATAATTGATTTCAGATAAGTCACTCAGTGCCTTCACTCACTGACCTCTGACCCTGTGCTGATTTGACTATGCATATAGACTAAACCACATTTAAATGACTGAAAATAAATCTCAGCAGCCTCAAAAGATTTCCAATTTAATTTAAAAATGGAAGACTTGTGATTTTATTTAGAAAATATTTTAAAGTCTTGAATATTAGATGGTTCAAGCAGCAATAGAGTGAGGGACAAATTTTGTTGAATCAGTATGTCAGTATTTAATACGTTTTATCAGTATAAAACTTAAAATTGTACTTAAAGTTAATGTTTTTTCCTCTTAATTTGACAGTTCCCAACTATGTACTTTTTGATTTCTGGTAGTTTCACTGTTTTCACATTTCTAAATTGACATGTAGTTCCTGTCATAAAACCCAATCCCCTCAAGGTTGTATATAATTGTGGTTACAGGCTCTTAGCTTTGCATCTGACCATGCAGCATCTGGCACATCTGGTGATTTATGAAGTATAAAACTTAAAATTGTATTCAAACTAAGTTAATGGATTTTCCTCCTAATTTGACATTTCCCAACTATGCACTTTTAATATCTTGTAGTTGCACAGATTTGTTTCCCACAGTTAGTCCCACATCTAGGCAGTTTAAAGAAATAGTTCACCCAAAGATACATTATTATGGGTAATGCATGAAAAGTAACAAGTATGCATTTCTAGACAAGTTTAATCTTAAAGAGATAGATCAACCAGTGATGAAATAAATTCTCTCGTTATTTACTCACCCTCATGTCACGCCAAATGCGTATGCTGAACACAAAATAAGAATTTTAATTATTGTTCACACAGATCTTTTCCATACAAAATCGAATCATAAGGAATTATTTAGGGGATGAAACATACTGTGTGTGCTTTTTTTATTTTTTTGGAACTTGAGTCTGTGGTCACAATGAACTTATCATAGATGGGAAAAAGAAAGATCAAGGTGTGAAGAAAAAAATCCACCTTTTGTACTCCACAGATAAAAGTACAGCTTTGGAACAAATCGTGACAGAATTTAATTTCTGGGGTTAAAAAATGCACATTTCTTCTCTCTTTTTATGCATTACCAGAAGAATGCATCACATGTACAGGCGCACACCTCAAATTTCCTCATCACTATGGGAACTGCATAGACAATTGACAGGAGGTTTCCCAAGATTGGCTCATCCACTCTGAAATTTGTTCATGCTGGTTTTTTTTTTTTTTTTTTTTTTTTCAGCTGCCCACACAACCTTTATGGCACCCTTGGATCACAGCAATTGAATGTTATTGAAACGATAATGCACTGTCATTGTTTTGTTGGAAGTTCAATTATGAATTAATAATCAAGTGCCTCTATGTTTCCACATTTCTAAATTGATATGTAGTTCCTGTCATAAAACCCAATCCCCTCAAGGTTGTATATAATTGTGGTTACAGGCTTTTAGCTTTGCATCTGACCATGCAGCATCTGGCACACTGACTCATTTATGACTGCATTAGTCTGCTGTGTTGTATTACATGCAATATGGTGTTTGTTTATGATCATAAATGCATGTTGAGCATTTTATGAATCAATGATTTTTGCTTTCTCCGCTCTGTAGAAGACTACTCTTACCCTCTGGATGACCACAGCTCATCCATCACAATGCCTTCTGCCATGCCTCTGTCCATCTGCCCCATCTCCAGTGTGCCTCCACCCACCCAGTCAGTGCCCCACCTGCAGACGCCTCTTTCCGACGCCAGTCGACCCCAGGTGCAGATTAGAGTGGGACGGGAATGCCCTCAAAGGGCCAAGCCGCCCAGTGGCTCTCGTTCTGGGGTGCGGGACTCTGCTGTTTGCCCCCACATTAAGGATGGCCAGCTGGGAGCAGGCCATGGCAGCGGCTCTGCCAAGCAGCCTAAGATCAGCCGTCGCCGGGCAACAAACGGCTGGCTGCCTGTTGGTGTGGCAACAGAAAAGGAAGTATTCATCGTGGTACGTACTCGAGTTGCCCGGTCCTGGGATGGTGTCAACACAGACTGGTGTATTGCAAGTTTCCTAAAAAGACATTTAGGTGCCCAGAGCAAGACTTAAAGCAGCGATTCATTAAAAGATATTGCATTTATTTCTGGCAAATTACAAAATTATGCCCCAGGCAATTTCCTTAGAACAGCTGTTACAAAATGTCAGTAGTAAACATTGTATTGCGTTCATTGGAAAGGACATGATTATTAAATTCCAGTGAGGTACTTTCAAACAAGTATTTTAAACAAGCAACATGTTGTAAATAGCCAGTGGGCAAACCTAAGACAATGAGCGGTTGTGTTTTACAAAAAAAAAGCAACACTTGCATCATGCTGCTGTTTTCTTCTCCATTTTAGTGTCTTTAAGAACTGAGACATTGTATTAAATGAGACTTTCTGAAAAGTTTACACACAGCACTTCGGGATTCAGTGGAAGATCTATTTAGTTCACCACATTGCTGTGTCACGCCTTTACTAGGTCTTTGGGCTGCTCTATAGGAATTTGGATACTAGTCTTGCCCTTGCCAAATAGAATACTAAAAACAAGTCATTTTAATTAATGAAAGACTCTACTGTGTAATCATGGTAGATATATTTTTACTCTTAGCATCATCAGTATTTGTGCAAAACTTCCATATACACTTTCAAAGGTAATTTTTATTTAGCAAGGATGCATTAAGTTGATCAAAAGTGACTGTCAAAAAAAACGTTGTCTTTTGAACTTTCATCACAGAATCCTGAAAAAAATATATCACGGTTTGATAATAAATGTTTCTGGTCACCAATGAATAATTTCTGAAGGATCATGTGACACTGAAGACTGGAGTAATGGCTGCTAAAAATACAGCTTTGCCACAGAAATACAAAACTGAATACAAATTACAGGAATAAATTACATTTTAAAGTAAATAGAAATAAAATTTGGTATCACTTTATTTTACAGTGTCATTGTTACAAATGTTCCATGTTACATGTAATAATTATAAATTATGTAGAATTACGTGCAACTAACCCTAAACCAAACCAAACCAAACCCTAATCCTAACCCAATAGAAAGTGCATGTAGTTACTTAATATTACTATATTATATTACTTTATAATTACACTGTAACAAAGACACCTTAAAATAAAGTGTAATCTAACATTTTTAAATTGTAATAATATTTCACTGTTTTATTGTATTTTTGGTTAAATATATGCAGCCTTGGTGAGCATAAGAGACTTTTAAAATCATTTAAAAATCTAACCTAAAACTTAACTAACTAAATCCATATATTAGTTTTGATATTTTTAGTAGTAGTGCTCTCAGCTAGCATGTTAACGGCGTGCTGTGTAATTCAAGTGTTGTGTTTTTTGTTTTTGTTTTTTTTTTTTTTTTTGGAGCGCCCCACGTTACATTTGTAGGACAGTGTGTCAAGTTAAATTTAGTGCAATTTTTGAAATGAGTTCAGAGACTAGTCATTCAGACAACCCAATCCACCCACTACTTGATTAATCTATCATAAGTAAAGCTTTAAATAATTAGGCTGGTTTCAAGTTTTTTTTTAAATGTCTAACATGATACAAAAGTGTATAATGAGAGAAAATGTAGAACTCTATATTTTTCATTTGATTTAAGGGCGAGGAATCAACATCCCTGCGCAGGTGCTATGAAGGAGTGCAGAGAGATGGAGAGGTGATCAAGGTCAGAGACACCGTGCTACTGCGCTCAGGTCCCAGGAAGAAGTCCCTGCCTTATGTGGCCAAAGTCTCTGCCTTCTGGGAAGACCCTGAATCAGGTAAGTCTTCCTCTAAACACTGTTTTCACAGAGCATTTCCACAGAAACTTTTCCCAGGAACTAGGGACTTTGGGGTGGTTCTCGGTGTGTTTTGAATATAGTTGCGGGTAAAGATTTTCCCCTCAGAAAGTCCCTGCTCACGAAGTGGTACTTTTTCAAAGTTCAGGAACTTTTCAAAATGTTTTGGGGGTGGGACTTGGGTACTGAACATGCTGATTGGTTGAGTTTCTGCAACATTTTGATTGGTTTACTCCTCGCAGTATTTTATTTCAACCACCATTTTTAAAGTCTGTTGCGGTGCGTGCAGTAAGAGTTGTTTGCTAAAAATACGGCCAATGGACCGACGACGTGGTTCAGACTTTATTAAGCTTGTATGCGGAGGACGAAATCCAGCGGGAACTGGAAAGCCGCACACAGTCCTATGTCACCGGACTAATTTGCCTAATCTTCACGGTACTTTAGATCGTGATGGAAACGCAGACAGCAACAGGTCTGGGGGGAAAAAAGTTTCTGGTAAAAAAGTTTCCTGGGACAAATTGTTCCGGCTAATTTCAGTGGAAATGCGGTTTAATACATCAATGAAAGTCACAGAAGAGTTCACAGTACTTGAATTCTACTTTTAGGGGAGCTGATGATGAGCTTGTTTTGGTACTACCGCCCAGAGCACACTCAGGGGGGTCGCAATCCCAGCATGCACTGTGAGGTGAGTCTAGAATTGCTCATGGCACAGCAGTGTGGTCCTCCGGGAACTAGCAATGTCAACATTTGACTTCCTTTGATTATGAGTTTCATAGAGGAAGTAGGCAGCACAAGTTTCCTGTGTTCAGTAAACTACTGAAATAGGGACACTGGACAAACAAATGACTCCTAGCACTCCCAAACACGTTATGAACACTGTATATCTACTATAATTCATGAAGAGAATATTGAACATTTTAACAGGCCTGCATCTTCCATCCTCCATGCATTTGATTGTATGAATATGTATCTGTATTATTTTTATTTCACATGGTATTTGTTGCAGTATTTATTTAGTACACTTACAGCATGGATTCCCTTAAGTTGAATATAAAATATTAATGCTGTGTGAATTTTTCCAGAATGAGATTTTCGCATCTCGGCATCAGGATGAAAACAGTGTGGCATGTATCGAGGATAAGTGCTATGTGTTGACATTAGCACAGTACTGTAGGTAAGCGATCATATTTATTGCCTCATTGCGAGTGTCAAATGTTTCATCACCTCCTTTCTTTTGTACAAATTTGATCTGATCTTTAATGTTTCAGATTTTGTGCCTTGGTGAAGTGTCATGAGGAGGGCTTACGCAGACGTAGCCCCCTGGTCCCTCCCTCCGACTATGTAATTCCAGCTCATCGTTGCGTGCCCAACGACATCGATCCCGACCTGGTGTTTGTCTGCCGCCACGTTTACGACTTCCGCTACGGCCGTCTGCTGAAAAACCTTCAGTAGGTCTGAATGGAGCCATACACTGAAACCGGAATCCAAAACGTTATGACACAATCAAAGTCCTATCAACTGGATGGCCACAAGTCTTTAGGGAGTTGTTGTTGTTTTCATTTTTTTTTTTTTTTTTTTTTCCCTTTAGGATAAATGCTCTCAGCGTAGCACTCCTGAAAAAACTACCAGTTTCTTTCAGCTATTATCCCTTGTGACTTTATATAACGGCATTCTGAGCACAACTACCTTGAGTTCAAAGGTACCGATCGCCAAAATGTGATTTTTCACTCCATGAATTTGAGTATTTATTTTTGCAGTTATCTTTTATATTTGCTGAATGAGTGTAAGAAATTAATGCAGGTACATTAACAATGACCTTGAATTATGGAATAGAGCACTAATATTCTCTCTTTGGTAGTAAACACACCCTTATTAAACTAATTATCTGTAGATGGAAGGTTAAAAATGTTTATTTTTAGATAAATTGAACACAAGCTCCATCTTTTAGGAGGCACCAATCAATTTGATCCACAGCACACTGGCCAATCATTCATTCAGTCGTCATAACAGGGTGTGGGGGATCACAGATTTATTGTGGCGGACCAAATATCCCAGAATGCATTTGGTTAACCAACTTGCCATTCTGACCAATGTGTAATGAGCTTTCGTCCTCCCGTCACCCATCATGACTTGCCTTATATCCTACACCGAGTTTTCCCGTTTTCTGCCTTCCCAGCAAACCAAAGGTTATCACGCCACTCCTTAACATCCACCTTCGCAACTCCATTAGTTTGCACTAAAACTTCTCATTCACCGAGTCAGCAGTCTGACTCAGTTCCAAACGTCACCTGCTACTGATCTCCAATGCAGGAAAATACTGTGTATTTGTTGTACGTGTACAAAAAGATACGAGAGAACTCGCTAACTGTTAGTTACAAATGTGAATGGACAAACTTTATCTCGCGCGCACAGGCCTGCTTTCAACGTGTGCCCTTTGCTTCTCGTCCTACATGGTAGTTTTGTTACAAGATCGCTAATTATGATATGAGAAAGCTGTTTTATATGGTCTGTTTGTGCCTTTAAATAGTTGACAGTCTGCTATGTGAAGAAATACTGGTTGGTTGGTTGGTTGGTTGGTTTTGTTTTTCCTCAAGCCTCTTCATGTTTTTGGCCTGCTTGTTTTGCACCACATTGTTATCCATGCTAAAAAAGCATTGATAAGATCGCACTATGCTGACCTTCACACTTCCCTGTTTTGGACTCAAAAACAAGAGGACTTTGCATAAGATGGAAGAGTTAAAGAGTGATATTGTACTCACAGGATCTCCCAAAAAGGTCAACCTCTGATGACTGACGAGACCTGTTTTTTGTTTTGTTTTTCTCTTTACGTAAAGACTATTTGTCTTAGGTTAACAACCTTTTTTAAGTTCAGATGTGCTTTGTTGAGGTATTCTTAAAACCATTCCTTTCACATTATGAGTGAATGTTAATCAATCAGAAGTAATAAGTAATTGTCATTGTAATGAAGTTGAGATATGAAGATATAACTTCAGCCTTTGCATATATATATATATATATATATATATATACAAAAACAGAAGTGAAATAATCTTATTCTGATCTTCCATTCTGTTTTTTTTTTTTCTTTTTTTTTTTTCTTTCTCAGTTAATGTTATCTCCTAGCGTCAGATCAGCCAGTTTAGATGTGTTAATGCCATAGAGGTTTCGCGGAACATTTAAGCAGAGATCGTTTTGCTTTGGTTGGCGATGTGGTTGAGTAGACTCCTTAATTATTATAAATATATACCAAAATATACAAAAACAGAAGTGAAATAATCTTGTCCTGATCTTCCGTTCTGTTTTTTTTTTTTCTTCTTTTTTTTCCCATGTCTCAGTTAATGTAATCTCCTAGCATCATATAAGCCAGTTTAGACGTGTTAATGCCATAGCGGTTTCGCGGAACAGATCGTTTTGCTTTGGTTGACTGTGTGGTTGAGTAGACTCCTTAATGGTTGCTGTTTGTGTGGAAATTACGTATTTTTGAAATGTATACTTCTCTAGCAGAATGTTCTGGATGGCAAATACAACATATTGTGTACCAAAATGAAGAGAGAGAAGGAGAGGATTACGTTCATTCCTCTGTATACAAAACTGACCATGAATTCCAAGCTCTTTGCTCCTTTGATGAATGGCTGTTTGTGTGTATGTGGGCGAGCGTGTCTATACAAATATATATATTTCAGTGCAGCATGGAAGTACTGGGCATTCTTTGAAATAATAGATCTAGCACAGCGCATTTGTATTATTTAAGATAGAAATGTATATTATAAGAGGAAAATATTTAAAAGGAATAAATAATATATGAGCATCAAATCCTTTGTCTTGTTTGTTTTACTTTACGATTTTAGTTTCTTGACTTCTGATGTCGATACAAACAATCCATAAAGCACATAATTACATATTTAACACTAGTTGTGAGATCTTAACAGCTTCTCAAAGCCATCCTGAGGCATCTGTCATAAAATGTATAAAAAGAAATCCATATTACATAATTAAGTTTTCCTCAGATGTGTGTATATTTTTCCTGAAGGCTCTGTGTATTGCTGACTTGCATTAAATCAATGTTCAATTAAAATTACATTGTGTATTAAAAGACCTTATTACTAACATTATTAGTCAAATTGTTACATGAAGGGGAAAGTCTCTTTTTCAATGTATAATTAAGAAAAAAGTCATTTTGGTTTATATTTTATATAGTTTAAAGAACGAAAGCTGCACTGGAGCAGAGTTGCCACAGGGTGTCATGCTGAATCTACCTTGACCCTCTTCTGCCTAACAACACCAACTCTGTCCTATTAGAGAAATCAAGCACTACTAGCTGTTGCAGATACTTAATAAGCATTGCCACATCGCATTGTAATGCAAATCAACAAAAATATTTTGTTGCATCATATGTAACTTCCATGCATTTTCATTTCAATTAATTGTTTATATGATGCATTTACATTACATGCATTCAGCTTTTTCCAAAGTGATTTATCTTTTAATCATTGTCTCAGGAGCCTACTGAAGCTCTCCAGTTTATAACTTGAAATGAATTTTTCTCCTTGGCATTCTCAAACTCTCTGTGTAATACAAGTACAATCCACTTGTAGATTTATCTTGCTGCCTGGATGCTTCAATCTTCATGGAGACCAGTTTGGAAAGTACTTGTAAGCAGATGGAAAAGTCTGCTTGCTATTTTATATATTTCTTTATATGTGTTTGAGGCCAGAAAAGCATGCTTCATGCTTTATGTTCTACAGGTGCATCTTATATGATGCCCCACAAACGCTTTACTAAATCAAATGACCATGCTGCTGACATTACAGAAATAGGGATTTACAACAGCCATGTACAGCAGGTCTTATTTGATATTTGATATGTATTTTATGTACAAATGTGTGTGCATTTGGTGAATTCTGAACATTTCTGTTCGTTAATATACCCGAGTGCAGCAGACGGCTTAAATGAAGCTCACGCCATGAGCTAAATTAGATTCTTCTGCAATCTTTTGTTTGCATTATTAATGATCCATGTGAAAAATGATGTTGATGTCTTGGAAGCAATAATGATATTTTTGGTTCTTTGGCTATGCTAATGTTGTAAGATAAGCACATTTTGATATTGCCATCTGTCCAATGAACAAGTGCTTTCAATGGTTCATGCCTACATTTACAGAATAATTGCTGTTTACCCTAAAATGTTAAACCTAATCTGTTGCTTGCTATTTTAATCATTTTACTAGATTATTTGATCATATACAAACCCGATTCCAAAAAAGTTGGGACACTGTAAAAAAAAAAATTGTGAATAAAAACAGAATGCAATGATGTGGAAGTTTCAAATTTCAATATTTTATTCAGAATACAACATAGATGACATTAAATGTTTAAACTGAGAAAATGTATCATTTTAAGGGAAAAATAAGTTGATTTTAAATTTCATGGCATCAACACATCTCAAAAAAGTTGGGACAAGGCCATGTTTACCACTGTGTGGCATCCCCTCTTCTTTTTATAACAGTCTGCAAACGTCTGGAGACTGAGGAGACAAGTTTCTCAAGTTTAGGAATAGGAATGTTGTCCCATTCTTGTCTAATACAGGCTTCTAGTTGCTCAACTGTCTTAGGTCTTCTTTGTCGCATCTTCCTCTTTATGATGCGCCAAATGTTTTCTATGGGTGAAAGATCTGGACTGCAGGCTGGCCATTTCAGTACCCGGATCCTTCTTCTACGCAGCCATGATGTTGTAATTGATGCAGTATGTGGTCTGGCATTGTCATGTTGGAAAATGCAAGGTCTTCCCTGAAAGAGACGACATCTGGATGGGAGCATATGTTGTTCTAGAACTTGGATATACCTTTCAGCATTGATGGTGCCTTTCCAAATGTGTAAGCTGCCCATGCCACACGCACTCATGCAACCCCATACCATCAGAGATGCAGGCTTCTGAACTGAGCGCTGATAACAACTTGGGTTGTCCTTGTCCTCTTTAGTCCGGATGATATGGCATCCCAGTTTTCCAAAAAGAACTTCAAATTTTGATTCGTCTGACCACAGAACAGTTTTCCACTTTGCCACAGTCCATTTTAAATGAGCCTTGGCCCAGAGAAAACGCCTGCACTTCTGGATCATGTTTAGATATGGCTTCTTTTTTGACTTAGAGTGGATTGTGTTCACCGACAATGTTTTCTGGAAGTATTCCTGAGCCCATGTTGTGATTTCCATTACAGTAGCATTCCTGTATGTGATGCAGTGCCGTCTAAGGGCCCGAAGATCACGGGCATCCAGTACGGTTTTCCGGCCTTGACCCTTACGCACAGATTGTTCCAGATTCTCTGAATCTTTGGATGATATTATGCACTGTAGATGATAACTTCAAACTCTTTGCAATTTTTCTCTGAGAAACTCCTTTCTGATATTGCTCCACTATTTTTCACCGCAGCATTGGGGAAATTGGTGATCCTCTGCCCATCTTGACTTCTGAGAGACACTGCTACTCTGAGAGGCTCTTTTTATACCCAATCATGTTGCCAATTGACCTAATAAGTTGCAAATTGGTCCTCCAGCTGTTCCTTATATGTACATTTAACTTTTCCGGCCTCTTATTGCTACCTGTCCCAACTTTTTTGGAATGTGTAGCTTTGGAATATTTGGCATGACATTTCAAAATGTCTCACTTTCAACATTTGATATGTTATCTATATTCTATTGTGAATAAAATATAAGTTTATGAGATTTGTAAATTATTGCATTCCTTTTTTATTCACAATTTGTACAGTGTCCCAACTTTTTTGGAATCGGGTTTGTAGACATGTCAAAGTTATATTTGGTTCTGAAGATGCAGAAAATAATTAATACATTTTAACAATAAAATGTTCTTAGGCGTATGCAAATTTATGCATAGGTAAATATACCTAGACTTACGAATTAATTTTTTTGTAAAATCTATTCATAGCAGGGAAACAAATCATTATAAAATGCAGATGTTTATAATGCAGAACCAATACAGATGTATTATTTATTTTCAGTCCAACATATAAATAAATTTACAAACAATTTTAGAGCCGTAATCAAATCTTAAATAATGAAAGAAAACCAAAGGAAACAAAATCAAATTTTGCAACTCATCCCTTATCAACCAAATGCACACAGCTAGAAAAATTCAAAATGTTTCCTTGGCATTTAAATCTGTAAATTAATTGAGCAGGTAAGCAGCATTATAAATATTCATGAGGCATCTGATTTATTCGCACATCGGTCCTTGTATTCCATATCACTTATCGCTGTGAGAGACTGGGATTGTGCACCTTTTCCTCAGTCCTCCCAAATGAGATCAGTGAGTGATTCAAAAAAAAAAAAAAAAAAAGGCTTTTGATATGAGAGGAGAGAAATATGCCCATATCCCCATTGCTCACACTAGCAGCTTTGCATATGAATGGGAGAGTAAATGAAATCATGAAGGAGCGGTGTTTACTTCTGTCTGTTCTTCTTTACAGGCTATTTATGTTGACGTGTATAATTTACATTCATATGCATTTTTCTGTCTTAGAATATCATCATTCCCACCTTAGCCTTTTAATGTCAGTCAAAGAAATATAAACATATTACACACAATATTTCGGAGAGAGCAGCAGATGTATCGGGACAAAAATGCTCTTTTTTTTTTGCATGCTCATTTTTCTGTAAACAAACAGCATTTTAGCTAACTTTTAACTGTAAATTCTATTAATATACAATAGCCACTGATTTCAAACCTTATAATGCATATTTAAAAATCATATAAAAATGTGATAGTTTGTGTACAACAGTTAAATAAACAAGAAGTTAATAGTGAGTAAATGATATTTTACTCAATATGGTCAGTTATTTTCCATCTTTTTTTTGCTCCATCAACAGTGTCAAAGAAGAATCAACCATTTTCTCTGAGCAATCAGTGTTTTGAGAGAATCAGGTGAATAAATGATTCAATGATTCTCTTGTAACAGCAGTTCAATTTCATTCCTGAATGATTTAGTATTTTGAATGAATTGGTTGAATTATTCAATGACTCGCTCATACAGACAGTCATTTGTCACCACCTATTTTTTAACGATGTAACCTGCAGAATGAGTCACTAAAAGTCCCAACCACTAATGCACAGACTGACTGTCTGTCCGGAACGCACAAACAAGGACAATAAGACTCTCTTCTTGGCATTTTTTACCAGCATGTTTTTTCTCTTGGAATACAGTTGTGTAACCCAAAATGTAGGTTAAAAATGTCGAAAGGTAAGGTTCCGCCACTTCCTTTTGCTTTTACAGATGTTTCTTGGACATAAAATGTCCTAAAATGATTTAAAAATCTAATGTGAATACAGATTACAAAGCGTTCACCAAAACCATGTGTTTTGTATTGATTTACCATCTAACGAAGTTATCATAGTTGGTTAAATGAAGTTGGTGTGCCACCTACAGGCTTTTTGAGTGAAGTGTAGGTTGGTAAAGAACGTGCAAAATGGCCATAACTACATTACCCTTTTTGATAGAATAATCGTGATTAATAATCGTGATAAATAGATATACACACATTATAATACATATAGCCTACACTAAATTTACTAAAACTGCTTTAAGTAAAGTCAACAGGTATTGTCTTTCACAATCCATTTTACTTCCATACTGTGACAAGAAATATGAGATTTAAACAGGAACAATTCTGAGAAGGGAATTTGATCATAAAAAGTGGCCTTTTTTTTTTTCTTTTTTTGCACAAAAGAACAACATTTACAAACATAAAGACAATAAACTAAATATCATAAGAGGGTAACAATACATGTGAATTCATAACATTCTTTGAATGTTAATTGAATATACATTCTGAAATTAACTAAAGTGGATTATTTTATAAAAATCTCACCATAAAGAATCTTACAAACAATTTAATTTTTAGAGTTCTTTAAAACATTCAAATGTAGATATCAACAACTTTCTTGAAAATAAAAAGAAGCTATAAAGGAAAGGGAAGAAAAGTGTCAGTTTGAGAATGGAGACAGAAAAAAACAATTGTGCTAAAACAATCTCTAAATAGCTATTTGGCTTTTGGTTAACATTATGCACATGGCTCTGTGGAATACTTGATTCCCTTTCGAAAGGGAACTCAACACTGCGTTTGACACGCTATGGGGAACGCCTCCTCGTGAACCAGTGCCTGAAAACAATTATCAACTCACAAAAATCCTATTGGCTGGCAACTAGAGAAGCAGTCAGTATCTTTTTGTCTTCAGGGACTGTTTTGTTTGAAAGCAAGCGATATCAAACCGGTACTAAGGTAAGACTAATTATGTCTGACAAATGTTTCAAGAAGTGTGTGTATCTGTGTCCCATTAGTGTTAACATCTGATCACACATAACTTATAACGTTGTCTTTTATGAGAACAAAAGAGCATGTACAGGCAGTTTTTGTGGGATCTGTCTGTTGTTATTGTGAGTGTGTTTTACTTGTAAAAGTGCTCCACTCTCTTCTGGGGCCGTATTCACAAAACATTTTATCTTACCACTAAGAGTTCTCCTAAATGGCAGTAAAAGTTATTGGCTAAGAGTTTTCCCTTGAAACCTATTCACAAAGCTGCTGAGACAAGACTTCTCTCTATTCCTTAGTAAAAGTTTAAGCTAAGAGAAAGGGCGGGTTGACCTCGTTGCTATGGACTATGACCACAGTGATTGGCTAATGGGAAGGACTCTCTTTAAAGGTTTTAAAATGTAGGCTAAGTGTCACTAATTAAACTAGTATATGTTCAGCTAATTGTCTGCCTCTTACATGTTGGCATCTCGAGATGCAGAATTAAAGAAAACATGTTTTATAAACAAAGTTTTGGAGGAGCACATTCAAACGGTCTATCTAATCAGCTTGAGTGGAGGTATACACAGATGAGAGCCGACTGACATAGTTACCTCGACAGTTTTCTGCATCCCTCCGCCAACCTGTACCTCACTCCTGGCTGGCTGGGGATATGAGGAGAACTCTGGATATGGGCAAAATTCCAAGCTCGGAGCCTTCAATCCCCTTGGACAGCACGCCAAATACGCTTATTATATATATATATATATATTTTACTCTATTTGATCATTTGTAAGTGTGAACTAGTGAAAACAACTGCCACAGGTATTCAGGCATTATTATTTATTTATTAGAGATTTATTTTTGGCATTTTATCGTAGATTCAAATCTATAAATCAAAATATGTATTGCATTTATGAAGAAAAGGCTCAGCACCCAAGGCTCTATCGCTATTGCCTCAATGGTGTACAGTGTCTTTGGGTGGATTGCTAAGGCGGATTGGCAGCAACAATCATTTTAGGACTGTTTTTGATTTAGCCTTAGTGACTTAGGAGTCCTCTTGACTACTCCTAACGTTTCACAGATTTAGGAGCTAGTTTTAGCGTTAAAATGCTTTGTGAAATACTCTTAGAGCAAAAATTTAGGAGTCCTAAGATTAGGACTGACACGCCCATTATTTTTAAGAGTTTCTCCTAAATCGGCAAGTTAGGAGTTACTTTTAGCTTTAAGATGTTTTGTGAATACGGCCCCTGGTCTTTTCCTCGAAAGGAAGAGGACTGGCAGCTGCACCTAATGGTTCGGGTCTTACTCTTGCTGAGGCAGAGTAGAGACTGGATCATGGGGTTATCAGCTGGAGCTTGTTGAAGTGTTTAGAAGGGTGAAATTCCCTGCGATCTTCGACGGCTGACGGGAGAAAGCTGCGGGATTATGATGATGTGTCGTCTTTGACATCGTTAGATTCAGCAGCAATTGCTCCTCTTGTTCTAAGCCAAACGAGAGCAGGAGATGGCTGATGAGGATGAAGGTGGTGAGCCTTCTGAATCCTCAAAAAACCACCCTGCCCCTGCGTATATACAGCTGTTTGAGATTATGGAACGCACCTCTGGCAGACTGCAGCTGCCATTGGAGCAGGTTAATAAAGAAACCGCTCGCGGGTTGTTCAATGAACGGTTCCTTTTTGGCCATAATCCTCCAGCGACTGTAAGCTTTCCATTCCTTCTTGATCTCCATATTGAGATCGAGAAGGCATGGAAGGACCTGTATTCAGCTCGCGTTCATCAACATCAGCAGGTTAATTCGCTGGTGTTGATGGAGCCTGCTGAAATTGGCTTGTAAGGTCTCTTATGTTTATAATAACCTAAACGGTAATTAAGGGCCCTGAAGTTCCATTAGATTGGCTGGAACATTATATTATTAAGGGTAATACTTTGTAGTCCCCTTTATGGATGTGTTGGCTTCATTCTTTGCAGAATTCACTGAAGACACTGAAGCTACTGTTCATATGTATTCAGATGTGGGCTTTAACTAAGCCGCACTGTTAGCCACCTTATGGTAAATTAGCTTTCTCCTCTGATAAATTCTAGAGTTTTGAGATTAGCTTTCACTAACTTACAGGCCGCCTGACATTGTATGCTTGGGTTGAGCTCTGCACCTCCGAGCTTTATTGTAGAAATATGGTATTCTCAGAGTTTGCCTCCCCTTAATTGAGAGTCGTTGATAGAGGCTGTTCCTTCTTAATCCCAGGCAGATCTATGCTTATGTGTTGGCCTTATAGGCCCACAGCTATAGTTGGCCTAGGCTAGAACTAGGGTTTAGGTGGTCTGCTAGAAGCATTTTACGCCCTTTTTACACTACCTCTGTTATGTGAGTGTAGTTTTTCCTAGTTCTGGCCTCCTCTTATCAGAGTTGTCAGGCCAAGGCCCATTGTTCCCTTGGTGTAGGTGCAAAATAGATAACAGCTAGGTAGCAGACTATTGCTAAGTCTCCCTGGTGTCGTTGTCTCAGGCGGTGTAGGCCCCTTTTCACTATGTGAATAGAAACTTTGTTGCTGTGGCCCCGCTCCCCCTGAACTATCTAGTGGTACTTTGACTTCAGTCTTTCCCCTGAACCCCTTGAACTATGTTCAACTTGAGTGATATGGTTGTAGCTTTTTATGAAAGCTCCTGTTCCCTAGGGTTCAGTACAGATTGTATCTGTTTTTGGTGAGAATTTCTGTTGTGAAGTAATCACCCTGTATGTTTCAGGGTTGGTTTAATAGTACTTCCTTGTTATTCAAGGTCGTTACACTTTATTACTTTAGTTCTTATTCCTGCCCTACACTATGTGAGCTCAGTAAACTCTAAATACTGCCACAGGCTAGCACCCGTGTCCTGCTCTCCAGGATGCCCGTCTCTATCTGGTCTGAGTTGGTTACTGCCTCTTTGCAGTCCCTCTTACTGGATATCTTCTCTGAAGAATGTGAATTAAGACTCTGTGATCAGACAGGTTGTTGGCCAAGACTAGGTCTCTGTTAGACCAGGTCGGCCTCCCTCGTGGCAATCAGGGTCGAGTACGTTCCCCTGACAAGTGACTGGTAAGGGTTCCCTCGGGCCCCCTGGCTACATTCCCTTAAAGGTACCCTCTTTTCTTTGAAAAAGAAGCTTGGTTCCAGAAGCCTTTGAGCGGCCTTGGTAGGCCTTCTGTGGAAGGCCTCTTTGAGGGTTATAGCTTGGGCTGTTGGCCATAGGGAATGCTGTCACTGACAGCCTATGTATGACCCGTAGGGGGGTGGTTCTGGCATTTCAGTTGAAACTGCTAGTTCTGACGTTTGTCTAGCCATTTTTTGGCATGCACTCCCCTCAAGCATGGCGGCATTGGTATATTGTTCCCCATAGTGTGTCAAACGCAGTGTTGAGTTCACTTTCGAAAGGGAACATCTCAGGTTACGTATGTAACCATGGTTCCCTGAGAACAGGGAACGAGACACTGCATTACCTGCCATGCATCGGGTCTGCCTGCTGAAAAGTCCCTTCAGACGATAAGGTATTGACTGCTTTTCTAGATGCTCCTTATATACTTCTGGGTCGCGCTATGATGACGTCATGGGCTGTCAATGAGTTGATAATACGTAACCTGAGACGTTCTAACTGTTCAATGTCAGACAAACAAGCAAACTACTTTCATGCCTCTTGTATCAAGGTGACGTCACATTAGCAAAATTTCAGCTAACTTTTGCGAGAAAAAAAGGTCCATAGTCAATAGTGTAGTCACCTAGAAGTCACTTTTACACCAAGAAGCTTTTCAAGCAGCTTTTTCTTTTTCTGAAATTACTGGATTTTGCAAACAAAATTTTGCCAGACAACGGTAAAGTTGCAGCATAATGCAAAAAGGTCCATTGTCTATTGCCAGTAGCTGTCACAGAGACGAACTCCGTGGTTCCCTCCTCTGGCCATCGGAGGGAGCCATCTCCTGAATACTGACACACACACTCGCATACACACTACATTTCCCACAAGCCCGTGCCTTGGACTGATTACAGCCACAGCTGATACTCATTACCCGGACTATAAAGGATTCCCTTGTAGCATAGTTTATTGTGAAGTCTTGTTTTTCTTTGGTGAACGTTTCTGAGCGTTATTATCCTGTCTGATTACCTGTTGCTGATCCTGTTTGTTACCTGTCCACTACTCTCTGCTGCCTCCCTTTGACCCCTGCCTTGTGTTCTGATCTGTGAGTGATATCTGCCTGTCCTGTACTACTGCCTGTTACCTGACCTCAATTCTGCCTGTCCTTTTATATACCTGTTTGACCCTGCCTGTACGACCATGCTCTTATTCAATAAAAGCCTGCAAATGGATCCCAGCCTGAGTGATGATTCGTTACAGTAGCGTAGCGATGTATGAAATGCAGCTTATAACATTCATTTTCAGAACAAGCGGTATCGAATCATATCAACAACTGAACCTGGAATTCTTCCATCTTGGTTATTGATTGTAGCGAAAATGACCTAAGAAGACTGCAGTATTAATATCCCTATAACATTGTTGCAGTATTTGTCTTGTTGCTAGGTTGATTTTGTATTTTGCAGTGGATTTTTAATCTTTTTTTATTAGAGGATGCCTAAAGATAAAATACAGGTATGTTTATCAAATTAATTTGACTCAAATCAGTATTTCATGTCCAGAGATTTATTTCTTTGTGGAAAAGGGAATCTTTCAAAAGAAGAGCACCTAGTTGCAGTGTAATGGTGTTTTCTCATATCATTGTTTTTATTTGTCACCTTCAATGGAAGAGATACTACTCAGTACATTCTTTTCTCTGTGAAAAATACATTTGAAGCATTTCTCCATGCTGACTTCTTACCTCATCCAGTGAGAAGGAGAGCGTTTGTAAACCAGACACTGTTCTCTGGTGCAGCATGAAAATGAGATCTCCATCCAGTAGCAACTCTTCATTGAACATAATGCTGGAGGTCACTGAACTCTTATGAATCATGCATTTGAATAGTAATGGAAAAAATACTAACAGACCTTTTTCATTTCATTTTACTTTACCCCGCTGTTGATCAGAAAGAGAGGACAATGCCTTTGTATGCATCAATGCTCTCAATTCTACTTAACAACCGATGTGTCATAGATGCCCAGTTGTTGAGCTCCATTTTTGCATTTAAATGAAAATTCCTGTTGGCTTATACAATAGCTTTACATTCTCCATGATTCTCTGATTTCAGGTATCACGGTTCAGCATTTTAAAAACGAATGTATTTTCTGGAGTCAAGTTTTTTTTGTTTTTTTTATCATCTAAAATGTCCTGAGACTAATATTCCAAAGTGACTAATTAAAGGAACAGTCGCCGCTAGAGGTTGCTTATTCAACACAATAACAAAGACATAGCTTTATGACACTGTGAATGAGCGTGGAATCAGGGGAGTTGTTATCTTCACATCCAGAGCCGATGGAAATAATCTGACGGGACTCAGGAAAAAGTCATGTTCATGGGTGAGCTAATGTATTAAAGTTTTATTTGTTGTTGTGGATTTGTTGTGGAGTGAGGGGAAAAAACATGTTTATATTGTTTATTTGTAAAGGTTTTGCTTTATTTAGGGCTATCTGTATTTTACAAAATGTGACTTATACACTGTGTGACCCACCTATTTTTTTTTTTTCTTTCTCAACAATGCAATTTTGACCCAGTGCAATTTATAGTCATGATATATTTTCTGGAAAACACGGTAGAGCTCAGTGGCATTACATGCTTTAAAGTATCACCTCTGCTGCTCAGCGAGTGACTAATTTAAATAAGTGTTGATTGATAAGCATTGCCTCCTGCCTCTGGTCACCCTGTCCTTCTCTCAGCTAACTCTGGGCTGCTCATTAGAGCTGCCTCCAGCCGCTGCAGATAACGAGTTGGCATAAATGGGTTAGCCACTGGAGCTCAGGCACTCATTGCTTTTCCTAGAGATCAGGTCTTAATCTGAAGCCATTATGGAGACCTTTTCTTGAATCTGAGGGACTGACTGCCAAGCAGAGACAGTGTAATTGGAATGAGAAGGGATTCATCAAGACTAAAGCTTGTGAAGCAGGAATGAAACATGGTAATAAAAGCTGCTTCACACTGCAGACAAAATGGGGCTGGTCAGAAATGGAAGTTTAAATGCTTTCAGAAGCGCACTGAAGGCCTCATTTGCATATGGGGATTTGCAGGGACTGGCCTATGTCTCTCAAGTGGACAGTGAATTTAGTGAAAAGACAGTAATGCATTTTGTCTAGCAGAGTGTAATATGTAGCTGACATGAGAATGGACTGAAATGCTTCAATTAAATGTGTTTATACTGCTGTGCACTGCATGAGCAGCAGGTGGCTCATTCCTGTTATGCAGTAACCTAACTTTTTAAAAATGTATGTTTGTTGTAATTTTATGGAGTATTTATATAATGCTCTTAAAAATAAAGGTTCTTTATTGCTTCTTTTATAAACTGTTCACTGAGGAAACTCAAAATGGTTCTTCCATGTCATCGCTCTGAAAAAAAACCTTTTGGAACCTTTATTGTTAGCAGTAAAGGGAGCGCCAGGTTCTCAGAAATATGGTCAAGTTTAGACCATGACCAAGTTTAGTTTTTTTTTTTTTTTTTTTGAGAAAATTGGGATGTGGAAAAAAATGTATGTGTATTTGATGTAATATTTTATTTTAAAGATAATACTTTGGAATGACTGATATAGTGTATAGTACACTTAACTATTATACAGGGATGATTACATATACATAAGAAAAAATGAGCTCTTGGTAAACAGATTATCTTACATTTATAAAATGACTTTAAATCAAATTTAAACTTTTTGGAGATAGAAAAAATCCACCAAAAACGTATATACTTATAAAGGAACTGCAATGTTCTCTGTTAATGATGTTATTGTGACCACACATAACAAAACAACAACTGATTTAATAAATAATTAAATAAAACCCTTATGTTTACTTAATAGTGCTGCATAGTGAACCCAAGAAACACTTAAATTTAGCATTGTCATCTCTAAGGGAAATTACCTGTGAGAGCAGAGGAAGTGCCCTTAAGATGTATATTAAGTTCAGTTTCGGGAAGTAATTTGGTTACTCTTCTTTTCTCATTTGATGAGTCATATTAAGCACATTGGAAATAGAAAATAAATAAACTATTTTAAATAAGAATAAACAATTGCAGTAGTTTAGTCCTTTTTTTTTCTATTTCTGCATAGACAAACAAGCAAATAGTTGTTTCAGCTCGCGGTGATTAAGGCAAACTTGGCGCCCATAAATCTTTGATTGCATGTCCATCCATGTGGAAATGAACATGAGTGTACTGCAATTACTGGTTATTCATCCAATTATCCAAATTTTTTTACTCAGTTCTATTAAATCCAGCACCATATTATGGGGGAAAAAAATATGTGAAAATGTACTTCAAGTCCATGGTTCAGCAGCTCATTATGCAGTTTTAACTACACTCTTCTTTGGCTTGTAACCATAGTAGAAACCTTTTCGGTGCTAAATAGAACCCTTTTTATAAGGTTCCATAAAGAACCATGGTTTGGAAGTGTTAGGCTATATAGAACCTTAATGGTGTTAATCTGTTTAATAATAGTGTATATTCAATAAAACAATTATGTTTATGAAGACCAAAATTAGCAAAAATGGACAGTATGTGAGCTTTACTGTGTTAAAAGGAAAGTGATATAAAGTCATGGGATAGCTTTGATGTTTTTTGTGACTGGGTATGTTTAGGCATAAACAGAGACGGCCTTTTTAATTCGGAGGCCCGATTCAAAGAAACAGACGGAGCAAACCCCGCGCCCAAGAGGAAAAAAAGACAGACAAAAACATTGTATGCAATGTAACTGCAATTACTTTATCTCTGTTATATTTACAATGTGATCGCTATTAATAGTCTATTTATAAACGCATTATATCCAACCAGAACTATTGCTACAATCACGACTGAAAACAAAAACAGCATTTAATGTTCGTCCCTCAGTTCCTCAGCTAAAATGAAGTTATATTAAAACCGCGAGTAGGTGGCAGCAAATCATTGTCTTAATGAGTTATGAATGAGTCATTGAATCATTTAGTCAAACGATTCGTTCAAAACGGCTGATTCATTCAGGAACAAAGCAGAAGTGAGTGAGTCGTCGAGTCGTCGAGTCATTATTAGAACGATTCAGGCGTTTCTCAATGCCAAGTAGGCTACGCGAAGTTCGGACTTGCGTCGTTGGTAGTTCAGACTTCGCAAGTTCGACTCAGGAGAACGAACTCCCGAGGACGCAAGTCCGGTGATTCTGCAAATGGTACAGCAGCGATCTTACGTAGCTATTTATGAATTAACTGCTCGTTTTAAAATCTTCCCGTTCTACTGACATTTGTTAAGACATCCGCTTTAAACATTACAATGCTCATGATAGCCTAACTTTTTTATTAACTCTACAACAAGTAAATCCACTTCACCGCTAGTTATTCTATAACAGCGATGCCATAGAAATATACAGAGCTACCGCAAAAACGGAAGTTTATTATAAAGATGGCGGCGCACTTGTTTCTCTGGCGAATAAGGTCTATAGGCTTTTAAATATTGCGAATATAAAGCACTTTCTTTCATAAAGGCTGTTTTCGTATTTTCTATGTTTACAATATTTGTATTACACAATTTATAGTTTATTATTTATTTTAGAAACCAAACACCCATGGTAATGAGGAGCATGGTTTTATCTGTGCTCTTTCTACTATGATCTTACAGTTAAACCATGGTAAATTTCATTAGGGCAATTAAAGGATAATTTAACAAAACAGCTTTAAAGCCTGGATCCCATGAGATAAGGACAAATCTTTTTTTTTCTTTAAATATGTTTTATGATCTTTTTTAATAGTTCTAATGAATTTTAATTGAAGTAAAATGTTATTTCAATGAGAGCGTCATGAAAGATTGATATCAGTAAATTAGGTGTTAACTCTTTAAATTTTTTATTGTTTTAAAGAGGTAGTTCAACCAAAAATGTCATCAATTACTCACCTAATGTCATTAAAAACATGAATTACTTTCTGTGTAAAATAAAAAAAGAGAATATTGGAGTCTGTTTTTTGTCTATACAGTAGAAGTCAAGGGTGGCCTAACCAAAACCAACATTCTTCAGAATATCTTCTTTTGTGTTTTACAGAAGAGATAAAGTCATACAGGTTTGGAATGACATGAGAGTGAGTAAATGATGACAGAATTTAATAGCATTAAATTTACTTAACGACATCAAAATCAGTGCTTTACTGCCAAAGTGCATTTCTGTATGACAAAAGTGCAATATTAAATTTGTTAACTGCATTTGTAGTAAATTCAATAATATCCATCATTATTTGTCCCTGTCCTAGTTTTATTTATTCATTTATTTAATTTAAGGCCCTAACCCCAGCAAAAACATTCACAGGGGAACTTGTGGGCCGCATGGGCTGGGTTTGTCCAGGGCCGAATTTTAGCCCCAGTCCAGCCCTGCCTGTCTCTTTTTGTTAAATGTCAGTTTTAATGATAATAGCCATTATAAAAGTATAAGTAAAAGGTATAAGAAGCAAATAAAGCAAACAATTCAGTCAAACGTACGTCAGCGCTTTAGTAGGCTACAACAGCAAAGTTAAATAGCCTAAATATATAAAGTTATGAAACATCACTTTGCCCTCAGCCAAAACGATTTGCCAAGGAGAAAATTATAGATTCATGAGACCAAAGATCGCCCATTAGATATACACAAAACAAATTATATCATGTTTAACCCTTAACCACTACAGAGACATCAGAACCAGCGGCAAACGTCAGAAGGTTGAATCTTTTTCCCTCAGAGAAACGCAATGGCTCTACGGTTTGTTTTGGTTGTCAAAATAGAGGAAAAACTGACAATATCAAAAATGTACAGTAAGTCTACAGTCACCTAATAGCCTATTAACTTGTTTATTGAATTGTTGTATAAAATCAATATCACATTTGCAATTATCAAAAATATATTGATATTCAGGAAAACAGCACTTTTGCTTGTGTGATATAGCTTATGTTAAAAACAAGAACTTATACGGGGACTTTTTTGCGCCACATTTTTATATTAAATTTGGCGGCATTTTTGCCCCAATCCCCTGTTAATTTCCAACCCTGGTGTGTAGGCTGCGTGATGGAAGGGCTTTTTTTCGAGAGCATGCGGAGGCCCCTTCTGTTTCAAGTGAAATGGGTGAAACATAGCAAAGGCCGCTACTGGGAATATAGTAATTAAAAAAAAAATCTAAAGAAATGGATCGTAAATTAAATATCTCTGTTACTTACTTTGTGGAGAAGAGAAGATGAGTAATCTTAACTGAACAGAGCTTCTTCAGGACGATACAGTTCTAAATAGAACTGTAAAGAACCTTTAAAGAACCATCTTTTTTAGAGTGTATTGTTAAAATAAAACTCATACAGACAGCTATATAATCACAGTGTTGACACTAGCAATTTAGCAGAAAGACCTGGTATTAGTATGTGTAGAACAAGCTCCAGATGCATGATGCAGGATATTGGCAGACAGGAAACTTGGAGGTGAAGGGAGAGAGAGCACTTTAGATGGATCATAATTGATGCCCTTTTGCTGGTGAGCATCTTGGTTGAGAGGCTTGTTCCTCACTTTGTCAGATGCCAATTTACTTTTCATCTTTTAAACTAGCTGGACTCTACAAAAAGCCCACAAGGACCTCCACTGTTTTCTTGTAATTAGCTTTGAATCAATTTTCCCCCGCACTCAATATGCAGCCCACACTCCCTTTGAATATTCATCCATAAACGTGCCATTTTGATGAGTCTGGTTCTCATTTCTTCTGAAGCGTTCCTGATTACACAAGAGATTTCAAATGTGCCATTATTTACTCACCCTCAAATAATGTTGAACCTCCATGGTTTTCTTTCTTACTGAAACACTGAAAGAGATGTTTAGAAGGATGCTCTTTTCTACACTTCTATAGAACCTTTTAGGTGTTCCCATCATGGGATCATGTTATGGATTTAGTTTTAATGAATTAATTTTGTTTTAATTAATTTTTTATTTTGATTCAATTTTTTGAATTAAACATCTTGTAAACACTTACAAGTTAACTTGCTAAACATGAAAGTCTTATGCAGTCGTTTAAGACATTCTTCTTGTGTTCTATATTGAACCCCATTGAACCCTTTTTTCTAAGAGGGAGGAAGGTATGAGGTTACGTAGGTTTGAAATTGCATGAGGGTAAGTAAGCTATCCATTTTATTTAAGGCAATTTTAACAAGTGTAAGAACACCGTGTTACAGTACCCACTAATTAGGCCTACTAGTTGGACAGCATGACTAGAAACTCTGCACAAACTGTAAATGTATTGGAACAAAGAAGGACAAGGATCTTAAACATCCTTTATCATTCTGTAAATCTGAGAAACCTCTTTCTTACCTCGCACCAGGAGACATTATTTATCAAGGAGACTGAACTGTAGCAGAACATTTACCAGTGTAGACTTTCATGTTGAGTGCTTTACAGTGCATTTTCAAATATGTAAATGTACAAACATTTGATTGGTGTGAAATGGTACATTTATGAAATTCAGAGTCGTTTAAGACAAATGCAAATTTCTGAGACTGCATTTTTGTGTTATTAGAGAATAAATGCAATGAATATGTTATGGAACACCTGGCTGATAGCGATTTAATTCCCTCTAAATTACTGTCTGATTTAGCAAAGCTTAAGCATGTACTTGGCAGAAGGGCTCTGAAATAATCTCTCATCTTGTTAATGTGTGGTTTTTTTAACCCCTTATACTCCTGTAGTTTTCTTGACCAAAGGCATAATTTTATAAATCTAACATTCTAAATTAGAGACAAGTTTTAAAAAAGTCTAAACGTGCATAATTGCGCCATTTAGACCAAAACACAAATGAAACTATGCACATTATTTTCAACATCCTGCTGATTTCAGTGCAAAATTAATAAATGTAAGTCTCAGGGCACAGGCGACTTAAAGGAAAACTAAAAATAAAGCGCTAAAAGGTCTTTAGACATTAGAAAAACCATCAGTGGTCTAACACTTACGCTTCGTCTGTTTTCTGATGCATAACAATATGAAAGCAGCCAAGTGAATAAAACAAAAAGGGGGAAAAAATGAACAGAAGGTGCAGCAGATGAAAGTACTTTCATAATACAGTATTAGAGAGTCCATGGCCTTTTATGCAGCCTGACAGTGTTTTGTGCATTTTCTTTTGAAGATGGTGAGCAGTAATACCTAAATACTGTGCGTGTTCAAAACACAAACCACACTACACTACAAGATCTTTGGGTGTACACTAGACTCCTTGTGCACTTCCATGTGTAATAAATCTAAGTTTAATTACAATATTACATGTATTCACTATAGCTTTTTGTTTATAGTATAACAAGCATAATTGCATTTTTTAGAAATTATTGTAATCTAATTGGCTATGATCTATGTAAGGTCATGACTGCTTGTAATGGTGTTACAGTAATGTGCTCCATGATCATTTTAAATGCAGGATGTTTATTAGGTCATTTGCATTTGGTTCATCTGCTGAAGCAAAGCCAAATGAATATACAATAATCATATGCAAGAAATAGATTACTTAATTCTTTAATAAATTATATTAAGACATTTGATATATATATAAAAAATCTATATAAAAAGATGAAAATATATTTAAAATCTGAAAATATATATGCAAATATATTTTAAATATATTTAAGGCAATGTCACACAAGCAAGATCATGCAGCAGGAAATCACAACCATGCTGATATTCGAGGAAAAAAGCTCAGTTGCAAGTGTTATATAGCCAGTTTTAAACAACAGTTCAATAAACAAAAACTTAATTTTGAGCAAACTTACATTTTGCAATATTTGACAATATTGCCAATTATTTTGTCCATTTTTGCTCAGCCAAACAAATAATTCCAAACAAAGCCACCACAAAGACTTGCAAGCAACACAATGGTGTTTTGTTTGTGAAAATCAGCATCTTTGTTTTTGAATGAATGGACTGAATAAATAATATTAAGACTCTAAACCTGCTCCATTCCTGAATGAATCTGTATTTTTGATTGAATCGGTTTAATGGACTCACTCATGAAGACCGGCACTTGTCTCAAAATGATGTAACCTGCATAAAGAATCATTGAAAAATACTCCACTGCTAAAGCACAGACTAAAAATAATTTTTATGTTTTTATATAAAATATTTTGGTAGCACTTTACCATAAGGTCCCATTAGTTAATGCATTAACTAACAATGAGCAAGACATGTTACGCTATTTAATAATCTTCGGTAACAACAGTAAATGAAAATACAATTTCATTCATTGTAAGTTCACATTGTGTTAGCTCAGGTCCATTAAATAATATTAACAGATAAAAATTTTGTTGAAATGGACATAAACTAAGATTAATACAATTTTTAGAGTAATTTTAATGTTAACTAATGTAGTTAACTAATGTTAGCAAATGGAACCTTATTAATGTGTTACCAATATTTTAAATGTAATGTGTATCTGTAAACATTAAGTATTCTCAAAGAATATACTGTGAATGCATACTGTGCTTGCTACACACTGTTGCATTGAATTTATTATGTGATGTATAACATTATATTGTATTACAGAGGGGTTTTTGTTTTAAGTAAACCGCTAATGGATACTTGAGTGCAGTACTTCACATTAAACAAATGGACATGCATAATTAATACATTGCCTTACAATGCCACTAAATTAATACAGAAGCACAATTAGTGAACAGTAGCTTTTTTTTTTTTTTTTTTTTTCATTTATACCACCTGTGTGTATTATTCATAGTTGGAATAAATCCTTGTAGTATCATTTTAGACATCACATCATTTTGACAAACATTAAGAAAAAAAATGTTTAAACATTTTTAAACATGCTTTGATTTTCATAACCTTCAGACCAAGGTGACAAAAAGTTAGGGAATTCAAGTATGAATAGCGCACAAATGAATCTGACAAAGAGCAGGCCAAAATGGACATGATGTTATATCTCTGAAAGGCTTTAACATACTCAGACACAACTTACAAGTACAAGTCATCACAAGCATGGCCTAAAGGAACATAAGTAGCTTTGACACAGCGCCATCTACTGGTCGAGAGATATGAAAAATGGAAAGTTTTGCTACTGAACAGTTAAGCCCAAAGTATACTTTACTTTTTACACATACGCGAGGGTCAGCTTACAATGTGCGTGACACGGAATGATATTTTATTAACAAAATTCGGGAGGAGCAACGTTCAAATAATCAGACTAATCATCACGTCATTTCAGCCAACTGTCAACAATCAGTAATTAACATATCTACCCCCTCAGCATGAGTGAAGGCCTATATATATATAAACACAGATAACTTACCCATATTCCTCGACAGTGTTTTCCAGCATCCCTTCACCACCCCGTCTCCTCACACTCACCTGGTTACTTTCTAACCAGAAATACGGGGAGAGTACTTTGGGTTCAGGCCCTCTCCTCGGACAGCATGCCAAATACGCATACTATTATAATACTATTTATTATCTGATTATTTGTAAATGTGAACTCGTGAATTGTAGACGCAGGTCGCACATGCACATTTAATTTTTTTTTTGCAGTATTTTTTCCACAAGGTGGCAACCATGCCCTGGGGGTGTCGGTTCACTATAGTCGAAAAAAACCTGCATAAACAGAACAGACCCGAACGCATGCAAGCTACAGCGACAATGTGCGAATAGGTTAGAAAGTACCTTCATTTTATACAACTTTAGCATGAAAGAATACAAATATATTACATGTGTTGTAACTCATGGCGAGAGATTGCTCAAAACTGCGCATGCGCATACGAACGCCTGTCTACGTGTACGAGTCAAGTGAAGTAAACTTTGCAAGGGGCTGTGCGTTCGACTCTAGCGTACGTGTAAAAAAACGAAGTATACCCAGGGCTTTGAAACAAAAATCACAAGACTGGTCTTAGATTTGGTTCAAATGTTTAACATTTCAAGCAGATACATACATTTTCCTTCAGGGTTTAATGAAGCCTTTCATATTTAGCTTTAAGAAAAGAGTCACTGGTTTAACAAATTAGCTGTGATGGTATAGAATTTGCCATCGAGAGGTTCAGTTCTAGAATCTAAAGAAGCAACATCCGTGTGGTGGGGAGAAGATTCAATCTTGTGAAATCTTACTAATGGCCATGGGAATGTCAGCTAGAGTACTAGAAGTATTCAAGCGGAGGATTCGGCTGGAGGTTGTAAGGCTGCTCTGAGTACGATGAGGTTTTCTTCTTTGAAATATGTTCTGGCATAGATATGACAGGAACTTCTTGTGAAGAGAAGCATAAATAAAGGGGTTGTAGCAAGCCGAGCTCATGGCTAACAAGTGGCACGACACCTGTATTACATTGACGTGATTCTTGCTCAGGATGGCGAAGTCGGTGTCCAGGTCACGAATAAGGTTGACTACCTGCAAGGGAAGCCAGGAGAATGCGAATGACAGAACAGACACCAGTAGGAGACGAAAAGTCTTGCGCCTCTTGCGCCCCCACTTCTCCTGGTTGGAAGGTGTAGCAGCCATAAGCCGAGGTGTAGCTCTGTGTTGCAGATGGCAGGAGATTGCACAGTAGGAAATGGAAACTGCTGCTAGAGGAACAAAATAGGAAAGGAGAAGGAAGAAACATGAATATATTAGACGACTGAGCTCCTGCCCATTCCAAAACTCCTCACAAACTGCCATTTCATGGCCAGTTGCACTCAGATCCAGGTACACTGTGTGCAAAGCCGTGGGGGTGGACATTGCCAAAGCGCAGAGCCATACGCTGATCACCAACCAGGTGCAGAAGGAACGACCTCCTCGTCGCCGAATAGGATAGGCAACCACCACGTATCGGTCCACCGCAATGGCGGTTAAGGACAGGACTGCAGCAAACGCAGTCGCTGTCTGCATCAGGGTAACAAAGTGACACATGAACTGGCCAAAAACCCAACCACGCTCATCAAAGGCGTAAAACGCGGTCAGGGGAACACAGAACAGGCACATAACCAGGTCAACCAGGGCCAGGTTTCCGATGAGGAAGTTTGTAGTGCTGTGAAGTTTCTTGTTCAGTCCGATGTGGGTGAGGAGGAGAAGATTTCCAGAGCACGCTACCAGGACTAGCACGGCATACAGAGGGATGAAGAGTGGCTTCAGGTCCATCAGAAGCTGGAGTCCACTGAACGATGACGCAGATGCATCTAAAGACATGTTTATCCACGATTCGTTATGGAGATAGTCCATGTCTGTCAAGGTGTGATGACAGCAAGCAGACACCTGTTTGAAATAAATCGAAATGCAAATAATGTATATACAAAAATGAATATATATTTTATATACACTCATTTGGAATTTTGAGGTATGTGTTAGGGTTAGACATTTATAATGTTTCAAATAAATGCTGTTCTAAGCTTTCTATTCATCAAAGAATACAGAAAATTTTAGGCATTTTTTCAACATTGATAATTTCAACACTGATAATAATAAGAAATGTTTTTTTGAGCATGAAATCCGCGTATTAGAATAAAGATCTGAGGATCATGTGACACAAGACTAGAGTAATGATGCTGAAAATTCAGCTTTGCCATCACAGGAATAAATTATGATGTACATCACACCATCACACTATGATATATGAAATATGATGTACTTTATTGCCTAGGCAAAATGATATACAACATTATTAAAATGATCATTATTGATATTCATTATTTTAGATATTGCTTAGGCATTTTTAATAGGAATAAATAGGAAATGTATTTGTAAATGTCTTGAATTTCAATGTTTTCATGCAGCTAATAATTCATCACACAAAACACATTGTGGTCAGCTCTAAACATGTAAACTCATATTTCATTTAGTCTGGGTTGTATTTTCTTTAACCTTGCATAGTTTTGTCAGAACAGATCTGCGATCCATTTTTGAGAACCAATAGTGAATTACAATAAATGTGCGTTATTGCTGAAGCAATAGATCTTTGAGATTTCTTTTTTTTTTTTTTTTTTTCTAATGTCATGTGATTCCCACATTTCCCTTGTGTTCATGCCATGAGCTTTTATTTTCATTTGTGTTAGGTTCTTCTCATTGGTCTATTGTTTCATTGCATTCAGGTGTTGCTCATTTGCTCGTCATCAGTAATCGGTATATTTATAGCTCTCATATTGCCATGTGTCTTGGTCTAGCTTTGTCATCTTTTGATGCTGTAGTCCACTGTTGTGAGTTTCATGTTAATGCCATGCTTTACCTAGTCAAGATTATGTTTATTTTCAAGTTATTGCTTTGTTTGTACACTTTTTGTACAATCATGAAATAAACTAAAATGTATTTGGGCTCAGAAAACTGATTTAACTTCAGTGGCACTGTTACAGAAGCACAGATCACTACACAATGCCAGCCTAGATTGGATGTCCACTTGGATTATTTGTGTGTAATTTAAAGTGGATAGGTCTTGTACTCTGTGTCTCTAGAACAAGAACATTCCTAATCTTCCATATAAAGGAAAGACTTACATGGCAAAGTAATCTACAACTTCCATACAAACTGATAAATGAACAGACCGTGGTGTACATAGCAGAAAACATAGGAAGTAAATCTCTTTGATCGGTTCTCTGACCTCACAAAAATGAGAGATATACAAATATCCTCTTGAAATGATTCGTGACATTATTTTTGACTTCAATTATTGCAAGATTCTACGCAAGAGATTAAGCTAAACGTTTAAGGCTTTCTTCATTTTCCAGTGCATTAGGTGTACCGGCGAGAAACCACTTTTATCTCTTTGAAATAAAATTCCACGAACAGCAATTTGTACGTACTTGTGAACAAGAAGTCTCTAAAATTGGCTGCCTGAGTATCTTCAGCAGACATTTTGGCTTCTATCTGTTAGAGGACCCTTACAAAATGTTAGATGCTCAGACTTACAAGTGTTTACTGTAAAGGATGAATAGAATGAGGAGAAAAAAAACACATCTCAAAACATCAAATCCTGCTGTTGAAACAGCTTATTGCAAATTTAATAAATGGCTTTACTGTTTTGTTTAGATTTTGCTGAAAAGGTATTAACAGTTGATTTAATGGCAGTTTCCATTATGGGACTCCAACTTACCCCACATAGTGTGACAACACGCGCCCTATATTGGGAATGTTAATATAAAAGTATATAATCGAAGAGCAGTTCTAACGAAATATCTTCTGAATAAATATAAGGAACAAAAAGATAAATGGCCTTTGTTCATTAGTTCACCTAATGCATTCATTTTGCGAGTGTAAGTGGTTCTCTATTATTAACGAAGAACCATGACCTCTCTGAACACGAAGAGAACATTGTGGCAAAGTCCTGTATGTTGCTATCTGTCAGTTAGAATACATTGATTGTGATCTGTTGGATCATCACAGAATGCTGCTGCTTCCCACCAAACTGAATAGCAGTACACCTCAAGTCTAAATGAAGAAGACAGCAGTTACATTACTAAGATCCTTCTCTTCTCAGCACCAGAGAGGTAATTTAACAGTTGTAATAGTGGAGTCATTGTTCACAAACCTAAAAGACAGATTCAATTCTGTAACTCAGCATCTCAAGAGTGCAAAACAAGCAACGAGAGCCTAACTTGATTTCTTTTCCTCTGATGATAAATAAGGAGTTTATACACTCCTTTGGATGAATGAAATTATAATGATTGAGGAACAATTATTAAATCTAACATCCATCAAATATATGTTTCCAATTTCAACAATTCTTACAATTAAGATAGTACTGCAATTCTGCATATTTGCATTTACAGACACTCATATGTACTACATTGATTTACTGATTGATCTATAATTCTCTACTAGCTTTGTCTGATTATTCAGTATGCCCATTCAATTGAATTAGCTTGCTAATTAAAACATTATTGCGATACACACACCGCATAATTTTAATAAAGATAAATTGCCCACCTTTGTCCTGTTGATCACTTCTTCAGTGGATGAGGCATGATCCAAAAGCACTTTATAAAAGGATACAGGTAAGACTTCTTCACAGACTGAGTAAACCACTATGTTGTCTTTATTAAATACGACCCTAGAACATTTCCTCCTTGAAAGCTTCACAACTTGTGTAGGCTACATTCAGCGCGAACATCGCCACCTGCCACGCGCACAGATGACTGGAGATTTCCCTCTACACGTCAATGCGCACAAGTGTGAGGAACCTTCAGCTCACCTAATGCTCTGATAAAACTCTGCTAAATGAATAGATTTAAACAAATGAAACGAATTAAAATCGATAAAAAATAAGAACAAAATTCAATAAAAATAATTTAATTAAAAATGAACGCATTTAATTAAAATACAATTTGAGCTCCCTGCTAAGACATCCTTTGGACCTCACAGCTCCGTTCGAACAAATCGAGTTCTAGTGTTCAACATTCTTAGGCAGCAGTTTACGAGGTTTTGAGACACAACCATAAAGTTTCTCTGTCAAACGAGACGCTGACAAATGTTGGATTTTTTTCAGCTTCATTAACGTTATCAAGCAAGGTGACAGAAATACTGCGCCTGATCAAAATATCGTAAACTAACTCAACTTATGATGTTGAAGAAACTGGAAACGGAAAACATACATTTTATTTAAAAAAAAAAAAAAAGAAAGAAAGAAAGAAAAAAAAGTTGCCAAAATATAGCACTCATGCAATAAAGAATTAACAATTTTACACACATAATATAAATAACATTCTATATGTGATTACATAGGCCGGCTGTGAAACAAAGCAATGATGCTTCCAGAATATAATGACAGGAATGCCCTGAAGAGGTACCTCATCCATATTCAACAATAGTGACATCTATTGGTTACTGCTGGGCAAACATATCAGTATGCATCACTACAAAGGTCACACAAGAATGTCATTATGGCTCCTTCATAGTTTTTATTATCCTTTTTGAATAAAACGAACAGTTACTAACATGATTAGAAACAATGGCCATATTACACTTAACATTTTCTACTAATGTTTAATTTAGTCCATGACCTACACATTTGAATTCAGGAGAATGTTCACCTGACAGAAATTAAGATTACCAATTCATACATAAATGAAATAAATGTTTATAAATGTAATGTTTGTGTATGGATTAGTGTATAACAGCATCAGTTTCAATACTACAGAAAAGGAGTAAATAGCAAAAAATTCACAAGTAAATAATGAAATATATTTAAATGATACATAAATGGAATGTTTCATGATAATGTAGTGAAGTTCTTCTGGCTGTTTTTTTTTTCTTTGTTCAGAATATATATGTACTTCTGAAATGTCTCAGTAAAGAGATAAAAAAAAAAAAGATTACTCGTATTTCTTTCAATATGAGGATACAATAATGCACCTTGAATTGAAAACTGGATTGATAGACACACAACCAAAGACACCTTATCTCTGTGAAATAAATGATCCCGTTAAATGGATCATAATATTTAGTTGCTTTCCACAACACGACCCCATTTACTCTTAACACTGCTGGTCAGTACAGCAAACAGGTTTATTGCTGTGATATGGTTATTTCTCTGGGCTGGGGCACTCTTCCTCCTCACATGGTTTTTCAGTTTGGGTTGGGCTAGCAAGAGCCTCACTGTTCTGTGTGGGCAAAAGAAGATACTCCAGCTCTTCTGCATTGATGGCCACCCTTTCTGGAGACATCCAGCGCTTGAACTGCTCCAAAGCACTGCAAGAAAGACAATACAGAATAATTACATGCATACCAGTTGTCGATTAGATCATTTCACCATAGAAATAAATGGCATTTGTTCAACATAATCAGATTTCTAAATGAATGGCTCCTAAAATCTTGCCCCAAGTCATAATTATTAATATAACAGGCTCTCATGATGAACAACATGTCATTATACAACTAATAGTTAAAAAAATCAAGGTCATTGATGGAAAAATTTGTTAATCTTTAGGATAATAATATTCTAATTAAAAATATTCCAACTTTAATGGACTTCCAATCACAGAACTGATTACAAAAGGATTTTTAAGGACCATCTACAAATTAGTATCATCACCATTTGCTACTTCCACCAATGTGGGAATCTTATCTGGATAAGTAGCTGCCAAACATATTTTGCACACACTTGTTATAGGCGATGTTGGGTCACAGACTCAATCCAAGAGAAAGTCAAAAACAGAGTGGTTCAAGCTGAATAAATTCAGTTTTTTAGATTGGCCAAGTCAGAGTCCTGACCTTCCCCTGACATCTTACAGTGTAATCTAAAATAGAACATTCTAGTGAGAAATTCAAGAAATTGTATATGCTGAAACAGTCTGGTATGGAAGAACAGCCCTATAAAAAGTGTAAATATGCAGAGGTTATAGTCAACATCATGCCTTTTCTCAGTAAAAGGCACTGTTACATGCATGATTTGTTAGTTCAAAAGTTTGGGTTTGGTAAAATTTTTAATGTTTAAAGAAATGCTCACTGTCACATGTTCACCAAGGCTGTGTTTATTTGATCAAAAAAAAACAAACAACAACAACAAAAAAACAGTTAAAAACAGAAATATTGTGAAACACTATTACAGTTTTAAAACAGTTTTCTGTTTCAGAATATTTAAAAATAAGGCATTACTCTAGTCTTAAGTACCAAAATTATCATTTTGATATCAGGTAAATTAGTCATAATTTAGGTATTGTGACAACTAAATATATCTTGATACCAATATTGAATACACGGAAAACTAACTGAATAATAGATGACAGAACATGGAACTTAAAATTCTTTCGTTTTATTTATTAATTTAAGCAGCACTACTTGCAATTTAACCCCTTAACTGTCACCGGAACACTTGGGGTTTTTTTAATTTTTTTTTATTGCCTTTTTGCCTTAATCATCATATTAGCTATCATTCGAAAGCTTCCACCAATAATGTTCATCCTGTGAAAACCATTTTGACATTGCATTACCATGGAAACAGTACTTAAATTACTTTAAGCAGGCTCCTCCCCTCTTGTTGGCAGTGTCTTGTTTTATATTACAAAATTTACTGAACTTTTATAATCAAAACTTTTTCTAATCTTGACAAAACATATTGTTGGAAAGGTCTGAGACTCAATGTTCCATATTTGGTGTTTGCTTTTTGATATAAGTGATATTGTGACCGAAATGTATTAATTTGTTACAGGAGAACGCATTAAAAATAAATAAATAAATAAATGGAATGTGGGTGACACCTGGTGGCTATTTTTGGTACAACGCCTAAAAATATCATGGGAACTTCAATTTTTGTGATAACAACTTCAAATTTGGAACACAACTTGGTTAGACATATATGGCTTCGATTTTATAGCAGTTTTAGATTAAAAATATTTTGTAAAATATATATTTTGTATAAAATATCAAATGTTTAGTACATTTGTTTTATTGTAAATTTAAATTTCTATAACTTTTTTACTCTTTCGTTTTTTGAGTGTCTTCTTTAAAAAAAGACCAACCTTAGGTCTGTATTGCAAAGCATTTATGAATTACAACCATTTAAGTTTGGATAGTGCATTTTCACATCAATGCTCAAAAAGGGAGTTAACAGTTCGATAAAGTGTAACCAGTGTGAACGTTGCATTTACATAGAGATGTTTGCCACACTGATAAGTTAGATAGAAGGATAAAGCCAAATTAAACTGTTATTATTGCCCTCGTTTGCGTTCTCAAATTACGATGGTAAAAAAAAAAAAAAAAAAAAAAAAAAAGTAACGAAATAAATCACACTTATTTGACTATTAAGGTCATAAACATTCAGTAACCAGTTGTTTTGGGGTGGGCAATATGACCAAAATCTTATTTCACAATTTGAGAAATTTTATTTCACAATAACAATATATATCGTTGTGTAGTTGTGTGTTTTAAAAATTATTATTATATGTCCGAATTCAGGAAATTTTAAACACTAGGCAAAAAGTACTACTTCCAGCGAGATTCTGAAGTGTGCTATAAAAATGGACACTTTACTATCCCATGAGGCCACGGGAAAGGATTCGGGAATGGCAGTGAAGCGACGTAACTGATGCTGGGAGGATGCTGGGGGAAAGGGGGATGGGCTCCAGGAACGTGGTTGAGAACCACTGATCTACAGCAAAATAGAGAGAGCTATGGAGAAAACTAAGCGAATATTTAATTACTGCAAGGGACTAGGGTGCACAAGATGGCGCCGGTGAGCTGCGGCGATGCGACTGTGCGCATGGTTACTTCCGCTCATGCCTTTCTGGTCTTAGTGACGCTTGCATTTGGTGCAAGAAGAAACTTAAATATGAAACTTGGCTGGATATAATAATTTATTTATTTTTTAATTAAAGAGAAGATGGTGGTCTATCAGAGACGAAAGAAAACATCCTTGATATATTATTGTGTAACGTTACCTCTGTGTGGTAATTCAACGAGATACACGATCTTTGACTTTCAATCTTTCTCCTGTTGATTATGCGGTTCTGGCTCAGCGGTGATCCACAGGGATCTTTTTATTCATACAAAACACTCAAGTATGTAAGGGCCTGTTTACACCTGCTCAATTCATGCGTTTTCTCTGAACGGATAGCTATCTGATTTATAAAAACTATTGCATTTACACATGGCCACATAAATGTGTCTCCGCAAAACGGATATAGATCCGATCTTCAATTCCCGCGCTATATGCAGATTTCATGGAGTTCACGTCACCGAAAGCAACAAATATGAGCTGTATTTTATTGATCATCAGCTTATTTCAAAATCATTTTGATTTGCGGCAGTTTGCGCGTTGTCTTACTAAATAGATATCAGCTGCTCATCTGCGGCCATGCGTGCTGCAGTGGCACTGTCATATCTGGCTATATGTTATTTAGCCCATAACACGCTCTCACACGTTTATTTTTTAGTATTTTTGGGAGGAGTTAAATTTACATATGAGGTTTCAACAACCAGATGCCTGTTCAGTTTTGACTGGAATGCGTCCCAGACCACCTCCTGAAGTGGTTTGAGTGATCGGATTTATATCCGTCTCGAATGCGTTTCGGAGGGCATTTAGACCTGGGGCCTCATTTATAAAACTTTGCGTAGATTTCATCCTAAAAGTGTACGTACGCGCAAAAGCTAGATTCTGCGTACGCACCAAAAAAAAAAGATTTATAAAACCATGCGTACGCCAAAACCTGCGCATAAATCCCTTTATAAATCCCAGTCAACGGAAGATTGTGCGTACGTGCATCTCCACCCTGTCTCCTCCCCGAAATCACCATATATGGAGCTTACGAAGCCTAGTTTTACTATGCATAACCTATTCTGCATATCATTTCCATGCACGTTCCCATCCACGTGACAACATGGTTAACACCGTCAAAGGTACAAGACATTGGAAAATATCAGATATGGATTATAAATGCCGTTTGTGCAATACACTACACTGATAAAAATCATCCAATATCCTCTTTGTTTTAGAATAAATATATCAAAATATACATAAAATTGTATAAAATACTTCAGATAAAGGTTTTAGAATGGAGTTGATTCATTAATTTCCACTGGCCAAATAGTATTTTAATTGTTTTAAACAACAAATTTATGCAGTTTTACTGATAAGGTGAACATATAATTTAGGATGTTTATAGGCTATTTTTAGTGGAAACTGATAGACCTACTTATTTATTGCAGTGTAAATACAATTGTCTGACTCGGCGCGTCACTGACAAAGTATTTTAAAAAGGTAACATGCAAATCTTATTGTTTTCCTCAAATTATATCCTTCAAATACAGTGGTAACTGTCTGAAGATCCTTCACACGAAATCACCTCCGTGCAGCTGCAGTTGTACAGCAAGCTATTATCATTGGACCTATTCAAACTGGACAACGGACTGTTTGACCACCGAATCCAGCAGTGCCTTCTATAATATACAGTGGGTACGGAAAGTATTCAGACCCCCTTAAATTTTTCACTCTTTGTTATATTGCAGCCATTTGCTAAAATCATTTAAGTTCATTTTTTTTCCTCATTAATGTACACACAGCACTCCATATTGACAGAAAAAGACAGAACTGTTGACATTTTTGCAGATTTATTAAAAAAGAAAAACTGAAATATCACATGGTCCTAAGTATTCAGACCCTTTGCTCAGTATTTAGTAGAAGCACCCTTTTGATCTAATACAGCCATGAGTCTTTTTGGGAAAGATGCAACAAGTTTTTCACACCTGGATTTGGGGATCCTCTGCCATTCCTCCTTGCAGATCCTCTCCAGTTCTGTCAGGTTGGATGGTAAACGTTGGTGGACAGCCATTTTTAGGTCTCTCCAGAGATGCTCAATTAGGTTTAAGTCAGGGCTCTGGCTGGGCCATTCAAGAACAGTCACGGAGTTGTTGTGAAGCCACTCATTCGTTATTTTAGCTGTGTGCTTAGGGTCATTGTCTTGTTGGAAGGTAAACCTTCAGCCCAGTCTGAGGTCCTGAGCACTCTGGAGAAGGTTTTCGTCCAGGATATCCCTGTACTTGGCCGCATTCATCTTTCCCTCGATTGCAACCAGTCGTCCTGTCCCTGCAGCTGAAAAACACCCCCACAGCATGATGCTGCCACCACCATGCTTTACTGTTGGGACTGTATTGGACAGGTGATGAGCAGTGCCTGGTTTTCTCCACACATACCGCTTAGAATTAAGGCCAAAAAGTTCTATCTTGGTCTCATCAGACCAGAGAATCTTATTTCTCACCATCTTGGAGTCCTTCAGGTGTTTTTTAGCAAGCTCCATGCAGGCTTTCATGTGCCTTGCACTGAGGAGAGGCTTCCGTCGGGCCACTCTGCCATAAAGCTCCGACTGGTGGAGGGCTGCAGTGATGGTTGACTTTCTACAACTTTCTCCCATCTCCCGACTGTATCTCTGGAGCTCAGCCACAGTGATCTTTGGGTTCTTCTTTACCTCTCTCACCAAGGCTCTTCTCCCCCGATAGCTCAGTTTGGCCGGACGGCCAGCTCTAGGAAGGGTTCTGGTCGTCCCAAACGTCTTCCATTTAAGGATTATGGAGGCCACTGTGCTCTTAGGAACCTTAAGTGCAGCAGAAATTTTTTTGTAACCTTGGCCAGATCTGTGCCTTGCCACAATTCTGTCTCTGAGCTCTTCAGGCAGTTCCTTTGACCTCATGATTCTCATTTGCTCTGACATGCACTGTGAGCTGTAAGGTCTTATATAGACAGGTGTGTGGCTTTCCTAATCAAGTCCAATCAGTATAATCAAACACAGCTGGACTCAAATGAAGGTATAGAACCATCTCAAGGATGATCAGAAGAAATGGACAGCACTTGAGTTAAATATATGAGTGTCACAGCAAAGGGTCTGAATACTTAGGACCATGTGATATTTCAGTTTTTCTTTTTTAATAAATCTGCAAAAATGTCAACAATTCTGTGTTTTTCTGTCAATATGGGGTGCTGTGTGTATATTAATGAGGGAAAAAAATGAACTTAAATGATTTTAGCAAATGGCTGCAATATAACAAAGAGTGAAAAATTTAAGGGGGTCTGAATACTTTCCGTACCCACTGTATATATTTTGTCATAACATCTGCAGTTTGTTTAAAGAGGAATTATGGTGCGCCTATCACTCCTCACTGTCATTAAAACAGCGCGTCACAGGAAAAGTGATCGAAAGTAGGCCTAGCACATCTAGCCTACTATCTAAATTCATATCATTTTTGTTTAACTTCTCTGTAATGACTGCGTAATGTAATTTCAGTGCTTATCTCCAATAGTGAAAGTGTAATATTAATGTAAATTTGTATATCAAATGAAAACGCGAGGGTTTCCTGGAGAGGAAGGCTCAAATGAATCTGTAAATTGTCCACCATCCTGTTCCAGACTTGAGCAGATCTCAGACCACAGGTCTCCACAGGATCGGACCGAATGGGTTTCGAAGTCGTCAATCATCACGTTTCCACGCGAGTTTAAATCATTCTTTTATTTATTTAAACTGTTATTGTGAACATGCACTGTATTTATGATTATGACTCATAATGAGGATTTAAAGTGGTTTTCCTTCATCTGCCGTCAGTTCCTCAGCTCACCATTGGTGTCGCCAAACTGCTCTGTCTCAAATGTTTGTACGCATGGGTCAGAGTTTGCGTGGAAGTGCGCAAATTTTACCATCAAGTTTGTTTTTCTAAATCACAACTTGTGCCTCGGAGTGGCGTACGCCAAGTTTTATAAATGAGGCCCTTGGTCTTTTCACGATCGGATAGCTATCCGATCAGAGAAAACGCATGAAGTGACCAGGTGTAAACAGGCCCTTACATATATAATCTCCTGATTTTGTTCTGACAGCTGGGGGACTAAATTGCTCAAAAACCGCCTTCTCTTTCTGCGTGGAACAACACTCGACCTTCATGAAGATTTAATGTTTGCTATTGTCAACTGAAGTATCAATCCTCATTAGAGATAAATAAACATGGGAATATGATATGGACTTAAGTGTATGCTTAAGTAACATTATTATCGCTAACTGTATTATTTATTAGCCAATGTAATTTAAATGCATAATTTTCAGTGTTTGTATTTCCCCTGTGCGTTTCTATTAATTACTGAATTTATTTAGTTCAAGTGAGACGAGTAAAGAGCATCTGTTGCATAAATCATGATCTGTCTCGTCTAAGCAGCAAAAAACGTATTTTACTACGGGTTAAAAAAAAAAGTACCTGTATTAAACTTTGTGCTAGTTAAAAATGTAAATTAATCGCAATCTTTTCACAGCCCCTGTTTTTATCTAAAAAAAAATTGATGCAAAGAAATTAAGAAAATAGTATTTATGGAAATAAATTTATCACAGGGCAAACGTGTGAATGTTCACAAGGCATTTTATGCAGACAACTCTAATCGTAGTTGTATATTTACAGGCATTATTGTCATTGTGTACCTGTATGCACCATGAGTTCATTAATCGATCTAACTAGTCCATGCATGCATTTAAATGCCATTGGCTCATATGATTGTACTATATATCTTAGTTGTATTACACGTTCTTTGTAACTTGAATACGGAAGGCGGTCTGGCAGAAGCTAGATATTTTACTTCATAACTTATTAAATGTGGATTTTATTATTATTATTATTATTTTTTTTACACAAACGCATCATTTCGCTTTAGAAGGACTTTATTAACCCCCCCGGAGCTGTGTGGAGTATGTTTATGATGGATGGATGTGGATGGAAGCACTTTCTTCAGCTCATACTCATTTGGTAATGCTTATTGCCATTATAAAGCTTGGATGCGTCAGGGTATTTATTAATTTTTTCCCGATTGTGTTCATCAGTAAGAAAAAAATTATACATAGGATGTATAAAAGTATACACACCTAGGATGGCTTGAGGGTAAGTAAAGCTTGGGGTAATTTTCATTTGAAAGTGAACTAATCCTTTAAAGCATATGTGACTGCGTTTACGTGACTACTTGCCAAGACTGGCATTTGACATTATTCTGTTGAGCTTTGTAGCTCTTTTTTAAATTTATTTAATGCATCCTCACTGGATAAAAGTAATAATTTATTTCTAATTGTAATTAACAAAGAGAGGTTACTCAAATGGGTTATAATCTACAATTAAAGTGAGCTGAATGACATAAGTTGAAGAAGAATGCCTTATCCTAACCTCTGATCGAAGTTTCCTTCTTGGAACAGTTCTGAGGTTTGGGCATCATGGAGGAATCTATCCCAGCATTCCTTTTTAGCCTGGGACAAGGAACGGAGCATTTCCCTTGATGTTACTTCATTTGATTGTCCCTTGATCCTCTTCAATCTATTTTCTGTAAAGTAGCAACAAAACATACTCAAGAGAACAAATCAACAAGCCATATTTAAATAACATGATCATCAAATGTAATTCCCTGTACCTAAACTGGCAATGTAAACCTCAGAGTCAGCCATTGGTTCCCAGGGGCTGAAAGAAGCAACTCTGGGGGAGTCTGTCTGTGGGTTTGCTGGAGAGGAAGGCTCAAATGAATCTGTAAATTGTCCACCATCCTGTTCCTGAGGCTCTGGCAGACTTGAGCAGATCTCAGACCACAGGTCTCCACTGGATCGGACCGAATGGGTTTCGAAGTCGTCAATCATCACGTTTCTGATAATAAAAAATCAGCTATAAACAGTCTGGGGAGACTCGCGTGTTATACACGAGATATCAAAATGAGATATTTTAAAGTAAAAATACAGGCCTATCAGGGTTCTGTGGAAAAATAATGCTGGGTGTTCACATACAGTAAAAAAAAAAAAAAAAAATCTTAACGATTGTTGACATTACTAGCTCTTTAGCAAGCCCGTATAATGAAGCTTATAGAATATTATCAGTCCTAAAACTAGAGTAGTGGTCCTTACCTTAAAGTACAATGCTTTCAGCGCAGCACAGATCTAAAATGACATATTAAAAAGAGAAGTAAATACAAGCATTAGCATGTAAAACTCATAATTCTGATTGCTTTGCCTTCACTACTACCGAGATGCACGTAACCGGCAGGGATTATTCATCGAATTTGATTGGCCGTCACACATGTCCGTCAATAATTTCGTGAATGCTATTGGTCGAAGAGAAATGTTTGGAAACGCTACTTCCGTTTACTGCCTCAGCACGTTGACATCAGGTCGAATTTTACAAGTAAGATATTTGTTCTGTGTTGACAGTTATGTACTTACTTTATCTAACATTTTAAAACAATATTATGCAAACGTGTACTTGAGGTGCTGCATATTGTTCTTTTTATTGCTCGGTGATATTTTAGTTGTGCGATATAAAAACTACGTATAACATTTTAAAGCCCAGTTTGTTGCGTAGAGAATAATATTATGTTATTTCACCGTCTATTTGCTGTCTGGCTTGTAACATTTAGGTCAGATCCGAATGTCACGTTTGTTGACCTGAATCAAGGACGCATGTTGGACGCATCAGTGGTCTGAGGTCTAAAGACAGGTAGATCCAGATATTAAAGCGGTTAACATGATCAAACACAGTATAACAAACATCACAAATTCAATTACTCACATAGTTTTTAATTTACACAAAAATCATGCATAACTTTTTTTTTTTTTCTTTTCTTTTTACACAACTGTCTCAGTGTACCCTGCTGGGGTGGAAAACAGCCTAGGTTTGCTGCTTTTTTCCCCCCCAGCTTGGTGAGTCTGTTCTGTTGGCTGGAGGGTTTTATAGACTTTGTAGACCAGCTTGGCAAAGTATAAGTGGTTTAAGTTAGTTAATTTTTTCATCATGGTAATAACTGAAGACTCAGGAGAGGTGTATTTCAGAGTGAATTTACATACTGTACAAACATGGCTGTTATTTTTGTGGAATGATCAAGAAATAAAAATGTCATTTGTTGCAGGCGGTGCTAGTTAGGCAATGCAGACTGTGCTCAGGCTGGCAGCAGTAGCGGTCCCTATGGGTTTGCTGCTCTCCAGAACCATGGCATGGATCTCTAGTGGTAAAACACATATAGAGCTCATCACTCGCTTAAGAGGTTAGTAGATAGATAGATAGATAGATAGATAGATAGATAGATGGTCATATAAAAACAATACTTTGATGTTATTGTACATATGTCAATAAACAGATTTATGCGATTTAATGGATATAGATTCCCTAGTATAGATTTTAATGTGTCTTTCTGTGACAGATCATGGAGTCATCCACAGTGACAGAGTGTTTAATGCCATGCTTGCCACCGATAGAGGGATTTATTCCAGAGACCACCCTTATGCTGACTCTCCCCAGTCCATAGGTGATTTCTTACAACAGCAGGCATATTGGTTTCAATACATGAAGTAAACTGAAAAGAGTGCTGACTGCAGAGCCATTTTTTCACTCAGACATTGTTTTTTTCTCTGCAAAGGATACAAGGCAACAATCAGTGCCCCTCATATGGTAGGTCGGACAAACGCGTCTAAAAGTAGATGTTACTGTCGTATTTAATATGTTCTAATGAATAATTGTTTGTCTAGCATGCACATGCTCTTGAGGTTCTCAGTGACAAGTTAATAGAAGGAGCCTCTGCTCTGGATGTTGGTTCAGGAAGTGGATATCTCACTGCATGCTTTGCCAGAATGGTGAGTGCAGTTTTGTTTCAGCATGTCATGCAAGCTTTTGATATAAAATATTTTTGTTTATTTTCCCCCCACATTTTTAATCTCAACAAGAAATATAATGCCACTGTTGCCACACAACTGAATCATCTGTAGGTGTGTGTGATGAAAGTACAATATAAACTAGAAACGTATACATAAATCCTGCACACTACTTACCTCATCAAAAAATATTTTTTATTAGCAACATTTCGATCAATCAACCTCAGACCTACAACACAGCAAAATTAATAACACCTCATTTAGAGAATGAACAGCTGTTAATAATAATCCCACACCTTTAACTATGCAGACAATGTAAGATTTTAAATAAAATAAAAACAAATACCTGGAAATAATCAGAAAATCAAGAAATGCAGATATATAATTAATATATAGCCTTATATATACATACATACACATATACATACATACACACACACTTGTTTTTCAATACGTTTTATACTGCAGGTAGGGCCCTCTGGAAAGGTAGTGGGAATTGACCACATAGATGAGCTGGTGCAATCCTCTGTGAAAAATGTCCAGGCGGACGATCCAGAATTGCTTGCCTCTGGACGAATTAAATTAGTGGGTGAGGAATTAAAATAGTTTTTTAAAAAATGTGTTTTTTCTTATACGTCGAAGCACAAACATTGTCATTTGACTTGTTTGTCTACATTTTATGACATTGCTATTGAAATTACAAATTGTTTTTTGCAGTGGGTGATGGACGGTTAGGTTTTCCTGATGAAGCCCCCTATGATGCCATCCATGTTGGAGCAGCTGCTCCTACACTCCCTAAAGCTGTATGCGCATTAGGCTTTTGATATAATTGTTGTTTATATAGCCTTCAGTGGTCTGATTTAAACATGTGCATCAACAGCTCCTTGAACAGTTGAAACCAGGTGGGAGACTTGTTTTGCCTGTGGGCCCAGAGGGTGGAAGCCAAGTTCTCGAGCAGTATGACCGTCAGAGCGATGGTACTTTCCTCAGGAAAGCACTGATGGGTGTGGTTTATGTCCCACTGACAGACAAACACCACCAGTGGCCAAGGTATGTATTAGTCTGTATGAGATTAATCAGAACACAGTGATTTATATTGTAGTGTACAGTAGTTCATCACAACTGTGTGGCTGTTGATTTGTTTCTCTTTCCAGTGATGAGCTCTGATTGCAGTATGGTTGCCCCTGCAGGAGATGGCGCTGGTGCTGTGGTTCAGTAAGCCCTCAGGACTAAGGAAAGGCCCCTTATCCCATCTCACCTGCTGCCTAGCAACACACTCGTCTGGATCATTTGAATTCTTGACTTAAAACTGAACTTTAAATGCAGCAGTGGATTGAAATCAATGATGTAATTTCTGAGGTGGTGTCCCTTCACATACTTAAACTATGGGAGCAAAAACTTCCATATCTAGGGCTTGTGATCTCAGTATGCTTTATAAGTGGCCATGTGTTCAGCTTTAACATACTATACAGCAAGAAGCAATCAAAATAGAGTACAGTTTTAAATGTAACTGCTACCATGCTACGTTTTGATTAATCATTTTCATGTCTCACTACTAAGTTTTATGCCAAGGCTTAAATATATGGGAAACAAAAATACCTTTAGTTATTGAAAATTAAGAATGAGTTTAAAAACGTGTTCTCTTTTTCTTTCTAATTCTGTACATGGAGTCAGATTTTTAGTTGAAGGGTTGCTGTTGTCTAATCAGCTGTGTAATTTGATTTAAAATTTTAATTAACCTAAGAAATGTTGTAGTTATCTACATGTTAAATGTAACAATTAAATGTAAATATAATGCAATACCTTGTTTTTTTTTTCACAAATTGATAAAGCTATGTGATTTAAGGTCATATCAACTATTTTTAATTTTGCTAAGAAATATATAAATATACAGGTGCTGGTAATATAATTAGAATATCATCAAAAAGTTGATTTATTTCACTAATTCCATTCAAAAAGTGAAACTTGTATATTATATTAATTCATTACACACAGACTGATATATTTCAAATGTTTATTTCTTTTAATTTTGATGATTATAATTGACAACTAAGGAAAATCCCAAATTCAGTATCTCAGAAAATTAGAATATTGTGAAAAGGTTCAATATTGAAGACACCTGGTGCCACACTCTAATCAGCTAATTAACTCAAAACACCTGCAAAGGCCTTTAAATGGTCTCTCAGTCTAGATCTGTAGGCTACACAATCATGGGGAAGACTGCTGATTTGACAGTTGTCCAAAAGACGACCATTGACACCTTGCACAAGGAGGGCAAGACACAAAAGGTCATTGCAAAAGAGGCTGGCTGTTCACAGAGCTCTGTGTCCAAGCACATTAATGGAGAGGCGAAGGGAAGGAAAAGATGTAGTAGAAAAAAGTGTACAAGCAGTAGGGATAACCGCACCCTGGAGAGGATTGTGAAACAAAACCCATTCAAATATGTGGGGAAGATTCACAAAGAGTGGACTGCAGCTGGAGTCAGTGCTTCAAGAACCACTACGCACAGGCATATGCAAGACATGGGTTTCAGCTGTCGCATTCCTTGTGTCAAGCCACTCTTGAACAACAGACAGCGTCAGAAATGTCTCGCCTGGGCTAAAGACAAAAATACTGCTGCTGAGTGGTCCAAAGTTATGTTCTCTGATTAAAGTAAATTTTGCATTTCCTTTGGAAATCAGGGTCCCAGAGTCTGGAGTAAGAGAGGAGAGGCACACAATCCATGTTGCTTGAGGTCCAGTGTAAAGTTTCCACAGTCAGTGATGGTTTGGGGTGCCATGTCATCTGCTGGTGTTGGTCCACTGTGTTTTCTGAGGTCCAAGGTCAACGCAGCCGTATACCAGGAAGTTTTAGAGCACTTCATGCTTCTTGCTGCTGACCAACTTTATGGAGATGCAGATTTCATTTTCCAACAGGACTTGGCACCTGCACACAGTGCCAAAGCTACCAGTACCTGGTTTAAGGAACATGGTATCCCTGTTCTTTAATTGGCCAGCAAACTTGCCTGACCTTAACCCCATAGAAAATCTATGGTGTATTGTGAAGAGGAAGATGTGATATGCCAGACCCAGCAATGCAGAAGAGCTGAAGGCCACTATCAGAGCAACTTGGGCTCTTATAACACCTGAGCAGTGCCACAGACTGATCGACTCCATGCCACGCCGCATTGCTGCAGTAATTCAGGCAAAAGGAGCCCCAACTAAGTATTGAGTGCTATACATGCTCATACTTTTCAGTTGGCCAAGATTTCTAAAAATCCTTTCTTTGTATTGGTCTTAAGTAATATTCTAATTTTCTGAGATACTGAATTTGGGATTTTCCTTAGTTGTCAGTTCTAATCATCAAAATTAAAAGAAATAAACATTTGAAATATATCAGTCTGTGTGGAATGAATGAATGAATGAATATAATATACAAGTTTCACTTTTTGAATGGAATTAGTGAAATAAATCAACTTTTTGATTATATTCTAATTATATGACCACCACCTGTATAGCACTGCATTAAAAAGAAGGTAGAGGGAAAAAGAAAAATACATGTGTTATCGTGTGAAGAGATATGAAATTAGCTGACCTTGTCATTGAATAAAAAGAAGCAATCGATTTTTGGGCAAAAATAGCTAGAAATAATACTTATATGTTAAGTTTCATTAGACTCAGAAAAGTGAATAGAAGAAAAGCAGACTTTACGCCAATAATATACAAATAATTCGTAAACACGTGACGTCACAATGATGTCATCAACCCAAGACGGAAATAATATTGTCATTGAACGGCTGGATGGCGTGGTTCACGTGTGTGAAGGGGAAGATAGCAGGTTTAAATTCATTACTTTGCGAAAACAATAATTTCCTGAGACAAAACAAAAACGTGAGTGTTAAAACTCTGGGAACGCTACGAACAGCGTTAAATGTCTGGAGAAATTGTACAAGTGCACAAGTCTCCGTTATACGTTTGAACTTAACAAAACAACAGCGCTTCACACAGTTAAATGACATGGAGACTAAAGGGGCCACCATGGAAGAAGACAGCTGTGATACGGACAGCACTGTTAGAACAAACTGCGGTAAACGTAAAAACGAGGAGTCCGATGAGACAGCAAGACAAGGCAGAGGAAAGAAGCGAAAGAGGGGTGGAAAACAGCTGCGTCGCGGAGAGCGGTACGTGCCTCCTCCACAGAAACGCAACCCAGGTGTGAGTTTCAGCCAAGAACATTTTGCGGAAACGTCCTACTATTTTGAAGGCGGTCTTCGCAAAGTGCATCCTTATTATTTTGATTTTAAGACGTACTGTAAGGGACGTTGGGTTGGTAAAACTCTACTAGACGTTTTCAAGAGTGAATTTCGTGCGGAGTCTTTGGACTACTACAATAAGGCTGTCAAAGAGGGGCGGATTAAACTGAATGAAACGCCTGTGGATGACCTGAATATAACACTTAAGGTAAGAGATCAGGTGACAATACTGACGACTGTCTCTTTGTATGTGGGCTTGTTTAATTGGTTTGTATAACTTTTGCTCGCTAGAACAATGACTTTTTGAGGAACACAGTGCATCGTCATGAGCCCCCTGTGAGCGCGCAGCCCTTGGAGGTTCTGGTGGATGATGGTGAAGTGGTGGTTGTGGATAAACCCGCCTCACTTCCCGTGCATCCCTGTGGACGCTACCGTCACAATACTGTCATCTTCATTCTGGGGAAGGAGAAAGGCCTTAGTGGCCTCCACACAGTACATCGACTGGACCGCCTCACCTCAGGTGTGCTGCTGTTTGCTCGTACACTCGAGGTTTCCAAAAAACTGGACGAAATGGTTCGTGAAAGACAGGTAAGACATAGCCTATATTCTGAACAACACCTACTTGGTTTACATTCTTGAAATTTCTGCATTCTGTTTGTTACCCCCTACACATTTTCTAACGGAATCGTGGGTTAAAGGGTTAGTTCACCCAAAAATGAAAATAATGTCATTAAATACCCACCCTCATGCCGTTCCACACCCGTAAGACCTTGGTTCATCTTCGGAACGTAAATTAAGATATTTTTGTTGAAATCCGATGGCTCAGTGAGGCCTGCATAGCCAGCAATGACATTTCCTCTCTCAAGATCCATTAATGTACTAAAAACACATTTAAATCAGTTCATGTGAGTACAGTGGTTCAATATTAATATTATAAAGCGACGAGAATATTTTTGGTGCACCAAAAAAAACAAAATAACGACTTGTATAGTGATGGCCGATTTCAAAACACTGCTTCATGAAGCTTCGGAGCGTTATGAATCAGCGTGTTGAATCATGATCATGAATCGGATCAGGTGTCAAACTGCTGAAATCATGTGACTTTGGTGCTCCGAAACGCTGATTCGACACTGATTAATAACGCTCCGAAGCTTCATGAAGCAGTGTTTTGAAATCGGCCATCACTATACAAGTCGTTATTTTGGTTTTTTTGGCGCACCAAAAATATTCTTGTTGCTTGATTATATTAATATTGAACCACTGTACTCACATGAACTGATTTAAATATGTTTTTAGTACACTAATGGATCTTGAGAGAGGAAATGTCATTGCTGGCTATGCAAGCCTCACTGAGCCATTGGATTTCAACAAAAATATCTTAATTTGCGTCCCGAAATGGCATGTGTGTGAGTAATAAATTACATTATTTTCATTTTTGGGTGAACTAACCCTTTAAGTAAAAGCTAAACTCGGTCATCACAGAAAATTACTTTCACTGATTCACTTTATATGATGAACAGATTTAATTTTGGCTTATATTCACATGTAAACATGCATCAGCTCACACATCAGTTGTGGTAAACAGAAACTAAATTATGTTTGCTTGACACATATGAGAACCAATGAGGTTCATTCTCTTGTGTTGCGCAGCTTGTTTGAGGTTCTTGTGCATTATTCAAGTTAGGTTGAGCTTTTGTTCATATTCGCTGAAAAATGTTTATATGTGAATAAAAGCCTAAATTAAATCTGGTTAACTAGGAAATATGCATTTTCTGAAACTTGATTTCCAGGCCTGGAAACGTCACTGTACGTCAGTACAGTTTTTTTTCTTCTCTTCTAAGTATGCTCAGCTATAAAATACAGAGCCTTGCACATGACTTGCACAAGAAAACACCGATATTGTAGCTACAAAGAATCTGCTTCCAATTACTTAATTAATGGCCTTGTTTTAATAATTTGTTCCTTTGTTTTAATTTAGTTATGGTTATGATATAGTTATGATATAATGGTGCCAATATATCTTGTAATTGTTTTATCCCCCCTGTGTGACATTTCTCTGTACTAAAATGTTTAATTAGTTAGAAATTAAACTGTTTATGCAATTTCTAAAAGTGAATTTTAAAAATCTTTTATTATCCAATAACATAACTGGAATACTCAAGCAAAGTCATAGAAAAGAAATGCAAATTCATTGCTTAATAAGGTGTGAGAACCTGACAAACTATGCTTTAAAATGTTCAGCTGTGTTTATTTATAAAAGTGAACATTTAATCACATTTTAAATTATACTTAAGTTTCTTTTAAAAAACGTATTCAAATCAGAACAATAGACAGGTTTTCTGCAGGTCTTAATTCACCCTTCAACACATGAAGGCCTTAAAAAGGTCTTAAATCGGAGCAGAACATTTAAAACTCATGAAGTGCCATTAAATGTTGCATGCATTGCAAAAGAGGAATATCTTCCTCAGTATTTTTGTTTTTTCCCATACTAATATCTAAACATCCTTAAATCAAAATATATTGACTTATGATATGAAATCTTGTTTTTTGAAAGTGATTTTATGCTTAAAACAAGAACAAATGTCAACTGGGTATGAAATTTTCTCATTGGCAGATATTTGTTCTTGTTTTAATCGTAAACTCAAGTTTATTTTATCACCCAGAAAACAAGACTTATCTTACGTAATTTTTCTAATGTACCTTGATTTAATTTCTAGACACAAAAATACAGAGGATCACTTTTTTGCAGCATTATCAGAAGGAACAGTAAAAGTTATTTCCATATTCGAGTTGTTGGGAGCATAAGTATTCAAGCCATTTTTCGCAAAAATGAATTAAAAACTTATGGATATCTGTGAATTATTTTTAAACTTTGAAGCATTGCTAATACAACTCATTGTGTGCTCTTGAGACCTTTACATATTGATGTATTATGTTCCATTCAATTTATTCTTTAATTTTTCTTTACTTGGGTCTTAAAATTTTTTTCTTTTTTTCTTCACAGTTAGAAAAGGAATATGTATGTCGTGTGGATGGGGAGTTTCCAGAGGGTGAGGTGGTGTGTGAGGAACCCATCCTGGTAGTGTCCTTCCGGGTGGGCCTTTGCAGAGTGGATCCCAAAGGCAAAGAATCCCGCACAGTCTTCCAGAGACTCAACTATAATGGACGCTCTAGTGTGGTCCGCTGTCTGCCTCTCACAGGACGTACTCACCAGATTCGTGTTCATCTTCAGTTCCTTGGCTTCCCAATCATCAATGATCCCATATATGGGTCTTCTGCATGGGGGCCGAATAGAGCCAAAGGAGGGCTGGTAGGTATGAATGATGAGGAGCTTGTAGAAGCTCTTATAGAAGAACATCGTTCAAAGGAGAGTCTGCACTTGTTGGATTTGCCTGATGAAGAGGTCTCAGGAAAACATGGGCCGAAGACAGAGTCTAAGGTCAGTGCTCAAGAACACAATGACCAAATAACGGTGTTTGAGTCAAGCGGTGGTGTATGTGATGACAGTTCCTGTGAAGTGAAGGCAGAACGCAGCCAAGAACTTTACAAGAGCACATCTGCAGTTGAGTCTGAGCGTGAGATGAATGGTGCTCAAAAAGAAAAGAATTTGTTCTCAGATGAAGCCCCCAGAACTGCAAAATCAAATTCTTTTGTCAGAGATAATTTATGTGGCGAATGTAAAATTGTGCGCCCTGACCCAACAGAGAAGGATTTGATAATGTATCTACATGCATTACGCTACAAAGGACCTGACTTTGAATACTCAACCCAACTGCCTGACTGGGCCAAAGAAGACTGGCTTCAGGATTAAACTAAAATCAGATGTATTCATGCAACATTTGTTACCTGATACTAATGCACATGAGTTTACAAGGATTGGGTTTAAAAAAAACACACTTTACTGAATATATTCAGTGTGAATTCAAAATGACTCCTTTTTAATTTCTTTTAATTTAAATTGGTGAATTTATTAGTCTGTAAAGTGGTTCTTCTGTGTTTTGTCTTTCTTTTCTTTTTTTTCCCCAATTCCTTGTATTTGAAAAGGACAACATTTCATTGATATTAACATGTAGCAATAAACAATACTTTTTTGTGGGAATGAAAATGAAGCATGTTTTTTATATATATATAATGTTTTTATATATTATACAGGTGAGATGAGAGTAATTTTAATTAAAATGTCTTGTGCAAAATGCCATGTTATGCATAGAAATTACACTAAGATTTTTAATTGGGTTTTATAAGTCCAGTTTCAACCTGTTGTGGCCTGAAAACTTTCCTAGAAAGTTAGAGATAGATTGCAGTGTAACCTCAATTAAAAATATTTTTATTTTTTATTTAACTTCATCATAGTTTATCTTCTGACAACTTCAAATCTGACTTTACACACAGGCTATCAACAACAATAGTTCCACACCAGCAGGTTTTATGATACAGCTGCATAATTTCAGGGGGAAAAACTTTTGGCACAAATCATTCTTACATTTTGGCACTTTTGTTTTTTAAGATGCTTTGATAATGTCAAGGACACATCTTCTGGCCTAATGAAGTAACATTAAATCAATCTGAATTAAAAAAAGAAATGTTCTTTAGTAAAACATCATTTTGCAGTATAACAGGTTTAACTGACCTTTGATTCCGGTTTTATAAAGGACTGACATCTTTGTGCACATCACAAAACACCACTTATTACATACAGCCTTTTGCATTCTGATTAATGGGTATCTTTCAAATACATACTGAACATAGAGGTAACACTCAGTCTTGTATAGAAATCAAAGGTCGTATTGCAGGGATTTATAAATCTGGGGCGTTAGTGAAACATGTCCACACACTGAAGCATTCTAACTAAAGCACACTGTTGTAATTGGCCTATGTTCTGATGGGCAGTCATTGTCTTTTTTTAAAAGAGGTACTTTCATGGCTCTGCAATAACAAAATTATGTTTCCTTAAGCTTTCAAGTCTGAAAATAATTTATAACATAAACATGCAATAAAAGGTATTCATGTGTAAAACAGTTATAGCCACAGTAGAAAGCACATCTATGCCAAGTGTTCCTGGCATAAGTTAAGGGTAAAATTACTGTAGTGGGTTATTTCAGTGCTTAATAAATTGTGTATAATCAAATCATTTGGAGAACTTAATTGGTTGTTGAGTCCAGTAAAGAAATTGATAATGATTGTGACCTTAACAAAATTATAGAGATTAGTTCATGGCTTGGTTGTGTAAAAGATCAGGCACAATTGTTCTTTAAGTGTTTGTAAGTTTGCAGTTCAAGGCCCCTGAAGAAAGGCTTTTTCAAAGGCTATTATGGGTGCACATTCAGTGTATATTTACATGACATGCAAGGAATCATGCTAAAAAAAAAAACCTCCTTTTCAAATTTTTGTAAGCACTGTGCATACTTACAAACAATTAATTGGTGTTTGCAAAACATATATATATATATATTTTTTTTTTTTCCAGAAATGTAATATGCTGCTGAGTACAAAAGCTCAGCCCACCATATAAAGTTCTTGCCATTCTGTGGTTTAGATTTGCTCAGTGTGTTGACAATATTGATCAGCTGCCACCTTCACCTTTTCCTTCCCTTTTGATCCAGACATCGGGCATATCGGGTTTGCTGTTGGGCAATATTACAGGCACCTCACTTTGGGTGGTCCTCACCCTACCAGACCCCGGGGAGGCAAGGTCATATACAGTCTCCTTCAAGGACAGACGTAAAGTGTCTCTCCTGCCATTAAGGTGGCCAGGTTGTAACTCTTCCTCGATCTTAACAGCTTGAGAGACTAAGATTGCAGGTTCTACCTCACTTAAGCAGGTCTCATTGGAGTCTTCAAGTCCCTCCACGGAACTCTGAGATTGACATGACAAAAGCCGTTTGTGTAGCTGACAGCTAGTGGCTTCATCTAATGAGAGTGACCTTTCATTGACAATGTCTGTAGTCTGAGTGATCATGATTTCTTCCATGCTTGAGGAAGATGATAAAGACACATTCCAAAGTTGGAGCCCACCTCGGCATTTCTTGCACAAAACCTTTTCCTTAGGCGCATCTTGTGGAAGAGCAACTACAGGACACAACGTGTTCTCCTTGTATGGGGATGAGGTCTGGAGGGCTGGAGGTGGGTTGCAACCCTTGAGGTGCCTGCTACACATTTCTGTGTTGTCAGCTTCAATGCTGACTCGATCATAGTCTTGCCTTGGACTAAGCCCACAGAACTGAATGTCATCGGAAAGGACAGAAGGTCTGTTGGACAGCTTGCTGGTGCAAGTGCTATTCTCGAAGCTGTCGCTCAACTGGCAAGCAAGTGGCTGCAGCTCGTACTGTTCTGGCTCCCGTTCTCCCATTGGTTGGCGCTTTCTATGATGCTGCTGATTGGGGCAAAGAAAGCCTTCACTTTCTTTATTAAAACTCCTTTTAACCCGAGAACCCGTGCCACAGCCAAATGCCCCATTAGCTGCCGGATTGGTGGTCCCTGGTTCTGTAGCTGAACAGGACGACAATATATTTTCAGTGGCTTGCTTTTTAACACAGGGTAGGGTTATTCTCCCACAGTTTTTTTGGGGGCCAAAGAAGCAACACAATGACTGGAAGAAGAAAGTGGCGAAGCCGCATGCAACACACTTCACAAGCAGGAGAAAGATCCCAAGCTTCCTGAAAAGCAATGCAGTTGCGGGTAACATAATAATGCCCACACAAAAATGTGCCCCAGCACCTGTAGCTACCGGGTAACCCATTCTCTTCAGGGAATGTGCAACCCTACCCAGTCTGTCACTGTGTGGGGCCAGGCTGTATGAAATGCAGTAATTGGCCACAAAGTCAACAGAAAGACCTGCAGCTGCTGAAATTAAGAGCGCTTCCACACCATTTAACTGCCATTCTAAAAGCACAAGGAGACCAACAGTAGCAAACACACTTCCTCCCACCGCAGCGGACACATACACACTTAATGGAATATTCCACGTCGTGAGTAAGAGCAGTGCAAATGTGAGAGCTACTGAAAAGCCTGCCACCTCCAATGTCTCTGAACTCAAGCAGTGCTGGAAGTCATATAAGCCTAGCTGGCTTACAAACCATCCTTTCTGCAGTCCCACTGGAGCCTTGGAGATTTCCCCATTAAACCATGATAAGATCTCTTGATAGAACTGTGACATTCTGCTGAAGTTGAAGCTGTAAAGTTGTACAGTCTTGAATATTAGTACAAGGGCAGCGATTCGACCCTCCGAATCAAACCTTAGGCCTCCACCACTGGTTAAGCGCCCCTCTGCATACTGTTCTGCCAACATCATGCTAAGGCACTGCTCGAAAACACTTGGTGGGTAAGGAAAGGGAATATTATTGCAGCAAAAACTAAATGCATCATCGCTTTCGGAACAGCGGCGTATAGAAACCCAATGAATCAAACGTTCAACAAAACACACATTGTCTTCTGCTGTTTCTTGGTCAGCTGATAATGGGGAATAGAAGCTCTGGTTTTGAATTTTTCCACACAGATCCCGCAACCACAGCTGGGCTTGGGGACTGCTCATATTGAACCCTGGATCAAGAGCTAAAGATCCATTACTTTTTGGATCGAAGTGGTCACCATCGTCTGATGGAATGATGCCCCAAATTAGGGTCAGCGTCATGGGTTCATCTTCACCCTGTTTCATTCTCTCAAACATGAACTGATGGCGATATTCAGCATCATATCTCTCAAAGGGATGGCTGGAACGGAATAGCTGAGTTGTCCTGCTGTCTGAAGTTGGCAGTTTCATGCCAGGGTCTACACATGATATGTACGTTCCACCAACTGCGAGCACTGCAAACCAACAGATCCATATGTATCGGAATTTCACTACTCCACAAGGCAGGATCTTTAAAAAAAGCAGGTTTGATGTGTCCGAAAACCCTCGGCCTAACGTCCGAAGCTTCTGCCTCACGGTAAACAAACACCTCTTTCTTGAACTTGTCTCCCAGAATCCACCTGTATTTTTCGAGCAGCAGGGCTTCCACGCTGCCTTTGCAACAGGGTTTGAAGACAGCTCAGTATAGCGTTCCTGCAAAATGAGGGTGCAAGGAAGCCAAACAAGAGCAAAAAATGTGTTTATTAAAGAAGCACTGCCAAGATATACAGCAAAGCATCTCACGGCAGTGATGCTACTTATGTAGCCAGAGTAAAATGTGATGCTAGATGTCAGACCTGACACTAATATCAAGTATCCTATTTCCTGTAAAACCCGGTTCATTCTCTTCTCAGGTACAGCTGGAGGGTTGTGGCTTAGCTGTAGTTTCCAGAAATCAACAAAAGTCAGGGCTTGATTTAGGCAACTTCCCAAAAGCACAAGGACTGATGCAAGATTGAGGAGTGGAAAAAATGTCAAGCGAAATGCGAATTTGTAGAAAAAATATGAGGTGGAAAGTGATAAAATGACAGCAACCAGTGACATCACTGCTATAAATGGTGATTTGAGATATAGTCCCATTGTGAACAAAAGTGCAAGAGCTGCAAGAACAGGATAGATAGAATCCCATGCCAAATAATATTTAAAAAGTTTTTGTTTAATTCCCAAATCCATTCCTGTTATGGTGGTGTTGTTATAGGTGAGCTCGCGACCCTCTAGATGGTCCAAATACATTTTCATCAATGGATCACCTTTTTCCACTGGTAGAAACACAATGCTATATTTTAGAGACGGGACCTTGTATTCAACAGTCTGTGGCCCCAGGAAGTCCTTGTCCACAAGGTAATGAAGAATCTGGAAGATGCTTGACAGTTTACAGCGGTGTGGGACGGATGCACAACGGCCAAATTTACTCCTCTCAGTACATGATGCAACCAGGCTTCTGTCATGGTAGTAAGGGGCACAGAATCTGAGCAGACCAAGGCTTTCAGAAACCTGCTGTACAGTCAGACTAAAGCAGGAAGAAACGTTGTTGAGAAGAGCCAAGTAGTTTCCCAGAGACCAACTTGGACAGCACTCATTTTCCACTGTGGAGTCGTATAACTCTGATCTGACTTGGCAGAGTTGATCAAATTGTGTCCCTGAACGGATCTAAAATGATAATGAAAAAATTACTTGCATTCAAAATGACAAATTTGTAATATATATGTATATATGCTGAAATATAAAATATTTACAAATCTTTTATGTTTAAATTGTAGTTTCTTATTTGTATAAACAAGTATGTGTGCCAGAACTACCTGTACAAATACCTATGATTACTAATGAGATCATATTCAATTCTGTAATATATGAATCTGATTATTAACACACACTGTATAGATTCTATCACATATCCATTAAAACACTGCATTGAATGCCTAATTTCCTCTTGAGAACCTAAGAAGATTATCCTTTTGGCAATATATAGAGTCCTTGGTTTACCTGTGTCTGTTCCATCTGGCACATGGAGTAAATTGCCTTTAGACTCCAGAGACTGGCAGAGTTTCCAGAGCGGAAGACCAGCTGAGCATAGCGCTCTCCTACAGAACCACAGATTGGGTGACAGAAAACAGCATCACATAAAATATGCTGTGTGCGCCATTTACTGATTTATTAGGTTAGGAAATACCTGATAAAATCTCACCTGGGGCATTACAAAAAAAGTTGTGCTCAGTGTAATCTCTGTGCAACATTCTCCTTGATCGTTCTCTTAACTGAGGTTCAGATCTAATTGTGTCCTCTCTGTAAGACAATTTTTTTCAATATAAACACAGCATACAATGCTTTGGTATTAAAAGCAAGTCGGATTTAGTGAAAATAGTAGTCGAAATTTAAAGTATCTTTAATATCATATGATCGCCAAGAAATACCCTGCCGTTGTTCTTTCTGTGAGTTGCCATGGAACTGGGGACAATGATTTTCCAGGCCCAGTGTTTTGCTGTAACCTCATCCAGGTTGCTAGACGGATACTGATGTCTGTTCCACGAGGTTCAAATCCCTGCGAGATCCGATCAAAGACACATGAGGGGTAGCCAGAAACTCTTTGAAGTCATTATAAAAATTAATTGAAGTCATTTGAGAGGCCAATTTACAATTCTAATGATGAAAGTCTAGCGTTGGCCAGTTTATTCTCAGAAATGTATTCAAGCACTCTTAATGTAAACATTTCTTTATACTTTATATATCTCAGTTGTAACTGTTGGTTGTTTTAAATTTAATCTTAAAATTATTTTATTTTTTACTCTTAATTTGCTTCTTTTTTTACATCACTTTAGTATGTTTAATTTATTTTCTTTTTTTTTATAGTATAAACAGATACATTAACATGAAGCAATAAACTTCACTCTTTTTATATTACAGACATGAAAATACTCACCAACAAAGGGTCTGAAAAGTCTGGCTGAGGACCAGTCAAAATGCCAGCGAGGGAACAGCCAAACAGAAGTAGTGTACATGAAATGAGTACAGTCATCGGGTACTCCACTATGACCTGGGAATAGCTGTAAAAATCAATGGTGTTCAAATGTTCAAATTTAATCTAATTGCTGAATGGCACATTAACTTGCATTATACACTACTGGTATTTCCCACACTGCATTTTCGAATTACATTACCACATTGGCTTAATGCTTGAATGCTTCTTCCCAATTCCTTCTAAATCTAATATTGAACATAAGGCTATGTTCATGTTCATGTTCATTTATTACTGTAAACAATAATCTTTATAACGAATTTCATGTGATGTTATTATAAACAAATAAATCTTTATCATCAGTTACTATAAAAGCATCTCACCTCTTTGGTATCCTATGCAGGCCATCATTCCTACCGAGTAGACAGGCATAGTGATTAACATTTAAATGTTTACAATCAACTACATGTACGTCCATTAGAATGATATTTATAATAGAAAAAGGGTCTGGACCTCACTGTCACCATGTGATGCTGTACAGGCTTGTGGTTGCTGCCATCATGAGATCCATGAAGCCATTGGCACTGCATTTTATTGTGACACGAAGGCAGACGTGATGGACTGCAGCTATGGACAGTCTTAACAGGACTCGCTGAATGCAAGTCTGATTGATGGTAAGCATTCATTTCACCTGGACATACATTGCTTTGATTCGACTGCTGGTGGCCACAGCAGGGGCATCTTTTGCGTTGTGGTGAATGATAGCCAGAGCCCTGTGATACTTGACGGTGGAGTTGAGTAGAGGAGTGTGACTTGAACGGACTGCAGCTGTCTGCTTGATTCTCTTCTATCTTGACCGGACACATCTGAGATTCTGTGCTGTCATTGTCTGGAGGACACAGCGAAACCTCAGGGACTTCACTGCAAATAAAAGAATCACATTATCAGATGTTTTTACTCCATTACTGTGCTGGTCTGTAGCTGTACTGTCACACCACTACCTTTTCAGTGTACCAGTTGTTTCAACAATCTGATAATTCATCAGTTGGACTGATGCAGTTACTGTAGTAATTAATTCAATGATCTGGTTGAGCAACTCATTTTGGGAAATGATTTATTTTTAACTACATTTCAGCACATATCTTTGTACACCACAGCATTTTAGGGGAAAAAAGCATACATTCCTATAGTTATTTCAACATAGGAAATCGAGACCTGCTACGAGACGCAATGGTGAATTGTGAATAATTTTTTTAGCCGATTCTTATGAACCATTTTCACAAATGGACTGATCTGTGTCTTCAGTTCACAGCTCACAGAATTAGTATTTTTCAACTCAAATATTCAACTGAGACTGGGATTAATTTGATCCTAAGAGCTCAAGTGTGTGGAAAATTTGGCTGATGAGGCAAAAAATAAGTTATATAATGACCCCTTTGCAAATTGGTTAGTAAATGGAAATCATATTTAGGTTATGATTGACTGTAATTTGTTTATGTGCTAAAAGGGCTGTGTTTATGCTTACTGCATTTAAAGTTTACCCACAAATGAAAACCTAAAAGTTGTTCCAAATCTGTATGAATTTCTTTCTTCTGCTGAACACAAAAGAAGATACTTTGAAGAATATGGGTTACAAAACAGTTGATGGTCGCCACTGACTTCCATAGTATGGGAAAATATAAAAATATATCAACTATTTGGTTACCAACATTCTTCAAAATATCTTCTTTTTTTTTTTGTTCAGCAGAAGAAAGAAATTCATACAGGTTTAAAACAACATGAGGGTAAGTAAATGATGACAGAATTTTTGGGTGAACTATCCCTTAACATCATATTTTGCTGTTGACTTCACTTGTTTGTATACACACTTTAATTTGGTAACTTGATTACTTGATATTAAATATTTAATTGTTTGCTAGCATCAGACATGTTTGTGAATGCAAATCATGCATATTGAATGCTTGAATCCATCATATTGACCAAAAAATTAGAATGTTTAATGTAAATTGTAAAAAAAAAAAAAAAAAGTGAATACTTGAGAACAATATGCTTGTCTTGTTTTGTCTGAACAATGTGCCTCTAACATAGTTTATTTTTAGATGAGTTTCTGACAACATACTGTATATTAGATAAGCAATGATGTCTAAAAAAATGTATCAGTGAAATGCTTGAAGGCCCAATTAGGCCAAGAGGGAGGGACTCCATCAGATTACCCTGTCAAACTCATAAAAGGCCTGTTGAGATGAGATTAAAAAAAAGATCACTAGTACTTACAACTCAACTACTCAGGAAATAAACATGAGAAAGCGACAACTTAAAAAGAACCAAAGCTTAAGATTCAGTAGGCCTATTAATTTTTTCTCCATTCAGTCAATTCACAATACTAGATATAAACAATTATTAAAGCTCTTTATGAGGAACAGTAAGATCTTACTGTGCTGAAATGTTAAAGTGTACAGTATTAGCTTTATTGATCAAATAATGTGTCATCATAATATAAACCATGTTTCTATTTATCCTTGTTTAACATATTTCAACTAAAGTGGCAGGTTTGGTGTGACTCATGTGAGAAAACGTTTAACTACTCTCTTAAACATTAACAACTCCTAATAACAATGAAGATTTAAGTTATTTGCTTTCAACAAGCTTGTTTCTACACAGATGTACTCTAGCTGACTCTTAGTATTACCAAGGTGACAAGCTATGCAAACACTGGAACAAATAAATGACTGCTGGTCAAGTATATAAATGTGTTCAAGCAACAAATAAGCTTTTTTGGCTGCTTTAAATGTGCAAACTAAATTTGGCATATTATAATACGCAAGACTGATCCCATTTAGGGATCAAAATTGACAAAATAAACAACCAAGATAAATCATATGCAAGGAAAATAAAATGACATGCGATGCTAGATTAAACAGCCTTGACCATTATGCCTTTTCTATCTCCCATTACGAACATCTTTTGACCTCAGTACTTTGTTGAGTTCCTCTCATGTACTCATGTTATGGAATGACAATAAAAAATCCTTAAATCTTGGTTGCCCTATATGCTTAGAATGTTTCTTGACACATTGTGTATTTGGATGTGAGCTGCTTCATCTCCATTAACTGCATCTTTAGGATTAGCCTGCAACAAAACATGGCAATCTTTGCTGTGGATCAATTGCTTAACACAGAGCTGCAAAAATAGCATCAGGAAATTTGATAATGCAATGTAATGTATGATGAACTCACTTAGCAGGTTCTTATTACAAGGCATTCTCCAGATGATGTTACACATTTCTACATATGTTAATAAAAGACTTGTGAAAACAGTAACCATTCAGCATCTGATGCGGATCATGGGTTTTGGTTATGCGCATGCTGCAGATGTTCTGATGGCTATCAAATGGAACACATGCTTAATTTGATTTGACAGCTCTGCAGCTGGTACGTCGTGTCTGGCGGTCTGCACTGCCAGGACGCAGAAGTGAATGTTGCGACCTGTCAGACTGTAAGGGTCAAATCAGTTCATCGGCAGACAAGGAAAGACACCAGAAATCTTGCACTTTGAATGACTCAAAATACCTCAAGGATAGGGACAACTAAGCTTAATGGATATGATTGTAATTTCCATAGCGAATTTGCTCATAAAATGCCCTATTTAACTAAAGTCAGCTTAAATATTTACTGGAGCAAGCATAAATGTTTACTAAATACTTAATTTGTTTGGTCCATTTGCACTAAATCTTATGAGCATACGATGTGCATATAAATATTCTGCAAAAAAAACGTTGCTTATTTTATATTCACATCTCATTCAAACCTTTAATACTCTGAGGAACTTACATGGCAGGAGTCATGATATGGAATAAAAATGCCTGAAATTTAACAGAAACTGAATTTATTGAACAAATGCTCTCAGCATTTCAGTGGATATCAGCCATGTTGGCTGACAAACATTGACTAATATCATGCAGTATAATGGACACTTACACTGCATAAGATTTACTTCAGGCCACTGATACATGGTGACTCAGTCCAGATCAAAAATAATTAGACCGATTCACTAGGGTGAATCAAGTGACACTGCTCATAGGCACATCTTCTTGCACGCAAATTGCAAAGTTGCTGCTGTATACAATGGTGAAAATTGTATTTTTAATAACCAATTTGATATTAAATCGGTCTAAATTTGAATTACTAATCCTAAAATCCAATAATCAACCTTCTTTTTACAAAACCAAACTTTATATGAACACATGCAGGCTGAATGAAACTTGATGTGAATAGCATTTCATTCATAAGTTGAAAAAATGATTGACTGTCATCTCAATAATGTAATTCTTTACCAAAATATTCAGATTAATGCCGTTGCCACCAGACTATAAAATCTCCTAGGCTGCTTGTGACAGTTTTGGGAGATGAAGCACTTGCTTTTGTGTGTAGGATCGTGTGCAGCCATTTTAAGCAACATAAACAACAGATAATAACATGGAACAAAACCTTTGATTAACAAATCAAATGCTGGTAAGAGAGGCCTATGTGTGCGGATCGCATTGGAATATAAAGACAAGGATTCTCCTGAGAGGGTCATACTCAAACATGAGTCACTGCAGCTTCAGTTGGATCTTCTCCACCAAAGCTGGAGAACGCATCTCACCATCTGCTCATACTTTGATCTACAGAAAGATTTCGTCATTAAAGTTAATCATTGTTGATGTAAGCAGGGAATCTACACCTAGTTATGCTAAGGGAAAATGTCTAAGTCAGGGTAACAAATGAGCCATGTGATTAACATTTTCAGAGTCAGTCGTCTAACACCTCCATTTAGAGTCCTAGATCCCCGTGTAGTTCATTATTAGAATTAGTCCAGGCAAAAAGAAACATGCCTGCCTAATTAGAAAGAAAAGATTTCTTCCTCTTTTTTGTTTTGGCATTCACTAAAATAATTGGAATATTTCTTCAGGTTGTACTGTAGGTTTTTTTTTTTTTTTTAAACAAATGCAAATTAACATGCATTTTGCCCTTAATTATTAGCTAATATAATAAATATATACATAAATATATTTACATGGATAAATATTCATGTAAATATAACAAAAGAAACCGTGTTCATATTTTCTGAACCAAAACATCAAGATTGTCTTCAAGATCGGAGCCAAGGTCACATCCGCATACACATATAATAGCAATAACTTCAAAACATTACATCCAATAACATTACAGTAAACATATTAAAATTAACTTAAAGCTATAATTCACAAGCTATAATTAATAAAGTTTAGATGACCAGAGCACATTTATGATATGATATACCCTTTTATAGAAATACTTCCTTAATTTTACTATTCAAGCATTCATTTTTATCAAGTTACAGAGCTAAAGATTGTACTGCAGAACAGGAATGTCTTGATTATATTATAATGTTTAATAAAATAAAAAAAATGACATAAGTAATGTGCTTCTTATATATTTAAGTTCAATTTCCATGTGACAGCAGACGCTGCAGAACATTATTTTGTCATTCATCGCAGGAATTTAAAGAATATTTCCCATGTTTCCGTTTGAATGGCAGGGGCACTGTAGGTCAAATACAAATTAACATGGTTTTTACCTTAAAAATTAATTCATACTGGCTTTTGTGACCCAAACGTCAACTGTATCATCAAGATCAGCCGTCGTGTCAGTTTATGGATAAGATAAGCGCAAACCCAATAAATTATAGTATTTCGTAGTAGTAGTATTTACACGTGATCTTCTTGTACTTCAACCTATTGCTCGGTTTGTATTGTATTTTCCCTTGTAAACAAAAGCTAAAGTGGGTCTGATAGGCAGATACCTTAAAAAGAGAATCGTTCATTATTCCTGTTTATTCGCAAAAGCAACCATTTAAATGACTTACATTCGCTTACAGGCACACTTGCTCTAAAAATTAGCGTTGTAAACCTTGATAACCACATAAGAACGTACACGTACCTTTTAGGTGCTTCCTGAGAAGGTCCCTCTGTCGTAGCTGAATCTGTGATTTCAGCATCATCACGCTCTCTAGAAATGGACACGGTATCCATACTTTGGTGTCTTTAATATCCGCCTGTCACTATTAGATGTTGTTGGCAATGATTCTGTGCAGAAATGCAATCGAATCGGGTTGTGCTCGTGCTGTTGAAGGCAAAGCCTGCGTTATTGAGTGTATGGAGGCTGCTTCATTGTGGCGCTGTGATCTGAGGTGTTGTTGACAGTGAGTTAAGCGCGCGCTGTTCACCCGAGGGTGGTGCTGGAGAACAAAACCACATAACGTTAACACTGCAAGGGTGTGTAGCCAAAGCCACATCGAAATTGGAAATGATCTGGTATTCTTTTCAAAAAATGTCACATGACCCGGTAGCTGACCGCAATAATTTGCTGCATACAAAGCAATACATTCCTGACAGTTCTCATTAGCTTAAATGTTTAAAGGTTTAGTTCACTTTCAAATGAAAATTAGCCCAAACTTTACTCACCCTCAAGCCATCCTAGGTGTATATGACTTTCTTCTTTCTGATAAAAAGCATTCATCATAAACATATTCCACACGGCTCTGGAGGGTTAATAAAGGCCATCTGAAGCGAAGCGATGCGTTTGTGTAAAACGCAAAAAATAAGTAAAATATCTAGCTTATGCCAGACCGCCTTCAAATTACGAAAAAAAAAAAAAAACTGGCGTCGCGTCAGTTCAGTAAGTTGAATAGGGAAGGCATAAGACGTAGCGTAAGCTTTTGAACTAAGCGAGTTTTACACTTTCTTCGTAAGTAGAATACGGAAGGCAGTCTGGCGGAAGCTAGATATTTTACTCCATAACTTGTTAAATATGGATATTTTTGTACACAAACGCATCGCTTTGCTTCAGAAGGCCTTTATTGGGCTGAACTTGACTTTGTCCATCAGGAATTGATTGGATGGTTGTGGTTAGATATTGCTGTGATCTCATACGAGTGACAGGTTGCCCCTCCCTTGTGCCAGTAAACACATCATCAGAGAAGAGATGTCCTGCAAGAGGGAGAGGAAGATAATTTGATTAAAGATTAGGAGAGCACATGAATAAAAAAAATAAAAATAATAATATAATGATGTGCATGGATAAATAATTTACTTTTTTTTCTGAATTCTAAAATACAAAATCCTGTTTTTGCAATAGCTAAGTGTTGGGGAAAAAAACAAGAAACTCAGTAAAACCATACATACTGTCACAGAGACGAACTCTGTGATTCCCTCCTCTGGCCATCAGAGGGCGCCATCGCCGGAATACTGACACACATTCTCACACATGCTCTATATTTCCAAAAGCCCTGTACCTTGGCGCTGATTACCACATCCAGCTGCTGGATGTACGGTGTACATTTTTGAGCGTTTATTATTCTGACTGTCTGCCTGTTGTTGTCCCCGTTTGATCCCCGTTTATGGTTCTCTGCTGCCTGCCCCTGGACTGTTTACTGCACTTGTGATTGATATCTGCCTGCCCTGATCTACTGCCTGTTGTAAGACTACGATTCTGCTTTATCTCTGCCATTCCTGTTTGCCCCTGTTTGACCATTGCCTGTTTTGACCGCGAGATCTGTAAATAAAAGCCTGCTTATGGATCCCACTTCGTGTGATGAATCATTACAGAAAATCTCACCAAGCCAAGATCCAGCGGCTTTTTCTCATCTGTGTGCCGCGATGTTGGCTCAGGCCAGCCAACTCGCCGCTCATCAGCACTAGTTGAATTGACTCACCTCTCTCACGGAGGAACTGGTCAAGGCACTGCAGAATCTCCACACCACCGCTCCCACGGCGCCATCACCACCTGCTGCGGCCGCCATTACCCACGCGGTCGAGACGCCATCTCCGGGGAATCCCCGCCTGTCACTGCCTGAGAAGTTTGACAGTAATCTGACAAAGTGTAAGGGATTTATGTTACAATGCTCCCTTTTCATCAGTCAACAACCCACGATGTACACCACTGAGGCTGGAAAGATCACTTTTGTCTGCTTGTTGTTTACTGGTAAAGTCTTGGAATGGATTACGGCGGTGTGGAGAGAGGATGGATCTGCTTTCCCATCATTTGATGCTTTTATGCAAAGGTTCCGTGAGGTGTTCGAACACCCCAGTGATGGTAAAGGGGCGGGCGATCAGCTTATGGAACTCACCCAGGGGAGTAAGGCAGCAGCCGAATATGCACTCTCTTTCCGTACGCTCACTGCACAAACCAACTGGGTGAGTGACACTTTAAAGACACTATTTCGCAGAGGCTTGTTTCATGAGTTACAGGCGGAACTCGCTTGCCGTGAGGAGGGCAGGGACTTGGATCAGTTTATCGAGTTAAGGATTCAGATTGATAACCTCATTCGATCCAGAAAATCCAGTCATCACCGCAGCACTCAACCTTCACCTCCCACTGCTGTTGATACCACTGAACTCATGCAGGTGAACGCCTATCATCTTTCTGAGGAGGAGAGAAATCAAAGAATCACTCAACATCTCCGTCTATACTGTGGCCACCCATGTCATATGAGAAATGCCTGTCCTGCCCGTCCCAGTCCTGAGAACCCGAGGCCGGTGAGTGCTATTCAACAACAACCAGATCCAGACATGTGTGTTACTGTACCCATAACTCTCACAGTCAATAATCAACAGATAACAACCACTGCTTTGCTGGACTCAGGGGCTGCAGGGAACTTCATGTCCCAGGGTTTTGCACAACTTCATTGCATTGCTCTGATTGAATGCTCTTCCTCTCTGACAGTGGAGGCGATAGATGGTCGTCAACTGTCACAGCTATTACCCAGCAACTCAACATGCAGACGGGTCTACTTCACAACGAAACCATTCAGTTTTATATCCTGCCTACATCAACAACATCCATCATCCTGGGGCTGCCCTGGCTATGCAACCACAACCCACAAATATCTTGGAAGGATGGTCAGATCACACGCTGGAGCGAAGCATGTCACCTTAACTGTTTGTCTCACCTGTCTCCCCTCTCTGTCAGATCGGTCCAGACTGTTGAACTTCCACCTGCTGTCAATAATCTACCTATCGAATACAGTGATCTGGCGGTGGCCTTCAGCAAGGTGTGTGCATCACAACTTCCACCACATAGACCATATGACTGTGCCATCGATCTCATTCCAGACTTAATGCCACCCAAAGGTCGCATCTTCCCACTTTCCCCAACCAGAGTCGGAGGCCATGAAGAATTACATTGAGGAGGAACTGGCAAAGGGATTCATCCGTTCTTCCACCTCCCTCACTTCAGCTGGTTTCTTCTTCATACACAAAAAGGATGGTGGTTTACGACCCTGCATTGACTATCGAGGTTTGAATGATATAACCATAAAATTCAGATATCCGCTACCCCGGTACCCGCAGCCCTACTGTTCTCAACTGGCCTCAACCCAAAACCGTCAAGGAGCTACAGCGATTCCTGGGTTTCTCCAGCTTCTACCACCGCTTCATTAGAAACTTCAGCATGATAGCCAGCCCATTGACGAGTATGGATGAGTACACCTTCAGCCGTCCAAGCATTTCAAATGTTGAAGGAACGCTTCACTACAACCCCCATATTACGTCATCCGGATCCAAACATCCCATTCGTGGTAGAGGTGGACGCCTCCCATTCTGGCCTCAGGGCTGTCCTCTCACAAAGACAAGGTAATCCCCCGAAGTTATATCCATGTGCATACCACTCCCGAAAACTCAATGCTGCCGAGAAGAATTATGATGTGGGTGATCGCAAATTGCTGGCCATGAAGGCCGCGTTCGAGGAATGGCATCACTGGCTGGAGGGAGCCACGCATCCTTTCGTTGTACTCACAGACCACAAGAACCTTGAATACCTCAGAACCGCCAAGATACTCAACCCCAGGCAAGCTCGTTGGTCACTCTTTTTCACCCGCTTCAACTTCACTGTAACCTACTGCCCCGGCTCAAAGAATACTAAAGCGGACGCCCTTCCAGGCAGCATGAGGGAGAACAAGTTGACAGAGGACCTGAAACTATAATTCCATCAACACTTGTGGTTGCTCCCATCCAGTGGGATATCATCACTGAATTAGAACAGGCCCACACTCAAGTCAAAGTCCCTCTTGAATGTCCACCAGAGAAAGTCTTCGTCCCTGAGCCCTTCCGCCTCTGTGTCATGGAACAAGTCCACAATCTTCCCGCATCAGGTCACCCAGGTATCACAGCTACAGTCCAGCTCCTGCAAAACCAGTTTTGGTGGCCGTCCCTTATCAAAGACACCACTCAGTTCATCAAGCAATGCCATACCTGCAACATGCACAAGCCCTCACATCAGGTTCCTCCTAGCCTTCTACAGCCTTTACCTCTGCCTCAACATCCCTGGTCCCACATTGCCATAGACTTCGTCACCGACTTCCCACCTTCCAACAACTATACTTACTGTTATAGACTGATTCTCCAAAGCCTGCCGCCTCATCCTTTTATCCAAACTGCCCACAGCCATGCAAACCACTGAACACCTCTGCAACTGGGTATTTTGGATTTACGGCCTCCCTGAAGACATAGTCTCAGACCGGGGACCACAATTCAACTGTCATCTCTGGTCATCCTTCTGCCAAGCCCTCAACATCAACGTCAGTCTCACTTTTGGGGTACCATCCACAGTCCAATGGCCAAATCGAACGCCTTAACCAGGAACTCACACACTTCATATGTACCTACTGCAACCAGCATCAAAACGACTGGTCCTGATATCTGATGTGGGCAGAGTATGCTCAGAACTCCATACGGAAGGAGGCCACAGGGTTAACTCCTTTCCAATGCGTCCTTGGTTTCCAACCACCTCTCTTCCCCTGGTCAGGGGAGCCCACTGATGTACCAGCAGTCAATGACTGGATGAACAGGAGTGAGGCCACATGAAGCCGTGCTCATACCCACCTCCAATGTGCTGTCCGCCGTTTCAGAGAACAAGCTGATCGTCATCGTCGGCCTGGTCCAGAATACCAGTGGAGAAATTCTACCAAAACCACCCAGAGAAATCTTGGTTACAAAGAGTGGTTGGTCCAGCAGATCCTGAACAATATAAGTGATACAGCCATTTACATCAGATCCTGCTGATAGAATAGCCATTTTATGCACCAAAGTAATATATTATTTATTATTATGACTCACTATTCTCTACAGAGTACTAGAAAAAGACTTTTTCTCACATGTGCCTTAACTCAACGAGTTTTGACATGATATGTGTTAAGCCCACAGTTGACTCTGGAATCCATTCGAGCATGTTTGCTTCAGATCATGGGTGTTTCTGTACTGGCACTCATAGTAATCTCTAGTGGCACATTTCTCCCAGTGAGTGGATATATTGTTGTTTTATTTCCTTGGTGTATTTCAAAACAGAAAGACACATTTCCTTAATATAAAAGCAGTAGGAAAGTCTCCCAGTGGCAAGAGATGTATGAGTTAAATAAATTGTGTTTGGTTTGAAAATAATGTGTACTGGGTGGATTTGATTGGTGTAAGTGTCACTATGTGTGTTTTTGCACATTATTCCAATAATAGTTTTATAGAATATAAAAACGCTTTCAATAATACTGCCATTAGAGATATTACTAGTTATTACTAGTTAGTATTACTAGTTCACACTTCATCAGACACTATAGAGAGTGGAAGAAATGTTAATTTTTAAGACTACTTCACATCAAAAATTAGACCACAATTATAAATAATGTGTTAAATAAGGCATTAACTGTGTCAGACTTTATTACATCGATATGTTTTGGGATTTTCACCCTCTTTTGAACCTTAAAATGAATGAGACCCTCAGTCCCCATGATGAAATCTGATCTCACAGGAAATATATGTTAATACCATTTGTAAATGGTAATGTGTCTCATTTGTGATAGAATCACCCAAGAAATATGTTAATACCAATAAAACACGGTGGGCCTACATATACTTTGCTACCACCTACTGACATAAAGAGGTAAGCTCACCTTGCAGTTTCTAAGTGATACACATTAACCCTCTTTTGCACCATGTTGTCTCTGTGTAGCAGACCATTTTTCCTCACTTTTCAAGCACATGGTGCATATACTGTGGCATTAATAATGAAGGGATGAATCTATTTGAATAACAGAAAGAAATCCTTATCTTTTTCTGGCACAGTGCACTTTGTGGAGGTTCCACATTTTTGCTCTTGAGAACTGCATCAGCATTTTTATTGATTATTCATCCCTTAAAAATATTTTTTAAATTTGTGAGTAAAAAAGTCAAATAGGCCTAAATAATGTTTGTTATGAGGAATTGCTTAATACAAACAATTTCTATTAGTAATTTCTTTCCACTATTTTGCTTCATTGCAAAATATTAGAAAAAGTCCACACTAAAATTATTTTTAATTATTATAAAATAAATTATTTTATTTACTTAATTCTTATTGGTCAAGCGCGATCGGATATATACAAGAATTACGTGTGATCCTCATCTAACGCGAGTTAGAGAATAGCTCATTGGCGCCGTCTTGCGACAGTAATAATTATTTATTTTTTTTTAAATGTATTTTATAGTGAGAGTAAAATAGTTGATACTTGGCTAAATGCTTAAGAGTATCCAGTTAAAGCAAGAAGACGAACGCATCGCTCAGAAGAACAACAAACAGATAAGAGCGATAAACTGAATGAAGAAAAAAACTAAAATAGAAGATGTTGCATTGTAGCTAAATAAATTTGCTAGCTAGTTAACAGTAACTTGGATTGGAGATTCATAAAAACAATACACAGCCTACATTTATTTTGTAGTAATGTATTCAGTGCTGTAATTGAATGTTTTTCTTAGCGAAATAATTTTAACTCAGGCAATTAATGTTTTATTGTCAGTGTGTTTTATTCATTTATTCACTAACCGTGTAAGCGCAATACAGTCAGCTCACGTCTTGGATCTGAATCCTGTAATGATTTGTTTTGCGATAATGGCCGTCTGATTGAATGTTTATTATCTTTTACATACATCCTTCAAAAGGTCAGTGAAATGGTAAAAACACAGAACCTCATTGTGTGTGTGTGTCAATCGAGAATGCATTGTGTGGGAGGTGATTATTTGGCCATGAGCAGTAGGACACGCCCAAGGGGCGTTACCACAGATCACAGTTACTACACAAAATTACAGTGCGCACGTACTGTGTGTGCCAGAGAGAAGTATGACCGAAGATACCGTGTTGGAGTTTGACAGTGCAGACTGGACCTACAAGAACTTACCATGACTTTCTCAAGGAATCCCTTTTGCACTTTTTTCCTTTTTGCTTTGTTGTTTTTTACTTTAACAGTTATTCTGAAAAAATGGCACTTTGGTCTCCAGGAGAACAAACCTTTTGGTGATGCTGCCCGCCCAGATGGTTTAACTCCAGAGCGTGACAGATTGCTCCACCAAATTAAGGAAAGACAACAAGAACTTGAGCTCTTGGACATCACATTTGATAATATACAATCATCAGAAGGGTTTAAGAATCTACATTTATCCACAAATCACAGTGTGAACTATATCAATGCTAAAACTGATATTGGTTGTGAAGAACTTAGTGGCATGAAAGCTGTTGACTTTCTTGGTTCAGGTTACACTAAAACAGTGTTAAAAGCAGAGTTGCCGCAAGGATTATTTGTGGCATTGAAATCTGTAAACCATCAAGGCACTGACATGAGATTGTGCATGGATGAATTTCAAGATTCACAGGGCTGTCATGAACTTGTTTCTTTCAAACTGAGGAAGGAGATTGTGTTATTGCAGAGACTACAGCACCCCAATATTGTAGAGGTAAGAAAACCACCCTTATGCAATAGCTCTCTGTTGTTATGTAATGTTTTAGATAAGAGATAATTCAAAGGATTAATATGTGCCACACATTGCATTTTGCACCAGTTTATCCACTACACTTTCTGTGTTCATTCCAGCTGAAAGGTCAATGTCAGGACAGCACTCTGGTTGGTGGCATCACAGCAGTTCTGGAGCAGGGGATGCCACTTCAGATGATACAGCTCCTGCAGAGCCCCTGGGAAGAGCGCTTTCGGGTAAGCGCACCACCCCCCAGGCCTCCTATGGAGTGTTAATCAGAGATTCCCCACCCACAGTCCCCCCACAGGGCATACCTGAGGTGGGGGTGGATGGAATTCTTTCGGTTTGGGTGGATTAACTGGAACCCCATCTCCATACCAACTGAGCCTGATTAAATAGTACAGAGGGACAGATGTCTGTCTCAGATGTCCATCCTTTTACTCTTCTTTACCCTGATAATTTCTCTGCACTGTTTGAGGGAGCGGGTGATACCAAGTTTCACGAGGCGAGAGAGTATTTTCTTTCATGTTCACTTTGGTATACAAGAAGCAGGTGCTGATACTCTGCGCCTTTGATTTTTGATAGGTTCAGATGATGACAAATGCGTTTAAGCTAAAGGGCTGTAATCGAGTGTCTCTTTGACATCCTTACCTTCTCTGAAATGTCTTAACACGTGGTTGAGAGTTATTCAAAAGGTATTTGGTTTCATCCACCTCTGTTTTTGAAGAGCTGTGGCCATGCCCTCTTATTCAAAGGTGATTAAATACCATTGCTATGCTCTCCGGTGTCAAAACATTACATAAGTAAGAAAGAAAAAAACAATGGATATGGTGAAGGCTAGTTAGTAAAAATAATTTTTTTTTTTACATAATTGTAAGTTGAGCATATAGAAAGATCAACTTACTTTATTGATGCCCGAGGAAAATTTGGTTGTAAAACAATATATCAAATGTAGGTGGTAAAAAATCAATACTATTCACAATGCAAATATCTTGTCTTTTTATTCACATTTCAAGTATGAACAATCGTGTTGTTTATCAAATTAATTTATCTAAGTCAGAAAGACTGTGAAATAAGTATATAATAAAATAAATATAATTATAAAATAATTATATAATATCATACCATTGTACCAAAAATGATGTAATTGAAATATAAATAAAAATTATTTTTTAAAGTCTTATTGGTACATAAAATTGGTAACATGAATTGACCGACATTCACAAGTGAATAATCTAAATAAATAAATATTTCAAGTATAATTATTTAATATACAGTCAAACCAAAAATTATTCAGACATTTTTGATACTTTTGATATATTTTTACTAGTGGGTGCAGGACACAATAGTTCATTTATGTAAGTGAGGATAGCTAATTAAAGTAAACTGTGACATATTATACCCAAAAATTCATACAGTGGACTACCAGTAAAACTGATAAAAACTGACACTTTGACCTGACCATGTTTTGCTTAAGTGTTATCTGACATAATTAAGATTATTTTTTACTGTCACAGTTTTAGTTCTGAGATCTTATTTTATTACCATTTTTTTTATAAAAATATTGTGAATAAACTGTATTAATTAATGAAATGTTCAAGGTGTCTGAATAAATTTTGGTTTGACTGTATGTATATATATATATATATATATATATATACATACACACACACACATGAATAATCTAAAAAAAAAAGTAAATGTTTCAAGTATAATTATTTTATATATATATATATATATATATATATATTAGTGCTGTCAAACAATTTATGATTAATCGCATCCAAAATAAGTCTGTTTACATAATGTGTGTGTACTGTGTATATTTATTATGTATGTATAAATACACACACATGCATGAATATATTTAACACAAATATGTTATATTTATATATAAATTATATATAAATATGCAAATGTACATGTATACATGTAAATATTTCTTAAATGTATTTTTTGTATTACATGTATTACATTTTTTTTTTTTTCTTGATTAGGTTTTATCGGTACATGAAATTTGTTACATAAAGTCTTTGCTCTTGCCAGTTGTAGTAACTATTGATTGTATTTGCACTCAGGTCTGTCTTGGTTTAGTGCGGCTTCTTCAATATCTGACGCACTCACCGCTGGGATCGGTAGCCCTGCTGGATTTCCAGCCTCGACAGTTTGTTATGGTGTCAGGAGAACTCAAGTTAACAGACTTGGATGATGCAAGTATTCAAGAACCCGCCTGTCAGGAGGACTCAGACTGCCTGCTGCAGTTTCCGCTGCGCAATTTCACCCTTCGATGCTCCCCCTCTAGAATCTGCGAAGGTTTGAACGAGATGAGGAACCTCTACAATGCCTACAGGTGAGTACTTCCCACATTCTGTCTTTATTGTCTGAGGCAGATAATAAAAAAAGATGTTGTACAAGAATCTGGCATGGTCGGTGCAGGGAATTTCAGGACAGCTTCTCCCCTCCTTTGCCTGTTATGATTAATTCTCCACCATGCTGAGTGTCAGGGCATCAGTTGTAGCATATTGATCTCACAGCGTGAATTGCCCCTCTGCTGTTCTTGCCAGTTTCGGATGAATTATATGAATTCATTATTTTCCTCCCCAGGTATTTTCTCACCTACCTGCTGCCTCATCAGTCTCCCCCACTGCTAAAACCTCTCATTCACCAAATAATGAACTCCACAGGTAAGTTTTGCTGTGAAATTCATCTTGATGAACTCAGCCTGGCTATCACAGCAGAATGGAAGCTTAATTTTACATTCTTGTCACAGGGGATTTGAAGCAAAGCATTAATGAAACCCTGGCCGCCTTTGAAGATGTTTTGCATACGTACAAATCTGGTCTGGACCTGGAGAATTTGCAGCCATCAATAACAAGAGGTAATGCATTGATTTTAGTGATGAATTATACTGCTTAACCATTTTCAGCTCCCATTACATACAAATTCAATCATTACGACTGAAAAAATTCCAGATATATGCAGTGCTCTTAGCATGATGTGTCTCCAACTGCACCTTTAAGAAGATGTACTTCGGTCATAAACCATGTGTAACTCAATCCATCTTCAAGGGCAAGTTTTGTACCTCGTAAGACTTTCTCACTCCCTCTATGTGCGCTTTGACACCCATAAATCAATCACATGGCCACAATAAAACTGCACAGAGGCATTAAAACAGCTAAGTATTGTCAAAAAATTTAAATCTAATGGCCAAACGTGCTCACAACAACCCTTTTTAAAAAGTTTCCACACTTTGTCCTGTATTTTGAGATTCTGGCAGAGCCACCGTTGCAGTATGTGTGTCTTTTGTTGTCCCCACATGTGCGCACACACATTTAGTAACATGAGATTCTGCCACCTCTACTGTGAGCGGACTCTTTTCTCTTAAAGTCTCTGAACATGATAATATTTTACAGATGGGTGTTACAACAGTGTTGAGTGAATCCTGGAATGATTTTGATGCATATTTTTTCTCTTTGTGCAGATTATGCTGTCCTGAAAGGAGTGAGGAGTGTTGGAAATATGGAATACAGATGCAGGCTGTCATACAACCAGCAGGGCTGCGTTCTGTCTGTGCACAGTGCCAGAGAGGCGGCGCTCATCTGTAACTCTCATCCACAGTGCACAAGCTTCTCTCTCAGCAGTGAAAGAACTTGGACAGGTCAGTGTTTGCTTTGGATTATTAGATTCCACTTACATCATTAGCTGTTTTAAGTAGCTTTTACAGTATAATCAAGTTTTGTTCTTTGGTATAAAGTGACACATAAAACTTAAAGGGTTAGTTCATTCAAAAATGAAAATTCTGTCATTGATTACTCACCCTCATGTCGTTCCACACACGTAAGACCTTCGTTCATCTTCGGAACACAAATTAAAATATTTTTGATAAAATTCGATGGCTCAGTGAGGCCTGCATTGACAGCAAGATAATTAACACTTTCAAATGCCCAGAAAGGTACTAAAGACATATTTAAAACAGTTCATGTGACTACAGTGGTTCAACCTTAATGTTATGAAGCTACGAGAATACTTTTTGTGCACCAAAAAACAAAATAACAACTTTATTCAACAATATCTAGTGATTGACAATTTCAAAACACTGCTTCATGAAGCTTTACGAATCTTTTGTTTTGAATCAGTGGTTCAGAGCGTGTATCAAACTGCCAAAGTCACGTGATTTTTTAGTAAACAAGGCTTTGTTATGTCATAAGTGTTTCGAAATGTTTTGAAATTTTAATGGTTCACATGAATTTGGCAGTTTGATACACGCTCCGACGAACCACTGATTCGAAACAAAAGATTCGTAAAGCTACATGAAGCAGTGTTTTGAAATTACTAGATATAGTCGTTTTTTTATTTGTTTTTTTTTTGGCACACAAAAAGTATTCTCGTTGCTTCATAACATTAAGGTTGAACCACTGTAGTCACATTAACTGTTATAAATATGTCTTTAGTACTTTTCTGGGCATTGAAAATGTTAATTATCTTGCTGTTAATGGAGGCCTCACTGAGCCACCAGATTTCATCAAAAATATCTTAATTTGTGTTCCGAAGATGAACGAAGGTCTTACGGGTGTGGAATGACATGAGGGTGAGTAATTAATGTCAGAATTTTTATTTTTGGGTGAACTAACCCTTTAAGGACATTAAAAGGTTAGTGGTGTGTGTCTCACTAACAATTGCCTTTGTTGTTGGATGTTTCGTAGGTAGTTGTGCATAGCTGTCGTACTGCTGTTGTATTTTAAAGTAGTCTTATGGAGTTGGTAAATTACAATATTTTTGTCATCCTTGATTAAATACTTCCACACATCTGATGCGTGGTGTCTGTTGGTGACGTTTGCATTTTGAATTCATTTATGGTTAATGCGTACCAAAGTCCCTTTAAGACAAGTCATTTCACTCGGCGGCCATCTTTGAAACGCCTCTCGGGTATTCAAGTGCAGCTCCCATCTCTTTGAATGGGGAAATTCTCCAAAGCTGTTTGCTAAGCTTTCGATTAAATTTAATATTTGAAATCACCAAGGAAATCTGACAACAACTGTATCATAAATTTTGTTTCTAAACGCTCGAATCAAAAAAATATTTTTCAGGCTGGATCAAGCTAATGAGCATGTGCAGTCCTAAATGCGTGTCTCTTGTGTCTCATTTCGAAGGCGCGCGTCTGACTGTTTCTATAGGAACCAGAGCTTCTAACTGCAGCTGCAGTGACGCAATGACTTTACCAATCGCAATTGGCTGTTATTTAGAAGGCGGGACTTATTCCGCCATATTGCGCATTGCACTTTCTCCCATTCAAAACAATACGAGTGACGCGTCTTGTGTTATTATATAGTCTTTGTGCGTACTCGAGTAGTCGATTATTTCCGATAGCGCCGACTAGTGGTTGAAGTAGTCAATCTCTCGACAACTTGACTAGTCTGTGCAATCCCTAAACGACATATACTTTCTCAAACCAAAAACAATCTTTTTTTTTTCTTTAAATTTAAAATAAGTTAAAGCCATGTGTAACTCAAAATACTCTCTGAAAATATATTATATAAATATATATATATATCTCATACGTTTTCTTCTAAAGTAAACCAAAACTAATGATTAAAAGAATGATTTTCGCATTGTGTTATTTTAGAAAGAATGTGTTTAAAAAGGAAAAAAGGTAGCAATAAATCCTCAGAACCATCTCACTTTGGAAAAACAGCACAAAAACCTCTGAAACATCAAATAAACATCTATCCAATGAGCAGGCCTTCAATAAAGCGGCGACTACCTCTGTTCAGTATTATAAATCACCTGAAAGCATGACTGTTGTGTCTGTTTGGAACAGACTGTGTCTAACCCAAGGGCTCTCTTTGCCTTTACTTGTCTGCAGGTCGACTTCTTGCCTCTTTTAGAAGTGGCTTCAGCCATCTGGTTCCAGATGTGAACTCCGCAGTGTACATGAGGAGGGTTAAAGCCTCGGGAGCAGTGCTTTGAGAAAGAAAAAGCCAGAGGAACTGGGGGGGAAGGGGAAAGATTCGAGACAAATGAATGTGTTATATTTATAGGCATCTTACTCAATGGCTGTTTGATCTCCCTGCCAATCCTACACGCTGCCAAGGAGCCTTTAAAAGGATTTCCCTTCAGGTATAATTAACCTGAAGGGGAAAAAAGCAGAAAGAAAAATACAGCCTTCTAACTCTTCCTCCTGTCTTACGTTCACATGGCATGGTCCACTGGAAGGACATTGAGCCTGTTTTACACTGGCTAATGCCTGCAGGAGGAAAAAGAAAACAAGCTCTTTCACAGATTTACTTTGATGTTAATGAGGCCAGAAGTTTGTAGCATTTTGCTGGATGCCAGTGTGTGCCGAGAATCGTGTCAATAGGCGGAAAAGTGCTGAAACCACAAAAGTGCAGGAATGTTTAGTGGGAGCCATTGTCCTTCCTGTATTAACGGATATATATCTAGATTTATCAGAAGTACGCCATTCTTCATCCCATGGGTGTGTCCATTTTCTTGTTCTTTCAGAGAAAGAGATATTAATGTTATTGTGTGGATATGTTCGTTCTACACTCTGTGTTTTGTTTTATTCGTTTTTTTTTAATACAAACTAAGTAAAAAATAGTTTTTTTCACAGTTTGTCTTTGTGTTTCATTACTATAAGGACAGTTTAGTATTTCTGATCACGTTAACAGAAACCTTTTTGCCATAACTACTTTCAATGTTATCAGTACGTTCTGCTAATTCACTTTTCAGGTGTGAAATCAACTGTCGACCTTTCCATTCTCCTCTGCTTGCGTTTTAGCAACTATTTCTGAGGAGACCTCCAAGCACAAAGTTTACACAAAACCTTTCCACCGCATGCCAATAAATCACTTGCAGGGTCATTATAGTTTAATTGTTACATGTAAATGCAGCTTGTTTGGGGCCCCTTTCTCATGGAGAAGCCCAAAAACAAAGGAGCATTAGGAACAATTAAAGTAAATCTGCTGTTAGCACACGAATGGGGCTGCCATCTGCCCTAGTTAGGGGTTTCCATTCATGACTACATAGATATGCACAGATAAGCCCGGCTATGGTTTCAGGGGCAGGGAATGTTTAGGTGGAAGCCATTGTACCTCTTGCATTCCCCTGGTGCTCCTGGGGTTTGACCACTGATAAGATCTTATGCGATTATTTTACATTATCTGAAACACTTGACATGACAGTGACTTAATGTAGAGTAAATCAGCAGTGATGGAATTATCCAAAGGTTTACCCACCATGCAAACTGTTGGTATTATGATGTGAGGTGGTTTACGGGTCAATGACTTTCTCATTTTTGGTTTGGATCTAATAATTCAATCGTAAATACATTAAATATGCAATTCATACATACAATGACTTAAATACACCTTTCTTATGATAAGCATATTTGTTAATTTCCACATTAAAATTATTATTTTTTTCTTTTTATATTTTTGAGGACATAAACAATGTCAGGGTGATACAGCTGTCCTGATATAAAAAAGAAATTTATTAAATTTATTTAAAATAATGAATTTATTGGAAATCAAACCTAGTTTGGTATAATTTTTTATTCTTATTTGTTAGATTTGCTTCATTGCTTATTAATATTTGAAAAATTGTGTGCGGTAAATCAAAATGTGGTGTGACCAGAGACTACAGAGTGTGACCAACATGCAGCAAAAAAACATATAACAGGAGATGATATCATAGAGAGGACCCCTGCAGACCCTTGTGGTTGTGTCAAGGTCAATAAATCTTAAATAATTAGATAGATACATAATTTAGATAGATAATTTGACCGTTTTATGACAAGACAAGTTTAGTTGTAAAAGTTTTGTTGTAAAATGCCACTTTGCAAAAACACAGCGGAAGCCACAAAATGAGTGTGGTGACTTTACTGATGTACTTTTTCACATTTTTGGAGCTATGTAAAAAAAAAATAAAAAAAAAAAATTTAAATGCTACATAAGTTTTTTGAGTACCATATATGAAATCATACAAATAGTACATTTCTAACATTTTTTTCTTTTCTTTATCATGTACACTTTTATTGCCAGTGACCCTTCTAATGGCTTCCAGTGTGTTTTTAAAGTATAAAAAAAATACAATTATCATCATCAAATGGGGTTTGCAACCTTTTAACCCACAATTAAATATCTGGATTCTGGTGTGTTTTTCTTGGCTTGTACACTGACACAGTAATGGCAGACAAGACTTAAAGCTGTTTTTGGCCAAACTCACAAAACCATGCATCACAGCACACAGATGGAAACACTAGTGTCTAAAACACACTCTAGGCTTTTTGAAAAGCACTACATATGTTTTACAATGTCAAGAATGAAAAAACATGTTGGCAACTTATGGCTTTTTTCCCCTTCTTTATTTGTGTTGGCTCTTGAATCGAAGTCTGAAACACAGTTGCATCGCCCACACCACAGCACAAGTTACAAAACGTACAGTACATTTCTGCTGTTTGTTTTAGTGTAAGGATACATAGAGATTCCTGTCATCCTTACCTCCCAGTGTCTCATAGTGAGGCTCTATGCTGCTGTGGTTTTACCTGACAGCCGAGCAGTTGTGTGGCGTTGAAGTGGATTGTTATTGCGCCCTGCTCTTTCCCTGCCATTTTGTTTCTTTAGTTTCCTGTTTCACTCAACTTATTTCTATCACTCTTATTCATGACCTCCATCTGGAAATGATATGTAGGCCAAAAGCAAGCCAGAGCTTGTGGCTTAGAAATATGTTGCATTTGTGTTTGTAAAGCCGTGAGGAACTTCAAGAGATTTCTGTGAAGGATTCAGTTCTCTGCTAATACAGGATAAGCTTCAGCAGTCCCGGTTTTGAGAGCATAACTAAAGTCTTTTTAATCCAGTTCACTCGGCCCTTTTGGTTTTGTCTCCAGGCAGCTATTTTCTGTATAGGCAATACAGCTTCTGTCTACTTGAATGAGGAAAGACTGGATTGTCAAAACCATGTTTTAATAACATTTGAATCTGAAATAAGCAATAAAATTTGACATCAATGGTATCATTTAGCCCAGTGTTTGTCCACTGGTGGGTCCCGACCAAAAAGAGAGTTGCAAAACCGTTTTGAGTGGGTCGCGGAGTGCTGAAGTGAAAGAAACAATCCCCCGTTTTCACAGACAAGGTTTAAGTCTAGTCCCAGACTAAAATGCATGTTTGAGCTGTCTTAAATGAAAGCAACTTGCACTGACATATCTTAAAATAGCCCATGTCAGTGCCATTGTTTTGTCTCATGATGCACACCAGTATTTTTCCTTAAGGCATGTTTATAAAAGCTATTTAAATGCCCTAATTGAACAAAGGCCTAATCCTGGCTTAATCTAGGCCCTGTCTGTGGAACCGGGCCAATGTTCTTCTGATGCGTGACTTTTATTTTGAAAGACGTGCGTGAAAGCTGTTGACACAATCAGACTTAGTTAAGTAAAGTGTGCCTGAGAAAAACGCGTCGTCCTGATTCAATAGGCCTATCTGCGGTCAGATGAAATATCAGGCTATATATCAGTGTCATTATTTTAATTTTTATTTACTAAATAAAAGGTCTCTCAGTCTCACCTCAGAAAAACTTTCCTGTCCTGTCAGCCGCTGTGCTCCTCGCGTGCACTCTTCAATTGCACGTGCAAATGCGGCGACGCGCGAGGTATTTCGCTTCAAAAGCGCAAAAGAAATTAAGAGCAAGATGCAACGTCGCAGTTATGTTAAATTAAAATCGTTTTTCAGGCTGGTCTAGTTAATGCGCCACCATATCAAGTGTTTCTAATTGGAGCGGCGTTTAGATCTGTTTCCCCAATCAGATTCAAATGAGATTATACAAGAAGGATGATCCTTTCTGAAGTTCACAGCGTCATGAAAGCATTCACTGACTGTACAATTAATTATATACATCTTTAACAAATGTTTATACAAATCTTTATACATCTTTGTTTGCACCCTCAAGATTTATACATTTCAAATTCAGAAACGCAGCAAAGTCTTGAGATATCTGCTTGTACTCCCACTTGAAGCGCTCCATGTGCTTGGTGTTTGAAGCTAATGCCCCCTCCTCCTCCCTGTCCTCCTCAAATGCCTTTAAGTCATGCAACAGTTAAGGGTCATCCATCATAGTGGGTCCACCAGGTCTCCTTTTCACTGTTGTGGACTGACACATAGCTTCTGTAAATCATTCTCGGTCTGGCTGTCCTGAGCGCTCAGGGCTAGAGACGCCGGCAGAGAGCTGGAGGCTCTGGTTCTGGTGCTGGGCCAGCTGGTAGAGAAATCAAAGGTTGGAAGCCTTTTGTTTCTGAAGGCCTTCTAACCTTGTGCCTGTTTGACAGTTTCTCAGGGGACTTGACATGCTTATTTGATGTCTTTGACATCAACAGAGATTCACTGAAGATAAATCATTTAGAGCTTTTTTTTTAGTTCAATCTGTATGTCTGAGAAAAATATACCTTAATATATACATTTTATTTTTCATATTTATTATTATTTAATAATATTTAATTTTATTATTCAATGTAACTTTTGAAATTCAATAGCGGTTCTGACAGAGTAAAGATTCGTTTTTAATAAAGCATTTTAATAAACATTAATAAAGTTTTAACCAAATAAAAAAGATCAGTAGCAACCTTGACAAAATAAATACATTTTTAATAAAATGTTTTAATAAAGATGAATAAAAAATTAACTGTAGCAAAGTTTAATAGCAGCTATTAAACAGTAAAGAATAATTTATAATAAAATGTTTTAATAAAGATGAAAAAGTTTTACCTTTATTAATATATTTAAATTAAATACATAAGCAGCTAAGACAAAATAGAGATGCATTTTAATAAATACATATTGTAATAAAAGTAAGAATACTTTTTAATACATTATTTTAATTCATATTTACAAGTTACTTCAGAAGTTCCAGCTCTACATCATCATATTGTCACTGATTTACATCTATTTGTCAAATCAAATACAAGAACTGTTGTTTATTTCCTGTTGTCTATTTGTCAAATCAAATACAAGAACTGTTGTTTATTTTCTTTGACTGTAACAGAGTCCAGATATCCTGGGTTGTTTATTCAATAGTCTTATTATCACAGTTTGCATAAAACTTTCAGACACCGACACAATGTGTTAATTCTCTACTGTAATTAGCAGATTGCCCCAATATCCATAAAACAGTTAAGGAATCAGTGAGAAGACTGTTAAATTTGACACCATTAGGAGTCCATTAGTTAGCATTGTTACAATGGAGCCAGTACATTTCTTTCAGGAATATTAATGAAATGCAAATCACAGCCAAATGGACTAATGAGTCACGAAACTGGCTTTCTGTCATTCCTGTCAGGGAGGTTCTGGCAAGGCTTGGCTGAGGTGAAATGTCCACCTTCTTTTTTAATTACACTTAATATGTAAAGACACGTAATCTTTGGTGTTGTAAATTTCGTCATGTGTACAAGGTCCTCTTTAAACACTATTTAGCGTGACTCTCAGACTTTTTACGATCAATTTGTGATAATGGGAACCAATTTTGTGTTTCAGGAGTACATTAGGGCAGTAAAAAGTAATTTTCAGTGATCACTCTGAGAAAACAAGCTGGACTGATCCAAACTTTGAGAGGCTGGAGGGGTTGCTGTTGGAGGTGGGGGTTCAGGTTACGTTCAGAGGTTGCGGGTGAAGTTACGTTTGGAGAGAGTGAGCCCCCCCATGCTCTTTAGCAAATAAGGATTCAACCATGTGGAGGTTTCAAAGGGTTTACAGAAGTCCAGCAGAGAATGGGGACTGAGGCAAAGAGCACTGATTCAGAGCCATGTGAATGACTTTCTTATGTAGGTTCCTGACAATATCCACAGCCTAAACAATACAGCAAGAGCTCAAAAGTGATCTGACATCTCTAAAAAAGCCCAGCTGAAACCTGCCAAGGTGTTGATGGGGACCTAAGATTGACCTTCAGTGTTTTCAGAGAGACTCCCCTAAAGCAAACACATTTTTGAAAGTCAACACTGGCCTAGTTTACTGTAACCTATCATGAACTCTCTAAAATGCAAAATACATGTGATAATGATGATATATATATATATATATATATATATAAAGAAGGTTCCAAGAAGTAATTTTGCTCTTGCTTTGTGAAACCATAAAACAGAAAAACAATAGTTTTAAAGGAGAGACAGGAGAGAAAAAAAGTTTTTTAAATGTGTTGAGTGTGTTTTTACTCACAGAAGTGCAATACTTTTAATTAACATTAATAATAATGCTAACTGATGTCAAGAATGATATGATGAAAGGAACACATTTCAGGTTTGTGCTAATGAAGGGTGTTGATAGGGTTGTGGTGGTACTTAAGTCAAAACGGCTGGGAAACACAATTAATTCCCTTTACGCACTTTACGTTACTTAAAATGTAGATAATGTTCTAATATTAGTTACCTTAGCTGAATACAGTTGATTCTAAGCGTAACGTGTTTTCCATTTCAAGCACAGGTACAAAACAACCAAACTTTGCTACAACAGTGCCACCTGGCGGTGTGCTTACAAACTGTCCCAATGCACCCAATGTATGAATGTGGTATCTTGATGTAACAAGCACACTTTCTTTTTCTTTCTTTCTTTCTTTCTTTCTTTCTTTCTTTCTTTCTTTTAAACTTTTGATAGAACATCTGAATATCAAGAATTACCACAATTTAATTGGTAACTTGCTCCATTATTTTGAGTCATTTTGACCAAGAAACACGTTTTGAGTTTTATGTAGTAGTAGTAGTAGTAGTAATAATGTAATAATTATAAAGTAAATAATGAAATTCAATACTGCAAACAATAGAATATTCAAACAATAAAATATTGCAATATAAAAGTGATACTTGTAAATATGAATAGTTCAGCCATGAAACTCTATTCTTCAATGTTCAATGTAACATTCTCAGCCAGTCAATTTCACATATTCATTACCATTTCCCTTTTATAACCACAATGCATCCAAATGAATACACTATCTTTGCGCACTATGCAAATTATTATTCTAGCCCTCCACCTCCCCAGCACCACCTACCTAGATCTGCTAGTAAATAAGTAAATAAAGGAAAGTGGCAGCCAACATAATTAAAAGAATAACCAATAAAATATTCCCATATAACAGTGATTTACTGTACGGTTACCTATAAATTCTGAACTTAATGTTATTGTGACACATGTGACACAACAATACAGCCATTACATAAACAATTCTTTTGTCTTTGATTCTTTTTTGAAGAAGAAATTAAACTTGCTGTCACTCATTTGGAACCACTGGTAAATTTCAAGGTGTTCAAGTTTCGAGCTGGCTTCAAAATAGCTAGAGTGACAGCATTTGTATCCTGTAATGGAGCCTCTCAGTGTAGCACTAGCAGGCCTGGTTAGATTAAATGGATTGCGTCCAGAGGGAAGAGGGAGGGTGTAAACATATTTATCGTCCAATAGTGGCCGGGGCCACGAGTGCTTGATATGCATTCTTTGCATCCCATGGTTCTCAGCAGGACAGAGGCAGAAAGGTCTGATGGTGTACGCAATCTCAAAGAGCTGTTTGTTTCATCGTCAGAGTTTTGTCTTGGACACCATCCATTCAGAGAGAGTTTTCCACTTTACTCCATAATGTCAGACTGTGAGGGGCTTCCAATGGGTGAGTATCCAGTGTCAGAGAATTTTGGATTTATCCTGTTTTTGGCTTGGCTCCACGCTGACAACTCATCCCGCAAATATGTTCTCATATTCTGCTTGATGAGAGTGCAAAGGTTTTAGCCATATATGGCTGCTCTCAGATTGACCATCTCTATCATTGGACATCTTAAGAGAGAGACTATCATTTTACAAATGTACTTCAGCTCTATGTGTGTTTCTGTTGCAAAGTATGTGTTATAGTCTCCACAAATAATTTATCTGGATCATACATCACAGCTGAGCATCTATGCAGCTGTTATTTATAACGAGTTGTTATGTGCTTCCCGCATGGGTTTCTTCATGGCAGTACATTTATAACACATAAACATAAGCCACGCTTGAAGGGATCATTTCCCTCACATAGAGTAGGGTCTAGGAAAGTCTGAACGTTAGCTGGCTGTCTGCACAGTGAAAACAATCAGATATAAATAGACCTTCTCTCCTGTGCGAGGAACAGTACTGTTTAGGCATTTGACCTCCTCATGCATTATACTAGCTTGGCTCATGTAACACTGCAAGCTGAGGTAAAATGCCTCTCTGTTCTGTTACATAATAAACTCAAGCATATTAATGTTAAATTCCAAATGATTTGTAATGAAATGCATCCTTCTGTTTTGCCATGAATGCCTCCAGGTATGAGGATTATGCCATAATAGAATGTTTAATATTTGAAGGTTTGTTATGGGAATGAAGTCAATGCATTCTCTTCCAAATCTCTGTGGGTGTTATCAGCAGTCACATGTAATAACTCATTGCTGTTATGTGTTTACCAAGGTCAGCTTTTTGTGTTGTTAGGAATCTGACATGCATTGGTATTCACATACATCAGAGTTTGAAATTGTATGTTTAAATAAGTGTTAGTGTGCTGCTAGATTGTTACTGTAGTGTGCTAGAACTGTATATCTAGAATTTCTGTACATAAGTGATCAGTATATCAGTGATTTTTAGTCTGTGATCAGTAAAGCTGTTTGTGCAGCAGAGCCATTGAACATATTTGTGTTTTTCCCATTTACATTATATTTTTCAGATGAGCTAATAATAATAACTTCACTATGAACTGTCCTATAACTCCTTTTTTTGTTATTTTTTGTTATTGAATCTCTTGAGAGAAGTTGTGCAGTAGTTCCAGTCATGAGACAGCACATAAACAGATAACCTTGAGCTGTTTACAGAACGAATTAATTAGGCTGCACTTTGAAAACCCTTTCATAATTGTGAAGAACGTCTTTGTTTAATGAACCCACTTTGTATAACTATTGAGCCTCTGTGTAACAGAAGGCCATTTGTTTTCCACTGACTGAATCTTTAAATGTCCCAAATTAACTGCAGGCCTGGCACTAAATAAATAATCTGATAATCTCAGTTATAATTAAAAGCAATGCAGTCCAATAAATTACTAAAAATTTGTCGAGAGTGTTCTGTTTGGCCCCGAGTTAACTGAATTAAATCATAGTTTGATTTTTAAAAAAATTAAAATTAACTTTTTTTTTGTTAGATAAACCTCACACAAATCTGTCTTTTTAACAAGACGTTATTATTTATTTTTTGCTTCTTTTTGAAAGACTTTTAATTTTATTGCTTCATGCTTGTCCAGACCAAGACTTTCAATATTCAATTGTACAATAAATATACAAATATAAATTATTTGTTTAAAACTATATCTAAACAAGTGAAAAACATTTACATGTGAAAACTATTCATTAAATGTATTCATTTATTTTTATAACTACGACTGTCCCACAGCAAACAATTTTGCCTCAATAAAGTTTTTTTGAAAGTTAGTGTAGGTTACCAAGGACAAGAAGAAAACGTGTCACTGAAGAGCATGCTTGAGGTTAGATATGACACGGAATCTGTGGAAATACAAAGAACAGTCAAGGTAAATTTCACCTTTATTTTATTGCATGTAATTTCAAGTGAAGAAATAATGTTGTTCAATTACGCAAAAAGCGTGGAAATATTTCTAATGCTGTACTTTAATTCGGGTAAATAAATTGCTAGCTATAAGAATAGCGTTAGCAAGGTAGGTCATTTAAAATGGTTACAGTGTAATTTCATCCACGGCATGCTATTAAACGCATAATAAGTTGATATAAGGTTTAAAAAGAAAGAAAGAAAGAAGAGAATTCCTCTCTATTCATTGTAGGTATTGCTAGTGAACAAACAAGCTAGCGACAGTGTGTATTTTAAGAGAGTTTATTTGTAGTCCTAGGGACAAAAAGTGCGCATAGTTGAAGGAACACCGATGATTTGTTAACTAACAACCGTATACTTCAAACTTTTCTCGCATAATAGTTGAACTAAGGGGACATTTCTTACACGTGCTTACTGTAAATGAACCACAAGGTGTCACTGTACAGCCATTTAAAACAGTTCACATAGTACGCCCACCTGCTTCAAGGCCAGATAATTCATAACAAGGGAGAATTGTTGTGGCAGAATGACTTTTAGTTGTGTTTAGTTTAACTTTGTGCCGTACTAATACCTGATATAATCAGACTAGTATAGTATGGTACTCTCTATGAAGGACACCACAATAGTCTCTGGTCATCTGATTGTGGGGGTGTGACACACAGCCAGCAGCCTTCATTTGTTTATATTTTGGCAGACTAGAGAATAAGCATTTCTCATTGTTTTACTGCCCCACCCTGGTTTCTATTGTAATATGGAATGAGAAATAACAAAAAATAATTTCATACATGGAGAATCCCTAAGTAGTGCAGTTTGTACAGTTACAATTTACAGTGCAAACATCTGTTATGGCATGATCCATGTTCGTCTTTGCTGCATTAGAAGGTAATTGTGTATTTTCATATTGAAAAGCGTGCTGTATTTTCCATTGCAAGAGATATTAATGACTGCACTCATCTGGTCTGGGGAGGTGCATTTCCACCCATAATGCAATTTCAGCATCTTAGTGCTGGCGGGCAGAGTTATTCAAGATAGCATATTGATCGACCAGAGTAATCCTGACTGTCTGAGACTAGTAATGTGAGGGCCTAGTAAAAGCAAGTGCACACATACTTTTGTTCTGTCCCATTAGAGCAACGTGATTTATAAGCCCTTTTTTTGAACTGGACACTAATTGGTTTGACAAGTGAACTCGTCATATTATTGGATTTAGATATACTGTAACATTATACAATTAAGGTGCAAGTCTGTGAGGACTATATAATTTACAGAATATAACCTCTTTCCAAAATAACTAAGGATGCATGATATATTAGTATTGTATAGGCTGTTTTTTTTTTAATTTTATTTATTGAATATATATTGGATATTTATTTGTGCATGCTCAGTTTACCTTTTTTTTTATTTTTTTTTTTTATACATCAAGATCACATTTGCAATCATTTAACGCTCACTTAAAGTTAAACTTAAATTATAAATGTAATCTTTATGTAATCTTTTAATGAATATTAAGTTTTAATACTGTTCATTATAGTGTTTTGATGCCTAAATTCACTTGTAGTAGTATTTTATATAAACTGAATGGGTTAATTTAAAAAATATTTTTTTGTCTTATTCTTAATTTAAACCATTTCGGACAGACTTTTAATATCAGCACATTACTAAAAATAACCTAAAAATGTGGTACTGTCTGAATAAACTGGTTAAATATATTATTTATTGTGACTTAATAATCCTCACTATTGGCTTAAAACCAATGAAGGTCATTTTTAATGGTCAGAGCAGGAAGAAATAAATCCTGAAGATAACAATTTGCCATTTTACAGTGCAGTGCAGTCATTATCAATAACCTGAAACCATATACTACCATTCAAAACTCTTCTGGATCTGAGATCATGATGTCTTATATGAGAAAGAATATGTGCATTTTGAAAGAGCTCTGTTGTATAGGTCTATATAGAACATTATGCATGTTCTTCCTAATATAGTAACTGTAGGATGGGAGGGGGGGGGGGGGGGGGGGTTCCTTGTTTCTAGCAGCCAAGTCAGATATGATTAATGTTTCCCTGCTTCACAGAATACGGAGCTGTAAGCAGGAGAGCCTTATATAATCATCACAAAGGAAAGAACATTTCAATCACGTGTCATATATAACCCACATAGATCAATTATCTTTTAATAAAAACAACAGCCACAGTATGTTTATAGTTCATTTTCAGATATTTACTACATGTCTGTCTGGAATATTTGATTGTGTTTGTCATATGATGACGTATCATATTTGGGGATTGCAGCTCATTTGGTGTATTTAAACAGTGCTGGAGTGAATTTATGAGAGCTGATGTAAGCTTTAATGACATCATCATCTGAATGGGAACAGTAGGGGGTAGCATACTCATGTTGTCCCTGATGTCCCTGCTCCCTCTCCCCATTTGCCTGCCTGTTGGTTTATCCAGACTACAAGGGTGATGCAAGTGGGGCCTTGACCAGGTGGTGGTCCGGGGTTTGTAGAGAATAATGCCACAGGGGAGTTTGCATGGCTGGTTGCCCAGGTTCCCACCCACACCAGCTGTTTCATGAGTCCAAACGGGCCGGAAGTGGAGAGAAAAAGCTTTGGGAAATGCAGATCATGATTTTGAATCTGGGTGGACTGACCTCGTGTTTGTTTGTTATGAGTATATGGATCTGTGATTATACTGCGGTAATTTTTATGTGTAATGTTTGAAAGCTGTTTTTGCAAATTCTGCTGATCTGTTTCTTTCCACTGATCTGTACTCTTTTATTGGACAAATTAACTGCAGTTGTGTTGTGTATGATGTCATTTAAATGATGTCACTGTGGCTTGACTAACATTGTTTGACTCATAATGAACTGATCAGCTTAGAGCAGTGTTAAGTTGGACACGCACATATTGAACATGTCTGCAATTCTGTAATTTGATGTCTGGATTCTCAGTTAATTCTGGATTTGAACTAACATCTTTTCACAGCCTGGAGGATCATCATGAGCTGCTATTTTAGTCCCTAAAGCAGATGATCCCTCTTCAGGGGCAGATAACTGTAAGATAGAAAGAATGAATGTGAGACAGAGAGAGTCACTTAAAGAATCATGAATTAGAGAGAGAAATGATAGAATTATGCATTTTATAGGATATACATGAATCCCAGATTCATAGGTGTGCTTTGTTGTTGCCATTCAAAAAGTTTAGGGTTGGTACAATTTTTTGTAATGTTTTTGAAAGACATCTCTTATGCTCACCAAGCCTGCATTTAATTGATCAAAAATACAATAAAAACAGTAATATTGTGAAATATTATTACAGTTTAAAGTAACTGTTTTCTGTTTAAATATATTTTAAAATATAAAATTTTTTTTTGTTGTCCCCTATAGAAAGCAACACGATTACCACATTCAAGGTCCAGAAAAGTAGTAAAGACATCGTTAAAATAGTCAACATGTAGACTACAGTGGTTCAACCTTAATGTTATGAAGCATCGAGAATGCTTTTTGTGTGCTAAAACAAAACAAAGATAACGACTGTATTCAACAATTTCTTCTCTACCCTGTGATTCTACTGGGGCATTCATCTGTGGGGCATATGCTGTTGGAGCCATAATAAACATTGCTAATCTAACAGATTATCCAGTATCCAACATTAGCACAGCTCAGAGTTTAATTTCAAAGACCGAGAAGTGATTCAGAAAGCTTCAACTTCATTAGACCAGGGTTTTATTTATTTGTTTATTTTATTTTTCAATTGACCTGTATAGTGCTGATATAGATAAATTAACTAAATTAATAACTATTGATTCTTACAGTGGAATGAATCAATACTGAATTTACTTAAGATGGACAATGACACCATTTTCTTTAAGTTTATATACCAAATTATATACCAGTTATCACTGTAAAGCTGCTTTGACACAATCTGCTAGGCCTGGGCGATAAAACGGTATCGATATTTATTGCAGTACGTCTTATTTGATAACAATAGAAAAAATGTTTGACATAACTCTCGATATAGTTTAACTTAAATGCATTAAAATGTAAACAGACACGAAGTTCGGTTGCATGAACAACTCTCAAGTTCGCTCCATCCCTGGGTCACAAACAGACGCACTACGAGTGACATGCAAACGTCTCAGGTTACGAATGTAACCATGGTTCCCTGAGAACAGGGAACGAGACTCTGCGTTTGAACACGCTATGGGGAACGTCATACGTGAACCGATGTCTGAAAGCCAAGTATCAAACCACTCCAATCCTATTGGTTGGCGACAGCCTATGACATCATCATAGCGCGACCCGGAAGTATATAAGGAGCGCCTAGAGAAACAGTCAGAATCTTTTTCGTCTTGAGGGACTGTTCAGCAGGCAGTCCCGAAGCATGGCAAAGCAACGCAGAGTCTCGTTCCCTGTTCTCAGGGAACCATGGTTACATTCGTAACCTGAGACGTTCCCTTTCGAAAGGGAACTCAACTCTGCGTTTGAACACGCTATGGGGAACGATATACCCACGCCGCCATGCTTGAGGAGAGTGCATGTCAAGAAGGCTAGACAAACATCAAGCGGTTTCAATAGAAACGGCATAAGCAACTCACCCTTGGGTCACACAAATTCTGTCAGTGACAGCATTCCCTACGGCCAACAGCCCAAGCTGAACCTCAAAGAGGCCTTCCGTAGAAGGCCTACCAAGGCTGCTCAAAGGCTTCTGGGACCAAATCTTCCGAAAAGAACGTCCCTTTAAGGGAATGTGGCCAGGGAACCGAAGGGAACCTCGGCCAGTCACTATAAGGGGGACATAGTCACCCCAAATGCCACCCGGGAGGCCGACCTGGTCCGACAAGGACAAACTTAGTCTTGGCCAACCCTGTCTGAATACAGAGTCTCAACCAGCGCATTCTTCAGAGAAGACAGCAAGTAAGAGCGACTGCAAAGAGGCAGTAAGCAACTCAAACCCACATGTAGAGACAGGCATCCAGGAGAGCAGAACTCCGCTGAGTGCCATGGACCCTCTTATTGAGGGGAGTATACTCTGCTCAAAACCTAGGATCTACTCAGTGCCTGATATAGCACTGAGGAGGCTGTGCGCTAGGAGACCCTGCCTAAGGGGAACACAAACCAGCCTGGGGCTGATCCTCAACGGGAGGCCTCATGGAAGCCTTCAACCAATGACCAGCTTAGGGAGCTAAGCACTAAACAAGACAACCCTAGCAGGGGAGTACAAAGCTCAACCTAACAGATAGACCATACTGTAGGCACATGAACATGGAAGCCAGAGAGGGGCCTACAACATGAGAGTAGTTTAGCATGGAGTAGACTACTCCAGCTAACATGCCCAGTTATGACAGTGGGAAATCCAAGGGCGGCCAAACAAGGCCGAGCACCTCAAGTACAAACCTTGCTGAAAGCAAGAACCAACCACATATGACAGAAACAGCAAAAGACTGTGGGCACTCACATCTCGGTCTACCTTAACACAATCCAACAAGCAGTGTACTCAGTAAAAGAACCTTTTTACTCTCAAAGTGAGAGGAGTACAAAACACGACCGCCAACATGCTACACAGGAGGCCTGGAAGACCTACAACTCAAACACGTGGCATCGGCTAGTGGCAATCATGACCACACCAGCCAGCAGGCCATGCACTCAGTAAAAACACCTTTTACTCTTAAAGCAAGAGGAGTACACATTCTGCCACAACACTTCGTGAGAGGCCTGACCTAGGGCCTACTCATAGCAGAGATGGGCGTGGCCAATGGCGGTGATGGACCCTTTCCTTCCTACAGAACCTGTGTCAACATGTAATTTGAAAGGAGGCCCAGACAGGGCCTACAATTCCAACAACATGTGACGTCAGCACGAGCAGACACAACCACACCAGCCAGCAGGCCATGTACTCGGTAAAAACAACTTTTACTCTTAAAACAGGAGGAGTACAAACTCCGCCACAACATTCTGTGAGAGGCCTGACTTAGGACCTACTCTTAGCAGAGGCAGGCGTGGCCGGTGGTGGTGATGGGTCATACAGAACCTAACAGAACTGTACCAACATGAAATCCAAAGGAGGCCTAAACAGGGCCTACTACTGTAGTAACACGTGGCACCAGCCAGTGGCTCTAAAAAGACATTCCAACAGGCAATGTACCAATACAATTACCAGGGTACAAAGAAAGCTAGCATGGTCTAAGGGAGGCCTAAAACGGCCTACTACCTCAGACAGACATGAGCAAAGACCTGTGGCAGTGCTTAAACTAAGTGAGAAAACTCATGACCATATACCAACAACACTTGTAAACACAAGTTGCTAAACTAGAAGGAGGCTAAAAACCCATCAGAGCCTATAACTCCTACAGTTATATGTAATATAGCTGGGAGCTAACAGAAACCAAACTGAATGTGAGGCTCTCTACACTCAACCTGAGTGTGCAATCCAACAGGTGATGCACTCGGTGAAACACCACAAACCCGAACCCGGGGGTGTACATTAAACCACCATGCTCTTAGAGGCCAACACAAGCCTACTATATGAGAACAGGTGCTAACCTGTGGCAGCACTAGAGTAAAGCTGACATACATGTAGGGCATAGGCTAGAACCCAAAGCAAACATAACGCTTTGTGAACTATACAACCTAACCAGGGATAGTAATTTTAAAGAAAGTTATTCAACAATAAACACCTAACCCAGTGGGCCCGTAGGGCCACGCGCCTAGTAAAGCCTGGGCTTCACCTCTGATTCTCTATAGACAAGAGGAAAAAAGCAAAGTACAACAAGCAAACAATGTCAGGCAGCCGATTAAGGCCAACCTAGACATAAAATAACTGAAGTGATGAGTGCAAACTCAAATTACACTCGAAAACACTAGCTGGGAAGCTACTCTGTACTAAGGTGGCTAAGCGACTGCCATTTTGTGGCCTATACAAATATCGTTCTAGCCAACCTACAACTTCAGTTTGCCCCAAAACCCCCTACTTACTAAAAGTATACAGGAAAAACAAGGTCCACATATTTAGAAAAAAATATAGACCCAGCTTACCTTCCTGCGGCTCGAAGACCGAAGACCCCTCCTCCTTGTTTCCTTTTATAAAGAAGGATGGAATCTAAGGTTCTTAAAGCCTAAAAGAGCCTCTTCACTATCAAGCCAGAAGGCAGGCCTTCAGAGAAATTCTCATCATGGGCCCAACCGTCAGCCTGACTGTTTAGAAGCGCCTGAGCATGTTAAACAGATCCAAGAAGTCTCCGGGAGGTAGAGAAAGATGGAGCGAGGGCAAGTGTGACCTCCCTTAAATCCTGCTTCTTTCTCCTTGAGTCCCGCCGCTTTTGCGACTTGCTCCTAGGAGGAGGAGGCGCATAAGCGGCAACACTGGACTTCTGGCCCTGCCTCCGAGCCTCAGCTTGAGACGGGCCAGGACCTCCCGGCTGTCTGGGCCCAGATCCGGATCTGAGCGGGATGCAGATTCTAAACGCTGCTGAGCGCACCTTCGCCTCCCTGAACTTTCCAACCACCGCCTCGACGGAGGTACCGAAAAGTTCAGAGGGTGAAACTGGGGCATCGAGGAGAAAGCCCTTCTCTTTTTCCCCGATGTCTGCCAGGTTCAACCACAGATGTCTCTCCGTGGCCACCATCGCTGCCATCGATTGGTTTGCTTAGTGGCCCGGAGAGCAAGATCTGTGGTGCGGCGCAGCTCCTCCACCGCTTCAGGGGACAAACCTTGCCCCTGATCCAGATCCCTCAGCAGGTCAGCCTGATAAGCTTGCAACACTGCCATAGTGTGCAAAGCTGCACCAGCCTGACCCGCTGCAGCGTATGCCCTGCCGTTCAAGCGTGATGTCACTTTAAGGGGCTTAGACGGCAGGACCGGAGCTTTCAGTGTCGGTGCGCTCCCTGTGACGAGATAGTTAGCAAACGTATTGTCAATAGGGGGCATCGACACATACCCATGCTGGCTTAACCTCCAACATCAGCGAAGTTTGCACGCTGATGAAGATGAATGCGAGCCGAGTATGGGTTCTTCCATGCCTTCTCAATCTCAACGTGGAGATCAGGAAGGAATGGAAGGCTCACCGGAGTTACCGGAAAGGACCAGAAAGGAACCGCTCGTCAAGCCGTCAGCGTGCGGTTTCTCTCCTAACGCACTCCCAAGGCAGCTGCAGCCTGCCAGAAGCGCGTTCCATAACCTCCAGTAACCAGTAAGCCAGTAGGCTCACCTGCTTCTTCCTCGACCGCCATCTCCTGCTCTCTGGGGCTGGCCGCCAGAAGAGCACTCGCTCCCGGATCTGATGACGTCAAAGAAATGGCGTCATCGTTATCCAGGAGCTCATCCCCGTCAGCCGCCGGGGGCTGAGAAAGATTCACACCTTTCTCAAACTCCGCGGTGAGCTCCACCTGCGAGCCCCATGATCTCAGCCGCTGCTCTGCCTCAGCACGAGCGGGGCCAGAACCACTGGGCACAGATGTTGACGCTTCTTCCCTCAAGAAGAGCGCCAGACGAGAACGGAGCAACGCTCACAATTAACACAGCGCCCTCAAGTACTGACCGTGCGTGCTCTTCACCCAGACAGAAAACGCACCGGTTGTGTGAATCCCCTGGTGTCAAAAACCTTGGACACGGGTCAGCACACCTCCTGAAATGTTTGTCAGACATAACAGAAAAAATTCCTTACTGGATTTGACCACAAGGCAAAGACACAACAGTCCCAAAAGACGAAAAAGATTCTGACTGTTTCTCTAGGCGCTCCTTATATACTTCCGGGTCGCGCTATGATGATGTCATAGGCTGTCGCCGGCCAATAGGATTGGAGTGGTTTGATACTTGGCTCGGTTCACATATGACGTTCCCCATAGCGTGTTCAAACGCAGAGTTGAGATCCCTTTCGAAAGGGAACAAGCTGCTGTGGAGTTCAGTTGCGCAATCGCCACACAAGATCACAACACACAAACACATGAAAATGAGTACTGTACCTGCCGGCGACGAGGAGATTGTGAATAAAAAAATGACATCAGCCTGTCATTGTGGCAATTTCATGGTTTCCTTACATCTAACAGTTGATCTAGGCTACTTCAAAGTTCGTATTGAGCAGTTGTCACGTAGGTATTAACAGCTGCACAAACAGTGTTTTCAACCAAACGGTATCGATATTTCTGTGCTACAAATATTCAAATGATCACAGAAGTACACACAGAGATCACAGAGATAAAAGTTTATAGTTCAGATATAAATACAAATGTCTGTTATCGATCAAATTAGAGCAAATCAGCTTTTGAAAGAAACTTAAATGCGCTGAAAATGACGCATTCATCGATTACATTGTTTCACCACCAGGTGGCGATAAGTGACTGTTAAAAAAATGTATTTGAAATCTTCATTCAACAGATTCTTTCAAATACACTGATTCATCCAGTAATGAAACGAGTATTTATGGGCGTGTCATTGAATCATACATCCAAACAGATTTTTTTTTTTAAATAAATAATTCAGATATATTTAAATTTTTAAAAAAGACTGCAGCAATTAATATTTTGTCAGAATCTCTAATAAATTACGTTATTTAATTTAGTTGACATTCAGAATTGTGATCTCGGTTTGAAACAAAAAAACGAAAAAAAAAAAATTCTCAATTTATACAGAATTGTGCAGCTCTAAGTTTCTTTAACATTTATTTATTTAATCTTCATATAAAATATAAGAGAGATTTGTTTACATTTTATTTAGCTTTGTTTTAAAAAAAAATGCATTGGTTAAATTCAAACAATTTTTTCTACAAAATTTTTTTCAATAATTATCGATAACGATCAATATGAAACATTATATCGTGATAATTTTTTTAAGCTGTATCGCCCAGCCCCATCTACATTGTAAAAAGCGCTATATAAATAAAGATGACTTGACTTAATAGGCATTGGAGCAGAGAAAGCTGCAGATGCTATTTTAGTCTAAACCTCAGGCACTGGCATGGTCTATTACCCTGAGATTATCAGCACAACCTCCTGACATTGCTTATGACATGCCATTAAAGCAGTTGTACTACTGGTGGAGGAAAAATGTCAGCTGATTACAAACATTAATAAATGTACAGTAGGCATATTATTGTGTACTATTATTGTACTATTATTTAACAATAGCTTGAACTTGATGTAAAAGAAAAGGCCATGCAGTTTCACATTTGTAGGTTACCTGGCAAATTATTTTAAATTTAAACTTTAGCACCCCTTAAAATAAAAAATAATGTAAAAAAGGAAAATAAAATAAATACAATGAAACAAAATAAATTAAAAAAGGTAAAACTAAATAAAAACAAAATAAATATATTCTTCGCAGCTGATGTCTTAACAACATAGATGGATAGATTACTCTTTGGAGCCAACTCTGATTGTGTTTAATCTAGACTAGAGGCAATTCTTTCTTAGTTATAAATTGCTGTGAATATAAGCTTCTGTGGATGTTCAGGAATGTTAATGTAGCAGTCTTTGGATTATACTGTATAATTTCCTTTACAAAATACTATAGCAGAATTGATTCCCAACAAGCCCCTTTATGCTGTATATCATTTTGTGTTTGTGTTTGTGATGTGCATATGTGTTTGTGTGAGTAAGGTGCAGCCAGCATAATTGGTGAACAATGGGAGGGTGTAGCTCTGTCCAGCTGCCACCTGAGGGATCCCCAGACTTACACAGAGATGATGAAGTGTTTCTCCCAGCCTCTCTCCCTTCCCCCAGCTGGTGTCTCTCTCCAGGGGGCTTTAATCTCACAGCACCACCACTGTACTATATTTGCCTCTGTTTGCCCTGGGCCTCGATTAACACACAGGCAATGCCGTAAAATAATCAAAAAGAGCTTTGCTGTTCTGTAGCAAAATGATAATGTCACTGGTAAAAGTCAAATTTGAAAAAGGAAATCACAGAATATGGAATAGAGTGAAATTTAATCGAGTAGTTCAGTTTCAAGGTTTTTCCTAATGTTTTCGCTATTACTTTTAATGTAAAATAAGTATGTCATTACATTATTGCCTACAATAATGATTTATATTCTCAGCTATCACTGCTGCTCTGACATGGTGATCACAGGAAACTGTCAAATCATCAGATTTATCTGTGCTTGAAGCATGATGCAGAAGCAAAACTGACGTAAAAAAGGTTCCCCCAGGATTAGGTACTGTATCTTTAAGATATATAATTTTAGGGTTAAAGGATTAGTTCACTTCAGAATTAAAATTTCCTGAATTTTCTCACCCCCATGTTATCCAAGATGTTTATGTCTTTCTTTCTTCAGTCGAAAAGAAATTAAGGGTTTTGAGGAAAACATTCCAGGATTTTTTTCCATATAGTGGACTTCAACAGGGTTCGACGGGTTGAAGGTCCAAATTGCATTTTCAGTGCAGCTTCAAAGGGCTCTAAAAAAATCCCAGCTGAGGAATAAGGGTCTTGTCTAATGAAACAATCATTCAGTTTCTAAAAAAAAAAAATATATATATATATATATATATATATATATATATATATATGTGTATATATATATATATATATATATATATATATATATATATATATATATATGTATATATATATATATATATATATATATATATATATATATATATATATACAGTGGGTTCGGAAAGTATTCAGACCCCCTTAAATTTTTCACTCTTTGTTATATTGCAGCCATTTGCTAAAATCATTTAAGTTTATTCTTTTTCCTGATGAATGTACACACAGCACCCCATATTGACAGAAAAACACAGAATTGTTGACATTTTTGCAGATTTATTAAAAAAGAAAAACTGAAATAATCACATGGTCCTAAGTATTCAGACCCTTTGCTGTGACACTCATATATTTAATTTAGATGCTGTCTGTTTCTTCTGATCATCCTTGAGATGGTTCTGTACCTTCATTTGAGTCCAATTGTGTTTGATTATACTGATTGGACTTGATTAGGAAAACCACACACCTGTCTATATAAGACCTTACAGCTCACAGTGCATGTCAGAGCAAATGAGAATCATGAGGTCAAAGGAACTGCCTGAAAAGCTCAGAGACAGAATTGTGGCAAGGCACAGATCTGGCCATGGTTACAAAAAAAATTCTGCTGCACTTAAGGTTCCTAAGAGCACAGTGGCCTTCATAATCCTTAAGTGGAAGACGTTCGGGACAACCAGAACCCTTCCTAGAGCTGGCCGTCCGGCCAAACTGAGCTATCGGGGGAGAAGAGCCTTGGTGAGAGAGGTAAAGAAGAACCCAAAGATCACGGTGGCTGAGCTCCAGAGATGCAGTCGGGAGATGGGAGAAAGTTGTAGAAAGTCAACCATCACTGCAGCCCTCCACCAGTCGGGGCTTTATGGCAGAGTGGCCCGACGGAAGCCTCTCCTCAGTGCAAGACACATGAAAGCCCGCATGGAGTTTGCTAAAAAACACCTGAAGGACTCCAAGATGCTGAGAAATAAGATTCTCTGGTCTGATGTGACCAAGATAGAACTTTTTGGCCTTGTTTCTAAGCGGTATGTGTGGAGAAAACCAGGCACTGCTCATCACCTGTCCAATACAGTCCCAGCAGTGAAGCATGGTGGTGGCAGCATCATACTGTAGGGGTGTTTTTCAGCTGCAGGGACAGGACGACTGGTTGCAATCGAGGGAAAGATGAATGCGGCCAAGTACAGGGATATCCTGGACGAAAACCTTCTCCAGAGTGCTCAGGACCTCAGACTGGGCCGAAGGTTTACCTTCCAACAAGACAATGACCCTAAGCACACAGCTAAAATAACGAAGGAGTGGCTTCACAACAACTCTGTGACTGTTCTTGAATGGCCCAGCCAGAGCCCTGACTCAAACCCAATTGAGCATCTCTGGAGACACCTAAAAATGGCTGTCCACCAACGTTTACCATCCAACCTGACAGAACTGGAGAGGATCTGCAAGGAGGAATGGCAGAGGATCCCCAAATCCAGGTGTGAAAAACTTGTTGCATCTTTCCCAAAAAGACTCATGGCTGTATTAGATCAAAAAGGTGCTTCTACTAAAGACTGAGCAAAGGGTCTGAATACTTAGGACCATGTGATATTTCAGTTTTTCTTTTTTAATAAATCTGCAAAAATGTCAACAATTCTGTTTTTTTCTGTCAATATGGGGTGCTGTGTGTACATTAATGAGGAAAAAAAATGAACTTAAATGATTTTAGCAAATGGCTGCAATATAACAAAGAGTGAAAAATTTAAGGGGGTCTGAATACTTTCCGTACCCACTGTATATATATTTTTTTTTTTTTAGAAACTATATATATATATATATATTTTTTTTTTTAGAAATATATATATATACTTTTTAACCACAAATGCTCGTCTTGCACTACAACAATGTCAGACGAGTTTGAAGTTTGAGGAGAAAATAAAATGGTGTTTTTCGCCCTACCGCGGTACTTCTGCCTACATCATGCATGACCTTTCCAATGTGATTACGTAATGCGTGGAACATCACCGAGCCAGTGCATTTGTGGTTAAAAAGTATACAATTTTTATTTTTATTTTTTTAAGAAAAGACCAATCATTTCACTAGATAAGACCCGTATTCCTCGGCTGGGATCGTTTAGACCCCTTTGAAACTGCACTGAAACTGCAATTTGGACCTTCAACCCGTTGAACCCAGTTGAAGTCCACAATATGGAGAAAAATCCTGGAATGTTTTTCTTCAAAAACCTTAAATTCTTTTCAGCTGAAGAAAGAAAGACACACCGTAAAAAATGATTTTCATGATTTGTTAGTAGAACATTTTTTCTTTTGTCAAACCAACTTAGATAATTAATGTGGTTCAGATAACATAATATTTTGAGTTTCTTTTGATTGCTTTCATTGTATTAACTCAAATTTTTAATTTCAATGAACTCAAAATTTTAAGGCAACCAGGTAACTTACTTTTTAAGTTAAACCAACAATTCTTTTTTACAGTGCATAAACATCTTGGATGACATTAAATTATCTGGAAATTTTAATTCTGAAGTGAAATAATCCTTTAAGAATAATAATAATAAAAAAAACCTGTGCACTTATTTATTTATTTATTTTTTGTACTTGAATAAAACAATGTTAACTACACAGTTTAGGTTATAAAAATAAAATGATAAACTGCTCCCATAAAATAAATAAAATATAATAAAATAAACATTTCCATAGTAGCCAGGCAAAGACAAAAACAGAGTTGTGCACTTGGCTCAGTAATTCATTTCTAACTAAAAAAATTTAACCAGAAATCCCTTATGAACATGCTCAACATAATTAAGTAATAAAACAAAAGTTGCGTCCGAAATTATGCACTATACACTATGTACTTATGCACTATGTACTCAACCGTGTAGTGTATGAATTTTTTACGGTTATTTTGTCATTCAGCATCGGAGTCTGTTAGTCCCTCCCCCTCTGCTACACAAGTAAAGCTGCGACAATTGAGTGCATGAAGTGTCCAACATTCCACATTTTTTGTATTTGGAATTTACAGTGTGAACACACTACTCACACTATTTACACTACAAAACGGCATATGATAAGTACGTGAATTGGGACTCAACTAAAGACTATGTATTACTGGTGCAGTGGCATTAAAAATTGCAAACTTAAAATGAAAACAATTAGTTGATATGATCAAAGGTCCCGTTAATGATTTCAGAAGAAGAGACCACATCGTGTGAAAAAATGCAGGAAAAAAATGGATGGTCGCCTTCTGGGGCTAATCCTTGATTTGATCTTTAGCGAAGAGACAAAAGTGTCTGTGTCAGCACTATCATAGGGCCTAAGAATAAATACTATAGGCTTTCTGATGCCAGATTCAAGAAGCACTGCTGGCCTTAGGACAAGAGAGAGAAAGAGACACCAACGGGACATAAAAATGTCTCATCACCTTGGATCATTTAATTTTTTTCGGCTTCTGAGGTAAAGCCATGGCCAAATTGGACACAGAAACCCCAGAAATCCAATTTAACACAGCTCTCATCCACTTGCCATTATTTCATGTTGGGGGATGGGGTCAGGAGAATAATCTTTAAAGAGGCTTTTCTGTGCTTTTTTTTTTTCTTCTTTTCATTTTGACTGTGTTTTGTCTGTTTGAAGACGTGTAAATATAGGCCACGTCGTCGTCTTTATGCATATTCCACCGTATGCGCCTGCCTCCTGAATAATTTAAAAAGGTTTTCCCCTGTGATGACCTACAGTCAAAACTGAGATACACTCTCATTCTCTTTCTGCCAACATTGGTTTCTCTTTGATGGTGTTCCAGACAGCTTTGCCTGTCTGAAGACTGATAAGGTTTGCATAGTCAATGCTTAGCTCTGATTTTACACTACAAGTTTGGATTGTGGAATAATGGGTGGAAAGTGTGAGGTCACGTATTGTCTCATATGTGGAAAAGTCCCCAAAAAACTTACTCCTCATGAGGAAAGCACTGCTTCATTTCTTTATTGTCTGCAGTGTTGGGGTAACTAACTGCAATATATTTAGTTAAATGTTGCCATTAATCACTATTTTGTCACTCTGTTGTATAACATTGTGGTTTCAACTTAATTGGTTGTTTTTAGTGCTCATGTACCCGTTTAAGACAGTCATTTTAGTGGGTTTTTGTTTTTGTGCCAGTATATATTGTTCTATTTACAAACAAAAAAGTAATAAATTTTTTTTTTAAAGATACTTCATTATACAGTAGCTTAAATGTATTTAACTGACTTTTGTTAGTAGCTTGTGTTCAAAATAAAAATAACAGTTTAACAGTAAATGGCTGTTAGCTTTGAGGTCATCATATCGCCACCTTGAAATGATAAGGTTCTGTCTGCATTCTGAGCAGTTTTGAGATATTGAGCTTCAAAGTTTTTGCATTCCATACTCCTTTATGGATAGACCCCTTTTGTTTTCCCAAAAGTCCCAAAATGTACACAACTTAAAAAAAAAAAAATCACATAATGTAAATAAGTTGTCACAAAATAAGAATATGTGAATAAATCAATTTTGACAGAAATGTCAGATAGAACCTTATAATTCCGTGGTGACGATATGCTAATGTATACTTGAACAAAATTCACTTTTAGCATTTACATATGCATATACAGTATATGTATAATTTTATATGTTCACTACTGTTCAAAAGTTTGAGGTTAGTATGATTTTGTTTGAAAGAAATTAATATATTTATTAAGCAAGGATGGATTAAAATGATTAAAATGTTATAAAAAATATATTTCAAATAAATTCTGTTCTTTCTATTCAAAGAATCCTGAAAACAGTGCTTCATGGTTTCCATAAAAAAAAATTAAACAGCACAACTGTTTTCAACATTGATAATAAGAAATGTTTTACCAAATCAGCATATTAGAATTATTTCTGAAGGATCATGTGACACTGAAGACTGGAATAATGGCTACTGAAAATTCAGCATTTTATTAAAATATATAAAAATATAATATTTGTATATTTTATTAAAATTTAAATGGTTTTATATTTAAATTTTAAACAGATTTCACAATATTACTGTTTTAGTGTATTTTTGATCAAATTAATGCAGACTTTCTGAGCATAAAAGATTCTCACAAAAACATTTTTAAAAATCTTATTGACCCCAACATTTTGAATGGTAGTATAGATTTATAGATTTGAATAGTAGCAAAGCCTCAATGTGTTTCACAGAACAGCGTCTTTTCTGCTTCCATGAAATGTGAAAGCTTAAATTTAGCCTCACCCACAAACAACACAGTCATAATCCTCTTTACTCCAGTGTACGGTTTAAGTACAACTGAATTTCTGAATCTGTGTGTCCAAACACACACATACATTTAATCAGTAGTAGCCCTTTACGAACTCTAAATATCAATTAACACCAACTTGTGTCCCAATTTTAGGAACATATCTACTGCAGTAAAAAAGTCATCTTTTCTGGCTTAGTTTCTCTAGCACGGTTTCCTACAGCATCAGAGTGGAGTCTCAGTCAGCTGGAGGGGGAGGGTTTATGTTTTGAGAGAGGCTCCACCCCATGCACTCTGATTGGTCCATTCCCCACTGTCAGACCGGGACTCACAGACAAGCTCAACGGAGAGTCCTCGACATTACACAAACACTCACACACTCTCAACACTCGCACGCACTCCTCTGAGAGCTCAAGCCCTGTACTGGCTTATTTTTCTTCTGGAGATTTCTAACAGGAACACGGCACAGAAAGGATCAGGAAAGAAAAAGTGCACAAGAAGACCCGCATTTTGTAACTTCATAAATATTTTCACTTTCTTTTTTTGAAGTCCTATTCAAGGAGAGCGTCTGAGTTAGTGTGACTCGAGCATTAGGTGAATGGGTTGTCATGGTGACTGACACTGGCAGGCTGACCCCAGAAAAAGACTGGATGTTGAATGGACAGAGAGCTGCAGTGGCCAACCAGCGAAAGTAACAGGGAGTTATCGGAGAAAGGGAAGAAGAGAGAAAGAGAATGGAGGACGGCTTCTCCAGCTACAGCAGTCTCTATGACACCTCCTCACTGCTGCAGTTCTGCAATGGTAAACCCATCACGTTTTTTTTGTCTTTAATCTGACAACTTGTCCATCTTATGATATGTATCTCTTCAAGCTCAGGTAAACACGTTGCCTGGAGTTGGACAGTGGTGCCTCAAGTGCAGCACATAACCTTTTTGTCCTTCTTTATTCCCTCAACTTTGGCACAAACATTTTCAATCCTCTTGAATGTGATGGATCATTTCGAAAGGATTGATGCTAGTTTACAGTTTTCATTCAGGCTTCTAGCTTATATGATCCCAAAGCAAATGATTCTAGAAGGAAATCTCTCCAAATGTCATGTTTTCAAGATTCTTTAAGCTTTCAGTTAAGCTCTAACATATTAGCCACTCCTGAGGTTGAAGATGTTTGATGTTATTTTCAGAGAGACAGATTTGTTTTGAACGAAACAATGCAGTGAAAAATCTCTTACCCCTTATTACATCAGACCATTCCACACTGAAAATGAAACTTAAGACCTTTCCGACAAGAGAAAGAATGAGGATGACATTTTTTAGGGTGTTTTTGTTGTTCTGCCATCCTGATTGTGATCTGTAGTCATGTGTATGTGTTCTGGCTGGTGCTTCAAAGCTTTTGGGTAAGGGCTGATGATAAAAGAAGAGAAGAAGAGAGGTTGGAGGGGGGTGGGAGGTAGTTTGGGATTTCCTTGTTCCAGGATGAATAAAAGTGTGTGTCACTGTTCTGTCAAACACCATTAATCTCTTGCAAAAAGGGAACTTATGACATAGCAGAGGTTAAGAAAGCAGTTAAAAGTGAAGTTCTCCCTGCTTTTATGTACAATGTGATGCTGTGCTGTTGAATGAGTTTCTACATTAGATGTTTTACTGAACTGTAGTTAACCCTTTATTGGTCAGGATTTATGCCAATTATTGTAAATAATTTAAATTTAATTGAATATTCAAATGTATTATTATTAATTACTTTTATAATAATTTTATGGTAATATTTATCAAAACCTTAAAAAGAATATCCATTTTTTAATACTGTAAATTTTATTGCTGTGATGCCTAAATTCACTTGTAGCATTTAAAATGATTCATTTTAGTTTATTATTTTGTTATTCATTTATTATAGACAAAATAGGATTGAACTGTAATATTGACTATTAATTGGTTATCTGCCATAACCATGAAAATAATTATCAGCTTATCAGTATCATACAGAATTTTAAATATCGGTGCAATTTAGGCTGGTTTTTTTCTAGTGTGCTCTCTCCAAAATCGCATATTTTAGTTTGAAAATATATATTTTTTTTCTGGGGTCATGTGGCACAGCTGCGTATCTACCATGTGTGCGCTTGGGTGGCTATTGAGATCATCAGAGTTTACTAACTTGAGTTTACACTAGAGTTAAGATATGACTGTGTGGTTGTAGTGACATCCCAAAGCATTGTGTGATCTTCTCTTTCTTCATCTTGAAAGACATGGAGCCTATAAGAAGTCTTCCATTCAGCATCTAAAAGCCCTTTAATCTGCTGTATGCCTCATTCATCAGTTACACATCTAAACGTTGTGTTTTACAGGTTCTTAAATGGAAAAAAAAGACAATCCCTCTGCTTTTCTGTCTGTTTGGCTGAATGAGAGTGAGAGTTGCTGTGATGGCTGGCCTGTATTCTGGCTTGTCAGGCCAGTGTAGGACTGTGGGTAATTGAATGAGGGTGTGCTGGAGAGCGCTATGGTGAGGTCATCGGGCAGTGCAGTGCACAGCCGAAGCTCTGGATCTGGTATGAAGTCATTTGTTCTTAAACGCTTCAAGAGTTTCTGATCAGCCAGCCACACTAATGTAGGGATACTGGGTCAGCAAACCAATTTCCTAGGCAGATTCTATAGGCATTACAAGAGTTCACAGCCTCATATGCTTACTGTTTTTTGAAAAAAAATATAGACACTTAAAGGGATAGTTCACCCAATATTTTTTAAGGACATTAGGTTATTTTGCCTTTATAATTGTTTAGAAAATAACCAAGAAGATGGCCATTCAAATGTTTATCGTAAAGGGTTTGTTAACTTAAAAATGAAAAAAATTCATAATTTATTCACCTTCATGTCATTTCAAACATTCCATGAAACACAAAAATGTAATAGTATATTTTGATAATATGAAATGTCTCAGCGTCAATACAGTGAAAGTTGACTTTCATTGTATTGATAAAAATGGTTTAAAATATCTTCCTTTGTGCTTCTCAAGTCATACAGGTCTGGGATGACATGAATGTGAATAAATGATGTAATAATTTTCATTTTGAGTGAACTATGCCTTTAAGATCAACCTTTTAAATGATTGTTTTCATTCAGCCAAAACGTGACCATCATCTTGGTTATTTCCTAAAGGGATTCTGGGGGGAAAATAACCTCATGTCCTTACTCAGATTAAACATTGGCGGTGAGTTCTGGCAAAGGGAGTAATGGGATATCTGGTGTTCTGGCATCTAAACCTCTACCAGACGTCCCAGTCTTTCTGACTGCTGTTGTCTCATTCAGCCTCTGCTGCCAAAGAAGTGTTCTTGGCACTCGGCTCTCTCTTCTTATTGGCTGTCCTTTGAGCCACTGATGGATGCATGTGCAACAGGATTAGGATTAAAGACCTGCTCACGTTACCGACCGAACTAGACAAGAAAACTCAAAGTGAGTAAGAATGAATGTCATGAACAAAAGCTTCCACTTGCCTCTAAACTTGAGCTCTTCACAACCTTGGCAGCAAGAATGTGAAATTCTAATGCAATTCATAAGAGCCACAGGTGGAAGAAATTATTTATTTATCATTTCCTCATTGACCTTACAAGGCTGTCACTTGAATTTGGAGGTAAATATTGAAACATAGAAAATAACTCTTCCAAGCTGTAGATCCATTAAAGCTAGCCATCGATTTCCTTTAGTGTTATGGCTCTTCTGCTGTTATTCATTGATCTGTGGTCTTGTAAAAAATTGCAGACTGAGGGATAAGTCATCTTCCCCTAAATGGGAGATATTGACATGGCCGTTGTTTGTCTGTTATGTAACAGACCCCAGATGACTTGCATTGGTTCTTTATCTGGCATACTCTGCCATTACGCTACTGATAACATTCTGAAACCATCTGCAGGGCCTTCTGAAAGACCAAAGCTATTAGTGCTTCTCTCTCTCTCTCTCTCTCGTATGTTTTTCTTTTTTAAATACTCTTCCATTCGAAAGTTTGGTGTCAGTAAGATTTTTTGTTTTTGAAAGAAAATGTTCACCAAGGCTGCTTTTATTTGATCAAAATAGTAAAAACAGTAATATTGTTGAATAATATTTAAATAATTCTTGATATTTTATTCAAAATAACAGTTTTCTATATTAATTTATTTTAAAATGTAATTTATTCCTGTGCTGGCAAAGCTGAATTTTCAGCATCATTACTTCAGTCTTCAGTGTCACATGATCCTACAGAAATCATTCTAATATGCTGATTTGGTGCTCAAGAAGCATGTCTTATCTTTATCTTTTCTTAAAAAAGAAGATAGGAAAATATAAAGTAAAAAATAGGAACATATAATGTTCAAAATAACAGCATATATATATATATATATATTTATATATATATATATATATATATATATATATATATATATATATATATATAATATTTCATTTTAATTTTCACTCTGAGGCAGGAGTACGCTTTCATAATTTCTAAACCATTCATTCATGATCAAATTCATTATCATAAAACGTTTGTGACTTACCAAAAGATGTCTTTGCTGGGCCTTTCAGTCATGAACAATGCAGTGTTGAAGGTGTCATATCTGAAGCACACATGTCGCGCTGAAGGCGTAGTATTGTGCTATTTTCGTACATTAAGGAGGTTTTTGGAATATTCCACTCGCTCATTCACCCTCAAGGGCTTCCAAAACAAAGAGTCCTTTGTAAGGGTGTCAAGCAGACAGGATTATTCAAATTTTGCTTCAAAATATGCTAATGCTTTGCAATGGCAAAACATGGTGCATTTCTTTCATATATAGCGTGTGTTGTGTTGACCAGAAAAAGTCCAGCCAAAAGGCCTTCTGTGATTGTATACAGTATTTGCATTTTTCAGTATTTGTTGTTTGAATGTCTATTATCCAATGGAAATTTTAGAACTAAGTTGTAGCACTGGGAAAGTGAGAGCCATGGCAAGCCTTTCCCATTGTACTTTTATTCAGAACAGATTATACGCACGCACGCACGCACGCACGCACGCACGCACGCACGCACAAGCAGAAGCTTGTAAGAAAAAAAATTCGCAAATACACACTTCAGTGTTATTTTAGTATATTAATATGGTATTATAGTATTTGCTTTTATTTTTATATTTTCAGATTTCAATTTAGTTTACGTTTTAGTTTTTTTTAGTTTTTTAAATGCTTATTTTATTTCAGTTTTAGTAACTTTTATTTATTTCACTTAGTTGCAACATAATTCTGTTTAAATGGTTTAAGTAAACATTTATATTTTATTTCAGGTAAAAAGACTTATAGTAGCTATAGTTTAAGTTAACAATAACATCACTGACACACTTTCTGTTTTCCATCAGCTCAGTTGTGCTACGTAGAGGCTTGACATATGATTTTCCGCATGTAACATCCAGTGTCATTACCGCACGGCATCCGCAACCCACCCTAAGAACAACACTTCAGTTTATTTAAAACACCCACCCACCCACCCACTGTTATGGGCTGTTTGTTGTGTGTGCACAATGCCCTGAGTTCTGCAGGAGAAGAAAGCCCTGGCTTTCAAACACACTGAAAAGAGCATTGTGTCAGAGAAGCGGAGCCAGCCATGAGTTAATGCTGCCCTACTTTTCTTAGTCAGACCCTCTGCGACTCCTTCAAAATTCTCCTTTCCTTTTTCCCTGCCTTGTTTGCCACCAGAGCTCCCTGCCGTTTATACCATTTCTCAGGAGAGCATGAGTCAGCAAAACCCACAGTTACTGCTCTACTCCAGCGTGCCTTTTCCAGGTCAGTTTTGTGTTTTCATCTCTATGGTGACTGTGTTGGACTTAGAGGGTCTGCCGCAGGGTGGGTCCCATGAACAGAGGCCTTGGCTGATTAAACATGGAGACAGATAAGTGTTTTGTTGTTTGGAGGATTTGTCTGTGCCGTTCCTCACTGTAGTTGGCAGTAAGGTCACCTTTGACTGAGCGAGTGGGCTTTCTTCATTGACTAGTATGTCGAAATGGAGTTCAAGGAGCATGTGGGTGGTGGGGAGCATGACATTTGGAGCTTACTTTATATTGTCTAGTGTGTTTTGTTTCTGGAAACATGCTATTATACTACATGCTACAAGATGTGAATTTAACTTATGTGCACAATTGCAATATCGCATAAAACATTTGTGATTAAAGCACCGTTTCCATCCCATGTGTTTAAGAAAATAAAATCGTAATTTCCTGCGAAATTGCCGCAAAATATCTGTAATAAAATTAGAAGTTGCAGCAATCGTTGAAGCCACTGTGGCTCTTTTTTCGTATGTCATAAATGACTTGTGCCTTAGAGTGCGCAGACTAAATGCAATAAACGCTGTCATGTTATCTTGCATTCGGAGGCGGATGCCTGGTGTTTGAGACGCAATCGTGTGAGACACTTTTGGAAGTCATTTACTTAACCATTTTGATGACAGACTTTGCTCAGGCATTTCAGAATGACCAAACCAATATTTGAGATGGTCAGTTGGTTTGTCCAGTTATCCAATCACATCCTCTGTTGAGGCAAAGTTATGTGAGTTTTTTTGCTGCGCATTGAGGGATGTATTTGATAAATGTCTTACGGGGAAAAAAAATTATCCGCCTCGATTGAGCGCACGCGTTTTTTTATGCACATTTTTCTAATTAATACACATCTTAGCATTTTCATCAAGTGCTTTTTTTTTATTTTTTTATTTTTTTATGTAGTACAGTCAAAATCTGCTAAGGGGGAATGGAACAACAGTTTTAAAAAGTGATTTTTCACTATTATTTACAAGATCTGCATTTTCATGATGCATCTTTAAATAAAAGATTTTTGTTATAAGAGACAATAAAAACAACTTTATGCATCAAAACCACTCTTTTCCTTGTTAAAAAAAATGGACTCAACATATTTGTGACAGCAGGATGTAACATTTTTGACAAGCCAAACATGTCAGTCTTTGAGTAATTTAAGCGTTAGTCTGTAAAATAAGTAAAATGAACTATGCAAAAAGCATTTTGAACGTTTTACAGTTACCCAGAAATCAAACATAGTTCACCCCTTATTCACATTATCACGTCTGTCAAAAATTTAGGCTGGTTGTTGGTTGGAATAATACAGCTAAAAAGATCAACATAACACATTCATGTGCATCAATCACTTCAGTGAATACTTGCCAGCTAAAAAATAAACAATTATTAAATTACGACCCATGTGTTTTCAAATTCACATAATTTTAATATTTCAACATTGATGTCTGTCAAAAAATAACGTGCACAATACACGGTAGTATTCATGAGAAGAGGGAGAAAATCCTGAGCGGCTTCAAAATGCTGTCTGTCAGAGACGAAAATGTATAATACATAACACATGTGAGTATAAATTTGTTCTTCACTTTTTGAAATTGAATCAGAATGATAAGGGGACTAAGTAAAATACTTCACACTGTATACTAAAGAGAAAAAATCAAATTGAAAAACTTTGCTGGGTTAGTGAACATCGGACTTTTTTTATGCACAAACATATATATATATATATATATATATATATATATATATATATATAACTTGACAGGTGATTTTTATAAAATGTAGTTTGATCACAATCTTGTCAGTTGTTTAAAGGATTAAGGCAGTTAACAAAGTTTGATTATTTTTTTTTTTTGATTTTCCAATAAAAGATACATTTTTACATGATTTGTTACAATTAATTACCCCTTTGCAGATTTTGACTCAGTATCCCAAAATTTGCATAAAAAGGATAGATATTATTTTTTCCATGCTTTATCTTATGTTTTAAAAATGATAGAATATAAAACACATTTTTCATGATAATTTGTTAATAATTCACCACATTACATTAATTCTGCCTTGTTTCATTCCAAATTTTTATTTAATTTTTACTGTATTTCTGATCTAATAAATGTCTTTGTGAGCATAAAAGACTTCTGAAAAATGAACCCAAACTTTTGAACAACAGTGTTAGACTGCCGTGTTAAGTAGTTTGTACAATTCTTACAAATGATAGACCGATCTATCGGCCAGGGCTGTGTTTCTCAAAAGCATTGTGACGTGAGCTATCGTAGATCATATTGGTGGCAATGGTCTTCGATCAACTTGGGCTCACAATGCTCTTAGGAAAAAGCAGCCCAGGACAAAATTATTAATCAGCTGATATCTGGCCATGTTCACATTAAATTGCTAAGCCACATCTCATCTTTGGCTAACAACTCATTTGTAGGACACCAACATTTGACTAGTTTGATCCCAAAACATCACACAAGCTCTGTTTTCAATAGTCTCATGCACCCATACATCAGAGCGTGTTAAGCCAGTGCACTTTCTCCCTGGGCACAGGGATAACCGCTGATCAGCATCGGCTCAGTATCCCTTTAATCCTCTCTTAGCCCAACCACTTCCTGCATCCCAACAGCGAGGCTTGGGGCCTGAGCGCCGTCGTCTCTAAAAAAAAACAAAAAACACCCTCTTTGGTTTTAAGCCAGTGAGCAGGGTGGTATCAAGGGGGTAAAAAACACCCTGCCTCTGCGGTTCACACAAAGTTGTTTTCTCTGCTTCCCTGGCTGCCTGGAGGAGATTAACAGGGAACAACACTGCAGGCATCTCCGCATCACTTGTCACTGACTCCTGTCTGGAGTCTCTCTGTGGGGATGGAGGCTGGTGTGATTAATAAACACACGTAAACACATATAGCTACTGCCGCCTGTCTTACACGTGCTTGCAAAGTGCCGGCAGCATACTAACAGTGTCTGTAGGCTTTTTTTTAGTAAGCAGTGCGTGAAAGAGGGGGAGAACGATAGAAAGACGTACTCTAAATTCCCATCAAGTCATTTGGCAAGCCCTCTCCTCTATGTCCTCTTTTTATAATTCCCAACATACTCTCATTAGCGGTGCTTGCTAAGGGGCCATTCACACAGGACACTGTCTGCGCTGTTTTTCAAATTGTTTTAAAAGTCACAATGTGATGGAAGTAGCGACAGACCTTTTCTTCCGTGTTGTCATATACATCCAAGTGAAAAGGACTGAAAAGAATGTAGGGCTGGTCTTGGTTCTGTCCATCGGTTGTTGATTGGATAGAGGCAGATCTGAATGAGTGCTTGCAGTTGGTTATTAGAAAGGGGTGGAGTTTAAGCAGACTAAATGTTACCAGAGAGCACACGTTACCAGAGAGAAGACTTGTTTCAACGCAAGATCGAGTTATGACATTTTTGATAGGTCAAACATATGATAGGGTGAATTTTCATTTTTATGTTGACTTTAAATATGCACTAGATAGAAGTCTTTAAATATTGGGATGAGTCTCAGTTTTTTTTAGCATCTTGCGTCATGAGTGACACGTTTTTAAGATGTTGTGTCAATAGCCCCTCCCCCTCCAGCAACTGCATAACAACACTTTAAAACAACTCAGAATACTGTAGAAACCAAATAGCAGCACAATAAAAACCTAATGAGGGATTTAAACAGAATAGAGAAGGTGTCGGCTTTAATAGGTTGATTACAGCTTGACCTGAGGGAAGATTTTGCTGATGTCAGGTGGATTGAAACTCTGGCTCTCTCATGGGGACAATTTGGCTCTGCTCATCACCTTTTCCCTGCTTTCTCCTCCTCCTTGCCTCTTTCTCCTATTCTTTCCGTGCCGGAGGTCACGAGTGAGGTTTCTGGGATGATCTCATGGGTTTATTTTTATCTCCTAAGTCCTATTTATTTAGTAAAAGCCATCTTTTTTTCTGCATTGTGTACCTGTAATCTGGGAAATAGCTTGGCAGCACACTGTTCTTTCGCTTCGTTTGTGACTATTATTATATAACAGTCCAGTCACCATCTCTGAATCACTGACACCTCAAGACAACACACTGTTTTACTATCACCAGAGTTCCAGATGGGTCCTCAAAGGACTGACCTTGGATCTATGACCTCAGGTTGCAAAAACAAAGCGGTTGGGGAAAGCAGGCGGTTGTAATCCTCTTAAAACACACACAAACCTTTTACTCACTTTCTCTCATAGATCCTCCCTGTGTCTCTCAGCGTGAACTCTTTATGTAAGAGGCCGATCTCAAAGGCCAATTCGTTGATGAGAATTGTTTGTGAAAAGCTCTGGGAGGATTCGCTTTGATACTCACTGAGACCAGATGCATTTTGTTTAGGCGAAGGCTGTTATAAAACCTAGTGAGCTGCCCCATAAGGTAGAGAAGATATATTTTATGCATATGTATTATTATATATATGTTAATATATTTCTAAATACACAAAAATAGCCACAATATACAGTATTGTTACATAAATATTTTCAACTCAAGTTTAAATTATTATATTTATCTAATCTTTTTGGTCTATATTTTGTCCAAAAAAATATTTTTGTATTTATTTGCATTTACAGTGAAGTATATTTTACGACTGGTAATGTATTTTTGATGTATGTTTTGTAATATATTTTGGTATTTAAGGTTTAAATGAAATATATTTTCAACTTGAAAATATATTTCATTTAAACCTTAAATACCAAAATATATTACAAAACATACATCAAAAATACATGTTTCCTTAAGCCGTGCTGTTCACAACATAAAAGCTATTTAAAATAATTGAAATATATTTTTAGGAAAAAGTCTTTTGTCAAACGGGGCTTACTTCCTACATAAGCTTTAATTTTGCCGTTGTTGCTAAGCTACCTGCACAATATTCCTAATAAGCATAAAAATACATGCCTTGCATGCCTATTTTGATTAACTACAGTGTGCTAATTTTTAATCTATACAATCAATACTTTTTTAGTAGAGCCGCACGATTCTGGATAAATTGAGAATCACGATTTTTTTATTTTATTTTATTTTTTCAAATGAAGATCACGATTCTTCCACGATTCTCCCACAATTCTGAACAGACAATAAACAAAATAACAAGTAATTCTGACAAATTATCAATTGTTGCGATATATTTAGTTAAATGTTTAACTAATTTGAATTATTTAAAAAAAAAAATCATTTTGAAGGAATGATTCAATGACTTACTCATAAAGACTTCACTTGTTTCATTACTGGATGAATCAGCATTATGAACAAATCTTTTGAGTGAATGATTCAATGACGAATACATTTTTTTTTTTTTTTTAAACAGTCACTTGTTGCCACCTACTGGTGTAATGATGTAATCGATAGTCATTATTTGAAGTGCCATGTTACTTTCAAAATGTGATTTGCTCTAACTGATTGTTTCTGACAGGCGAATCGTGATCATTTAGGAATAAGATTGCATGGGTGTTTGAATCGAGATTGCAATCTTTTAATGATTAATCGTGCAGCTCTACTTTTCAGTATTGAAAATGTTTAGAAATCCATATTCGCTATCTTGGACTTATTTCTCAATGAGCTTGTCACAGTGCATTTTGGGATTAGAATTTTGTTAAAATATGGTATTTTAGAAGGCAGCGTAAGTAAGCTCACTAGGCCTTAGAAATATACAATGTGACATGCATTGTATTGGAGCTCATAAGCATGATATGGGATAGTCTAGATTTGCCTTCCTTTTATGGTTAGACAAGCCTCCAATGTGAAGAAACATGATCACATTCAACGTCAGCGTAATGATAATCCTTACAAATCTTTGCACCCTGCTTCTGTTGCGACTCATTTATGGGCAGATACAGGGTTTGAGTGAGTCAGCTAGTAGGTTCAGACTCAGAGAGAGACCAGAGATATGCATTATTAATCAGCCCTAGCGCTTTGAGGGAGACATTAAAGGGAGTCCGCTTTGCTTTGATAATCTATGAACATTTTCTGTCTTGCCCTTCTGTCTTTTATGTAGTTTTTATGCTAATATTATTCACAGATTGAAAGCAGCTTTATTGGCATTATTTTCTGAATGTCAGATTGTGACTATGCACACTGATGTGTATCAGAACAGTTATAGTTTTTAAATGTAAATTCTTACTTTGTAATTCTAGTAGTTTTAGGTTCTATATTTGTTTTTTTAGTTTACAACATTTTTCAAAGTTTTGTTATCTTACATTAATTAAAAAATGTTTAGAACTGTTCAGAAGTTTATTTAGAAGTTAACACATTTACTTAATTCAAATTAATTAATAAATTAATTATTTAATATAGCTGTTTCATTCTTTTCTATTTTATTTGTTGAAGAGCAATAAGTAGCTGGCAAACTTTAAAGGTTTAAAGTTATCTATTTTATTGTATTGTATCAAAACTGAAACTATATATATATATATATTTATTTATTTATTTATTACTTATTTTAGTTGTGTTTTTTTTTAGCAATGACAATCTTTTAGTTGTTTCAGTTTTTCCAGTTTCTAAATGGTTTTACATTACATTTAGTTTTCTGCTAAATAACCTGATATGAATTCATATTTCTTTAGTATTTTATGTGCAGCTTTTAGAGTTTGTGCCCCACTTGTTACTTTTATAGTAGATTTACATATCTTGTAGCTAAGATTGCACTTCCTGGACATCCTCCTAGCAGTGTGCATTCAATTTACATTTCAATTCTTTGCAATGGTTTTAAAACAGGGAAGGAATGTCTGTGCCTAGTCAGGGCAGTAGGTCGCAAATTGGACTTAAGTTTCCATCGCATTTTGTGTGCAGTAAGAGCACAGTCTATCTGTATAAAATCAGTTCTGTGTCTCTTTCTTAAGAGGATAGAAAATAAGATGGACGGGTATTGTATCTGACTTCAATTAATGCACCATACTGTCTAAAGCAAAGTAGGATTGAGCCGTTCCTAATGACTAATCTGGCTGTAAAATCCAGTAGACCATCTCTGACAACACAATCTTATGCTGATATTAACTCAAATGAAGTTTCTAAAGACTATGCCACTCTTTTTCCATCTATAATAATGACTAATTTTGTGAGCTGGATCAACTAGTTAATTAAAATGGCCCTATTATGCTATTTTAAAGGTTCCTAATTTTGTTTTGGAGGTCTCCTACAAAAGGTCAAAAAACACTTTCATTTCTTTCTCAAAGTGTCTGAAAACAGTTAATTCAAAAATTCAGTCTCTCTATACCCCTCTTTTCCGTGTGCCTACTCTGTTTTGATTGGTCAGACAGCCCAGTCTGTTGTGATTGGTCTATTGCTTACAGTGCGTGTCTGAAACGAAATGCCTATTACCATGTCTGAATTTTAGCTACAGAGGCTTCCTCAGCACATGATACCTAATAATAGCGATGCCATTGGTTTTTCTGTATTAATTCCATATTAAGTCCGTATCCGTTTGAAGTGCATGCAAAGTGGAGTCGGAAACGGTCAACAACACGACCCAAACTCTTCCAGGCCTCAGCTACAACTACAGTATTTGAGGGCGGGTCAAATTCGCCATGCAGTAAGTGAAGACCATAGGCTGGCATTATACAAATTTGTTACGTTGACATAGGTATGTAACAGGAAGTGAGACTGGAATTGTTTGTTTCAGCAGTTCAGAATCAATTCTTTCTTTTAGGAGACAACTTTTTTGTCATGCACTTGATCTTTAAAACTTTGCAGACTTTTTACATTCACAGCTATATTACACACTGCATGGAAGGTAATATTTGAAAAAGGGGCACTTTAAAAAGATCTGACTAAAAAGAATCCTAGAACATTGCTGTTTTTCTCATCTCGGACATATGTCAAGATCTCTTCTTTTTTTTTAACTTTTCAGGTTTTTTTGGTGTGATCTTCTATAATAGTTTGAGATGAGTTGTTCAGTGTTGGGAGTTTAACTAACAGAAGTTAGAAGGAGATCTAGCTAGGATAGTGATGCGCTATCTAACAAACACAGTCATTTCCAGTGGAACATAAAGCTAGAGATGGGCCAACATCCAATCCAATCACAATGAAACAAAACGAGACTGAATTCAGGGGAAGTGGGAGAAAGACAGAGATAGAGAGACAATGGCAAGGGAAGTGCATCCCCAGTCTTAGCAGTTAATTTGATTTCTGAAACACATTAGCAGATATGGATGTCTGCCAATCCTGCTGTTTTTACAAAACGAACTGCAACAAGAATTGCAATTTGTGTCCGTTCATGCTGCACTGATATATTCCCGCTAATGCTTTTAAATGTGGTCGAAGTGCACGTTCCCTGATGTTTATCTGCAGTCATGCGTAGCTGAGAAGTTCACTGGAGAGCATTAGCGTTTACAAGGAATATAATTAAATATGTGTATTAAATAAGTGTATGTTTACATACTCTATCTCTGACCATTCAGGTGCAATTTTGTAGAGTGCGGTATAATTTTGTGCAATTGTCAAATGAACAGGAAGCACTTTCAGCCTTTGAGCAGATGTGACAGTCATTTATTGTGCTAGTTATTAGCATTATGCCACCAGCGGCTTCAGAACGATTGCAAACTGGGTTTGTGCTCGGAGTAAAGACTGAATAATCTCCCCATGGAGCTTTTGAAAAGACGAAGCCATGGGAAGGCTTCAATCAGTGATTAATTTCATCCATCAAAGAGGCAATTTCAATGCAAACAGCATGATTTGTGGCTGTAATTATTAGTAGTAATTTTTTATTAGGTTTTGTCTTGCGGTTGATGCATGTGTGTGCGTATGTAGAGATTCACATTGTATGTTCCTTTGTTTATGATGCACTCATAAAAAGCTTTAGTGCAGCCTTCAGTGATCCAGCAACAGGAGCCTTTTGAATGTTGCGATATTGGGATGGGTTTTCCCAATACGCAGGGGTAAGGTGTGCCGGTTTGTGCAGATAGGTATAAATCTAAGGGTTATCTGAATATCCTGACAGGGTGAAATAGTGTTGCATAAAGAGGCTTATCTTCAGGAGGTGATTAATCACCACTGAACATTAATGACTATGATAGTTTTTGCAGGGTGAGCAACTGAATTTTAAGTGAAATGGCTGGAGGGCATTAGATGCGCTGAGCTGGTGCGTGTGTGTATGCGTGTGTGTGTGTGTGTGTGTGTGTGTGTGTGTGTGTGTGTGTGTGTGTGTGTGTTAGTGTATAATTATACAGCTCAGCTGGGGTAAGGAAACATTGAGTGATTGAATGTTTGCAGTGGAAGGTACTTATCTAAATTTTAGTTTCAAAACTATCCTTTTTTTATTTTGCCTGAAGCTTCCCATCTGCCAGTTACTCAGGCTAATATGACTCATAGTTTGCATTTTTATAATTCTCTCTATAAATTCATATTTTAAACACTATTACTAAATGTTAATTCAAAGCCAAGACTTTTTAGTGTAAATTATTATTAACCAATTGCTGGTAACACTTTACAACAATGTTCAATTTGTTAACATTTGTTAATGCATTAGGTATTAAGAAAAACAAGTTTTTTTTTTTTTTTTTGTTTTTTTTTACAGCATTTATTAATCTAGATGATTGTTAATTTATAAACACACTATTGTTCATTGGTAATTCATGTTTGTTCATGGTACATTAACTGTTAAAATGTGTTACCCACATATTTCATGGTACCAATCTGACCTAAAACGTTAAAAATAATGTTTAATTAATAAGATTGTACAGATGTAAAGATGTAGATTTAAACAAATATGTATACTAAAACACACAATTAACTGAATGGCTTCATTATAAATATAAAAAAAAGTACCATGTTATAGCTCTTTTTTTTTTATTGCTTTAATTACCAGCTGCTTTCTCTCAGTCAGTGTTTTATTATTAATGAAGATGTTATTCTCAAGGAAGGGTTGAAAGCACTAATTTTCATAAATGTTTCATATCACTGATTTTACAAAGCTTCCAAATCATCTAGCAAAAATGTAGCTGCTCTTTTATATGTGTGTGGGAGAGGGAGAGGGAGAGGGAAACAGTGTGTTTTTTTTTTTTTTGTTTTTTTTTTTAAGGGTCAGCAGCCATTAGATAAGGGTGCTACAAAAACCACCAGCATGTTTGTATGTGATGAAGATGTTAGGTCATCCTTTACTGACACTGAAGCTTTTGGCTTAAAATTTAATGGTCACACATGGTACAAATAAACTGGAATGGACTGCATCAGTGTTGTCACGGTACCAAAATTCCAGTAGTCGATACCAATACCAGTAAAATTTTACGGTTCTCGGTACCAATTTTGGTACTACAGGAAAATCTTTTGGAACTATTTTACTATTTTATTTAACTAGCCTATTTTTAAAAACATATTAAATATGATGGTAATCATACATATAAATATTTGAAGCATGTGTGTATGTATGTTTGTGTGTGTATATATATCTCAATGAAATACATTTTGAAATATAAAAAAATAAATAAACAAATAATCAAACATCCATTTTGAAACAGACGTGCGTGTTTATTTGAGCTATTCCTTCAGTGAAACGACACACTACAGCCTGTAAAATTATGAAATAAATATCAGTAAATAATGGTAAGCTAGTTTTTTTTTTCATTTTTCCACACAAAGATGCCGCTCTGCGCTTTGAGAGGTATGTGGGACACGAGCAGGAAAGAGACCATTTCTCTTTAATAATATCTTCATGTTATCTTCTTATGTTACAAGCAACTGACACTTGTTGTAAAAAGGTCTGAAGAGCTAATTTTATTTTCAGCAGGGGCAAGACATTCAGGCTATGTTTGATTTTGCGCTGCCAGAGAAAGCCAAACTAAAAATCACCGGTGTGTGTGAAACGCGCTATACAAATAAACTTGACGCGCCTTATGAAGTCTAATAACAAGCACAAACTGTGTTAAATAGAAATTGACGTGCAAGCAAAAAGGTTTCTGTCCTACTGTGTTTTTTGTACTTTAACACAGTAAAGAATGCAAATATAATAGGTCTAAAAGCGAACCAAAGAAAGAAACGTTTATAATCCCCTGCGTGAGTGAAGATTTGGGAAAAGAAACAGAGATTCCACGTTCAGTGGAATAATTGATGGAATACTGTTAAATTCTCTGATAATCGGGTGACCAGATCGCGATTCACAAAACAGAATACAAAGCCGACAAAGCTTAAATGTATGGACTCGCGTACCTCTCACATTCGACATGAACCAAAATGTTTCCATGGCTGCAATGTCACATTTCTTCTATAATCAAAGCTTTGTGCTTCACTCCTGTCATACTCATGTAAATACTGGCACAGCCCTATCAGTGGGTACCAAATATACCCAGATACTCTGTACTCTCAGTACTACAGAAATGCTGGTATCGTCACATTTTCAAAATTTCAGTACCGACTTGGTACCGAAGTACCGGTACTTTTGACAACACTAGACTGCATTATTAATAATGTGGGATGTGGGATGTGTGATGTCTACTTTGGTTGACATTTTTAGCTTTAGCTTTTCTTTGACATTTCAGGTTTCAATTAGCCTAATGCCATTCAACCTTTTTAAGTTGCACAGAACATTTATTGTACTATTAATACTACATACTGGTAAGGTTTTTAAAACTGGGTTTTGGGGACCAACATTATATTTTAATAACCATTAACTTATGTTCACTTGAAATCTTTAATCAAAAATGTTAACCTCTCCCACAAAACGGCATCTGTTCTCTTCATGATGTATGTCTCAGCAGAGGGTGGGACTAAATATCTTCCACAACTGACTCCAAACTGATATTCTGCTCTGCCTCCATTTAGCACCAGTTAGCAACTCCCATCTTCCTATGATCCAATCAATTCCCCACATTTTTTTCTCATTACACTGACTTTAATGTTGGTACTTGCTAATAACTGTTATGAATTTGGTAGATACACTGGATAAAATCTAGAATTTATTCAGCATTGCTTTTCCGTATATTTGAGTTTTTGTTTGTGTGTTATAGATGACAGTGCCTCGGCAGCGAGCAGTATGGAGGTGACAGACAGGATCGCCTCTCTGGAACAGCGGGTTCAGATGCAGGAGGATGAGATTCAGCTGCTCAAGTCTGCGCTGGCTGACGTGGTGAGGAGACTGAACATCTCAGAGGAGCAGCAGGCCATGCTCAACAGGAAAGGACCAACCAAAGGTACCACAAGGCCTTCACACAAGACTGGACTCATTGTCACCTCATCTAGAGTTTTCAGACTGTGCTGTTTGTTTATTTCGGCTTTGCATTCTATCTCACCTGCTTTGCTAGAAAGTGTTCAGTGTTTGTTATAAGCCTCGCTGGAAAACAGTTCTTTACAGAACCACCTGTGAGCCATTTCTTGTTTTCATCTCAATCCCATCCATGTTCCGGCTGCAGTTTTCTCTCACGTTGCTCTTCATTTCCTATATTCTCTACTTTCCTATACTCCTTCAACTGTTCTCTCATACTGTGAACGTGTTTAGAAGCAGCAGTGAGGAGAGACTCTCCCTCCTCTGACAGCAGTGTTGGGAAGCCAGGTAGGGAGTGGGGCTCGTGTCTGTCGCGTCACTGGAACTGTGTTCTTCACCATGCTTCAAAATGCATGACCACTGAGGAATGAGTTTTATATTAGTTATATTTCACTTAGGGATGCACTGATATAGACATTTTGGCTGATATTGATAGTCCATAATCTTTTATTTTGTAATTACAGCATGTTAATTAGTATGCAAACTTGCAAAGCGAATACTGTAATTTTCAAGCTGATGTTTATTATAATATTATACAATGCAATTATTTGAGTGACTCTATTTAAGTTCAACTCACATGCATAAATAAGGAGTTATGTAACAGGAATCCTGTAGAGAGATTAAATCTTAATCTACTGGCTTAAATGTAAAGATGCTTAATAATTTATATTATACTAAATTCTTTTCAAATGTATTAATAAATTGTTTTCATTTGAATTAACATACTAATTTTTGTGTTATGTCTGATAAACAGTATGATACAGCATTCACACTAAATTTCAATTAAAGGGACAGTCCACTCAAAATGAAAATATTGTCATCATTTACTTGCCATCATGTCGTTCTAAACTTGTATGACTTCCTTTCTTTTGTGGTAGGTAAAAGAAAGTATGTTGGTATTGTTGGTATTTTGGTAAGAATGTTGGTTTTGATTCCCATTCCAACCAACACTGTTTGGTTACTAACATTCTACAAAATATCTTATTTTGTGTTCCATTGAAGTTATACAGGTTTGGAATAACATGAGAGTGAGTAAATGATGACAAAGTTTTCATATTTGTGTGGACTAGCCCTTTAAGTGAATAAACTTTCACATAAATGAAATCATTGATAAACTCATCATCATGTACAGTAAAAAAAATTAAGTAAAATGAATGAAATGGTAAATTATAAAATTTGGTAAAATATGGTAAATTATAAAATGAATAAATGGTAAAAATACTTTTAAAACTAGGCTCAGAAAAAGAGTGGAACTTAAGGTATTTCTTTGAATGTCAACCTAATCAGACAATTAAAAAACACAGATATTGGCTGATACTCTTAATATCATTGATATATTGTGCATCCCTAATTTTACTCCAGCATGTGTGACATAAAGCCCTGACTTAAATGTCTAGAGTTCTTGAGTTTAATGAGATTAACACTATAAGATGCTTGTTAGTGTGCTTAACAAACTCTCAGTCCTGATTACATTTAATGCTCGACTGACGATTTTCCACATCCAAATTTTAATGTCTCTTACTTTTGGTCTAACAGACATGAAAAGTGGCTTGTTGCCTTGAGTATCTAGAATTTTTTTTTTTTTGATTGTTTAACAAAGCTTTCTTACATCCACATAATCCTTTGAACTCTAGGATTAAGTGGATACTTAAAGTCACATGTCTTTATCGTCTAAAAGGTTTGAAACCCACTTCTGCATTGGTCTCAGACACTAATTAGCCAGACTGCATTTGTGCTACCAAATGTCAAACCGGGGTCCAAGACTCCTCCATTAACCACTAAAGAAACGCTTAGTTAGTTATACTTTGGCTAGCTTATGTTCAGTTTATTCACTCCTCTGCCTGTTTGCAAGGTTGTGCAAGATGAGTCATGCTATGCTTCTGCAAAATCCTTCACGCTCTCTGCAGGCTGATGTCTTTGAAACAAAAAAAAATTCTCCTCTGTTTCTCACTTGCACTTTTGCATTTTTTCTTTTCTTTTTTTTCTACTATCTCTGTGTCACTGCCTACACATTCATCACACATTCAAGCAGCTCTGCTGTGATGAATATTTAATAATGCAGACTCATAGGATAAAGTAAATAAAGGCTCTCCAAAATCTATGCCATCCGCTTGAATTGCACAAAAGGACATTCACCATTCAAGACTTTTGTAAACCACAAATGCATTTTAATGGAGTCTATTCTTGCAGGACAGTCTGAGGAAGCTAGAAAAAAAAACAGCCCAGGAATTCTGTGGTTATTGTTCTGTTCTGGTTCTTCCTAAATTCCTGATTGAATTTGACATCTGAAAATGTTTACTGTGAGGTTCATTTATTATTTAATATATACACACCATTCATAAGTTTGGAGTAAAGAAATTAATAGTTTTATTCACCAAGGATGCACTGAATTGATCAAAAGTGTCAGTAAAACACATTTAAATTGTTACAAAGGATTTCTATTTTTCTTTTGAACCTTCTATTTGTCAAAGAATTTCTACAAAAATATTAGGCTGCACAACTGTTTACAACAATAATAAGAAATTTGTCTTTAGCACCAAATCATCATCCTCAAACACATGAAAAAATCTTACTGAACCCCAATTTTCAAATGGTAGTATATATAAATAACTTCTTTAAAAGCTCAATTAAAATTAAAATGTTTTTTTTTTTTTTTCCAGAATTACTCTATCTATAGACTTACTTATATGCTACTATACTCAAAATTAACTTTTTTCACTCAAAATTTACTTTAAATACACTATATTTGTCACCCTGGACCACAAAACGTTGTAAGAGTCAATTGTTTGAAATTGAGATTTATACATCATCTGAAAGCTGATTTAATAAGCTTTCCATTGATGTATGGTTTATGATAGGACAATAGGACAGGATACAATTATTTCTGAAAATCTGGAATCTGAGGGTGCAAAAAAATAAAAAATATTGAGAAAATCCCCTTTAGAGTTGTCCAAATGAAGTCCTTAGCAATGCATATTACTTAAAAAATAAATGTTTGATATATTTACAGTAGGAAATTTACAAAATATCATGTGATGTAGAATAAAGAACATGATCTTTACTTAATTTCCTAATGATTTTTGGCATAAAATAAAAATCAATAATTTTGACCCATACAGTGTATTATTGGCTATTGCTACAAATATACCCGTACAACTTATGACTGACTTTGTGGTCCAGAGTCACATTTATCTTTTTGGACACCAGAGAATATTGATGACTCATCCTGCACTACACAGATTTTTGTCCAATCAGATGCTCTCTAGAATGAGAATGTCCCTAATACCACATTCATCTAACTAGCAAGTATCAAATGATTGTTCATCACTATGACATTAATAAGCTGGTCATTTAAAACAAAAGGGATGAGTCCTGCCCAAACTTCCTGTTTCAGTAGGAAATACATCACACACAGTAATTTCATGGGGCCTTTGAGAATGTAAAATTGGCTATTAAAAGTTTTACATACTGTGAACTGGAGCTAGTTTACAAAAAGAACAGAAACAACAGACAATGATCATCTGACTGCGGTGATGTGTGTAATTCTGCCCATGTGTCGTTCCATCTTTCAGCTAGACCGATGATTGCAGCCCTGCCCCTGAGACCCACGGTCAATAATGGTACTGTCCTGTCAAAGAAGGGCGGCACACTGCCATCACCCTCCAGCTCCAAGAAGGACAACAACTCACCAGCAACCAAAAGGTAAGAGACTAAAGGCTGGAATACACTTTGTCCAGATTTTTGTCCCTAACCCAATTTGCAGTCTGGAGGAGTTGATGTAGTTGACAAAAGTGTATTTATTTTATTTATTCCATGCACCTTGTGAGTGGGTGAAGTTGAGCCAGATATACTTTGACCTGTGCAGATCAGAGTTGACAGATTCCACAAAAAATCGCTTATGATGGGCACAGACTAGCTTCAGACTTTCATTTCAATTGTCTCATTTTCATTTGATATTTTGAGACGATTATAGAACATTGTTTTCAATTGTCATGATTCTCCTAGCAGTGAGGTGCATGTTTCTGCATGAGTTTGTGTTCGGAATGACTTGAAAATCTGATAGTGTGTGACCCTCAGTTGTATGATGCCTAGCTTTTCTCTGTAACTATTTTATAAAGTCAGCAAGTGTATGATGCCTAGTGTTTTGAAATCAGTTCATATTTTAAATGTGGTGTAGTGTATTCCTGCCTTAAGACTAAAGACTACTTTGTCTATCGGACGCCTCTGTATGTCTACCACTTATCAAATCATTTCATCTAGTCAATTCATCATTGGTCAAACAACAGATATCTGTTATCTTTGTCTGGTTAATCCATAAATGACCGAAGGCTTAGTTTAAGCTCCTTTTCATTTTAGAAATAAAGATAAAATTGTTAAAATCATTATCAGTCCTTTTACTTTAGTGGAGATGAAATTGTCTGTATTGTTTTCTTGTACAGTGCTGGATCAGCTTTCAGTATAATAGACATTTCATCCAGTGCATACAAATACAAAGATAACAGTCCATGGTTTTGTCTTGTAAAGGTCAGCTCATGTCTTTATTAGTTCATGATTAAAAAAAAGCTAAACCTGTAAGACACTGGTTCTCAAGCGAGCCATCTTTGATGTAGGAAAGAATGCAGGCAACTCGGTTTTAGATGACAAAGAACAGGTTTAAATTAGGTAGCAGATAGAGAAACTTTGCGATACATTCTGCGATACAGAAGAGCATTTATTTGAAATGGAAATCTTTTGTAACACTATACATGTCTTTACTGTCACTTTTGATCATTTTAAAGCTACCTTGATAAATTTTAAGTATTCATTTATTTAAAAAAAAGCAATCAGCTTACTGGCCCCAAACTTTTGAATGGTAATCAAAATGACAATAAAAACAATATTCGTGAAACAGTCACTCTAATGAATTCTCCAGCTGTGCAGCAACAATGTTTCTTTGTTTATTAAATACCCACATCATGTAGTCGAATTAATGAATAAACAGCTGTTGCGACTGCTGCTTTCCCATAAGTGTCTTTGTTTGTGAGTACCAACTGTCTGTCACATGTATTTGTCATCCTGTGAGACCTTTCTGTCCCCTTCCCTTCTTCCTATCTGTTGCATGTTCTAGTCTGTCCCATCTGCCCAGATTTCTTCTAAGGCCACCTTACAGGTGAGAGGTTTTTTTTTTTTTGCCAAAAGGATCTGCAATCTTCTCAAAAGTGCTGTGGACTTCTGGTATTTTATAACAAAAATGCTTTAAGGGCCTGTTTTTAAACCATTATTTGAGAACAGCTTAAAACCCTAGCAAACTGAGTCTGTGAAAGTTTGGGGATCCCACAGGAAGTACCACTGCACTGGGAGATAAGCTTTGCTTTGATTCTTGTGAAACTGGGCACTCTTTGGCTTGGACATGTTTTTTTTTCTTCTCAGCTTCTCTTCAGGCACACTTTCAATGCAGCCTGTAAAGCTTCTATTCCCATCATGCCTTGAAGCGAGAGCCCTGTGCAGGCTATAGACTAACTCTATACCCACTTGCTTGTATGCCTGAAGTGCCATTATTGACAAAAAGCTTCACAAAGCATGAAGATCCTGCAGCCTATTTAACATGGGATAACACCATCCGCCAATGGCTAGGCCAAATGAACTTTAGCCCTGCTGTCTGGATTAGACTTGAGCCTGGCAACCAGTGGACTGCTGATGGGGTCTTTTCTTTTGTTGACAAGTTTTAAAGGGCACCCAGGCTCAATTCACTCCTTTCTAATGCGCAAAGACACAGCAAATCAGGGCATGAACATGTCACAGAGAAAGGAAAAATAAAATAAATTTCTTTTGGTTGTTTGTCTTATATGTGTTTGCTTTGCCTCTTTGTGGATGGCCGGTGCTGGTTGTCTGTTATGATTGGCTGGGATTGGCTGCCAGTATTATCTCTACGTTGCCATTTCCTTTTTCTGTGTAAATGTTTCTGTTTGAGGTATAGGCTAATGTAGGAAAATTAGACTTCATAAAAGATATTTAGAGACCGGTAAAATATTGCATATATATATATATATATATATATATATATATATATATATATATATATATATATATATATATATATATATATATATATATATATATATATATATATATATATATATATATATATTTGGGGATTTTTTTTTTTTAATGAACCTACAAGTTTGATTGAACTGTCAAAATTGTATTATTTTAAATTTGAGGAAAGAACAACTCTAAACATTTCAGGTTAAGGTATTTATCTGACAAAATTATTTGTCAAATAATGGGTAAACGGCTACAGGTTTTATTTTACTATGCAAAAAATGCATAGAAAAACGAAAAGCTCACAAGAATAAGCATACATTGACTACAACAACATAGTTGCAGTTATTAATATTTAATTGGTTCTTTTGTTTATTGCATGTGTTTTGGCCTTAAATTCTAAAAATACGCATAAAAAAAAACATATGTGCTCAATTGAGATATACTTTTTTCATCCGATAAGACGTGCATTAACTATGACAAACACATTTACCAAATAAATCCCTTCATGACAAAACACTCATGACTTTGCCTCAACAGTGGATTTGATTGGATAACTGAACTAACAAGCAGACCAATTTCATTGCACACAATGCACAGCATCAGTCACATTTGTGGTTGCAATCCAACACAAATGATGAAGGAATTCAATCTAAATCATCTTTAATCCACAAACATAAATACACAGCAGACTCTCAGAAGAACATACATGAAAACCACTTTAAAAATGTCGATAACCAGCAGTGAACTGAACAAAACAGGGAAGTACTTACACATGGAGAACTAAACTACACACAGGTGGGGGTAATCAGTAACCTAGGTTACAAACAGGGAGGAATTAGTAACTAATGAGATGGGAACTAAACTGAAGGAAACACGGGAACAAAAACACAATAAATCTAAATGTGACCCTGACACTCAAATGTTGGTTTGGTCACTCTGAAATGCCTGAGCCAAAGTCTGTCATCAGAATGATTTGGAATAATGACTTCACATAAATGTCTCCCATGATTGCATTCCCAAACACCAGCGTCCAAATGCAAGATAACAAGAGTCAGTTTCTTCCCTGATTGCTGCAACTTCCATTTTTATTACAGATATTTTGCACCAATTTCCCAGGAATTGAGCATTTTGTTCTCTTGAACACATGGGATGGAAACGCTGCTTTATTCCCAAATGTTTTTTACGATAATCCAATTTTGCTCAATTTAAAGTTAAATTTGCAACTTCAGATGGAAACATATACCCCCGGTTTCACAGACAAGGCTTAAGCCTGGTTCTGTATATTTGAGCTGTCTTAACTGAAAGCAACTTAAAATAAACCGTACCATTGTTTTGTCTCAAGATGCACACCAGTAATGTTTTTTTTCTAAGACATGTTTATAAAAACTACATAAATGTCCTTATTGAAAAAGGCCTAATCCTGGAGTAATCTAAGCCCTGTCTGTCTGGGAAACCAGGCCATAGATTAATAATCAAATCAGCATATTAGAATGATTTCTGAAGGATGCTTTGCCATCACAGCAATAACAGATATTTTAATTTGTAAAAATATTTTTCAGTAGTTATTTCCTGTATTTTTCATTGAATAACTGCCCCAAACTTTTGAACGCTTGTGTGTGTGTGTGTGTGTATAACAATTCTAAAATAAATTCTAAAATGAATAATTCAAGCAGTATCTTCAAATCTAACATTTTGTGTCATATTAAAAAAGCAAATGCCCTATTTTCCCATTCAGTAGTACATTTTATTTCAGGAATATTCTAGCATTGTCAAGTGTTGGTGTTTTGGTGTGCCTTTTCTTGGGTAATGACCAAAATTATGTTAATATCTTGCTTTCTATCATCCATAGCACTGTGAAGAGAACAAGTTCATCCGAGCAAGTCGGCCCCAACAACAGGAAAGACAGTGGTGTGGACTCCAAAAACAATCGCACACGCACTGCTTCCACAGGGAGCAACTCCAGTGGCAAGAAAGCCACAGAAAAGTATGGAAATTAATTAATTAAATTATGCTTACCTAATATGGGTAACTGAATAAAAATGATTAACTGCACACACACATAGGCAAGCACATTTGGGTGACTTGTGTCCTTTCTCACCCCCTGCAGCAAACAGAGGGAACCTGTTTTCAGCGCAGGTAAGAGTCGGTGCCCTGTTCCAATGTGATAGAGTATGAACCATGGCTGGATCAGTCACAAACAAAGCAACGGTTATACTGTAATTTCTCTTTTTGACTGGACATTCCAAAAAGTGCAGACTTTACTCGCTCTGGTAAACCACATGTACATTAAATGAATGGCTGACCACCCAGAAGTTATTTTGTTTAGCAGCAATGCAGCTCATTTAGAAGGTAGACAGATGTTGTAATGAGGGACAGAAATTGAAGGGAGAAAAAAAGGTTTTCAGAGCTTTCTGCCTGTGTGCTCTCCAGTCATGGCTCATGAAGGTCATTGTCACTGCATTGGTCTATATTGTGCTGTACAATCTATTTCAGTTCATTTCACAGTTCAATTACCTGCTATTATTTTATCAGTAACATCATCTCTTACCAAAACCATTTTCACTTTTTCTCATTTTTATGTTTGTATACTTATATTTTGTGTTTTTATATTTATTCAATTTTATTTTTATTGTCAAATTTATAATTTTGATGCATTTGGTCACAAAATTAGAATTTTAAATAAAATATAATATAATATAATATAATATAATATATAAATTCTGTTATAGTTATTATGCATAGAAACTGCACTGAGAGAGTAATTAACATAATTCTGTAGAGTACAGGGTCTTTATCAAACAAAAGAAGCTTGAAATTTTCAAGGTCCAATAGCCGTTTATAGTCATTGTGTTTATCTATTATACATCAGTTCTGGTCAGAAGCTGTGCGGGCTTCATTTTTTTTTTTTTTTTTTAAAGAATACAAAGGTATTTAGGAGCAGTTCTTGGGAATGTCAGAACAAATTTTATTTGGTGTCAGTGTAAAAGCAGAGCGTCCAGTGTGCGCAGCCTCATAAAGGCGGAATAAAACTAGCTGTTCTGCCTAAGGCTGGATCTGCATGTTTCTTACTGTACATTTGACCCAATTGCTGTATTTAACTGTGCCAAATACTGTGATTAATTGAAGTCATCATGATGGCAATTCCAGATGTTAAATATACAGCACACCAAATTAATCAAACACCAGTGGAGATATGTTTAATAGAGCGCTTGATAAATGAAACGACTTTCCTGGAGGAGCTTGTAGAGTAATTACCCAGACATGGCAGCCTGGGATCTTATGAACAGGGATCTGTCTTTCCATGAGCCTTCTTCTGCCATCTTACATGATTGTCTCTGTCTCTGTACGTTCACAAAGGGATGCGACGTGTGACGCACTGCAAAGGTAGGCACTGTTTGTCAACTGCCCCTTGTGTGAGCAGCTCTGTGGATAAAACTTGGTTCTCAAAGCCAGAGGGAAGTTATTTAAATCACTTCAACAAATAAAGAAGGCAATTACAACTCTGCTTACACATGCAGTGACAGCTGGTGGAGTGGAGAATAATTATTTAGGAAGTGCCAGATACTGTAAAATTATTTTAATAAAGACCCCATGAACAACCAGTGTTTGATATGACAGGAAATGACATCATAGAGGGGGCCCCTGCAGACCCATGGCTGTGTGTCAAGGTCAGTAAATTGCTTGAAATATCAGATAATTTGAGCTTTTTATGACAAGGCAAGGTTAGTGCAGGAGGTAAAATGTCATGTGGTGCAACTCAAACAAATTATGATAATGTTATTTGTAAAAATAAAAACAAAAAACGTTTACTCTGAAAAAACATTTAAAAACTATTTTGAAAATAATAATTAGGATGTGCACACACTCATGTATATAAGGTCTAAAGCCCTGGGTATACTTCGTTTTTTTACGCGTACGCTAGTGTACACGCTCAGTCGAACGTACAGCCTTGCTAAGTATACTTCATTTGACTCGTACGCATACACAGGCGTTTGGCACATGCACAGTTTTGAGCAATCTCTCGCCACAAGTTACAACCATGTAAACATATTTGAACATCTTTCATGCTAGAGTAGAACATATGAGGGTACTTTCTAACCTCTTTGCACAATCTCCCATCTATGTAGGCCTCATTGTCGCTGTAGCTTGCATGCGTTCCGGTCTGTTCTTTTTATGCTTTTTTTTCTTCGACTACCTTGTGAATTGACGCCCACAGGGTATGGTTGCCACCTTGTGGATAAACTAATTACTGCAAAAAAAAATTAAAATTAAATGCGCTGTACGCTGACCCTCGCGTACACATAAAAAGTGAACTATACTTTACGCTTCAGGAACATATTTTTCATTAATGTAAACGTTTTTGTAAATGGGATAGATGTTTTTTTTTTAAAACCATGATTCCAACACTAATAAAAAGAGTACATTTTTAAGAACTTGGCATATGTCTTTTAAACAAAATGATTTTTGCCACAAACCTGTGATTTTTAGGGGTCTTTAAGAGGTTTCTTACTCTTTTACATTGATTGTTTCTGCTGTAAAATGTCCATTTATACAGTTTATACTGCTATGGGACCGTAATCTGTCTGACTTTGACAGCTCTGGCTTCATATTATGACAGAATCAGCATCCACAGAGCTGTCTTGTGTAAAGGGGTTGATTAGACAAATGCGTGTGTGATAGAAGTTCCCACCCTTCCTCCAGAAATGCCACCCTTCCCAATAAACTAATGCGCACTCTTTGTAACAACCCTTCTGAGTGATGCCAACCTGTGGTTGATTGCAGTGGTGCTAAAACACAAGCTGTTAACTCTTGAGTGACGTTGCTCTGACAGCTCCTGGGTGTTTTGCTCACTGCTCATGGCACTTGTTTTTCCACATGCACCATGGGAACACAACAGTTTCCTGCAGTCACACAGCAGCTCGCTGGATGGTTTTTAGTCCAATAGTTTAATGCCACTTTTTGCTCCGTGCACACATGTTTGTTCTTTCTGTCTCGTAAAGACCATTTATCATTCCATTATCGCCAACCAGCTCTTGTTTTGTTTTCTGAAACTGTAGTTTGGTGTTTATCATAAATCTGAAATGAAATGTCAGACACATGCAGGTCTGTGTGCAGTGTGTCACTAAGTGGAAATTATTTTCCCCAAACTAGTCTTCGATGTTGATGCAACATCTGGTGAATGACTCATTGTGTTTTATAGTCACAAAAAACTTGTAAGGCAAACAAATGAAAATAACAAATATCACTGGGGAAATTAGAGTAATGTTTCTTCAGAATACGTTTTATCCGTTTGTTTCCAGTACCTCTGGTTTTCCTCTAGGATAATAGATTCCCATGCGCCTCTCCTACCCACAGTAAAAATCATTTTCGTAATCAGCATTTTTGGCTTGCTTTCCAGAAATAATAAAATATATATATTTAAAACCAGATCAAAAATGAAAAAAAAAAAAAAAAATGTTTTTGAAGAATATTTTTTTAGAAATACATTTTTTAGTTTAAAAAAGTTTATTTTTCTTATCTTCTTCTCTCAAAACAAAAATACATTTTTTTTCTTTGTCGGAATAATAAGAAAAGCTTCTTAATTCGAGATATTGTCTGAAAATGATCTTACACTTATTTGCTAAATTGATCTTGGATATGTTACTTGAAAACAAGACAAAAACTACTGATTTTGAAAAAAGAATTTTTTTCAGTGTGGTTTCTTAGTATTGTGGAAGCCTTGTCGTCTTGTTAGTATGGTGGAATCTAAAGCTGTTGGACCATGTCTGATCATGATTATACTTCATCCCACCTCTCCACCCTCTCCTGCACCTGCCCTGTCCAATTTGACCACTTCACCTAGTAACTGTGCAGATCTACCTGCACCGACCGTCAAAAAGGACCGGATCTACCGAGCCCCCCAAATCCACGTCAGCCGTGCCCTCGCAGTCTGCGAACACCCCACCAGAGGCCAAGATTTTGCCTGACAGAGCAGCCCGGCTTGGAAGCCAAAAGATCCCTCCGTTTACCCTTCCTCTGAGGAAGTGTACTTCTCAGTCAGTCCACTCGCCCTTAGATATGACCACTTACAGGAGCCCAATCAAATCTCCCAGCCAGTATTTTCAAATCTGTTACTGATCAAAACAGCTGTAATATTAGCCGTAGTCAGGTGTTTTTAAGCATCTTTATGATTCTTTTGTTCTGTTTTGTTCTTTTTGTTTGGATTTCCTCACTCTCATTTGGTTGAGTTTCATGTTGTGTACGTTAAGCTGCATGTTCACACTTTTGTCTTTTTGCTTTTGGATAGGTTTTTGTTCAAGTGTGCATTTTATTAACTGTACATTTTCCTTTTTCTTTGTGTTTGCATGCATGCCTATCTGTGACTTTTTGTCTATTACTAATTTATTAAACCATGAAAATGCTATATTCACTTGCTTCTGCATTTGACTTTGCATTGTCTTTACATTTAAATGTATCTCAAATACTGTACTTAATAAAATGTATCAAAGCATTTCCTTTTAAATCTCACTGACCTATTTTATTATTTTCAGAACATAATATATATTATTCTAAACACTATGTTGCAATTCCTTCTAATCCTCCTTTTGGGATAAAATTCCTATTTTGTCTTGAATTAACATTTAATAACCTCTTAAAATACACTGACATTCAAAAGTTTGGGGTCAGTACTTTTTTTTTCATAAGAAGTCTCTTATGTTTACCAAAGCTGCATTTATTTGATCAAACATACAGCAGTTGTGTTGCTTAATAATTTGTAAAAAACGTGAGACATTTCTTCAGGATTCTTTGATGGATAGAAAGTTCAAAGTTCATTTTAAAGCTTTTTAGTTGATGCTAAAAAGCTTTAAAACATGTACATTATTACAAATTTCTTTATTGTCCCTTTGATCAATTTAATGCATCCTTGCTGAATAAAAGTATAGTTCTTCCAAAAAAAGGTCCCTGACCCCAAACTTTTGAACAGTAGTCTTCATTATATCTCAATCAAATTAACTGTTCTATCTCAATCAAAATCTGGTGACATTAACCACAACAAATCACAGCAGTCCTTCAGTGACCCATGCAATTTCTTGCTCTAAAAATCTGTGTTGCTTTTTCTAGATGAAGGGTATGTCAAAATGTATTTGAAGGGACGACCCATCACCATGTACATGCCCAAAGACCTGGTGGACACATATTGCCTGGAAACAAAGGCTGACTTGCCTCCAAAAAAACTGAAACTAGACTGGGTGTATCCTTTTATTGCTGCATGTGAAATAGAAATGGAGTTGCATTTAGATTGATTCTTGTATTGAACGCTCATTGCTGTGAGATTGAATTAAACTGTGATTTATTATTGCACAGAAAGGTGGTAATGTCATAGTCAAAATTTAAAAAATGATTGTGCATACTGTAAAACTTTGGACCTTAAAATGGGGTATAATTCATTGTGATGTACTAATTCCATATTCATATTCAAAGTTGCTGAATTTTGAAGCATGAATGATGTCTTATCATATACCCTGGTTTCTCTCTGGCTTCTGGCACTGCAGTCTGTCAGAGTGGGATATTTTCTGTACATCTTACCCATAATGCATTGGTACATTCTCTGAAAAGGACTTTGTTAGACAGAACTGAGAAATCAATGAAACACAAAAATTAAAGAAAATATTAAGTGGTCAGCTGGAACTTCACCAAAAATAAAAATGTAAAGCTTTTTCCCTTTCACAGAAAAAGCCCTTCATGGCTGAGGTTTGTTCGTTGTTAAGCTCATCTAGAGTAATTTTTGCTCTTAAAGTCGGCATGAAACGGAAGTTGCCATAGTCTTTTCTTCTCTATTGTTACGTATATCCGAGTGAAACGGCTTGTCAAACAAGAAAAAAAGGGGTGGGGCTTGATTTTGTCCATCAGGAATTGATTGGATAGTTGTGGTTTGCTATTGTTGTGATCTCATACGAGTGACAGGTTGTACCGCCCTCATGCCAGTAAACATGTCATCATAGAATAGAAGAAACGTCGCTGCAATAGGGAGGGAAAGTTACCTTGATTAAATATTACGAGTGATGTGCACTGATAAATCTTTTATAATAAATACTGATATATTCCATAAAAAAACAAGAACTGTCCATTTTAATTTCATGATGACTTTAACTATGATCCAGTTATGGTTACCGGGGCCGCGACTGTCGATCCAACCTGTACTTGCTCCCAACGGGGGAAACGGTTTACTTCATTGCCTCTGTGGTCGTGCTGTATAATGTGGATGAGCAACTGCAAAGACACTACACTGGACATACTGATGATATCAAGTGGTAAGACTTATACTTCTCTACGTATTATGTCATTGTCCATGTGGTCATTATAGCATACACTTATGTCACAGTCTGTAACATCATTGGGGTTACACTTTATTTTAAGGTGTCAGTATTACAGTGTAATTATACATTTAGGTACTGAGTAATAATAGTTAACTGCAAGTACTTACTATAGGGTTAGGTTTTTGGGGTTTAGGGTTAACTGTATGTAATTATGCATAATTTCTAGTTATTATTATAGTAACTACATGTAACGTGTAACAATGACACTGTAAAATAGTGTTACAATCATTGGACTAGTACAGTATCTTTTAAAGGGGTGGTTCATTGCGATTTCACTTTTTTTAACTTTAGTTAATGTTTGATGTTGCTGTTAGACCATACGTTTGCAAAGTTATGACGTTCAAAGTTCAATGCAAAGGGAGATATTTTCTTGTAAAGAATTCTCTGTTTAAGGACTACAACAAATGGCTGGTAGGGACTACAAAGAGCTTCTTCCGGGTTTGGTGACATCACTAACTCTAAAATTTACATAAACCCTGCCCCTGAGAACACGCAACAAAGGGGTGAGGTCATGTTATTGCAATAAAGTACGTAACACAAATGCAATAGCATGTCATAAAAGCAAGATGACAACATGACAAATTATAACCGTAATTAAACTAAACTATACCTGTTCTCTCTTCATGCAGCATATATTCTCTGACTCTGTAGGATCTTACAACAGTTCCCACACAAGCGATTTATAGATTATCATGACAGAATATGCTAACCAATGACTTTAAGATAGTTAACTCCACATCAGCTACATAAATTAATCAACTAACCATTCAGAAACGTCCTGTTGCATTCTACATGTTGTCACTTCTTCTTGAGTCTCTCCATCATTGTCTGAATCAGGTTTGAACATAAAAGGCTGCACAGTTTCTGACATTTTCAGTGAGTCTGAGGTAATCGGCGCTGCTAACACCCTCTTCTTGAGGGCAGCAGCTCATTTGCATTTAAAGGGAGCGTTTTTGCTCACCCTCAAAAAGTGACAAATTTAAAATGCTATAAAAAATTATCTGTGGGTTATTTTGAGCTAAAACTTCACATACACACTCCGGGGACTTATTTTACATTGTGTAAAAGTGGCATTATATCACCCCTTTTAAATATTTTAATAAACGGCCATATTTAAAGAACATAATGCTGCTTAAATTATTATTCACATATTCTGCAGCTTTAATATTTCAAAACTATGCTGACTAAAGGATTTCTGAGCAGTGCTGTTTAATTTTCTGCTGTGCAATTGTACAGAACATTTAATCAGCATATTAGAATGATTTCTGAAGGATCATGTGAAGCTGAAGACTAGAGTAATGATACTGAAAATTCTGCTTTGCCAGCACAGGAATAAATTAATTTTAAAATATATTAAAAAAAAAAAAATAAATAAAAAACAGTTCTTTTAAAAACTTAAAAACGGTCAAAGAAAAATATGGCAAAGCGAGTACTTTTCCACTTGACCTCCAGCTGAGAGACACAGCTACAACACAACTACTGTCAGAAGACTTTGTTCTAAACACGTAAAACTTTATACTTTTTCAGCTGTGTAGGAATTTACAGAATGTCAAAGCTATTCATTATAAGTCAAAGCCCTTGAGCAAGAAAAGCATAAACAGAAACCAGAGACCTGTGATTAAGATGTAGATCTGTTTCCTGTGACTCATAATGCGCAAAGTCGTTGCGTTGTGACGGCATTGACTCACATGACACAAATGTGTGGTGGCCTCTCACTGCTGTGTCATCGCCTCTTCAAGAGTCCCAGCTGTCTACATCTTTCACCTCTTTTCTCTTCCCCTACAGCCTCGCTGTCCATCCTGATAAAATCACCATAGCAACAGGACAAGTGGCTGGCACATCCTCAGATGGAAAAGTAAGATTAGTTATTCAGCTCAGATATTTTAAACCGATATCAATCGGACACATTAATAGCTTACTGCTAATATAACAGGCTTGATCTAGCAATATATCCTAATTAACACACGTGCCTCAGGGGTTTGTCATAACAAATGTGCATGATCACGATCTCAAATCCACATGCTTCAAATAGAAGTTTAATTGGTCTAATATGCTCAGTAAGTCTGTCTGTGTCTGGCAGCAGTTGGCTCCTCACGTGCGAGTGTGGGACTCTGTGAGTTTGAACACGTTGCACATCCTTGGAACCGGTTTCTTTGATCGAGCTCTAGTCTGCCTCTCCTTCTCGAAGTCGGTAAGAGCCAGTCACTCTATATTATGTTATCAAACAAACATTCTCATGTGCCACAGCAAAATACAGCCTATAGCACTCTTTCTTTATTATAAAATAAAAGTACTGGATGGGTGATACTTTCTGTTTTTTTCTTTTCTTTAAATTTACCCGTCAAAAAAGCTTTAGAGTGATAAAAATGTCTTTTAAAACATTCAGAATGGTGGAAGCTGGTTGTGTGTTGTGGATGACTCCAATGACCACATTCTCTCTGTGTGGGACTGGCAGAGGGAAGAAAGACTAGCTGAAGTCAAGGTGAGTGCTTCCTAATGTGGTATATTGACAGATAGTCTATTTGTCTATTTTTATGTGTACCTTGTATGTCAACAAAGGCAACATCTTTATGACGTCTCTTTCTCTGCCCTCACAGTGCTCCAATGAGTCAGTCTTTGCTGCTGATTTCCACCCGACAGATGCTAATATAATTGTCACGTGTGGAAAATCACATCTTTACTTCTGGTCATTAGAAAAAGGGTCTCTTGTGAAAAAACAGGGTCTTTTTGAGGTAATCTCTCATAAGACTTTGTGGTCAAATTCAATAAAACTTTTCCATTTCATTATTTAAATTTCATTTTTTAATAAATGATAGTATGATGCATGTTTAGATATAGTAAAACATGTGCATTATGTACACTATCAGTCAAAAGTTTAGACACATCAAAACTATAAAACAACACAAATGGAAGTATATGAATTTATATCATGTAGTAACCAAAAAAGTTCAGATTAAAACTGTTTTATCTGGTGCATAAACTGAAAAATGAACAAAAATTTTACTTTTGTAAAGAAATATATACAGTAGATTTTTTTTTTTCTGGAAACCATGATACATTTTTTTTTTCTGGATTCTTTGATGAATGAAAGTGTTCACAAGAAGAATTTATTTGAAAAAGAAATATTTTGTCTTTATAATCAATTTAATGTGTCCTTGCTGAATAAAAGTATTAAATTCTTTCATAAATGTTATATTTGCCTCCAAAACTAATTTCCAGCATTCAAGTATAAGCCTTTATCTAAAGGCTCTTAAGATCATGAGAAACAAATCAATCAATCAATCAATTAATCAATCAATCAATCAATCAATCAATCAATCAATCAAATGTGTCCAAACATTTCACTGTGTAGTTGTAGAATATATAAAACACAAATTATCACTGTTTTTTTTATGTGTGTGATCTTTTGTATTTCTGCTTTAAAAATAAAGTCATATTTATGTTTCTTGCAGAAACAAGAGAAGCCCAAGTTTGTATTGTGTGTGACTTTTTCAGAAAATGGCGACGCCATCACTGGAGACTCAAGTGGAAATATACTTGTGTGGGGCAAAGGTAAAAAAAAAAAGTTTTATTGAGTTATTCATTGATTTATTTGATTGAATGTTTTGTAAAAGCCTACCTCCATTGAACTTTTGTAAAATATCTTCTTTATGAAATACAATAATGAATGTTGTAAAGCCTAACAGCTGTGTGTTATCTAAGGGTGACCCTGCTGCTGCTGCCGACAATACATTCTTTATTTAATGATGATAAAAGAAAGATTGTGCTCCATTTTTACACAAATCAGTAAGACTCTTTTCATGTAGGCTGTGAACACCTTTGATTGTTATACTGATTTTGGTTTATATAATGCTTGCTTTCTGGTCATGGTTCACAGGCTCTAATCGTATTAGCTTGGCCATTCAGGGAGCACATGAGGCGAGCGTCTTTGCACTTTGCATGTTGAGAAATGGGATGCTGGTCTCAGGTGGGAAGGACCGTAAACTCATCTCATGGGATGAAAATTATCAAAAAATTCAAACGGTGGAGGTAAGGCATACATAGACATAATATTGATGCATTTAAATGCTTGAATAGTAGTACCAGATTCAAGCAGTTAGCCATAATTTACCCTCAATTTTGTATGTTACTTCCAGGTGCCTGAGTTATATGGCCCTATTCGAACTGTGGCTGAAGGACGGGGAGAAACGGTTCTTATTGGCACAACCAAAAACTATGTCCTACAAGGCAGTTTGGATGGGGAGTTTATACCGATCACCCAGGTAAGTTTACCAGTTTATGTACAATACAATAGAGTACAATAGAGTAAATTATGTAGTAATGTATATAGAGTAAAACTGAGGATTTCCATGGCCCGCTGGGGTCCTTAAAATACTTTAGTGGGTTTGTTGAGAAGATATATAATATATACATAACATAACATTACTTAAATAATTATTAGAGAAGATTGTGTCTATACTGGTCAATATTGGATATATATTGGAGTATTTATCATGCTTATTTCTCAGACCTTTGCTGTCATCAAAAACTCACTTAAAATTTGTCTTTTCAGTAATACATTTTTAATAAATATAGTTTATTTTTTTTAAATAAAACAATAATAATTTAAATATTACATATTATATGTTTAAATATTACATACACACATTTAAATTATTACAATATTTTAATTAGTAATGTAGTAACAATCAATGATTAATAATAATAGATGTTAAATCATTACGAAATCTCAAAATTAAATTAATATCCATTTTCCATACTGTGCCTTATAATGTTGTGATGCCTATAATCACTTTTGATTTTTATTGTTGATGTTTTATTTTTAAATGAAATGTATTTTTAAATGAAATTATTTAGACAAAATTATTTATCTGTATTTGTCAATATTTTATATATATATTAGATACTGGATATTTATTATGCTAAGAAGATTTATTATGCTAATATTTAAAAATATAATACATTGAAATTATACAATTATTAAATATATTATATTTATACTATTAAAATATTTAAATAAATAATTTAATAACACAGTTTAATGTAATCGTTAGCAAACCTTATAATTAATATCATTTCCCATACTGTGCATTATAATGTTGTGATGCCTAAAATCCCTTTTGATTTTTGATGTTTTATTTTTAAATTAAATTTTGTCTAGACTAAATAATTTATCTGTATTGGTCAATATTTGATATATATTGGATACTGGATATTTATTATGCTAATTTTTATATATATATATATATATGTATATACACTATTCAAATATTTAAATAAATAATTTAATAGCACAGTTTAATGTAATCTTTAGCAAATCTCAAAATGAATATCCATTTTCATACTGTACATCATAATATTGGGATGCCTACATTCACTTGTAGCATTTAAAACTTTTAGTTTTTGATATTTTATTTTAAAATGATTTAGGCATAGTAATTTATTATATTTAAAATGTATTGCATTTAATTTAAAATGTATTTATGTTAAAGCAAAATGAATGTTTTTAGTGTAAAAGAGTAATTCAATTTGTGGTTCTAATACAGAATATAATGATGTTTTAAACTTTTTTGAAATTCAAACCAAACTGATGTTCGCATCCGTTTGATTGTTAGGGCCACACAGATGAGCTATGGGGCCTGACTGTACATCCGCTGAAGCATCAGTTCCTCACCTGTGGCTATGACAAGCATGTCTGTCTGTGGGACTCTGGCTCCCATCAGCCCATCTGGACCAAAACATTGGAGGTGAGCGACCTGCCTCTGTAGGTTTCACTTGCATTACTGTAGTGTCATCTCAAAGCTTGCACATGGGTTTCTTGTTATTGAAAACCTTGTCACTACTGCAACTATAATGAAAAGAGCTCTGCTGTTCCTTAGGCTGAGATGCAACCGCATTTGTGTTGACAGGATGTTTGATTAAGCATGTATGTGTGTTTCCCTCACGGACAGGACGCCGCTCAATCGGCCGGCTTCCACCCTTCTGGGGCAACGGTTGCTATAGGAACACAGATGGGCAGGTGAGGCAAGCCATTTCTTTTCATCAATGGGGTCCCTGACACATCATTACAATTCAGGAAAGTGGTCTAATAGAGTGTTACATGAAAGACTCAAACACTTATTATTATGCTAATGTCACACAGGAACACAATAAAAGGTTAGACTCCTAGATGAGGTCTTCATCCAAAGCCTTTATTAGGAAATCAAAGACGGCTGAAGAATGCCGCTTCGATGGTATTATGTTTCAGTTTCTTCAGACCTGTGTGTTTAATATTGTCCTTTCAATCATTATCAATCTATTTAGGTGGCTTGTTCTTGATACTGAATCGAAGGATCTCGTCACGGTGCACACGGATGGGAACGAGCAGTTGTCGGTTATGCGCTTTTCTCCAGGTTAGAGTTAATTATCCTAGCAGCTTTTTCACTGCTTGCTGGGAAAACATTAGGAAGTTAACCAGAAACTAGCAGTTATTAAAATCTCTGCAATTGATTAAGTTGAAACTCCTCGGTTATTTCTTCTAGATGGTAATTTCCTTGCAGTTGGGTCACATGACAACTATATCTACATTTATGCTGTGGCAGAAAATGGCAAGAAATACAGTAGAGTTGGAAAGTGCTCAGTAAGTATGTGTTGAAAAATATGACTTGTTTTGTATAATTAAAGTGTGTAATAGATTATTATAGACCATAGACCAACTGATTCTGCCACATCACAGTGTTATGTTAGTATCATGTGTATATAGTAATTATTAATATTTTATTTTTATATTCTATATATTTTTTATATTTTCTGTTTATTTCAGCTTTATTTTGATAAATGAATACGATTTTTAACAGTTTTAACAAAAACACTGCTGTGTTACATATTTTGTTCTGTTCACATATAAACAAACACACATATCTCTCCTCAAATTAATGTTTTTTATGTTTGTACTCTCTGTCTGTTCTTGCTCACAGGGTCATTCTAGTTTCATCACCCATCTGGATTGGTCTGTGGATTCTCAGTACTTGGTATCCAACTCAGGAGACTATGAGATCCTTTACTGTAAGTATCTTTACAGTGAGGACTGATACTTTATTTCTACTTTTTTTTTATCATGTTCAGGACAATATTAGACATTCAGCATAGTTATTTTCCTTCATTACTTGAACACAACCATAGTTACATTCATTTAATCAATACATTTGAATACAGTATGGCTGAATTACCAAACACGGTTACATGAAAATACTCAATATTAAACTTTTTATTTAAATCAATGGTTCTTAACCTTTTTGGCTCAAGGGCCCCCCCATTGTACACAATGATATTCAAAAACCCCCCTCATATAGGCTTATATATAATTAATTATATATTAATTCCGGATTATTAATTCAGGAAGTTTTAAGAGCTGAATGTTCGTTAGGGATCCCAATGAATTTACTTGATTTTTCCAGTAATGATTTACTGAATAAGGGTTTTTACAAGTATTTTTTACCTATGATTTTTACCCAATATATATATATTTTTTCTTTTAATCATTTTAATTCAGTGGTTTGGCCATGGGACACACATTTTCCCATTGTCATTAAGCCATGACCCAGATTTTTTTAACCAAGCAAATTTCCTCAAAAATGGTTGACACACCCCTCTTTACTTATCACTAACAATGGGTTTGGGTAAGTTCATGATTTATTAATGGACAACGACAACGTAACCACGACGTTGCATGCGCGTTATTTCATATGGTCTTTATATATAGTGTAGTGATATACAACACACTCCTCCGCATTTGTGTGCGAACACAGTATAACGTCTGACAGGACAGGACAGGACAGTTTATTTTTTGAGGTGCGAGTCTTTTTATTTCAAGTTACGAATATTGACACTGACATATATAGCCTGACAAGTGACAACATCTCATCTGACAGCAGACACTGAATCAACAGCTTTCTCATCTTGACAGAATAGTCTTTCTTTCATGCACATCTTTCAAAATAAAGAAAAACATTTAAAATTACGTTTTTTTGTTGTTGTTTCTTTGACTAAACACTCCGTGACCCATCAGTGTTTTAAGTCATCTTGAGGCCCCCTAGAGGGCCTTGGCCTCCTGGTTGTTAAATCCATCCATACTATAAATTCATCCTTGTCTTTCAGGGATTCCCTCTGTGTGCAAGCAAGTTGTGAGTGTGGAGACCACCCGGGATATTGAATGGGCCACTTTCACCTGTACTCTGGGCTTCCATGTTTTTGGTAAGGTTAATGTTTTATGTCATGGATGGCAGTTTAATTTGTAGTTAGAGTAAATAAATATAGCTAAATATATATCTTCCTCATATGTTCATAACTGCACAATAGTGCAAAATGTCATGTATATTCTGTTTGTGTTACACTTTAGGACTGTGGCCGGATGGCTCAGATGGTACAGACATCAATGCTGTGTGCAGTTCATATGCAAAGAGACTGCTCGCCACCGGAGACGACTTTGGCAAAGTTCACCTCTTCGCATTCCCCTGCTCTCAGTCTCGAGTAAGAAACATTACTAAATCTTTTAGACCTATAGATAGATACAGGGCTGTAGCTGGGGTATCAGGGGGTGGGGGTTGAAATCGCTGGGCCCTCATAAGGCTGGGGCCCTAGAATCGTAGTTCGCCCCTCTAGCGACAGCCCTGGATGGATATTATTCATTTTAGCACCAAGTGATGTTAAAATATGGTCTTATTTCTCTCTATCTACCTCTGCAGGCTCCTAGTCACATCTATGGTGGACACAGCAGCCACGTCACCAATGTTAACTTCTTGTTTGACGACAGCCACTTAGTCTCTACAGGAGGGAAGGACATGAGCGTAATGCAGTGGCGTGTGGTGTAGAGCTACCACTGTCACACTGAACTTTCTTTTTTCTGGGATCAAGTGGCTTGGGAAATCAAAAGTGTCGACTACAGACTGAAGTGGAGTCTCGACTTTATTTGCCTTTAATTGTTATCTCAGGACACCAATATTTGAAATGACTCTCTGACTGTCTCACACACTCCCTAGGCTATGAAAGAGATGTCTTTGAATAACAAACTAAAGAATCTACTCTAAAGGTCAAAGTTAAATGTGATGCCAAAGCACATGGAGGAACATATTTGGAATGAATAGTTCAGTCCAGTATATATAAGACCAATATATGTGATCAAAGCACTAACACTGTAACATGGTAACTTCAAAGGTATCATTTAGAGTCTTAAAAAATACCATCAATTATATTCTATCACACTGACTGTGTTTTGATAAATTGCACGTTAACCATCATTTTGTACTAAAAAGAAATCTGCCTCCATAATCTTTTAACCTCTGCTGCCACTGTCTGGTATGTTGTGATACTGCAGCCACCTTCCCACTGTTGATTTCATTCTATCCTCTGCTGTATTCAAATATTTATTGTTCCATGAATCGAAAATGTAAAAAGGTTTTTTTTTTTTTTAATCAGCAATCAAAATCTTCTCAAGGGAAAAAAAAACACTATTTTGGGAAACAAAGTGACTGTACTGCAGAGTCAAATAGATTAAGGCCTTCGATGACTTTCACTTGTTCAATCACTACAGCCATCAATCTCTGATTTAGTTTTATCCTCAGTCTGACATCAAATCTGTTTTGTGCATCAACTAGCTTAAGTGAACGTCATAATATAGTGCACATTTACATTAGAGTTAAGCTCCATTTTCATAACCTCCGCTTGAGAAAACAGTCAAATGACTGTAGTATTATTAATAAAACTAAGCATGCACAAGCTTGTTTGTAACTGTCTAACCTATTTTCCATATTCATTGTCAGATATATGGCATACCCATGAAAAGAGAGGGCAAAAATGCTAGTTCTTTTCTGAAATGTGAGAAAGCTGTGTTTTTGACCAAATAGGCTTTTTGGATCAAGGTTGGTGTGAAGGATAATGGAAATCCACAGCCACATGAAAATATCACGGTATATGAATGTATAATAAAATGGGAAAAGTAAGGAAAAAGAATCTGTTGTTTCACCTCAAAAAAAAAATAACGTCCTGTAAAACCATCCACCCAGGTAGAACAAGAGAGTCATATGAAAACACATATGGTGGTTTGTTAAACCCTTTGCACTCTAAACAATGAAGCCCTGACCAGCAGCACACGCATTCATAAACATAATTCGTCTTCAAACATAAGTAATTTGTTTTTGCCTGTTTATACAACAGAGCCAAATGAGCATGAATAACAGGAAGAGAAGAAATAACCGTAACCCAATGAGGCAGGGCTCAGAGGGAGTTGCAGTGCGGCATATTTGGCCACCAGTGGTCGCTGTTCTTCGTATTTGTTTTTACACTATCCCGATAAGCTTCTTTCTCATTGTCATTACACGGAGGAGGAAAATGGCAACTCCAGTGCGCGTTTGCAGTCCGCGATTCAGATCGATGTTATAGGCGCGACCATGAGCTAAACATGGAATATGTTTTATTCAGCTGTGGTGACATAGAGCGATATTCTGTAAATCTTTCGAGACATCTGCATTGCTTCTGATCAGAGGACCGGCTGTGCATCGCTGGATGAGCATTGAACATTCAAGCTGACCATTGTTTTATGGAATAGTACACGTGTTGTATTAATACTCAGTAAAATACATATTTATGCGCTGATATCTTTACATAGAGCAGCTCGCCTCTGTGGCTTTGCTAAGTTTTTTTCCCTTCACATTTTTAATTATTTATTACATCCATATTCGTGGGGATATCATCAGAAAATGAGGTAAGCTGTGTTGACACTGCATGTATAAATAATTTTTTACATTAAAATGCATTGGTGTGTATAAATAAATGTACTGCTGTGGATATTTATGTATTTTATAGCACTTGACACTGTTAATCTCAGCTATTAATTGGGTTTGTTTCAAATCTTGTGAGTTCCCTATCTAGACAGCATTTTGAGTGGCCTATATAGAGTTGGGGATTTTGATTCATCCCAGTGACTTGAATCTATTGAATCTATCCGTTCACTAAAAAAGATTTGTTCACTAGTTCGTTCAATCACCTTTTTTAGAAGTTTCACCGTTTCGCCAGTAGGCGGCAACAAGCGAATGCTCTTTTATGTGTTATGTGAATCATTGAATCATTCACTCAACTGATTCCTCAAAAGCGGTGAATCGTTCACAATTGAAATAAATCTTTATAAACCTTTAATACAACATTGACTACGTATCTTCCCATTGAGACTCCATAAAGAGACGTGTGAACACCACTTGAACCCTGGTGCGCACCAAACAAGTGAACCGAGACTAATGAAAAGATATGAGTCTCGGTCAGTTTCCATACGAACTCTGGTGCGGTTTGACTGAAATATGAACGCAACATGGACCAAAGTCATGTAAACGAACCAAAAACAGGACAAAATGTCACAAGATGTGACCCTAAAAAGGGCAGAATGCTCAAGTATACATCTTTATAGTCACGATGTTGCCCATTACAGTTCGATACAGGTATCAGAACAGCGTCTCCTCGCAGCAGATCTTCATTTGTGTGTGTGGCAGAGGGTTTCCTGCCGCTGTTTTGACTCCTTTACACATTTTATAAGCACTTCACGAGATCTCAGCTGGTCAAAATTTAGTTCAGATTCAAACAGCTGCTCAATTCGGAACAGCAAGCGTACTACTCTTACCAATTCTGCCATAGAAAGATATTGTAAAAGTAGTAAGAGTAGCGTAGTGCGGTTGCGAATGGACTCATATTCCTTCTGAAAGTCCATCGAATTAAATGCGAGCTTGATTGCCATTTGCTGCTCCTATATTCACATTTAAAAATAAGAATCAGTTCAAGGAGCGATTTGGTAACTTGAATGAACTAAGATTCATTCAAATAATCGATGAGTTCACAAATTAAACACCACTAGCCATCATTAGGACACGCCCAGAAGTCGATCCACAGAAAAGCTTTCTGGGTAGTCAGCTCATAGGATTTGGCACACAGCCACTGAAAGCTCGAGGTGAGGTCCTTTATGAGAGAGCAGATTATTCACCTGTTTTCTGTTCTGCTGACATCAGCGGAGATAGTGACAGTATTTGGGGTGTGTAACGCTTATTCAGTGTACCGAGATGCAGAGTAGGCTAATAAATGTGACCACACAAAGTATTTTATAATTCATAAAATGAATGGAGCAGTACATGCGCTTGTCTCCACCCGTGCAGTGGATATTCACTGGGTGTGTTAAGAGTAAATCTGGTAATGATTCTTGTATGCATGCTTAGGTGTGCTTTGGAAACAAATGCATCTTTAATCCAATCACAAATAACAGTGAGTGAGCATGATATTTATCACTTCACAATTGTAATTCTCAAAATTAAGAAAAGACTTGTTTATAGTTTTAGTTATTAATGAAATTTACTCATTATTACAGGGGAAAATGGTTTACTGTAGTGAGCAGAAATTTCACATGATGTTTTAAATAAAAATGTGATTTCTACAGTTGATTTTAGTCCCTTAAGCTATTGTGAAATCACTAACTTGTAAATTTGTTCATACAGAATATCAACATAAACACAATGTACATAAGTTTGTCATTATCTTCATATAAGTGCATTTATTCCAGCCTCTCTTTAGTCTTCCCCATTTGTCTGCTTTCCCTTTCCTTTATTCTCTCTCTGTCTGGACTAGAAGGAAGTCTTAAATTGCGCTGGACCGGGTTGCGTTCTCGCCAACAGGAAACTGAGGAACCGGTTCAGTGGAATGATTTATTCAACCCTTGACTCTCTAAGCAAAAGTCTTTACTTCACAATATAGGCTATTTTTAGCACTAGTGCTCCATTATGGAGAGGTTAGGGCATTCACTTCACAGACTTGATTCAATTCAGGAATGCTAGAAAGTGCTGAGTGAGTTTGTGAGGGAGAGCTGTAAGAGCACACCATGAGGTGGGCTAGAGAAATACAGGGCATAATGTCCCTAGTAATTTGTGCATGTAACTATTTTTTCCCCCAAAAATCCTGTGGTGATGGGGAGGGGGGCACAAGGAGAATCTTAGACCCCACTTAGACCTTAATTTGTCGGCAGGCAGTAATGAGTGTATAAAATGAACTCTTTATACTCACTGGCAATGAAGTCTGTTGATTAGCTGAACCACATGGACACATGGATTGTGTTTGTTTTTGTGTATGAGTTCAACAGTATGTAGAAGATCCTGTTTTCGGGTAAACATTAGAATGATACAAATGCCAATGGTCTCTTCAGGTTGAAACACTTCTGCCAGACTTGCTAGTTGCTAGTTATGCTTAATATATTTGCTGTTGTTTATGAGGATGTTTTGTCTTTTCGTTATTTTTGACTTTTCGAGCTAAAGCAAATGTATTTCCTGGAAGTGTTTCCTCTTGCGTAATTTATCTGAGACCCCGAAGATGTATCAGATCCAGCTGTCATGATTCATTCTGTCATTTTCCAGCAACCAAGAGACTCCTCTTCCAGCACAAACAATTTTTACTACAGCATGGCACTATGTTTTATTGAGCCACAGTGTATATGCGTTTCTTAAAAGTTTCATTATCAACAAAATCGGTTATCTGCCAATTACATTTTTTTTGTCCATGGCACCCAGTGAAGTACAAGCACGGCCTCTAGAGGGGAAGTAAAAACAATTACTCACTCCTTCTGGAAGGTTTTGTTATGATGCAACCATTGTTGTCAGATTCACAAACAAATACATACAGAGCCCTGCATGTGACAACAAAAAAACACCAAGATATTGTGGTCATGATTTAAGAATTTGTTCCCGGTTCTCTCAACTTACTACTTTGTTCCCTCGTTTTAGTTGAATCATTGCCACAGTTTGGATTAAAACAAGGGAACGCGTTATTACTGTGTGGCCATGATTCACCTAAAACGAGGGAAAGGATTATTCAAATGTTGCCACAGTTGAACAGAATTAACTAATTAATAAAACATGACCACAAATTAATATGTCATAGAAAGTAACCATTCATTCGTGACCACAATATGTATTGTTTTCTGCATGTAAAATGTGCGGGGTCCGTACTTATGAGTCAATACTTCTAATGTGTTGGTCAAATAGACTCATGTATTAGTTAATTATTCTAATGAATCATTCACTGAATCTTCCAGACCAGTACTGACTCAATCTGACTTATTATTGAACCGCAAGTCATCATAACTTTTATTCTTGTCCGAATCAAAATAAACCTGCCGTGCTAACTGCTACCATGTTATATGTACTACCATGTCATATATCTTAACATATAGGCTAATTGTTGGTTACATAATAATATAATTATTTATATTTAATTATATAATATATTTAAAAGCAATGAAATATGTTAAATTAAATGCTTTATTTATATATACACACAGTGTGTATGTATGTATATATATATATATATATATATATATAATATATATAAGTGTGTGTGTGTGTGTGTGTGTTTGTGTATAATTACATTTTCCTATGTACATGCTTGATTAAGTTTGGACTAAACTGCGTGATCATCAAGATAAATATATTTTCTTCCAATGAATACCAGCAGCCTTCTTCTGCATGCTTCTAACTGTATGAATGAGAATATGTGTATGTTTGTCTAAGGATCATGTGGCTGTTTCTCGGCTGTATTTCTGTTGTGGAAAGAGACTTCTTTAAGGCACAGACCGCCTTCCAATCCTTTGAGTGGATAAGAATGGATGTGAGCAGGACAAGGTGACTGGTCCATATCTGTCACATGTCTCTCTCTCTCTTTCTCTCTCTCTCATTCTCTCGTTTTCTTCTCCTACCCTTCCCATCTCTTTTTTTCTTTCGCACACTGCCTGTTTTTGCATTACTGAATCTTAGAAATGAGTGCACTTCGTGTTTTACCTAGCTGAGAGGATGAGGGATGAAATAGGCACAGACTTTTCTCACTTTGATCCCCCCTCCTTTTCCTTGTTTTCTTTTTGTTTCATCCAGCTGTAAGGAATTTTCTTTCTCCTTGGTTTCTTCGGAGCTCCAGCTTCCCAATATGTATTCTTTTGATGACTATGGGTAAGAATCTTTCCTCTGTGGTTTTTGATATAACCCTATTTTGTTTAGTTCCTCTGAGGATTACCGGACGTTTCGCCTTAAAAAAACTTTTGCTGTTTACTTCATAATGGTTTTGAATGATCCAAGTGCCTTTTAGTATGTTAACTTAGTGATTTTTTTCCCCACCAGCTGTTCCCTCAGTGGAACGCACTGATTAATCTTTAAAAACATGCTTGGGTTCAATAGCTACAGTGCAGGAGTCCCAAACCCACTCCATGTTTTACTGTTGAGTCATTTAGCATTTTGGAAAAACATGGGTTTAAATAAGAAACCAGAACACTGGATTGGAATTTTCAGTCTGTATTTTTATAGCATTGTGAGTTTTATCCTGCAACTTGTGTACTGCAGATTGTTTTAGGACTAGATGATCTTTTTACAGTGTATACTGTATAGTACATCGTTTTTGTAGTAATAAATATGGATGTTGTGGATGAGTGTTTGGAAGAAATGTTCAAGACAGAACATTTTTGGCTTAATGGAGATGTAAAACTGCAAAAGAACTGAGTTAGGCAAGATAGTTTACAGGAAATGAAAATGTGATGTCCCACAACTGGGAAGAACTCCAGGCAGTGAAACCGTGTGCCATGTAGGGACAACAGTGTGGTTGAGCCCGAATTTGAGATCTTTTTCAGCATTTGTTCCAAAGTAGAGCCAATTTTGTCATACAATTCCTTCACTAAAGCTCTTTATTTTGCTTCAGAGACACCAAGGTTATAAGGTACTGACAGTGACAATCTTTTAGTTATACTCATGGTATTACAGGACGTACACATGGTAACCTATTAGTAACCAGTGAAGGCAAAACAATCCTTGAAGATTTGTTGAAACTAGACTGACTACACCGCTCCTTTCTCTTTCATTCTGTCTGCCGCTGACTGTTTTCTTTCTATATTCGTCTCCTAAAAAATTTGAACCTAATATGAACCTATTTTCACTTCTGATTGCAAGCGCACTAGTTATTCAAATCATTTGCCTTTAAGGATAAGGATTAGTTAGAGTGTCCGGCACCTGGTGTACTATGACCAGAAGGTGGGGGAAGGGTATGGGCCATTTGTCCACTTTTCTCATCACCAAGGAAACTGCTTCCTAACTCGATACCAAGGTCTGATGTCTAGGTTAATTCTAGTCAGTTGGATGCATTTCTCTAATGCATAAGATGTCTCACTGCTCATAGAAGTTGCTTTGACAATTAAAAGTGATAAAAGCCCGATCTTTTTACTCCCCAATAAGGGCCTATAAATACACTTGTCACTTAATGCATTTTTACTGATAGAAATTGAATTTGTTAAAACTGTTTTATTTACACTTGACCACATGTGTCTCTCTCCACAAAATGAATATAAGATCTTCAATTCCCATGCTATATGCAAATACAACAGGGTTCATGTCACCGAAAGCAACAGATATGCACTGCAGTTTATTTAACATCAGCTTATTTCAAGATCAAAGACCGCAATAGGAGAGTGAGCTGCGTCAGCATTATTGAGAGAATATAGCGCTCACCACTATGAAAATAACTCTGTGTTGAGCTTTCAGAATGTGACGCCAAATATTGAATTTTCTTTGTGGCAGCCTGCTTGCTGAAGAAAGACGTTCAACTGTTCAGATATTTGGGCCATATCTGTGGCGAGGTGTGTCTGGCTACCAGGAGCCGGTATAACACTCTCACATTTGGTTTCCAACATTTTGGGTGTAGTAAAATTTGCATAGTTTCATCTGAAATGCATCCCAAACCATCTCCTGAAGTGGTTTGTCTCGAAAGCATTTCGGAGGGCATTTACACCTGGTCTTTTCATGGTTGGGTAGCTATCTGATCAGAGAAACAAACATTTAACCCAACTGCTGGGTTTGTCCATTTTCAACCCAGCTTGGGTTGTTTTTAATCCAGCATTTTTTAGAGTGTAGGTTAAAGGGCTAGCTCATCTAAAAATGTTGTTCCAAACCTGTATGACATAATGGAAGATTTTTTTTGAAGAATTGTAACATTGCAGCCCATTGACTTCTACTGCATGGACAAAACAAACAAACAAAAATTTAATTGAGACATGTTATGTTGCAAAGAATAAAGAGAGTTGTATAGGCCATTTATAAAAGGGATTGTTCCAGTCCTGGCTTCTGATTGTTCAATACAGTATTCTTGCTGAAATCAACAATATATAGTAGCTTCTATGACACAAAACATCTGTCTGTTCACCATATCACACCTATAGCACCTATATATATATATATATATATATATATATATATATATATATTTGCAGTGCTCTTATTGCAGTCTTGATGAATTTTTGCTTGTTAAAATAACTAGGGATGATTCGATAAATCAGTCGTTTTAATTTTGATAAATGGCCAATGTTATATTTAAACACTTAAAACTTAAATGCTACAAGTAAATTTAATCATAACTATAAAAAATATACTTATTTTGATATTTGTAACGATTAAAGACATTTGCATAAAATGAAGACTTAAAATAAAACATAAGTCCTGGTTTGTCTTTCCATTATGGCCCATTTCCAATCTTCCTTCTGGGTTAATACAATAGCACTTTTCCTTATCTCTTATTTTCATATCTCTTTTAGCCTCAACATACTGGAATTAATGCTGGCCAGCTTTAGTTAGTTAAACTTCAAGGTCACTGAAAAATGGGAGAGCTATTGTCATCATTTAATGTGGACAGCTAGTTTCCAGTGCTCAACCCTCTCATTTTGTCAGTTCTTTGAAAGTCACTCTTGTGTGATAAAATGCTGACCAATGTATGTTGGCTAGCATATCCTTTTTAAATTGAAATGTGTCAGTGACTGTCCTTTTTGTGACCTGCCACAGACATTTCTAGTAAGTAGTAAATGTACTGTAAAACTGTCATTCCTCTCTCACCAGATTAATTTGTTCTGTGTGAGATTCCTGAGCAGAAAATTCACAAAAAGTGTGTCCATTCCAATGCATAAACCCCGCCTCTTATTTACTATGCAGTTGCTATCTTTTTTATATAGCACTTTGCCAGGCATATATAGATGAATATATACATATCCAATCGGTTATGCAGTTTTTTATTAGTGATTCACCAAAATGATTTGGTGAATGATTTTTTTACTGACACACTGAAACAGAAATTAGTTTTCATTTAGCCAAAAACTCTACGCCGAAACCAAAAACAAAGTTGATTTAAGTATCAATTAATGAATCGAATTTATTATGAACACTCAAATAAAAACTGTTGAATTATAAACATTTAAACTGCACATAAGGCAGTTTTTATAAACTTTTTAAGGATACAATTCTGTTTCTACTCCAATTTGTTATTGAAATATAAATATTTAAAAGGTGGCTGTAAGTTTCCATGACAGATTTATTCAAAATTACATTAAATAGTGAGGACAACAGATTAAGTAAAAATATAATGATTATGTAATATAGTGTATATGTTTGGCAAAATTCTTCTCTAGAGGAGAGGTATTGTAGCTGACTAAATACTTAATGAATGGCTTTCCTGGGGTAAATGTAACATTACGTGACATTGTCTACAAGCTGTTTTATTGATGTCTTCCTTAGGTTGAAACACTGATTTGGCGAGTACATGAGACATGATACATTTCAATAAGTTGTACTGTCTCTTTCAAAATTCCTTCTAATGTTCATTCATGTTTATTTTGTGTTATAACTAGTAGTAAAGAGGAAGAGATATTCTGTTCACATGATCTGAAGCGGCTATAGCAATCTGCCATGCCACATTAAAGAGCACCAAATCACATTTATTGTTTGAATTTTAACATTTAATTGGCAGAATTTAAAAGCTCAGACTTTTTTATATCATAAGTAACAAAGCACAATGTTTATGATTATTGGATGGTAGGTTCTCTACAAATAATGTTTAGGGAAGTTTTGTTCACGCATCATCTAAAAACAGCATATACTAAAAGATCTCTGTTCATCAAAATGAAGATTGATTAAAAAAAAAATAAAAAAATTGACATTGTTAACCAAGCCCTATCTTCTTCACAGCTAATGGGTTTACTTGTTGTAGCTTATCCTTGTCATTTTCACTAAATAGACACTGATACACAGTCAAGATGCATCATTGGAAAAGCACTAATTAAATGTCACCGTTTCAGTAAATGATTTCGGCCCTCCAAAACTGTTTCGCCCAAAAACGTTCAGCACATCACTAGTTTTTAATTGTATGCCATCTTTGCTACAAGTTGTTATACATGTTGCTTTCAAACACTTTTGTTTGTGTTTGTTTGCGCGCTTACTAAGCATCAAATGTTTCTATTTACAGTGTGTTTTTACAAGGATTGAGCATCGTAGGTAATCACAATAATTTCTGTTGAACGTGTGAACGCAATGGCCAATCAGAGGTGCTAGTCATTAAGTCAGAATCTGCTTAACACTGCTGAAAACACTAGGGATGGGCATTTTTGGGCAATTTTTCATTTCGATCATCGATAGGTTTCAAAAACGAGTAATCGAGTACTCTGGGGCAGCAATGTTATTAAGAAGCATCTAAAAGGAATAGCTGCTTGAGGTGAAGAGTGACTTTATGCTAATAAACTGAAGCCCGTTCTATGACACATCCTACGATATTAATCAGATAACTTAGATACATAACATAGACGTAACATTACAACTTGTATCTGCATAAAAGGATGCAAATGCCAGTGAACTTTAAGTTACGCGCTATAGCAAGGGTACTTGAGTACTCGATTGTTGTTGCACATTCCTAGAAAACACACGTTTTTGTTTTGTTCAACGCGAGCCGATTTAAAACGCGATGTACATTAGAGATTCATTGTACAATTAAGACAGCCTTTTTTTTTTTATTATAATGGGAGTTTTCGTGAGAGTGCAGAATTTAGTGAGCTTGTGCTTTAGAGATTGACAGCCTTAGTGATTATAAAGGGAGGACACTTCTTTTGCTTTTTGTTTATTACCCAATCACAATCTGAATACAAGTTTAGTTTTTCATGCTGCTAAGTACCCTGCAAAGTTTCTGGTTTGACAACTGTTTTGGATTTGGCAACTTGAAATGTGTGATTGAATCAGAAACTGCAGTGACTGACAGTAATAACCAATGGACGAGACAGAGCGGGACAATATTTTACAATACTTAATTCAACAGTTTTTGCTCTGGTACTGAAATTGGTACCTGCAACATTTTACTGCTATTGGTACCGACTACTGAAACTTTGGTACTGTGACAACCCTACTACAAATAGTAAATAAAACATACTGTGTAATATACTGGCAGCAGTAGCATTACCACCGTCTCATTTTCAATTCCTCGGTCACAGCTGGATGGGGGGTTGGGCGTCATGAGGTAATCTCCCTCAGGGTTAGACAAAACAACACACATCCACTGTCAGGCCGCCCTCTTACAGAGGAACACCCGGGTGCTAGAAAGTGGGACCCTACTGTTGACCACTCACTCACTGTTGACCCTGTTTCTCTTCCTTGCTTTTACTTTCTTTCTACTTTGTCACATTAACTGAGATCATACAACCTTACAGATTGTCATTTGCCTGTTTTTTTTTTTTTTTTTTTTTTTTTTTTTTTGAGGATATGATGGGATTATGACGTTTAAAACTGCTTATTTAATCTTGGAACGGCTCTCTAGATGATTTAAAGCTTGTTTGGTTGGAAGTACACATCTGTTGTGCTGTACTACATCAGGTCTATTTTACATATGTGTTTGAGATACATTAAAGCAGGTTTGGTTAAGGGTTCACATCCGCTGTTGAGCAGTACAGGTCTGTTTTGTGGATGTATGAGAGATGGATGCTCATTCTGTCCAGTTCTGCCTTCCACAGAGCCACAGTGACTCTGGTCTTCATACGAGTGGATGCAAAATAAGGTCAGTGTGATTTCCTGTTCACATCAGGAACATAATGTGAGGTTTATTAAACATTTTAAAATGGTTGAAGAACATGTCTGAAGATGTTTCTTTTGGCACAAGGAAATAGAAGGAACCTGATTGTTTATGTTCATATCCTAGCATGAATCTGGAATGCTTCAGAACATCAGGTGGCAAGCCAATAGAGTATCAATATTGTACACAAATGTAGAAAAACGATACATGTATGTGATATGGAAAAAGGATGTGTTTTCCCCTTTTAAAGTTGATAAGCCTATTTATTTTCCTGTTCTAAATGTATTTTAATGTATTTTATTTTAATATTTATTTATGTTTTTATTATATATAAATATATATATGTTATTTATTTATTTATATTATTATTATCTATTTAGAAGGTTTTTTAGAACAAAATGGCTAACTTGCTAGCCACCAGTGTGAATAATTTCAAGCAATTGCAGAACTAGTGATGCTCACTGATGAATTATTATTGAGGGTTGGTTTATGTGGAAGCACTGTGAAGATGTTCTGTGAGGGCCCATGTTTAATTTATGCCGTTATTAAAGAAAGAGTTGCTTTAGGGGAGATGTTTACTTTCGGTCCAGTGACTCTTTTAAAAAGATGTGGTGAGTGTTTCTGTAGTACCTCCAGCAGTAAAACACAAGACATGCACCAGCTCTCAGTCTAAACTTATCCAGCTTTATTGAGAACATTCTTTAGATATTATCTTCCTCTCAGTCAAAACCTCATATGACATGAAGGGTTTAATTTTCCCCTAAAAAGCCATATGTGAAATTAGCAAGATGTATATCTTAAAATCTTAGCTTTTTTTTTTTTTTTAAATGTACGTTTTTTGAAAGCATGCAACTTAGAGAATGACAGATAATGCCACAGTCAACGTTCAGGATAAATCTAGCATTATAAACCTCATAGCCCTGTTTGAAACATTTAGTTGAGCACTTAAGCACATTAATTCAGAAGCAAAAAAGACCATTAAGCCATCAGCACTGCTTTCTATCATTGTAGCTTTAGTGAAGCCTGTGTGTGTATGGATGTGGATATTGGGGGGAGGGTAAATTTGACATACATTGAAGTTAAGTGATGTTCTTTAGGAGCTGACACATATTTCTATTCGTGGTGTGTGGACAAATGGCCGATGCTGCCATTATATTACAAATTTTACTGAATAAATTACATTGGCTCTAGTAATAGTATGGTATGATACTCAAAATTTGCTCACCTCACCTTGGATTTATTTTTCCACTAAGCTTGGTACAATGCATTCTGGGATTGTTTTCACTGCAAAGGATATGTGTGTTCTCATGATTGTTAATAGTTTGTGATTTTTTATTTCTTTAATAGCTTACACTTACAGATCAAAACTTTGACAGTAAAGACATTTATATTGTTACAAAAACATCTATTAAATTGCAATATTTTACATTATTGCTGTTTTTGCTGTATTTTGATCAAATAAATAAGAGACTTTACTTCATGGCTGCCAGATTTTTATTTAATCAAAAGAGTCTTAATAGTCAGTTCAACTCAATATTTGTTAGCTATCTGGCTAAATATCATGTTTGGTTGATAAAATAAATGTATGTTATTTCAAAAGTGTAGTTTGTTATTGTTATCATTATTGCATACCATGAAATAACTAAAAATCAATTACAATTAGTCCGATTTAGGGCTGAAAATGGTGCGTCAACGTAATCGATTACGTCGATTATACACTGTTTATGTTCATCCCTAATCCCCTGTCATGTTTCACATAAAACAAAACTCTAGAGCTGATGCTAATGGCTAGTATGGCTGTGTAATACGGTTGTGTTCATACAGCATTGTGTTTTTTATGTGCGTGACAACCCCATTCTGACACCTGCACATTTTCAGGACTCAGAACTCAATGAACGGAACCACACTGGACAACTAGTTGACTGCCACGTCATATAATGTGAGAGCCACTCTTAACTGCATAATCATGATGGGTTTAGTTTACTCACGGAGATGGAGAAATTATTTTTGTCGATCTGCAGATCCACCAGAGCTGCAGTGTGCAAGCTGCGAGCTGTGAACAAAGTCATTGTTGGTTGTTTCTGATGGATAATCTCACACCTTTAATAGCATGCTGTCAATTGTGATAAAACTTCCTGATGTTATGGACATCCTAATTTTTGAATGCTGAATGCAGTTGTGTGTCCTGAAATGTGCGGGCTTATATTAAGCGCTGCTATCCATTAGCATTACGATTAGGGATGAACATACAACAGTGCATAATCGGCGTAATCGATTATGCCGATGCGTCGTTCTAGTCCTAGTCTGATTATGCAGGGGCCGATTATGTTCCTTGTTTTCCTCTGTGCTCTGTGACATTTACTTGCTTGATGTAGATTACTGTGTTGCAGGGGATGTTAAATCCAGATCTTGCTGGAAGTCAGCCTGTAATCCAGGTTCTTAGGCCTCAGAAGCCCTGTGAGTGGGAAGTGTCCCTCATAGGCAGAGATTTAGCTTGGTTCCCACCCTTCCCAAAATGATTACTGGGTTACAAGCTAAAAAATGCCTCTCATTTGTTTCAGATCCATCCTCCCACACTCTAATAACAGGGGACTTCCATATTTTACTTGCTTTAGAAACATTTACAGGGCTCATTTTGTGTAGCATTTTTGCTATGAGCTAAAAATAACCTAACTATAATTTTAAGTGTGTACTTCTCAGTGTTTCATTCCGTCAGAAATGTCTCACAGTAAATACTTGTGTGCGCATTATTTCGAAATAAAAAAAACTAAAAGAAAAAGGTTTTATTCACTGACCAGGTGCTATGTGCACTGAAGTAGCACTGACATTTAAGTATTTAAATTAATTCAGTGTCATACATGTCAAACTCTGCTTATTTCTATGTAAATTAGGCTTATTATAGATTGTGCCAATTGCAAAACTTGCTATGTGCAATTAATGCTGTGCTGTTACCACCCGCAGAAAGCAGGCGGTAAAAGTAATTTAATTTAAAAGAGATGTTTATGTACATCTGTTAATCATGGCATCGGTTCTTCATTAAATGATGATCAAATGATGAAGAGTGTAACATCCAGGCATATATCCAGATGCACAGTGTAGACAAGCACACTATAGGCTTAGAGCCAATTTAGGCACAATCTGTTATTTTCCTCTGAAATCTGGGCAGACGAGGCACTGAAGATCTTATGACCAGACATAAGCAGAGTTGGACCTTGTGTTTGGCCTTGAGCTGAGACAAAATGTTTTTTACATGAGATTTAAAGGAGCCTAGTCCTGTCAAGCTCTCTCTCTTTTGGTTATTGAGACAGAATTTGGGTGAGTGGAGACCAGGTTCACTGAGGGTGTGATGATGATGGCAGAAGCCAAATGGGAAATGCCAGGCTTTTCACAGCTTTTATTAATTATGGCAGCTTATCAACTGGGAGTCTAATGCCGATAACAGATTTTCTCGCCCCTTCTTTTATACCGTCTTGAAAGAATTCAAAGTATCTTGGCCTGGAATGTGCAGAACTACATATTTTCAAAATGTATCAGTTGGTGAGTTGCCTGAATGAGTAGTCAACTATTGATTGGTTTTAAAGAGATAACCCAAAAATCTGTTAGAGAAATTTAATAACTAACTAGTTATTAAATATATATATATATATATATTAAAAAATCTGGAAAAATTAGTTGACCTCTTAGAATCCAACATTTTCACTTCAGCTGAATCATTTGTTTTTGTATATTTTATAGGTATACAACACATTATATATGTATATTTGTGTGTATATATATATATATATATATATTCTCTGTGGGTACACAAGCACTGAACGGCTGATGACTGCCTGGAGCATGCATCTCCGAAAACGTCTAAACAAATTGTAAAATATGTGCTGTAATTAAATATGAGTCACATATTTCAGGTCTAAACAACTACATTCTTGCCAAAAAACTCTTAAAACTACAGTTCGTGGTACAACAAGTGTAGTATTTGTAAAAAATACGGTGGATTTGCTCGGCCGCCATTACAGTCACTTCAAGCGGAGTGCAAATGGTAAAAAGGTAGGAGTGCTGTTATCACTAGAACATCACACGGCCCTCAGCCAATCAGGTTTAAGAACCAGAAAGAACTGTTGTATAATGAGTCAATCATACTAATCGACTAGTCACTGTGGATTTTTTAAAAATTTCATTTCCTCTGAACAATTCCCATTTTCTTCACATATACTGTAAATAAAAGTGCACAGATTAAACTTGCACAGGTGTGCAGAACAGTCTAGAGTTCAACAAACAATTTTATAATAAAAAACAAAAAATATTCATTATGCACTAAAGTACTGTGTAATGGACAAACAGTGGAGTCTGGCCTGTTCCTGACCCTGCCATCGCTTAGCAACACTCATCTCTCCCAAACTGTGGTCTTTCCTATGGCAACCGTGAGCCATCAGAAAACATTCTTACAGTACATTTTGCCTGTGACATGTGAGTACTATGCATACATTCAACAGGAATTCCCATGTATTGTAGTGTCCTTACAAAGTCAGGTTCATGTGGCTTTCTCTATCACACACTAACAGTTGCCCATTTACTCACACTCATCCACATTAGAGAGCATCCAGCTAATGGGGTCATAGCCGGAAGGCCCAAGAGGTCCCTGCCCCATAGTGGTGCTTTATGGAGTAAAAGCATTAGATCTGTGGGGTATTCAGACTCTCAGCGAGGCCTCCTTTCAGCCACATGCCTTTTGGGCACTGTAGCAGATTTACTCAAGTGCAAAATGATTGTTTAGTGCATTTTTATCAGTGATCAAATATCTGTTCTCATTTGGCAAGGTTTTGTTGTGTCTAATGAAGTATGACACTGTAAGTGTGAACTAAAGCAGCCACAGACATTTTATTGCAGCACGTTACTCATAAACTTTCTTTGCTCTAAATTTAGACAGCTTTAAAATGACAAACAAGAATTCTAAGAATTATAAGAAAAGGACTTATATTGTAAATAATGGTAGCTTCAACCTGTGCTCTTAAATCAGGGATTCACAAACTTTTTTGGGAACCTCTTTGACCTAAAATATTTGCTTAAAGTACCCCATGGGATTTAAAAAGGTCCTATTATGCTTTTTTACATTTTCAACTTTATTTAGTGTGTATTGTTGCTGTTTGAGTATGAACTAAAAAGTTACAAAGTTACTGTAACTAAGTTACAAAGCACAAAATCTACTCCAAAGAATTTTTCTCTATATCAGTAAGCACTTTTTCTGAAATGCCTCAATTAGTCATGAGTTTACTTCTGTGAACCTGAAGACCTCACAATATTCATAATTTAAATAATTATTAGCTAAAGCATACAAAAATAAAGTGGGCGGGACCTGATTGAGTTGCATTAGTAGTGTGTTGAAACTCCCAATTATGGTAAGGGGCAGGACATTTCCTAACCACCCTCAAAGCAGTTGACCAATCACAACACACTGGTCTAGCCGGCCAATCAGAGGACATCACACTTTTTGCAAGGAGGGGCTTCATAGAGACAAGAACTAAAGCGTTACTGACAGGCTGGTGGAGAGAGGTGCTGCAACAATGTAAAATATGTGAAAAATATGTTTGGTTTTTTCAGGCAAGAAAACCTACTCTGGTAGATCCCAAAATCAAGACTTAGGTGTTATAATGGGTCCCCTTTAAATAAATATTAAATAATTTTACTTCACATTAATTGCCGTTGTCAGAGTACTTTAAGAATGTTTTGTAGTTTCACATTTTGAACATCAAAACTCTGCTCAGTTACTGTCTTTGTAGTTCTGGGACAGACTATGAAGCTTTCTAAGTTTTAAATGTGCCTGACTCTGATATTTATAGCTTGCTATTACTGACACTGACCCTTTAGAAATGCAGGTTTTGTTGGAAAGTCTTGGCATACTGATTCTATTTGATAATTATTCTTGTTCCATTTGAGACAACACTGGCAAGTTTTCCCATGTTTTTATGCATAAATAGTCAGAGAGAGAGCGAGGCCTTGCGTGATGTGTTATTAGAACAAGTAAACCGAGATAGCCCGGTGTCTAAATATATTGGATGTTTATAGAAGCAAAGAGCCGTCAGGATGTAATTTATGACGACCAAGCATCATCGGTGGAGGAGAGACTGTGTACTTTATTTCAGACTTGCTCTAGGGGGGAGAAATGAAACCAAGAGGACAGGGAAGAATCTGCCATGCCGCCCTCTAACCCCAGATGGATGCTAGAAATAGGCTCTGTCGTAAGGCAAGCATGAAAGAGTGGGAATGAAGAACCGAGAGTAGTGAATGACAGAAAATGTTGTTGCGAAAGCATGAAATGTACAAATGTGCGGTTTCAATCTTAAAATAGAAACATTATATGAAAGTAACATTGTATGAGGGTGGCTGATGCATTATTATTTTATTTTTCAACATGTTTTGAGTTTAAAATATATATTATTAAATTCAAATAATATTATGGCGGAAAAAAAAATATAGGTAATTTTTATTGGTTTTTTTTATTATTAGTTTTATTCACCTTTTTCTCTATACTAGTTTGTCCTGTAACGTGACAAATACTTAATAGATTTACTTTTTTTTTTTTTTTTTTTTTAAATATTTAATACAATTAATATGAGCTCATTAAAGCTGCATGAATACAAAATGCTGTTTAAAATAGATATAGATAGAGTATATCGATCCCAAAAGTATTTCATGTCCTCTATCCATGACTTGGTAAACATACACATTTTGAAAATCAAACGTGCAGATATAAAGTCGTATTTAATTGAGTTTGTACAAACACATCCTTTAAAAAATGGAAAGAAACTCACTTATTTCACTTCTCATAAATGCTTGTTTCTTTATGAGCTCTCTTTCTTTGGTAGTCCAGCCCCCACTAAACAGTTCTATATAAAGTCCATTTATGCATTGAATTTTCTATTTTGGCATAATGTCACAAAACAGGTGAGTCTGCTTTATCTTACTTTAATTCTCAGATCAGTTTTCCAATGGCTGTATCTTATCAGTTGGTTTTAGTGTCAGTAAGAGTTGCTTTGGTCATGTGCTGCTGCTCTTCCGGGTATACAGCTGGGCTTAAGGCGTGTGCGGTTGGGTTTGGGTGTTTCTGTGGGAGATGGGTGTGGTGGTACAGTATGTTTTAGGGTGTATAGAAGTCATGGTGGAAATCTGCCTAGCTTAATTTGGCACAGGAAACTGATCTTCTTTGTGTGAACCTTTCAAGGCTGTAGTATATTTTATTTTTTTTACTTAATTGCAGTCTGTAGACTCTTGAGATTTTTGAAGTTTGTGAAAGGTTTGAATATACAGTAGTTCATGTGCTGATCACAATGTTTCAATCTAATGTGCACAAAATGCATATATATGTATGTAGGTATATATATATATATGTGTGTGTGTGTATATGTGTGTGTGTGTGTGTGTATATACTGTATATATGTCAAATTAAGGTATTATACAATAATTATAATTATACAATAACAAGTCTCTTTATATAAAAAATAAGTCAATTAGTATGTATAATTATATGTTAATATGGTAACACTTTAGTTTATGCTTATTAGCATGCATATTACTAGGATATTATCTGTTTATTAGTACTTACCAAAGCACATATTAATGCCTTATTCTGCATGACTATTTTCTACATCTCTTACCCAACACCTAAACTTAACAACTACCTTACTAACTATTAATAAGCAGTAATTAAGAGTTTATTGTGGCAAAAGTCAAATTTAATGGTTAGTTAATAGTGAGAATTGGACCCTAAACTAAAGTGTGACTATTAATTTATATGGAATAATTAATAATTATATTTGTGTGTGTAAGCTAGCAAGGTATATTAATGCTGATCATATAGTACACACTTTTTACTCTATCTTTATGTTAGTTGTTCACCCTGGCAACAGAAGATTTCTTTTTAAAGATGCAGAAAACCTCATATGTTTAATTAATATCTCATATCAAGCAATCAACACGGTTACATTCCTGCCTCTCTTGTTAGCTGCCTATTGCTCTATATAATTAGTTTAGATGACAAACTCGCTCCTTGCTCAGTGTCTTCAAACAAATTCAGTGGGGCAATTACTGTGCCATAATGTCACAGTAAGGGCTAAGGACATTTTTGAAGGGTTTGTCATGAGTTTGGATGTTTTTGACTTCTGGAATAAACATTCTTTTACAGGATTTCTTCAGTCTTTTATTTCATAACTAGCTGACGGGTTGTATCTAATGTCATTGACTATTTGAGAGTCTAAATATTATGCACAAATCGAGTTGCAACATTATTTTTGTTGTTAAGAGACACTTTCTGTCCGACATCTGTATTTCATTGCCTCATATCGTAATTTATCATTGTGGTTTTTGTTGTTGAGCAGAGTGAATCTTTAACCAGTGTCCCTGTTTTTTCCTCACAGTGAACAGAGCATATGTCAAGCCCGAGCCTCTGTGATGATCTATGATGACACCAGCAAAAAATGGGTGCCAGTCAAACCGGGCCAGCAAGGCTTCAGCCGCATCAACATCTACCACAACACTGTCAACAATAGCTTCCGTGTGGTGGGAGTCAAACTGCAGGACCAGCAGGTGAGATACGAATATGGCAAAACAACACAAAAAGAAGAGACTGTGATATGATCTTACCGTACACAGTGTGTGCTTTAGTTTTACAGTCACTTTCAAGGTACTTTCCATTCGGTTTGTGTCATTTTACATCTTAACATCTAAATTCTGTTTCTGTAGTTTCCCAAAACACCATTTGTGTGAATGTATAATTGACCCTTTGCTTGAAGAGCATTTGAAATAATTTGATTACAGAGAAAATGTCACAGATGCAGATACATAACCACGTATCGCCACTCTTCCAGGTCGTTATAAATTACTCCATTGTGAAAGGTCTGAAATATAACCAGGCCACGCCAACTTTTCACCAATGGCGTGATGCGCGACAAGTTTACGGGCTGAATTTTGCCAGCAAAGAGGAGGCCACCACCTTCTCCACTGCCATGCTCTTTGCGCTCAATGTCCTGAGCTCTCAGGATGCAGGTAATTTACATGACCTTGTATTATTTTTTAACTCTGTGCCACACTCTGCTACATTATTCTTGCGTGGTGTTTGATTAGGTGTTACTTGGATTATTTCTGTCATTTATTATCATTTTTAGAGATTAGTTTGATATGAGTAATACATTTAAAGGCATTCAAAGTAAGTTTTTGGGAATAATTATTTGCAATGACATCCTATACGAACCTACTTGAATAATGAAATTATACCTAATGAAATTTCTGTCATTAATTACTCACCCTCATGTCATTCCACACCCTTCATTCATCTTCGGAACACAAATTAAGATATTTTTGATGAAATCCGAGAGCTCTCTGACTCCTCCATAGACAGCAATTTAACCACCACTTTCAAGTTCCAGAAAGCTACTAAAGACATCATTAAAATAGTCCACGTCACTATAGTGGTTCAACCTTAATTTTATGAATCGACGAGAATACTTTTGTGTGCAAAAAACAAAAACAACTTTATTCAGCAATATCTTCTCTTCTGTGTCATTCTCATACTCTGTTTATGTCCAGCGCTTCCAGGTTCTACGTCAGAACGGCGACTCATTATTGGCCAGCTCCTGCGTCAGCATCACAAGCATGCGTGGTGCTGCTCACGTGAACAGCGTCGGCCAATACTGAGCCGGCGTTCTGACGTTCTAAACGTAGCTCTCATCAATAATATCATAATTTGGGGGGTGGGTTATCTTTTAAATATAGTTTGCAGTGTTAAATATCTATGAACGTAAATAAATCGCTGTGTTACAATAATTTCACTGCAATTCCTTTAAAAAAAATGGCAACTAGTGGTCTGGAATATACTGTAAATTCACACTGAAAATATTGTTGTTTGGGTCTTATACGTGGTACTCTTAAGTGTAGTATAATTCTTATTTAAGAACAGCACATGGGCCTCTCTGGTTTCAGGCTGCTGCTACTTATAAGATGTATGTGGGGGGGTCACAGCCCTGGTTAAAATATCCATGGAGCCAAACAGTCTCAGACCACGGGTTCTGCATGTTTCTAGACAAGGTTGCAAAGGTTTTTAGAAGTGCTACTCGCACCTTAGCATGCAGAGAAGAGAGAAGCTGGTGTTCACCTGCCTGAACTCACCTGTCCTGAGTCCTGACTGTTATTACCAGTTCCCTCCTGGTAGTGGAGCTCAAACTGCACCATTATAGATATCTGTACATAGATTTAAAGGCACCTAAGAGGGCTGTAGAGCCATGCTTGGACCGGAGTTTTCCCCGGGGCCAATCCGACGGATCAGCTCCACAGTAATAAAACTCAGCAGTAAGTATTGTTAAGAGGAAGCTGGAGGTTTCAGTTGCATGTGTTAACGTGATGCGGTGCCTCTGATGGGCCATTGCGGTGTCTTTGATGGAGGATGGGGTTGTGGAAGCTGCTCAGTGGTTTTTGGCACAGTGCCAGTCAGAAGCTTGTGATGAGGCGTGTGCGGGTTTGGGATCTATAGTGTGTTTGTTGTGACTATTTTCATCATTAGTGCATGACTGATATGGCTGTTTTCCACAAAAAAAAAAACAAAAAAAAAACGATTTAGTGAAATATAACATAATTAATATTGTTGCTGGTTTTATTTTAAAACATAATACGATTGTTTCATTGAGTTTGTCAGGCTATGGCAAAAAATTAATCAGTCACAATAAAGCCAAATGAATAAACAATAATAATAATAATGATAAACAACAAAAACAATACTAATAATATCATTAATAATAATACAAAAAAAATAAGATTGTTATTACACTTGTTTTATTTGCTAAATTTTTAAAAATAATTTTAACAGCTGACAAATCCTTTCATTAAATATATTATCAAGCTTTTGAAAAAACAAACAATCTCAACATTTCTTAAATTGAGGAAAAACATTTATTAAACCCACATGAAAATCAAATAAATGTTGTGCATGTGCAGATTTAATCTGGTATTTTATGCAAGATACTTATATTTGCTAAAAGAGTGTCTGAATTACTACATCAGTTTCAGTAATTGAAGGCAAAGGTAAAAAGTCGTAACCAGCAGTTGTTACTTTAAGGAGCTATTTCTACCTGATATAACACTTAAATTTAGTTTTAATTTTAGCTTTTTTTATGTTAACATTTAAAGAAAATACTCTACAGATGTATATAATGTAAGTGGTGTGTTATAAACAAATGGCAGGGTTTACCAAACAAATGACCAGCGGTTTCCCTCATCCAATCAGATTGTATCTGTGTTTCCACTTCTTGTTATCTCAGTGGACATCATCATTTCACCTCCGTGATCCCCAGGGTATGTGTATTTGGTACAAAGGGACTCTACTGCTGCACGCAGCCACCAAATGATATGGTATGTGCGTCATAAAGCACTGTAAATATTGACTATACTTTACCTCAAAAGCTTGTCCAAAGACTTTATCAGAAATTAATCATAAGATTTTTTAGTGTTTCCCCTCCAGAGCTTTGACCATATATCACAATAAAATCCAGAGCTCCAGATTCGACTCTCGGGAAGCACTTAAAACTAAGAATCCATTAACTTTATTCAGCATGAGTCGCAACAACCATTTTAATACTTTCAAACTGCAGCCATTTATCAGCATGTTGCTATTGCAAGAGATTCAGTTCAAGTTCATGAAATAAATCACACAGTGTATTAAGCTGCCACGACCTGCAGCAGAGATGGATATGTGATCAGGAGTAATATCTTTGCTTTATATGATGTCTGGTTACACAGTGGACATCTGTGATATCAAGCATTATGGTTGAATCTATAGCACACAATTATATTTTGTTAGAGAAGTGTCCATATTAAGATATTTCATTCACTTCTTGGGCCAAACTCTTAGCGGAAAGATACTTATATATTTGCCCACTGGTGAAGTGAGACAATGCGGCATTACCCAAAATGCTCAGCAGGGTTTGGATTAATGATTTATGGTCTGGAAACTGACATTTCATAAATCTCTATACATAATTCTGTTGAATTTCCTCTTTTCCCTGGCTGTCTCTAGTTCTCATAGTACTGATGCAGTCTTATTCAGTAAGGCTCTGTCAGTGAAATGTGTATTGGTTTTATTGAAAGTAAGCTTGATCCTCTGATTTTTATGCTGTTGGTCCATTTATGGAGATCATATATTGACTAATTTGTTATATGATCAAGTTGACTAACTTGAGATTTTTCCTATAGTGTGAGATGTATTTGTTTCTTTTCAATATTTCAAAAGTTTCAGTATTTATATAGTATCTGTTATAATGTTCATCAGTGATTTAAGGACAGATGAAATGGGACCATCTGCTGCAGACAGGACCTCAGGTGGATTACATGTTTGCGACACTGTGTGAAATGCTGCTTTCGTGTGACGTATGAATATATTCCCATTCCTGTTGCTTGAGGGACTGCTGCAGTTATTCAGAATTTTTTTCTTTTTTGCCAATGACAAGCTATTTTCCCTCTTAGAATCAGTACATACTTTAATATAGCTATTCCTTTTTCTAAATAAGCACATTTTATTACACATTTATGATGAATATTTTTGTACTCTCATTAAAATATGGATCTTGTATTGAATTGAAGGAGGGTTTTTTTTGGAAGTCATTAAGAGCATTTCAGGATATGACGCTGCATAATGGCATTAAATTCAGTGAGACTTTAGCTCCCATAATCACCTTAAGGACACGGATCATTAAATTTGGAAGCAGAATCGCACCTGTCATCTACTTCATTTGCAGCTTGTTTAGACCCAGACTGAGCCTGCTAACAACTGCTAATGCCAAGGTCTTTGAGCTGTCTCGTTTGTCATGCTTATTTACTCAATCTGCAATAACTGTTCAAAGAAACGGCATATGTTACTCCTGTATTTATTTTACTGTATTTAGTATTTATTATACGTATTTCATGTGCTGCGGAGGAGTTGCTGTTTATGATAATCTGCAGTGCTGCCTTATTGCTAACTGTTTAAATGCTGTGGTTCTTACAGTCTCATTAGGTATAATATAGAAAACATAAACCGCCTCTGTGATCAGTGTGTTTTGGGTTATTTCAAGACATCCGCTGGTGATTTTTATTGCTTTTTATTGTTTGTTCAGTCCCAGTCGCAGATGATCTACTTTTTATTAACAGTGAAATGTGGCTGAAATATTGTCAGTTGTTTCTGACAGTAATGCTGATATAGCAATGAAACAATGTCGAAATTTGAAAATCTGTATTAAAATTAAGATGTTGAAACAATGTTGCGATATTGACTTTGATTCAGTTTTCAAAATTCCAAAGTGATTCTTTCTTGATCCATGATACTGATTCATGAGAGAATACAAAAGTAAGGTAGATTCTGATTGGCTGTCAGAGTTTTTATCATTCATCAGCTGGAAAAAAGCGGTGTGATTCCAACAATATCGTTCCTCCGTGTTGATACTGTTGTAGCTGTGGTGTGGACTCCTCTTCTCTTAGAATTAATATGATTATTAAAACTCTTATAGTTAGTTATTGTCGTTGGTGTGCCTTTATAAGACAATACATTTTAATTGTTTCTCTCTATACAAACAGGCCATTGTTTGGCCATTGCATCTTTATTTATTTATTTATTTTTTAGTTTTGCGATCCCTATGTGAACAGCTTGTTATTTTGCCACCTTAAATTTCATAGTAGATAGAGCTAAACTCAATTATGTTTGATGGTGCCTAGTAACCAAAGATTATCAACCACATTAGATATGCCCACACTAAGGACCTTTCTCTGAACAGAAGGGCCTTCCTTACTCCCTTGAGCTTTTCATGCCCCATACTGAGTTCCTGAATGTCATATGACGTAAATAGTCATCATCTCAGTAACCTGAGATCCATGTTTGCCATTATTAGCAGAGCTCCTTCACACCCTAACAAATTCAACAGAACAATTATGGTGGCTTCAGAACGACTGCTAAGTCTACCAGTAATGAGGTGTTGGGTATGAGGGCAATTGTGACATGACATTATTGTTGTTTATAGTTGTTTTGGCATAATATGGTTTGGTCTCGTGATGGATTAGACAGTAATAATTTGATTAGTTAGCACTTACATGTCTTAGTTTAGGAAGGAGAAAAACTACCCATATCTTTTGATGTTGTTGTCAAAGGCCATGTGTCCTATCAAACTCATTCAGTTGTCAATTAGTAGAAGCTAGTCAGAGTAGGCAGATGAACGTGAACTGGTTTTTGTGACATACCCTGATTTGTGAAAATCACTAATAAAACTAAAAGAAAGCTTGATCAATATTGTATTAAATATAGATTCAACTGCAGCATGGTTTGTTCCGACCAATGTCAAATGTTTCATTTCCAAATGATACTATATAACGAAGAATACAAGACGTGTCAGATGACATAAACCAGCGGCCCAATGCAAAATCTGTGTCCTGAAACAAAACCAGTTGAAAACTACTGTACTAATCAAGTCTGCCATAAGGTGTCAAGATATATTAAGTCAATCAGACACATTTTATAGTTCCTGAGAGACAATTAAATAAAATATCTAAATGATGAGGTACAATTATTTTCTTTTTCTTCAGGTCCAGCAGCACATCGTCAGAATGGACCGGTGACAGATGATGCCGAGGCTCAAAGGAGGTGTGGAAATTCTCTAATGACATTTAGTCTTTCTGAGACATCTGTCACATGTCACATTGGACTGAACTGCTTCTGAACTGCTGTCATGACATGAAGTCTAGATTGTGCCCTCTAGTGGTCAAATGCAAACCTGCAATCTAGCATTTTTAAAATTTGATGAGCACAACAGGACAAGTGTGAGCACACATAAATGTTTATTTTCCAGTGCGCATGTCAGTAAGCAGTTTATACAGTGGATTGAGAGTGTTTAGATTTCACTTTACTTTTAAGTGAGTTAACATTTGTTTCTAGGCAAATGATGGACCAGCATCAGATGCAGATGGAAAGGGAACGACGAACATCTGGCTCTGCAGGTAGGCTAAGGATGCCACATCACTGTGAAATATGATATGAGACTACATACTGTGCAATTAAAACACACACAAACACACACACACTTGTAAAACAACCACAGAGTTACCCTGCATGCTTTATTGTCTGCTTGGACAAATGTTAACAGTGAGGAATATCAAATTCCCTGGCCGGAGAATAGATCCTTATTCCAAACAGCACATACTGCCCATCCTCTATCATACACACAAGCTCTCTTTCTGTTTCAGCACCTGCTTAAGCATTAATCAGTTCAAGACAGTTGTTTTTCATAATGCCGTAAGCAGCATTTGTGAGTTCTGTTTTGGTGAATCTCATGAAACATGTCAAGAACATGTTGAAATCATCTTGCTTAAAGAAAATTAAGCCTGTTGTAGGACAATTAAGATTTGTTTGCGCATTTCATGATAATTAATCCAGATCTCATTTTCATTTCTGTAATGCAAAATAATAACTATAATATATATATATATATATATATACTTGAAATATTTTATAAATTATAAATGCATATCATGGTGGTAGTTAGTGAATATTTGTTTACATTAATAAGTTTAGTATTATTTATTTAATTATTAAAATTGCCAATGTGTCTGTATTTGTATACTCAGTTGAAAAAAATAGGTTCAAGTACTTTTATTAATTTTAGTACTTTTGTATCACAGTAATGAGAATCTGAATCACCTTTGAGAATAACTAATATTGTTAAAAAATCTCAAAAGTAATGAAAATAGAGGTACAATGAAATAAAATCTTGGTCATAAAATATGCTTAATTTTCTGTTATTTCTCCATTTTTTTATTTTTCTGAAATCTGTCCTACATGCAGATGTTTTTGTGAGATTCACCTGTAGCATATAACGTGCTTTAAAAATCTTATATTTTGCTCACATTTCATCTTTTTTAGTTGCTTTACAGTTTGATGCTTGATTTTCGTCACTCTCACATTTTCTCTCTTTTCGTTTGTCATTTGTGTTGAACCGTTTGTCTGTTTCTCTGTTTCTTAGTCTCCACCCTTCAGTTTAAAGTGTCAGCATCTGCCTCTCAGTCCGAAACCGCTCTGCATGACCTCAGACAGTATCGGGCTAACACTCTCCCCCCTTCCTATGCTCACCTTAACCCCATGCCACCTTCCTCCCACACCTCCTCTTCCTCCCAGGAATGGGAGAGCGGCTACCGTACGGTGGACTCCCCTCAAAAAAAGGCCCAGCAGCTTTCCCAGCTATCCACCTCTCTGGCTTCTGCTTTCTCCCCCGTACAGCCAGGTGTTGCCCCTCCACCTCGCAATGTCAAGCAAATCCCTCTTTCTCCTCCAACCGCCCAACAGGACCACAAACACGCCACTTGGTCCTCCGCCCACATGTATGCCCCATTACCCGCTACATCGGCCCCCGTTGTAATGGCAGTGCCAGTCAAACAACCTGCCCTGCCTGTCGCCCTCCCCCTGCCACCTCTAAACAACGGCCCAACCTGTGGCCCTAAAGCTCCTGCTAACTCTTCCCACTTGGTGCCTGTAACACACCAACAGCAGTCATCCAATGGCCAGGCGGAGGAGTACTACCCATACCAAACCCCTCCTACGCAGGTCACCTCCGGAGCACCACTGCACCCACAGTATCCCATACAAGAATTGTCCTGCCCCCTGCCCCCTCTCATTGGCCAGCCTATCCAAGGCCCCGCCCTCCACCCGCAGCAGCTATACCAGGCCACACCCCCTTTCGACACCACACCCACCTCTCACACCACGCCCAAGACGTCTCCTTCACCTGTTTATCAGAACGCCACAGCGTCCAGAAGTAAGTATTTCAGACACCCATCAGCTGCCCCCTCCGTAATTAGTTGCCCACCACCAAAAGACTTCACACACCTGTCCAGTGGAATTGGGCTGATGACATGCTGATCTCAAAAGCTGTCCAAAGAGAACAGTACAGTCTTTGTACTGAAACCATATGCAAATAATGGCCCATCAGCATTGTCAGTGAGGCTGTTGACTTTTGTACATGTGTTATACAAAATCACAGCAGCTCATTTGAACAAATGGAGGCTGCCTCACCTTCTTTGTTCTAAACAGAGGAAGGATGATTTAAGATTTTAAGGTAAACATTCATCTGCATCACAGTGATGTTCATCTGTGTTTGCTCAAAGGTGATTTGTTCGTATTGTTTAAGTGATGCGTCACACTTTAAACTAACCCCATGTTCCTTTTTTTTTTCTCAGAGCTTTTGTTCTTTGCAGATCATAAAAGTGAAATGTGTCAATTGTTTGATGTTAAAATGGCTGGTTAACAATAAGATGGGGCTCAACAAGAAAGAACTGGGCCATTTGACAGACCAGTCATTTGTTCTTTCTTTTGTTCTACTGAATGTTCATTATTGTACATCCACTTTGCAAATTTAAATGCTTGGTTTTCTGGGATGTATTAAAATTCAAATTCTGTTGATTTGTCAACAAGATAATATTATTTAGCTGGCTGACATAAATAAAGTTTAGTTAAATTTGCAGAAATGCCTCAGAGGCATCAGAATTTGTTTTTTTGAAAACTACAAAACCAATCAGAATTGTATTGTATGCCATTGTTTTTCAGCAGTGTTTGTGAATTTGCTTATTAAATTATTTTCATACAGAAACAATATTCACTATGTGAAAGTTGGGATTTTTTTTTATTTATATTTTTTAAGTCTCTTATGCTTACAGAGGCTGCATTTTTTAAAATCAAAAACAGTTGTAATATTGTGAATATTATTAGAATTTGAATATATTTAAAAAAAATAATTTATTCCTGTTACATTCCTGTAATTTAAAGCTGGATTTTCAGCATCATTACAGTCTTCAGTGTCACATGATCTTTCAGAAATCATTCTGATTGGATGATTTTCTGCTGATTTCTTCTTATTATCAATGTTTAAAACAGTTGTACTGGTTAGTGTTTCTGTGGATTTTTATTTTTTAATTATTTCTTATTTTTTTTACGGAAACTCAGAATGCTTTAATGAAGAGTTCAAAAGAACAGCATCTATTTGAAATAGAAATCTTGTAATGTTTAATCAATTTTAAGCATCCTTGCTGAATAAAAGTATTTATTTATTCCCCCCCTGATCTTACTGACCCCTCACTTTAGTGTATGTTGAAGAAACATATTGGTAAAGAAAACAGTTTCTACAATTTTGCTAGTGATGCACAATGTAAACACTTCACCTTTAAGTCAACACAGATGTTCACTGTTGCAGTCTATTTCATTTCACTGAATATGTAATTAAGCACTCAGTCTAGAATACAACAGTAATTCTTTTCTTTCTTCCAACAGGTCCTCCCATCCCACCAGGTCATCCCTCCATGCTCTCATCCACCCCTCCCATTCACCCCCCTACCTCAGCATCCATGGCAGGTCCACCAGCCCCTCCGCCCCCTCCTGGACCTCCACCGCCCGGGCCGCCACCACCCGGGCCGCCACCACCCGCCACAGGGCCCCCTCCTGCCCCACCTCCACTGCCGGCTGGTGGAGGTCCTGCTCCGGCAGGCCTGGCTGCAGCTCTGGCTGGTGCCAAGCTGCGTAAAGTTCAGCGGGTATCTATCCCAAACTTTCCTGGACCTCAACATGTTTCACATAATTCTTTTTTTATGCAGTAAGTGCAATAAGGGTGTCTTGGTGCCTGATGTTTTATCTTCTCTAGCCGGAGGAAAGCAGTAGCAAAAACGATGCCAATCGCTCTAGTGGTGGCAGTGGAGGAGGTGGAGAGGGTCTCATGCAGGAAATGAATGCCCTTTTAGCAAGGAGGTCAGACAACATCCATTTCCTGTCTCTTTTTCATAACTAATGATGCATGAATTGTGGTTATACAAATTTTGATTGTTAAATATGGTCATTCTGTAGGAGGAAGGCATCAGAGAAACCAGAAGACAGTCAAAATGTATGATTTTTGTACACTATTCGTTTAAACACACATTGATTGTATAATTCTTAATGTTTGATTATTGTATTGTTATTATTCTGTGTTTATTCTTATATCACATCACATCAGTCTGATATCTCCTTCTTGCAGGAGGATTCTAATGGATCCCCTTCCTCCCGTGGACAAAATTCAGGTGGTGTTTCTTATATTACAAAACCTATTTTTTTGTTAATTTTGGGGTCAGTAAGAGTTTTTTTTAAATATTTTTAAAACACTAAAACAATGCTCTTTTTTAATAAAAAATACAGTAAAAAGAGAAATATTGTAAAATAGTATTAAGATTTAAAATAACTAATATTTATAAACTCTCAGGTCACTCAGCCCCCCACATGCTCCAAATTTGGCCAAAATAATCTCAGTGGTTTGTGCTTCATTTGTGCTGGTTTGTGCCAGTGAAATTTTTGTTTGTGCTGCTTCGATTTTTAAAATATTAAAAGAATTGGCTATTCATTTTGAGGTCACTCAGCCTCCCACATACTCTAAATTCACCCGAACAGTTGCAGTCATTTTGTTTGTGCTTTGTTTGTGCTGGTTTGTGCCGATAAAAGTTTTGCTGCTTCATTTTTTAAAATATTAGACATTGATTGCATTGAACTGAATGACACTGAATGGCTGCAAATGCAAATCGCATACGAGCATATTAGCCTACTCATAGTATTAGGCTATATACCAAAGCCTATACATTTAACAGAAATAGTAAGAGCAATGCGATTTCAAATTCAGTCTCTGTTTGCTTTCCTCCTTCTCAGTGACAAGCGTGTGTCAGAAACGGAAAGTTGTGCAGCTTCAATCCATGTAATTACTTCAATTAATTAGCCTACGTCGGAAAAAAACAAACAAACAAAAAAACAACAAAAAAAACGACTTATTTCATTGTCTAAAAAAACCAAAACGAAAAAACAAATAAAGACATTCATTTAATTCGACTTCTACTTCTACTTTTACTTTTCTACTTTTTTTTTTGTATATAAGAAACTGAAAAATTAGCCCTAAGAGGTTCTTTGTAGTTTTGGTCCATGGGTAAAACATTAGTTTATGCTTTAATATTTGTTTCGAATATGTTGGCAGCCCCTAAAATGCCCCTTTTGGCTTTGTGATCTAAAACAACATTGAGGACTTTTTTTTTTTTTTTTTGTATTTACTTTATTCTTAAAAGACCTATTTAAGAAAAACCTCAGATGCAACACGTTTCACTCGCTATTACAAGCAGAATTAAAAAAAATAAAATAAAAAAATAACAATTTTTCATGGGAAAAACTCAAAATATCAGAAAACAATGGAAGGGATCGTGCTGGCGCCTCCGCGGACAAGAGAAGTGTGTTGTTGTGCTTTGCACGAAATGTACATTGGCAAGAAATATATGAAACTACAGAAAAAATTTTAACTAATTTGGAGAGTACTGAGTGTAGATGAACTGCGTGATAGGACATGCAAGACATGATGAGTTGAATGGCGTTTCAGGGCGCCATTCATGCAAAGCAAATATTAAAGAATAATCTCATTTTTACCCATGAACAAAATTACGAAAAATCTGGCTTGATTTACATTTGAAACTGTTATTCTTGGTTTTACATATTATGAGAGAAAAGAGTCGGATGTTTTTTATTTAATCACTCTTATTTCGTTTTTGGCTAAATATTTTATATACACAAGTGTAAAGTTAGTTGGCTAAGAGTAAACATTTCTTTAACCTTTTACTTGGAGACAATAGCCTATATAATTTCTGATTCTTCAAATAATTTTCTAATAAGAAAGCTGTGAAAACTATAAAGGCGGAGCAGCGCTCACAGCATGACAGATAGATAATCACGTTTGAAAAGACAAGCAGCAAGATTATAGGCTAAGGATGAAGGTGCTACTGATCCGGACAGCTGATAGCATGACAAGGACATTGAGTGAGCATGCATGAGCAGAGTGAAGCAGCACAAACGAAAATTTCACCTGCACAAACCAGCACAAACGAAGCACAAACAAACTAGACTATTTTGGGTGAATTTGAAGCATGTGGTGGGCTGAGTGACCACAGAATGACCTATAAATGTTCTTTTAATATTTTAAAAACCAAAGCAGCACAAACGAAAATTTCAGCCGCACAAACGAGCACAAATGGAGCACAAACCATTGAGACTATTTTGCCGACATTTTGCGTTGAGTGGGGGGCCAACTTCACGCAGGTCTGATACTGTCCTCAAGAAACGTTTTATTATCATTATCATTGAAAACAGAGTGCTGCTTCATATTTTGAGGAAACCTTTTTTGAAGAATAGAAAGTTCAAAAGCACTGTATTTATTTGAAATGGAAATCTTTTGTAATAGTGTAAAAGTCTGTACTGTCAATTTTGGCCGTGTTTACACCTGGTATTAAGATGTGTTTTGGTCAATCGGATCACAAGTAGATGAGGGAGACATATACCCGTTTACACCTGGTGTTTTAATCCGTCTCTTTCAGGACCACTTCAGTCCTGATTTCTTCGAGGGGAGGGTCTATGGGTGGGTAAATGTATGAGATTTTTCAGATCTTTCGATCTAATGGACAAAATAAACTTACGCAATTTACATATGAACACGACTGAAACACAGAAAAACAGCAGCAGCGTTCATTTATGCTCTAATATCCGCAAAGACCACGCCGAACGTGGTGAGTGCGTGTTAGAAATCAGGAATGGTAAAAAAACATTGTGCTTGGTACGTTTTTAATTTTCAAACCAATCTTGGGTCTCCAGCTGACAAAGTCTATATCCTGTCTGGCTAGAAAGCTTTTTTTTATAATGTTTATGCATTAGGTCAGTAGGCAGAGAATAGGCAGTCTGTAAAATTGAATGGTAAAATACTGTAAAAGTGTTACGGTAAAAAACTGTTAATTGGTTAACAGAAGGTTTCAGTACTATATACGGTGAATAACTGTAATAGATCTAACCGTACATTTAATGTAATGTTACAGTAAAAAACAGCTTAATTTAGTTTTTGAAAGTGAAAAAAAAAAAAAACATAAAAACAAGTGATTGCATTATTTACAGTGGAAAATAAAAGTAAATTGACATTGCCAGAATACCCTTCATGACACTATGACTCTCCTTAGTTTTTTCTTATCAGTTAGGTTCGTTAGGGTTTTATGTTACATATGATGTTGTTAAATGAATGTTTATTGCATTTTCAACGTCATGTGTGTTACCATGATGGTGTTTAGTATTGAATGACACTGTGTGTGCACCTCTGTTTTGGTGGTTGTCAGTGTATTATAAAGGTACAAAACAGATATAAATACTTCAGTAGGTTGGTAAATTAACATTATATCAGTTAATAAAATATGTTTTTGTACTGTAAATTTAAGTTAAATCTGTAAAAACTAAGATGTTGCTACCGTATTTTTTACAGTAACTTTCTGGCAACCACAGCTGCCAGTTTTTTTGCCGTAAATTTAACGGGCCTTTGATCAATTGAATGTGTTGTTGCTGAATAAAAGTATTAATTTCTTTCAAAATAAATCCTACTGACCCTCATGTATTTGTAAAGAGAAAATTGTAAATAAATTAACATATCAAAATATATTAATTTAATTATAAGGTGTATTGAGGTTTGGTGAGCAAAAGAATCATCCATTATTTAAATGTTTTTCTTAGATCCTGTGAAGAAGCCATGGGAACGGGCAAACTCTGCAGACAAGTCTTCAGCTGTGTCAAGGTATGTTTTAACAGATTTATGGTGCAGTAAACATTTAATTTTTCACTGAACTCATGTTCTTTGTCTTCTGACGAAAGTTTCTTGTTATTTTACAACATTCGGTTCCTTTTAAAATTGACATTCGTTGAGGCATTCCAAGATGGATTGCACCAGAGCAGAGAAATTAATGAGTTTATCAAGCTTAGGGTTTGCATACGTGAGTAAATGCCTCGGTTGTCAATACAAATGGTCATGTTAAGGAAGTAAAACATTGGGCAACATGAGCTTGGAATGACCTAAAAGCTGGTTCGGCTTGCTTTCTGACAACTGCAAAAATGCAGGTTTTATGTTTTGTGTAAGCTTGCATTGAGTGTTTGTGTAAACACACAAAAAATGACCACTTTGACCTCTGAAAATTAACCCTTTATAAAAACTGAGATTACATCAGAAAGCCATGTTAATATTTAATACATCTAGAATTTTTTTTTTTTTACAGCAAACATGACTTGCAGGTAAAATTTTGATCATTAAATTTTTGATCATTGTATTTAAATATTTATGAACATTATACAGGGCAAAACCAATCGGAAGCACCAGTGATGCAGAGTCATTTGACTTTGACAGAATGAAACAGGTTAGTTCAGAATATCATTCAGAATATATTATTGTGTAAAAAAAAAAAAAAAAAAAAAAAACTATTATAAAATCTGTTGTGTACAAAAGGAGATCTTGGAGGAGGTTGTGCGAGAATTGCAGAAAGTAAAAGAAGAAATCATTGATGGTAAGTTTTAAGGGAACAGTGAGATGCATGATCATTTAAAACAAATGTGTACATATCTTTTCAGTTTTTCAGAATATTTACATGTTTTTCTCTTTCTTTTAGCCATTAGAAGGGAACTGCTGAGAATTGGCTCCACATAGTCTTATGAAATGTTAATGATGACAACTGATAACGACTGAAGGTTCGGGGAAGTACAGGAACGTGCACTTGAAAACGTTCTCGCAGCATGTCTGCAATGGTACGGAAAATTCAGTTGCAGAAATGTTGTGCAGAAACAAGGAATTACTGAGAAGGACGAGGGAAAGCTGAGAAACAGAAGGAATTGGAGTGATGGATTGAGTGAGTGTGTGTATGGATGAGCAGATGGAAATATAGACCTTCACACTGAATTTTCTATTTCCTCCAGTATGAACGTTGAGACAGTCCACTGTGCAGCTTGCTGCTCTCGCTTTTTCAAGTCTTAAAGTCAACAAGTTGGAAATTAATGAAGATATTTTTGTTTTCTAAGTTTATATTGTTTCATCGGTCATTGTTATTATTGTTAAGAATTGTATTATATTAAATGAGAGAGAGACAAAGTTGCACGACAGTTATTGTCAGCCTTTTATATTTTATATTACTGCTCTTAATCATTGGGTTTAATAAGTACAAACTGCGCACATTTGTGCTAGTGAACTGTCAGCAAACTACTATAGTTAAAAAAGTTTGAGACATTTTGGTGGTTGTTGTTGTTTTTTTTTGGCCAATGCTGGGGCATCATTTATAAAACGTGCGTACGCTTAAATCCACATCAACATTCACATATTTATATAAACGGTCTTTGACGTGGAAAAGTGCTTAGCGCCACATCAGGTTCTAAGCAGGTATTCGCACTGCCTTGTGGCAGAGAGTCTAAATCTAAGTAATTCTTTCCACTCTCCATTCTACAAAAAAAGGATTTGGGCTGTTTGATTGGTGTTCTTTTATATGTTAATGATATTAATTAGGGGGCGTTTGCAGGGTGGAGATCTAAAACCATTCAGCTGCTCACAATTTCAAGATCATTTGCAATTTTATAGATTTCATATCTGGAAGAGAGTACTATTGTGCGTACGTTCTCTGAGTCACACGTACGCACATTAGAGAAATGATCTTAGATTAAACGTAGAATGGTTTCTACGCAACATTTTTAAATGAGGCCCCAGAAGTTCACTAGAACTTTGTTTTAAACTAATTTGGAGGTATGAAATTAAATATAGACGCTCTTTCGGTGAGCTTAAGAGATGGACATGGAAAAGAAAAAAAAAATTATTTATATATATATATTACACACACAAACAACAATGTGAGATGAATTGAAAGAATTGGGTGAAATGTTTGATTGTCCACTGTATTCTGGTTTAATTAGGTTGATTCTGATTTTAAAAGTTGATGTTGATTTTTCACAAAAATTACAGTTAAATTAATCACATGGTGAGAGTGTGAGATTAATGGAATTAAAGAATTTTAAAAGCTTTTCCTCCTTTTAAAAAAAGTCTTGTCTCATGCTTCTATAAAAAAAAAAATTGCATTTTCATTGAAAATTCAACAAATCTCTGTCGTTATTTAGATTCATCTTGTAAGAGACTTTTATTGAACTACAGTGTACTGGACAAATATATTCCACAACATATTTATCACAGTGGTGTTCAGAGTTAAACTGTCAAAGTGCAAACATATGAAAATTTAAAGACTCTTCTAGTTACACAACATTGCACAAAACAAAATATTAGATTTTCAAAAAGGCCTCACTGATGAAAAGGCGTTTCATATCTGCTTAAACTCACATTTCATCTCGGCACTTCTTTCCTCTGGTACATCTTAACTGTCAATAATCACTCAAATATATTCAACTTCTGAGATGCCAATGATACACAAAAACAACTGCATTCGTTTTGTTCATATATACCATAAGAACAATATCAGAATCTAATACAAAGTTTCACGTCTTGGGTAGGAATGAATGTATGGAAATATTTTGAGAAGGGTAACTGGGCTTTGATACACCTAAACAGTAAATTACAAAACATGTAACATGGTCCAAGGTTCAGGGAATGTGAAGTAACAGTTTGGATATTGTTCAGATGGATCTTTTTGATGAAATGCTGTGACAGAATGAAGAGGTTTGCAGGTTCATGTGTAAAAAAAGGTTTGTTCCTTTTCAACTTATAGCCTGCAAGTACCAGTTATGTTTCTGTTTAGCACTCTTTGGTTAGATCAGTAGTCTAATACCCAATTTATTCCGTTTTGCCAAGTTTGTATTGTCTCTTGATTCTGGCATAGGGACCGATGGTGTCATCAAATACAAAGTCCCAGAGCACTTGCATCCAGGAAGTGTGTTGAGGGAGTGAGTCATAGTACTCTGCTGCAATCCTCTTGACCTGTAAAATGACAAAGATCCATAAATAAATCATAAATATTACTTAAAAAATTTCTATTTATATACTTTGTATGACATGCATTATGTGAACCTAGATTGTAAAGCGTAGATGAAGCGCTGGTGTCCTGTCTCTAGTGCTATCATACTTAATGCCTTGGTTCTTTTTCACTGAAAGTGTGATGTCTGTAAGCTATGAACGCAATTAAATTTTTATTATGGACACTGATAAAGCCTGAAAAAGAGTTTAGCAAATATTTGTCTTTCTAGTTAGTATCAAAATGCCAAATGTCACATTCTTCCTCTTAATCAGTAACAGTGTCAAAATCAATACAGAGCATTACATTGCCATGACATTTCCACTTGAGCACTAGCCTGAAAAGTAAACTTACTTAGAATTAACAATCTGGTCTCCTTCTGTTAATGGCAGCTTACTGTCCTAGTGGACCACATCTATAAGCTTATGCATGAAGAATCTCTTGTGTGAGGGAGAAAAACCAAGGCAGCAACTCTAAACTGACACTTATCCAATAGGCATATACAAGTACAATATCGGTTATCAGCCAATATTGGCATCTTTTTTCAGTATCAGTCAGTATTGGATATTGAATTTCCACCATTTTTATATTAAGATCAACTTTGTCATCATCTTACCTTCATCTTTAAAACACTGAATTAATATTCATGAATGATTTTACATTCTGTATATTATAATGTTGTGAATTACACTTTTAGTGTGCAAAATAGTACAGTACAGTATAGTAATAGTTTTAAACAAAATAGTATCCATTTTAATATCTACCATAATTATCAGCTTATATCATAATTTTAATATTGTGCATCCCTAAAAATAATGGAATACTGCCAAACTCATACCTCAGGTAATTTGCTGCCAGGAATGCTGGGGAAGTCATGATGCTCCATATGGTATCCCACATTGAAGGTTATCAAGTTGAGAGGGCCGTAATAAGAGTAGGTTTCATGACCTTTCATAAACATGTAGTGTTCAGCGATGAAATGTCCAGAGATGGGATGCAGGCCCATGCACAATATAGAGCCAGCAATAAGATAGAATATAGGCTTGAGACCCCAAAAATAGTAGATGATGATGTCTACCACAAACTGCACGACTGCATTCAGCATCTCCAACCTGGTCACAGGCTTGGGGTTCACTACCAATGGACGGAGCGCGTAGAACAAAGGCTGAAGGAAGAGCCAGAGCACCTTCCTGGCTGGGGTGCAGAAGAACCAGCCCTCAAGGTCGGTCGGAATATCCACGTCCAGGCCATCTCCTCCAAGATACCGATGGTGGTCGATGTGGTACTTCTTGAAGGATGCCGAGTAAGGCAAGCCAATGGGGAGATTGGCGAACATGGCAAACCAGCGGTTCCAGCGCGCCTTTTTAGTGCCAAAGGCCACGTTGTGGGAAATGTCATGGATGGCGAGGGTCAGAGAATGGTTGATGCAGCCACCGAATGCATACGCCCAAAACAACACCCACTTCCAGGAGAGCTCGTGAACCATGTAACATGCCAGCAGCTGGGTGAGTACCATCCCTGACACGACCCACTTCAGCTGGGGGTCATGACCCATCAAAGACTTGATTTCAGGATACTTTGCTGAAGAGAGAGAACAAGGTCAAGATAAAAATAGTTTAAATAATAATAAAAAAAAAGCTACATTTTTTTATTATTATCATTTATATACACAAACGTGTGTGTATATATACACATATGATCTGAATTGTATCACTAAAGAGATTTGAGATGACCAAATGGCCACAAAAATACATCTTTGAGGGAAATTTTTTATAATGTGAGCAGAGAGACCGCAGAGTGATATGAGATATAAAACTTACACATTTAAAAAAAAAAAAAAAAAAAAAAAAAAACAACACAAGCAACAACCTTTTCCATTATAGTTCCTATATTGACAGCAATAGTTAAATTATGTCTTATTATAATAACATCTTAATTCGATGCTATTAACATCTTAAAAAGTTCATGTTATTTACACTTAGCATTGCAGAAAATAATATGACTATTACAGTTGCTAGTAGTAACCCATTAAACATGTTAAAGTTAGGGTAGTCAACCTACTACTAATTTTCCCCACACGGGAGATGCTCCCCGGACTGTGTGCCTTTTAATTAGTAGATTTGTTTACCCTACTAATGTTCTGTTTATCATCCGCTGCTGCAGAATATCGAAATTTTACAGTGCCCACTTTCACCTATACAATTACATGTGACCTGCATGCAAATCTTCCATAACACTTTTTTTTTTTTCCCCCCATGCAATTTGCATAATGTCTGTATGCAAACTGTTCATATTGCTAGGTTTTCTACTGGTCTATGCTTGAATAAATGGTAACATGTAAAACATTTTTTTTTATTTATTTTTTTTAGGGCTAATACAGTCATAAGCAGTGATAATCATGAAATGGGCACCATTAAACATGGACATGTTCTTGATTTCAGTTCCATATATCAAATTATCTGTGTATTTGTTTTGCCTCTGCATTTTACATATATCAAATAAATGCCGCTCACAAAACATGCAGGTGTACAAATGCAGTTGGAGATTCATTGATGCGGTTTTTCCTGCCCCTTGAGTCTCTGCTGTAATCTGAACAAGATCACACCTGCCATGGCTTATTGTCACGTAAACACACAAACAGGTTTATTTTGAACAAAGTTTTTGTTTTGGCTCCTGTAAGTCGTATTCAAGCCTAAAGTAATCAAACCTGCATTCTGTGTTTAATGAGTAACCAAATGCCATAAAGTGTGTAAATAAAGGTACCACAAACTCCACTCCCAGATCCACTCAAAGGTGATGTTTTGGCGTAAAAATAACTAAATGGTCTTTTAGCAAAACAAGAATCATTTAAAAACAAATTTGGATTGCACTGACACCAATCATTTTTAACACCAAGTTTTTCTGTTACTTAAAAATATTGTATAAAATAATGTATATTTGCATTATACAATATTATAAATATTATATAATATTTTACATTGTATTTCATGTTACTGAAAATATATCAAATATTTATATAAATTTGTAAATAGTATCAGAGTCTGAAATGGTCTAAAGATGATAAAAGAATACACTATTAATATTTAAAGAGCTTGAGGTGTAAAGCTATCCGTGTGACTTCACAATATCTTATCAATATCAAGAGGTGTTTTGGGGTGGGGATAATGATGGAGAATTACAGTAAAGGGGACATTCTTACAGTTCAATGAGGTCTGTTGAAAGAGCATCAACTTTTTAATTCCCTATTTCAGTGAGAAAAAAAAAAAATCCCTCTGGCATTCTGTCTTGTCTTTTTTGTGTTGAAATCTCCAAGCTGTTCATAAATGTGTTTTATAAGAGAACTGAGCTTGTGACATTATATCTTTACGGTTATGGTCATAAGACTAAAATGTTGTCATTAGTTAATAATGCCTGGAATCAGTTTACACAAATAACCATCCCCTGAAGCCATTGTCTGGTAGATCCAGGAAAAACACATCTATATGTTTCACCTGTCTACACCTAGCCTGTCTTGTCTAACTAGGCTACATTAAACTAAACATACGGCAAAGTATGCTTGATCTCAAATACAAGTAGAATGAGAGGAGTTAATATTTTGCATATATAACACACGACGACAGAGTATATATTGGAAATTGGAAAATTCTCACTTTACGCTCCCTCTTCACACATACAAGCACACACATAATCACGCTGGCTCACCGGCACGCGCTCACTCTTCCGGGGAAGATGTGGGATTTTTTTTTTTTTCCCCTTATATTGGACAATACATTGAATATACTTTTAGAATTTTAAACTAGTTCGGGAAGATGTACATTAGAATTAAAATGTCATTTTTATCGTCCGAATTCCTGTATAATCAGTGATTATTTTGAGTTATGCCGTGATAGGCAGTCATGATGAGATAAAGTGCTTCTTGGTACACATTTTAGCTATATATATCTTTGTCAACACAAGATATACAACCAGATAACAAAATTTAACACGCTCCTAAATGGTTAAGTGGATATTTAAACTCGGCTAGCCAAAACCACATGACTTCTACAGCATGTTTAACGAATTCTGCTGACTTAAAGTTGTATTTCTGTCATTTGATTTACACTTACCTAATATTTCTTTTCTTCTCCATGTGTGCGGTTGTTCATTATAAACCCATTCAAAGTCCCAGCGTCCAACTGCTTTCCCCATTTTTTTACACCTGTGTGCTGCTGGTATAATGCGCTCAGGTGATTCCTCGCTTACTAGACTCGTTTCGGACACGCCCTCTTAGATAAGACAAGTATGGAAGGTGTGCCTGAGAGTCTATACCAACGGTAACTAACTTCAACCGAAACCCTAACGAAGTGACGAAATCAAGCTGTCAGGGAACAGCCTAGACAATACAGTTTGCTTTGTCCCAATAAGAAAATTAATTTTTGCCACAGACGCAAATCGGTTGACTGTGGAATGTTTGGCAATTTGATTTAAAATATACGCGCGGCAATATAGGCCTAAGTATTGTACAGTAAACGTTGTTTTTTTTGTTGTTGTTTTTTTAAATTCCCTTTATGATATACTTCAGCAGTGTCACAGCCCTGTAATTCTGGTCTAGACAGGTTTACGTCACCTTACCACGAGGGGGCGTTTATTATTATTAACACACTACCAGTCAAAAGTTTGGAAACAGTACGATTTTTAATGTTTTTAAAAGAAGTTTCGTCTGCTCACCAAGGCTGCATTTATTTCGTTAAAAAATACAGTAAAAACAATAATATTGTGAAATATTATTACAATTTAAAATAACTGTTTTCTGTTTGAATATATTTTATAAAGTAATTTATTTCTGTGATGGCAAAGCTGAATTTTCAGAATCATTACTCCAGTCTTCAGTGTCACATGATCCTTCAGAAATCATTCTAATATGCTAATTTTCTGCTTAAGAAACATTTATTGTGTACAATATATATTTTTCAGGATTCTTTGATGAATAAAAAGTGCAAAAGAACAGCATTTATTTGAAATATAATCTTTTGTAACATTATAAATGTCTTTACTGTCACTTTTGATCGATTTAATGCATCCTTGCTGAATAAAAGTATTAATTTCTTTCATTTCTTTAAAAAAAAAAAAAAAAAATTCTTACTGACCCCAAACTTTTAAATGGTAGTGTATATAATGTTAAAAAAGCTTTGTATTTCAGATAAATGCTGTTCTTTTTAACTTTCTATTCATCAAGGAATCCTGAAAAAAAAGTTCACAACTGTTTTCAACATTGATAAGAATCATAAATGTTTCTTGAGCAGAAGATCAGCATATTAGAATGATTTCTGAAGGATCATGTGACACTGAAGATTGGAGTGATGATGCTGAAAATTCAGCTTTGCCATCACAGGAATACATTACTTTATAAAATATATTCAAAAAGAAAACAGTTATTTTAAATTGTAATAATATTTCACAATATTAGTTTTTACTGTATTTTTTAACTAAATAAATGCAGCCTTGGTGAGCAGACGAAACTTCTTTTAAAAACATTAAAAATCGTACTGTTTCCAAACATTTGACTGGTAGTATATATATATATATATATATATATATATATATATATATATATATATATATAATTTTACAAAGTATAGCTGATTAAGAAAATATAGAAATAAAACAAGATTATGAAAAGTATGCCATTTCACTATTAATACCTAATAATAACATCACATGCTCTCATCAAATTTCTTTGCTTTTACATTACATAACGAATACAAAACGTTAAGGTTAAATATTTGTATCCGGACCATTTCATTGTAGGCTATGTAGAAAATGATTTTATGGAACTTAGTATATCACTTCCACTTCCACCTTATTGCATATCACTTCCACTTAGTTGTAAATCTATAGGTTTATTGACATAAATCCTCTTTATGTCAATCCAAAATAGATTTGCTTATATATACAATGAAAATGTTTCCGTGTCATTTGGCTACTACAGAAATCTGCCTACTTGAGTAACCAATATTGAACTTAAAACTACTTGTTTCAGAACAAAATAAACTTATTTTACTTTGTTGTGGATATACAGTTTATCAGCTGTTCTTTGAACTATGCGCCAATGAAAAATTAAAAACTGAACACCACTAATTTACAAAAGTTTAGTGGTGAGAATGAGGTCAAACGAAGAACAAGATCTCGCGAGATTTCGCTTGGATGATCCTCAGGCAGAGTCCGTGAACGGAGTCAGTCAATGTGGGACGGAGTTTTGTCTGTTTGTTAGTGGAGAAGGAGGGGGAGAGCGGGTCGTTGATTTGACACAGGGCTTGCTTGAATCAGTTCGGAGAGCAAGAAAGCCAAGAATGGCGTCGGGTGAGACACTGTACATTGAAACCGACGGCTCGGAGATGCCGGCCGAGATCGTCGAGCTGCACGAAATCGAAGTTGAGACCATCGAGACTACAGTGGTCGGTGGAGACGACGACGAGCACCAGCCGATGATCGCTCTGCAGCCTCTGGTTACAGACGATCCTAACCACGTTAACCATCAGGAGGTGATTTTGGTCCAAACTCGCGAGGAGGTCGTTGGCTGCGATGATTCAGACCTCCACGCAGACGACAGTTTCGAGGACCAGATCCTCATTCCTGTCCCTGTTCCGGTGGCAGAGGAGGAATATATCGAGCAGACTTTGGTGACCGTGTCTGGCAAGAATCCGTCGGGTAGGATGAAGAAAGGGGGAGGCAGCGGGAAAAGAGTGGTCAAAAAGAGCTTCCTTAACTCCGCCGAGGCGAGCGGACGCAAATGGGAGCAGAAGCAAGTGCAGATCAAAACACTGGAGGGGGAGTTTTCCGTCACTATGTGGGCATCTGGTAAGTTTTGACATCACATCAAGTGCTTTGTTCTCGCGCAGGCCTCGTGTGGGCCTTCTTCCTCTCGAGCCTGTTATAAAGCTTCCAGATAGCCCAGTGCCAGAAACGATTTTCAGACCGAAAAGCCACTTATAAGGATGGCCCCGGTCTAAATGTTTTTGTTTTGATGGGAAGCCATGTTTTAAGTGTGGATGGGCGCCGCCATATTCCTCCAGACCATTATGGCGGCGGCCCCGAAACATGGCGGTTGTGTGAGCGGGGAAAGATGGCGGCGGGAGCGGAGAGAGGCGCTATGAGTCCGCCGCGCTGCTGCAGGCCGCAATGGCGCAGCTCATTTTGAAGAAGGGGAGGGACCTAGTCACACGATCTGTTGTTTGCCTGCAAACTGTCTGTCTCACGGCGCTTCATTCCCTCAATAGACAAATATAACCGCGTATTAACTGACAAATTAGGATACATCTCGCAGTTCCTTGTGCCGTGGAGCGATAATTCTCAGTTTAGTTTAGTAAGACGTGATTAGCATTAGTACACATTTAACAGACAATTTTGCGCATTAATTTTAAAATGCTATTTAATGTTTAAAATACTGCGTATTTATTATTGTTAATACATATTCAAATATTTATGGTGGAAAGCAAATTGTGTAGTCTGGGAAAACACAAGTATTTATTGTAGCTGTGAAATCTTGGCGATTGTAATTGTGGTTAACGACTGTGTAAACTTGTGTAGAAAGATGTCATCTCTTTGAACTTGGAATAGTTTAATAAAATGTTGTTTAAATACTGAAACATATGCAAATATTTAAACTACTAGTACTCCAGTTCTTTTACGTCGGCGTTTGGAGCCTTGCAGTTTTACTGGATGTTGCATTATATTAGTAATATTCGTTATTGTTGTTTTGGGTATTATTCATTAGTTTCTTGAGTTTTCCACTTTTTGGTCGTTAGAGGCCAGACTCCACGACGCATCAATGTTTAGCATTACTTGAATAATAAAGTAAAGAACATGAGCATAGGGTGCAGGTTCAAGTGTTTATTCGTTCACGAGTGTGCCGTAATCCATAACAGACTGCGCATGCGCGTCACGCGTCTGTTTATTTGAAACATCAGTTTCACACAACGCAATACTTAACCGGTGGGAAAAACATGAAACGCGCTCTTCATTGCATTTCTATTTTCTCAAAATTACAATATTTGGGTGCGGTGACTGAAATTTAAAGTACACCACAATCGCATAATCAGCACATTAATTGCTTATGCATTTGTTTAAGAGAAAATGGAGATAGAATTTTTTATCTTGAAGATTAATCATTCATGATTAGAGGGTTGACTGTCATCAGTGCATTTAGTTTGTTTGTTATATATGTCCTTATAACGTTTTTCTCATTATGAATACAGCGTGTGTGATTTGATTAAGTACTTTGTTAAACGTTTCATCTTGTGTTTTGACAGATGATAAGAAAGATGTCGATCACGAGACAGTGGTGGAGGAGCAGATAATTGGCGAAAACTCTCCTCCTGATTACTCCGAGTATATGACAGGCAAAAAACTGCCCCCTGGTGGCATACCTGGTATTGACCTGTCAGACCCAAAACAGCTGGCAGAGTTTGCAAGGTGGGTATTAAGCAAAAAGTTTGAAACTTTATATGAAGTTCCAAACGTAGGTTTGGTAGTAGCCTAATCGTTCAGTCCTGTCAATCATCATTATGAGCTTAATAAGTAGCAGTCATACATGAGAGAATTTATGTTTGCAGATTTTAAAACCACTTGGTTCAGCAAATAAATCAGTTGTGTTTGCATTGTTATTGTTACATTGATTTGATTTTTATGTAGCTTTTTGAAAAAAACAAACTGATGTCACAAGTTTTCAGTCTGTAGTTGTTTTAGATACAAATTATATTTTACCGTCACAACTGCCTTTAGTCTTTTACTTAAGTATGTTCTTTATTACCAAACTCCTAGATTAAACAACACGCATGCAAATGATTACCGTAATATTTTTCACAATACAGAATGAAGCCGAGGAAAATAAAAGAAGACGACTCTCCAAGGACTATAGCCTGCCCCCACAAAGTGAGTGCCTTTATTTTTCTCCTTTTTTTTTTCTTTTTTTTTTTTAGCATTTGTGAGAATTGTTCAATTTCTGTAGCAGAAGTGCTGATTTAGGATATTGTGCTTCAGTTTCAAGATGGAATCAGTTTAATATTTATTAATGATTTTATGTCTAGTTTATTTTGATTTTTAGGACTTTAGTTGTTTATCATTACTGTCTTTATCATAGGGTTGCACAAAAATGTTTCGGGACAATTCCGCTATGAGAAAGCACTTGCACACCCATGGGCCACGGGTTCATGTCTGCGCTGAATGTGGGAAGGCGTTTGTGGAAAGTTCCAAGCTGAAACGACATCAGTTGGTTCATACTGGTGAAAAACCTTTCCAGGTAAGATTATTTTTTGTTAATGCTTAAAAAAATGGATAATGCTATTCAGAATAGTGTGGAACTGAATTAAATATAAATGATACATGTCCTAACGTTTTATCATCTTTTCCTCCACAGTGTACTTTCGAAGGATGTGGAAAGCGCTTTTCTTTGGACTTTAACTTGCGCACACATGTGCGGATTCACACTGGAGACAGACCGTATGTTTGCCCGTTTGATGGCTGTAACAAGAAATTTGCTCAGTCCACCAACCTGAAGTCTCACATTTTGACACACGCAAAAGCTAAAAACAATCAGTGAGATCGCTCGCTGAGGAAAGTTTCCCTAAAGACTCGTGACAACAGCTTCCTGCTCCAAAACCCACTTTGTATGTCGTTTCTAGAACCATTCTTTTCTAAGAGAATCTCAGCACACATTTTGATGGGATTTGAAATGTGAATGAGGACCTGATACCAAACTATCCCGTCAATCTTCTCATGGTATAGACCTGAATTAAATAACTTCCCGGTTATGAGAGTTTCTTCTTTCGAAGATGTGATTGTTTTTGTGGACCCTCATTCACATACAAGATGCTCATTATCCTGAGCCCAAAGAAGCAAATTGTCCATCAGTGTGTCTGTTTCTACCGGTTTGCAAAGACAGACTGCTTTTTAGATGTCTTCAAAGTGTGCATATTGTACACTTTTTAGAGCGTAGAGCTGTCATAATGTGTGTGTGTGTGTGTGTGTGCGCGTGTGTGGTGTCCCTGAGACTTAAAATCTGTGAATGCTTTTCTTCAAGGAGAATGAGTTGGCGTTCAGCTTTTTTTTCTTTTTCAATGTAAATACAGCTTTTCTTTGTGAGAGGTATCCTGTGCAGGTATCTCATTTTGTATACCTGACCTGTATAAATGTTTTGAAATCATGTAGATAATAGATATGTTGATTAGATTGTGTTTAACCAATTAAAAGTTTTATCCAGCTTCAGGAAGTACTACTACATACACATGCCTTCTTTTGTAACATGATAACAATCTACTCAGTATGTGAAAAGACAATTTTCCATCGAATTCTCTAATTTATTTGATGATATGGAATAAAGCTAAACTCCCCTATGCAGTTGCCAAGAGCCTGAATTTATCATGCTGTTGTATGCTAAATGCCCTCAATTGACTTAAAGCTGCACAATCCTTGCTTTTAAAATTGTTTTAATTTGATTTCACAAATGATCTCTTGAAAGTGATATGGGTCTGGTTCATAGTAATTGTCAAAAAGTATTATTGCATTAGTAGACAACAGTTACAAGCAGCAGAGTGTAAAATTTGAAAATCTGTTTGTTTTAATCATAACATGTAATTGTGATAATGTTTAATTGCAGTAACAAAAAAAAAAATCACAACACTAACATTGCATTACTTCAAGCTAATATTAAGTATGATGTCCCATACTCTGAATTTGTATATGAATATGCACAATATTCAGTTGTAAATTGTATGAAATTACACATGTATGCTTTTTTTAAAAAAAATATTTCTATGCACTAGTATGCTATTGGTGATGAAGGTGGCTTGCTTTTGCCCAAACAACCTCAAGTATCAATAGTTGCAGTGCATCACAGACTAGTGATCCTTGCAGAACCCTAAAAATCATTTTATTAAAATGTATTAATCTGAAGTTTTCTTATTTAGACCATATAGATTTAAAGGGATAGTTCACACAAAAATGAAAATGTCATATACTCACCCTCAAGTTGTTCCAGAGCTGTATGAATTTATTTCTTTTGTTGAACACAAAAGATATGTCAAAGAATGTTGGTAACCAGACAACTGATAAGCATAATTGATTTCTATAGTTTGGGGAGGAAAAAAAACAAAAACATTAACTGTTTGGTTACTGACATTATTTAAAATATCTTGTGTGTTCAGCAGAAGAAAGATTCATACAGGTTTGGAACAACTTGAGGGTGAGAATAAGACAGAATTTACTATCCCTTTAAATATGTTTGCTTGCATTTAAACAACATAAACAATGTTTTTTCCCCCATGTATATTTTGTGAGTTCATCTAATTGATCTGACAGAAATCTCAACTTAAAATGCCAACTCTAATACAGTTAAAGCTTTTGCAATTCCTTCTCACAAATGTATATTTTCATGCATGTTTTTGAACAGTATCTAAATGTACTTAAATCCAACACTAAGTACACAAGGGTAGCATTTATTTCAAAATAAAAACCTTTAATTTGTATTTTTTCAGCAAAGAAACATCTTCAAATTATTCATGTACTTTTCAGAGGGATTCCTGGAAGCAATGAATCTTTCAAAAAACAAGTTTGACCAGTTCAAACATTCAGTGCACAAGATGTCTAGAAGAAAAACATTCTCAATCTCTCCAGTGACCAAGTAGCTCCAGAACAACAAATCTATTCAGTATTTAATTCCCTGAGGACCTCATTAACAATAACTAAAATCAAAAAAAAAAAAAAAAGACAAAAACAGGCTTATGCAGCTCTCAAGTATTTTCAATATTTAGGCTGGTTTTATTACGTTACATTTAAACAATGTTTATGATAAAAGGATATGTTTTAATTGCATTTTAAAAGGAACTGGCATTCATAGAGAGGAAATGTACTATTGGGGAATATTGCACTTCAGAACACTGATCAATCTCTAGGGGAAAATTTGGAATCCAATCGGTATATGAAGTAGATAAAATTATAGATATTTTGTCACACTGTTTTGTTTAAATCAAAGAGGCTTGTTAAACATTTGGTTGTGGGAATCTACAGATCCTTAACTCATCTGGGACAACTCAACCTCATCTGAAAAACTGAAGTGATATGACCTGTTGGACAAGTTAATCAACCAGGCATCAAAGGTTCAGTTTACACTGAAATGACTTTGTTTTGTGAGAATGATTCTTAGATGATTGACATCTATGAAATCTTGATATGATTATATAATGCATTGTCATTTAGATGCTTCAGCAAAATAACAAAAAAACCAATATTTTCTCTGAATAAAAAGCAGCAGAAGCAGCAGCAGCAGCTCAATCCATGAGAGATGCAAGAAGAACAGGATAGTTAGGTGTTCCCCATCCTGTTACTGGATCCCATGATGGAGAGGCACAGAACCCTTTTCCTTCAACTTTATCATCCAGACAACTCAGATGACATCCCTCTGTCACCTAAAAGCAGAAGAAGACACCATTAAATAAACAAATTACTTAAGAGGATATGGTTACTAGAGCCCAATTTCACACGTGTCACAATACGAAAAGTGTGCCACAAGGGGCACTACAGTGCTTTTAAATGATCTTTTTAGTTTTTAATGTGGGCCATCGCTATACTGTATTTTTAAATATCACTTCATTGACACTGTAAATATGGACATTGTTGGCGTAACAGTCCTGAGTTCAGTTCAGTTCTGAGACTTCCACTAGAAGAAAGAACTGAGCTGAAAACAGGCTAAAGGAGTGATTATTGTCAAACATCCAGAGAAGAAGAAAAAAAAAAAAAAAAAAAAAAAAAAAATGAAGAAGTTGTTCATAAAACTTACATCATAAAGACCTTTGCCTTGCAGTTTGTAAAGGCGAGGGTTTATGAATCCTAAGGAAGGAAGGCCCTTCAGGAAGCGCTTGTCATTTATGAGGGAGAGAATTCCACCCACTACTGGGGTTGATGCCTTGGAAAAACATCCAAAATTACAAAATGTCAGACTTTCCTGGGTACTGTAGTGTAAAATGAAGTTACTTTATATTGTACATTGTTTTTGCATTTTCTACTACACTACTGTTCAGAAGTTTGGGGTTAGTAACATTTTATGTTATGCACACCCAGGCTGTATTTATTTGAACAAAAATACAGTAAAACAGTAATATTGTGAAATATTACAATTTAACAATAGCCTTATTTTGTTTATATACATTTTGAAATGTATTCCCGTAATGGCAGACATTACTACAATAAGCGTCACATGATCCTTCAGAAATCATCCTAACATTTCTTAACATATAAATGCTGAAAATATGTGCAGCTTAATGTTTGTAGAAGCCATGACACTTTTTTTAGGATTCTTTGATGATTAGAAAGTTCAAAAACAGAAAATAACATTTATTTGAAATACAAAGCATCTGTAAATTTATACACGTCTTTACTGTCACTTTTGATCAATGTAATATCATTGCTGAATAACAGAATTAATTTCTTTAGAAAAAAAAAAAAAAGAAGAAATATAAAGTCTTAGTATTATACACTGCAGTTTCTCTGTATTTAAATCATAAAAATGAGCAAACCTGTAATATCATAAGTGCACTTGTAAACAGAAACTGTATTATTTACTAACCGAAGTTCCAGAAACCCATGGTACAGGCACACGGTTGGTGACTACCCAGTAGTTGTCAGACAGTGCTGCCAAGTCTGGGTAGGCTCTTCCAGTGTTGTTGAAATATGTCTGAGGAGGCAGAGACTGAACACTCTTCAAATACTTTCCAACAGCACCAACCTATAGAGAACAAAACACAACAGATTGTCAAGACAATTCAGCACTGCCCAGAATAAAGAATCCCACAGACTGTTTCCAGTGTGACGTGTGTAAAAGAAGCAGTGATTTTTTTTTATTTTTATAAACTATGATCTCTTTCTTAAATTGTTATGCCAAATGATTGCATTTTTTGCCTAAAATGCTATGAACAGCAGCTACTCTAATTCTCATTTTATGCTAATTACCCATCCCAAGGTAGCTATAAACTGTACCAGCTCCAGTGTGGATCCAGTCTTTATGACTTCAAAGACTTCAGGGGCCTCATTTATAAAATGTTGCGCAGAAAGTCCTAAATTTGATTTTATGATCATTTCTTAGATGTGCGTACATGCGATTCATAGAATGAACGTACACACAGAAAACGAGCGCATGCCTCTCTTTCAGATGTGAAATCTATAAATCACAAATGATCTCGAACTTGCACGCAGCTGAATGGTTTCAGTTCTCCGTGTCGTAAACAACACCTAAATAACGTAATTTACATATAAAAGATCAACAGTCATCGGCCAAATCCTTTCATTTAGAATGGCGAGCTGCAAGAATAGCTTAGATTTCCAAAAACCTGCAGTAATCTGACAAGGAAAAGTGTGTACGTCTGCTCAGACCCTGACGTGACGCTAAGCACTTTTCCACTTCAAAGACCGTTTTTTATAAATATGAGCGTTGGTGTGGATTTAAAGGGCTAGTTCACCCAAAAATGAAAATTCTGTCATAATTTACTCACCCTCAAGTTGTTTCAAACCTGTATAAATTTCTTTGTTCTGCTGAACACAAAGGAAGATATTTTGAAGAAAGTTTGTAACCAGGCCGCTTTGGAGCACTATTGACTTCCATAGTAGGGTAAAAAATAATAAGTCAATGGTGTCCCAGAACTGTTCAGTTTCCCACATTCTTCAAAATATCTTCCTTTGTGTTCAATAGAACAAGGAAATTTATACAGGTTTGGAGCAACTGGAGGGTGAGTAAATGATGACAATTTTCATTTTTGGGTGAACTATCCCTTTAAGCATACACACACTTTATCAATGAGGCCCCAGATGACACCAACTTTGGACAGACAAACAAAATCAAATATTATCCTTATATTGTATTCATTATGAGCACAAGTTGTAATTGCTGCCAAACACATTCACTGTGTCTGCCTAACTGAATACATTAACCACATAACATTATCTTATAGCTGTATATTACTGCCATATGGACATTACTTTGACACACTCATCTCTGAGGAGTGCTATGCAAATAAACTATTTACAAGATCATAACTGCACACCAGTTGCTAACATAAGGTCATGGGACAAAAAAAAAAAATTGAAGTCATGCGGAAGTTACTCACATACTACACATGCGTTTTCTTTTCTCTGTTTTTGTTTACTTAAAACATAACTGACTGTCTAAACGTGAATACTCACCAAGACCAGTATTTTGACATTATTTTGTGTGTATTTGACTGTTTAAGCAAGCAGCGAGGGGAAAGGAAAAAAAAAAAAAAAAACTATGTGCGTGCAATCTGCAGTAATGAGTAAAATTATGCGCAATACGTACAAATCACACGCTAAAATTCAAACCCTGTAACACCAACAATATTAATCCGGAGCAAATAATACAGAATACAGCATATTCTGAGTTGCTGTTTTCATTAAGAAGCAAGACAGTTTTTCATTCAGAACATAGCAAAGGATACAGACTTGTGGATCGTTACCTGATAATCTGGCATTGCAAACACATTACTGAAGCCACCTCCACTGATGTAATCTGTGACCTCATAGCTGAGTTTGAAGGGGTTCTGGAAAGAAGTGCCACCCACAGTGGTCACATAGGGACTAGATAGGCAAGAGATTCATTTTACAAATTTACACATCAACTATTTTCATTTTAAAAGATATCAGTACTAGACAGATTATTCAGAGAGCAATAATGTCTACCTGGAAGCAGGGAAACTTGGCCTAAAAGTATTTCTTTCCTTGGTCAAATGTCTACAGCCTGCTCCACTGTCACCTGAATTAAAAAAACAAAACAAAAACAGATCTAATTTATGAGTGTTGCTTTCTTTGAGATCTTGTACCATTAAGATGGAACCAACAGTTAATCATATTTCTTGACTTTAGTTATCTTACCGGATGCAAAGAGCATAGATATCCCTCTGAGGCCAGCCTTCATGAACTCATTGTTGATGCGGTTCATATAGGCATCAGAAAGACTGTCCTCATCATCTCCATAGCTGATAGTGTGGACCCAAGGAACCGCAGACATGTTGCTGAGCAGCAACATCCACTGAAGGAACGGCTCTTGGGACTCATGACGACCTGTAACAGAGACAATGATGAAGTTTGTGATCTTTACAATGCATAAAACAGGAAACAGACCACCTAAAATCAGATCATTTGAGGAGATGACCAGCAGACATGATCCTTAAAGTCACCATGAAATGAAAATGGACAAATCTTGTTTTTTCTTAAATGGAATATTGCAGCATTTATTATAAATGCTTTATCCATGTACATAGTTTTTTTTTTCTTTCCTCTTTTTTTCGGGAAAACCTGTCACTCACATGAGATCACAGCAATAGCAATCCACAATCAATCCTTCATGGACAAAAGTCCCACCCTACATTTTTCTAGTTTGAGAAGCCATTTCATCAGATATACATCACAACAGGGAAGAAAAATCCATAACTTCCATTTCATGCTGATTTTAATGAAACCGCAAACTGAAATGAGGAACATTATGTTCATGAATCAGTTATTATAGTTAAAGGTACACCATGTATTTTTTTGCTGCACTAGCAGTTAATAAATAAAACTGCATACATCTTGTGGAAGAACATTTTAGCCGGAGCTGTTCATGTTTATTTGATGAGTCACGCAGGTACTGGGCTACTCTGCAGTGGTTGTGGCCCTGCCTAATCTAAAATAGTCTGAATATAAGTTATTTTTAATGTACGGAACTAACTAATAAGGACCTCAAGGATACTAGAATAACACTGCCAAGGATTACATACCTGGATTTGTGAAGACCCATGTAGAAATGTTTGCTCCACTGCTCATGATGTACTCCACATCCAGACTGGCCTCAATGCCGGCTTTCCCACCTCCCTGAGTGCCCACGACCCGCTCAACAACTGACATGTGCGTGAATCCTCCAGCAAACATACTCATAAACTCAGCCAAGTCAGCGGGGTGGTAGTACTGCTCCAAGAACTAACCAGTTTACAGTCTCAAGTTAGTGGAGATACTTGACAACCATGAAGAACATTACAGAATAATATTCACATGATGAAATTGACAGTTTTAGCACCATAGTCAGTGAAATCTCTACAGTAAAGTAGAGAGTAAGAGAAATGTACCTGTGCCACTGCCTGACTATTGTTAGTGGCAGTGCCCACATCTTTTGCCGTAAGGTTGTAACGACTCCTAATGACTGAGGGGGTGGCACCCAAGTGAAAGCCTAATGCTGATAGTCTTGCTCCTTCCCAGCCTTTACTGATTTCCTTTCCTTTTGGTGGAAAACGGTGAACACCACCCACTAAAAAAAAAGAAAAAAAAAGAAAAAGAAACATAGGTTTCATTTTGTAGATTTGAGAGTGATTACTTCAAAGATTTTCCATTAGGAACATTAATACACGCTGCATGTTTATTAGGATAAAATAATGCAAAACAGAATGCAGTATTGTTGAATGCAGATTATTATTAAGTCCTTAACCCTGTAAAGCCAGGCATATAAAATAATCCTGGGTGGGGACAATGAAACTGTTTACTGAACCTTTAGGACAAATTATTACAAAGAAATCTACATTTTAAAAAAAGAAAGAAAAAGTGTTTTATGCTTTGTATCAATTCACACACCATATAGTATAATATAGTGAGAATATGGAACTCACACTTAAGAAAAAAACTGACCAAAAATATGCAATTTGGTGCCGTTGTGCAAATACACAAACGTTCCTTAAAAAAAAAGCCTGTTGTATCATATTTGATACATACATTTTATCATGACTTTTCTATAAAATGACATATAGATAATAAAGTAAACCTAAGTTGCTTCAGTACCATAAATGTTTGTTGAAATATTAATAATTTAAAAAAGCTATTCTCATGTTTACTTTACTAAAAAATTAAGAATTTTGCATCAAAAAGACATGTATCAACCTAAAGGAGGACATCTTTACAATTACACTAAACAGCCAATCAGACAGCAGAAGGCATGCAGTGAGATTTTTGTTTTAATAATTCATGGATCAGATATGATACAGTAGGCTGAAGATGGAGATGAATGGTGTCGGCTGCTCACCAAAGTCTAGATGCTGATGCACATCTTTATGAACGGAGTATAGAGATGTGGACCTCAACAGAGTGTGTGAATCTCTTCTGTAGCGGTGAAATTTAGAGCCGGGGAGTAATGCTTCAGCCACCCTAAGAAGGAAGGAAAGGAAGGAAAGGAAGGATAGATAGATCAAAAGTAAATATATGGCAGAACTAGACCGTGATTTACATAAAAGAAGAACAAAACTTGATTTTATTTTTACAATTACTAAAGAAAAATCAAGTAATGTCTACCTAAGCAAGCACCACTTAAAAAAAAAAAAAAAAAAAAAAAAAAAAATTATATACAGTTGCAAGAAAAAGTAGGTGAACCACTTGCAGAAAATTATTCACATTTTCACAGATTAACAAAATAAAGGAAATAATACAAAATGCATGTTATTTTTTATTTAGTACTATCCTGAGTAAGATATTTTACATAAAAGATGTAAAGATATAATCCACAAGACAAAAAAAAAAAAAAAAAAAAAAAAAAAAAGAAAAGCTGAATTTATTAAAATAATCCCATTCATAAGTATGTGAACCATTGATTCTTAATACTGTGTGTGGTTACCTGGATGATCTACGACTGTTTGTTGTGTGATGGTTCTTCATGAGTCTCTTGTTTGTCCTGAACAGTTAAACTGAGCTCTGTTCTTCAGAAAAAATCTCCAGGTCCTGCAGATTCTTCAGTTTTCCAGCATTTTTTGCATATTTGAACCCTTTACAGCAGTGACTGAATGATTTTGAGATCCATCTTTTCACACTGAGGACAACTGAGGGACTCAAACACAACTATTAAAAAAGGTTCAAACATTCACTGATGCTCCAGAAGGAAACATGATGCATTAATAGACAAGGGGGGTGGGGGGGGTGGGGGGGGGGGATTCTTTAATGAATTTGAAGATCAAAGTTAAGTTAATTTAATTTCACTTCCGGGTAACATCTTCTGTTGCTTCTGAAGGGCAGTACTAAAAAGTATATTTAAACAAAATAAGAAAAATTTGGACGACATCATCCTGTTCAAAAGTTTTCACCCCCCGACTCTCAATGCATTGAGTGTTTGAACCTTTTTTAATAGTTGTGTTTGAGTCCCTCAGTTGTCCTCAGTGTGAAAAGACGGATCTCAAAATCATTCAGTCACTGCTGTAAAGGGTTCAAATATGCAAAAGATGATGGAAAACTGAAGAATCTGCAGGACCTGGAGGATTTTTCTGAAGAACAGAGCTCAGTTTAACTGCTCAGAATAAACAAGAGACTCATGAAGAACCATCACAAAACAAACAAACAGTCGTAGATCATCCAGGTAACCACACACAGTATTAAGAATCAGTGGTTCACATACTTATGAATGGGGTTATTTGAATAAATTCAGCTATTTTTTTTTGTCTTGTGGATTATATGTAAACATCTTTTATGTAAAATATCTTACTCAGGAGAGTACTAAAAATTATCTCCTTTATTTTGTTAAAATTATACTTTTTTTGTGTGTGGATGTTTTTTCCTATAGTTATATAATGAAGTTCACACAAATTGTGCTTACTGTACAGTCATGACACACTGAAGAAAGTCCCGTGTTACAACTGTGTGACAGTTTTTGACCCCGTGACTCTGGAGCCAATTCTGCACTACTTTCTCGGTCAGCTGAGATGGCTGTACAAGTTCAGCTACTTCTTCCAAACTCAGATACTTCCCTAAAATATAAATGAGAAAATGAGAACAGATTTCTTTATTTGGCAATTTTTCATTATAACAAACGAGGGTAAATACCATATTGATGTGAATCTGGGTCTGACACTAGTTTCAGTAACTCTTCCATCTGGTTAACATTCTGCTGCTTTAGTGCAAACGTAAGCTCCACTTCCTCCAAAGGTCCAACCCGTTCAACTAGAATCCAGTCCTCAGGCACACTAAAACATTGGGAATAACATTAGCTATGTTTCCATCCAAATTTTTGAATTTAATTTGTGCACAAAATATTGCATATAACATTAGCAAATAAAGCAGTTTCCATCCCATGTGTTCAAGAGAAAAGAAAAATCACTTTCTGGGAAATTGGCGCAAAATATCTGTAATAAAAAGGGTAAACACTGTGGCTCTTTTTTCCTAAATCATAAATGACTTGCATCTTAGAGCACAGACTAACTGCACTAAACGCTTTCATGTTATCTTGTGTTTGGATGCTGGTGTTTGGGAACACAATCATGAGAGACATGGGAGCTCGATTTTACCTAATGATTCTGATGACAGACTTTGGCTTAGGGCCTTAGGTACTTCAGAATGACCAAACCGACATTTGAGATGATGTGCAAAGAAATTGGATAACTGGACTAACTAGCAGATCAATCACATCCACTGTTGAGGCAAAGTCAATTGAGTTTTTTGTTGCGCATTGGGGGATATATTCGGTAAATATGTTTCCATCATGGTTTATGCACGTCTTCTAATCAGATTTAAAATTAAAAAATAAAAAGCGCACAAGTTTTTAAAACATTTAGAATTTGTGCATCTTTGCATCTCTAGCCGGTGTTTTGTATGTGATTTCCCCAAATGCACATAAAAATAGGTAGATCAGGGATGTCTAAACTTAGTCATGCCAACATTGCAAAGTTTAGCTCCAACTTGCCTCAGCAAACCTGACTGGACATTTCTAGTATGCCTAGTAGACCTTGATTAGCTGATTCAGGTGTGTTTAATTGGGGTTGGAGCTAAACTCTGCAGATGGAGGTAGATGGAAACATAGCTATTGTTAAAGGCTTGTTTCTATTGCATAGCAATATGTAGATATTGCATTTATATTGGTCACTTAAAAGTCACGTACCAATATACATGACCAATATAGCTCATAGTTTGGACTTACGAAGCATCCTGGTCAGCTTCAAGCAGCTCCCCATTGACCAGCCAAATTAAGCTCAGCATAAAAACAGCAATCCTGTAAAAATAGAACACTGTCACTTTAAGAACGCACTCCGAAACACATTCAATTATTTTATGATCAATGCGCAAGAGGTTACTTTTACTGACTTTTGTCTTTTCAACTCCAATAGTCAACTTAAACAATTAACGTTAGAAAGCAAACCAACAGTACACAAGGTAACACGTTTACTGACCATTTGACCTCGTCGAGGTAAACCATAGTCGGTGAGACTTACAAACAGTCTCTGCAAATGCGATCAATAAACTATGACTACGGTAAAATAACGTTTGGTTAACAACAAAGTACTCACCGCATTGTTTCCGCGTTCATGCACCTTGATATCTGATTCCGAAAAACACCACCACACCAATGCCTCTGTTCGAATGTGCTGATCATGTGATAGTCACGTGATCATCAGCTGATTTTTTATTTTGATTGAGGAAATTAATGTGCAGTTAGTGCGATTACTACGTGTTATTTGCCTCATTTTCTTGTCGGTTCAGACCTAGACGTTCAAGTTAGTTTCTTGTCCTTTTAAAAAATACATTTAAAAAGAGCAGACTTATTATTTTGAATAATTGTATTTTAGGAGTAACGCCCATATTTGTTTGTTTATCCCCATATAATGCCATGCATGGGCAAATATTACCCGTTAATAGATATTAATGGTTGATACAGTTTATCTAAATTTATTTACTTATGAGGGGATAATAATCATCTACTCAGTGTGTGTGTGTGTGTACATTAATCTTTAATGTATAAATATATAACAACTTTAAAATATGTAATCACAAGGACATAGATTTAGTTACATGTTTTGAGCTTTAATTGTGTTTACTCATTGTAGCATGTCCATTCCTTCTTACAATACAAATTTACACAGAAAAATCTTGTCAGCTAGTTGACATAAATGAGAAAAGATCTGTAACGGGTGTCTAGTCCCTGTGAACTAATGCAGAGCAATTGATCACAAGTCAAGAAATAGTTGAGTGGGAAAATAGTATATTGTACATACTATGGATGTTGACATTTCCATTGTTTTGAGGGGTAAGAATAAGGTTTTGTCACCAAGATACTTTCCAGTCCACCTCTTTCTGATAGTATGGCTCACTGTTTAGGCCATTAATAGAATGACATCTGTTTATCTGATGGCTTTGACTGAAGAGTGCAAAATACAGAATGAAGACAACACAGCTCATACCATGAGCTTAATAAATGTTGCTTTGGCTACTAGAATGTGTTTACTTTGCTGTCTCTACTGAACTTTAGTTATTAGTATGACAGACATGGATAAGGTCAGAAAGGAAGCAGGAGTATTGTACTTCCTGGCAAAAATTCCAGAGTTTAATCTGATACCCCTATATATTATAGCATAGTGTTAGTTAATCCAGACAGCAAATCAACACACAATCAGCTGCATGTTGACATGGATGATCTATTTTAGGCCCAGTACAGCAGTGTAAAGTTATATAAATTAAGTAACATTGGAAATATGCTTTACCTCAACATTGTGATCCAAGATTGAATCTCCATGGTATGCCACATTTTAGGCTGGACATTTTGAAATACAATTTTCATCTTAAGAACTTGAGCATATGTTAGCTGTGATGAAATAATAATGGATTGTTATGTTCCCTCTTTGATTCTAGTAAGTGGCAAGTGAAAAGAACCATATGCTTGACTTATGATGCATATGATAGTCTTTATTTTTTTGGTAGCTGACAAGGTGTAAATTAGTAGAAAAATGGATAGCATTAAGAAAGAAACAGATCTAAATCCCTTAATCTACATGAATGCATTCACTAATGGGTTGCACAGCTGAGGGACTATCATATATCATAGCGAATGTCTTTAGTAGCTTTATAGTCATCTTTTTGTAGGTTGTATTTTTGGCCAAAACAATTATTTGATATTTTTGTGTTTATACAGAAGTTCACTTTCAGAAACTACACTGAGAATTATTCACTGGAGTAAGATGGGAGACAACTAGCCTCAGTCTCTCCTAAATGTGTAAGAAAAAGGGCAATATTTGTACTAAACTGCATGGACTACTATTTCTGCATAGTGAAAATTAATTTTACTGTTAGCATTTTAAAGTAGGCTACTGTGTTGCAATTTAAACATCGCATTAACAGCATTTGAGGTCTTTTTAACAGTAGATGGCAGTGCGCGTGCATTAAATGGGGACGATTGTGCAAAAGATGGTACAGCGTGAAAACAAACTTCAAATAAAAATGGTCTTATTGACCTCCAATTCGTCTATTTATGTTATTATTCTTAGTTAGAAGAAGAGTATTTGTCAATGTTATATAAAAAACTACAATTTTACTAAGAAAATTCTTAGCAAAACATAATGGACACCTTTCATTGTTTATTATTAGTTAAGCTCATTCGGTTTAGCATAATTTATTTATATTAAATTGGCATTCTGGCAATAATATTAGTCCACTGACAATGGTGTTGGGGATTTGAAACAAACTTTACCGCTTCGAAATATCTTTCCAACGGGGGGCGCTCTTTGAATACTAAGCAACAGGCGTTCAGTGTTACTCACATTCAAGATATTAACACTATCTAAAGAGCAAAGGGGAGTTTCCAAAGTCATCAAGTCCATCCAACTTTGCCATTTTCGGCCAGAGACCACTGAAAATGACTCCCAAGAAGACTGCCGCTCCCTTCCTATGGTTTTCCTTTTGCTTTGGAAATATTATTGAGGCAGTGGTGCTGGGATCGGTGGAGTACCCCTCTGATAACGGGCTTCACTCACATCTGGATGCGCGCGGTCCTGCAGAAGCCAGCACAAGCTCCCGGAACGACTCCACATCTGTTCATGTTCCGTCTTACATGATCTCTCTGTACAGGACTCTATCGGAACTGGACCGACGGGGAGGCAACGGCAGCCAGACGCGCTCCAGGAGATATGCTAATACAGTGACCAGCTTCATGGACCTGGGACAAGGTGAGTGAGATTGATCCGCCGGGGAGACTGACAGATAGATAGATAGATAGATAGACAGATGAGTGTAAGATGATCTCATTCAGGCCATTGGTGCGGATTTCATACATTCAGATTGAGCCTAGTCTGTTTATTATGATATATTATACTTGGCACATAAAATTGTAATGAATTGTATAAGGTAGGCTACACGCTGCAGTAATAAATCATGCCGTAGCTTATAGGTTAAAAGACAGCTGATACTGTAAGATTCTGCGTGTATTATAGTTCCGCGAAATTAAACTTGAAAAGAACATTAATAATTTATTAAATACTCTTGCTACAGTGATTTGGATTCGATTTTAAATGTGATATGAATTGGATTGCTATTCTATACCTACGCATGCGTGATTCCATGTTTTTGAGCTCAAGTTAATTTTTTTTTTTGTTTATGATAATCCTATTTTCGAAATACATAAAATACCAAAAAAGAAATATGAAGTCAAATGTCTCAAATTTCCAACATCTGTGACAAATAAACTTCAGCAGCACCTTAAGCTAAAGTATCTAAAACAGGGCACGCGTTCTCTCCTCCAGGTGTTGCTGATAAAGATAGAGAAACATTTTAATTTAAAACTTGTGTTCAAATAAAGATTGTCACGTAAAACACAGAATTTGTGAAATGCAGTGTGTCAGCTATCCGCCCGACCAAATATATGGAGATATGCGTGAAAACACATTTTCTTTTTAGTAGCTATAGGTTCTTCTGTTCTTGAATGTTCGATATATTGAATTGACATTCATACATTGACAGGCTAGTATTTACATCTGAGGCCACAGCCTTTGAATAATAAAAAAGTGCCCAATGTCACATTTGTTTAAGGGTATTGAGAGTAACAATTTGCATGAATTCCAAGCATCACATTTCCACCTTATATTTTCCCACATTTTGTAAAAAATGAAGAGTGAAGAAAATTTGATACGATCTCTCTGGGTTCTTACAAAGTAAATAAAACGATGGGCGTCACTTTGTTTTATAAAAATATATATTGGGGGACAGTGGTGGAGATGACGTCACGAAATGGCGAATGCATAGATCATAATTAATAATTGAGCAGTAATGCTCAAAAGTCATTTAAACCACATTTTCAATAGTGCTTTTTCGTACATAAAATTAAGTTACACAGTGATATGAGGCAGCAATTATTCTTGCTGACCAATTCAAGTGCTAAAATGAATTTATGTATATAGGTATAAATTTAAACACATAACATATACATCTGAAGCTTTTGGAATTTTGTTGGTGTGTATAAGTGCATAGACCAGCTCTTATCATCAACCGTGATGTGTTGGTTCAATTGTGTTTGCTTTGAATATGTGGAGTTTCTGGTTCAAATCTGGCCTGGGAGTGCAGCATGCCTCTTTGTGAAGATTGTCCCACCTGTTCCCACCATAAATTATGCCAACAAACAAAATTATTTATACAATGAAACCAAAAGTATTAAAGGTATAACCAAAATATGACTGTGCATTGTCTCAAGCCAAAAACTTAAAAGAGCAAATAATTCAGATAATATTTGTAGACCCTAAGGTACTAGAACTTGAGTCCCTGACTGCTCATTTTCCAGGTTATGTCATTGTTTAGTCTGGCAAGCGGATATTAGCTTAGAGGAGGATGCTTTACTCTACACCCCTCCCCTCTGTTCACCTTTCATTTTTATAGCATTCCTTTGTCTCAGACAGGAGATAAATGTATAGTGCTTTTCTTTCAGAACACCTTTCTTTCTTGCACTCATGTAGCACCATAGGGCAGGTACATTATTTGTGGCCAGTCCCCAAAAGTCTGCTAGCTTTAAACAGTTTGTTCAATTATCATTCTGAAGGCCTCTTTCATAGTGTAGTGTCAGTATGAAATGTCCCAATCTGGCCTTGGGTTTCTGTGCAGCCACCTCATATTGGAAGAATCCTCTTCATGTTTAACCCATGAAACTGCGGTCTCTGTATCAGGTTGCATGGTACTCTGGGTTCCATTTTTGAACTGTATGTCAAGATGTCAACATCGAAGCTTGTTTTACTCTGAGCGCAAAGTCTGGTCTCTCTTAGCAAAGGTTGGTTCTGCATCATCTCAGTCACGGATGAGACTGAGTATTGGATGTATTCTTTTAGCTAATTTCTTCCTCCAGACCAAGAAAAAGAGAGGACAACATCTTGCACACAGAGATTTTCTTCCCCGCAGCGATTTCAGGTTAGCTGTGCGAATAATGAAAGACCAGTTCCAGTTCATGGTGGTCACAGAAAACTGAGGTCCACCTCGGCTTGAAATGTTACCTAACATTTAATTACACCCTTAAGCCACCCACCTTTCAAATTTACTACATCCTCCTGAGGACATATAGGGGAAGGAGGAGGGCTTCTCTGAGAGCTGAGCATTTTCAATGTCCTGCCAAACCTTCTTCTCACTCAATCAGTGTAATTAGCAGATGCTGCCAAAGGCCTTCACAGTCTGACAGGTCAGCCAAATGCTCTCCACCTGGTCTCCGTGAGCATGCTGCACCTCGTGTTTGGAGAAGTCATTCAGGCCCTTGAATGTTATTCTCATTGAGTTGAAGGAATGACAGTTTGTCTATGCCATTTTCACAAAAGCCATATGTAAGATTGTTCATAGTAAGGTGAGGAAACGCATTAGTGTTTGCCTCATGTAAGCTTGCTGCATTAATTCCTACTTACATTTCATATTTCAATGCTAATCCATTCTTTGTCTTATGCCTTCAGATGAGCCTTCCCTAAAGTTCCATCAGCAGTACACATTCGACCTGTCTGGTCTCTCAAGACTGGACGAACTGATGGAGGTGGAGCTGCGGGTTCTGAGGAGGCCACCACCTGATGTCTTAAGTTTACTCTCCCATGGTGGGAACCTGTACCGACTTCTCCTTCACACCTGCTCCCTTCCGGGATCCTCTCACCAACCTCTGCTCCTTACCTCCAGGACCACTGATCTTCTAGATACCGCTTCAGCCACATGGGATGTGTTTGACGTCGGTGCAAGCGTGAAGACCCACCTCAAGTTGCACAGGACCGTGGAAGGCAGCAGGCCATTGTGTTTCAGCATATCCGCCGTTTCTGATTCAAATAACGAGGCCGTACATCCCGGGATGCTGGGTCTGAGCCACGAGGATCAGCAGACCCATGAAAGAGCCTTACTGGTAGCCTTTTCTCGAGCTCGGAGGAAGGAGAACCTCTTTAGGGAGATCCGTGAGAAGATAAGGGCCATGAAAAGTCGTAAATTTCCTGCACCGGAGCATGATATTAAAAGTCATCCAAGACATCGGAGGAGGAGACGGACAGCACTAGCAGGTCGTCCTGGTGTAGGACCTGGTACTGGGGGCGGCGGTGGAGGAAAGGGAGGTGGCAGACGGAGAACACGTTGCAGCCGGAAGCCGCTTCACGTGAACTTTAAAGAACTGGGTTGGGACGACTGGATTATTGCGCCACTAGATTACGAAGCTTATCACTGTGAGGGTTTGTGTGACTTCCCGTTGCGCTCACACCTGGAACCGACCAACCACGCCATCATCCAGACTCTCATGAACTCCATGGACCCAGAGTCCACCCCTCCAAGCTGTTGTGTTCCTTCTAAACTCAGTCCCATCAGCATCCTGTACATTGACTCGGGGAATAATGTAGTTTATAAACAGTATGAGGACATGGTGGTGGAGAGTTGTGGTTGCAGGTAGCAATGTGAGCGAGGGGTGAGCTACCCCTGGACCCTATCCGAAAGCTGCCGCTGCCTCATACGCAGAGGCCAAGCACTGCATTGTCGGCAAGATGAAGCAGTCAGAGCTGGTGAGAGGGACAGTGTGTAAATGTGTGACAACGAGCATGTGTGTATGTTCAGATGGTGATAAGACATTGAGTTGTGTTTTAGAAGCAAGCAGAGGACGTGTGCTGAACAGCTCCAAATTCCCTTGCAACACCAAATAAACAACTCCTCAACAGAAAATGAGTGAAAACCTAGGCTTTCCAGAAATTATTTTACATCCTGTTAATGTAAACTCAGTGATAGAGTGTTGAAGTATCCTTGCAGCAGGCGTAGAAATGTTGGCCCAGTTAAGACTCCGAGACGGAGAATCTGTCAGCGGTAGCACGCAACTATAACGTGTATAACAGTAAAGGTGCTTTGCATGACAGTCAGCTTATATTCAAGATAAAACATCTCTGAAGATTTTGATAGTACCTCTGAAAATGTTTCTCTGAGGAGTCTAGTGGCCTTAATCAAATATGGCATTGACTGAGTGAAAGTTAACACTTTTGACTCCATTCTGAATCGAAGGGGTCAAAGTGTAGCTGGTTAGCATGGCCTCATTAGCTCCTGCTGGTAGATGTCATAACTACACCATGTGGCTGCAAAAACAGCTTTCTCAATTGACGACCATTCAAAAAAGCTGTACATTCTAATGGAATACATTTTTTTAAAAGCAACATGAATGACAGATCTTTCATTATATTAAAGTAGGTGTTTTACCAGACTTTTTAAAGTGTAAAACTGGCAATTTTTACACTGTCTTTTATAACAGCGCAGGATAGTTACTAGTAAAGGATTTGGGACTGTGCATGTGTGATCCTATCAGTCACTCAGCATTGTCATGACATCATTTTCCTGCAGCTTTAGAGTGATTAGTCACATGGCATTTATGGCTCAAGAGAATGGCTCAAAAACTATGGGTCCAGAATAAAGATGACAGATTTAAAATTGCATACTTCTAAGAGTCCTTGTCATACTAACTGACAGCTTTCTCCTAGTACCTAGACCTCCTTAATCATATATACACAGTACGGTTTTCCTTTTTTGAACTTTAGATGCTTCTAGAACCAAAAGACACGTGTAATAATTGAGCATGACAGTTCTGAATGTTATAGCAAGACAACCCACCAACATTTGATGTACAAAGGTGGAAATCAGGCTTCTTTTTTTCAACATTGATCCACCTAAAAAAAAAAAGGATTAACCCATAACATTGTTTAGCCAACCCGATCTCACGGCAATTCGTATGTATTTTACGAGGTGGCTAATTCATACGAATTTGTACGTTTTTTGCTAAATCGTATGTATTTTACAGGTTGACAAATTTGTATAAATTCGTATGAATGCCCTACCCATCACTGGGGTTTAGACAAATTGTATGAATTGGTACGAGTGAGGTCGTATGAATTTGTACGAATTAGCCACCTCTTAAAATACATACGAATTCGTTGTGAGATATTGTTGTGTTTAGTACATCATTTTACATTCTTAAAATAACATACTAAATGCTAAAACTAAAATTAAGCTGTTTAATGAGAAGGAGAAACCAGGTGTTTTATAAAAAAAAAGGTTGATGACACCACATTTGGCTTCGGTCGGATGATAATGCTGCAGTATAGTACATGATGTGTGCAATATGTGCAAGATAAATGACTTCATTGCTTTGAGCGACCTCAGACCTTATTTTGTGAAAGGCGCTGTGGAGCCAAAATCAAAATGATTGTTTTGTTTTATCCTGACACTAGATTTGGCTGTTTGAGGATCTACTTTCAGTGTTCACCTACATTTACTGAGAGGGTTTGTTTACTTGCTCTGGTAATGAGATTAGATTACTTTTATGCTTTAATGTCATGCCTTATTATGGATGATCAGTCAAATCTGCAGTATTTTCTCAAATGTTTGATTAAAATCATTTATGTATGAACGACAACCACAAGGTAAAAAAGTGCCTTGTACCATAAGTATAACAAAAACAAAAATGGACCTAATTTATGCCCAACTTAAAAGCTTTAAAGGGATAGTTCACCTAAAAATCCTATCATCATTTACTCGCCCTCATGTCCTTCCAAATCTGCATGAATTTCTTTCCTCAGCGTAACATAAACGAAGATGTTTTGAGGAATGTTGGTAACCTAATAGTTTTGGTTACCATTGACTTCCATTGTTTGGCCAAAAATATCTTCCACAGAAGAAAGAAAGTTTGGGTGAACTATTCCTGTAAACTCATTTTAGTTTAGTTTATATGAAAGTTTTATATAGAACCTCTTTTAAATGACATCAAGCCATAAGAACAAAATCAAAATAAAGCTTCTAGTGTTCATTAATCTCAGTGTCAAGGCAGAAATATTTGCCTGCTTACTGTTTATATAACAACTGTTTCCTCTATGAAGAAATACAAAGCAGATTTTAATTCATAACAGCAACTGTTTTTCTTTTTTTGTCATTTCTCCATGGTAATTCCCCTCAATCAATGTTGGTCTCACTGTATGGGAATGATAATCACCTAAATTGTCCACGGTGGCATTATGAAAGTTACATTCCTAAATCAACGGACCACAGAAGAATTAGCCAGAGCATCTGTGCAGTTTAAAACAATATAATGGCACGAAATCTGTGCGACTCTCAAGGAAACTTCCTGTTTGGTTTTACGGTACATTATTGTCGTGACTGCTGGTGTACTAGTTTGTTGTTTTGATTATTTTTAAGTACTTTGGCAGAAATATGTTCTTAACTTTTAAGTTACCATTACTTTTTAAATTAAGTCGAAGAAAGTTGCATCCCACACAATATTTCTTCAGTTCCCATTCAAATCATAATGATCTGTTTTTGTTCTGAGGCAAAATCTTGTTCTGCAGACTGCAGGAATAAACTCAGGACTGTTTGAAAAGATAAAGCAAAATCTATTTCAAACCTATAAAAACAAATTAATTTCATCTGGCCAGTCAAGGATAGTTCAAGCAATATCCCTCTTTCGAAGTCTCTATCTCCTTTCATTGTAAACATTCCCAACTGTATGTGCTTGCTCCTTAATCTAATTCCTCTCAAGGCAGTCTCTCCAAACAATTTGATTCTTTTTATAAGCAGTCTTTCTTTCACTATTGACACAATCGTGATAGCACACCTAGCTGGAACAGATTAACTTTACGGGACACCATCTTTGGTTCAAGGAGATAAAGAGGCATGAAGAGTGCCGTTGCCTCTTCTGTTGTTCGGAGGTCTGGAGGTTATCAGCTTAAGCGCTGCATGGGTTACTTCAGCTATGCCTCGCTATTTTACTAAAGTGAAAAGCCTTTGGAGACATTTAGTACAGAAGGAGTTTCAATTCAGCATGCCAATTGCTCTCAGAGAAATGAATGCAAAGCCTGCAGGATTGTCATGGTTCAGTAGAGGGGTTTGGCACCCCTTGAATATACTTTCTGATCAGCGCTAAGCAATGTTAACTTGCCTTCACTGATATGTTTTATTTTACTGTAAGCTGGTAAAATATATGTTGCTCAAAAAAAAAAAAAAAAAAAAAAAATGGAGGGAACAATAAGCCGTGACTGTTTTTTTTTTACTAGAACAAAGGCTTAAAATATAAGTGTAAATTATTGTACACATGCCAAAAACGTTTTTTTTCTTAATTTAATGCATTTAGTGTTATGTATTTAACTGGCTGCGAAAATGATCATTTTAAAGTACAAACCAAGAGTAATGTCTAAAACTGTCTTAAAAAGGGAGAATGTCTTTTTTGTTGTTGTTGTTGTTACTGAGTTTCCATTGTAAATGCACTGTGTATGTAAGAGTATGTATACTGTTAGATAAAGAAGTGTACATAATTCAATTGTAAATTATCTGCAATATATTGATTTCTTGTTTTTTTTTTTTCTTTCTTTTTTTGAACAATGTTTATTAGTATAATATATATAAACAAATTTAAATTTAAAAGGCAAAAAGTAAACACACTTAGCATCTTTTCATACTTCTATATTGCATTGTCATTTTTGTATAGATGATTTTATATACTGTATATATATATATTAAAAAAAAAAAAAAGTATTGATGGAAAAAAAAAAAAAACACTCCCGCACTCCCGCAGCAAATCTTCTTTCCCAGACATCCACATGAAAGTGAACCTTCGGTGACTGTCTGACTCACCCACGGTTCCGGAATCATTATTGGGTTTGTATTTTGTCTCATTTTTTTGCCAGAAAGTATTCAGGAAGTTTCCAGGTGATTCTAAATTCCACACAACACAGGGTGAAGAGGGGGATACGTTATTGTCCGGAGCTGGTAGGGGAGCCATGCGGCATTGTGTGCTGAACTTCAGGAAACGCTAATGTGTGGAGGGTCCCTGTGGAGGTATTTTTTTTAACGAAATGAATGACTGTGCCCTGCCATTGAGCACTTGTCCAGAGAAGGTTATGATGCAAGAGCAACTGGAGGAGACGGATCATCACTCACTTTTATTACAATACCTCCAATATTTAAAAAGGAGTAACAGAGATAACTTATTCAAAGACGTTTATGCCGTCTGTTAATCTGTTTTTGATGGATACCAAAAAACTAATCTGAATCAAGGTCACTAATATTTCCTTTGTTGAGTCTACAGATAATGCAATAATACAGTATATCAAACAATTATTAGAGACAGAGAATAGGTGGCCCCTCACCAAGTCCATTTTTTAGGAATGGTTTGAAATGAACACTGACCCCCACATATTTGAACAACTGCCTGGAGTCAATGACTAGAGGGGATACAGTTTTTCTTTAAGAGAGGAAAGATCTTTTTAAACACGCTTGTTTCTTTTTTATTGAATCATGTCGAAGAATCACAACTGAGACCAAAAAAAAAAAAAAAAAGCACTGAAGTGTCCAGACTTTGACATCGGTCCAGATGTCTTTTCCTGAGAGCCACTTTGGCCCATATAAAATCTCATTCAGGTCAAAAAGTTGATAGACAGTTTGAGGAAATGATGAGGCTGTCATCCAAATGTTTTCTTGGGACAAATATAGTCAGATACTGTAGTACAATTGGCCTGAATCTTTCATTTAGACACCTGACAGTGGGTATCAATGCTATTTTTAAAGATGAATGCTTAAAATGATAAAAAAATAAATAAAATATGCTAGATTTATTAATAAAATATTATAATTAAACAAAGACATTGTTTTAGTCATCTAATAAGTCATATATCTTTTGCTACACATTTTCTCAAATATATTTGTAATTTTTTTTATTGAAATATAAAAATAAAACACTGCATTTTTTTAATAAAAACTATGTAAAGTATACAAAATACAGTATGATACAATAAAATATTAAAACAAAAAAGACATTTATATCATTTTTAGTTAGCTAATAAGTGACAGCATTCCTATATGTAATTTTTCCTTTTCTACATATTATTTTTATTGAAATATATTTTTAAAATATAGTGTATAATATTGTATAAGTATGGCCAGTGCATGTTGTAACAGTACATATCAAACAAATAACTAAATAAATAACTGTTGTAGGATTGCATCCATTTATCTAACAGTTCTCTAATAGGTTACATTTTGGTTTTCACTTAAACTAGAACTGCACAATAAAATCCACGACTTCTCAAAAAATTGGGCATTTACTATTTCATAAAGCTTTTCCAGCACGGGGAATCAGCTTGCCAAATTTGTCACACCTGTTTCATGTGTCCCTTCTGAATGTATTATATGCATTATACAGCATTACACCGAACGTAATTACGAAACTGGTGCCCACAAAATACTAAAGACTCATAAAGTACTAACTGTTCTGGTTTCATGCACATGGTTATCAGCAGTTTAATATAGCTGAATGCAAAGGCAGGTTTCATTGCATCAAACTCAGGGTTGGCTGGCTTGACTTTTAGTGTGTTTTTCCCATTAAGATTTTCATACATTTCTGCTCATTGTATTTCACTTCACTTCTTCTTAAAGCACATGATTCCACTATTACACTCTGATGTTAATGTAAATGCTGTGTTTAAACTGATCTAATTCCCCTATAAACCGAATCAATAGCAATGATGGGCCACCGTAGGGGACAATTCTGGCTCTCTGTAAGTTACACAACCTGAAAAACATTTTCAATACTCCCGTGAGAGCGGGCTTGTGGGATGGGATGCACTGTTTGCTTTTCCTACACTCACAGTTTGTGTCATTGAAGGAGAATGTAGGACCTTAATTATATATATGAATAGTTAATAGCTACAGTATCGGTGCTGCTATAATAAGAAAGCACCAAATACAGTAGGTTTACATATAGTAGAAAAGATCTATTTCAATTTTAACCCCGGATCAGAGTGTATATCAGATGATGTTAAGTTGGTACAAAATTGGGAGAAAGGGGAACAAAGAGCAACTATTGCAATGTCAAAACAAAACATAACAAAGACAAAGAAAATGATCTATTGCAGATGATATTTGGCAGGAAAATACCAGAGTGTCTTTGGAACGATTCTTCATCACCACAAGAGAACCCAAACCACTCTGGAGACGTAAAACAGTAAAGCTTGTTTGCTTTGCCACAATTCAATCCACCCGGGCAGGATTACTCCATTTCCTTCTATGAACTAGCCCTGCCTCCTGGTTTAAATCAAGGATAAGCAAATTAAGGGGCTTTGTCATTCTTTTTGAGAAGCCTGGAAAGGAAGATTAAAGAGACCTGGGCTTACATGGAGAGTCCCAAATCTCAGAGAGAACGGGAAACAGATCAGCTGGAAATATTTACTCTCAGTTTGCTGAGCCGCGCGGCAACAAGATGCGCCAATTACTGCCGGAATGGTCCACATACAGGACGTCCTGGTACTGAGAAAGACAGATTTCAAATCAACTGAACAAGTTGGTGTGGATGGGCCACGTGTCAGCACTCGATGAGGATCTGTGTGGTGTTGTGCCAAAGCCTGTTCCCCTTTTCTAAAGGAATATCTCACCTAAAAAAATGAAAATTTCTGTTATCAATTAGTTACCCACGAGTGAATGTTTGAAGAACGTCCTTGCCACTTTTTCCCATAATGAAAGCTCCAAAATGCCAAAAAAAAAAAGAAAAAAAAAAAAAGGGCTGGAATGCACAGAATGTGATTTTGTGTTCCACATCATTGTCTTTTTCATCAATGTTTTTAATGTGCTAAACTGTCATTTTTGACCATTGCACCACTAGTTTTTCACAGGAAATCAAAATGGACAATTGTTATTTTATGGAATATTGCAGAAGGCTATTTATTATAAATGCTCAATCCATGCACATCGTTATTTATTTTTTAAATTCATGTGCCAATCAAAGTAACTTCCCCACCCTCTTACAGCGACATCTCTTCTCTTTTCTTTTCTGATGATGCGTTTACTGGTGAAAGGGCGGGACAACCTGTCACTCAAATGAGATCGACCAATAGCAAATTATAACAATTCATTCAATTCCCCATGGACAAAATCAAGTCCCACTCTACAATTTTACTTGTTCTCTCAAATATATGTCACAATAAGGAAGAAAACACTATCACAACTTGAAAAAGGGTTAGTTCACCCAAAAATTAAAATTCTGTCATTGATTACTCACCCTCATGTCGTTCCACATCCGTAAGACCTTCGTTCATCTATGGAACACATATTAAGATATTTTTGATAAAATCCGATGGCTCAGTGAGGCATCCATTGCCGGCAAGATAATAAACACTTTCAAATGCCCAGAAAGCTACTAAAGACATATTTATAACAGTTTATGTGACTACAGTGGTTCAACCTTAATGTCTTTACAAATCTTTTGTTTTGAATCAGTGGTTCGGAGCGTGTATCAAACTGCCAAAGTCACGCCCCCCAGTGGAGAACCATTGAAATTTTGAAACACATAACGAAGCCTTGTTTACTGAAATCATGTGACTTTGGCAGTTTGATACATGCTCCGAACCACTGATTCGAAACAAAAGATTCGTAAAGCTTCGAAGCTTCATGAAGCAGTGTTTTGAAATCGCCCATCACTAGATATTGTTGAATAAAGCTGTTATTTTGTTTTTCTGGTGCACAAAAAGTATTCTCGGCGCTTCAAAACATTAAGGTTGAACCACTGTAGTCACATGAACTGTTTTAAATATGTTTTTAGTACCTTTCTGGGCATCTAATTATCTTGCTGGCAATGCAGGCCTCACTGAGCCATCGGATCTAAAATATCTTAATTTGTGTTCCGAAGATGAACGAAGGTCTTACGGGTGTGGAATGACATGAGGATGAGCAATTAATGACAGAATTTTATTTTTTGGGTGAAGTAACCCTTTAAAAGAAGCTTCAGTTCAAAACAAATCTTGAAACCCTGCCCTCTTTCTATTCATCAGCAGTATGCTTCTGCAGTTGGATTCTATTTTTAAATGCAAAAATGCATTCTGTGTGAAAAGCCCCTAAAAGTATCACAAACATCGTCCAAATGACTTATGCACTATATTCCAAATGTTTTGAAGCAGTGTGAAATTTTGTTATTGACCATCCCATCTTGTGGGCTGTTAACCGTTTTAACAAGATTGAGTTGAACTTGAAAACTCGAGGATCTGATTTGCAAACAAATCATTCAAACTGGTTTTTGAATCAACTCATTTGATGAAAAGTTCTGATTTAAAAGAATGATTTGTTCAGGAATTGGATATCACTTCTCTCAGCAAAGCAGCAAAGAAAACTACAGAGGATCTCACAATTTTCAGTAAATAATTATCTAAATTTTGGTCTGTTCCATCACAAGGCTTCAGAAGACGTGGAATATACTTTTATGCTGCTATTATTTAATTTTGAATCTTGATAGTCAGTTCTCATTCATCTTCGTTGAATGGTAAAATGTGGACAGGATATTCATCAGAAATTAAGAAAATAAGTCACACAGGTTTGAAACGACATCATTTTGAGCATCAGAGTAAAATACGTATGAGAGTTTTGATGTTTCATTACATTGACTGAGGTGGTTAGAGGACTGAATAATATTACGGGTCCCTGGGCTGTTGAGGTAAACTGTCAAAATATTTCACTTGGTAACCCCCAGGAAACCATGCAAGTGGAGAACAAACCTACAGCCGGGTTTTCTTATAAGGGGTCCCGCTTTGGCTCCCCCACTCACCATAAAGCAAACTCTTGGGACGTCTCAGGAGCCAAGTTGGGGCCTAAAGAATCCAAACAGATCTCAAGCTAAGAGAATAGCAACTTTACAGGTAAAACACTATTCCAGAATCCTGCTGATGCAGTCTGGAGAATAAAAATGATCCAGGGTTAATTTTGAGGTCCATTTATGTGGAGACAGCTCAAACATGCATAATTTTTCAGCTTTAAACCAGGGTCAGCCTGAGTTTCATTAAAATTCATAATTTTGTGGTCCATGCAATACAGGCATTTCCTGCCATATTAATAAATTTCTCTTCAGACAGAAATGAAATCACATGTAACATGTTCTGAGTGAAAAACCAAAAAGAAAAGGTTCAAGAGATCCTACAGTGTTATACAATGCTAAAGCAATATTCAGCAAAAGCTTTCCTCCCTCCTCAAATACTGAATATCAGAATATTCAAAATGTTTCATACAAGCAACACTGTAATTTAACTATATTAAATTATAGCAATACATAGAAATGTTAAATTCAAAATTTCGAAATCAACAGCAAAAATGCTAATCTTTACAAGCTTTTATCGATTCAATTGCAAATGTTCTGTTAACAATTTTTGTTGACTAAACCGTACTTCTAGTTTTATATATATATATATATATATATATATAATTTCTATAATTTTTTATGTTAAAAAAAATCCTCATTAAGAGGACAATATCGTCATGCCAGGCTGTTGTTGTATATAAGAATCTTGTTCTTAAGTGACTTGTTTGGTTAAGTACATTTTGAAAAATAACAGTGTTCCACTAAAATAAATAATTAATGCAATACACTGCAAAGTTGAAGGACAAGATACATTTACTTACACATATTTGAGAATTAAAATATCATATTTCACATGTTAAAATGTCACCAGTACATCAGTCATACAGCTCCATTGTGACTGAAGTGTCATGTGACACTGACAGACACCGACCAACGGCAACAGACACTTCTTCGGGTTTTGTTGAATCAGTGTATTACCCCTCTCTTCATCTATCGTCGACTGAACATCTTCATGGAAGGGTCATGGAATGTCTGACAAGTTACGTACTGTAATCTGGTGATTGTCTGCATTGGTCGGCATCTGTAGGTGCAGTGTGAATTAGCCTTAATACATTCTAAAATAATGGCCGTATTAAAAAAACTCATGGGGCTCAGTTAGAATTTTTGTCTAATAGACATTAAAGTTAAACAAATGTTATTCTGGTAGTCAGAGCATCCTCAAGTCATCAAATATCCACTCAGCTGTCATGTTAGCCATTTCCTCCCCTGCATCCAGGACGAATGCATGCCGGATGCCTCTCTCACACAGACGAATGTCCCCGTCAGGGAAGTCCTTTCTGATATCATGGTAATACTGCACAGGGCACCAGTGGTCCGTGGCTCCATAGTAAAAAACAATCTGACAGGGGAAAATAAAATCAACACCCAGAGCAGATTAAGACATTTGTTCCCGTGCATGTAGGATTCACCACTATGACCATGCATCATAATAAGAGCAGAACTTCAACAATAAACACAAGGCTCTTCTGTTTTTTTGACAGTCATTTGAGAGAGACTACTACTACCTACTACTAACCTGTGTGTCTTTCATTTTAAAGTCACAATCTATGATGTACGTCTAACAAAAGTAGTAGCCCTCCCATTTGATTCACATAGGAACTTAGACCACCACTGGAGTTTGTAGTATGTGCTCCTTCATATTCCTCAGCACACCTCAAGATGTCAGAAGCAATGAATGACGTGTCATAATTTGAAGCTCTAAAACTTTTTTTCTTCGTGAAAAGAATTTAACTAGGGCTGTCAAATGATTAAAAGTTTTAATCAAATTAATTGCATTATACACTGATAAGTAATTGCATAAAATCAATATTTGTTGAGATGTTTTCCTCAAAAACCTTAATTTCTTTTCTACTGAAGAAAGAAAGACATAATCATCTTGGATGACACGGGGGTGAGTAAATCAGGAAATTTTAATTCTGATTCTGAAGTGAACTAATCCTTTAAGAAATCTTGGAGAAAGTCTTTAACAAAGGCGTAGCACACTGAGAACTTCATATAGGATCCAAATGGGAAAACAATCAAGATTGCATTTCAATAAAACAAAATTTAAGAAAGATTGACATTAAATCCGCTACGTCCACCACGTCCCCTCGGACACCAGTGTGGACACTTGAAGGGTATTTCCTTCAGTTAGGCTGCCGTAACTTCGGCTGAATGATGCCAATAACATCAATGTGAAAGGAAAAACCACCCGTGCAGATTTCTAAAGGCTATTTATTGGTGAGACCTCGAGAGCCATACACAATAGAAAGATCAAATTCTCTTGTCAACTGCTTTGCATGATTTCTCTGACAAACTGCATAATGTTTAGCCTTTGCCGACTGTACCAGTTAATCGTGATGGGTTCTACATCTGTCGGCCTGATCGATTTCACCACAGCCCATAAATCTAATAGAGGAGTCAGATGCATGTGGTTTAAGGCTGAGAGGGGTTTAAACATATGACCTCCTGTCTTCACCTTCAGCTTTTTCGGAAGAAAATTATTCTAGCATCGCTATTGGCAAGCTAGACGGACTGTGAAGCTGATACCAAAGAATGCAACATACTCTGACACCCATATGGACAAACAGACAATGGTAGTCAGAGACATGGACGGAAAAGTAAGAGCTTCCTTCCTCCATGGAATTATGGGTGGGATAAACAGATAAAACCGGGAAAACATTTGATCAGTTTCCAGACTCAAGGGAATTTCTGAAGCTTTGACAAAGAATTTCTTCGAGTCGAGGTGCTATGTGTAACATAAGATGCAGGCCTTGAGTATGTGACTCTTAAGAGCAATGAAGATATCACCTTTTTAACTGATGACGGATATAGACCATCAGCAGCTTCTCTGCATGTGTACGCAGTCTCTGCTTTGCGTCACACCACAGTACTGTAAGGTACACATGGTTCTTCCGCCCATGCTTCCATTGAGAAAACGGAAGGGTGGGTTGGAGAAACGTGCTTTGAGATCTGATATCGTTTGATTGGTTATCAGCTGAGGGTTAGTCAGCATGGGTTTCATCTGCATCTAATGTGTTTATAGGTTTCCAGAATCTCTTTGATCAACGCCTTTAATATGTAGGAAATTCAGGAAGCTGTGTCATCTGATTGTTTCAGTAAAATCAAATATCCATGCATGGGAAACGGTTGGAATACGGTTGGCTACAAATTACTTATTACAGTCATCTACTAGTGATGCGTCAACATTTGGGCACCTTACCATCGCAAGTTCAGCTCAGGTGTAAATAATTAAGGATGGCGTCTATTCCAAACCAATTCGAGCCTGACTCAGACTTAATGTTACCAAACACGAGGATTGTGCAGAACTGATTTCATGAATGGACTTTGTATGCACAGATTTCACAGGACGTTGCAGGATGTTTTTTGTAATTTTCTTACACATTTTAAATACAATGTTATACACCATTTAATTATGATATTTGTGATATCAAATAAGGCGGTGAACAGCCTTATAAAAGTGAGAGCTTACAAAAGCTACAGTAAGCACTATATCATCAACACTAATGTTGGCTAGCAGGCGGGCGAAATGTTAATCGAAAACACAACTACAAATAAGACATACTTACAAGTTGTGATCCACAAACAACAGATTGTCCCAACAAAGTGGGAACTGCTGCATTTCAGGAGAAGCTTTTGTTTGTATCCTGCATTGTACTCTCTGGAATCTGTTCTCCATGAAATGTGCAGCACAAAGATAAACGCTGGGGTTATAATGTTCAGGAACAGTGTTTAAAATACATTTTAACCTTAGGAAGGTCAAACAAATGAGCTTTGGAAACGGGGTGGAAAAAACAGCATCTCTTTGACACAGCGACAACACTGTCTTCTCTAATGCTCAACCAGGCCTCGTTCCCCCCAGACAATCGTTACATTACACACTAACTAAAGTTGAAAAAGTGAAAAAGCATAATAGGACCCCTTTAACTTTATTAGCTATTTATCACTTACAGAATTAGAATTTGAGAAATTGAATCCCTATTTAATTGTAATATTTATTTATATTAAATATAATGTATATTTTATTGTATTTCTAGAAGAGACACTGAATGTGTATATTGACTGATTAATAAAACATGTATTATAGAGACAGTGATAGACTAACACATCTCATAAGATACATTGTAAGATACAGGTGTTCTTGTATTCGTTTGAGACTGTTTAGAATAGAGTTTGTTTGAAGTAACGATCAATTCTGAAATGTGCATAATTAAAGCATTTTGTCTAGACTGTCATTTTATTCAAACAACATTTTAAATATTGTTCCTTCCAATTGATAGTCATTCTAAACAAAGGCTGATTTTAAATGAGTGCTTTCGGTTTTTGGCCATGTGTCCTGAATTTTCAGTTTCTGTTTTTATTTGGTACATCACTCTAATTTACAGTTCATTACCTTGCTGAGGTGTTGACGTATGGTTGCGTTGTCTCTTTCTACAACCAGTCTCATTTCTTGGCTTCCCATGTACATAACATTGGCTGTAGAGACAGAGACAAACATGTGGATTTACGTGTTACAAAATTTCAATAAATGAGGTAGTGTAAACAGAACTTTGTAAACATTTGCATTACACATCAGCCACTGCAGAGTTTACTAAACACGTAGAGTATCAAAATGAAACACACATCCAAAAATGGAACAACCTCAAAAGGCTAGTGCTCGTACAAACACGGAAACAGCAACCAGATCATGAGGATTACATCTGTTCCTATTCATATTTACTGGATGTACACTCCTACTAATAGTTTAATGATGCACAATGATGTCATTGTTTTAGGGTTCAGACTCTGTACACTGAAATGACATGGCTTTTGTGAATATTTCATATGATGAATATTCCTGTGATGACAAAGCTGAATTTTCAGCATCAATACTTCAATCTTTATTGTCACATGATCTTTCAGAAATCATTCTAATATGCTGATTTGCTGCTCAAGAAACATTTATTATTATCTATTATCAATGTTGAAAACAGTTCTTGCTGCTTAATATTTTTGTGGAAATAATGATGCCATTCAAATATCTGTGGAGAAAGAGAGAGAAATTAATAATTGTATTCATCGAGGATGCATTAAATTGATAAGTGACAGTAAAGATATTCATAATGTTACACAAGATTTCTAATTAATAAATATTTTAATAAATTTAATAAATAAATTTAATAAATGTGAATAAATACTGTTCATTGAACTTTCTATTTATCAAAGAATCTTGAAAAAATGATCACAGTTTCCACAAAAATGTTAAGCAGCACAACTGTTTTCAACATTGATAACAATAAGGAATGTTTAAGCACCAAATCAGCGCATTTGAATGATTTTTGAAAGATCATGTGACACTGAAGACTGGAGTAATGATGCTGAAAATTCAGCTTTGACATCAAAGAAATAAATTACTGTATTAAAATAGATTTTAGATCTATTCAAACAGTTATTTTAATTTGTAATAATATTTCGCAATATTGCGGTTATAAAGACTTGAATCACACTTGAACAGACAAAAGCAAACTAAAAAAGAAAACTAGAATATAATTGAATGAAGACTACAGAAGAAATTAATTAATTACGACTCTATGTAATACTTCATTCTGATTGGTCAATCGTGACATTCAGAGGTCAGATTTTTCGGAATAATGAAGGTTGCTGTATGAAGGACTACTCATCCAGGAAATCTACATGTGTAGCTGTGCTCTTGTGTCCTTTATCCACAGTCTCCATAGGTTTGATCACCCTGTCTGTTTATTTTACATTATTTTGACTGTATATTAAGCTACATAACATGCTTGAATATGTAAATAATTTGCTTTTTAACTTGCTCAATGCAAAAAAAAAAAAAAAAAAAAAAGATTCACTAAAATCTATTAAAATTCAAACACACACAAAAAAAACTTTCTGCATTTTTACATTTTCAAAAAACATCACTTTGTATGATTTATGGGCTTTTTTCGTCATGGGGACCGAAAATGTCCCCACGAGGACAAGGATTTTGGATATTGCCATCTTTGTGGGGACATTTTGTCCCCATAATGTATGGTTTACAAGGATCACACACACACACACACCCCAAATCTTAAAATTCATGAGCAAATACGAGCTGCTTGACCTTGATGCCCTTGGCAACTATTCAAAGAGACTGATCTTGTGCGGGCCAAACATTTGGTCAAGAGATGTGTTAATATCCTTTCTCATCAGGACATTCCGTTGATGATTGTTCACCCTCAGACTATGGAGGAAGTGTGTACGTGTGTGTGTGTGTGTGTGTGTGTGTGTGTGTGTGTGGGTGCATGAAGAAAGCATGTGTGTGTGTACACGTGTGTGTGTGTGGGTGCATGAAGAAAGCGTGTGTGTGTGTGTGTGTGCGCGTGTGTGTGGGTGCATGTAGAAAGCGTGTGTGTGTGTGTGTGTGTGTGTGTGTGTGTGTGTGTGTGTAAGGAAAAACTCCTCAAATGACTTGCTTCCACTGAGTGAAGAGGAAGTGTGGGTATGATCACACATCCGCACAGCTCTAATGCTATCATATTAATCATGGCCTGTGTACTATATCATCCAGCACTGTTAACACATTTCACAAGACTGAGAGCCACATACTAAAAAGGGGGGAAAAGGCAAGTAATCAATTTTATCTTTTTCTCAAAGCAGAAAAAAAAAATGTTTAAAATAATTTAAAGTTACGCCATGTTTCATTAGTAAGTTCATTCTTAATGTTTTCTCTTTCAGACTGGAGAGTTTAATTCAGCACCATATTTTACAGAGGAAATGATTTTTGGAAATGGGGAAAACTGAATGAAAGCCTTCTGTGCAAACTAAGGGATTTTCCACATTTCATTAGTGGTGGTTGTGAAAAGAATTATTACAGTCCTTGGTATGAATATTTAAAAAAATGAAATATGCAAAAAATCAAATTAGTACCATGTCGAATCCAAAGTATTCATAAAAGAGTGAAAATACCCAGATGACATATTGCTTCTATTGAGATTCTGAAGTATGCATCTGATGTTGTAGGTCACATGACAATGCCAACATGGCAGATGTAGTATGTCCAGATTGTATTCATACTACACACATGCAGAATATCATAGAAACTTGGAGGCAAGTTGTTTTACTAGCCCAAATAAAAATAACTCCCCAGAACCCTAGCAACAGCCTAGCAACATGCTAAAAACTTAACAACTTAAGATCATTAAAGCGTACAAATCTAGCTTTAGTTCCAATCTGTAACTTCCTTAAATGCATGCCTTTGCACAAAAAAGAAAACAGAGTGTGCCAGTCAAATTTCAAAGAAGTGAGCAAGAGGGACTCATGGTAGAATGTCTCCTTTATTCCCAGCATCAGAGAGGTTGCAGAGTCACTTAAGTGTTTGGGTTGGCTGCTGTTTGCTTCTAAATAAATGTTAAAGTTATATGTAAGCTTTCCTTTGCATTTTGATGTGTACTAAAGGGAGACATAAGTCATTTGAGATGAGGTGCAAACAAATATTTACCATAGAACACAATGAACACATAGAAGACTTACTAAGGCATCTAATTATATTACACTAAACACATCACAAACAACATCTCCACCCACTGAGGTAAACTGGATCAGAGGATGTTTAAACTAGAGGGTTTATTCCACTACCTTTACCCTATGATTCAAACACAAGAATCTTTGTATGTAAGTAAATAATCAGGTTGGCCTGTTGCAGTTATTTGATCAAATCATGATTATGTGAGATAACTGCAATCATTCTGCACTTTAAATCTTGATCACTTATTATCATTCATCCAAATAAGAACATTTTAAGTGAACATATTTCTGGTACTTTCAGAGTTATTCATTCTAAATCAATTATGCAGGTTGTGACTTTGTGAATGCAAAGCAATTCAATATGCAGAGCATAATGCAGAGTAATTCTGTTTTATATTCATGAAATAAAAATCTAATGAATTGCAATGAAACCAAAAAGGAGATGGGAGCATTTCTTTAGATTTGGAATGAAGAACATATTAAAAACAAACTTTTTTTTTTCTAAATTAGAGAAAAAAGCTGAATTGCTGAAAATACTTAAAGCTGCAGTCCGTAACTGTTTTTGGTTAAAAATGATCCAATATCAATTTTTGAGCAAGTACATAACCAGCCAGTGTTCAAAACTATCTCCTTACCATAGCCCGATTCACAACGGTAAGCTTGTAATAATGTTCTATAATAAAATCAGTACTAGTGGGTTTCCACTGGAAATTCAAGCATGCATCCGTTCGTCTTTGCGTCATTAAATCACGTTTGTTTATATAAAGAAGGAGTCCCAGCTAGTAGGCTATATGGCATGTGAGGATGCTGCTGGTAGCGGATCATTTATAGCCTTTTCTCACAGCAGCTGGAATAATTAAATTCATCATTTGGATGGCAGATTGTAATTCAGAAAGGTCCAAATGACAATCATCAGTGACAACTGGAGATTAACCCGTAGTCAAAAGCAAAAGACTTCAGACTGTGGAGTGGCTACAGACTGAAATCTACAGGTAACACTAATACACACTAAATACACATAGTCACGTAATGCTGATGTTGTTAAGATTAACAATTTGAGAACAAAGTATAACAATAATAATAATTTGCACAGTTTGACGTGATCCGAGCTAAGCGATCGTTAGATTTAATCACCCCAGCACGATTTATTGTAATACTTTTTTCTCAGTTGGTCAGAACAAAAGTGGCAGACATGTTACTTACTTGTTCAGATGACATTTTCCAGTGAAAATTCATATTTTGGTCATACTTCCAAAACATAGAATCTGTGATTCCGAAGTACAGTATCCACACTGATGTGGTGATTGACAGCAAACATTAGAATCATTTGCGCTGAGGAGCCGTGCCGATGCACAACGCACATAAAGATAATAATTTCACAAATAACTGCAATTGCATATATATATATATATATATATATATATATGTGTGTGTGTGTGTGTGTGTTCGGATAACATCTTCCTCTGACATTCCAAAGAAATTAATACGAGCGGAAAATATTTTCTCCCTTCTACCACATTCTTTCTGTTCTCTGCGTGTCTCTTCCTATTAGCAACAATTGCAGCCATGTCGCAAAATGGGTTAAGACATGCTTTTTTGGGCGTTAAATAATAACGCAAATACCAGTAAATTGACGAGCGCAAATATTAGTAAATCGCGTTGCGTAATTCATTTAAATATTCTCTTCACATAAATTTTGTGTCTGAAATGGAAACTCCTACAAATGCATATGCAATAAGGTCAACCGCAAAAACGCTTTTCAGCGCTAATTTTGCACTGTGTGTCTTTAGTAAATCCCGACAGTAGTTTTTTAACGCCAAAAGAGGGTTTGCGCTGATGCAATCTGGCCCATAGACTGCAGCTTTAAAAAAGTTAGAACAGAATTATTCTATGATAGATAAACAAACATTACTACTATTATTAATATTCAGAGTGTGAAAGGAGAGTGGACTTAACTCATTTAAATATTAAGAAATTTTAACATTTAAAATATTATATTCCTGTTTTTCAAACCTATGAAATATTAGTTAAGAAAACCACTTAAATCAAACATTTTATGTCTCCTAATTTAATGTAAATAATTGACTTCCCCTTAAGTTGTGTGTAAACATACAATGTAAGTGACATGAACAAAATAGATAATTTTAACCTTGTTTGTATGACAGTTAATCATCAGAAAGACCTTCATAATCATTACAGTCCTTTAATACACTCTGTATATTAAAGTGTTGTAAAAATTGGAAAAGGAGGGATAACAGCTAGCAGGAAAAACCCATGAGAAGGTAGGGGAAAATAGATGGAGAGGTTGAGATCTGTTGAGGGAGATGGGTGTGCCAGTCTTGGGGTAGTGATCTGCGAGACATCCCCTGTTCTATCTCACTTATCTCCAAGGGGGTATCGGGCTGGGGGGTTTGGCAGGGCACAGCATTCCAGTCAATTTTACACATCCTCACACATGCACCTAGTTAACAACTGACTGGAGAGATAGAACCCAGCGATCTGTGCACAAAAACACAGACACAGACACACAAAGACGCAAACAGACAAATGTGTGCAGATCTCCTATGAGCATCCTGGGTGCCTCAATGTGGCAAGGCACAAAATCAAGATTGGCAGGTGACACATAACATGTCCATGGACTTTCTTCATTAACATCAAGATTTCAATTAATATAGCTCATAAATGCTACATAAGTTTATTATGAATTTATTCATTTTTTTAAAAAGTTGCCATATAGTAAATGTATATGTTGAAATTGTCAACTTCCTTTAAGTATTTAATGTCAACTAACTAGAGATCGACCGATATATCGATTTACCGATATATTCCCCGATATTTAAGCATTTTACCATAATCGGATATTGGTTTTGTAATAACGGATTTACCGATAAACGCCGCCATCTTGTGTTGAGAATTGCGTGCAGGATCGCCATTACAGCGCATTTGAGGGGAAACGAGACAACGGCGTGCACAGGTAAAGTAAACTTAGCTGCTTTGCTGTAATTAGTAAACTTTATTTAACATAGCAGCCATTAATGCACAAATTAGATATGTTACATAAATGCCTGAAATGCAGCTAGTTTATGCAGCTTGTCTATGCAGCTTGTCTCTAAGAAACAGAGACAAGCTCACAGAGTCCGAATTTAAGCTGAATTTAATTCTGTCTCTGTTGGCTGTGCTCATCATTAGTCTCGTGAAGTCGTCTGCATTTTGCTGTTCACTCAGTGGGTTGATGCTCAGGAAATGCTCCACCACGGCCACCGCATGTAACTTTTAACAAGATTCACTTGTTTAAAATACCGTAATTATATAAACATTTACTATATAACCATTAATTCGCTAATAAACATCCAAGTAAACGCTACTCTATGGAAATTAATTATTTATTATCTCTGCGAGCGATCGCAGTTTGAGTATAGTTCTGTGTAAACAGCGCTTTGTCAGCAGATATTTCATAATCTAGAAAGACAAAAACATAATTAATAATTCTGATATAACGTACCAGTTGAGAAATGCAATAAAATACGATATTTTGTTTGTTATATTCCAATATTCCAGAGAATATTATTCAATTATTTAACATTATCCAGCAAATTATTTTACACTCTTTAGCCTATTAAACAGCTTATAAATCTACTAAAACTGTAGTTTAAAATGAAGTATAACATTTCTGCAAAGTTGATATGACTCCTGTCTTTAATTTATTTATTTTTTCCATTTGAAAACATTAGACATTCTACATTTATTTTGCTTATTGTTAACATTAGTGTTGCTACTGATGCTTTTTATAAATACAATTATATTTGTAATATGAAGATTAAAATTAACATTAAAGACTACTAATTTTCAACACTTTTTTTTAAGATGACTGAAAGATTGAAAGATTACACTGTTAGAATTACTTTTATGTGCTTTATTTATTTTACCTGGGTTTTTTTTTTTTACCTCATCAAAGATACTATTTTTTGAAACAAAAACAGTTTATTAACAGTGCACTTTTTTATTTTTTGCACTTTCAGACCCTTCTATTTATTGGTAATAAGATTGGTTTTCCATGCAAGGAGGGAGTGAATGTTATAAATAAAATGTTTTATTCAGTTCAGTGGTGTTGTAATCATGTCAAAAACAGAAGTATAACAGTAAATAAATATTGTTTCTGCATATCGGTTATCGGGCACATAAACACACAAATTATCGGTATCAGTTCTAAAAAATCAATATCAGTCAATCACTACAACTAACCATATGCACAGTGCAATCTCAAGCTGTGACGAAAATGTATTATTGAGCCAAATGTTCAACAATTAATCAAAGTAATGTCTAATCTTCAAAGATTTATAAAAAATTGCCAAAGACTGTAGTGATTCAAGGAGCAGAAGGAAACAAACAAACAATAGCTTTTAAATGTTTCATCCTGTTCAGTTCAAGATGCAGATGGGGAACAAAAAGTTTTCTTCTTCCACTGTGCCTAATGCGTCTCTATACTCTTTGCATTTACTTCCCAATTGTCCTGTTGTTATTTATTTTACACCACACACTCCTCTATTGGTTCTAAAACTGTCTATTTACTACTTTTCTCTAGTCACTTTGCATTAGTAACACAAACAAGACAAGTTCATGACAGCAAAACTGCCTGAAGTCCAGGGACACAAAGCACAGCATATCATCCAGTTTCTCCACCGTTTGCACAGACCACAGAGTCACAATGTGCTTCTCTTTATTCTATTTCCCTTTAAAAGAGCTAAACGAATGTGACAATTATATTCTCCCTTCCAATTCAATAACACATGTCGTAATAGAAAGCCACATCAACTGAAATACAATACAGGTTTCTTTTTTCATTACTTTGAAAAGAACACAAGGTGGGTGGCCATGATCCATTGAATCTCAAGTAAAGTCATTTGCCAGTTCAGAGAGCAGAAATTTTGGGGAGTTACTCTGATAAACAAACCTTGCATTATCATGGCATCACTTTTTCATTCATACCCCTAATGAAAAGGATATTCCTATCGACACTTGGGGTGGCTTGTGTTCTTTTTTCATGACAGATCACACTTGATGCCTAGGTCATAAAATTAACTATACAGTAACTACTGTAGTTATGACTGTTCTAAAGAAGTTCTAAAGAAATTACAATTTCAGCATGGCCCTATTATTAAGGAAGGTCAACCTTCTGCAACATATCAAAAACCACAATGAGAAAATGACTGTTGTTACATACTGGATGAGAATAAAAAAAAAACACATTTTTGAGGGATTTTTACAACCCTCTAGGCCAGCAAAAGAGCTGCAGATGTGGTTCTTGGATCTCAAATAAAATAATAATATAAAGATAATATAAATGACTAGCCCATGGACACAATGTCATAAAATGACAAACCTTCAATATCAGGCAGCACAACCTTCTACAAAGTGTGGAAAATCAGGAATCTATGTGTTCAGCTTTGAAATGCTTCAAACCTTTAACAAATAATAAAATCAAACATCAAGTTCTCATCAGTTCTATGATCATAACAGACAACAACATAACACAATAGATGACATTTAGACTTTTATAGAGGTCAATATAACCAAATATATTGCAATTTAACTCTTAACAATGAAAACAGATGCAACAAGATTATATAAGTGTAATTAAAAAAGAGATGTCTCATCAAAAGATGATCCTGTTTGTTTTGGATAGCTTTTACAGTGAGTATCTCAAAGATGCCCTTCTTTAGGTGCCATATTGAGCACTGAATCTTTTTATTGTGTCCTGCTCCATCTAATGGTGATGTGCAGGCAAATACGAGCATACTGTAGCTTCCATGACATGGTGACTAAACTGTTTCAAGGTTACTTCTTGGTATGGCTGCCTCAGTCATTTATAAAGCTGAAGGACGATGTACAACTTTTGTTTGTTCAAGCAAAATGCACCATTTGAGTGATTCTCAAGGTCTTGAACGATAAGAACATCTCCAAGTAAATAGACTGATCATGCCTAGATTTGGTAGAGCATTATGGTTATCATGTCTTATCTCATAAATATCAAATGGCTACTGCCAGGATACATTAGGTTCACCAATAATAAAAATTCTGTCATCATTTATTCACCCTCATGTCGTTCCAAACCTGTATGATCTTCTTTATTCTAAAGAACACAAAATATATTTTGAAAAATGTTGGTAACCAAACTGTTATGGTGACCACTGACTTCCATTGCATGGACAAAAACACTGAGATATTTTGAAAAATATCTTATTTTATGTTCCACAGAAAAAAAAGAATGTCATACATGTTTGGAGCAACATGAGAATGAGTAAATGATGAGCTATTTTAAACTGTCTATCTATGGAAGGAAATCTGACAGCATTCTGTCATCAAAAAGACTAAAAAGTCTAACGGGTTTGGAACGACATGAGGGTGAGTAATTAATGACAGAATTTTCATTTTGGGGTGAACTAACCCTTTAAGATTTTGAGACACAATGGAAAAAACAAGAAGGAAGTCACAGTTATGCACTGCTAGATGTTCCCATTGTTTTTAAATCTATGATAAACAGAAACTGCAGGAAGAAACAACAATTGATCAACAGCCAAGTAATTTTGTGTTTTGTTCAGTTATAAATCTACCAATGAAAAGGTGTTCCACATATTAGCCAACTTCTCAAGCTGAAACAGGTGGCCGGAGGAGGAAGTGAATATGACTTAAAAGTAAGGTGGCAGATAAGAAGTTCATGAGTTTAGCCTCTAGGTTCCAAAATCATGTCGATGTTAACTTTGTTCCGCTCTAACAGGAAAGGGAGCTACTTGCCGCCACGCTCTGTTTTCCTGCTTTCCCAGGTGAGTCAAATTATGATCTGAACAGCAAAAGGAACTGAAGACAGGAGTTCAAACTGCATCTCCAAGGATGGTGGGTCAAATCTCCTGCTTCTCATAAATTAGGCCAACAGAAGCCTGGATAGATGAGTGCAAAAGTGTTCAATCATAAAAACCATTTCATGAGAACTGGCATAAGTGGTTAGGTGAGTGAAAACAGAAGCTGTGTGAAGTGGAGTGTTACAGACTACTGAAAGGATAAAGCATATTAGAAAGCGTTACATAGCCGCTTTCCCTGTGGATCTGCGAGCAGGCACGCCTCATTGACGTTTATGCTCCTAGATGCAGAACCTTGATGTCTGCATGACAGACATTGTGTGCACGCTCCACATGCAGTTAACATCAAAATATCAACATTCTCCGTTTCAAGGAAAGGGATTTCTGAGCAAATAAATCCTTAAATGTGCCCAGGAAGTTCCAGCTAATAGCAACATGCTTTCTTAATTAAGTATGTCAACTCGCCATTAATTACGGAGGTAATGCAAGACAGAGAGTCAGAGCAGCTTTTCGTATGCAGTCACGGGCCAGCACTCAATGGTACAAAACGCACGCATGCACATGTGTACATACAGGACCACCTGGCCTTCTCGATGAATAACAAGAGATTAAACTTCCTTGCAGCAGTATTCCAACATTTGTTGGTTTTTAATAAGGGGAAGAAAGTTACACTTGAACATTTTGTTCAGATGGAAAAAAAAGCAAAATTCATTCCAATTGACACTACATGAGAAGTGCTAATGATTAAAAGCATGCTTACAAGCACTGTCAGAAGCGAAACTCCAAATCCCTGAGCAACACAGGGAGAAGGAAACTAAAGGTAGAGCTGACAGCATAAAAAACAGACAAAAAGGAGAAAATAAGGCAAGCGAGCGAGAAAACTGGTTCTTCAGAGCGACTAGAGAGTGGAGCTCACACTAATGCCTCTGGGCTCTACTGAGGCCTCTTTGGCAGAGACTCTCTGGCCATCACAACATCCATCACTCTCCTCCCAGGACAGACAGGGAAAACACTCAGCCTTTCACCTAGAGAGAGGCTACGTTAGCGGTCCGTTCGCTCTCTTGCTCGCTGGAGAGGCCTCTTAATTACTCCTACTCACAACACTTCATCTGCACATTTAGTTCATCTACAGAAAGCCCTGGAGATCAAATATAAGTTATGATAAATAAAACTTTATTCAAAACATTGTGAGATACTGCTCTCTTGGCTGCCACTCAAATATTATTTGCGTTTTCCCTGTCTTCGGCCTCGATTTTATCTGGACTAAATCAGCCGAATTATCTTTGAAGTGGTGATATACTTCTTATCGTCTGATAAAAAGAGAGAGCAACGCATCTGAACAGTCAAGGTTTGGAGGGATGCCAACATGTGAACTTCTGAAAGGTTTCAGCACCTCATTGAAACAAGGATTAGATCTTTGGAGCAGAGTCCAAACTGAGAGATGGAAATGAAGACCTGAGGGGACATCACTGAGGTGAACAGAAAGGTTGTGTGAGAGTTACATTTTGTCTATTAGTGCTCAAAATATTATAGATGCTGCAAAAGACGCATCTCACACGCTGAGATGCATCCCAACAAGAAAAAAAAACATGACCAATGCCAGTAGATATTTCTGAGCCAAAAAACTTGATTAAGGGGGGCAAACTGCAGAAATTTCGCGAAACGGATTAAAATGATAGAATAAACGAAAAATGATGGTAAAATGTGTTAAACCAATTAAGCTAAGAGTCGTACAGTGTTATGTATATATACACACACATACATACATACACACAAACAATTCATATACAATTATAAATATATTGGTTGCCTATCAGTTGGCTATTGAAAAAAAAAAAAAAAAAAATATATATATATATATATATATCTATATATATATATATATTTTTTTTTTTTTTTTTTAAACTACCCAATACACATTATAGTGCCTTTCTAAAACTATTAAAACAACACAAAGAAGAGAACACAAGGAACTCACCAGCAGTGTCTACATTGATCAGGCTGACGGTGGATGGGATGATGGAGGTGTCCACTGCATATGAATTCTTCAGGGCTAGATGCACCATGCTGAACTTCAACCTCTCTGGAAGGAGGGAGAGCAGGAAAATGGGCAAATAGAAGGCGCACCGTAGTCGACAGAGCACAGGGGTCATGACCTTGCCTTGAGGGCTACAGGCCATGCGCTCAATCGTGGGGAACAGCATCACTGCCTTTACAACCTAAGGATGAGAAGTACATATGGAGATTTTTGAGATGAACCTGGGTCAGGAAAACTATTTCAGTTCCTGCACTCTCTCTAGGCAAATTTAGATTTGGTCCAGTTAAGTAATTGACACTTACACAAAAAACAAGACCAGCAGAACAAAATGTTACATACTGAGATATAAGGCATTATATTTATGACAGCATTGCAAGCACTTATAATCATAACAAATTACATGTCTTAATTTCAATGCTTAAGAGTTATAAAGATATGAAAAATGACATGTCTGTGCTCTCGCTATATTATGAAATCGATAGGAGAGACAAGGGAAGGAGGGAACAGAGAGGAAAGAGAGAGACTTCCAGAAACAGGAAACACCTGCCTCTGTTTGGCCATTGAGTAGAAGGCAGCTAGACTCATTCAGTGAGTAAGACAGAGTAGATGTGCTTCATCTGTCTCTACAATCCTTTGCAGTTGCAGCCAAGTATTTTTCAATGAAACTAAACAGTGCAATATCTTCAATTCTCTTGTGTAAAATATGTGATAGCCAGCACAATTCTTTGTCAGCAGTGCCAAATGCAATCTATTCAACTTCAAACCACTAAACTTCAAACTCAGCTAGTTCTGCAATCCTGAAAGAGTGCTGGTTTCATCACGCCCCGGCAACAGGCGAACAGGCAAAGTTCTGCTGCCGCTGAATTTATCATCTGAACGGGCCTTATGGAACTGAAAAATATCTATTGCTGTCAGTGGGAAAGATATCAAAATCCAAATGGATGAGCAATTCACATCCTCTGTCATAACAATTACAATAGAGATCATTTCAGAATGGAGATCAAATTAGTTGCTCTGTTTATGTGTGCAAAGTAAAAAAATCTATACAGTTTACCCAACTATAAACTACATTTTCTGGAGTGAATGGTGTTTGTAAAACCTGCTACCATGGTGGTTGCTAAGACTCTACTATCCATTTGATAAGATGTTCTGAGCAGTTGCTAGCAGGTTGCTATTCAGTTGCTAAGATGTTTTGCTGCTGTGCAGTTTCTAGGGTGTTTGCCGTTGTTTCTAGGATTCTACTATGCAGCTGCTAAGGTACAAGTAATAGTATTAGTGGTAGTGGCCACTAATAAATATATACGAAACCATCTAGTCCAAATATGGCTACAGGAAGCATACAACCCTCTCCCATAATGCTTTTCATCTGCTATTGCACTGCTCATCCTGATGCTTATCATTTGTCAGACAAAGAGAGAGAGAGAGAGAGAGAGGAAAAGAGGCAATGAAAGAGAGCGGGAAAGGTGAAGAAGAGGGAGTGTGTGCAGAGCAGGTGATCTTTGATGTGCAAGTAGTGCTTTTGACAAGAAGCAGTTCCTCTTCCTGGAGGTCACAGGAATGTAAAAGAGAACACAGAACAATCTGACAGAGTCTCTGGGAGTGGCTCTTTAATCAGAGAGACAGACGGCCAATCATACACACACACACACTTCTACTTCTAGAGGGTTTCTTCTCTGGTACTGCTGAGGTCAGGAAGGGGGAAGGAGCACTCTGCATCTGGAGAAGGGGCGAAGAGAGTTTAAACGTCACAATCTGACTTCCACGGATCTGTGATGTGAGGGTGCGATCTGATAGTGGAGGAATGTTAATGATGCACAGATCTACTGGAGCTTCAGACAGCATGATGGATCATACGGCAGTCCAGACCACATCTCTTTCAACTCACTAAGTGAGTATCTCAATGGTAATGTGATGCAACCCCTCACGTCAGCACCACCCCGTCTCTACGATTGCAGCCTTGCAGCCAGGCTCCCGACTGAAACGGGCATGGTAGAGGAGAGGAGTTGTAATGAACTCTGTTGGAAGTGTGTGAAAAGTCCACCTGAAGTCAAAAGCACCTTGCCACCGCAATCCTTAGGAAAAGACTGGTCAGTTCCTCATAGATCCCAGAAGGGAAATCCCATGATGTCACTTTAATTTTGATGAATGAATGCACCAGGCCAGGCCATCATGCCCTTCAAACTCTGCCAGGCTGAGGGAAACCGCTACACCTTGCATGCCAGACTGAACAACAACAAAAAATGATCTTGTGTTTTCTCAACCGTGTGACTCCAATGGGCTGGACAGTCCATGGTCACGTCTGGGAGCTTTAAAATCTGGAGATGGTGTGAGGGTAATCTGAGCCAGGGCTGTGTGCTGTAATGTTTACACTTGTGTTTGGCTCAAGCTGTGACTGTAACGATGTTTTATTTGAGTACAGTATGAAATCACACCAATACTTCAGGACTGTCAGTCTGACCTCTGCTCCCTGAATGAAGGCCCACCCAGAACACTGCGAAACACACTCGCCACAAGTTAACCCACACATCCAAGTCCTCACATCCAGGAAGAGAAAGACACATTGTTGTGTCAGGGGAACTAGAGCGTGCCACCAGTACATTAATGAGAATGACAGGACTCATCAAGTATTCTTCCTAGCAAGCATCTTCAAGAATCTCTTCGGCTATCACACAGAATGAATCTTGTTCAGATGAGCAAGTATTTTGTTTAGCATCTCACTGTATGTATCTCATCAACACGATGCAGCACTGTGATTTGCACGTTGTTGGCCTGAAAGGATCCAAAAAAATTCACCTTGAGAAGCCAGCAACGAGGTGCAAACATATTTTGAAATATGTTTGCACCTCAAAATCTAGCAAGCTGCCTATTCAAAATGATTATTATCATGAAATTTTATCATGTGCTTTCAAATGGTCAGACCGAAAAAATTCTAGCCATTTTTTTAACAATTATATACATACACATATACATTTTTTTCCCACAGGTCTTCAACCCTGCTCCTGGAGACCTGCTGCCCTGCAAAGACTACTTCCAAACTTGCCTGGAGCAAGTTTGGAAAAGAGCCAGCTAAAGAGCTTGATTAGCTGGTTCAGGTGTGTTTGATTGGTCCAATCACACACCTTTGCGATGCTGTTTACGAATGTTCGTTGGAGATATAGTTTGGAAAACTACGAATCGTTAAAGCATCTTGGTAATGACAGAACTTGTGACCATAGTTGATGTTTTTGGGAAACTCATCCCTCTATGATTTTCTTTCTTCTGTAACACACAAAATAATAAATCTATGCAAACAACATAGGAAATGACATCACCTTCCCAGGGCACATGGCAAGATGGCTGCTACAGGAGGAGTTATAAAGCACTTTCCTCACCTAACGGCCCCCAGTGCTCTACCTCAAGCTGAGGTGTTGGCTGGAAAAAGGCCTGTAGATTTCCAATCCCTGCTGCGGCCTCACATCTAAGCAACAAATCAACTGCTCTCTTTAGACTGTCTATTCTACAACTGGCACATATATGGTGTCACTTTGTTACAAGTAAGTACTTTAAAGGCAAGAGGGAAGACTTTTGAACTGGACTCATGACAGAGACAAACAATTGAGCACCTCAATGTGCAGTGAATCAAACACTTCCTCAAGTTTTAGGGAAAACCTACCTCATGCTGCTTCTGGTCTGAGGCTGAAATCTGCAAACCTTCTCCTCCAGAGGTGCACTAAAGAAGCCCCTACCATCATTTACTCTGACCGGTCTCTTCTATTCCAAAATAAATATCTAGAGCCCATAGTAACAGTTTCTGATTATCACACATCATATGTTACCAGGCATAATCGCCAGGTTGGCTTCCTGGTAGGAATCTGGAACAGAACAGAAATCTTTTTCTCATTTAGTGCATGTTTGCTCTGAGCCATGCCATATCTGTACATTGTAAAGAGATTTACCTAGCCATATTTTAAAAAGAACAGATTCGAATTTTAAAAGAGACAAAAGGTCTACATGGTTGGCAATGTTTTAATGACCTAGAATGACCTTCATAGATTATGAGAGAGGACCTTCGAATCGATGAGTGTGATTAGGAGTTTGTTTCACCATTAAAGAGAAAAAAGACTAGCCTTAGGTCTAAACTAAATCACTAGAAGTGGTTTGGATGTGGATTGTCTCCAAAACTATCAGAACATATTTTTATCGGACTGCAAAAAAAGGGGTACATAACTGCACTGGCCCCATTAAATGTAGCTAAAATCCATTTCCTTTTGCCAGGAGGAAAACACACTCCTCTAGTGAGGGGAATTACTAAAAAAGAGGTTAAGAGAGAAGGAGGAAAAGATTTCTAGGTAGAGAAAATGCTTGAAAATAAAAATGACAAGGAGCACATCTTAGAGCAGGAAAACCCCAGTGGAAGAAAGAAAATCAAGGTTCTTTTCCATGTTATTTAATCTCCTGACCTTTTCACAGCAAGTAAAGGGAACAGAAGTGTTTTATTATGCTGCTGATTGGCATTGTCTTGCTGAGGTTACAACGCCAAGTTGCAAAAAGCTGAGGTGGTCTGTGGTGGTTCTACAAACAGCAGCACTATAACTGTTATTCATACTGTTTAATGTGGAGTATCAAACAGAATCAGTGGATAGTGTTTTGACAGGGCACTGAAACAGGAAAGATGTTGTGGGTGGTCAGTGTTTTTTTATTTTTTTTTTTTTCAATTTATAAATGCATTTATTGTGTTACAACATTGAACTTTTATAAAATTATTTTTAAAAATTATATAAAAAAATTGTATATTGTTATAAAAAATAACAGACCATAACTCATAGGGTGTGTGCTACATTAGCTACATTTTAGTTCAGTGAAAACTTTCTTGTCCAGGTGCTTATACCTTGAGCTCTAGGTCTCTCTTCATCATCTCCAAGATGATGTAGCAACCGATGGAGTGGCCAATCAGCAGCAGGTTGGTGCCCCGAGGCACATGCTTTCGAAGGAAGGCCAGCTTGTGTTCAATCTGCCCGTCTAGCCCAAAAACATCCTCCTTCTCCGTCACAGATGCATCTTTGAAGGAAAAATAGGGAAAAACAGAATAAAGCTCTCATACCAAACCCAATGTTGTACATCATTACATGGTGGCCAGGAGCGTTGCCAGTACTTTCATCATGACCTAGAACTAGTAAATACAGCAAATAATATAATTAGACAAAGCTGCTTAGTTTGATCGATTGTGGAGCTCCGATCACAGCTGAATGTGAACTGTAAAGGATCCAGAAGGCACTTTAAATTGTTAAGTGCTCCATATTAGAAGTTTTCTTTCATCATCTTGATCTTGTTCTTCATTATTTCTTTGGAAAGGAGTAAAATTACGCTCTATTGAACAATCGCAGTAACTGGAGATCCTGATAATGCTTGGCGGGCTTTGATATTTATATCTTCCTACAGGTGCTGAATTCACCAGTATGAACCTGAGAAAAGGCAAGAATAAGAAAGACAATGGACTGCACAGAAACAAAAGAATGACAGAAGAAGAGAGAAGAAGCTGGACTGAGGTGGGGTGAGGCTGTGCCATTTATCACTGTGATGAGTTATGAGAGCAGAACTGTTAATGATGAGACAAGGGGAGAGAGGAGTACCAGAGGGGAGAGAGAAATAACTCAAATTAGCTTCAAGACATAAATAGACAAAGTGCTCCTTCATGAGACATCTCACAATATATGGTTTCTGGAGCACACTGCATCTTCTCCTCTTTCTAAAATAATAAAGATATCTCAACTGACGTAGTTGCACATGGCTAATTACTTAGACTTGTTTTATGATGAGAAGTGCTGGAATAACAAATCCTAAGGGTCTCCTAGATTACCTCAGATTGGACTCTTGTTGAAAGACAAATTAACATATTTCTATAAATTGCTATACAGGCAACATATTGAAAAAAGACACCCCCAAATATTATTATTATTATTATTTTTTTAAATAAAAAAAGTGTTTGATTTTAGAAATTAATTATATTTTTTGCAAGAATATCAATTTTTTTTCATTGCTTTCATGAAGTGTTCAATAGAGTAAAAGAGATCTGCTACCTTTACCGACCTTCACATCTTTATAGAGGATAAAAATGATGTTCAAAAAAACAGAAGGGGGTGGGAGTGCAGGAGGGGGACCACTAGGAGTGCATATGACCTTAAGGTACAGAAACATGCAGGAGAGATAAAAAGGAAGCCGAAGAGAGGAGGAACCAATGAAACCTATTCAAAAAGTTCAAAACGTTAAATCATTTTCATTGCATAAAATACCAGTGGATGTACAAGAATGATAAGATAAGACAGGGTGAAAAAAAGACACATTAAGAGGGGCTTGAATTCAAAAGTCTGTATGCCATATGCATTACAGTTTAAAGCTGGGTTTTGGGTTTGATGGAAAATTGCTAGGCCAAATTCACTGCTAAACATCAACATATTAAGGTCACATAGCATGTGATGTAAAAGAGAGAAAATATGACTTGATTATGGATTCTGTGGCTATAAACAAGATATATAACTATTTATAAACATAAATATAGATATGTTTTTGACATGAGAAAAGTTGACGTATTATGAGTTATGATGATTTCACAAACCACTGTCTGAATCTGCTCTATCTAGCATTCTTTATGACAGATGCTGTTTAGCCTAAATTGTTGATGTTATACAATACCATTCAAAAGTTTGAGGTCAAGATAAGATAAGATAAAAAAAGATAAGATTTTAATCATTTTATTCAGCAAGGGCACAGTAATCGATTGATTAGTAAAGACACTTCTATTTCAAATAAACACTGTTCTTTTGAACTTTCTATTTATCAAAGAATCTTGGAAAAAGATGCATCAGTTTCCATGAAACTATTAAGCAGCACAAATGTTTTCAGCACTGATAATAATAGGAAAGTTTTAATAATAAGATCTTTAAGATATTTAAAAATAATAAAAAAATGTTTCTTGAGCACCAAATCAGTGCATTAGAATTATTTCTGAAGGATCATGTAACACTGAAGCCTGGAGTAATGATGCTGAAAATTCAGCTTTGCATCACAGAAATACATTAAATTTTAAAATATATTAAAACAGAAAACAGTTCTTTTAAATTGATCAAAAAAAAACAAAACTGTAAAAACGGTAATAATGTGAAGTGTTATTACAAATAAATGAAGCCTTGGTGAGCATAAGAGACGTCTTTACTATTTATTGGTTATTATAACAGTTTTAGGATACTAAGGACCTTAAAGGGGATCAACTCTACAGCATACACATCATTTTAGGAAAAACTATTTAACCAATAATATTTTTTTAAAAGCACTGACAGGCTCTCAATCCAGGGCTATTTTCATTCATGAATATAAGCAAGAGATCAGACACTGAGCCGTGAAGTCAGTGACCTGTGCATGCACACACATTTAGCTCTCCCCAACCACTCCTTACCCCTCATTTCCCATTTTCCAAATCTGATCTTGATTTTTTTCTGAAGGTTCCCACTGAAGTTTGCCTACAAAGGGGCCCTACATGTTTATCTACCAGCACAGAAGGGCACTATATGAGCTCAGAGCCCAAACACCAATGAGACCAGTTCACACAATGAGTGGCCTCTCAGGATTACCTCATGAACATTTAAGACTATCCTACACGTTAGATATACAAAACCTACATCCAGCTACAACGACCTACCTAAATTCACCTACATTAAAGCAATTTTGAACTGTTGGAAAGATGGTTATTAAAAAATATATATATATATTCTTCTGATATTAAATTATATATTTTTCTTCTTTTTCATCTTTATAATATTAATAATACTTTTTAGTTGTTTTTGTTAGCTGTCTGTGTTGTGTTAAGAAATAAATCACATAAATAGCTTAAAGCAAGTATGAAACAACATATTCCTAAAAAGAAGGAGGACTACTTTTTTCTGGATGCTAAAAATCCAGTTCACCTTCAAAAGCATCTCAACATTTCGAAATGTAAATGCTTCTTTTTAAATCAAATAATATATGCTATTACTATCATAATTATATTAACATTAACCATTATATTTCAGAAATGCTGATTTACAGTATCTACAAAAGTAGCATATAGTGACTAAATAACTATATGTCTAATTGTAACATTTTGATTTTATTTTAGATAATGTGCACTGTTGAATTGTGCATAATAAGACCAATAACATGCATAGAGAAACTGTAGGGTCAGTTTGGATATCCTTCTGAATATGGAACAGGAACAAAATTAAAACAACCTGTAATGGATCCAAAAAAGCATTTATGCAACATATGGCAAACACAAATTCCTCAAAAAATAAAAAAATAATGAACTGTTGGCAAGAGCAAGCGATGTATAGGGAACAGGCTGTTAAATGATTATATCCCCCTCTCAAAAATGTACAATAAATGTGTGGTGCATGTTTCATCCTGGGATCAGGTTACTGAATATTTATGTCAAAAGGAACCACAACAGAGTGGTGTAACTGATTAAAATGGGTTGATATAGAGGGCTTGTCCTTTGGCTGTTGTAAGTATGATCAGAGGATCTTAAAAAAGAGGACTGTAAGTATTTGAAACACAGGGAATGTTGTTTGCATGTATGCTTAAGAGCGTAAGATCTACATCAGTCTCTAAGGCCAAAGATAACCAAAAAGCAGCGAATGTAAAAGGCCATGATTATCATAGAAAATGAAAAACAACTAATGGTTACAACCATTACAAAGAGGTATTAGATAACTTTTATTTTGAATGCAATGTTTAAAAAGGGCCAATTTATTTCCCACCAATGCCTATGCCTCCAATCAGCAAGACAAACATGAAACCTAACCTGACTACAACTGGTCACAAAGGGTCACATCAACCAAACCGCTTAGAACAATCTATTTCCCTTTTACTATACCCCAGGCAATCTTACAAGAACGAGGGAAATTCCTATTTTATGCCTACTTTAATAGCCTGAGCATAAATAGAGGGTAATTTAGTCATATCAGAGAAGGGAAAGTAGATTTTGAGTAGTAGCTCTCTTAATACGCTCTGACAAAATGAATGAGATGTGTAGGTCTGGAGGACGGCTTGACCCAGGGCAGGATTATTGACATTGGCAGAGTCCAAAATGTTCCCTGTGTTTGCATTAACAGATATTTTTACTGTAATCAAAAGGCATCAATCACAAATCGCCAACCACAGGAACAGTTCCTCCACAGAGATTTGGCATGTTTACCCCACTACCGTTTCCCCTGCTTTTGTTTATGTTTCCGAGACACAGGGATGTAATATTACTTAATATATGCCATTAAATAAGTCCAGCCCTTTATTGCCAAAGGGACTGAAGTGTTTGGCGGTGGGAGTTTAAGATCTCATCAATGAACTCTAAGTCTCTCCATGGCTGTGCTGGACTGGACGACATGAGGTTTCTGTGGGTTCGAATGGCTGTGCCTGCTGCTGACCGCTGGCTGACCAAGTGCTCTTTGAACAGCATTAAATCAATGGGCAGCATTCACAAGGAAAGTCACCAGTGACTTCTGGAGAAGGAAGTTGGATTTGAAAACTTGAAGCTGTTTAAAGGGTCATCTAAAGAAGAAACCGCAAACTAGATCTGACACCCAAGTCAGTGACGCCACGGTTTTAAGGAAAACATCAAATAGAAGACCACCAATTCTACAATCAGCTAGTTTTTAAAAAAATGTAACATGATAATAGTGAATAATAAAAATATCACAATGTTTTCAAATAGTTTAAATGGCAGTAATTTAAAAATGCAAATATATATTTAAATTAAAAATAACTTTTTTTTTTTAATTCAAACAATGTTATTTTAGTATTATTTAGTATAATTTTTGATTAGTTTAAGTTTTTTATTTAATATTTACAGTTTTTTTTATTTCAGCTTTATTGGCATTGAGAAAATAGGTTTTAATAGTTTTTAGTAAACGATAATAACCCTGATTCAAACTGCATATGAATTAATTAATTAAAATTCTTTGCCAGTAGTGTCCATAAACAATAGCAAAAATAATCATTAATAATTAATTATAATAATTCCTTACATTTATATAGCGCTTTTCTGGGCACTCAAAGCGCTTTACATATTGAAGGGGGAATCTCCTCAACCACCACCAATGTGCAGCATCCACCTGGATGATGCGACGGCAGCCATATTGCGCCAGAACGGCCACCACACACCAGCTTATTGGTGGAGAGGAGACAGAGTGATGAAGCCAGTCAGTGTATGGGAATAATTAGAAGGCCATGATGGACAGAGGCCAATTGGCAAATTTGGCCAGGATGTTGGGGTTACACCCCTACTCTTTTCGAAGGACATTTTTTACCGACCACAGAGAGTCAGGACCTCGGTTTAACGTCTAAGTATTTACTGAAGGAAACACAGGAATATCAAAACTATAAATCACTAAAACAGTTTAATCTAATATAAAAAAAAAATTCTGCAAGTGCCTGCATGATTAAGAAAAACTGTTTTTGGCAGTTTTTAGTTGATTACAGTCTGATATACTACATCCTCAGCAATGAGGAGCAACACAAGCAGCTATTTTCTCAGACAGGGGCATCTGCGAACCAAATGGCAGAACATGATGAGGGATGGATCACTGAGATGAACAAGACAATGTGCCGTGGAAAGAAAAGCCCAGTATATTTGATACCGCCCCGCTTAAGACAGCCATTGATGGTAATCAAGAATGTCACTCAAATAGCGAGACTGGGGAAATGAAATTTAACTTTTAATTGTGTCCCTGCTTTCATCTGTGCTGCCTTGGCAAACGCCTGCCGCTTGTCATCTCTTGGCACATTTGAATCCATTGCTGAGTTTTGAGTTTTAATCATCCAGCTTGTGATTGCACGACATGATATGAACAGCAATGGATGTCATCGTCGTTTGTGTGAGCCAGAGATCAGCTGTCTGTCACTGAATACTTTAAGACTATGATTCCGGTAAAAGTATTCCATGTGTTCACAATAAAAAAGCAATTGGTTGATACTTAAGATTGTAAAAATATTAATCTATACAGGATGAGCTACAAGATCATTTCAGATTGCTGAAAATTTTAGATGCTCTTCAGGAAGTTTTTTTCTGGCAGATCTACTGATTTGATTAGGGTAATTTCTGCTTATCAGGTGGCAAGCAGACCACAATAAAACATTCTAAGTGCAAGGTCCCTGCAGCTTGTTTGTACAGACAGTGTTCACCTAGACTTTCCTATCCATCAAGAAAGCCAGTAGAAGTGCTGTTTTTGGAGATCCCAGCCATCTGCATGTGGTTTGTCTTATTACAGGTGAGGGCTTGGTAATGTCTTTCCCACATACCAAATTCAATAAAAACATCCATGCTGCTTTATGGATGAACATGCCGGACTGTCATATTCTGGTTCAGGCAGAGGAGGGAGACACAACTTGGCTCGTTTGTCAGTCCCGAATGCATTCCACCTTACTGTGTGCTCTGTGAAAAGATTCGGGGAGGAGCATCCCATACTCTGACAGACACTACAAACCAGTACATCAGTCAAAACAGTCAGAGTAAGGCTGTGCCTATAACTGTCAGTGAGTGACTTCACAGGCAGTGTTTGTGCATGAAGGTACAGTAACTTCAAAGTAAACTGGTTTCAGAGTGGCTTTCAAGGTACCATAACATTCTATTTAATGATTTAAAACAAATTCAATTGAGCTTTAGAGATATCCAAGGCTGTGTAAATATAAACCAGAAAACATAAAAATAATACATTGATACAAAGACCTGGAGCATCATTGAAATTTTGTGAGAAAAAGAAACATACCACTAGTCCCACTGATAATAACCATGCAAAAAATGTAAAATTGAAAAAACAAACAAACAAAAAAAAGATTATAAATAGGGTTTAATATACAGTAATAGTCTATTGATTAAAATAATAATAATTTATTATTAATAATAATAACAGGCAATAAAGGGCAAAACCATCTAAAAATAGTGTCTTCAAAGGTTGTGGGGTAGGCAAAGGATGATAAATAATTATTCTTCTGAATAACTCACTTAATTATCTGCTGCCATCTACTGACTCATAACAGTGGTGATGATATCATGCTGAGTCAGAGGAGAGCAAACAGACAGTGGTTTCTACAGATGATCTATGATGTCACTCTATGCACTATTTTCATGATGACATTTATGTAAACACAAAAAGTTAATACAGGCTTAAATGTTAGCTCATGAGAAGAAAAAACATAATTTTGACCATCATGTAATATAGTCCACATTTGAAAAGGCTGGCACTCATCTGAGTTAACCTTTTAAATGACAAACTACTTAGAAGTCCATGAACAACCCACAGAAATGGAATATATGGTATGTCAACCAATTGCATGACTACTCCTTTTGCCTCACTGTAGGTCATGCACGATTACTTTTACACCTTCAGAAGGACTACACACTTGATTTTATGCTCCTGTCAGTAATGTTATAGCTGATAGCCAAATCTAGATAATTAGAAAGTGGTCATCTAGTGTATGAAAAGAGGGAGATGTCCCACCTTCAATCATATCGAAGGTTTCTGGAGGCATACAATGTCCAGCATGGCTCACAGCCCACACTGGATATCTCCGGAGGAATGTCTGATACAATGTCCACATGTATGTCTTGTAGAAGCCCACCACACCTGGGTTACCTGCGGAAAGGTAAAAATCATAATTTAGATAAATATTTATATTTCTCACTTCAATATAAGGATGGTGAGACAATATATTAATTATTGTATTCTAATATAAATATGAATACATTTTTTTATTTGTGGCCCTGTTGTCCTCCTAAAAATGAAAAAAAAAAAAAAAAAAAAAAAAATGTTCACCAGTCTAAACAACTGAATCAGGTTTTAGAACACTGTTTTCTAAAATCCTGGTTTATACAAGAGCAGGGTTCTGTTCCAGGGTTGCTGACGTAGCTCTGCTGGTCTTTACAGATGAGGTTAACTGCGAGTGAAGGGAGATAAGAAGATAAATGGCATTTCTGATACCCAGCTGCCTCTAGTGCAGAACAATGGGCACACTGTGTGGTCACAGGGAATTCACTCTCTCACTCAAAAGAGTAGACGGGCCACAGCCTCACAGGCAGATTCATTTACCATAATGTTTTGTGTGTCTGAGGTGAGATATAAAAACACATCACACTAATGTCCGAATAATAATAATGTTTTAATTTTCACACAAAGTGGCAAAGTGTTAAAAAATGACCCATTATTGGAGATAAACTAATTTTGGGACTATTGCGAGTTTGTGATAGTTGGACAATGGGCAAAAGAAAAAAAAAAAAAGGACAAAACTTTTCTTTTCTAATTCATATTAAAATGCAAAACACAATATACTCTTATACTAACCTGTTCTAGTTCCTTGTTTGTTTTCATAGTTTTTAATTAGCTCTACACCTGTTCCGTTTTCCGTAGATTGCTCCCTTGTGTATTTAAGCCTTTAGTTCAGTTTGTTCAGTGTTCGGTATTGCTTATGTGAATGTGTTATTGCTATATCTATCTCCTAGTGTTTTCTCTTTGTTTAATAAATAAGTATTTTTGATTAATCTTTGTTCGTGCATGTCTAACACTTTGCAGAATACGAAACCTCGGATATGATTTGTTGCTGCGCTTTTTCCCTGTTTTTTTGGTTTTGGACTTAGACTAGAGCAGAAGGAGCAAAATCTAGAGGATCACACCAAGGACTTCTTAGATCTGGCATGCCTCATGCACAATCCAGATCACTTGCTTTGTGCGTTTTACTTTTCCAGCCTCAGCGAGCAATCCAAGGCACGCCTGCCCAGTGTTGGTCCTCGGGGAGATTTCGCCACCTATGTGGAGTGGGTGCTGGTGAATAACAGATCTCTGTTCAACATCTGCCTCACCGAGGAGGCCATCACCAGCACCACTCCGGACCCAGAGCCCAGCCAGTTGCCTCCTACACACTGCACGGAGCCCAACGGACTGTCTTATAAGGTGCGCAAGCTAGCTACACCATCCGTCACTGTGGGTGTCCTCATGGAGTTCGAGGGCATGGAGTGGGGCCACACCCACACTCCCATCACTGCAGCTGGCCTCTGTTAATTATTATGAGGAATATTTCCCTGGCTTCCTCGTCCTTCCGGCTCCACCTTGGTCAGTTGCTCTGCCTGCGCCACAGACTTCCGGGCCTTCAGCTTCGTCCCTCCACCCCTTCAGCTCTGTTGGGCTCTGCCTTCCCTCTGGCCTCGCCTTGGTCCTCAGTCCCACCAGCTCCACCTCAGTCCTCTGGCACCCTGGCTCCACCTCGGATGCTTGTAGTTTCGGCTCCGCCTGGTCTCCAGATCCATCAGTGTTGCGCTGTCTCTTTGGCTCTTCATCTCCGCCTGGGTCTCCACCTCCATCTGCTTCATCTTCATCTGTTGTCCCCCTGGGTCTGCCGGCCAAGTCACCACCATGGCTCCTCCCTCCTATGACTCCACCGCAGGGCTTCAACCAGGTTGTGGTTTGGGTCCCCGCCTGGCTCTTCCTGCTCACCTCTTCTCCCTGGCTCCCCCCTCCATCTTCTCTGCCCTGGTTTCTCCTCCTGGCATTTCCTGTTCCCTGTCCTTCTCCAATCCCTTGTCTTCCTCTAAAGCCCCCTCCCTCCCTCCCCAGTTGGACTTTCATCAGTTTGAGCCTTCTGGGGTGTAGGGGGCTAATGTTACAGTTAGTGTTTAGTTCTGTCAGTTCATTATGTTTTAGTTTAGTTTTCCCTGTGCCTGTTTGTCTGAGTTCTAGTTTCTTGTTTGTTTCCATGGTTGTTAATAAGTTCTGCACCTGTTCTGTTTTCCGTTGATTGTTCCCTTGTGTATTTAAGCCTTTAGTTCAGTCTGTTCCATGTTCGATATTATGTGAATGTGTTACTGGTATATCTATCCCCTAGTGTTTTTTGTTTAATAACTATTTTTGATTCATCTTTGTTTGTGCATGTCTAACAAGTTATATAATTTGCATGTGTTTTATGTGTGTAAACAATTGCATAAGTTTTATGTTTTTTATCATATTTAAGAACTCAAATAGAATGAAACAGAAGGAAAAACCACCTCAATTTTATTCAGAAGCCCAAACTGAACTATTTTCTTATTTATATGCATAAAATGACATTTAAATGCTTCTATTATCATAGTAGTATTAATTGTGTTTGGGGGGGGGGGGGGGGGGGTACAAATAAACATTCTTCAAAAGTCGGTTATATCGTATTAGACACTAACATGATTTTTTTTTTTTAAATGCATTGATAATCAAGTAAATCCAAGTTGTCTTGGTGCAGTAAATATTCATCTTGAAATAACAACAACAATATAAAAGTTAATTGTTCAATAACGTATAAGATGTGTACGACGACCTAAGAGGGCAGAAGGCATGTAGTAGATGCAATGTGCAACAGATTTTTTGGCAAAGTTTTGATCATGTTGATAATGTAGAGGCTTTAGAAATTCATGTATCAAATATGACACAGTAGGCTTTATAGAGTTAAAGCAGGGCTGGTGAAGCAAAGCTCTCCACTGTCCCAGTCCTCACAGCAGGAGCAGTGTACGCTGAGATACGCTGCACAGATATGAGTGACGAAGGCCAACAGCAGCCCTTCTGAGCTCTTTTCAAACTGATTAAATCCATTTGTATGTTTTTATTCATGCTGAGCATTCTCAAATCTCTTTCAGATGGGACTTGACATGCTCAAAGTCAGAACTGCTTCAAGCCAGTGTTATTAGAAATGGCAGGTTTTTCTCAACCAGTCACCACAATAAAGTCACAGGCTCTCTCACTCTATAAAGGCAGATGGAATCAAAGAATGCACTGTCACACATGGGTCCACGGATAGATTTCATCTATAGGGGCAGGGGAGGTGGAAGAGGAGACAAGTGCTCTACAGCTTTGAACAATCGCTCTACCCTCGATCTAGCTGATAATTACACCGTTTTCCAATTTTTCTGTTCACGCTGAAGGTGAAAATGCTGCACAAAACTGAAAGCAATAAACCTACAGCCAATCAAGAAGATATTTGATGTTGAATTTAGCTGCGCAATTGCGGACCAATAGAATTTCACTGTGGGCAGGATTACTCAGCTCAATGTGACAGACAGAGAAATCAAGCAACCTACAAAATGTCTTGTCTATTGACATGACACAGCTGTTAAGGACAGAAACAGAAATCATTTACCCGGCCTCATGTCGATCCAAACCCAGAAGACTTTCTTTCATACAATGAAAGTGGATGGGGACCAGGAGCAGCAAACAATGAAAAAGTACCATAAAAACATCATAACTTTTGTGCCATATTCCTTCTAAAGCAGCTGATATATTTTGTGTGAGGAACAGACCGAAATTTAAATATTAATGATGCTCACCATCATAGGTGTAATTTGCGGGGTCGATATTGTCCCCACCACTTTTTGAAACATATCACAGCACGGATGTACCAAATACAAAAGAAACATTCATATTTGATTAGCAATTCGTTTATTTGTGTTAAATAAGTTTTTGAAATCATGCTGAGTGCTCGTTGTCGCTGTTATCAGTGGCACAACAGTGTTTTCTTGGTGCTCAGCTTATGCAGTCTTCACATAGACGAGCGCTTCAATCGTTTAACGCTGTTGCGGATACTCTCTATTCGTTCCGTTGAAATCACAAAACAAAATGCATGCTCTTGATATGCATTCACTGATGAACACCTTTGGTTTTAATGAAAAAAAAAAAAAAAAAAAAACTATACGAAGGCGGATTAGAACCCAGAACCTCTCTGACACGCTTAAAGTTCTACCACTGGACCATTAAGGAAGACAAGTACTCTGTGCGAATCTATGAACATTCACTAACATGAAGAATCTCGGGTCTAACATATTGTATTATATTAGATGTAAGCATGAAACTATCATGTTAAACATGACTTCTATGTCAATAAATTCAACTGAAAGTACTACTGAAATTGATTTCTGGACATTGTAAAGTTATTTTTTCTGCAATTTTTGGAGATTTGCTAAAGATCACATTTAACAGTGTTATTAAAAATTGTGTTTTTAAAGATTGAAACTTGAAAGAATGAGAAGAAGGTAAACTAAGTGTAAAAAATTAGGGAAATGAGATGCACTATTAAAAATCTGGTATTGACTAATTCCAGTAAATAAACAAAACAACAACTTTATGATAACCAATACTAATATATCATGCATCCCTACAAAAAAGGCACTATGACTACCAGACCGACATTTTGATTATTCACTGAAAATGGTCCATTCACTTTCATTATATGGAAAAGAGCAGCTTGGAAACTCCACTATAAATAACTCAATTTTTGTTTCACATGCAGAAGAAAGTCATGGTGAGAAAATAATGACAGAGTATTAATTTTTGGGTGAATTCAAACTAATCTTTTAACATTTTTTGCATCACACCAGGGGCCGGTAACATAAACTGCTACGATTAGTCTTACAAGTTAGTCATCACATTGTTTTCTTTAAGACTGTTCACAACTATTTTAAGTTACTTAAAAATGTATATTGGTCTAATTTGATACTAAAAAGTAAGACTGGTTACCCCCTGACTAACCGCCAGTTGGTCATACAAGAACTTAAGACACAGTCTTTACATAATGGCTATAGTTATGCAGCTGGCTCCAGGTTAGGACATAGTGTTGAATACATTAAAATGAGACACTGAACACCTACTAATGATCTCTTATTTGTGTGTTTATTACACCAAGGAAGCAGGAGGTCACCTCCCCTTTGTAACTACGTCTGTTCCGTCCCTGTGTTTAAACTACGACAGCTTCTCTATATGGACATCACAGAACTAATAGGGAGGCCAAACTAAAAGCTTTGCCTCTGTGTGGGGAGAAAGAATGCAAAGGAGGCATTCCTACCAGAAAAAGACGACAGAAGCATGAGCTATCCTCTCTCCTCTCCCACACGTTATCATTTCCCTCTCTCCCCAAGTTCATAAATTCAGGGCTGCTCACCAGGACATTAAACAGATACCCTGCCTGCTGTCTCTGACCCCAAGGCTGCCTGGACTACCACACCACTGACGTAGCCTTGCAGGTGCAGGACACATTCTCACTTTGTCTCTCCCTCTGACACACACACGCACACCGTCCTGCTTGCTTACCAACCATACTGATTCACAATTACACAAGAGGGAAGTCACTAAATCGATGCATAAACACCAGCAGTGATGTAGGACCCTAGTGGATATCAAAAAGATCTTACATTTGTCACTCAAATAAAGAATCTCCTTCTACTGTAGTCTTTGAATGTTGAAACCAGTGTTGTTTTATCATTGAGATACTATTATAGATTACATTAATATTTTGAATTAGTTTTTAATTAATATTTTGAATCATTTTAATTTTAATTTAATATTAATTATACCAATGTTGTTGTCTGTTTATTATTAGTTTTTGTTTTTTTAATTGTCTAAATAATTTTTATTAATTTTTAGTTAGTTTTAGTTATTTTAGCACAAAGAAGTAAATATTTTTTAATACTTTAATTTATAAGTTAATGTTTATTTTATTTCAAGTTTTTTTTTTTTTTTAGTTTTAACTATAATAATCCTGAACATTTTAGAGTTAAATCTTTTAGAGAAAATGTCTATCGATAGATACCACCATTTAGTAGCATTAAAGTGCAGACAAAAACAGGAATCAAGTCAAACAGGTTAAAGCGTCCTGCCGTAAGGAAGGCATTAGCAAGTGCTGGAATTCGTTCATGCAGACAGTGTGTGAAGTTGTCTTTAACTTATTAGGTCCAACATGCCATAAAGCTGATCCAGTCTGCAGAGGGAGAGGAACAAGTGAAAATGCTTATTGACTCTGGCAAACATGCAGACACAAGGGTGACTATAGCCAGATCTCCTAACAGATTGCCCTCCGAGGGTTGTTTCATTCTATTCAAGAGGTATTGTAATCCAGGATAAAAGGTAGTAGGGGAGTTGTCAACCTCAGGAGGTGGAAAAGCTTAGATGGATGAAGAACAATTTATGAATCAATAGAGAATACAGCAACAGGTATTTTTAATATAAAAGTCAGTTTAAACTTAATTGGTAAATGCACCTTCATTTATTTTTGTAGGTTAAGAACAATATACTTTTCAAACAAACAAGTAAAACAGTTTCCAAAAAAGCTCCCTGAAGCTTATGGAAACATACTGTAATAAAAACAAAAACAAACAAACAAAAAAAAAAAAAACAAAAAAAAAAAAACAATCAATATTAGGGTGAGATAATTTACCAGAACTTGTGCAGAGACTGTGAGGTTATTTAGTGCAACATCTGATGCTACACTTGAAAAACAAACATGTGAAAAGGAATTATAAATGGAAAATAAAAACTATGGTTCAAATGTTTGGGGATCTGTTCGAGTTTTAAAATAAATTAATACTTTTATTCACCAAGGATGCATTAAATTGATCAAAAGTGACAGTAAAGACAATTTATAATATTACAAAAAAAAAAATTATATTCATCAAAAAATCCTGAAAAAAATCTATCATGTTTTCCACAGCACAATGCAGCACAATGTTTTCAAAAAATTATAATAATAAGAAATGTTTCTTGAGCAGCAATCAGAATAATTTCTGAAGGATCATGTGACCGAAGACTGGAGTAATGATGATGATCTTAAATTGAAATAATATTTTACAATATTACTGTATTTTTGATCAAATAAATGCAGTCTTGGTGAGCATGAAACCGCAGTTATTGATTTGATTCTGTAATCAAAAATAATATGATATTTAAATAATAGTCACACAGGTCTAATATTGTGGTATATCATTTTGATAAACCAGCCTAAAAAACACATAAAAATGAAAAAAAACAAACAAACAAAAAAAACACGATCATTTTACATGTCAGCCGTACAATCTCCTCCTGTCTAAGTGGGTTGTTCATGCCCACAAGAAGTTGCAGTGTGGGCTTTTGCCACAGAGTTAAAGGACTCGCGAGACTAGAGGGGAGGTAAAAGGTCAGTGCTGGACCAGCAATCAAATTCAACCTCCGGGTAACATTCCTAAAAGAATTATGCCTGAAATCCAAGAAATGCATGAAAAAGCAAAAATAATAACCTCTCCTGGCAAGCCCATCGTAACTCCTGATCCACCTGCTCAGCAAATGCTAGCAAGAGAATCATAATTGCAGAACGTCCATATAATTTTATATAGTTGCAAGGTGGACAGCAAAGTTGGCTGGAGTGGGGTTGTTCCTTGCATGAGCCATGAAAACTGACATAAATATTAGTTTCCATATCCAAAAAGAGAGGGAATCCCCTTGGAAACATTTGGTGATAAAAAAAAAGACCATGTTATTAGTAAAATAATTTAGAGTAAAGTCCACACTGATTAAAGTGAACACAATGTGCCTCCACCTCAAGTGGAAACCAGCACACTGTCTAAAGATGGCAGAGGAAAGAAGAATCTTTGTAGGATTATTATGAATTATCAAACAATGTGATACTGTGGGCTATTGGATGCAGCTGGAGGGACAAGCAGAGTGCTTTGCACAGCAGGTTCCTATAAATCAAAACCATCTGGATAGCTATCCCTGACCCACTGAACATCTCTTGTGCTTTAAATAGGACTCATCATAACTCAGTTTTCTTCTTTTAAAATGATAAAGGGCGTAACAATTTTCTTTTACAACATAATATACTGTATAAAATACCCTTCCTTGTATTTATACATCATTACCCCTTCATTAAGGTTAGACAAGATCACCATTAAGTCTGTTGCACTTGAGTTGAAAATGCAACAATTTTCTATAGATAGTGGAACATTTAGATAAAAACACTTTGATATAGAGAAACTAAATAAAATGTAGATAACATTTAAAGATCCTTTAGAAATTGGTCTAAATGCTCTCTTAAAGAAAGATTTCAAGTAGACAGTAAACAACATAATTAATTGCTGAACTAGAATGCTAAACCATTTAACATGTTAAATGACTATTTTTAGTGCTGTACTATACCAATTTACTTGTAAAGCTTTCAAAATAGGAAACATCATGGGACAATTGATGCTCGGCAGGGGACATAGAAAATCAGCAATAACACAGCAAACCTGCTGCCATCCAGTGGTTTAGTCAGTTAACACGGTTAGTGTGCTATGTGAACTGAGGAGATTTGGCATTTATATCACACACAAATGTCAATGTGCCTGTCTCTAACAGGACTCGATTGATATCTGCCTCAATAATATGAACTGACATTTGGCATTTTAAACAATACGACTTACAACAGAGAACTGTTAAGAGAGTAAAAATCATTAATAAATCGAAGGAAAAACAAATGCACTTAGGGAAGTATGATAAGTAGATTGCTTGATTATACCATGCAAGAAAAAGGTTACATTTTGAATCATTTACACTAAGCTAGTGTAATAAGACTATATAGTGTTAACAATCTACCTTTGTCAAATAAAATATGGTTTGTGTTTATATCCTTTACTTTCCTCAGTCAGTGTGCTTGTCTCAATAAAACAACACCGTCCGAGTCCATTAAAACAGCAGCACCTGTGCCGGCCCTGGCAGATATAAGAGCCAAGGGAGCCTCTGGCCAGACCGCAGATTATTGCCGTTATCTCTAGAGAAAAGGGCACAGGTTCTACAATAACAGTGCCGGCATATGGGCTCCCCATTTCCCATAAAGAGTCTATTGAGCACAATGCTCAGTGACATTCAGAGCCTGGTGAAAAGCTGCCCTCTTTAAGGTCATCAGCTTGTCCGTGCTCTCTCTCTCCAGGACATCTGCAGTTGGGGTCTATCTTTTTTTTCAACAGTTTACGTCAGGAATTCAAAAAGTGCTATATGTATGCTACCATTCAAAAGTTTGGGGTCAGTAAGATTTTTTTTGGTTTGCTTTGAAAAAAAGAAATGAAAACTTTTTTCAGCAAGGATGCATTAAATTGATCAAAAGGGACAGTAAAGACATTTATAATGTTACAGAAGATTTCTATTTCAAATAAATGCTATTCTTGTGATGTTTTTTATTTTTCAAAGAATCCTGAAAAAAATGTATCTCAGTTTACAAAATAAATAAATAAAATTAAGCATTAATGTTATTAATAAGCATTAATTTTTGAAGGATAATGTGACACAAATTATAATAAATTATATGTTAAAATAAATTTAAATATAAATATAAATTGTAATAATACAATATTACTGTTTTACTGTATTTTTTTTTTTATCAAACAGAGACTTCTAAAACATTTAACTTTTAAACAGTAGTGTACTGAAATTGTAAAAATGAGAACAAAGAGACTGTTTTAGATGAGTGAAATTACCTTTCTATTTCAGGAGATGGTTAAACAGAGAGGCATTGGGAGAGAAGGGGTCATAAGTCTTAAATCTGGTGACATAACATGAGACACTTCATTGACAGCTAAATTGGTATGAGAAGACAACTATAGTGAACATGTGTAAGATCGTGAGCCATCCAGTAATCCAATGAATCATGAACACATGATGTCTTTCTGCAAAACTAAGCTGTCTTTGTAATCAACATCCATAAACAGCTATATCTGCAGAAAACATAACGGCAATAATCACGAGAGATGACAGATCTGAGGCTTCATTAGATAAGTATAAGTCAAAGTTATATAACCTTGAATAAAGTCAAAGTTATATAACCTTGAATTAAGTCAAAGTTTTCTTTTTAAATACAAATGGATTCAAATTTCTAATTCTGTCATCACTTTCTTCATGGAACACAAAAGATGATATTTAGAACTATTATACTGGTTGTTCTTTCCATGCCATTACAATGAATGGGACTGGAAATCATCATTGAAGAGGTCCATACCATTTTATCCCAAGTCTTTTATAATATATGTATATATGATAGCTTTATGTGAGAAACAGACCAAAATTTAAGTTAGAATTATTCACTGATTGTCTTGACATTTGCCCTTGCTCTCCTTGGCACACAGTGCTCATGAGAGTTCATTAAAATAGGACTGAGTCAGATAGATGAACAAATTGTACTTTTGAGTTTTTTAATTGGTCAATTTGACTCGCAAAAATGGCCTGAATGATTTGTTCATGAATAAGATGTTGCTACAGCTCTCATAAACCCATCTCTCATAAATTGGCAAGGAGCGCTGGGGCCCTTTTCAGTTTCAAGTGTTCAAATTAATATGAAATGGATGCAGAAGACTTGAAATATATATCGTAAGAGTTGTGTAGACCACTGTTTTGATGATAAAAAATGCTTTTATTATGCTTAAAAGCTCCAGTCTCATTCATTGCATCAGAAAAAAAGAAGATTAGTACATTCGTCAAAATATCTTCTTGTGTTCCACAGAAGAAAGTAAGTCATACTGGTTTGGAACAGCATAAGGGTGAGTAAATGATGACAGAATTTACATTGCTGGTGAATGATCTCTATAATTCTCGAAATTCAAAGAGCTTCAGCCAAAGTATATGTAAATCTAGCCAGTGAAAGTTGCAACTAAAAAAGTAGAAATAAGAAAATTGCATCTAAAGTGCTGGGTCTAGCATAGTCTTTCTGACTAGGTGTAATAATCTGAATAATATTTTTAATGCTTAACATCTGCTCCTGAGCTACACAGCTTTTCCATTAAGTCAACGCACTAGAAGCTGCTGTCAGGGGAAGAGTGGTGGCCCATATAGCCATTTTCCACTGGGGTTTTCCTCTTGACCCAAGGCCAAGTGTAAAAAAGGTAGATTCCCAACTGTGCTGAACTTTTCTTCATATCCCTTGCATCTGTTGGACTGTGTTATGTCCAGTGCTTCAGATAGCTGTGACGCACTCACCCACCTGTGTACCAATCACTGCTACACAAGTTACATTAGTTATGTTTATAAATGTCTTGGCAACCAAAGCTGAACACAGCTCGGTTTAAGATATGCATTTTGCCTCAAGCCAAGACTTGGTGCTTGGTCTTAATTATGGAAGTGAAGTCATAGGCTTTGAGGTTGAGCAAAACCTAAAGTCTTAAAGTTCATTCAAACATTGTCTGACATTCAAAATATAACCATCAAAAACAATATATATAGCAACTGCAAAAGAAACCATAAAACAGGCCGTGTACATAGCATTGCCAAAATGAGATACTCTAAAATAGAGGTCTTTACAGGTCCACAGGAACCAAAAACCCGAGGTCCAACCTAAGACCTGAGCGTGTTTGGGTCCAAAACTTTGACGAGTGCCTCGAAAACCGGTTGGGTCTGATATTAGTAGCCTCGGATAATTTAAAATAAATATTCTTTTACCAAGTGGACCAGAGTAGACCCAAATCCTTTTAAAATATGCCAACTTTCATTATTCGGTTAGGAAGTTAAACAATATTTTATCATTTAAAACAAATACATATCAATAAATCTATGATCCCCCTTATTCTCTGTCAATCCGTGCTTATATGTGTAAATGACCAAACCCCTCCGGCATACGGGTAAACTGTACTCTGCAATACTTAAATCACTTCTTAATATTAATGTAAATATAAATTTCCTTTTCATTTTAGGTGCAACATAAAACTTATGGGCGGTTATCTACTTGGAATAGCACGCAAAAGCAGAAAAACAAAGTACTGTCTAAATGCAGTTGATGCCAAACTAATCACCTAAATCAAAATCAATTCACTGTATATTTCTGTGAAAATCCATGGAAAACATTTTATTCTAAATTTTTAACACACACAAAGTATACACTGCATTATCTGGAAACATATGGGTTAAAAACGTAGACGCTACAAAGAATGATAAGAGAATGAATTTAATCTACAAATAAGGTAAGAAGATAACAATCTACACCTGCTGTGATGTTTCTTATATGTCATCTCTGATTTTGGTCTGTGTCATACTTGGTTGAAAAAGTCACCACTCGCCACTGCGTGCAGAGCTGCAGGCTGTGCAGACAGACATCGCTGCTTTTTACATTTGGCTCAGGCAGGGTTAAAAAAAAAATCTCAGCTCTAAATTTATTGGGTCTGTCTCAGGTCAAGTGTTTCTTTTATAAAAATTAACTTATGCACACCAGGTTTGGGTAATAATATCAAATATGTTAAATATACATACTAGCAAGAACTAACTAGAGGAAAACAGACATTCATATTTCTACATATTTAAAAAAAAAAAAATGTATCTTAAAATATACTACAATACAGTTTTGAATATAGTATATTTTAAAATACTTATTTGCATATTTTATATATACTGAAACAACTTTAAATGTAATATATAATAGAATATCTATTAAATATATATAATAATATTATTATATAATATATAAATATATATTTTTTGTTTTATCTATATCTATTTTAAAATATAAATATTTTAAAATATATTGTATAAAAACATTTGTTTTTGCCAAGTGGAAACTTGACCCATCCTACCTGGAATGACAAGGATGAGCATTTTAGGAGGGTTTGGGCCTTTGCTAAGAGCATGCAGATCTGTTGGTCCATACTTGAGCAGCTCAGTGACTGCACCTCTACAGTAGATATACTCCACAGAGGCATCCTCTCCGGGCCCCTTGGTTCCGGAACTGCACATCACATCAACCGGATCAGCTCCACACAGTTCTGGGCCTATGTAAAGAAACCAGTCAATATATAGGCTTGCTATATATAGCTTACCACAATACAGCCAAACCACCAACAAGGGATAAATGTGAAAAAGGGGGTTACTAATAAATTTTTTTACTGAATTTATCAGTAAAACCAGATAAAAGTACTTGAGATATAAAACACATATTCAAGATAGATTACTCAGATCATCCAACTACATCCTACTACTGCTGATTGAACATACAGTAAAAAAAAAAAAAAAAAAAAAAAAAAACACCTGAAAAATGTTGAATCAGCCTTTAGTGATTATGATCACAAGCTGTGGAACTCTGTCCCAGACATCCTACAATCAGTTGACTCAATGAACGACTTTAACACTTTAAGTGGTCTTTAACTTTTGTCCATCATATTAATAAATGCTGTCTTGCTGGAGTATAGGACTTTAGCACAAGATCTGGAGCAAAAGCAGGAATGCAGCAGTGCTGTCTGATGAAAGTCAACCTCTGACATCTAATGACTGAATGACAGATTGCAACACACTGCACATTGGAGTTTAGAATCGGTTATCTTGTTTAGTCCTCTGGTAAGATCATTCAGTTCAGGCTCAACATGCATAGAGAAACAGCAAAACAGCAGAACAGGGTAGAATAAAATAGACTACGGGTTATTTACATCCAGACATCAGCTTTCGATTATTTTAAAACAAAGCTTGTCAATGTATAATTTCTTAAATTAACTATAAATTCATTTTCTAGATTATTTAGCCTATTGTCTATAATCACTACTAAATATGTAGCTTATAATGCTCATTTATTCAATTTACCTATGACTTTACACGCAAAGTTCAAAGCTTGTCACATTTTAATGACTACATTGCATTTCTTACCAAAAGATGATATTCTTTTGAGTGCTTGTGAGCGGAGAAAGTTTGTAAGAAGAGGTGTAATGACATTTACCGGCAATCTTCCCAAAGCAAATATCATTAAACCGAAAGGAGCGAATCGCTTCTTACTGTTTCTTCTTCTTGATATTTTAAAGTCCGCGAACCAACTGAATCTTATCGCCCCCTAATGTACTGTATGTACGGATTAATCTACACTACACTTATTTATTAGTTGCTGATTAGAGGGTTAACTTAAATATTTAACCTTTGAAGCAAAAATAGAAGTGTTGAGAATTTTCTGTCTTTATTTATTTGATTTTTTATTTGGCCACAGGGGATCTTTTTACCCCAAATACTTGATTCATTTCACCGAGCAGGTTACATGTTTTGAACCATAAACTCTTAACCATAACCATCTCACCCATTAATTAAATAAAATGTAACCCCATTTAACATTAATTTTGCAAATGTGTGATAATGCATTGATTGTTGTTGATAAAACAGATTATGCTATCAGGTCCATATAGCACACTCCAATGCATCATCGGCATAACTATGCTGGAAAGTCCCCTTTACCTCCATTAAATCAGCTGTGTGTGTGTGTGTGTGTGTGTGTGTGTGTGTGTGTGTGCGCACGTGCGTGCGAGAGAGAGAGAGAGAGAGAGAGAGAGAGAGAGAGAGAGAACAAAATAGTCTTCCTTGAATTTTTGGCCTGGGGGACTAAAGGAAACAAAAGATAAGGCGCAGAAAAAGATGATGGAATATGCCAGTTTGATAGGAGACAGGACATATTCAGGACTGGACAACTGGGAATGGCCAGCTACATCAACATTATACTGCATATAATTTGTCCTGAGTCCTGTGAATTCAAGTGACGGTGACATTATGCCACTGTCATGACATTATATGACAAACACTCACATGACCTCCCAGAGTCATCTTCAGCAGATGTTCTGAATCACCCCGATGTGAGGACTCAAACCTGTGGGTCGTACTCTGCAAACACATTTACCTACGGATATTAAATAGAATCTTTATTTAGTAACATGCTGTGAGCTATCATAAAGATGAATGCATAGTAATAAACAAATTGCCCTCTGTTGTATAGCCTACGTATAAGCTGTCTCAATAGCAACTGTTTTAAATATCAGTTTTAACCGTCATGAGTTCCACAGTGATATCTGGATATAATCCACTCTCGTACAGAAATATGTTGAATCTGATTTTCTGCCGCAGTTCTAACGGCCAGTAAAATGTCAGCACTAAATCCAAGTAAAGCACAAAAGGCTCCAATACTGGCTCAGGCAGTAATCTCAGTATTCTTTCAACACACTATCACAAAATCACGAGTCAATCACTAAAAGAAAATGAACTGATTAGAACTGGTAAAAATAACGTAATAAGAGCCAAACGGGGAAAAAAGCTCCACACACATTTTATTAGATCAAGATTAGTTTCAGGAAAGAGCATGCAATCTGACATTATACCATTGCGTGGTACCTGTGTTTTCTCATGTTGGACAGACACTGTGACATGGGCTTAGATGCAGATTTCTTATACAGAATCAGGTGTCCTGTGAGTTTTCACCTGAAAGTAAACCCATATGTAATCAACAGCCAGATCCATGTTTGATGTATTAGGTCCAATACCGCAAATGCAGATGTAAGTAGACTAAGACATTGTCGCCTAGCAACGTCATTTAAAAGTATTCAGAGAATATCTGGAAAGTATATTAATGTCTAAAATAATGTTTAGACATGATAAATGTTTGCAGACAAAATATAGTAATATAGGCTAGTAATAAAAAAACACGTGGTATGATGATCTGGGGCACATGTGGCGTGAAATGAATGCACTTGGGCGGACTGACCCTTTTTGCCAGATCTGAGCCACAAGCAGGCCATAGCACTGCTACATGTCAGCCAGGAGCAAAGAAATAAACCAGAACTGGACCTTATCTGAGCCACAAAATCTTTATATATTATTTATAGAATCATCTTAGAATTAACAAGACTATTAACAAGCAGAATCACTGAAGGAAAGAAGAGAACAGAGAAAAGAGACAAATAGAAACACAAGAGCTACAACTGACTTCAGCCACAGCCTTAGATGAAATCAACTGAAGATAAAAGACATTAAATCCCTTCAGATCTCAGCAGAGGGGGATTAAACAACTTCGCAAACAGCATTATAGCTTCACATATTACTAACCAGGGTAGCACTTCCCAAAAGCATAGTAAGCCTAAGTTGATTGGAGAACCATTGCCACCAATAGAGCTACGATCAACTTAGGCTTACGATGCTTTTGAGAAACGCCACACAGACTGACTTTATTTTTGTCATACATCTACACAAGTTCTTATTGAGAATTAACATAAGTTTAACGCTCATGTTTGTTTCATTTAAGGGTTACCATAATGAGGTTTGGCGTTACCATTAGTTGTGATCTTAACTCTTTTAATGTTAATATTTTCTGGCTGCTGTGACAGTGTGTTTGTCAAACCCATTTGCAGTAACGAAGAAAACTGAAATGAGATCAAACAATGATTTTTAGCTATTGATGTTTTTGTACTTGTTGCAAAGCTGCCTGAAATCACTGCTGTCATTTAAATATAACAATTGTGTTACACCATTGAATCTTATTTTACTGAAATATTACTGTATTGCAGAAAACAACTAGAAAAATGAAAACAAAAAATATGAGCAAAAAACATCTAGCTACAATGACAAACACAAATATAAGCAATCAGCATATGAATCTCAACAATGGTGACAACAAAATATTCAGATCAGATCAACTCTGGACATCACAAAAAGCTATTAAACGACAGAACAAAAACCACAGCAAAAAAATAAAAGCAAATAGTTAGAATGAAAGAAAATAATAGGACAATTCAGCTGCATAATTTATTCATGCTGTGAAGCATGCTGGGAGTTTTGTACTATTGTTACCAGCATGCATTGTGGCATGACACTTTTGATTTTCACCATTGTTGGAACGTGCTGATTCTTGATGTCTTTGTGTGTCAGCTTCGTTTATTTATTTATTTTTACAATATAGATTGATCTCATAGTAACACAGGATTTGTCATGTAAATGCATTACACGGCAAAAATGCTGAACATAGTTTTTTTCGTTACAAGATTTTAGTGATGGTCGATGTTGTTCTGTTATGAAACTGCAATGATGGTCAGTTTTGTTCTGTTACGAGAGTTCAATGACGGAACAAAGGAACAAAATCGACCGCCATTGAGATCTTGTAACCGAACAAAACTGGTCGTCACTGATATCTAATAACCGAATAAAACCGATCATCATTGAAATCTCGTAACAGAACAAACCCGAGCATCACTGAAATCTTGTAACGAAAAAAAAACTTTTGACACTGAAAACCTACTGTCATTGAGATCTCATAACCGAACAAAACCAACCATAATTGAAATCTCATAACAAAAAAGAGACATTTGACACTGAAAACTTACTGTCATTGAAATCTCATAACCGATTAAAGCCGACCGTCATTGAACTATCACAACAAAACAAAAGTGACCATCATTGAACTTTTGTAATAAAGCAAAACTGACCATCATTGAAATCACTGAAAAATCATTGAGAGCTTGTAAACAAACAAAACAAGCCATCATTGAAAGTCTGAATAAAACTGTCTATCATTGAAATCTCGTAACAGAACTAAAACCATCACTAAAATCTCATGACGAAAAAAAAAACACTTTCTTTGAAATCTTGTAAAAGAACAAAGGAACAAAACCGACTGCCATCTCGTAATGGAAAAAAAAAGTTTGACGCTAAAAACCTACCATCATTGAGATCTTGTAACGAAAAAAACCGACCATCTTTGCAATTTTGTAACAGAACAAAACCGTCCATCACTAAAATCTTGTAATGAAAAAAAACATGACAACGTCATTGAGAGCTCGTAAACAAACAAAACAGACCATCATTGAAAGTCTCGTAACAGGCTTTCTTTGAAATCTTGTAACTGAACAAAACTGGTCGTCACTGAAATCTCATAACTGAATAAAACCATCTGTCATTGAAATCTCGTAACAGAACAAAGGAGCAAAACCGACCGCCATTGAGATCTTGTGACTGAACAAAACTGATTAACACTGAAATCTCATGACAGAACAAAACCGACCATCACTGAAATCTCGTAATGGAAAAAAGAAGTTTGACGCTGAAAACCTACCGTCATTGAAATCTCATCACCGAATAAAACTGACCGTAACTGAAATCTCGTAACGAAAAAAAACGACCATCATTGCAATTTTGTAACAGAACAAACCCGACCATCACTAAAATCTCATAACGAAAAAAACAAAAGTTTGACACTGAAAACTTACTGTCATAGAAATCTCGTAAACGAACAAAGGAACAAAACCGACCGCCACTGAGATTTTGTAACCGAACAAAACTGGTCGTCACTGAAATCACATTACCAAATAAAACCGACAGTCATTGAAATCTCGTAACAGAACAAAACTGACCATCACTGCAATCTCGATACGAAAAAAAAAAAAAAACGACTTTCTTTGAAATCTCGTAAAAAAACAAAGGAACAAAATCGGCCGCCATTGAAATCTTGTAACTGAACAAAACTGATCGTCACTGAAATCTCGTAATGGAAAAAAAAAGTTTGACGCTGAAAACCTACCATCATTGAAATCTCATAACCAAATAAAACTGCCCATAATTAAAATCTTGTAATGAAAAAAACTGACCATCATTGCAATTTTGTAACAGAACAAAACCGCCCATCACTAAAATCTTGTAACGAAAAAAAACATGTGACACTGAAAACAGACCATCATTGAAAGTCTCGTAACAGAACAAAACCGACTTTCTTTGAAATGTTGTAACCAAACAAAACTGGTCGTCACTGAAATCTCATAACTGAAAAAAATCAACCGTCATTGAAATCTCGTAACGAAAAAAAAGTTTGACACTGAAAACTTACTGTTATTGGGATCTTATAACCAAATAAAACTGATTGTCACTGAAATCTCGTTATGAAAAAGAAAAATGACTTCCTTTAAAATCTCGTAAAAAAACAAAGGAACAAAAAGTTTAACACTGAAAACTTACTGTCATAGAAATCTCGTGAACGAACAAAACCCACCGTCATTGAAATCTCGTAACAGAACAAAATGACCATCGCTGAAATCTTGTAATGAAAAAAACTAAAGTTTAACACTGAAAACTTGTAAACGAACAAAAGAAATTAAACCGACCGCCATTGAGATTTTGTAACCGAACAAAACTGGTCTTCACTGAAATCCCATTACCAAATTAAACCAACCTTCATTAAAATCTCGTAACAGAACAAAACCGACCATAGCGCAAAAAAAAAAAATGTTTCACACTGAAAACCTACCGCCATTGAGATCTTGTAACTGAACAAAACTGATTAACACTGAAATCTCATGACAGAACAAAACCGACCATCACTGAAATCTCGTAATGGAAAAAAGAAGTTTGACGCTGAAAACCTACCGTCATTGAAATCTCATCACCGAATAAAACTGACCGTAACTGAAATCTCGTAACGAAAAAAAACGACCATCATTGCAATTTTGTAACAGAACAAACCCGACCATCACTAAAATCTCATAACGAAAAAAACAAAAGTTTGACACTGAAAACTTACTGTCATAGAAATCTCGTAAACGAACAAAGGAACAAAACCGACCGCCACTGAGATTTTGTAACCGAACAAAACTGGTCGTCACTGAAATCACATTACCAAATAAAACCGACAGTCATTGAAATCTCGTAACAGAACAAAACTGACCATCACTGCAATCTCGATACGAAAAAAAAAAAAAAACGACTTTCTTTGAAATCTCGTAAAAAAACAAAGGAACAAAATCGGCCGCCATTGAAATCTTGTAACTGAACAAAACTGATCGTCACTGAAATCTCGTAACGAAAAAAAAAAACATTTGACACTGAAAACCTACCGTCATTGAGATCTCATAAACAAACAAAACCGACCATCATTGCAATTTCGTAACAGAACAAAACCGTCATTGAGATCTCATAACCGGCTAAAACTGACCGTCATTGAAATCTTGTAATGGAAAAAATGACTTTCTTTGAAATCTCATAAAAAGAACAAAGGAAAAAACCAACCACCATTGAGATCTCGTAACTGAGCAAAACTGATCATCACTACAATCTTGTAACGGAACAAAACCGACCATCACTGAAATCTCGTAACGAAAAAAAAACATGTGACGCTGAAAACCTACCGTCATTGAGATCTCATAAACAAACAAAACCGACCATCAATAAAAATCTTGTAACAGAACAAAACTGGTCATCACTGAAATCTCATAACTGAATAAAACCGACCGTCATTGAAATCTCGTAATGAAAAAAACCGACCATCACACAAAAAAAATGTTTCACACTGAAAGCCTACCATCATTGAGATCACATAACCGACTAAAACCGACCGTCATTGAAATCTCATAACAAAACAAAACCGACCATCGTGCAAAAAAAAATGTTTCACACTGAAAACCTACCGCCATTGAAGTCTCATAACCGAACAAAACCGACCATCATTGCAATTTCGTAACAGAACAAAACCATCATTGAGATCTCATAAAAGAATAAAACCAACCCTCATTGAAAGCTTGTAATAAAACAAACCCGACCATCACTGAAATCTCGTAATGAAAAAAAAACTTTTGATACTGAAAACCTACCGTCATTGAGATCTCATAACTGACTAAAACTGACCGTCATTGAAATCTCGTAACGGAACAAAACTGACCATCACTGAAATCTCGTAACAAAAAAAAATGACCATCATTGCAATTTCGTAACAGAACATAACTGACCATCACTAAAATCTTGTAACGAAAAAAAACATGTGACGCTGAAAATCTACTGTCAATGAGAGCTCGTAAACAAACAAAACAGACCATCATTGAAATCTCGTAACGAAAAACTGAAGTTTGACACTGAAAACTTATTGTCTTTGAAATCTCGAAAACGAACAAAGGAACAAAACCGACCGCCATTGAGATTTTGTAACCGAACAAAACTGGTTGTCACTGAAATCTCATAACCGAACAAAACCGACCATCACTGCAATTTCGTAACAGAACAAAACCGTCAATGAGATCTCATAACCGAACAAAGCTGACAGTCATCGTCATTGAGATCTCATAACCAAATAAAACTGACTATCCTTGAAATCTAGTAATGAAAAAAAAAAAAAAACGTTTGATACTGAAAACTTATCATCATTGAGATCTCAAAACGAGAAAAAAAACGACTTTCTTTGAAGTCTTGTAAAAGAACGAAAGAGCAAAACTGACCGCCACTGAAATCTCATAACCGAACAAAACCGACCGTCATTAAAATCTTTTAATGAAAAAAAAACAACTTTCTTTGAAATCACATAAAAGAACCAAGGAACAAAACTGACCGTCACTGAGATCTTGTAACTGAACAAAACTGATCGTCACTATAATCTCGTAACAGAACAAAACCGACCATCACTGAAATCTCGTAACGAAAAAAAACGACCATCATTGCAATTTCGTAACAGAATAAAACCGACCATCACTAAAATCTTGTAACGAAAAAAAACGTGACACTGAAAACCTACCATCATTGAGAGCTTGTAAACCGAAAAAAATGAAAAAAAAAACGTTTTCTCGTAACAACAAAACCGACTATCACTGAAATCTTGTACCAAAAAAACCACAAAAGTTTCGCACTGAAAACTTACCGTCATTGGAATCTTGTAAACGATCAAAGGAACAAAACCGACCGCCATTGAAATTTTGTAACCAAACAAAACTGGTCATCATTGAAATCACATACCCAAATAAAACCGACCGTCACTAAAATCTCGTAATGAAAAAAAACCTTTTGACACTGAAAGCTTACCATCATTAAGATAAATAAAACCTGACAATTACTGAGGTTTTGTACTGAAAAAAAAAACTTATGACACTGAAGATCTACTGTCATTGAGATCTCATAACTGAATAAAACCGACCGTCATTGAAATCTCGTAACGAAAAAAAACTTTTGACACTGAAAACCTACCGTCATTGAGATCTCATAACCGAATAAAACCGACCATAATTGAAATGTTGTAGTGAAAAAACTATGTGACACTGAAAACCTACCGTCATTGAGATCTCATAACTGATTAAAACCAACCATAATTGAAAATCTCATAACAGAACAAAACTGACTTTGAAATCTTGTTACCAAACAAAACTGGTCATCACTGAAATCTCATAACCTACTAAAACCGACCATCATTGAAATCTCAAAACAGAACAAAACTGAACATCACTGAAGTCCCATTACCAAATAAAACCGATTTTCTTCTTCTTCCACTGAAATCTCGTAACAAAAAAAAAAAGTTTGATACTGAAAACCTACCGTCATTGAGATCTCATAACCAAATAAAACCAACTGTAGTTGAAATCTCATAATGAAAAAAAAAAACCGTTGACACTGAAAACTTACCGTCATTGAGATCTCAAAACGAAAACAAATTACTTTCTTTGAAATCTCGTAAAAGAACAAAGAAACAAAACTGACCGCCATTGAAATCTCATAACTGAATAAAACCGACTGTCGTTGAAATCTCGTAATGAAAAAAAACACTTTGAGATTGAAAACTTACCATCATTAAAATCTAGCAACGAAAAAAAACAAAACTGATCATCATTGAAATCTCATAACAGAACAAAACCGACCATCACTGAAATCTCGTAACAAAAAAAAACATGACACTAAAAACTCTACCGTCGTTGAGAGCTCGTAAACAAACAAAACCGACCATCAGTGAAATCTCGTAATGAAAAAAAACATTTTTTTCTTAACAAAACTGACCATACCAAAAAAAAAAAAAAAAGTTTTGCAATGAAAACTTACAGTCATTGAAACCTCGTAAATGATCAAAGGAACAAAACCGACCGCCATTGAGATTTCGTAAAGAAAAATACTTTTTGACACGGAAAGCTTACCATCACTGAGATCTCATATCTGAATAAAACCTGACGATCACTGAAGTTTTGTAATGAAAAAGAAACTTCTGACATTGAAGATCTACCGTCATTGAGATCTCATAATCAAATAAAACCGGCGATAATTGAAATCTCGTAACGAAAAAAAGTTTGACACTGAAAACTTACCGTTGTTGGGATCTTATAACCAAATGAAACTGACCGTCATTGAACTTTCGTAACAGAACAAAACCGACCATCACTGCAAATTCGTAACAGAACAAAACCGACCATCACTAAAATCTTGTAACGAAAAAAACACGTGACACTGAAAACCCACCGTCATTGAGATCTCATAACCGACAAAAACCGACTTTCTTTGAAATCTTGTAACCAAACAAAACTGGTCGTCACTGAAATCTCAAAACCGACTAAAACCGACCATCATTGCAATTTCGTAACAAAATAAAACCGTCATTGAAATCTCGTAACGGAACAAAACCGACCATCATTTAAATCCTGAAGGAAAAAAAAAAGTTTGACACTGAAACTTACCATCATTGAGATCTCAAAACCGAATGAAACCAACCATCATTGAGATTTTGTAACCTAGCAAAACTGGTCATCACTGAAATCCTAATACCAAATAAAACAAACCACTTTTTTCTTCTTCTTTTTCTTCTTCTTCTTCTTTTTTCTTCACTGAAATCTCATAACGAAAAAAAAAAATTTGACACTGAAAATCTACCATCATTGAAATCTCATAACCGAATAAAACCAGCTATCGTTGAAATGTTGTAAAGAAAAAAAAAAAGTTTGACACTGAAACTTACCGTCATTGAGATCTCAAAACCGAATAAAACTGACTGTCATTGAAATCTTGTAACTGAACAAAACTGATCATCACTGAAATCTCATAACAGAACAAAACAGACAATCACTGAAATCTCATAACAGAACAAAACCGACCATCACTGAAATCTCGTAATGGAAAAAAAAACGACTTTCTTTGAAATCTTGTAAAAGAACAAAATCAACCACCATTGAGATCTTGTAACTGAACAAAACTGGTCATCACTGAAATCCCATTACCAAATAAAACCAACCATCACTAAAATCTCGTAACCGAACAAACCTGACCATCACTGAAATCTCATAACAAAAAAAACGTTTTGACACTGAAAACTTACCGTCATTGAGATCTCAAAACCGAATAAAACTGACCGTCATTGAAATCTTGTAACTGAACAAAACTGATCGTCACTGAAATCTCGTAACAGAACAAAACCGACCATCGCTGAACTCTCGTAACAGAACAAAACCGACCGTCACTGAAATCTCGCAACGAAAAAAAAAACGGACTTTCTTTGAAATCTCATAAAAAAAACAAAAGAACAAAATCGACCACCATTGAGATCTTGTAACTGAACAAAACTGGTCATCACTGAAATCCCATTACCAAATAAAACCGACCATCACTAAAATCTCGTAACCGAACAAACCTGACCATCACTGAAATCTCGTAACGAAAAAAAACGTTTTGACACTGAAAGCTTACCATCATTGAGATCTCATAACCGAATAAAACCTGACGATCACTGAAATTTTGTAATGAAAAAAAAAAACTTTTGACACTGAAAACCTAACATCACTGAGATCTTATAACCGAATAAAAACCTACCATAATTGAAATCTCATTATAAAAAAAAAACATTTCACAATGAAAATGTAGTTACTGAGATCTCATAACCAAATAAAACCAACCATCGTTGAACTCCCACAACAGAACAAAACTGGTCGTCACTGACAATCTTGCAAGAACACAAAATGACTTTCTTTGGAATTTTGTAACAGAACAAACCAAGCATTGTTGAAATCTTGTATGAAAAAAAAGTTTGACATTGAAAACCTAACGTCATTGAGATCTCATAACCAAATAAAACCGACAGTCATTGAAATCTTGTAACAGAACAAAACCGACCATCACTGAAATCTCATAACGGAAAAAAAAAAACCGACTTTCTTTGAAATCTCGTAAAAGAACAAAATCGACCACCATTGAGACCTTGTAACTGAACAAAACTGGTCGTCACTGAAATCCCATTACCAAATAAAACCGACCATCACTAAAATCTCGTAACCGAACAAACCTGACCATCACTGAAATCTCATAACAAAAAAAACGTTTTGACACTGAAAACTTACCGTCATTGAGATCTCAAAACCGAATAAAACTGACCGTCATTGAAATCTTGTAACTGAACAAAACTGATCGTCACTGAAATCTCGTAACAGAACAAAACTGACCATCACTGAACTCTCGTAACAGAACAAAACCGACCGTCACTGAAATCTCGTAACGAAAAAAAAAAAACGGACTTTCTTTGAAATCTCATAAAAAAAACAAAAGAACAAAATCGACCACCATTGAGATCTTGTAACTGAACAAAACTGGTCATCACTGAAATCCCATTACCAAATAAAACCGACCATCACTAAAATCTTGTAACCGAACAAACCTGACCATCACTGAAATCTCGTAACGAAAAAAAACGTTTTGACACTGAAAGCTTACCATCATTGAGATCTCATAACCGAATAAAACCTGACGATCACTGAAATTTTGTAATGAAAAAAAAAAACTTTTGACACTGAAAACCTACCATCACTGAGATCTTATAACCGAATAAAAACCTACCATAATTGAAATCTCATTATAAAAAAAAAACATTTCACAATGAAAATGTAGTTACTGAGATCTCATAACCAAATAAAACCAACCATCGTTGAACTCCCACAACAGAACAAAACTGGTCGTCACTGACAATCTTGCAAGAACACAAAATGACTTTCTTTGGAATTTTGTAACAGAACAAACCAAGCATTGTTGAAATCTTGTATGAAAAAAAAGTTTGACATTGAAAACCTAACGTCATTGAGATCTCATAACCAAATAAAACCGACAGTCATTGAAATCTTGTAACAGAACAAAACCGACCATCACTGAAATCTCGTAACGGAAAAAAAAAACCGACTTTCTTTGAAATCTTGTAAAAGAACAAAATCAACCACCATTGAGATCTTGTAACTGAACAAAACTGGTCATCACTGAAATCCCATTACCAAATAAAACCGACCATCAGTAAAATCTCGTAACCGAACAAACCTGACCATCACTGAAATCTCATAACAAAAAAAAACGTTTTGACACTGAAAACTTACCGTATTTGAGATCTCAAAACCGAATAAAACTGACCGTCATTGAAATCTTGTAACTGAACTAAACTGATCATCACTGAAATCTCGTAACAGAACAAAACCGACCATCACTGAACTCTCGTAACAGAACAAAACCGACCATCACTGAAATCTCGTAACGAAAAAAAAAACTGACTTTCTTTGAAATCTCGTAAAAAAACAAAAGAACAAAATCGACCACCATTGAGATCTTGTAACTGAACAAAACTGGTCATCACTGAAATCCCATTACCAAATAAAACCGACCATCACTAAAATCTCGTAACCGAACAAACCTGACCATCACTGAAATCTCGTAACGAAAAAAAACGTTTTGACACTGAAAGCTTACCATCATTGAGATCTCATAACCGAATAAAACCTGACGATCACTGAAATTTTGTAATAAAAAAAAAAACTTTTGACACTGAAAACCTACCATCACTGAGATCTTATAACCGAATAAAACCTACCATAATTGAAATCTCATTATAAAAAAAAAAAACATTTCACAATGAAAATGTAGTTACTGAGATCTCATAACCAAATAAAACCAACCATCGTTGAACTCCCACAACAGAACAAAACTGGTCGTCACTGACAATCTTGCAAGAACACAAAATGACTTTCTTTGGAATTTTGTAACAGAACAAACCAAGCATTGTTGAAATCTTGTATGAAAAAAAAGTTTGACATTGAAAACCTAACGTCATTGAGATCTCATAACCAAATAAAACCGACAGTCATTGAAATCTTGTAACAGAACAAAACCGACCATCACTGAAATCTCATAACGGAAAAAAAAAAAAACGACTTTCTTTGAAATCTCGTAAAAGAACAAAATCGACCACCATTGAGATCTTGTAACTGAACAAAACTGGTCGTCACTGAAATCCCATTACCAAATAAAACCGACCATCACTAAAATCTCGTAACCGAACAAACCTGACCATCACTGAAATCTCATAACAAAAAAAACGTTTTGACACTGAAAACTTACCGTATTTGAGATCTCAAAACCGAATAAAACTGACCGTCATTGAAATCTTGTAACTGAACTAAACTGATCATCACTGAAATCTCGTAACAGAACAAAACCGACCATCACTGAACTCTCGTAACAGAACAAAACCGACCATCACTGAAATCTCGTAACGAAAAAAAAAACGGACTTTCTTTGAAATCTCATAAAAAAAACAAAAGAACAAAATCGACCACCATTGAGATCTTGTAACTGAACAAAACTGGTCATCACTGAAATCCCATTACCAAATAAAACCGACCATCACTAAAATCTCGTAACCGAACAAACCTGACCATCACTGAAATCTCGTAACGAAAAAAAACGTTTTGACACTGAAAGCTTACCATCATTGAGATCTCATAACCGAATAAAACCTGACGATCACTGAAATTTTGTAATGAAAAAAAAAAACTTTTGACACTGAAAACCTACCATCACTGAGATCTTATAACCGAATAAAAACCTACCATAATTGAAATCTCATTATAAAAAAAAAACATTTCACAATGAAAATGTAGTTACTGAGATCTCATAACCAAATAAAACCAACCATCGTTGAACTCCCACAACAGAACAAAACTGGTCGTCACTGACAATCTTGCAAGAACACAAAATGACTTTCTTTGGAATTTTGTAACAGAACAAACCAAGCATTGTTGAAATCTTGTATGAAAAAAAAGTTTGACATTGAAAACCTAACGTCATTGAGATCTCATAACCAAATAAAACCGACAGTCATTGAAATCTTGTAACAGAACAAAACCGACCATCACTGAAATCTCGTAACGGAAAAAAAAACGACTTTCTTTGAAATCTTGTAAAAGAACAAAATCAACCACCATTGAGATCTTGTAACTGAACAAAACTGGTCATCACTGAAATCCCATTACCAAATAAAACCGACCATCACTAAAATCTCGTAACCGAACAAACCTGACCATCACTGAAATCTCATAACAAAAAAAACGTTTTGACACTGAAAACTTACCGTATTTGAGATCTCAAAACCGAATAAAACTGACCGTCATTGAAATCTTGTAACTGAACTAAACTGATCATCACTGAAATCTCGTAACAGAACAAAACCGACCATCACTGAACTCTCGTAACAGAACAAAACCGACCATCACTGAAATCTCGTAACGAAAAAAAAAACTGACTTTCTTTGAAATCTCGTAAAAAAACAAAAGAACAAAATCGACCACCATTGAGATCTTGTAACTGAACAAAACTGGTCATCACTGAAATCCCATTACCAAATAAAACCGACCATCACTAAAATCTCGTAACCGAACAAACCTGACCATCACTGAAATCTCGTAACGAAAAAAAACGTTTTGACACTGAAAGCTTACCATCATTGAGATCTCATAACCGAATAAAACCTGACGATCACTGAAATTTTGTAATGAAAAAAAAAAACTTTTGACACTGAAAACCTATCATCACTGAGATCTTATAACCGAATAAAACCTACCATAATTGAAATCTCATTATAAAAAAAAAAACATTTCACAATGAAAATGTAGTTACTGAGATCTCATAACCAAATAAAACCAACCATCGTTGAACTCCCACAACAGAACAAAACTGGTCGTCACTGACAATCTTGCAAGAACACAAAATGACTTTCTTTGGAATTTTGTAACAGAACAAACCAAGCATCGTTGAAATCTTGTATGAAAAAAAAGTTTGACATTGAAAACCTAACGTCATTGAGATCTCATAACCAAATAAAACCGACAGTCATTGAAATCTTGTAACAGAACAAAACCGACCATCACTGAAATCTCATAACGGAAAAAAAAAAAACCGACTTTCTTTGAAATCTCGTAAAAGAACAAAATCGACCACCATTGAGATCTTGTAACTGAACAAAACTGGTCGTCACTGAAATCCCATTACCAAATAAAACCGACCATCACTAAAATCTCGTAACCGAACAAACCTGACCATCACTGAAATCTCATAACAAAAAAAACGTTTTGACACTGAAAACTTACCGTCATTGAGATCTCAAAACCGAATAAAACTGACCGTCATTGAAATCTTGTAACTGAACAAAACTGATCGTCACTGAAATCTCGTAACAGAACAAAACTGACCATCACTGAACTCTCGTAACAGAACAAAACCGACCATCACTGAAATCTCGTAACGAAAAAAAAAAAAAACTTTCTTTGAAATCTCATAAAAAAACAAAAGAACAAAATCGACCACCATTGACCGAAAAACCGACCGTCACTGAAATCTGGTAATGAACAAAAAAAGTTTGACACAGACACCTTATCATCATTGAAATCTCATAAACAAACAAAGGAACAAAACTGAAGGAACAGAAGGAAACTGGTTGTCACTGAAATCTCATAACCGAATAAAACCGACCATCATTGAAATTTCATAATCAAATTAAACTGACCGTCATTAAAATCTTGTAACAGGAAAACCCACCATCACTGGAATCTCGTAACACGTGACACTGAAAATCTACCGTCATTGAGAGCTCGTAACCGAATAAAACTGACCTCCATTGAAATCTTGTAACAGAACAAAAGCGACCATTATTTAGATCTTGTAACGAAAAAAAACAGTTTGACAGTGAAAACTTACTGTCATTGAGATCTTAAAACCGAATAAAACCGACCATCATTGAAATCTCGTAACAAAACAAAACCGACCATCACTGAAATCTTGTACCAAAACCGACCGCCATTGAGATTTTGTAACCAAACAAAACGGGTCGTCACTGAAATCACATAACCAAATAAAACCGACCGTCACTAAAATCTCATAACCAAACAAACCTGACCATCACTACAATCTCGTAACGGAAAAAAACGTTTTGACACTGAAAGCTTACCATCATTGAGATCTCATAACCTAATAAAGCCTACCATAATTGAAATCTCGTTAAGAAAAAAAAAACATTTCACAATGAAAATGTAGTTATTGAGATCTCGTAACCAAATAAAACCAACTATTGTTGAAGTCTCACAACAGAACAAAACTGGTCATCACTGAAAATCTTGTAAGAGAACAAAACCGACCATCACTGAAATCTTTCTATGAAATCTCGTAAAAAAACAAAGGAACAAAATCGACCGCCATTGAGATCTTGTAACTGAACAAAACTGGTCATCACTGAAATCCCATTACCAAATAAAAACGACCTTCTTCTTCCACTGAAATCTCGTAACGAAAACAAAAAGTTGGACACTGAAAACCTACCGTCATTGAGATCTCATAACCGAATAAAACCGACTATCATTGAAATCTCATTTGAAAAAAAAAAATTGACAATGAAAACCTACCGTCATTGAGATCTCGTAACGGTAAAAAAAGTTTGACACAGAAATCTTACCATCATTGAAATCTCATAAACGAACAAAGGAAAAAAACAGACCACCACTGAGATTTTGTAACCGAATGCAAATCGTTGTCACTGAAATTTCATAACTGAATAAAACCAACTGTCATTGAAATCTCATAACCGAATTAAACCGGCCGTCATTGAAATCTAGTAACAGAACAAAACCGACCATCATTTAAATCTCATAACGAAAAAAAACAATAAGTGACATTGAGAACTTATTGTTATTGAGATCTCACAACCAAATGAAACTGACCATCATTGAAATTTTAGAACAGAACAAAACCAACCATTGTTGAAATCTTGTAATGAAAAAAAAAAAACATTTGACAGTGAAAACCTACTGTCATTGAGATCTCATAAACAAACAAAACTGACCATCATTGTAAATCTCGTAACAGAACAAAACTGACTTTCTTTGAAATCTTATAACCAAACAAAACTGGTTGTCACTGAAATCTCATAACCGAATAAAACCAACCATCGCTGAAATCTCGTATTGGAAAAAAAAACATTTGACAGTGAAAACCTACCGTAACTAAAATCTCGTAAACAAACAAAACTGACCATCATTGTAAATCTCGTAACAGAACAAAACCGACTTTCTTTGAAATCTTGTAACAGAACAAACCAGTTGTCACTGAAATCTCATAACCGAAAAAACCTACCGTCATTCAGATCTCATAACCGAATAAAACCGACCGCCATTGAAATCTCATAACAGAACAAACCCGACCGTCACTGAAATCTGGTAATAAAAAAAAAAAATTGACACAGAAACCATCATTGAAATCTCGTAAATGAACAAAGGAACAAAATTGACCACCATTGAGATTTTGTAACTGAACAAAACTGGTTGTCACTGAAATCTCATAACAGAACAAAACCGACCGTCACTGAAATCTCGTAACAGGAAAACCCGACCATCACTGAAATCTTGTAACAAAAAAAAAACATGTGACACTGAAAATCTACCGTCATTGAGAGCTCGTAACCGAATAAAACTGACCGTCATTGAAATCTCGTAATGAAAAAAAAAACTTTTGACACTGAAAACCTACCGTCATTGAAATCTCATAACCGAATTAAACCTACGTCATTGAAATCTCATAACTGAACAAAACCAACCATCGCTGAAATCTCGTATTGGAAAAAAAAACATTTGACATTGAAAACCTACTGTAACTAAAATCTCATAAACAAACAAAACTGACCATCATTGTAAATCTCGTAACAGAACAAAACCGACTTTCTTTGAAATCTTGTAACAGAACAAACCGGTTGTCACTGAAATCTCATAACCGAAAAAACCTACCGTCATTCAGATCTCATAACCGAATAAAACCGACCGCCATTGAAATCTCATAACAGAACAAAACCGACCGTCACTGAAATCTGGAAATTAAAAAAAAAAAATTTGACACAGAAACCATCATTGAAATCTCGTAAATGAACAAAGGAACAAAATTGACCACCATTGAGATTTTGTAACTGAACAAAACTGGTTGTCACTGAAATCTCATAACCGAATAAAACCTACGTCATTGAAATCTCATGACAGAACAAAACCGACCATCACTGAAATCTCGTAATGGAAAAAAGAAGTTTGACGCTGAAAACCTACCGTCATTGAAATCTCATCACCGAATAAAACTGACCGTAACTGAAATCTCGTAATGAAAAAAAACGACCATCATTGCAATTTTGTAACAGAACAAACCCGACCATCACTAAAATCTCATAACGAAAAAAACAAAAGTTTGACACTGAAAACTTACTGTCATAGAAATCTCGTAAACGAACAAAGGAACAAAACCGACCGCCACTGAGATTTTGTAACCGAACAAAATCGTCACTGAACGATCGTCACTGAAATCCCATTACCAAATAAAACCGACAGTCATTGAAATCTCGTAACAGAACAAAACTGACCATCACTGCAATCTCGTTACGAAAAAAAAAAAAACGACTTTCTTTGAAATCTCGTAAAAAAACAAAGGAACAAAATCGGCCGCCATTGAAATCTTGTAACTGAACAAAACTGATCGTCACTGAAATCTCGTAATGGAAAAAAAAAGTTTGACGCTAAAAAACCTACCATCATTGAAATCTCATAACCAAATAAAACTGCCCATAATTAAAATCTTGTAATGAAAAAAACTGACCATCATTGCAATTTTGTAACAGAACAAAACCGCCCATCACTAAAATCTTGTAACGAAAAAAAACATGTGACACTGAAAACAGACCATCATTGAAAGCCTCGTAACAGAACAAAACCGACTTTCTTTGAAATGTTGTAACCAAACAAAACTGGTCGTCACTGAAATCTCATAACTGAAAAAAATCAACCGTCATTGAAATCTCGTAACGAAAAAAAAGTTTGACACTGAAAACTTACTGTTATTGGGATCTTATAACCAAATAAAACTGATTGTCACTGAAATCTCGTTATGAAAAAAAAAAAATGACTTCCTTTAAAATCTCCTAAAAAAACAAAGGAACAAAAAGTTTAACACTGAAAACTTACTGTCATAGAAATCTCGTGAACGAACAAAACCCACCGTCATTGAAATCTCGTAACAGAACAAAATGACCATCGCTGAAATCTTGTAATGAAAAAAACTAAAGTTTAACACTGAAAACTTGTAAACGAACAAAGGAATTAAACCGACCGCCATTGAGATTTTGTAACCGAACAAAACTGGTCTTCACTGAAATCCCATTACCAAATTAAACCAACCTTCATTAAAATCTCGTAACAGAACAAAACCGACCATAGCGCAAAAAAAAAAAAAGTTTCACACTGAAAACCTACCGCCATTGAGATCTCATAACCAAATAAAAACCGACTGTCATTGAAAGCTTGTAATAGAACAAACCCGACCATCACTGAAATCTCACAATGAAAAAACAAAACTTTTAACATTGAAAACCTTTCTTTGGAATCTTGTAAACAAACAAAACTGGTCATCACTGAAATCTCATAACCGAACAAAACCGACCATCGTTGCAATTTCATAACAGAACAAAACCGTCATTGAGATCTCATAAAAGAATAAAACCGACCCTCATTGAAAGCTTGTAATAAAACAAACCTGACCATCACTGAAATCTCGTAATGAAAAAAAAAACTTTTGATACTGAAAACCTACCGTCATTGAGATCTCATAACCGACTAAAACTGACCGTCATTGAAATCTCATAACGGAAAAAATTACTTTCTTTGAAATCTCGTAAAAGAACAAAGAAACAAAACCAACCGCCATTGAGTTCTTGTAACTGAGCAAGATTGATCGTCACTAAAATCTTGTAACGGAACAAAACTGACCATCACTGAAATCTCGTAATGAAAAAAAACGACCATCATTGCAATTTCGTAACAGAACAGGGCTGACCATCACTAAAATCTTGTAACGAAAAAAAAACATGTGATGCTGAAAACCTACTGTCACTGAGAGCTCGTAAAGAAACAAAACCGACCATCATTGAAATCTCGTAATGAAAAACTAAAGTTTGACACTGAAAACATACTGTCATTGAAATTTCGTAAACGAACAAAGGAACAAAACCGACCGCCATTGAGATTTTGTAACTGAACAAAACTGGTCTTCACTGAAATCCCATTACCAAATTAAACCAACCTTCCTTAAAATCTCGTAACAGAACAAAACCGACCATAGCGCAAAAAAAAAAAAAATGTTTCACACTGAAAACCTACTGCCATTGAGATCTCATAACCAAATAAAAACCGACCTTCATTGAAAGCTTGTAATAAAACAAACCCGACCATCACTGAAATCTCACAATGAAAAAAAAAACTTTTGACATTGAAAACCTTTCTTTGGAATCTTGTAACCAAACAAAACTGGTCGTCACTGAAATCTCATAACCGAACAAAACCGACCATCATTGCAATTTCGTAACAGAACAAAACCATCATTGAGATCTCATAAAAGAATAAAACCGACCCTCATTGAAAGCTTGTAATAAAACAAACCCGACCATCACTGAAATCTCGTAATGAAAAAAAAATTTTGATACTGAAAACCTACCGTCATTGAGATTTTATAACCGACTAAAACTGACCGTCATTGAAATCTCGTAACGGAAAAAACAACTTTCTTTGAAATCTCGTAAAAGAACAAAGAAACAAAACAAACCGCCCTTGAGATATTGTAACTGAGCAAAACTGATCTTCACTAAAATCTTGTAACGGAACAAAACTGACCATCACTGAAATCTCGTAACGAAAAAAATGACCATCATTGCAATTTCATAACAGAACATAACTGACCATCACTAAAATCTTGTAACGAAAAAAAACATGTGATGCTGAAAACCTACTGTCATTGAAAGCTTGTAAACAAACAAAACCGACCATCATTGAAATCTCGTAACGAAAAATTAAAGTTTGACACTGAAAACTTACTGTCATTGAAATCTCGTAAACGAACAAAGGAACAAAACATACCGCCATTGAGATTTTGTAACCGAACAAAACTGGTCATCACTGAAATCTCATAACCGAATAAAACCGACCATCATTGCAATTTCGTAACAGAACAAAACCGTCAATGAGATCTCATAACCGAACAAAGCTGACAGTCATCGAAATCTCGTAACAGAACAAAACGGGCCATCATTGAAATCTCGTAAGCGAACAAAGGAACAAAACCAACCGCAATTGAGTTTTTGTAACTGAACAAAACTGGTCATCGCTGAAATCCCATTACTAAATAAAATCGACCTTCACTGAAATCTCGTAACAGAACACAACCGACCATCACACAAAACAAAAATTCACACTGAAAACCTACAGTGATTGAGATCTTATAGCCAAATAAAACCGACCGTCATTGAAATCTCATAACAGAACAAAACCGACCATCACTGAAAAAAAAAAACGACTTTATTTGAAGTCTCGTAAAAAAGCACAAAGGAGCAAAGCCGACCGCCATTATGATCTTGTAATTAAACAAAACTGATCATCACTGAAATCTCGTAACAGAACAAAACCGACCATCACTGAAATCTCGTAACGAAAAAAAAAAAAACATTTGACACTGGAAACCTACCGTCATTGAGATCTCATAAACAAACAAAACCGACCATCATTGCAATTTCGTAACAGAACAAAACCGTCATTGAGATCTCATAACCGGCTAAAACTGACCGTCATTGAAATCTCGTAATGGAAAAAATGACTTTCTTTGAAATCTCATAAAAAGAACAAAGGAACAAAACCAACCGCCATTGAGATCTCGTAACTGAGCAAAACTGATCATCACTACAATCTTGTAACGAAACAAAACCGACCATCACTGAAATCTCGTAACGAAAAAAAAACATGTGAAGCTGAAAACCTACTGTCATTGAGATCTCATAAACAAACAAAACCGACCATCAATGAAAATCTTGTAACAGAACAAAACTGGTCATCACTGAAATCTCATAACTGAATAAAACCGACCGTCATTGAAATCTCGTAACGAAAAAAACCGACCATCACACAAAAAAAATGTTTCACACTGAAAGCCTACCGTCATTGAGATCACACAACCGACTAAAACCGACCGTCATTGAAATCTCATAACGAAACAAAACCGACCATCGCGCAAAAAAAAAAATGTTTCACACTGAAAACCTACCGCCATTGAAAACTCATAACCTAATAAAACCGACCGTCATTGAAAGCTCATAACAGAAGTAACCCGACCATCACTGAAATCTCATAATGAAAAAAAAAACTTTTGACATTGAAAACCTTTCTTTGGAATCTTGTAACCGAACAAAACCGTCATTGAGATCTCATAAAAGAATAAAACCGACCCTCATTGAAAGCTTGTAATAAAACAAACCTGACCATCACTGAAATCTCGTAATGAAAAAAAAACTTTTAATACTGAAAGCCTACCGTCATTGAGATCTCATAACTGACTAAAACTGACCGTCATTGAAATCTCGTAACGGAACAAAACTGACCATCACTGAAATCTCATAACAAAAAAAAATGACCATCATTGCAATTTCGTAACAGAACATAACTGACCATCGCTAAAATCTTGTAATGAAAAAAAACATGTGACGCTGAAAATCTACTGTCAATGAGAGCTCGTAAACAAACAAAACCGACCATCATTGAAATCTCGTAACGAAAAACTAAAGTTTGACACTGAAAACTTATTGTCTTTGAAATCTCGAAAACGAACAAAGGAACAAAACCGACCGCCATTGAGATTTTGTAACTGAACAAAACTGGTTGTCACTGAAATCTCATAACCGAACAAAACCGACCATCACTGCAATTTCGTAACAGAACAAAACCGTCAATGAGATCTCAAAACCGAACAAAGCTGACAGTCATCGTCATTGAGATCTCATAACCAAATAAAACTGACTATCGTTGAAATCTAGTAATGAAAAAAAAAAAAAAGTTTGATACTGAAAACTTATCATCATTGAGATCTCAAAATGAGAAAAAAAATGACTTTCTTTGAAGTCTTGTAAAAGAACGAAAGAGCAAAACTGACCGCCATTGAAATCTCATAACCGAACAAAACCGACCGTCATTAAAATCTCTTAATGAAAAAAAAACAACTTTCTTTGAAATCACATAAAAGAACCAAGGAACAAAACTGACTGTCACTGAAATCTTGTAACTGAACAAAACTGATCGTCACTATAATCTCGTAACAGAACAAAACCGACCATCACTGAAATCTCGTAACGAAAAAAAACGACCATCATTGCAATTTCGTAACAGAATAAAACCGACCATCACTAAAATCTTGTAACGAAAAAAAACGTGACACTGAAAACCTACCATCATTGAGAGCTCGTAAACCGAAAAAAACGAAGAAAAAAAAACTTTTTCTCGTAACAACAAAACCGACTATCACTGAAATCTTGTACCAAAAAAAACACAAAAGTTTCGCACTGAAAACTTACCGTCATTGGAATCTTGTAAACGATCAAAGGAACAAAACCGACCGCCATTGAAATTTTGTAACCAAACAAAACTGGTCATCACTGAAACCACATACCCAAATAAAACCGACCGTCACTAAAATCTCGTAATGAAAAAAAACCTTTTGACACTGAAAGCTTACCATCATTAAGATAAATAAAACCTGACGATTACTGAGGTTTTGTACTGAAAAAAAAAACTTATGACACTGAAGATCTACTGTCATTGAGATCTCATAACTGAATAAAACCGACCGTCATTGAAATCTCGTAACGGAAAAAAAACTTTTGACACTGAAAACCTACCATCATTGAGATCTCATAACCGAATAAAACCGACCATAATTGAAATGTTGTAGTGAAAAAACTATGTGACACTGAAAATCTACCGTCATTGAGATCTCATAACTGATTAAAACCAACCATAATTGAAAATCTCATAACAGAACAAAACTGATTTTGAAATCTTGTTACCAAACAAAACTGATCATCACTGAAATCTCATAACCTACTAAAACCGACCATCATTGAAATCTCATAACAGAACAAAACTGGACATCACTGAAGTCCCATTACCAAATAAAACCGATTTTCTTCTTCTTCCACTGAAATCAAACAAACGTAACAAAACGTAACAAAAAAAAAAAGTTTGATACTGAAAACCTACCGTCATTGAGATCTCATAACCAAATAAAACCAACTGTAGTTGAAATCTCATAATGAAAAAAAAAACCGTTGATACTGAAAACTTACCGTCATTGAGATCTCAAAACGAAAACAAATTACTTTCTTTGAAATCTCGTAAAAGAACAAAGAAACAAAACCGACCGTCATTGAAATCTCATAACTGAATAAAACCGACTGTCGTTGAAATCTCGTAATGAAAAAAAAAACTTTGAGATTGAAAACTTACCATCATTAAAATCTAGCAACGAAAAAAAACTTTCTTTGAAATCTCCTAAAAGAACAAAGGAACAAAACCGACCGTTATTGAGATCTTGTAACTGAACAAAACTGATCATCATTGAAATCTCATAACAGAACAAAACCGACCATCACTGAAATCTCGTAACGAAAAAAAAACATGACACTAAAAACTCTACCGTCCTTGAGAGCTCGTAAACAAACAAAACCGACCATCAGTGAAATCTCGTAATGAAAAAAAACAAAAAAATTTTTCGTAACAACAAAACCGACCATACCAAAAAACAAAACAAAAGTTTTGCAATGAAAACTTACAGTCATTGAAACCTCGTAAATGATCAAAGGAACAAAACCGACCGCCATTGAGATTTCGTAAAGAAAAAAACTTTTTGACACGGAAAGCTTACCATCACTGAGATCTCATATCTGAATAAAACCTGACGATCACTGAAGTTTTGTAATGAAAACGAAACTTCTGACATTGAAGATCGACCTTCATTGAGATCTCATAATCAAATAAAACCAGCGATAATTGAAATCTCGTAACGAAAAAAAGTTTGACACTGAAAACTTACCGTTGTTGGGATCTTATAACCAAATGAAACTGACCGTCATTGAACTTTCGTAACAGAACAAAACCGACCATCATTGCAAATTCGTAACAGAACAAAACCGACCATCACTAAAATCTTGTAACGAAAAAACCACGTGACACTGAAAACCCACCGTCATTAAGATCTCATAACCGACAAAAACCGACTTTCTTTGAAATCTTGTAACCAAACAAAACTGGTCGTCACTGAAATCTCAAAACCGACTAAAACCGACCATCATTGCAATTTCGTAACAAAATAAAACCGTCATTGAAATCTCGTAACGGAACAAAACCGACCATCATTTAAATCTCGTAAGGAAAAAAAAAAGTTTGACACTGAAAACTTACCATCATTGAGATCTCAAAACCGAATGAAACCAACCATCATTGAGATTTTGTAACCTAGCAAAACTGGTCATCACTGAAATCCCAATACCAAATAAAACAAACCACTTTTTTCTTCTTCTTCTTTTTTCTCCATTGAAATCTCATAACGAAAAAAAAAAATTTGACACTGAAAATCTACCATCATTGAGATCTCATAACCGAATAAAACCAGCTATCGTTGAAATGTTGCAAAGAGAAAAAAAAAGTTTGACACTGAAACTTACCGTCATTGAGATCTCAAAACCGAATAAAACTGACCGTCATTGAAATCTTGTAACTGAACAAAACTGATCATCACTGAAATCTCATAACAGAACAAAACAGACAATCCCTGAAATCTCGTAACAGAACAAAACCGACCATCACTGAAATCTCGTAACGGAAAAAAAAACGACTTTCTTTGAAACCTCGTAAAAGAACAAAATCAACCACCATTGAGATCTTGTAACTGAACAAAACTGGTCATCACTGAAATCCCATTACCAAATAAAACTGACCATCACTAAAATCTCGTAACCGAACAAACCTGACCATCACTGAAATCTCATAACAAAAAAAAAAACGTTTTGACACTGAAAACTTACCGTCATTAAAATCTCAAAACCGAATAAAACTGATCGTCACTGAAATCTCATAACAGAACAAAACCGACCATCACTGAACTCTCGTAACAGAACAAAACCGACCATCACTGAAATCTCGTAACGAAAAAAAAAAACTGACTTTCTTTGAAATCTCGTAAAAAAACAAAAGAACAAAATCGACCACCATTGAGATTTTGTAACCTAGCAAAACTGGTCATCACTGAAATCCCAATACCAAATAAAACAAACCATTTTTTTCTTCTTCTTTTTCTTCTTCTTCTTCTTTTTTCTCCACTGAAATCTCATAACGAAAAAAAAAAATTTGACACTGAAAATCTACCATCATTGAGATCTCATAACCGAATAAAACCAGCTATCGTTGAAATGTTGTAAAGAGAAAAAAAAAGTTTGACACTGAAACTTACCGTCATTGAGATCTCAAAACCGAATAAAACTGACCGTCATTGAAATCTTGTAACTGAACAAAACTGATCATCGCTGAAACCTCATAACAGAACAAAACAGACAATCCCTGAAATCTCGTAACAGAACAAAACTGACCATCACTGAAATCTCGTAATGGAAAAAAAAACGACTTTCTTTGAAATCTCGTAAAAGAACAAAATCAACCACCATTAAGATCTTGTAACTGAACAAAACTGGTCATCACTGAAATCCCATTACCAAATAAAACTGACCATCACTAAAATCTCGTAACCGAACAAACCTGAGCATCACTGAAATCTCATAACAAAAAAAAACGTTTTGACACTGAAAACTTACCGTCATTAAAATCTCAAAACCGAATAAAACTGATCGTCACTGAAATCTCATAACAGAACAAAACCGACCATCACTGAACTCTCGTAACAGAACAAAACCGACCATCACTGAAATCTCGTAACGAAAAAAAAAACTGACTTTCTTTGAAATCTGGTAAAAGAACAAAATCGACCACCATTGAGATCTTGTAACTGAACAAAACTGGTCATCACTGAAATCCCATTACCAAATAAAACCGACCATCACTAAAATCTCGTAACCGAACAAACCTGACCATCACTGAAATCTTGTAATGAAAAAAAAAACTTTTGACACTGAAAACCTACCATCACTGAGATCTTATAACCGAATAAAACCTACCATAATTGAAATCTCATTATAAAAAAAAAACATTTCACAATGAAAATGTAGTTACTGAGATCTCATAACCAAATAAAACCAACCATCGTTGAACTCCCACAACAGAACAAAACTGGTTGTCACTGACAATCTTGCAAGAACACAAAACTGACTTTCTTTGGAATTTTGTAACAGAACAAACCAAACATTGTTGAAATCTTGTATGAAAAAAAAGTTCTTCTTCTTCTTTTTTCTCCACTGAAATCTCATAATGAAAAAAAAAAATTTGACACTGAAAATCTACCATCATTGAGATCTCATAACCGAATAAAACCAGCTATCGTTGAAATGTTGTAAAGAAAAAAAAAAGTTTGACACTGAAACTTACCGTCATTGAGATCTCAAAACCGAATAAAACTGACCGTCATTGAAATCTTGTAACTGAACAAAACTGATCATCACTGAAATCTCATAACAGAACAAAACAGACAATCACTGAAATCTCGTAACAGAACAAAACCGACCATCACTGAAATCTCGTAACGAAAAAAAACTGACTTTCTTTGAAATCTCGTAAAAAAACAAAAGAACAAAATCGACCACCACTGAGATCTTGTAACTGAACAAAACTGGTCATCACTGAAATCCCATTACCAAATAAAACCGACCATCACTAAAATCTCGTAACAGAACAAAACCGACCATCACTGAAATCTCGTAACGAAAAAAAAAACTGACTTTCTTTGAAATCTGGTAAAAGAACAAAATCGACCACCATTGAGATCTTGTAACTGAACAAAACTGGTCATCACTGAAATCCCATTACCAAATAAAACCGACCATCACTAAAATCTCGTAACCGAACAAACCTGACCATCACTGAAATCTTGTAATGAAAAAAAAAACTTTTGACACTGAAAACCTACCATCACTGAGATCTTATAACCGAATAAAACCTACCATAATTGAAATCTCATTATAAAATAAAAACATTTCACAATGAAAATGTAGTTACTGAGATCTCATAACCAAATAAAACCAACCATCGTTGAACTCCCACAACAGAACAAAACTGGTCGTCACTGACAATCTTGCAAGAACACAAAACTGACTTTCTTTGGAATTTTGTAACAGAACAAACCAAACATTGTTGAAATCTTGTAGGAAAAAAAAGTTCTTCTTCTTCTTTTTTCTCCACTGAAATCTCATAACGAAAAAAAAAAAATTGACACTGAAAATCTACCATCATTGAGATCTCATAACCGAATAAAACCAGCTATCGTTGAAATGTTGTAAAGAAAAAAAAAAAGTTTGACACTGAAACTTACCGTCATTGAGATCTCAAAACCGAATAAAACTGACCGTCATTGAAATCTTGTAACTGAACAAAACTGATCATCACTGAAATCTCATAACAGAACAAAACAGACAATCACTGAAATCTCGTAACAGAACAAAACCGACCATCACTGAAATCTCGTAACGAAAAAAAAACGACTTTCTTTAAAATCTTGTAAAAGAACAAAATCAACCACCACTGAGATCTTGTAACTGAACAAAACTGGTCATCACTGAAATCCCATTACCAAATAAAACCGACCATCACTAAAATCTCGTAACCGAACAAACCTGACCATCACTGAAATCTCATAAAAAAAAAAAAACGTTTTGACACTGAAAACTTACCGTCATTGAGATCTCAAAACCGAATAAAACTGACCGTCATTGAAATCTTGTAATTGAACAAAACTGATCGTCACTGAAATCTCATAACAGAACAAAACCGACCATCACTGAACTCTCGTAACAGAACAAAACCGACCATCACTGAAATCTCGTAACGAAAAAAAAAACTGACATTCTTTGAAATCTCGTAAAAAAACAAAAGAACAAAATCGACCACCATTGAGATCTTGTAACTGAACAAAACTAGTCATCACTGAAATCCCATTACCAAATAAAACCGACCATCACTAAAATCTCGTAACCGAACAAACCTGACCATCACTGAAATCTCGTAACGAAAAAAAACGTTTTGACACTGAAAGCTTACCATCATTGAGATCTCATAACCGAATAAAACCTGACGATCACTGAAATTTTGTAATGAAAAAAAAAAACTTTTGACACTGAAAACCTACCATCACTGAGATCTTATAACCGAATAAAACCTACCATAATTGAAATCTCATTATAAAAAAAAAAAACATTGCACAATGAAAATGTAGTTACTGAGATCTCATAACCAAATAAAACCAACCATCGTTGAACTCCCACAACAGAACAAAACTGGTCGTCACTGACAATCTTGCAAGAACACAAAATGACTTTCTTTGGAATTTTGTAACAGAACAAACCAAGCATTGTTGAAATCTTGTATGAAAAAAAAGTTCTTCTTCTTCTTTTTTCTCCACTGAAATCTCATAACAAAAAAAAAAAATTTGACACTGAAAATCTACCATCATTGAGATCTCATAACCGAATAAAACCAGCTATCGTTGAAATGTTGTAAAGAAAAAAAAAGTTTGACACTGAAACTTACCGTCATTGAGATCTCAAAACCGAATAAAACTGACCGTCATTGAAATCTCAAAACCGAATAAAACTGATCGTCACTGAAATCTCATAACAGAACAAAACCGACCATCACTGAACTCTCGTAACAGAACAAAACCGACCATCACTGAAATCTCGTAACGAAAAAAAAAACTGACTTTCTTTGAAATCCGGTAAAAGAACAAAATCGACCACCATTGAGATCTTGTAACTGAACAAAACTGGTCATCACTGAAATCCCATTACCAAATAAAACCGACCATCACTAAAATCTCGTAACCGAACAAACCTGACCATCACTGAAATCTTGTAATGAAAAAAAAAACTTTTGACACTGAAAACCTACCATCACTGAGATCTTATAACCGAATAAAACCTACCATAATTGAAATCTCATTATAAAAAAAAAACATTTCATAATGAAAATGTAGTTACTGAGATCTCATAACCAAATAAAACCAACCATCGTTGAACTCCCACAACAGAACAAAACTGGTCGTCACTGACAATCTTGCAAGAACACAAAACTGACTTTCTTTGGAATTTTGTAACAGAACAAACCAAACATTGTTGAAATCTTGTATGAAAAAAAAGTTCTTCTTCTTCTTTTTTTTCCACTGAAATCTCATAACGAAAAAAAAAAATTTGACACTGAAAATCTACCATCATTGAGATCTCATAACCGAATAAAACCAGCTATCGTTGAAATGTTGTAAAGAAAAAAAAAAAGTTTGACACTGAAACTTACCGTCATTGAGATCTCAAAACCGAATAAAACTGACCGTCATTGAAATCTTGTAACTGAACAAAACTGATCATCACTGAAATCTCATAACAGAACAAAACAGACAATCACTGAAATCTCGTAACAGAACAAAACCGACCATCACTGAAATCTCGTAACGAAAAAATATGACCATCACTGAAATCTCGTAACGAAAAAAAAAACTGACTTTCTTTGAAATCTCGTAAAAAAACAAAAGAACAAAATCGACCACCATTGAGATCTTGTAACTGAACAAAACTGGTCATCACTGAAATCCCATTACCAAATAAAACCGACCATCACTAAAATCTCGTAACCGAACAAACTTGACCATCACTGAAATCTCGTAACGAAAAAAAACGTTTTGACGCTGAAAGCTTACCATCATTGAGATCTCATAACCGAATAAAACCTGACGATCACTGAAATTTTGTAATGAAAAAAAAAAAACTTTTGACACTGAAAACCTACCATCACTGAGATCTTATAACCGAATAAAACCTACCATAATTGAAATCTCATTATAAAAAAAAAAAACATTTCACAATGAAATGTAGTTACTGAGATCTCATAACCAAATAAAACCAACCATCGTTGAACTCCCACAACAGAACAAAACTGGTCGTCACTGACAATCTTGCAAGAACACAAAATGACTTTCTTTGGAATTTTGTAACAGAACAAACCAAGCATTGTTGAAATCTTGTATGAAAAAAAAGTTCTTCTTCTTCTTTTTTCTCCACTGAAATCTCATAACGAAAAAAAAAAATTTGACACTGAAAATCTACCATCATTGAGATCTCATAACCGAATAAAACCAGCTATCGTTGAAATGTTGTAAAGAAAAAAAAAAAGTTTGACACTGAAACTTACCGTCATTGAGATCTCAAAACCGAATAAAACTGACCGTCATTGAAATCTCAAAACCGAATAAAACTGATCGTCACTGAAATCTCATAACAGAACAAAACCGACCATCACTGAAATCTCGTAACGAAAAAAAAAAACTGACTTTCTTTGAAATCTGGTAAAAGAACAAAATCGACCACCATTGAGATCTTGTAACTGAACAAAACTGGTCATCACTGAAATCCCATTACCAAATAAAACCGACCATCACTAAAATCTCGTAACCGAACAAACCTGACCATCACTGAAATCTTGTAATGAAAAAAAAAACTTTTGACACTGAAAACCTACCATCACTGAGATCTTATAACCGAATAAAACCTACCATAATTGAAATCTCATTATAAAAAAAAAACATTTCACAATGAAAATGTAGTTACTGAGATCTCATAACCAAATAAAACCAACCATCGTTGAACTCCCACAACAGAACAAAACTGGTCGTCACTGACAATCTTGCAAGAACACAAAATGACTTTCTTTGGAATTTTGTAACAGAACAAACCAAACATTGTTGAAATCTTGTAGGAAAAAAAAGTTCTTCTTCTTCTTTTTTCTCCACTGAAATCTCATAACGAAAAAAAAAAATTTGACACTGAAAATCTACCATCATTGAGATCTCATAACCGAATAAAACCAGCTATCGTTGAAATGTTGTAAAGAAAAAAAAAAAGTTTGACACTGAAACTTACCGTCATTGAGATCTCAAAACCGAATAAAACTGACCGTCATTGAAATCTCAAAACCGAATAAAACTGATCGTCACTGAAATCTCATAACAGAACAAAACCGACCATCACTGAACTCTCGTAACAGAACAAAACCGACCATCACTGAAATCTCGGAAACGAAAAAAAAAACTGACTTTCTTTGAAATCTGGTAAAAGAACAAAATCGACCACCATTGAGATCTTGTAACTGAACAAAACTGGTCATCACTGAAATCCCATTACCAAATAAAACCGACCATCACTAAAATCTCGTAACCGAACAAACCTGACCATCACTGAAATCTCATAACAAAAAAAAAAACGTTTTGACACTGAAAACTTACCGTCATTGAGATCTCAAAACCGAATAAAACTGACCGTCATTGAAATCTTGTAATTGAACAAAACTGATCGTCACTGAAATCTCATAACAGAACAAAACCGACCATCACTGAACTCTCGTAACAGAACAAAACCGACCATCACTGAAATCTCGTAACGAAAAAAAAAACTGACTTTCTTTGAAATCTCGTAAAAAAACAAAAGAACAAAATCGACCACCATTGAGATCTTGTAACTGAACAAAACTAGTCATCACTGAAATCCCATTACCAAATAAAACCGACCATCACTAAAATCTCGTAACCGAACAAACCTGACCATCACTGAAATCTCGTAACGAAAAAAAACGTTTTGACACTGAAAGCTTACCATCATTGAGATCTCATAACCGAATAAAACCTGACGATCACTGAAATTTTGTAATGAAAAAAAAAAAACTTTTGACACTGAAAACCTACCATCACTGAGATCTTATAACCGAATAAAACCTACCATAATTGAAATCTCATTATAAAAAAAAAAACATTTCACAATGAAAATGTAGTTACTGAGATCTCATAACCAAATAAAACCAACCATCGTTGAACTCCCACAACAGAACAAAACTGGTCGTCACTGACAATCTTGCAAGAACACAAAATGACTTTCTTTGGAATTTTGTAACAGAACAAACCAAGCATTGTTGAAATCTTGTATGAAAAAAAAGTTCTTCTTCTTCTTTTTTCTCCACTGAAATCTCATAACGAAAAAAAAAAATTTGACACTGAAAATCTACCATCATTGAGATCTCATAACCGAATAAAACCAGCTATCGTTGAAATGTTGTAAAGAAAAAAAAAAAGTTTGACACTGAAACTTACCGTCATTGAGATCTCAAAACCGAATAAAACTGACCGTCATTGAAATCTCAAAACCGAATAAAACTGATCGTCACTGAAATCTCATAACAGAACAAAACCGACCATCACTGAAATCTCGTAACGAAAAAAAAAAACTGACTTTCTTTGAAATCTGGTAAAAGAACAAAATCGACCACCATTGAGATCTTGTAACTGAACAAAACTGGTCATCACTGAAATCCCATTACCAAATAAAACCGACCATCACTAAAATCTCGTAACCGAACAAACCTGACCATCACTGAAATCTTGTAATGAAAAAAAAAACTTTTGACACTGAAAACCTACCATCACTGAGATCTTATAACCGAATAAAACCTACCATAATTGAAATCTCATTATAAAAAAAAAACATTTCACAATGAAAATGTAGTTACTGAGATCTCATAACCAAATAAAACCAACCATCGTTGAACTCCCACAACAGAACAAAACTGGTCGTCACTGACAATCTTGCAAGAACACAAAACTGACTTTCTTTGGAATTTTGTAACAGAACAAACCAAACATTGTTGAAATCTTGTAGGAAAAAAAAGTTCTTCTTCTTCTTTTTTCTCCACTGAAATCTCATAACGAAAAAAAAAAATTTGACACTGAAAATCTACCATCATTGAGATCTCATAACCGAATAAAACCAGCTATCGTTGAAATGTTGTAAAGAAAAAAAAAAAGTTTGACACTGAAACTTACCGTCATTGAGATCTCAAAACCGAATAAAACTGACCGTCATTGAAATCTTGTAACTGAACAAAACTGATCATCACTGAAATCTCATAACAGAACAAAACAGACAATCACTGAAATCTCATAACAGAACAAAACCGACCATCACTGAAATCTCGTAACGAAAAAAAAATGACTTTCTTTGAAATCTTGTAAAAGAACAAAATCAACCACCACTGAGATCTTGTAACTGAACAAAACTGGTCATCACTGAAATCCCATTACCAAATAAAACCGACCATCACTAAAATCTCGTAACCGAACAAACCTGACCATCACTGAAATCTCATAACAAAAAAAAAAACGTTTTGACACTGAAAACTTACCGTCATTGAGATCTCAAAACCGAATAAAACTGACCGTCATTGAAATCTTGTAATTGAACAAAACTGATCGTCACTGAAATCTCATAACAGAACAAAACCGACCATCACTGAACTCTCGTAACAGAACAAAACCGACCATCACTGAAATCTCGTAACGAAAAAAAAAACTGACTTTCTTTGAAATCTCGTAAAAAAACAAAAGAACAAAATCGACCACCATTGAGATCTTGTAACTGAACAAAACTGGTCATCACTGAAATCCCATTACCAAATAAAACCGACCATCACTAAAATCTCGTAACCGAACAAACCTGACCATCACTGAAATCTCGTAACGAAAAAAAACGTTTTGACACTGAAAGCTTACCATCATTGAGATCTCATAACCGAATAAAACCTGACGATCACTGAAATTTTGTAATGAAAAAAAAAAAACTTTTGACACTGAAAACCTACCATCACTGAGATCTTATAACCGAATAAAACCTACCATAATTGAAATCTCATTATAAAAAAAAAAAAAAACATTTCACAATGAAAATGTAGTTACTGAGATCTCATAACCAAATAAAACCAACCATCGTTGAACTCCCACAACAGAACAAAACTGGTCGTCACTGACAATCTTGCAAGAACACAAAATGACTTTCTTTGGAATTTTGTAACAGAACAAACCAAGCATTGTTGAAATCTTGTATGAAAAAAAAGTTCTTCTTCTTCTTTTTTCTCCACTGAAATCTCATAACAAAAAAAAAAAATTTGACACTGAAAATCTACCATCATTGAGATCTCATAACCGAATAAAACCAGCTATCGTTGAAATGTTGTAAAGAAAAAAAAAAAGTTTGACACTGAAACTTACCGTCATTGAGATCTCAAAACCGAATAAAACTGACCGTCATTGAAATCTCAAAACCGAATAAAACTGATCGTCACTGAAATCTCATAACAGAACAAAACCGACCATCACTGAACTCTCGTAACAGAACAAAACCGACCATCACTGAAATCTCGTAAACGAAAAAAAAAACTGACTTTCTTTGAAATCTGGTAAAAGAACAAAATCGACCACCATTGAGATCTTGTAACTGAACAAAACTGGTCATCACTGAAATCCCATTACCAAATAAAACCGACCATCACTAAAATCTCGTAACCGAACAAACCTGACCATCACTGAAATCTCATAACAAAAAAAACACGTTTTGACACTGAAAACTTACCGTCATTGAGATCTCAAAACCGAATAAAACTGACCGTCATTGAAATCTTGTAATTGAACAAAACTGATCGTCACTGAAATCTCATAACAGAACAAAACCGACCATCACTGAACTCTCGTAACAGAACAAAACCGACCATCACTGAAATCTCGTAACGAAAAAAAAAACTGACTTTCTTTGAAATCTCGTAAAAAAACAAAAGAACAAAATCGACCACCATTGAGATCTTGTAACTGAACAAAACTAGTCATCACTGAAATCCCATTACCAAATAAAACCGACCATCACTAAAATCTCGTAACCGAACAAACCTGACCATCACTGAAATCTCGTAACGAAAAAAAAACGTTTTGACACTGAAAGCTTACCATCATTGAGATCTCATAACCGAATAAAACCTGACGATCACTGAAATTTTGTAATGAAAAAAAAAAAACTTTTGACACTGAAAACCTACCATCACTGAGATCTTATAACCGAATAAAACCTACCATAATTGAAATCTCATTATAAAAAAAAAAACATTTCACAATGAAAATGTAGTTACTGAGATCTCATAACCAAATAAAACCAACCATCGTTGAACTCCCACAACAGAACAAAACTGGTCGTCACTGACAATCTTGCAAGAACACAAAATGACTTTCTTTGGAATTTTGTAACAGAACAAACCAAGCATTGTTGAAATCTTGTATGAAAAAAAAGTTCTTCTTCTTCTTTTTTCTCCACTGAAATCTCATAACGAAAAAAAAAAATTTGACACTGAAAATCTACCATCATTGAGATCTCATAACTGAATAAAACCAGCTATCGTTGAAATGTTGTAAAGAAAAAAAAAAAGTTTGACACTGAAACTTACCGTCATTGAGATCTCAAAACCGAATAAAACTGACCGTCATTGAAATCTCAAAACCGAATAAAACTGATCGTCACTGAAATCTCATAACAGAACAAAACCGACCATCACTGAACTCTCGTAACAGAACAAAACCGACCATCACTGAAATCTCGTAACAAAAAAAAAAACTGACTTTCTTTGAAATCTGGTAAAAGAAAAAAATCGACCACCATTGAGATCTTGTAACTGAACAAAACTGGTCATCACTGAAATCCCATTACCAAATAAAACCGACCATCACTAAAATCTCGTAACCGAACAAACCTGACCATCACTGAAATCTTGTAATGAAAAAAAAAACTTTTGACACTGAAAACCTACCATCACTGAGATCTTATAACCGAATAAAACCTACCATAATTGAAATCTCATTATAAAAAAAAAACATTTCACAATGAAAATGTAGTTACTGAAATCTCATAACCAAATAAAACCAACCATCGTTGAACTCCCACAACAGAACAAAACTGGTCGTCACTGACAATCTTGCAAGAACACAAAACTGACTTTCTTTGGAATTTTGTAACAGAACAAACCAAACATTGTTGAAATCTTGTATGAAAAAAAAGTTCTTCTTCTTCTTTTTTCTCCACTGAAATCTCATAACGAAAAAAAAAAATTTGACACTGAAAATCTACCATCATTGAGATCTCATAACCGAATAAAACCAGCTATCGTTGAAATGTTGTAAAGAAAAAAAAAAGTTTGACACTGAAACTTACCGTCATTGAGATCTCAAAACCGAATAAAACTGACCGTCATTGAAATCTTGTAACTGAACAAAACTGATCATCACTGAAATCTCATAACAGAACAAAACAGACAATCACTGAAATCTCGTAACAGAACAAAACCGACCATCACTGAAATCTCGTAACGAAAAAAAAATGATTTTCTTTGAAATCTTGTAAAAGAAAAAAATCGACCACCATTGAGATCTTGTAACTGAACAAAACTGGTCATCACTGAAATCCCATTACCAAATAAAACCGACCATCACTAAAATCTCGTAACCGAACAAACCTGACCATCACTGAAATCTTGTAATGAAAAAAAAAAACTTTTGACACTGAAAACCTACCATCACTGAGATCTTATAACCGAATAAAACCTACCATAATTGAAATCTCATTATAAAAAAAAAACATTTCACAATGAAAATGTAGTTACTGAAATCTCATAACCAAATAAAACCAACCATCGTTGAACTCCCACAACAGAACAAAACTGGTCGTCACTGACAATCTTGCAAGAACACAAAACTGACTTTCTTTGGAATTTTGTAACAGAACAAACCAAACATTGTTGAAGTCTTGTATGAAAAAAAAGTTCTTCTTCTTCTTTTTTCTCCACTGAAATCTCATAACGAAAAAAAAAAATTTGACACTGAAAATCTACCATCATTGAGATCTCATAACCGAATAAAACCAGCTATCGTTGAAATGTTGTAAAGAAAAAAAAAAAGTTTGACACTGAAACTTACCGTCATTGAGATCTCAAAACCGAATAAAACTGACCGTCATTGAAATCTTGTAACTGAACAAAACTGATCATCACTGAAATCTCATAACAGAACAAAACAGACAATCACTGAAATCTCGTAACAGAACAAAACCGACCATCACTGAAATCTCGTAACGAAAAAAAAATGACTTTCTTTGAAATCTTGTAAAAGAACAAAATCAACCACCACTGAGATCTTGTAACTGAACAAAACTGGTCATCACTGAAATCCCATTACCAAATAAAACCGACCATCACTAAAATCTCGTAACCGAACAAACCTGACCATCACTGAAATCTCATAACAAAAAAAAAACGTTTTGACACTGAAAACTTACCGTCATTGAGATCTCAAAACCGAATAAAACTGACCGTCATTGAAATCTTGTAATTGAACAAAACTGATCGTCACTGAAATCTCATAACAGAACAAAACCGACCATCACTGAACTCTCGTAACAGAACAAAACCGACCATCACTGAAATCTCGTAATGAAAAAAAAAACTGACTTTCTTTGAAATCTCGTAAAAAAACAAAAGAACAAAATCGACCACCATTGAGATCTTGTAACTGAACAAAACTAGTCATCACTGAAATCCCATTACCAAATAAAACCGACCATCACTAAAATCTCGTAACCGAACAAACCTGACCATCACTGAAATCTCGTAACGAAAAAAAACGTTTTGACACTGAAAGCTTACCATCATTGAGATCTCATAACCGAATAAAACCTGACGATCACTGAAATTTTGTAATGAAAAAAAAAAAACTTTTGACACTGAAAACCTACCATCACTGAGATCTTATAACCGAATAAAACCTACCATAATTGAAATCTCATTATAAAAAAAAAAAAAACATTTCACAATGAAAATGTAGTTACTGAGATCTCATAACCAAATAAAACCAACCATCGTTGAACTCCCACAACAGAACAAAACTGGTCGTCACTGACAATCTTGCAAGAACACAAAATGACTTTCTTTGGAATTTTGTAACAGAACAAACCAAGCATTGTTGAAATCTTGTATGAAAAAAAAGTTCTTCTTCTTCTTTTTTCTCCACTGAAATCTCATAACGAAAAAAAAAAATTTGACACTGAAAATCTACCATCATTGAGATCTCATAACCGAATAAAACCAGCTATCGTTGAAATGTTGTAAAGACAAAAAAAAAGTTTGACACTGAAAGTTACCGTCATTGAGATCTCAAAACCGAATAAAACTGACCGTCATTGAAATCTCAAAACCGAATAAAACTGATCGTCACTGAAATCTCATAACAGAACAAAACCGACCATCACTGAACTCTCGTAACAGAACAAAACCGACCATCACTGAAATCTCGTAAACGAAAAAAAAAACTGACTTTCTTTGAAATCTGGTAAAAGAACAAAATCGACCACCATTGAGATCTTGTAACTGAACAAAATTGGTCATCACTGAAATCCCATTACCAAATAAAACCGACCATCACTAAAATCTCGTAACCGAACAAACCTGACCATCACTGAAATCTCATAACAAAAAAAACACGTTTTGACACTGAAAACTTACCGTCATTGAGATCTCAAAACCGAATAAAACTGACCGTCATTGAAATCTTGTAATTGAACAAAACTGATCGTCACTGAAATCTCATAACAGAACAAAACCGACCATCACTGAACTCTCGTAACAGAACAAAACCGACCATCACTGAAATCTCGTAACGAAAAAAAAAACTGACTTTCTTTGAAATCTCGTAAAAAAACAAAAGAACAAAATCGACCACCATTGAGATCTTGTAACTGAACAAAACTAGTCATCACTGAAATCCCATTACCAAATAAAACCGACCATCACTAAAATCTCGTAACCGAACAAACCTGACCATCACTGAAATCTCGTAACGAAAAAAAACGTTTTGACACTGAAAGCTTACCATCATTGAGATCTCATAACCGAATAAAACCTGACGATCACTGAAATTTTGTAATGAAAAAAAAAAAACTTTTGACACTGAAAACCTACCATCACTGAGATCTTATAACCGAATAAAACCTACCATAATTGAAATCTCATTATAAAAAAAAAAACATTTCACAATGAAAATGTAGTTACTGAGATCTCATAACCAAATAAAACCAACCATCGTTGAACTCCCACAACAGAACAAAACTGGTCGTCACTGACAATCTTGCAAGAACACAAAATGACTTTCTTTGGAATTTTGTAACAGAACAAACCAAGCATTGTTGAAATCTTGTATGAAAAAAAAGTTCTTCTTCTTCTTTTTTCTCCACTGAAATCTCATAACGAAAAAAAAAAATTTGACACTGAAAATCTACCATCATTGAGATCTCATAACCGAATAAAACCAGCTATCGTTGAAATGTTGTAAAGAAAAAAAAAAAGTTTGACACTGAAACTTACCGTCATTGAGATCTCAAAACCGAATAAAACTGATCGTCATTGAAATCTCAAAACCGAATAAAACTGATCGTCACTGAAATCTCATAACAGAACAAAACCGACCATCACTGAACTCTCGTAACAGAACAAAACCGACCATCACTGAAATCTCGTAACAAAAAAAAAAACTGACTTTCTTTGAAATCTGGTAAAAGAAAAAAGTCGACCACCATTGAGATCTTGTAACTGAACAAAACTGGTCATCACTGAAATCCCATTACCAAATAAAACCGACCATCACTAAAATCTCGTAACCGAACAAACCTGACCATCACTGAAATCTTGTAATGAAAAAAAAAACTTTTGACACTGAAAACCTACCATCACTGAGATCTTATAACCGAATAAAACCTACCATAATTGAAATCTCATTTTAAAAAAAAAACATTTCACAATGAAAATGTAGTTACTGAAATCTCATAACCAAATAAAACCAACCATCGTTGAACTCCCACAACAGAACAAAACTGGTCGTCACTGACAATCTTGCAAGAACACAAAACTGACTTTCTTTGGAATTTTGTAACAGAACAAACCAAACATTGTTGAAATCTTGTATGAAAAAAAAGTTCTTCTTCTTCTTTTTTCTCCACTGAAATCTCATAACGAAAAAAAAAAATTTGACACTGAAAATCTACCATCATTGAGATCTCATAACCGAATAAAACCAGCTATCGTTGAAATGTTGTAAAGAAAAAAAAAAAGTTTGACACTGAAACTTACCGTCATTGAGATCTCAAAACCGAATAAAACTGACCGTCATTGAAATCTTGTAACTGAACAAAACTGATCATCACTGAAATCTCATAACAGAACAAAACAGACAATCACTGAAATCTCGTAACAGAACAAAACCGACCATCACTGAAATCTCGTAACGAAAAAAAAATGACTTTCTTTGAAATCTTGTAAAAGAAAAAAATCGACCACCATTGAGATCTTGTAACTGAACAAAACTGGTCATCACTGAAATCCAATTACCAAATAAAACCGACCATCACTAAAATCTCGTAACCGAACAAACCTGACCATCACTGAAATCTTGTAGTGAAAAAAAAAAACTTTTGACACTGAAAACCTACCATCACTGAGATCTTATAACCGAATAAAACCTACCATAATTGAAATCTCATTATGAAAAAAAAACATTTCACAATGAAAATGTAGTTACTGAAATCTCATAACCAAATAAAACCAACCATCGTTGAACTCCCACAACAGAACAAAACTGGTCGTCACTGACAATCTTGCAAGAACACAAAACTGACTTTCTTTGGAATTTTGTAACAGAACAAACCAAACATTGTTGAAATCTTGTATGAAAAAAAAGTTCTTCTTCTTCTTTTTTCTCCATTGAAATCTCATAACGAAAAAAAAAAAATTTGACACTGAAAATCTACCATCATTGAGATCTCATAACCGAATAAAACCAGCTATCGTTGAAATGTTGTAAAGAAAAAAAAAAAGTTTCACACTGAAACTTACCGTCATTGAGATCTCAAAACCGAATAAAACTGACCGTCATTGAAATCTTGTAACTGAACAAAACTGATCATCACTGAAATCTCATAACAGAACAAAACAGACAATCACTGAAATCTCGTAACAGAACAAAACCGACCATCACTGAAATCTCGTAACGAAAAAAAAATGACTTTCTTTGAAATCTTGTAAAAGAACAAAATCAACCACCACTGAGATCTTGTAACTGAACAAAACTGGTCATCACTGAAATCCCATTACCAAATAAAACCGACCATCACTAAAATCTCGTAACCGAACAAACCTGACCATCACTGAAATCTCATAACAAAAAAAAAACGTTTTGACACTGAAAACTTACCGTCATTGAGATCTCAAAACCGAATAAAACTGACCGTCATTGAAATCTTGTAATTGAACAAAACTGATCGTCACTGAAATCTCATAACAGAACAAAACCGACCATCACTGAACTCTCGTAACAGAACAAAACCGACCATCACTGAAATCTCGTAACGAAAAAAAAAACTGACTTTCTTTGAAATCTCGTAAAAAAACAAAAGAACAAAATCGACCACCATTGAGATCTTGTAACTGAACAAAACTGGTCATCACTGAAATCCCATTACCAAATAAAACCGACCATCACTAAAATCTCGTAACCGAACAAACCTGACCATCACTGAAATCTCGTAACGAAAAAAAACGTTTTGACACTGAAAGCTTACCATCATTGAGATCTCATAACCGAATAAAACCTGACGATCACTGAAATTTTGTAATGAAAAAAAAAAAACTTTTGACACTGAAAACCTACCATCACTGAGATCTTATAACCGAATAAAACCTACCATAATTGAAATCTCATTATAAAAAAAAAAACATTTCACAATGAAAATGTAGTTACTGAGATCTCATAACCAAATAAAACCAACCATCGTTGAACTCCCACAACAGAACAAAACTGGTCGTCACTGACAATCTTGCAAGAACACAAAATGACTTTCTTTGGAATTTTGTAACAGAACAAACCAAGCATTGTTGAAATCTTGTATGAAAAAAAAGTTTGACATTGAAAACCTAACGTCATTGAGATCTCATAACCAAATAAAACCGACAGTCATTGAAATCTTGTAACAGAACAAAACCGACCATCACTGAAATCTCGTAACGAAAAAAAAAAACGACTTTCTTTGAAATCTCGTAAAAGAACAAAATCGACCACCATTGAGATCTTGTAACAAAACAAAACCGACCGTCACTGAAATCTGGTAATGAACAAAAAAAGTTTGACACAGACACCTTATCATCATTGAAATCTCGCAAACAAACAAAGGAACAAAACTGACTACCATTGAGAGTTTGTAACAGAAGGAAACTGGTTGTCACTGAAATCTCATAACCGAATAAAACCGACCATCATTGAAATTTCATAATCAAATTAAATTGACCGTCATTAAAATCTCGTAACAGGAAAACCCACCATCACTGGAATCTCGTAACAGAAAAAAAACACGTGACACTGAAAATCTACCGTCATTGAGAGCTCGTAACCGAATAAAACTGACCTTCATTGAAATCTTGTAACAGAACAAAAGCGACCATTATTTAGATCTCGTAACGAAATAAAACAGTTTGACAGTGAAAACTTACTGTCATTGAGATCTTAAAACCGAATAAAACCGACCATCATTGAAATCTCGTAACAAAACAAAACCGACCATCACTGAAATCTCATAACAGAACAAAACAACCATCACTGAAATCTTGTACCAAAACCGACCGCCATTGAGATTTTGCAACCAAACAAAACGGGTCGTCACTGAAATCACATAACCAAATAAAACCGACCGTCACTAAAATCTCATAACCAAACAAACCTGACCATCACTACAATCTAGTAACGGAAAAAAACGTTTTGACACTGAAAGCTTACCATCATTGAGATCTCATAACCTAATAAAGCCTACCATAATTGAAATCTCGTTAAGAAAAAAAAAACATTTCACAATGAAAACGTAATTATTGAGATCTTGTAACCAAATAAAACCAACCATTGTTGAAGTCTCACAACAGAACAAAACTGGTCGTCACTGAAAATCTTGTAAGAGAACAAAACCGACTTTCTTTGAAATTTTGTATCAGAACAAACCAAGCATCGTTGAAATCTTGTATGAAAAAAAAAGTTTGACACTGAAAACCTAACGTCATTGAGATCTCATAACCAAATAAAACGGACAGTCATTGAAATCTTGTAACAGAACAAAACCGACCATCACTGAAATCTTGTAACAAAAAAAAAAACGACTTTCTTTGAAATCTCGTAAAAAAACAAAGGAACAAAATCGACCGCCATTGAGATCTTGTAACTGAACAAAACTGGTCATCACTGAAATCCCATTACCAAATAAAAACAACCTTCTTCTTCCACTGAAATCTCTTAACGAAAACAAAAAGTTGGACACTGAAAACCTACCGTCATTGAGATCTCATAACCGAATAAAACCGACTATCATTGAAATCTCATATGAAAAAAAAAATTTGACAATGAAAACCTACCGTCATTGAGATCTCGTAATGGAAAAAAATGTTTGACACAGAAATCTTACCATCATTGAAATCTCATAAACGAACAAAGGAAAAAAACAGACCACCACTGAGATTTTGTAATCGAATGCAAAATCGTTGCCACTGAAATTTCATAACTGAATAAAACCAACTGTCATTGAAATCTCATAACCGAATTAAACCGGCTGTCACTAAAATCTCATAACAAAAAAAAAATCACGTGACACTGAAAATCTACCATCATCGAGAGCTCATAACCGAATAAAACTGACCGTCATTGAAATCTCGTAATGGAACAAAACCGACCATCATTTAAATCTCGTAAAGAAAAAATACAGTTTGACACTGAAAACCTATTGTCATTGAAATCTTAAAACCGAATAAAACCGACCGTTATTGAAATCTCATAACAAAACAAAACCGAACATTACTGAAATCTCATAACAGAACAAAACAACCATCACTGAAATCTTGTACCAAAACCGACCGCCATTGAGATTTTGTAACCAAACAAAACCAAATAAAACCGACCGTCACTAAAATCTCATAACCGAACAAACCTGACCATCACTACAATCTCGTAACGAAAAAAAATGTTTTGACACTGAAAGCTTACCATCATTGAGATCTCATAACCGGATAAAACCTACCATAATTGAAATCTCTTTAAGAAAAAAAAAACATTTCACAATGAAAATGTAGTTATTGAGATCTCGTAACCAAATAAAACCAACCATTGTTGAAGTCTCACAACAGAACAAAACTGGTCGTCACTGAAAATCTTGCAAGAACACAAAACTGACTTTCTTTGGAATTTTGTAACAGAACAAACCAAACATTGTTGAAATCTTGTATGAAAAAAAAGTTCTTCTTCTTCTTTTTTCTCCACTGAAATCTCATAACGAAAAAAAAACGTTTTGACACTGAAAACTTACCGTCATTGAGATCTCAAAACCGAATAAAACTGACCGTCATTGAAATCTTGTAATTGAACAAAACTGATCGTCACTGAAATCTCATAACAGAACAAAACCGACCATCACTGAACTCTCGTAACAGAACAAAACCGACCATCACTGAAATCTTGTAACGAAAAAAAAAACTGACTTTCTTTGAAATCTCGTAAAAAAACAAAAGAACAAAATCGACCACCATTGAGATCTTGTAACTGAACAAAACTGGTCATCACTGAAATCCCATTACCAAATAAAACCGACCATCACTAAAATCTCGTAACCGAACAAACCTGACCATCACTGAAATCTCGTAACGAAAAAAAACGTTTTGACACTGAAAGCTTACCATCATTGAGATCTCATAACCGAATAAAACCTGACGATCACTGAAATTTTGTAATGAAAAAAAAAAAACTTTTGACACTGAAAACCTACCATCACTGAGATCTTATAACCGAATAAAACCTACCATAATTGAAATCTCATTATAAAAAAAAAAAACATTTCACAATGAAAATGTAGTTACTGAGATCTCATAACCAAATAAAACCAACCATCGTTGAACTCCCACAACAGAACAAAACTGGTCGTCACTGACAATCTTGCAAGAACACAAAATGACTTTCTTTGGAATTTTGTAACAGAACAAACCAAGCATTGTTGAAATCTTGTATGAAAAAAAAAAAGTTTGACACTGAAAACCTAACGTCATTGAGATCTCATAACCAAATAAAACGGACAGTCATTGAAATCTTGTAACAGAACAAAACCGACCATCACTGAAATCTTGTAACAAAAAAAAAAAACGACTTTCTTTGAAATCTCGTAAAAGAACAAAATCGACCGCCATTGAGATCTTGTAACTGAACAAAACTGGTCATCACTGAAATCCCATTACCAAATAAAAACGACCTTCTTCCACTGAAATCTCGTTACGAAAACAAAAAGTTGGACACTGAAAACCTACCGTCATTGAGATCTCATAACCGAATAAAACCGACTATCATTGAAATCTCACATGAAAAAAAAAATTTGACAATGAAAACCTACCGTCATTGAGATCTCGTAACGGAAAAAAAAGTTTGACACAGAAATCTTACCATCATTGAAATCTCATAAACGAACAAAAGAAAAAAACAGACCACCACTGAGATTTTGTAACCGAATGCAAATCGTTGTCACTGAAATTTCATAACTGAATAAAACCAACTGTCATTGAAATCTCATAACCGAATTAAACTGGCCGTCATTGAAATCTCGTAACAGAAAAACCCAACCATCACTGAAATCTCATAACAAAAAAAAAATCACATGACACTGAAAATCTACCATCATCGAGAGCTCATAACCGAATAAAACTGACCGTCATTGAAATCTCGTAATGGAACAAAACCGACCATCATTTAAATCTCGTAAAGAAAAAATACAGTTTGACACTGAAAACCTACCGTCATTGAGATCTTATAACCGAATAAAACGACCATAATTAAAATCTCATAATGAAAAAAAGTTTCACAATGGAAACTTACCGTTATTGAGATCTCATAACCGAATGAAACTGACCGTCATTGAAATCTAGTAACAGAACAAAACCGACCATCATTTAAATCTCATAACGAAAAAAAACAGTTTGACATTGAGAACTTATTGTTATTGAGATCTCACAACCAAATAAAACTGACCATCATTGAAATTTTATAACAGAACAAAACCAACCATTGTTGAAATCTTGTAATGAAAAAAAAAAAAAACATTTGATAGTGAAAACCTACTGTCAATGAGATCTCATAAACAAACAAAACTGACCATCATTGTAAATCTCGTAACAGAACAAAACTGACTTTCTTTGAAATCTTATAACCAAACAAAACTGGTTGTCACTGAAATCTCATAACCGAATAAAACCTACGTCATTGAAATCTCATAACTGAACAACACCAACCATCGCTGAAATCTCGTATTGGAAAAAAAAACATTTGACAGTGAAAACCTACCGTAACTAAAATCTCGTAAACAAACAAAACTGACCATCATTGTAAATCTCGTAACAGAACAAAACCGACTTTCTTTGAAATCTTGTAACAGAACAAAACTGGTCGTCACTGAAATCTCATAACCGAATAAAACCTACCGTCATTCAGATCTCATAACCGAATAAAACCGACCATCATTGAAATCTCGTAACAGAACAAAACCGACCGTCACTGAAATCTAGTAATAAATAAAAAAGTTTGACACAGAAACCTTACCATCATTGAAATCTCGTAAACGAAGAAAGGAACAAAACCGACCACCATTGAGATTTTGTAACCAAACAAAACTGGTTGTCACTGAAATCTCATAACCGAATAAAACCTACCGTCATTGAAATCTCATAACCAAATTAAACCGACCGTCATTGAAATCTCATAACAGTAAAACCCGATTATCACTGAAATCTCGTAACGAAAAAAAAAATAGTGTGACTCTGAAAACCTACCGTCATTGAGGTCTCATAAATAATGAACTTTCATAACAGAACAAACCCGACCATCACTGAAATCTTGTAACGAAAAACAACTTTTGACACTTAAAACCTACCATCATAATTGAAATCTCGTGACGGAAAAAAAACATTTGACAATGAAAACTTACTGTTATTGAGATCTCATAACCAAATAAAACCGACCATCATTGAAATCTCGTAACAGAACAAAACTGACCGTTGTTAAACAGAACAATAACACCGAAGTCTGAATAAAACTGACTATAATTGAAATCTCGTAACGATAAAAAAAAAAGTTTCACAATGAAAACTTACTGTTATTGAGATCTCATAACCGAATAAAACCGACCGTCATTGAAATCTCGTAACAGAATAAAACCGACCGTCATTGAAATCTCATAACCGAACTAAACCGACCGTCATTGAAATCTCCTAACAGAAAAACCTGACCATCACTGAAATCTTGTAACAAAAAAAAACAAAAAAACATGTGACACTGAAAATCTACCGTCATTGAGAGCTCGTAACCGAATAAAACTGACCGTCATTGAAATCTCGTAATAGAACAAAACCGACCATCATTTAGATCTCGTAATGAAAAAAAAAAAAACAGTTTGACACTGAAAACTTAGCATCACTGAGATCTTAAAACCGAATAAAACTGACCTTCATTGAAATCTCGTAACAGAACAAAACTGACCATCATTTAGATCTCATAACGAAAAAAAACAGTTTGACATTGAAAACTTACTGTCATTGTGATCTTAAAACTGAATAAAACCGACCATCATTGAAATTTTATAACAGAACAAAACCAACCATCGCTGAAATCTCATAATAATAATAAAAAAAATTTGATAGTGAAAACCTACCGTCATTGAAATCTCATAAACAAACAAAACTGACTTTCTTTGAAAGCTTGTAACAGAACAAAACTGGTCGTCACTGAAATCTCATAACCGAATAAAACCGACCATCATTGCAATTTCGTAACAGAACAAAACCGTCAATGAGATCTCATAACCGAACAAAGCTGACAGTCATCGAAATCTCGTAACAGAACAAAACGGGCCATCATTGAAATCTCGTAAACAAACAAAACTGACTTTCTTTGAAAGCTTGTAACAGAACAAAACTGGTCGTCACTGAAATCTCATAACCGAATAAAACCTACCGTCATTAAGATCTCATAACCGAATAAAACTGACTGTCATTGAAATCTTGTAACAGAACAAAACCGGCCATCACTGAAATCTTGTAATAAAATAAAACATTTGACAGTGAAAACCTACCATCAAAACCGACCATCATTGAAATTTTATAATAGAACAAGACCAACCATCGCTGAAATCTCGTAATGGGAAAAAAAAACATTTGACAGTGAAAACCTACCTTCATTGAGATCTCATAAACAAACAAAACTGACCATCTTTGTAAATCTCGTAACAGAACAAAACTGGTCCTCACTGAAATCTCATAACCGAATAAAACCTACCGTCATTCAGATCTCATAACCGAATAAAACCGACCGTCATTGAAATCTCGTAACAGAATAAAACTGACCGTCACTGAAATCTGGTAATAATAAAAAAAAAAAAAAAATTAACACAGAAACCATCATTGAAATCTCGTAAATGAACAAAGGAAAAAAATTGACCACCACTGAGATTTTGTAATTGAACAAAACTGGTTGTCACTGAAATCTCATAACCGAATAAAACCTACCGTCATTGAAATCTCATAACCGAATTAAACCGACCGTCATTGAAATCTCATAACAGTAAAACCCCACTATCACTGAAATCTCGTAATGAAAAAAAAATAGTGTGACTCTGAAAACCTACCGTCATTGAGATCTCATAAATAATGAACTTTCGTAACAGAACAAACCCGACCATCACTGAAATCTTGTAACGAAAAACAACTTTTGACACTTAAAACCTACCATCATAATTGATATCTCGTAACGAAAAAAAACATTTGACAATGAAAACTTACTGTTATTGAGATCTCATAACCGAATAAAACCGACCATCGTTGAACTCTCGTAACAGAACAAAACCGACCGTTATTAAAACAGAACAATAACACCGAAGTCTGAATAAAACTGACTATAACTGAAATCTCGTAACGATAAAAAAAAAAGTTTCACAATGAAAACTTACTGTTATTGAGATCTCATAACCTAACAAAACCGACCATTGTTGTAGTCTCATAACCGAATAAAACCGACCGTCATTGAAATCTCGTAACAGAATAAAACTGACCGTCATTGAAATCTCATAACAGGAAAACTCGACCATCACTGAAATCTGGTAAGAAAAAAAAAACATGTGACACTGAAAATCTACCGTCATTGAGAGCTCGTAACCGAATAAAACTGACCGTCATTGAAATCTCGTAACCGAACAAAACCGACCATCATTTAAATCTCGTAACGAAAAAAAACAGTTTGACACTGAAAACTTACTGTCATTGAGATCTTAAAACTGAATAAAACAGACCGTCATTGAAATATTGTAACAGAACAAACCCAACCATCACTGAAATCTCATAACAAAAAAAAAAAAAAAAACGACCATCATTGGAGAGATGAGGTGTCCGAGTCACATCACATACTGGGGTACCTTGGGGCTCAGTGTTTGGACCACTTCTCTTCTCCATCTACATGTCATCATTAGGATCTGTCATTCAGAAACATGGTTTTTCCTATCACTGTTATTTTGATGATACACAACTCTATCTCTCGTTCCAACCAGATGATCCGGCGGTTGCTGGTCGCATCGCAGCCTGCCTGACAGCTATTTCTGCCTGGATGAAGGACCACCACCTTCAACTTAACCTTGCAAAAACAGAACTGCTTGTGGTTGGTGCCAACCCAACACCTCATCATAACCTTTCCATTCAACTTGGGTCATCAACCATCACTCTTTCCAGGACGGCCAGGAACCTTGGAGTGGTGATGGATGATGGTTTAATCTTCACAGATCACATCGCTACAACGGCCCGATCCTGCAGATTTGCTCTATACAACATTAGGAAGATTAGACCCTTCCTATCGGAGCATTCCACACAAATTCTTGTCCAAGCTCTTGTTCTATCTAGACTGGACTATTGTAATGCTCTCTTGGCAGGCCTTCCAGCATGCACTGCCAAGCCCCTACAACGGATCCAAAATGCTGCAGCAAGACTGGTCTTTAACGAACCAAAGAGAGCGCATGTCACACCTCTCTTCATCAGTTTGCATTGGCTGCCAATAGCTGCTCGCATCCAATTCAAGGCTCTGATGTTTGCCTACAGAACAACCACTGGCTCTGCACCACCATACCTAAACTCACTACTTCAGACTTATGCGCCCTCCAGATGCTTGCGTTCTGCAAGTGAACGGCGTCTTGTGGTGCCATCCCAAGGGGGCACAAAATCACTCTCACGGACCCTCTCCTGGTCTGTTCCTGGTTGGTGGAATGACCTGCCATGCTCTATCCGAACAGCTGAGTCTTTAGCCATTTTAAAAAAATGCTAAAGACATATCTTTTTCGTCAACACTTGGCCCAGGAATATAGCACTTTTTATTTATATTTTACTCTTTCTTTTTCAACTTTCTATTCTTTCTCCATCTATTTGTGTATATATTTAAAAAAAAAAAAAAAAAAAAAAAAAACCTTGCTACAAGCACTTTACTGATGAAACTGACTTGACACAGCACTTAGGTACTGATTTTGGATTGTACTCGTGATTCGACTGCTTCTACTACTCTGATTTGTAAGTCGCTTTGGAGAAAAGCGTCAGCTAAATGACTAAATGTAAATGTCATTGAAATCTCATAACCGAATTAAACCGACCGTCATTGAAATCTAGTAACGAAAAAAAACGTTTGACACTGAAAACTCACCGTTATTGAGATCTCATAACCGAATAAAACCGACCGTCATTGACCATAATAGAACAAAACCGACCATCATTGAAATTTTATAATAGAACAAAACCAACTATTGCTGAAATCTCATAATGAAAAAAAAAAAAAAAAACATTTGACAGTGAAAACCGACCATCATTGAAATCTCCTAACGAAAAAAAAGTTTGACACTGAAAACTTACCGTTATTGAGATCTCATAACCGAATAAAACCGACCATCATTGAAATTTTATAATAGAACAAAACTAACCATTGCTGAAATCTCGTAATGAAAAAAATCATTTGACACTGAAAATCTACCGTCATTGAGATCTCCTGAACAAACAAAACCGACTGTCATTGAAATCTCTTAACAGAACAAACCCAACCATCACTGAAACCTTGTAATGAAGGGAAAAAAAACTTTTGACACTGAAAACCTACCGTCACTGAGATCTCATAACCGAATTAAACCGACCGTCATTGAAATCTCATAACCGAATTAAACCGACTGTCATTGATATCTTCTATCAGAACAAACCTGACCATCACTGAAATCTCATAATGAAAAAAACAAAACTTTTGATACTGAAAACCTACCGTCATTGAGATCTCATAACCGAATTAAACCGACCATCATTGAAATCTCATAACAGGAAAACCCGACCATCACTGAAATCTTGTAACAAAAATAACGTGTGACATTGAAAATCTACGGTCATTGAGAGCTCGTAACCGAATAAAACCTACCATAATTGAAATTTTATAATAGAACGAAACCAACCATTGCTGAAATCTCATAATGAAAAAAAAAAAAAACATTTGACAGTGAAAACCTACTGTCAACCTACTTAACCATTTTCAAAAAAAAAAACTGCTAAAGACATATCTTTTTCGTCAACACTAATATAGCACTTTTTATTTATATTTTACTCTTTCTTTTTCAACTTTCTATTCTCTCTCCATCTATTTGTGTATATATTTTTTTTTTAAATAAATAAAAAAAACCTTGCTACTAGCACTTTACTGATGAAACTGACTTGACACGGCACTTACGTACTGTTTTTGGATTGTACTCGTGATTCGACTGCTTCTACTACTCTCATTTGTAAGTCGCTTTGGAGAAAAGCGTCAGCTAAATGACTAAATGTAAATGTAAATGTAATTGAAATCTCATAACCGAATTAAACCGACCGTCATTGAAATCTAGTAACTAAAAAAAAAACGTTTGACACTGAATACTCACCGTTATTGAGATATCATAACCGAATAAAACCGACCGTCATTGACCGTAATAGAACAAAACTGACCATCATTGAAGTTTTATAATAGAACAAAACTAACCATTGCTGAAATCTCGTAATGAAAAAAATCATTTGACACTGAAAATCTACCGTCATTGAGATCTCCTGAACAAACAAAACCGACTGTCATTGAAATCTCTTAACAGAACAAACCCAACCATCACTGAAACCTTGTAATGAAGGGAAAAAAAACTTTTGACACTGAAAACCTACCGTCACTGAGATCTCATAACCGAATTAAACCGACCGTCATTGAAATCTCATAACCGAATTAAACCGACTGTCATTGATATCTTCTATCAGAACAAACCTGACCATCACTGAAATCTCATAATGAAAAAAACAAAACTTTTGATACTGAAAACCTACCGTCATTGAGATCTCATAACCGAATTAAACCGACCATCATTGAAATCTCATAACAGGAAAACCCGACCATCACTGAAATCTTGTAACAAAAATAACGTGTGACATTGAAAATCTACGGTCATTGAGAGCTCGTAACCGAATAAAACCTACCATAATTGAAATTTTATAATAGAACGAAACCAACCATTGCTGAAATCTCATAATGAAAAAAAACAAAAACATTTGACAGTGAAAACCTACTGTCAACCTACTTAACCATTTTCAAAAAAAAAAACTGCTAAAGACATATCTTTTTCGTCAACACTAATATAGCACTTTATTTATATTTTACTCTTTCTTTTTCAACTTTCTATTCTTTCTCCATCTATTTGTGTATATATTTTTTTTTTAAATAAATAAAAAAAACCTTGCTACTAGCACTTTACTGATGAAACTGACTTGACACGGCACTTACGTACTGTTTTTGGATTGTACTCGTGATTCGACTGCTTCTACTACTCTCATTTGTAAGTCGCTTTGGAGAAAAGCGTCAGCTAAATGACTAAATGTAAATGTAAATGTAATTGAAATCTCATAACCGAATTAAACCGACCGTCATTGAAATCTAGTAACTAAAAAAAAAACGTTTGACACTGAATACTCACCGTTATTGAGATATCATAACCGAATAAAACCGACCGTCATTGACCGTAATAGAACAAAACTGACCATCATTGAAATTTTATAATAGAACAAAACCAACCATTGCTGAAATCTGGTAATGAAAAAAAACATTTGACACTGAAAACCTACGGTCATTGAGATCTTATAAGCAAACAGAACTGACCGTCATTGAAATCTCCTAACAGAATAAAACCGACTGTCATTGAAATCTCATAACCGAATTAAACTGACCGTCATTGAAATCTCTTAACAGAACAAACCCCACCATCATTGAAACCTTGTAATGAAGAAAAAAAAAAAAAACTTTTGACACTGAAAACCTACCGTCACTGAGATCTCATAACCGAATTAAACCGACCGTCATTGAAATCTCTTAACCGAATTAAACCGACTGTCATTGATATCTTCTATCGGAACAAACCTGACCATCACTGAAATCTAATGAAAAAAACAAAACTTTTGACACTGAAAACCTAACAGAACAAAACCAACCGTCCTTGAACAGAACAAAACTGGTCGTCACTGAAGGTCTCAAAAGTGAATAAAACTGACTGTTATTGAAATCTTGTGACAGAGCAAAACCCACCATCACTGAAATCTCGTAACGAAAAAAAATAGTTTGACTCTGAAAACCTACCGTCATTGAGATCTCATAAATAATGAACTTTCTTAACAGACCAAATCTGACCATCACTGAAATTTCATAATGAAAAAAAAAAAACGTTTGACACTGAAAACCTACTGTCATTGAGATCTCATAACTGAATACAACCAACCATAACTGAAATCTCATAATGAGAAAAAAAAAATTAACAATGAAAACTTACTGTTATTGAGATCTCATAACTGAGTAAAACCGACCATCGTTGAAGTCTCAGAACCGAATAAAACTGAACGTCATTGAAATCTCATAGCAGAATTAAACCGACCGTCATTGAAATCTCCTAACAGAACAAACCCGACCATCACTGAAATCTCGTAAGGGAACAAAACCGACTTTCTTTGAAAATTTGTAACAGAACAAACCAAGCATCGCTGAAATCTTGTAACGAAAAAAAAAAAAAAATTGGACACTGAAAACCTACCATCACTGAGATCTCATTTACCCAATAAAACCGACCGTAATTGAAATTTTGTAATAGAACAAACCAAGCATCGCTGAAATCTCGTACAAGAATAAAACTTTTGACACTGAAAATCTACTGTCATTGAGATCTCAACCAAATAAAACCGGGTGTCATTGAAATCTTGTAAATGTACAGAACTGGTTGTCACTGAAATCTCACAACCGAATAAAACCGACTGTCATTGAGCTTTTGTAACAGAACAAAACCAACCATCATTGAAATTTCTTAATAGAACAAAACCGACCATCACTGAAATCTTGTAACAAAAAAAAAACAAAAAACATTTGACACTGAAAACCTACCGTCATTGAGATCTCGTGAACAAACAAAATCGACCATTATTGAAAATCTCGTAACAGAATAAAACCAACGTCCTTTGAAATCTTGTAACCAAACGAAACTGGTTGTCACTAAAATCTCATAACCGAACACAACCTACCATTATTGAAATCTCGTAACGAAACAAAACTGTCTGTCTTTGAAATATTGTAAAAGAATAAAAGAAACAAAACTTACCGTCTTTGAAATCTCATTAAGACCGATTGAAACTTGTCATTGAGATCTCATAATGGAAAAAAACAACTGAAAAGAAGAAAACATGCCGTATTGAGATCTTGTAACTGAACAAATGAAAATTTGACTTACAATGAAAACCGACTGTCATTGAAATCTTGTAAAGGAACAAAACCCACTGTTATTTTAATCTCCTAATGGAACAAAATGACTGTTATTGAAATTTCTAAATTAAACTGCAGTTTGACACTTTGCTTTATTATGTTAGTGTGTTGTTTTTGTAACAGAGTTAATCAAAACTAATAATTAGTCATAAAAGAGGCTATAAATAAAGGCTATCAGGTGATATAGTTTTCTTTATCATAAAATAAATGACTTACTAATCTCATCATTGAAGAAAAGTGGTCAATGATGAGAAAAAAAAACAAAAAAACAAAAACAGTAGATTTTCACCAATTACACTTTTGTGCCACAGATCAAACATTCTGGATTTTGATTTTTAAACACATTGTAGAAAATAAACATTTTGACACACAAACATCAAGAATCAGCACATGAATCTCAACAATGGCGACACTTCACACCATAATGCAAGACGGGAGTTATGAGTTTTATATTAACGTTGCTCCAAGCACGCGTTGCAGTATGAGATATATCATCATTTTTTAACTTTATATATTGATTCTTAATGGGTTTTTTTTATGCATCATTCAAACAGAGATCAGAAATCAATATATTAAGTTCAACAATAGTAACATGTCTTATGCTGATAATCACTACAGTATAAGCAGTTCCCATCATTGTTAAGATTCTTGTGCTGATGTCAAACTGTCCAACTAAATGAAACACTGATCATAATAACGGTGATCAAACATTTTCAATAAAACAACAACATTTAAACCTCTGTTAATTCTCAAAAAGAACTGTAGATGAATGACAAAGAAAGTCAGTCTGGTTTGTAATAAGAGATATTTCATATATTTTCAGTTGATTTTGTCTAAGGCTGTGGCTGGAAGTTGTAGTTCTTGTGTTTCTCTTCAGTGATTCTGCTTGTTATCATCAGGTGTCTTCAATAATCGAACAATCATTACTCAATTAATCACTTAAGTACTTAACTCTAACACTGTTTCATCCTGCTGGTTGTTCCCATATGAACACTGAATGATGTTAATTTAACACTTCTATCTTGAAGTCAATAAATTCACCTTCAAATTAAATATGAAAAGCCTTGCTCATATTATTTGCAATAAAATCAATGTTATTGATTTGGCCTTCACGTTCAAAGCTTGTCTTAGATAAACATCATGTTTACAATAGGATCTAGAAACTCTTGATTCATTTCTGACATTTCTATCTAAGGTCAAAAGCAAGGTTATTTGCCTCTTTCTGTTTATGAATTAATTATCAAAACCACATAGAGCTGATTTCTTGTAATTACATCTGAACTGAACATCTGAACACATCTGGAAAAAAAGGCTTGTGAAGCTTTTGATTAATTCTTTTAGTTAAAAAGGCAAAAAGAGGGAAAATACCAAGAGAAACAGCTGTGTAATAGATATATTTATTAATGAATGAATGGTATTCACATTGTCATGCATCAAGTTATATGCAGGAAATACTTAACATTATAATCTCTCATTTTTTCATATTTAAAGAACAGATCTCTCTACCAATATTTTGATACTGTGTTTTCACAGGTGCACTAAATATTCCCTATTGTCCTCAAACAGCTCTGTGAAAATTTGTTTGATTGAATGTGTGTTTAGTTAAATGTTACATGTGTTTCCAGTAAAATATCATTATTATTGATTAGATTGAGATGTGAGAATGTCAGGTCAAAAGCATGAAATTCTTGGCATACTCACCACAGGCATTTGTATATGAGCAATGCTCTTTAGACCAAGGCCATAAGCATACATTTAAGAATGGGCAGGACTAAATATGGGGAACAGGGGTGATCTGACAATCTTAACACCAGATACATAAGTTAAGCTTATTTCTTCCTGTTCTCTAAAAGGCTTTTCAAACGTATTTAAATTTGTAGCTAAACCCTGGGTTAAAGTTACCATGAAAGTTGACATTTTTGTATTGCAATGTTTATTATAAATGATTTACCAATGCACATCATTTTTTTTTAGATGTGCCCTAATAATTTTAATCAATTTCCCCTTCCTCTTGCAAAACGTCTCTTCTCTAATGACTTCTTCACTGGTGTGAGGGCAGGACAATTATCCTTTCCCTCCAATGATTCAGTGATGCAATCAATTCTTAACTGTCCTACCTTTTTTCTCATTTAAGCAGCTGTTTCACATATACATCACAATAGAGAAGAAAAGAAGATCACAGCTTTTGTTTCATGTAACATTTGTATTTGCATATTTGTGGTGCCAACATTGAATGAACTTTTAAAAATAATGGTATTGTCCGTCTTGAATAGGCCTTTCAGTTCATTATAACAAAGTGGTCTCTTCTTCACTTAAAGTACGAGATATTGATTTTCCCTTAAACGAAAGGAAAGAAAATACACCATGTGGAAGTTTAGGCAAGTTCTGTTCGCTTGATTGGCCATTCACACAGAATGGGTTTTTGTGTTTGAACTTCTTTTAACTTGAGAATACTGTGTTGATGCACGAGACACTACAAAAGAAGTGAGAAGGTCAAATGCGTCCATGTTGCTATATAGCGCATGTAATAATGAAATTATTGCAGTGGAATGTAAAAAATCCTTTTGTGTGAACAGGCCCTAACACAGCATAATTTCACTCTGTACACCCTGCAATCCAGGGTTAACCACATAAAAACATTGCTAACTCCAGAAGAGAATTTAGGGTGCTATTGGTGCTAACCAAGTTTTATAAATTACAGATGAGAAACACTGCTTTATCCAGGGTTAAGAGCATAGATAAATAAAAGAATATTAAATAGCATTTAAATAGCATTTCCTTAAAAATGTTTCCTTCTCATATCCATTGAAATGATAATTATGCAATTTATGCAAGAACACATATTAAAGTGTTTTTGGCTTTGGCTTACTTCTTATTAGTGAATTAAATAACTTTGAACAAGTATCTAAAAATTCATTATTTATATTCACATTGCAGATATCTCACTGGCCTATGTAGTTATAATTGTTATAATTTGTTCTCATTGCTAAAGTTAACCATTGTTAACTTTAACAATGAGAACAAATTATAACAGTAATAATAATTTGCGAGGTTTGACATGATATGAGCTAACTTTCCAATCGTTAGATTTAATCCCCATTGGCAGATTTATTGTAAAACTTTTTTTTTCTTTCAGTTGGTCAGACCAAAAGTGTCAGAAATGTTACTTGTTCAGATGACATTTTCCAGTGAAACTTATCATTTTGGACATACTTCCAAGACAAAGTATCTGTAATTCTGAAGCACAGTGATATCCACACTGGTGCGGTGACTCGCAGCCTACACATACACCTCAAAACATTAGATTTATCCATGCTGAGGAGCCGTGCCTATGCACAACCCATGCAAAGTTGATAATTCCACAAATAACTGCAATTGCAGGTTTCAAACAGAGATGGTGACAAAGAGGAAAAACTTAAGGACTGCAGCTTTAACAAAGGATAACCAGTGGAAGATTTTGTGGATGAATTCCTGGAACTGTGCCATCAGGTTTGTTAGGACGAGTACACTATAAAGATGCACTATTGGAGCAGGTTAAATGATGAACTGCTCCAAATTATGCTGGTAGGGAATAACAACTACTTATTATTTGAATACATCAAGTACGTGCTGTGTGTGGCTGGTTCTCCACTTATTGTTGAGGAAGAAGCCCACTCCAAACCAGCTATTCTCATCCCAAGACTGCCTGCCCAAGATCATCCAGTAGACCACATTTCACCAAACCAGGCGCCCAGCCAACCCTACGCCACACGTGGAGAATAAGCCAGAGCCCACTGCAGATGGAGAGCTTACACCTGCCGTGGTGTACAAACCAGAGCCTGAGAATAGGACGGTGCCTACCATCGCCCTAGAGCCTGAGCCCCAAAATGAGTCTGACCAGGTGTATGAGCTGGCAACTTCTGTGCCAGTGGGAGTATTAGTGGTGATGGACTCTGAGGAGTGTTTGATTGACTGGGAAGCGGAGGTAGAGCTTCCCACCCTGTTCAGCCCTGTATCTTCTGTACATTTATCATCGCCGCTGGACCGGCCCAGCATATAGCCAGTTTCTTTGCCCTGTACAGAGTCTATGTTATCATCGTTAATCCCACCCAGCCTCCATCTCCTGCCTTCTCATCCTCACTCAGCCAGTCAGTCAACTCTGGCTTTGCTGGTTGCCTTCAGCCCCTCATCTTTCCTAACACAATGCTGTTTGGATTAACCTCAGGTCTTACGGCCCCAAGCAAGTGGATCCCCCGGCTCCTCATCATGATCCCGTCACTCCACCTTGGTCCATCGATCTGTCAGCCCCACATTGGCTCCTTCCTCCCTTGGCTCCACCAAATACCACCGTCCTTACAGATCCACCAGGCTCCCTCATCCCTTACAAGTCATCTGCTGCGCTCTGTCTAAACCCCCCAGCTTCATCTTCCCTCCAGCCCCGCCTTGGTCTTCAGTTGCAACGGCTCCGCCTCCTCTGGCTCCACATCGAACGCTTGTCGTTGCAGATCTGACTTGGTCTCCAGAACCATCTGTGTTGCTCGGGCCCATCTGCTCTCCATCTGTGCCCAGGGCTCCACTTTCAGTGGCTTCATCTCTGTCAATCGTCCCAGGGTGTTGTCACCACCATGGCTCCTCCCTCCATCAACTACACCATGGGCTATCGTCCTGGCTGCTCTCTGGGTCATCACCTGGCTACATCTGCTCCTGGCTCCACCCACCATCATTGCCAACTTGATCTCTTCTGCCACCATCATCTCTAGTCTCCAGCCCTTTACCGGCCTCTTGCCTGCCCCTCGTCTGCTTCCTGAACCACGTCATTTTATCGCAAGGTCATGCCTTTCCCGGAGGGGGCGTTTTGTCACAGTTATGCTCAGTTCAGTTTCATTTTCGTGGACTTTTAGTTCGTTTCTCTTCGGTTACCTGTTTCCTGTGTTATCAGATTCTCAGTTTACAGTTAGCAAGAAACAATTTCCTCATTAAATTTTTATAAATAGATTAAACTGCTTTTTGAGAGTTTAAAAAGGACAACATCAGTAGCCTAATAAAAGCAGCTTGATTTTACATGGAGCACTTCATGGGGGCCATCATATTGGTATCCCATGACAGACCAAGTACTAACCAATTTATCTCAGTAACTGCCCTGTTATAAAGCAATTTGCTTGTGAAATCAATTTATCATGGCTCACAGCAAATAGACCATCTGTGACTGAAAACATTTGCTTTTGCGATGCTGCATCCACACCACTAGTTGTCATAGGTAAAAGATGATTATCATCCAATGTGACACACAAAATTACTACATAAATCTGAAATGAATTGAAATTCAATTCTATTTGGATGTTAACTTTTTTTCTAATGCTAACCACTGAAAGGCATTGCTTTATTTCAAAGTGGCTTTCACATATTTGACACACAAAAGCACCAGGAAATGTTTCAAAATTCCAAGTGCCACAAAAAACGGATTAACTCTTGTCGTAAGTATGCCATATCTGTAATATGTTGCTCAGTCAGTGGCCAGCTGTTGTTTTATGCCCCAGTTTGGTCGTAAATTATCACAAGATTTAGAGAGACACTTTGAAACCTGCAGCAGTGATTTACATGTATGACAGACCCAACAGGTTGAGGTACATAATCTGAGCTCTCAAATGGGGGAGACTGTTGTCCATTAGAGGCACTACACAACCCACACACACACAATCTGTTGCCAAAATGGCTAGAAACAGATGCACCCCAAATCTTCAAGTGCCCTGTGCGGTTAAAGTCCATGGTGTCTTGCTCCTGTGGGGCCTTTAGTGCTTGAGAACATGAGTTTGTGTGTGTGTGTGTGTGTGTATTAGTGAGAAGGATGTGATTTACACATGCACAGGTCAGAAGGAAGAGAGGGCGCCTGGTGTTCATTCTAGCACCTGGCCCATCATATTTGATCACATCAGTTTCTTCTTTCTCTCTTTGCTACTCAAGAGACATTTATCAAACAACTTTGTCATCACTACAACCTCTAAATCCTGTCTGAATACATCTGAGGAAAAAACATTCCCCATCCAACCATCTGTACCTCTATTCGGTGAATACAGAATTTATTGTTAAGGAGCTATTTATTGTTAAAGAATTGACATTTTTGTTTTTATGCATGCAAATACTCACTTGCAGATAAAACAGCACTTTGAATGTTAATAATTCATTGAGTATTCACAAAAGTATTACAACTGAATAAGCTAGAACGTTATTATTAAAAATAACCTTTAAATCATGTCAAACAATGTTAAATCACAATATTATGTGTTGTCTGGTTCACTACCCATATACAGTACAACACTCTCTGTACCGGTGTGTCTATAGGCTGTAATTATGCCATTTCCTGCCTTCATGTTACATGTGACAAATTCACCCACCAGATTTCATTACTGTTGACATTTCACATAGAAACCATTGGCAATGCTCTTTGTCTGGCATGGCTTGTCCAACATCAGGTCTCTGTTGGTGCTGGGGAAAACTGGTGTAGGGTCACCTTCTGCTGCCATTAATTAAACACACAGCTGCAAGATGATGGACAGACTGACATCACTGCCAGCATGTGCCTTCCAACCTTTGTATATATCTGAATATGTGTTAACTAAATAGGGATGCCCATTACAATATTCTCTGTGCAAAGCCAAAACATTAAGGACACATGGATATTTTCTTTATTTCTCAGGGGTTGATTTGAATTAAAACGTTTACTTTTTTGTACCTATTACTGTATGTATTGTAGATTTCATTGTTTACCCTGGTCCCAGACCCAGACTTCCAATCTTAAACTAGAAAAGTCCATATTAAAAAAATAATTTGTTTTAAAAATAATAATCTAAACAAATATATAAATAATAATACATCCATTTCAATATTCGATATGTTAAAATCATCTATACATTTTAAAACATTCCATTCAAGCAATTTTTTTTTTTCAAATTTTGCAACATAAATGAATGAATTAGTAAATAACTAAATAAATAAATAACATTTATTGTTTCATTTCTAAAAGCCTCAGTGCCCATAAAGGCACTGTCAGCTCTGTTCAACTTCTCAAACTTTGAATTTGAGAGTATTTATATTATATGGTATAATTTTCATCAGTTGACTGAGCACCATATAGAGGAAATGTAAAACAGGCTACTTATTTTAGCTTCCAAATGTCTTGGAAATGTCAGTAGATGGTCAGGAGCCACATGAAATCATCAACATGTGGAAGGTAATACATCATTCAGGCACTCATAACAGTGATGTATTCAGATGAATGCTTTTAAAAAATGTTTACAAATTGATGCAAGGCAATGTAGACATTTGCACAAATCGACACAAACAGGCAATATGCAGTATTGTGATATTGCAATACAGTATCTGACATTAAAAACAAATAGAGGGGGCAAATTGTGTTCTCCATTTAAAATATATTAGAAAAAAATGTAAAAAAAAATGAATTAGTTGGAAGATCTATGGAACTTTGAAGAAAAACTTCAGGTTGAGAGCATGTGATAAATAGATGAGTAACAGTACAGATGGGGAATTTGAAAACTGCTCACCTGCTGATCTTTCCTCAAAAGACTCAAATCCCTTTTAATTTATGAACAGACAAAACATAGATTATAATAAAAGATCAGAAAAAGACATGCAAATTGGAAAATACATAAATAAAAGATTCTGTCCCAGAACTCTAATTCTAACTCAGATTAAGTTTAACTTTTAAAGGGATAGTTCACCCAAAAAATGAAAATTCTGTCATAATTTATTCACCCTCAAGTTATTCCGAACCTGTATGAATTTCTTTCTTCTGCTGAACACAAAAGAAGAAATTTTGAAGAATGTTGATAACCAAACAGTTGGTGGGTCCCCATTGACTTCCATTGTATTTTTCCCCCCATGCTATGGAAGTCAATGGGGTCAATCAACTGTTTGGTTACCAACATTCTTCAAAATATCTTCTTTTGTGTTCAGCAAAAGAATGAAATTCATACAGGCTTGGAACAATTTGAGCGTGAGTAAATGATGACAAAAAATTTTAAATTTTGGGTGAACTTTCTCCTTAAGGCTTAAGCCACATGATTGGCTGAAACAAGAAAGTAGACCGGTTTGGATCTTTCAAAAACTTTAATTCTAGTTTGTTGTCAATCAGATGAAAAGTTCACTGAGGAGTGGAGAAAATGAATGACCTTTTGATTAATATGACGCTAGTGTGAGTAGCTGATGATACCCAAATGCCAGTGAATAGCAGAGAGACTGTCAGCATTTGATCTATAAGAAGGTCAAGTGAAAAGCAAAACAGCTAAGGAGTATGAAATCATCCGTCCATGTGATTTTTATCAGTTTCCAGCCTTCTTCCAGCTGTAGCGGGTCTGGATGGTGGAGTAGGGTGGAGCGGCGAAGAGCAGCATGTGTTTTATTGCCTTTTACGCACCCTGTAAATCACTGACATTTTGTTTTCACTTGTTAGCCTTCTCCTCTGTAGAAATTAGATTACTTAGGGCTGGCACTGAACCAGCTCGGGGATATTTGACAATCAGGGATGCTGTTATGAAATATGTCTTGTTAACATCTGTGCTTGAGTTACTGAAGCTACCAGACAAACACACTGCCTTTTTTAATCTTATAACTTTGCTACTTATCTGACTATATGTGCAACACAAACAAGCCTTTCACTGCAAAATATCAGTATTTTTATATTTATGTAAATATCCTAAAAACAAGATGACGAGTTGCGTTGATATTAAGACTTATTTTAAGACTTCAGAGAATATCTTGAATTAAAGATTAGTTCATTTTAAAATGAAAATTACCCCAAGCTTTACTCACCCTCAAGCTATCCGGGGTGTATATGATTCTTTCTGATGAACAATTGGAGTTATATTAATAAATATCCTGACACATCCAAGCTTTGTAATGGCAGTATGAGTATGAAGCTGAAGAAAGTGCATTCATCCATTATAAACATACTCCACATGGCTCCAGGGGGTTAATAAAGGCCTTCTGAAGTGAAGCAATGTGTTTGCGTAAGAAAAATAAAGTAAAATATCTAGCTTCCGCCAGACCGCCTTCCGTATCCAACTTACGAAGAAAGTGTAACACCTCTTGCAGTTCAAAACGCTTACATTACTTATTAATATAACTCTGATAATGTTCATCAGAAAGAAGAAAATCATATACACCTAGGATGGCTTGAGGGTGAGTAAAGCTTGGGGTAATTTTCATTTTAAAGTGAACTAATCCTTTAAGTTTATTTCTTAATTCATTGTTATTTTCATTTTTTATTTTAAGCATAAACTATTTGCCAATTAGAAAAAAGAATGTAATTCAAGATACTTTCTTACTTATCATACACGAGATTGCTTTTCAGGTAAATTTTATGTTGTTTTTTTATGGGAAAATAAGAAGAAACATTTTTTTTTTAATTACAAAACAAAAAACAAAAAAAACAAAAACAAAAATCAAACAATTTTTATCAGTGTAAATTCAATATTTCTGAATCATCAGTTAAGATAGCACATGACTACTGATGTTGTTTTAGACCAATGTCCTTTAAAATGTTGTGCTCTTTCAAGTTTGTTTAAAAAATGTGATTTACCTAAGGGTCAAATTCATGCACACTTTAAAAAGAATGAATCTTCTCTGAACTTTTAACCAACCCCATGTATGAACACTGTCTTTTAGGAAAAAGCAATATGTTATGTCTGGGTGATCACACACTCAAAAAATGTTGGGGGTCACAACTGGGAGGCTGATTCTCCATATCCTGAAGTTCATCTTCACACGGTGGGGGTCCACAATGATGGACAACCATGAATAAAACTACCAACAAACTATCTTTCATTCACAGCATCAGCCAATATTTCAGTGTACTGTATTTGTTTCAATACTTTTTCCAATCTTTAGGCAGAAATATTATATATGAATCTTGGGATTGGGAATCCCCAGCAGTAAGGGGAGAAAATGGACAGCGACCAATTTGCTCGCTGCTTCCATTTGGACATCCTTCGGAAAACAGCAGACAGCTATGCTGTGCTATTCAGTTACTTGTGAAACATCACCTAAGATGTTTTGCCAAGTATCCATGGCTAAATAATAACTGGCATACTCTTCGGAGTGTTACGTTAAACCTCTGACAAGTGAATGAACGAATGCCAAGAGAAATGGAAAACGTCTTTCCTAACAAAGCACTTCATCATGAATATGGTAGCAGGCTACTGCCTTATTCCCTTTATTCCAGGAGCAGATGCAGTAATGCTGATAGTTCTTTTGGCAAGACAAAACTAATTGTCACATCAAGAACTGAAAATAGAAAATCTTTTATGCTTTTGTTACACATGTACCTAATTGGCAGACTTCAGTTTTCTCAATATTCATGATGAGTGAGAGAAAGAGTATTTCTGCATCAGCTATCAATGGCAGATGTTATCCATATGTTATATGAATTTCAGATAGAGAAATTAATATTTGAATGTTTCTGGAACAGAAACTCATCATCTAGTCCCATACAGTGCACTGCACTGCAAAGCTGTTATAAATATTAACAGGAAGTTCCTAAAAAACACAGGTGTTGATGCATGAGTGATAAGATCTTTTTCTTGGGTCTAAACATCACCATACACTCAGGCTATGCTTAGTTTTGAGTGATTCTAAGGATTTGTGAGTTCTGACAGCCAAATTGAAAGAAAAAAATGATGTACTGCATGAAAGTCATCCAGGTACCAAAAAAAAAAAAAGCGGCAGAAGAACCAGATGAGGCCTACATCCTATCCCTTACACCCCCACTCCAGTGCTAATGACCTCTAACCTTGTCTGAAAAGACTGGTGTGGGAAAAGCAGCACGCACTTGAACACAGCACAGGCCCAGATTCCAAACAGGTGGCAGTCTCTCTGCTTAGCAACATTTGTTTTGGGGCTCTTTTGATGAGGTTATATGAAATAACAACAGGAGGGAACTGTTCCCCACCAGGTAACCAGGGGCAGTATATGGTGGGAATGCAACCTACTATATTAGACTGGTGTGGCCATGCACTGAGTGGAGTGAAACAGCATGGCTGGTTAACCATTTATGATCTTACAAGGTGCAAGAAGTGAAATCTACAGCTGTGTGTTGTTTGTTGCCATGAAGACATCGCCCTCTTCTGACCAAAAGCTGTAAACACCATCACAAATTCAGTGCAGTATTTTAACAACTTTGGAGAACTGTAAAGGACATTTCTAAGGATTTGTGGAAAAGCACTCCAAAGTCATCTGTTTATGTAAAAATGCCCTATTTGTAATAGTCTTTGCACATTGCAAATGTTTTTCACTCCAATGTCTTCACTCATGTCTTGCAGCTTTTTTATTTATATATTTCCTTAAATACAATTTTCCAAAATCATTTTAGCTTAATTATATTCTTAAAACATGGTTCACCAAGACAAACATTCCTTACATTACTATATTATTTATACTTTAATTTTCTACAATTAAATTAAAGATTAAAATATAGAAATGACATACAAACTTCATAATACAGTGTTTAAAGAACACAGTAACAGAAGAAAATAGCAGACAGAAAAAGTGTTTCTAATGCAGGCTTTTTAGACAAAAGGTTACGCCATGCTGGGCCATTCACTAAAAGATTTCCAATAGAAAGGAAGAGGAATATCTACATCCATTTTTTTGTTTGAAACCCGGACATATGGTTCTGTATACGACGGCAATGACTTCATAAATGCAAGATAGCTCTTAAACAGGCTATTGATATACGATTCTAATACCATGAGAAGATCATTCAGATTTGAGTTGAGCTTCTCCATGGATATTTCATTGTACAGCTCTTGGACTTTACTTTTGGAAAAGTCTCTGAGCTCAGATAAACCTCTTTTAGCCTCCTGCATCCATTCACGAATCTTCTGTGTAACCTGTAAGTTCCCTGTCTCTTTGTAAATCCCATTCATACGTGAGGAAATTTCTTCCAGTTTTTCAGTCCTGAGAGAGTTCAGGAACTCTTCTGCTCTCTGGATGTAAACCCTGACTGAGTTTAACAGGTCCTGGAACACCGTCTCCAATTTGAGGTTTTCCCATCCCTCTATCGCCTGCATAATCCGATCCTTTGCTGATTTCATGGCAGACCTTAGATCTTTTAAAATGTTCTTCCCACTAATAACATTAGTGGTACCAGGAAGGGTAAATTCTACTTTGTTGATGTAACCTGAAACGGAGTCAGCAATGGTTTCCATGAGACTAAAAAACCCTGTAGTTATTCTATCAGTCGTCTTTGAAATGGACTGCCTGATCCTATTGTACAACTCCTGCCCGGTAAGCTTCTCCTCCAGACCTGGAAGATGGAATTTTGTGTCCCTCAAGAACTTCATGGCAGCATCAAAGAGAACCCGCATGTTTGACTCATACTTCTGAAGGAGGTCATTGGCACTGCTGAAGAACCTTCCGCTCAACTCTTGAAGATCAATCTGGGGAAAGTTCTCCAGTGTTCTCCTCCACATATTTTTACCATACTGTCTGAGCTGCTCAACTGAGGTCTGCAGAGCATCAATCAAAGACGGGATCTCCTGGTAAGCTCTGTCGATGCTGTTGGAGAGTGCGTTCTTCAGTTTTAGGGCAGCACGGTTCAGGTCCATGCCAAAGTGATCAATGTGGTACTGGTTGATAAACTTGTGAAGAGCTGCTATGATAGACGGAAGTCTGTCCTTAAGGCCATTAATCATGTCTGAGAGTCCATTGATATGATAGCCAACCTGAACGCTCAACTTTTCAGAGTTCTTCAAAGTCATCTTGAAACTCATCAGGTCTGTGTCCTTGTCAGGGGTTGACTGGATAAACAATGCAGACATTTTGTTAAAATATTTAAACAAGTTGTATAAAAGATTTGCTGACAAAAGTTTATCACTTTCTTACCAAATATCTGCTGAACAATTTTGCATAAAACTGAGATGGTGACCTCCTAGTGAACTGGAACCCAATGAAGCCAGCTGCTGGTGAGGATATCGAGGATGTGATTCCATTGTTGTGCGATGCATAACGAAAGCTCATGTCAGCAAAGGTCTGACTTGCTACATCAATGCCCAGTGTATGACGTGAAGGACTGTAGTGTAAAAACACATTCACATTAACATTAGTATTGCAATTTTGCAATGCATAAAGCAAAACAAGGCCTGTGTAAAACAGAAATTCAAGCGATTACCTAGAAACTGAAGACTCTTCACGTTTCATTCTGGAGAAACAACAAAAATCATTAGGAAATTATGATAGGAGACTTTATAAATGTGTAGGTTTGAGAAATTGATGAATTTTTCTTACCTTAGATTTTGACTGAGATCATGCTTCCAGTTTATATTCACATCACGATGGGTGAAGGTACTTTTTCCATCTAGACCCAGAGCTCCATTCTCAAAAATGATGGTGGCAATCACTAAAAATGGAATTTGAAAAGAAATAAATAATACATTAATATTAATCAATAATATTAATTGAGAAATATTGCACAATGCTTGACAGATCAATCAGATATATCCACAATATATACATGTTTAATTATTGGTTTGTTTAGAATTATATAATGTAATATTATGTTTGTTAATTAAAGTTATAAAAAAGTGCTACTAAATATTCATATGAACTTGCAAAAGACTTTTAAACTTACCATCCAAGTTATACTCCAGGAAAACCATGGTGGATGTGCAAGTGGACTTCAATGTGCAAACAATTCCTGACTCTGTGTTTTCCATATTTCCAGTCCATGTATTGTTGTGAACTGGGGAAGAGATTTTGACAGTGGCTGACAGGGCACCAAAGGTTGGAATAAACACACCAGCTGGGAGATGGAGTGATATCTCTGGGACTTCGATTTTTTGTTCAGGGATGATAATAGTTGGCATTTCAAAATTATATAGTGTTTTTGTGATGTCATCCAGACGTATTGGGTACTCGCCAATGTCGAATGCTTTGGGAAGGTTAAATGGTGAGATGGTAATTTCATACTGTGGCAAACTTACAAACAAATGAGCCATTTTGTCTTTAAGATATTTTGTTTTAGCATTTATGCTAGGGATTTCCACTTTTGGTAGACCAGGCAAAATTATATCAAAGTTAGGTGTACTGATCTCATTGGGAATATCTAGATTTGTCAAATCAATGACAAAGGACGGCACATGGAGAGTAGTGAAAGGTACAGTAAACTCTGGAACAGCTATGACTGGTGGTATTGAGATATAATCAGGCAGGTCAGACTCTTCGAATCGCATATCAACCTCCCTAATCATTTGCGGAATTTCTTTAAACCAATTTGGAATGCTGACTGTTGTTTGCGGTATATTAAACGTCACGCCATTTTCAAACAATTTTGTTGGTAGCGCAAACAGTGTTCCCTCCATGTTCTTGGTGTATATCACAACAGTTGAAACATTGAGGAACTGTAATTGGTCAGTTTTGGTGACCTCACCAAATTTAAATATGTCCCATAGACTCTTATGGTAGACTGGCAATTTGATGGACTTCAGGAATGCAACATCCCCCTCAATAGATTCAGACATTTCCATGCGGATTTCAGACTCATCGTTTGATAGTGTTAGATCAGAGGAATGGATCAGTGTTGCTAGTTGTTCCTTGCCACTCCAAAGTAATTTTTGCTTGTCTGAAGTGATGGAAAGATCTGCATTCTGCACTATGCCAGCATGACCGAGGTCACTTGGTTGTGATATATCAATATCAAGATTAGCTGTCAAAGTTGTCAATGGAACAAACTCAAGCGTCAACCTCACATTTTGCTTTCCGTTTGTTGAAAATGATGCAATACTAGCTGCATTAGTGCTTGTGTAAGTCATCGTAGCATAAATACGCCGCAGAGAGGCCTCAAGAGCAAGATTCTTAGTGATGTCCATATTCAAGGAACCAGCCTTTTGGTGGTAGACCTTAGATGTTACATAAGTTTTCAGTGTGGAACGAAGACCATTGGCATTCACATAAATAGTTGCTTCATTGTCCAAAGATCCAGCAAGATTTGTACTTTCCATGATGGTTGTATCTGTTTTTCCTTTCCAAGTGCTCTCCAAAGAGAAATAGGATGACAGCGCCTCGAGAGCAAAATTGTGATCAATGCTTCCAGTGCCTTCCATCTTGATTATAGGTAAATTATACATTACTTTACACATTAAATTAGAGGCTATATTTGGTTTAGACTTAGTATTACCACGAACCACTTGATGTAGGTCCATCATAAAAACTGGAAGCTTAATTTTAGCTAGGTTTGTTAAGGAAGCCTCCATATTCCTCTTGGTGAGGCTCACGGTGCTTTCATGACTACATTCAGCACTCATATGTACAAAGGACAGGCTTGTGCCCATTTTCAGACCTCTCCTTTTATTGATGGTGGTACTACCATCAAGTTTAGCTTTTAGGACATCAAACACGGATGTTGACGAGACATCAAACTTGATGACAATGTCAGACTGATTATATAGGCCACCATTGGCATTCAGAGATATTACAGGAGATTTGATTGAGAAATCATATGTCATATTTCCAAATGCAGGTATCATGATGTTATTCTGAATTTCTGGTATCGTAAATGTAGGTAGAGTCAAGTCTCGAAGCGTCTCAGGCACATACAAGACTGGTAGCTCCAAAGATGGAAGCACAAGGGTGTATGATGGCACCGAAAAACCCATCAAAGGAACTTTAAAGCTTGGTGTGCTTACCTCCTTGGGTATAAAATAACTAAATGCGGGCAATTCAGCTCGGAAGGCTGAAACCTCAATGTTTAGTATGGGTATGGTGTATCCAGGAACAGTGAAATATCTTGGTGGCTGGTTTGATGTGTCAATTTTGTACTTTTCATACTGAATTCTGGCTTTGTTGTAGGAATTGGTGAGGGCATCAAAAATGTGGTCTCGTCCGAGTTCAAAATGCAGACTCAAGATCTTGGCATTTTCGTTGAAGGCTTCATAGATCGGCTCAAGGTTTAGATCAAATGTGTGCTTGTCTGGGTTTTTCTGATACAAGAGCTTGAAATCAATGTCAAATGATTGCTGAGGAGTGGTCAGAAGATCTTTCAGACCATAATCTTCCCAAAAAGAAAACTCTTTGATTTTTGGTGTTTTCATACCCAGATATGGGATCAAAATTTCTGGGATACTGAGTGGAACAGTCAAAAAGTCAAGATTGGCTTCACCATCAACAAAACCATAGATTCCAGCTTCATTTTCACTGTTATCCAAAGTAAAGTTGTGTTTGTATCTGTACTGATTGAAGCGAGCCAGACCTACCCAAAAAGCATGTTGCTTATTGGAGTTCAAGGTAAATCCAAAGTCATCTTGGAGATCAACTTTTCCAGTCAGCTTTAGAGGCAAGAGAATTTTAGAGTTACCCTTATTTCTGCAATCAAGTGTGACCTCAAATGGTTGAGCCAAGAACTCACATGCGTTGGATATACTTCCACTCACTTTTCCAATGAGCTCAACGTTATGTGAAATTCCTATTTCCATTCGGACATCCTCCATTTGAACCTTTCCTTTAAGCGTCAAAACACTGCCCTTAATTAAAGGCGCCTCAGTCTCAGCCCTGGCATCAACAGTAATGTGGCTCAGGATGACAGACTCAGCATTAACTGACTGCTTCATCTTAAGGTTTCTGCTATTTGTTTCTCCTTCAAAATTGAGCTTAGCTGTGCCAGCGTTTACAGTAAACTCCAAATTGCTCTTGTGTGTAATTTCATCAGAATAGTCATCAATGGACTTGATGGTCCTTGATGGACTTAATGGAGACCATTTTCCACTTCCCACTGTTCCAACGGTCACAGATATAATCCCAGATTCAAAGCGAGCCTCTGCTGTTTTGGTTATTATAGCCTGACTGGAAAAATCTATGTTGGGTATGTTCAGATTATGCGTATAAGTTGTGTCTATATTTGCAGATATTCCATTTTTTAAAGCAATGCCTACATTGTTAATCAAATCAGCTGTGTATATATGAGTGATGACTTTAGCAGCTGTCTTGACTGTTGCTTCTGCTGAAGGACCACTTAAGAGAACAGAAGCCTCATGGTCAATTCCAAGGGCCTTGTGACTAACTTTCACAGTCTCACTAATAACCATTTTTCTCATTTCTGGAGCTTCAATTTGAAGCATTGCATCCAGAGTATAGTCAAGAAATTCAAGGCTTGACTTTCCCATAGAGTTCAGAGTAGCGTTAAACTGTGGAGATTTGGGTGTTCTGGTTGTGTTCTCGAGAGCTGCTGATGTCATCATTGTATAATGAGGAGAATCTACTTTGAATTCTCCATAAAGTTTGCCGAAAGCTGGTAGGCATGGTTCAAATGGAATTTCAGGTATTTTGACATCAGGAATTGGCAACATGGTGATCTCAAAACTATCCAGTTTCAGTTTTGGAACAGTGATCTCTGGGAATTTGATCTCTGATAGAGTGATCTCTGAGAAAGTAAAATCAGGCAAGTCGGAAAGATAAAGAGCTCGTAAGTTCCCGAAGATGGCTTCAGGGTCCACTTCTGGCATTTCTATCTGGCGAACTTTGTCAATGAAGTCAATAATGCTCTGCTTGATTTTCTCAAAGTCAACTGTGATGGAAGGAAGACTGAACAAGTCCAGAATAGTGAATTCTGGTATTGTCATCATTGCTGGAATTGTAATATCATGTATCCTTGCCATTTTAATCTTAAAGGCAGGAACCTCAAGAGTTGTGAATGGAAGAATAAAGGTAGGTACATCAATTTCTGCCATCTTTAGAGCATTGAGAACTCCCTCCACAGCTTGAGTGATTTGATTGAGGAGTGCCTTATCTTCAACCATCTTCTTAATTTCATCAATGAGTTTTATGAAATGTGATGAGATGTATTCAATCATATTGACGTAAGCACCACTTGCCCTTTCCAAGTAAAGTGAGATTTCATCTCTGATGTCCATGTCACTGATTCTTTGCCTTGCATCCTCGAGAATGTCTTGGATCTTCAGTTTTATGTCTTTATATGCAGTAGTGTCAATTACATCTATAATATTCTTGCAAACTTCAGCAATCCTTGTATTTTTCATTTTCTCCAAATAATCAATAACCGTCACCTGCATCTCTTTTATAAACTCTCTGGATGCCTCTATTTTTTGTGGGATTTCATAAACTTCGTTTATCTGTTTGTTAATATAATTGACTATGTTCTTTACTTTTTCATTTACTTCATCAACAAATGTGTTGTAATCAAATGATCTTAATGTCTTTATAATCAAGAGAATGTACTCATTTAAATAATCTATAATCTTTTTGAAATCCATAATCTTTAACAGAGCAACAATTCTATCCAAGACCTCCATAACCTTATCCGAGATGTACTCAAACTGGATAGATTTTAAAGTATCCACTACAGCCTGCACCAGCTCTTGGATTCTGTACTGCTTGACTAATATAATGGCCTGCTGCACAAAAACTTCAATTTTCTTGTCAATTTCATACCTTAAAATAAGCTCTTGTGCATTTGAGTAAACTCTATTGATTTTCTGTGGAATTTCATACTCATCTATCCAATTGACAATGACATCCTTTGCAGAATCTAGCACTCTCTCAATGTCTTCATATGGGATCTGATCAGATAGTTCTTCCACAAATTCAGTCAAGTCAAATGAGATTATATATTCTCTCAGACCGTCAAGTAACATCTTGATGTCAAATGTCTCAACAATCTTCCTCAGTTCGCTCAGCTTTTCCTGAAGTTTGGTTTTAATTTCATATTTTGCATCCAGTTGTTTCAACCAAGCAGCACTGCTGTCCTGCAGCTTTTGTAAATCAATCTGTCTTATTATATCTTCAATACCCTCAATGCCTCTGATGATAGTTTTGGTTATTTCATACTTCTCATCAAAAGCTTTAAGTTCATCTCCAATTTGCGTCAAAATGTCAGAGACAGAATTGGCCCACGATCCACTCTCAATGTCATCTTTGATTTGAATCATCAGATCCCTAATTCTTGTCGCTAAATCAATAATTTTCTTTCCAGAAACTTGCTTAATTTCCTCTGCATATGCATCAAGGTCATCTATTGATACAGTGTAGTCATGTATGAGGGAAATCAGCTGGTTCTTGACATTGTTGACTTTGTTCTCTAGGTCCATGTCCACTATGATGTCATTCACTTTTTGAGGGAGTTCATCCAACTTGTTTCTAAACTGACCTATCAAACCAATGATATCTAAACTGTTGATATAGTTTTGGAGGGATTCGAATTTATGAAGAATTGCATTTTTCATTCTTTCAAAGGCAGCAGGGAAGCTCTCGATGAATGGAAAATAAATAATGTGACACTCGCTGTTCTTATCATACTTGACAAACCCAGAAGCACTAAACTTTTGATTGTCTAATGGAATATCACTAGATATTGTTTCAGTGTTCAAAAGATTTGTTTGAAGCACTCCAGAGAACTGAACCCCCATCTCATTTTCTTTGTTGTAAATATTGACATCTTGGTTGTATGCATGATTGTTTAGCTTTGACTTAACCTTCCATACCACAGACTGTTCGTTAGGTATCAGAAAGCTGTCAAACTTGTTTTCAATGTGCGTTTCAAGTGACTCTCCATTTGGCAACATGTGTATAGCAGAAGCTCTGCATTCATGGGACTTAGCAATGGCCAATGGGTCAGCTTTCAAGAGGAACTTACTGTAGAGCTGACCACTGTGTTTACCATAAAACTTCACAGTGCCATCACTGTTCAAAATGGCATCGATTGTAAGGCTAAATGGCATGACCATTGTGCGAATGTTATTTTCAAGACGTAAAGATTCACAATTTACTTGTGTCTTGCTGTTCATAACAGAAGACAGTCCAGCAAAATCCAAGTCGAAGTTGTTACTTATCTGGGAATCAAAGACTTTTGCTGTTGTATTGCATTTGATGGTGCCAGCCAGATCTGCGTAAGTAAATTTACAGCTGTGCTTAACATTATCCTCTTCCCCGTACTTCCCACTGAGGCTTCCAGCTACATCCATCTTAAATGGCTCCATCTTTAGGTGACCATCACCACTGAGTCCAAAATCAAAAATCTCAAGTTTGTTATTTGCACTTATCGATGTGATAAATGGCCTCATATTAATCTTAATGTCGTGATTGTAGGATGCTCCATCACAGATGAAATTGTCAGTTTTGGAGCGGAAAGCTAAGGTCCATAACGTTATAGTCAGGGTATGTGTGCACTCCGATCTCATTTTCTGCAAGGTACCCATCATAGTATTAGACAGACTCAGTCCTTGCTTATTAATACCAAAGTTCATTGCGTTTCTTGCAGTTCCATCAAAGGCATTCCCTTTAAAAACACTGGTTAGAAACACTTCTTTGGGTGAAATCTTTCCCTCCGCATTGAGCTCAACCGTGTTATCCTGTGTTGATCCTTTTGATACAAGAGACATGGAGGCTCCATCGCCATCAATACCACCACTGAAGTTATTTTCAAAAGTCAAAGAGACTCCATCAATGGTTGTCATGCAACTGGTCGTCAAGCCATTTGCTCCAAAAGTAAGTGTGCCTTTGTGTGTCCCACGTCCATCTTCAAAATTCAGCAAACCTTCTGTGTTAATTTCAAGGCCATTACTGTTTAGGGATCCATTTAGGAGGGAGTATGCACGATGTGTTGCATCATCTGCCTGGGATTCAACTTTCAGTCTGGCTTCCTCACTCGTGACGTCAAGTTCAGCTTTACAGCGGAGCGCTTTTCCAAGTGCAGTCATGCTACCATCCGACTTCACAGACAGCTGGCCTTTCTTGTGCTTTAACTCTGCCACGTGCTTCAGAACATCATTTTGCGCATTTGTTTTAGACAAAAGTGACAGCTCTCCATTGACGTAGGATCCTTTGATAACATTCTGACCTTGGATAATTGAGGAGTCGAGCTTCAATGTGGACTCTCCTTTTCCTTCTCTTTTAAGCATATTGTAGATATAAGATTGGCTAAGGGTGGAGTTAGCATAGAGAGAGCCTATCCTGATAAATCCATCAAAGTTTCCATCTCCAATGACTTCATCACTTGAGGAAGCTGACTGAGCCGAATAATACAAAGAGGTGTCTAGACCAAGTGGACTAGATGCTTCAATCCTGTAGTTGGTCCTACCACTGATTTTATCAGCCATGCTCATAGTTTCAAAGACACTCAGGCTGGCGTCAAGTAAACAATGACTGATGGATCCATTTACAATGTACTTCAGAGTATTATCGACTGTACCGGTGATCATACCCATACCTATGTGAAGAGGGAAAAAAAATTATATTTAATAAATAATGAATAATAATAATTTAATAAAATGTGATAAGTATAATAATAATAACAACAAAGTGCTAATGTACAGAAAAAATTAAGTGAAGTAAAATAAATTCAAATAAACTGAAGATGCCATTATGACATCTTTGTGGTGATTTTTGATGACTTAAATACCTTCAATCTTGTATGACAGGGGTGTCACAGGGCAGCTGGCCATCACTTTGTACTTTGCAATGTAACTAGGAACATCAACAGTGTTGTTTCCACCTAAGATGGAACCCTCCCAGTCATAAAAGTTGCTGTTCATCTTGACAGATACCTCTGCTACACCTAATATGGGTAAGGAGAAGTCCAAACTGCGGGGAATTGTGAATGATGGAATCTTATAGTTGTTCTCAGGAATATCCAAACCAATGAGAGGAATTTGAATCTGTGGGAGTGTGAGGGTGGGAGGGATGTTTAGTTCAGCAGATGACTTTCCTCCGAGGAGAACAGGAAGTGAAATGGAGATTCTGCCTTTGTTGAACTGGTATCTCATCAGAGCATCACTGAACATAACAAAAAGAAAAAAAGTTTATGCTCAATATCAATGTAAATACTATACCTGCATATAAACACTACCATTCTAAAATTTGAACACACACCACTATATTTTCATTATACTGTATAAAATGTTAATGTAATACATTGATCTTTTGTTTCTTGTTTTTTTAATATTATATTTATTGTAGTATTTTCAGGTTTACAGACAGGTGGACAGTACAAACACAACTACACACCAAAAAACAAAAACAAAAAAAAAACCCTCCTTCAGTTAGATTCATGTTTGCAGTTAACGACAACACCAAACACAGGCAAGAGAAGTCAAAACAGATTTTTGCCCAGCATGACATGGATAAGGTGAAGTTATACAAATGGACCAAATGAGATATAAAATATTTAAAGAAAAAAAATTATTGGTTTTCCACATGCAGAGTGGAGGAAAGTTCTGACAACCAGATCTTGAATAGTGGCTTCAAATTTTTTTCCACACACAGAGTATAGTTTTTTTGGCAATCATCATGCCATACTGTATAGGCAATCGGGTAACATGATTAAAGCGCTGCAGGGAAGCTGACCAGCCAAAAATGGCAGTCGCAGGATCTACTGGACGCTCACATGTATAAGCTTCAGAAAGAAATTGAAAAACTTCTGACCAGAATTCACCAAGTTTTGGGCATGCCCAGAAAAGATGACCAAGAGAGCCCTCTGCAGATTCACACTTATTGCAGAGAGGAGAGATAGTAGGATAGAAAGTATTGCGATTAACCCTAGAGTAATGCTATCTGTGCAATACCTTATACTGAATAAGCTGGTGCCTAGCATTAATAGAACAGGTGTATATATTTTTAAGACATTTTCCCCAGTTCTCCTCAGAGATCTGAATATCTAGTTCCTCTTCCCAGTTGTTTTCAGACGGGTAGTGGAAATATCTAGCTGACTCATGAAAAAGTCAACAAATTTTGTTACTAACTTTGGGGTGTTGGGAACGCAAGTAAGCACAGTGGAACGAACATAATTTCTAATTTGTAAGTATCTGAAGAAGTGTGATGCAGGAAGGTCATATTTCTCTGTTAGTTGAGTGAATGTTTATTGTCAATATATAAATCTCTCAAGGTAAGGATTTCTTTTCTAGCCCAACCAGTGAACACTGGATCTAATAGTGAAGGTTTAAAGGCATGGTTACGACAGACAGGAGCAAAAAAGGAGGTATTTGGCAATTTAAATGTCTTAACAATCTGAAGCCAAATCCGAAGAGAGTTGTTAATCATAAAGGGGGATCCTGCTGAAGCTTTAAATGTCTCTGGGGCAGCAAAAAGCAATGAGGAGAGAGACCAATTTGAGGTGCCCCGCTCAATCATAAGCCATGAAGGAGTATTAGCTAAAGGACTGTCTCGGTGTGGGTCCTGCCAGTAAGTTAAGGTTCTACAATTGGCAGCCCAATAGTAGTGTTAAAAATTCGGCAAACCCCCCAGCATCCTAGGCTTGCACACGTGTATTTTAGATATTCTATGTTTTGAAGCCCCAGACAAATGGCAGCACAATAGAATCTAAAGTTTTGAAAAACTTTTTGGGCAGATAAATTGGTAGATTCTGGAAAAGATACAAGAATCTAGGCAACATCACCATCTTAATAGCATTCACACGCCCCATCATTGACAGTGGTAGGGTCCTACAGCATTTTATATTGTTCTTTAGATTTTCGAGCATTGTTAAATGCATTTAGGTATTTATAAAACTTTTTTAGGTATATTAACTCCAAGATATTTCAAACGATTTATGGCTATTTTAAAAGGTAGAGTACGCATAAAATTTGGATCGATATTGTTCGTCACAGCCAAAAAATCACTTTTTTGCCAATTTACTGAGTAACCGGAGAGTTTACCGAACACTTCCAATAGATTTAGTGAGGGTGGAATAGACTGTTCTGGGTTTGCGGAGATGAATAATATCATCTGCGTAGAGGGAAATTTGGTGATTAATTCTGCCTAAATTCAAGGGGTTATTGAGGGAGCTCCCTACATTTATGTCCACTCCATGTGGTGCTCTCTAGCACCCCCATACATTGATCTTTTGTGACAAAAGGCCCCAATAGTAGTCTATATAGACCCCTGGGGCAACCCCTTTGTGTGACAACTAGCCCCGGCCTCCCCTATATCAGCAGTTTTTTTTTTTATATATATATATATGTAAAAAGTAACAAATAGTGTCACTCACGATTTAAGATATATTTTTTCTGGCAAAGATGGCAAGGTGAGCTCTGGGGTGCTTCTCTTGCTCCTCTGTATGTTCACGAATGAACTGCCTGCTGCTAATTTATCCAGCCAAATATTCACTGCCTAGGGACAAAAGGACTAACTATAAAATGTTCATTTTCAACAAAGCCATTAAAATAGTCAACTGGTAAAATACAGGCAATTTAGACAAATCTCAAGTTTGATTTGATGCACTTACCTCTAACCCTTTTGAAACAATGTGACGAAGTTTCATGTCAGTCTTGGTGACTTTCTGGTCAAGGATACCATCAATACTTGCCTGCAGCTGGCTACGGTACTCCTCCATATTTGGAAAAAGTTTCTCAACTTCAGAGTTTAAATCTGACTTCATTTCAAGTTCAACTTTATTATTATCTGCAAAGTCACCAAGAAAATAATGAAAAACTCAATGACAAATTAATTCCAGTAATGTTTGCTTCATTAGCAATGTGTGCTTCATTACCATATCGGAGTATGGCTTTCTGCACAGATGTTGTCTCCGGCATGTTAAAGGCTGTTTCAAGCTGCAGAACGAGCCCGTTGTTATTCTTTAAGGTGGCAGTGGCAGTGGTGTCCATCTGTAGTGCTGGCACTGCCAACTGAAGCTCAATCAGACCATGCCTCATAGACTCTAGCCTTCTCAGAAACACAAACATATCCAGATTAGCATTATATGATGCTGCCCATATAAGTACTGTATATTTCATGTTAAAATAAAAGTCTACATAACGCTGATGGGATTGCATTGTTCCTATATTTCTCCCCCACTAGTACTGAGTGTTTACTAAATAAATATTTTTTTTTTATTTCTTTTTTTTTTTTAATACTTTATAATATTTATAATATAATACTTTTTTTTATAAGTTGTTTATACTGTACCTGGCATGCCCAACTAGGGAAATCTGTGGGATGTCTTTGTTAGTTACATCAATTGTAATACCACGCATATTTTTTCCTTTAGCACTGCTATCTGTAACTGCCAACTTGATGCCAGCTTCAAAGTCATAATCAGGGATCTGAAAGTCGGTGGTGAGGAAGTTCTTATTGCGATTGTATTTCACAACAGCTGTGGCTTCAGTTGGTTCAGCACCTAGAAATAAAAGGAAATTATTTTTAGAGCGATTTCACATTATTATATACTAGACAACTCATTAATTGAAATGCAAACAATCTTGACTGAATAAATAAGTTATTTTCATAAACTGCAGATGAATTTTACTGGACAAAATCTGTGTAGTGCAAGATGAGTCATCCGCATCTTTATTTTCCCAAAAGGTAGAGGTGGTACATTTTTAATGAATGTACACTAAACATACAGTTTAAAGGTTTTTGAAAAAAGTCTGCATTTGTTTGATCAAAAATACAGTAAAAACAGTAATATTGTGAAATATTAAACATATAATTTTTTTATTAATAGTAATAGTAGCTGTGGTTGTACAATATCTAAATTATTAATATTTACAATTTAAAATAACTGTTTTCTATTTTAATATATTTTATAATTTAGTGATGGTAAAGCTGAATCAGCCATTACTCCAGTCTTCAGTGTCACATGATCCTTCAGAAATAATTTTAATATGCTGTTTTTTTCTTATTATTATCAGTAGTGAAACCAGTTGTGCTGGAAGTTTTGTGGGAAATTGTGATACATTTTTCCAGGATTCTTTGATGAATAGAAACTTAGAAAAGAACAGGATTTATTTCAAATAGAAATCTTTTGTAACATTATATATGTCTCTCTAATGTCACTTTTGATCAATTTAATGCATTCTTGCTGAATATATGCATTCATTTCTTTCAAGAAAAATCATACTGACCGAAAGGTTTTGAACGGTAGTGTATCTGTTAAAAATAACTTTTACTGTATACTGTAGATGACCTCAAAGCATAAATGTTAAATGCAACTGTTAGAAATAAAATAAGAAAGAATTGTTTGAAAACTTACTCTCAGCCTTGAGAACAATTTTAACAGAATCGACTTTATGACGCCCCTCCTTTCCCTCCCTGAGTAATGCATAGGCAATGGTTGCTGTGTACTCAGGCACTTCTCCTGTAGGATGAAGTTCCAGAGCAAGCCTGGAAAGAAAATATTTATTGCTATTATTTTTTTTAAGTGCATACACGATAGAATAAGTTGTTTGCATACTGTACATCCACCTGTTTCTCACCTTGTCTCTCCTGTGAGAGGATAGTATGGGGCATTATTAGTTAAACTAGCATTTGAATAGCGCAAAATGGTGCAGTAATTCATCCCAGGAAGGATGGGATTACACGCTGTTGAGTCAGTTCTGTCCTCTACCATGGAGGGGACAATCTTAGTCTGAGTGGAGGTCACTGAAAGCAACTTGTTACTGTTGTGGAAGAGAACGAAAACACATTTTTCTTTATGTTCCATTCAAATCTTTAATCTCATTCAGTGCTACAGAAAAAAGTGACCCTTGTGAGTATGCAATAGTATAAATGCATTATAAAAAAGCATCTGACAAAAAACAATAAATGGAGGATACTGAGAGTTTAGATGGCCTACCTGATGCTGAAGAGCTGGATGTTTCCCTGTGGTGCAGGGATAGAGAGCTTGATCTGACTGTCACTTACAGTGACTTTGGCATTAACAGCGCTTTCATGGTACATGTTTGTGTGTGTCTCAATCCCAGCTACCACAAATTCTGGGATATAAACGCCCATTTGAGTAACAAACTCCACTCCTACAGATGGCATGAATGAAAGCTGTTGCTGTGAATAAAACAGAAAAACATTAACAATTTGCTACTTATTTGTGACATGACAAAATTTACACTAGTGAGAAGGATTACCATCATGCGGTCAATGGTCATGCCTCCTTTGGCTCCAGGGGCCAGAACTCCAGATAGAGAAAACTTAAGCGGAAAACCAGCACTTGTAGGTAGTATAAAGGCCTTGTCCAGGAACATATAATGGACAAAAACCTCATTGTCTAAGCTAGATATTAGCTTTCCCATTAACTGCAATGACATAAGAATATCACACTTAAATTTAATTACAGTTAAATTTAGTTGATGAACACTGAGATTTTTAATGGTAATGCAAATAGTATACCATGCTTTCAAACACTATGAATAACACTTACATTCACAGACATCGACTTAAATGTTTCTGTGTATAGTTTAATGTACTGAATGATGAGACTGAGCTCATTGGTCTTCAAGTACCCCAGTTCTGTTCCCATAAACCGTAGGTAAGCCAAGCCTTTAGGAGCATCTCCAATCTGTTCAAGGCGTTTTTTGAACTCTGAGAGGTATTCTTCCATATTCCTCATAATGTCCTGGGGGACCTTAAGGGAGAATATTTTTAAGCATTATTTTTTATTTAGATGCATTAACATTATACACTTAAATGATTTAAGATAGAATAGAATATTTACCTGTCTTTTCATCCTTTCACCTCTTAGTGGAGAAATCCACTTATCCAAAACCCGTTTGATGGGATGTGGAATCTTGTCATTGGCCCAGTACATAGCTTTTGAGATCGTATCAGGGAAGAAACCATTTTCACCGAAGAAAACTTCAATGGCCGGCTCAAAGCCTTCACCTTCAAGACCAATCTGAGAAAGAAGTGATCACATGCATTCATAAAAATGGAAAATATAGACACAAAAAATATAGAGCCTAGATAAAGATAAACTTATACAGTACCTCCAATATTTCTGCATTGAAATTGTCAAGTGTGGTGGCTAACATTACTTCTCTGGGCATGTAATTGGCAGAGTCAAAAATGATGTTGCTTTCTACTGAGCCAACCAGAGGGACTTCGATTTTGTAGCTACGTGAGAACTTTGTGAAGTCCATAGCATTAAAGCTTGCATCCCCCTGTACAGCTTTAAGAATGTAGTCCTTTGCTCTAAACATAGACAAAAATAACAACAAAAAAATATTATGGATACACAATATATCAGTGCCATGTCAGCCATAGACTAATATTAGAGTTCTTTTTTTAAGTTATAAGTATCAGATGATGTTATAAGTATCAGATACTTATAATGGATATCAATTGTGGATGATTAATTGGATATCAATTGTGGATACATTTGCCATAATCTAACACTCACTTCAAGATTATGTTTTAAAAAAACACTTTATTAAATAACACTGTTAATGTAATTTATAATGGTATGATGCCTAAATTTACTTATAGAATTTTAGTTTAATCTGTTTTGTGATTAATTTGTTAAGACAAATTAATATAGAATTAAGTTATTGGTTATCGGCAATAACATGAAAATAGTTATAAAGAATTTTAATATTGGTGAATTCCTAAAAATGATTAAAGATATGAAGACTGGGGTTATCTTGACAACATAAAAAGTTTTTTTTTTTTTTTTTTTTTTTGAGGAAAGAATTAAGAATTTGTCCTCGAGAGGTAAGATCTTCAATCTTAATACAACATGGCTAAAACTTAAACACTTTTGAACATCCATTGTACAAGTACATTTTCTGCTTCTGCTTCCAACTAAAACATCAAGACAAATCATTTTGAACTACAAGGCCATAATAATAAACACATTTAGTATTTGAAATATCAGTGTACATACGTGCTCAGGTTTGGATCTTCTGATTCCAATATGTTGGCGATATGGGAGGAGACAAAACCCTTAACCTGCTCATTTTGCTCACTCTTAAGTGTTCTCAGCACCTTGTTTGCAACCTCAGGGTTCCTCATGAGCATCAGATATGCTGCGATGCGTTTTTGTGCAGGTGACTCTGTAGTCTCATACTGTTGTATCAGGGCACTTCTCACCTAGTAATGAGAAATCAAAATATCAGTAATTTTTTTACTTTAAATTATTTTCAAGAACTAAACTTTTATTTGAGTAACCAATGCATTTGAGAACTGGACTGAGGATCATATAAATGTTGTAAATCTTAACAAGAGTTGATTTACATCTGAATTCATTTCCATGAGTCTGAAAGCCTGGATAGCTGCTTTTTGTACTGGCAGAGAAGCGTACGTCTGGCCCATGCAATTTAGGAGAGAAGACTTCAGAGATTGGAATCCCTCCATGTACTTTCCCATGACACCAATAACCTGTACAACAAATACTCTGGTTAATAGTTAATAATTTATGTTTATCATATATTCATCAGATGGATGGATAAAGAGTCTTGTTAGTTGTGACATATACCCTTAATGTAAGGAAAGTGCTGTCTTCATCTCCAGAGCAATCACCTAGCATGAACTCCATGAATTCAGCTACTTCCTTCACTTCAGGTGTTGACGTTGCTTGGTCTTGAGGAAGTCTGGTGCAAAATATAGAATTATCCATTAAAATTCCACTTAAAAACAGGAAATCTTGACCTATGCTAACCGAGAAGCTAACTGAGTAAACATCACCGACACTTACTGTTTCACAGTGTTGGCAAGAGCGTACATGATGCCTTTCCTGGGCTTGTTTTGAGCCATGCTCAGCATATCTCTAACCCTCTGAGGGTTTGCCTGGGGTAAGAGACTCAAAGCATAAACGATAGCATCCACCTCTCTGACTGACTCATCAGAAGTCCTGAGGATCTGCATGATGGCACTGGTACATTCACTGGTTCCACACTGGAAGAGTGTCTGCCATGTAAGCCACTCTGATATTTTCATCATCTCATCAACAGCTCCAGAAAGCGTTTCATTTTTCAAGCCACGGACTTCAGACACCAACTTGTGGAAGAGGCTGGCTCTCTGTTGACTCTTTCCTGAGCTGCTAAGCATATTCAGCTCTCTCATTGTGGCAAGCACATCATCCTTTGACTGAACAGGAAGTTTGTCCTCCACCTCCTCTAAAAAGAGCTTCTTCTCAAGAGCGTCTATTCAGAAGGCAAAGAGAGAGGAAATTTGTTTATTTATTCATATTATCATACCTCTAAACCTCTCAAAATCTAGCAAAATACAAAGTAGATGGCTACTCACCATCTTTGCTGAAATATCTGCTGTTTATTTTCACTGAATCCTGTAGGGTTAGACTCTGTTTTACTTCTGAGGAGATACCATACTGTCCCCTGTAGGAGAAATTATAACATTGATTTTCATGAACATTACTTATGTTACACCAGTTTTGACATCAATTATGATGTCATCTTCATTTTTTTGGTGTTAAATAACTAATCACAATGCGTAAATTTGAAAGTTTAGAGAGCTAAGATGTAGAGAAAGACTTTCTGCGAATAACGACTTAAATTTACTTTCTTAAAGCTATAATATAATAATAATAAAATAATATAACAGCACAATATAGTCATTTAACAAGTATAGACTATAATTATGGTGCTATTTTGTCTTTTTTGGAGCTTGACAGTTCTGGTCACCATTCACCCAGCTAACAGGGAACGTTCTCAAAACTTAGGCTAAAGTTCTGACAAGGTTCTCTCAAAGTCATGAGCAGACATTCTTCCAGTGACATTAATAGAGTCATCTGGTCTTTAGTAATGTTCTTAAACGTTTTAGTTGGACAGTTGTCTAATGTTTTTTTTTTTTTTTTTTTTTATGTTTTAAAGCGTTCGGAGAATACTCAAAAGTAACATTAATGTTTGCAAAATGATAAATTAAAGTTCCCTTAATGTTGGTACGTTTGAAAAAACTGGACATTTTGAACGTTCAGAAAACATTCAGAAATGTTTTTAAAACTTATTGGGAACATTAGCAAAATGTTCTTAGAGCATATTTGTTAGCTGGGTAATTTCATTGTATGGAAAAGAACAGTGTGAACAGCCTACAGTTAGGTACATCATCTTTTGTGTTAAAAGAAATCATAACATTTGGAACGACAAAAGGTTGAACAGAATTGAATTTTCTGTTTTGAGTATCCATTTCTGATCAGGTCAGTAACCAGGCATCCAAAACAAAGCCTTTATGGGAAGTGAATACGCACTCGTGTGAGAACGGGATGAAGAGATGCTTCTCTGTACACTGGGCTTCAGTCATGTGCTTTCTCCTGTTGTCAAACTGATAGTTGCAAGTCTGAGTACTGCTGATTAGCTTGGACATAGGACCATTCTGCAAAAGTAAATTTCAGTTAAGTTGTATAAGTAGCATTTTTGAATGAGATGGATATGAAAGAATGGATATTGAAAGAAATAAGTCATGCGTGTCTTACCAGGCCAGGCAAGAGAGACAGGGGGCTGGTTGGGAGACTGTGAGGTGAGAAATGGCTGCAGTCCGACAGATCTCTGACTACAGTGACATCTGTGTCAATGTCCTTCCGTGAGTTGACTGTGACACGAGTCTTACATATGCCGTGGACTGTACTCTTAAAAATATAAGAACATAGAAGAAGTTAGGGAAAATCTGTATTAAATCTATAGAGGTGTACAGTGGGATCCAACGTCTGCATTTTTTCCATTTAAACCTGGAGATAAACAAAGTTTTAGGATTATGAAAAAAATATACAAAGTTATGATGTAAAATGAATAAAATATTAAAAAACAGCACATTTTCTAGGTCACTAATCAATCGCAAAAGCAAATTTGTGACAATGAATATGTTAACTTAAAATAACACAAAGCAGAAGCATTTTCACTACTGGTCTCAGACTTTTGGACCCCACTGTATATAAAAGAAGTCTATTTTACATATGATACAACGCATGGAAAACGAACGGTGTCAACTGCATTTGTATGTCTACTCTACATTTTTGTTTTTATCTCACCATTCTTTCATTGTGTTCTTCCTCCAGGACTGGCACGAGAAGAGCAGAGATGATTCCTCTTTTGATGTTCAAAATGTTATCTGGCTCATCCTTCTCTGGATAAATGGAAACACTGGTTACCTGCTCCACCACAAAATTCAGAGGGTTCCTGGAAAGGGATATCAAAAATCACTATTCAGTGAAATACTATATTATCAATACTGAAGGAACTGGGGGTATTTCCTCTATTTAAGGGGAGAAATATCCCATATATTAAGGGCTGTTCCGCATACTTCTCCATAGCAACCTGGAAGGCCTCTGCTCCAGCAGCCTGTCTGTAAACAGGCTGACCCTGTGCGTCGATTACTGACACCTCACTCAGGACACATTCTTTTGTGTGAAGGACAAAGTTGCAGGTCTGTGGGACCTCAATTTCAACCTGATGGTGGAAAGGGAATATACATACTGTACACACAGTATTCTCATATATAATAATATAATAATCATAATATCTCATATTATATATACACACAAATAGCCATTTAAATTGTAATGATAATTCACAATATTGCTGTTTTTAATAATGTAAATTCAGCCTTGGAGAAAAGGTAGTGTACGCTTATATAAAAAGAGGTTAAGCTATTTTAAGGATTTTTTTTGTACCTGACAGGAGATCTTTGGCCCATTCCTGAGGTTAGCTGTACCCGTCACCCCATTTTTGCTCTCGGCTGTATACTGATAAACATATTTTCTGAGGTTCTTGAACCTTGCAGACACTTGAAAAGAAAAAAGCATTTAATAATTGTCATTATTACCGACAATAATTGTCACTGTATAATAATAATTTTATCACTGACAATAATGACAATTACAAATAACAAATTTGTTGTTGTAATTATTTCACAATTGCCTGGTTTCACGTGTTTAGTGTTTCTCATTACTTCTGCAGTATTTCAGAGTCAGTTCTAAGCAATCAGATGATCTGAAGACCTTTGGACCATTTGTTGACAGAGTGGCACCTCTCTAATTCAATATTCTTGACACAGACACATGTACTGTGTACCAGGGTTCAGTTCTGCTATCTTCAGCAGCCGATAGTAACATGGCAGGCCAGACTAAAGAAACTCTTCCTGATTGGTTAAAGATAGAGTAATATGTCACAACCAACTAACCTAAGGTTAGTTAGAAGATAATCAACGTGTTTCTTACATGGGCATGTGGATGGTTGTCCTTGTCCACTGTCTTCCTCAACTACCTCAGCATGTGCTTCTACAGAGACAGAGAAAAAGTAGCAGCTCAATAAATTAAATCAACTTTATGTTTTGCAAAACACAGCAAATCTCAGTAAATAATAACTACACAGTTCAAAGAAAGGAGGACAGAAAATAAAACTTAAATGTGAAAACAGTGAACAATCTCTAGACTTTAATTTCAAGCACTGCAATATCTTAACATTTCTATAATTTGTTTTCATAATAAATACTAGAAACTTTCATAAGACAAGGCATTTGAGTAACAGAAAAATATAATAATACAAATAAGAATAACAATAGGATGAAAAATAAGAAAAATAGGTGAATAGTTAGAAGTAGTAATAGTAAAAAGGGAAAATGTAGATAGCACAAATGTATAGTACAAACTTTAAAAAAAAAAAAAAATTATATATATATAATCTTACCTGCAAATAAATGTGCACTGAGGAAGAGTAATAGACACAACTTAGTGTCCATCTTTATAGGCACTAAAAACTCTTTCTTTCTGTTTTTTCACTAACTTCTCTTAAATATTCCCACCCAGCCGAAGCTTTATAGCATGACCCCCACCCCCTAAGCCTCCAACTGAAACCTCCTCCAATCAGTCAAAAGACCACAAAATGACAACTCTGGCTTGTCAAAGTTCATGAACATATTCTATTTGAGAACATAGGGAGAACTCAAGAAAAACATAATTAATAAATATGTTAATAATTGCAGGGCACCTATTTTTGTCTGATAAAACATAAAACACAAGCATATATACGTGTTTATTTTTTCTTTTTCTTTTTTTCATTTCACTTTCAAGCATGTATACACCTACATATGTTTAATTTTGAAAAATGAAACTTAAGTAAAATGAACATTTTTACAGGTTTCAGTAGCTGATGCTTCATGGCCAAGCAAATTTTAATTTTCTGACTGTACTGTATTTACCCACTGTCCTATTTTAAATGGTAGTATGTCGTAATGCCAGATTCACAAATCTAATCAATATGTTAAATAAGGCACAATGTATAGGAGTCCAAGCTGATATGTAAAGTAACTTTCAAAGTTACAACATAAGGGGGTTGCATAATATTCACAGTCATCATCTTGACAGTGAAGAAGAAAATTGTTATTTTTTGTAAGTTACAAAACAAAACAAATAGAATATTTCGAGCTAAAACCCCCTAATCAAATAGCAACTTTTCTGTCACAATGCACAATGTAAATAATATATAATATTATATATATATATATATATATATATATATATATATATGCATATTTGCATGTATAGTAAACCATAGTATGTATAGTAAATGTATAGTAAAATAGTAGTTGGCATGAAAAATAGGCCTATGTCTTGTGGTCAAAGTCTGTTTTAGTCTAGAGCTGATGTCTGAAATAAAACAAAAATAAATAAATGTATATAAAATCAGTTTATATAGTTATATATGTGTGTGTATATATATATATATATAGTTCAATACGGGCAATATTTATTCATAATGCAACAAAATGTAAAGATTTTCATGCCAAAACATTAAATGAAATAACCTAACCACATACTTGGCCTGGCAGACTAAAATATTGTAAGCCCATATTCTTTTAAGGTAAGATAAACTGGCATATAACCTGCCTGTAACTCCATAAATCAATGGGTGGTCACAATGTCCAAAGGGGTGTAATGTTTGACTGCATGTAAAAAGAAAAGTTTATTCAAAATGACAAAATCAAACAATCCACCACTTCCTATCACATATAGCCTATACCATATCTCAAACTGAACTTTAAGTCCCGTTTAGTTTAAAATGTTGTAATTATATTTCAAGTTGCAGCAGACTCTAGAGTAGTGTAGGCTATAACACTTACTGAATACCAACTTTAAAATGAAAAGTGATACTCAAACCAGTCTAAATGACACATAACATCAGGTTCGCCGAACAGCGCATGCGCTAAACTATTCCGGTCGAAGTTCCGTGAACTTCGCACCTGACACATTCAGCTGATTCCAATGGACAGTGTATTTTTGATGTGAAGAAAATGTCTCGAAAACGTGTCAAATTCAAGCGGAAATCAAAACATAGAAAGGAGGACAAATCTAAAATTATTCCTATTAACGACGCTCAATCAGCTAAGGAAGGAATCAAGGCTCAGGACGAGCCGCATATACTGGACTCAACGAAGTGCGTGAGCGATAAAGAAAAGTCCGCCAAACAAGTGCACGTCGCTTTTCTATCGGAGAAATACCAACCGCTGGTTGAGGAGGATGTTGTTGACCAACCACGAGATGACAATATCAAGAAAAAACAAGACAAATATAAAAGTTTAAGAAAAGTACGTGGTTAACTGTTAAAGTTCTTTGTTTGTCTGATCATGATTGTTTACACATGACGGTAAATAGGCAAATTAATGACATAATTAAACATTATTTCATATGTTTGAAGAATCAAAAGCATGCTATTGAATGAAAAATAGCCTATTTGTCACAGGCCTGCTATATTTGTCTTTTACAAGTTTAGGGTATAGGCATAGTAGGCTAAGCAATCTAAAAACTAAACTTAATTAAAATGCTAAAATTCGTAGGCTAAAACATGTAAGCAGACATTTATTATTTTAATTGGTCTTCTCAACAACTGTTGTTTTTATTGAACAACAGTTCTTCAAGGTGGTTAATTTAATCTATTGACGATATAGTTTCTCTTAATAAAAAGTTTGAAAACAAGCTGCTTTATCATCATTAAAATAGAAGTATTGTTTTATTCATCTTTGTTCATCCACCCTTTTTTTTCATTTTTTTTTTAATTGTTTTTCCAGAATGTGGGGAAAGCTCTTCGTTACAGTTGGAAGTGTTTAATGGTTGGACTGCAGAATTTGAGCACAGCCTATTCTATGCCACTGGGTGTCGCTGCCACAATAGTGCCAGACATCCAAAGAGCAAGATCTCACGTCTAACACATGACTCGAGATCAGGCGGTAACACTATGAGTAGCACACTGATCGGACCCCTATTTTTACTGCAGCCACTTCCATATCAGTGATGTCGAACTATGATCTATAAGTGCAAAAGGTGTATTTTTTATTTATATGCCACTGTTGTCAAACGAGAATGACAAGGAAGAGACTACATTTGAGATAATTTGCCTTTAACAAGAAAATACGAAGTCGGCCTAGATGCTGTAATTGACTACGATTATTTACACATAATTACATATATTTTTCTGATAATGCACAACTGATTAAAACACTTAACTTTACAGGCTTAGGCCAAACATGTTTACCAAACAGAGAATTTCTTGAATTTGATCTTTGATATGGTGGATAAAGTAAGTATAGAATAATGGTATTGTGGATGTTATGCCAATGGAGTGCCTTTATTTAGTGCTCTCAATGACAAGACAAACTCAGACAGGAAACAGATGTATAGTAATACTGAACAGGTGGAACAAAGTATGTTAAGTTTGTTATCAGAAGTTGTATTGTTTCTCAAGATTTAATTATTATTCTTCTTTCTGAAAGTTGCAAATACATTGTATAAGCATAATGTGATTCAACAGCACTTTTTGTACTATTCTGCACTTTTTTTGTAATGTGAAGAAATTGTTTTTTAAACAGGATTTAGACTTTGAATTTAACAAAAATATTGTTATTAAAATAATGTGTATTCACAATTTTGTACAAATTAATTGCATAAGAATAAATGAGACTTGAAATGCTTGCTAATATTGCTAAAACTATTTCAAGCCTGAAATTAACTTCCACTTGTTCACCAATAGGTGCCAGCATTGTCTAGGAGAACAGAAATGAATACATATAGATATATACAGATAGAATATTATCTATGTACACTATAAAAAGGTTCCATAGCCTATGGGCCATAACCACCATAGACATTGAAGGGGACAATAATTAGAAATTGCCAAATTGTCCATTTTCGAGATATTAGACATAGACGTGTATATTTTAAAATAAAATATTTGCGAATTGTTTAAATTGATTACTTCAGTTCACAACTAAAGCTAGACCTAGAATTTTTTTCTTTTTCTTTATTCCCAGATGGAAAAAAACATGAAAAAAATGTCATCAATTACTCACCATCATCTCGTTCCAAACCTGCAAGACTTTCGTTTTTCTTCGAAACACAAATGAAGATATTTTGAATGAAATCTGAGAGATTTCTGTCTCTCCATTGATAGTCCACGCAACTACACTTTGTCGCTCCAAAAAGTTCATAAAGAGATTGTAAAACTAATCCATATGAATCGAGCGGGTGATTCCAAATTTTCTGAAGAGACTCACATGATTAACAGATTAAATTTACACTTTTATTTACATATAAACATTGATCAGTGAACACAAACAAGCTCAACTGTACATGCTTGGCGTGACATGAGAACAAACATTATTGGTTCTTACGGAAGCTCAAACATGCTGCGTAACACACGACAATGAACCTCAATAGTTCTCGCATGTCAAACAAGCATAAAAGCCTAAATGAAATCTGTTCATCATATAGGCCTAGAGCAATCGTGTCTCTTGAGAAAATTTGGACTAAACCACTTGATAGTTTTATGGTCTCTATGAACTTTTTGAAGCGTCAAACTGGTAGTTGCGTGGACTATCAATGGAGGGACAGAAATCTCAGATTTAGTTAAAATATCTTAATTTGTGTTTCGAAGATTAACGAAAATGTCTTACGGGTTTGGAACGACATGAGGGTGAGTAAATGACAACATTTTCATTTTTGGGTGAACTAACCCATTAAAGTGTTAAAAATGAAACAAAAATAACTTTATTCAACAATATCTTCTCTTTTGTGTCATTCTCATATGCTGTTTGTGTCCAGTGCTTCCAGGTTCAACGTCAGAACGGCGACTCATTATTAGCCAACTCCTGCTTCGGCATCACACGCATGCGTTGTGCTGCTCACGTGAACAGCGTCGACCAGTACTGAGCTGGCGTTCTGACGTACAACCTGGAAGCACTGGACGCAAACAGCATAGAAGAATGACACAGAAAAGAAGATATTGGTGAATAAAGTCATTATTTTTATTTCATTTTTGCACGCAAAAAGTATTCTCATCGCTTCATTAAATTTAAGGTTGAACCACTGCAGTCATGTCAACTATTTTAACAATATCTGTTAGTACCTTTCTGGAACTTGAAAGTGGTGGTTAAATTGCTGTTTATTGATTTGGATTTTTGGGTGAACTAACCCTTTAAATCCTTTTAATCCTCATTTAATCCCTTTAAATAAAAAGACTAAAAGACTCAAATTTCATGAATTAAACAACACATAAACTACTTTTCACTAGAAAAAATTTAGATAACCATGAACATGAAAGTATGCAATAATTTAAGACAGAACCTTTTTGTCATAAAGGGTTCTTTCAAACTGAGTCAAGAACCCATATAGAACCCCACTGAAACTTTTTTCTAAGAGTGTATAATAAATTAATGAATTAAAAATATATTATTTAAATGAATTGCTTATATAACACCTGAATGATTTATTATTATTACCGATTTGAAGTGTGCTCTGGGTAGCAAGTTTAAAGTAAATATTCAGATACCAAATCAAGATAAGGATGCAGAGTACTCAAAGCAGTGTCTTGTAACTTGGTTTCCCACACACAATATTCTTGTTTGATGTTTTCTGGGTTGTTCCATTTTTACTAATTAATTAATTTAATCCACATCACCATGTCAGGGATTTCCCCACAGGTTCATTTCCAGTCATTTCATCATTACCTCAGATTCACCACTTACACAACACACCTCATTGCCTTTATGTTAGCAGGCACAGCATGGAATGGAGTGAGCGTGACAGTCGGTGTATACATTCACAGCAACATACCGTTGTGCTCTAGTGTAAGCCACCAGATAAGTTTTAGTCTTGTAAAGTGAATTTTGTTGTTGTTTAACAAAGGGAGGGACGTTAAAAGTCAGCCAAAAAGATGGCCATCAGCAAGGAGGGGAGCAGCTGTTACAAAGATAGGAATGTTTGAGACTTAAAATACACTTTTTTTTTTCTTATTTATCAGAGGGCGTTGGACAGGGTTGCATGGCTGAAATGTGATCTATGGACCAAAGGAGATTAAGGGTTCATGGGTGTGTTCAGCTGGCACTCTCCTCCTTACAGGTGCTGTGGTAGAACTTGACTTAAAAGGGTGGGCTGTGATCACTGTTACGAGATAAGAAAACTCTTTTTAACAGGTGCCAGGTCATTCTAAAGTACATGAAGCAAATTAAATTAGCATTTTATGTTATTATCTACAGACTTAACAATAATACACTCATTACTTAATCTAAAAGTCATAATAAAGAACCACAAAAAAGTCTGAGGAAGAAAAAAGTACTCTTCTCATCTTCTCTACTCATATTTTAAAACTTATGGCATTTTAGACAACCAGTGGCTACCAAGAATATATATCAGCAGTAATTTGTGCTAAATATTAAATGCATATCTTAGAGGAAAAGGTTCTATATAAAACCTTAAAGGGTTCTGTCAGGCACTTCATATATAGAACATTTAAGGGGTTTCCATCATTGGATCATTTTATAGATTTCATTTTAATTAATTATTTTTAATTACATTTTATGAATTAAACAGCTCATAAACATACTTTATCACTAGAAAAAATTAAATAACCTGTTAAACATGATTTAAGACTTTTCTCGGTAACACTTTACAATAAGGTTTATTAGTTAAACATTAGGTTATGTATTAACTAACATGAACTAACCATGAGCAGTACATTTGTTACTGTATTTACTAATCTTCGTTAATGTTAGTTAATGAAAATACAGTTGTTCATTGTTTGTTCATGTTAGTTCACAGCGCATTAACTAATGTTAACAAGATTTTAATAATGTATTAGCAAATGTTGAAATTAACATTAACAAAGATTAATAAATGCTGTATAAGTGCAGTTCATTATTAGTTCATGTTAACTAATGTAGTTAACTAATGTAAACTAATGAACCTTATTGTAAAGTGTTACCCTTTTCTCCTTATATAGAACCTTTTTGCATAGAGGTTTCTGTAAAACTGAGTCAATTTTAATATTTTATAAGTTTTCTGTATTTACTTATACTTTATTATTTATACTTCATACACTTTTACATTACATAATTTTTCATACACTTGCACATTGTAGACTATTAAGTTTAAAAAAATAAAGCACAACAAAAACATAAGAACTGTTAAGTCTGTTGTTGTTCTCAAATCGACTTACTGAAGGCAGATTTCTTATAAGAAATTATGATTATAATAAATTTTTTCACTTTGATCTTATCAACTTTCTCTTTGAACATTAAATATCAAACTAATTCAAGTCAAAGTTTTTTTAAAGCCAATATTACACAGTGTTCTGTTGTCTCGCCATTATTTATTAGACCTCCCAAAAGCTGAATTTAGAAAGCTGAATCTAATTAAAAGATATCTTGCCACTGATGTTGTCTGATAAATGTGGTATTTACCTCCAGCTCCCTATATTCAATTTCAATTACTGTCAATTTATATTGTTTAATAAATTTAAGCAAGGTGTTTTTGTTAGGGATAAACACCAAAGTCTTCTGGTCTATGATGAGCGTGCTCTTTAATAGAAATTGACATCAGAGAAATGAAAAGCAGGTGGCGGCAATTATTAAAATCTGTCATTCAGTTTTCCCAAAGTTCACCCTTCAGCTGGTCAGCTTGGCTTTATATGAATTATATCTGTCATGCATTTGTTGCAACACACAAGAGGATGCAATGACTTCATCATCTAAATAATCTGCCTTTGTCAATAAATACACTGGTGCAAATTAAAAAGCAAAAATCTTCCCAGCACTTGAAGACATTGACAGATTGTGTTTCATAATGTCACAATCAAACACAGACAGACCGACTCCGTTCCAATAGTAACATCTGACCTTCAAAGGGGAACAAGAACCAGCAGGCTGTTGGAAGATGCACAGAAGGCCAATACAAGCCTTAGCAGTTGTTATTATATTTACATTCTCTGTTGCCTCAAATAAAAACTTGAAATATTTTCAAAATCATTGAGAGGTCTGAGACAACCTGGTTTGGATAACAGGAAATAATTGGCAAAATGGAATTTTACTACCACACATAACACCCTGGCAATCACATAGCAACAACCTAGCAACCACCCAGAACACCCTAGCAATCACCCAGAACACCCTAGCAACTGCCTAGCACTAGGGTGTCCAGTCCTGCTCCTGGAGGGCCGCTGTCCTGCAAAGTTTAACTCCAACCCAAATTAAACACACCTGAACCAGCTAATCAAGGTCTTACTAGGCTTACTAGAAACTTCTAGGCAGGTGTATTAAGACAAGTTGGAGCTAATCTGTGCAGGACAGTGGCCCTCTAGGACTGAGTTTGGACACCCCTAGCAATTGCCTAGCAATGCCCTAGTAATCACCCAGAACACCTTAGCAACTGCCTAGCAACACCCTAGCAACTGTCTATTAACCACAGATAACACCTTAGCAATCACAACACTCTAGCAACCATCTAGAACACCCTAACTACTGCATAGCAACATCCTGGCAACCAACCAGAACACCCTTGCAACTAACTACCAACAACATAGTACTGAGTTTTGCCACAGCAAGTACCATGTACATTATAATTATATTAAAGATTTAAATCATTTCATGGTTTTCTTGTAATAAACCGCTTAAATTCACTTACCTACTGGAAATAAAATATACTATAACTTGTGGCGGGAAACTGAGAACAAAGAAAAACTAACTCAAACACAACAGGAACTGAACAATGAAAATGAAAGCAAAACAGTGCTTAACTGTGACAGTAACACCTAATTGTAAAAATGTCCATTTTACCATTATTAATCGTAATGCTGAATGATTAAAAACAATTCACAGGAACCATTACCACACTAACAGAGAGTGCAGACCTTAAAAACCTGTTTTCAATTTATTTTTTTGGGTTATGATACACCTGGAAAGCTCTTGGACTGCCTTATTGATTATGGGTGGATATGCAGGGGCTCTTATCATGGAGGTCTCTGCTCTGGCTGCATGGCTGAGTCACTGCTTCAGGCACCTTATTAATCAAACTACGCCTACACTATCTCCAGCCCTCTGATCCATCACTCTCTACAAGTGACATTTAGCTATCCGGCCACCAATCAAGAGGGCTGCTCTTTAACCCAGCCCAATTTAACTTCAGAGTTTGGGCCATTGCCTATGATACATTTTGCTGAAGAATGGGACCATAAAAAAACAGCAAGTGCTTTACAAAACACATTAGGATATGATGGTATGATTCTGATACAGAGTTTGAAATGTAGTAGTTATGGAGTCAAAAAAGACAAAAAGACAAATGTTTCATCCATGTTCCAACATTGCCTCAAAGCAGGAAGTACACTACTATTCAAAGTTAAAAACTTTAATGTTTTTGTTCTTAAGCTCACCAAGACAGCATTTATGTGATCAAAAATACAGTAAAACAGTAATATTGTGAAATAATATTATTACAGTTTAAAATATTTTCTACTTTAATATATTTTAAAATGTAATTTATTCCTGTGATGGCAAAGCTAAATTTTCAGCAGCCTTCAGTGTCACATGATTCAGAAATAATTTTGGGCTCAGGATAGATTTCTTTTTTATCAAAGTTAAAAACAGTTGTGCTGCTTAATATTTTTGTAAAAATCTGATACATTGATTCTTACAGGAATTCTTGATGAATATATATTTAACAATATTTATTTGAAATAGAAATCTTTTGAAACTTTTGAATGTATATATTATACAGAGACTTTTTGTTGACAGGTCATGCGGACCATCACAGCTTGAAAGTCAATTACATAAACTGCGTATGAATTCAGGAATGTTAGATGATGCTCAGCGAACTGTGAGGTATGCCAGCATACAGGTGTGAATTATTGCTTAATGTCTAAATAACTGGGATCTGATAAGGATTTAATGCAATCTTTAGGACCAAGAACGTGCATCTGGGTCTAGCTGAAGAATGGTTAGATTTTTTCCAGTACAAACTGTAAACAGATTCTTAAATCTCAAAAGCGGTAATAATTGTAAATAGGCTGAATTAGGAATCTAATAGCAAGCTAGCTTTGAAACATTAAGACCCACCCTCCCTTCAGAGTGTCTCTGCCACGCCTCCTCCAAAAGACATGAACTGTGCGTCACAGTCTGCAAAGCGTCATGAGAGATGGCAGTAAATTACCTCATGTCTCAATGCCACCTGTAGCACCTGACTGCTGCAGATTCATTTCAGCGTTGATAGCCTTGACATAGAAACGCAAAAATCTGAGTCTGAGGATGTGAACAGCTCCAGGTTGAATGTCACGGGTTGCCATCTCGTAATTACAGTTATGACAACGCAGCATAAGCTCATTGTTTTGGTTCAAGAGGAACTGTAAAAGGCGGCTGCTGTTTGTTTGCGGCGCTGTATGACTGTCTGTGTACAACTGCATTACATACAGAATGTGCTGATATATTTGAGATGTCCACACAAGCAGAGGTATGGAAATACATATGTTGACAGGCAGGTAGGACATTATATCATTGCATTCGGACCAAATAAAAATGTTTTGGACAAACATTTTTTGGTCCTGAGACTTCCACAGAAGATATATGTACATTTTGTAATTTTTAGACCACTTCTATTATTGATTGCTATCAGGATGTAAAGAGAGTTTCAACCAGTATAACAAAAAGTGTTTAAATTTGCCTAGGGGTGGTTAATTATGAGTTTACTTTTTTAACTTTAGTTAGTGTGTAATGTTGCTGTTAGAGCATAATCAACATCGCAAAGTTACTACGTTTAAAGTTTAATAGAACAAAGGGGGTGAGGCCATGTTGGGCTGCATTTGAGAAGAAGAAGATTTGTTGTAGTAGAGTGTTGTTGCCATGCCGCCATTTTACGCTGGACAAACGAGGGTCAATTCAACGCTACATTTGCACAAAAGCAAATGACAGAAATGTCCAGATGCAAACATATCCACATTGCTATGTTCAGATACTTTCTTGACTGCTCTTTTCTCACCACTGTCATTTTTATGTTTATTTTGTTATTGGGAGGAAAACGCGGAGCACATATTTACATATAGCCGACATCTAAACGTCACTCTCAGCAGCATGGACAGCGTATAGGGATGGACGTTAAAAGTATATTGCTGCAAAGGTATTTCCAACTTTTTTTTACTTCTAAGCGAACGAAAAAGAACTTCACCGTGAGTATATGAGGGTCCTGAATCACGTTCACATTACGTGTGCACAAATGTCAGCACAAGGAATCAGTTGCTGGCTGCAGATTTTGAGATCACAGATCCAGTGCTGTGAACTCCCTTTATGGGTTGTCAGTTTGATTAGTTCATCCACAAACTCATGTGTGCAGAAACTCTTCAGATCTCACCTCACACAGTGTAAATACTTCTTGTCCCTGAAGAACATTTTGTTACTCAAAACAAGTTATAACTAAGTATCAAAGTTGTTTCAAATGTTTCTCCCAAAATCCCTAAGGAGAAATAAAGATAATGAGTGAAGGGTTGACATACAATAAGACTATGAAGCTATAAAAATTAAATGTGGACAGCATAGTTGATAATTTGGTTGTGAAAGAATCTGAAATAGGAATCTTCTGTAAATATGATGTAAAAATCTTTATCATCACTTTTGATCAATTTAATGCATTCTTGCTCAATAAAAGTATTCATTTATTTTATTTATTTATTTTTTATTTTTAAAAAAAACTTAATGTAACACAAGCGGCGGTACATCCTGCCAGTAATCTCCATTGGCATTTTCAGTTGTTCCCGATGAAGGCATAGATAAGACAGAAGACAAAAAAACAAAATAGGATAGTACATTAGTTCATGACAGGAGCAGTTGCAAACATGCGTAAAGTGCCAGCACCCTACACGCTCAGCTGCTTAGATAAATATGTAGCATTGGGCTGTTAAAGCTGGAGAGAAAACTTGAGAGGTTAACCCCTTAACTGTCACGGTCCCGCTGGCTGGACGCCTCCCAACCGGTACACCCATGTAGGCCCCACATGGTTTAGTCCAGATGAAATGAACACTACTCAGTGTGAACACTACAGGGTGTTAAATGTAACACTGAATCGGTGTTGGAGTTAATGAGATAAATAGGTGATAACGAGAAGAATCACCGAAGGACAGAGGAACAATGAGAACTATGACTTCAGCCACAGCCTTAGATAAAATCAACTAAAGATAAAAGACATTAAATATTTCAAGATCTGATTAAAACAAACTCCATAAACAGCATTACCAGCTTCACTTATTACTAACCAGATTGACTTTATTTCTGACATACATCTATAAAAGTTGTTATTAAGAATTACCAGAGGTTTAGATGTTGATGATTTGTTGAAAATAATAGTTTGGTTTGATGTCACCATTATCAAGGTCAGTGCTTGCTTTTTTTTTATTTTTTTTTATTAGCTGTTTAGCTGCAAGAAAGACAGGAGAAAATGTAATCAGCTGCTTGATGATAAGAATATCATCATGTAGTGGCTTAATCCACTGATTTAATGATTGAGCTTTATATGAACAAAATGATGAGTTTTAAAACACATTGTACAGTAAAAACTTTAAAACTCCTGTAAAACTTCCTCACACAGACATCCAGAATCAGCATATGAATCTCAACAATGGTGACATGCTTCATGCCCCAATGCATTCTGGGTGCTTCATGCAAAAAAGAATGCATTGCGGCATTAAGCATGTCACCATGCTGATTCTTGATGTATGTTTGGGAGTAAATCGCACCACAGTTCAAAGTGCTTAGTGTACAATCTGTTTTAAAATTCATTCAGATTTTCTGATTAAAATTGTGCTAGATCTTTACATGAAATCACAATAAAACAAAGTTAGTTAAGATATTGCTCATATTAAACTCAGTCATAAGATCAATGAATTAAGCCACAACACAATGATTATATTCTTATCATAAAGCAGCCACAGCATCAGATTGTGCTTGTTTTTCTGGCAATAACAAACTCAGTTACAGCAGCCAGAGAAATTCAAACATTACAAAGACAAGTCAAACTAAAATAAACACTGATCACCACAATAGTGACACACTCTCTCTCTTAATTCTCAATAAGAGCTTCTGTATATGGAATTGTTTAATTCTCCTCTGCTGAGATCTTGAGAGATTTAATGTCTTCTTGAATCTAAGGCTGCAGCTGAAGTCAGTTGTAGTTCTAGTGTTTCTGTTTTTTCTGTTCATGTTGTCTCTCTTTCCTTTGTTGATTCTGCTTGTTAACAGCAGCTATCTTCAATAATGCTCAATCCTCACTTAATTACTTAATTATCTCATTAACTCCAACACTGATTAAGTTTTACATTTAACAGCCTGTAGTGTGCACACTAAAGAGGGTTCATTTCATCTGGGTTAAACCATGTGGGGCCTACATGGGTGTGCTGGCTGGGAGGCATCCCGCCAGCGGGATCGTGAAAGTTAAGGGGGTTAAATAAATACACATACACACTACACACAAGTCAAAAGCTGGGCTTTGTTTTAGCCTGCCATCTGTGCATCTGGTAAGTGATGATATGGGGCAGTAAGTAATACCTGCAGTAGCAGCCAAGATGTGGGTCTGTCTTATAAGCTATAGGCACACTCCCCAAGAAGGATTCATCAGGCCTGGATGACCAGGTGGAATCCTGAATTGTGCAATTCTGTTCGCAGAGGTTATATTAGGCTACAGAAACACAAACAAGAGCTTGCCAAGGTCAATAAACACATGCTAGAGCATAACAACATGACTTCCTACAGACAACAGGGCAATTCAATAACTTCAGTCTGAGAAATAAACCATTGGTTTAGATTTACTCAAGTTTTTCTAAACATTTTCTGGCTGATTTGCTAATGTTTTCCCATAGGAAAGAAAATCATAAAGGAGCTCTGTTTAATCTCGGTTGTTTCCTGTTTCTCTGATTTGCCATTTGAAATGAAATCTGCTATTAATAGTCAGAGGTTTCACATGCACTCAGTTTGTAGGCGGAGCATCTGAGAAGTCAACAATTAATTGAAAATTAACTATAAACTCCATTAAGACTCCTGGGTTTAAAAAAAAAAAAAAAAAAAAAAAGCATCCTCTGAGCAACTTTTTTTTTTTCACATGTTTTTGTCTTTAGCTTATTTCTCACGGCACAGAGGTTCAGAATGAGGAGGACTGAATTCCCTCCCTATTATTATGTCTTGCAAAACCTTCAATATTTATTTGTAAGTCAGATATGGTAAAAAGAAATAAATCACCAAATCTGGATTTCAACTATTCTTTCAAGATTTCATAACATAAAATGATGAGCCTGAGAAAGGTTTGGTCAAGGGGCTATTGGCAGCTACATCAGTTACATTCAGAAAACTGAATCCTCATAATCCTCATAAACCAATAAGAATTGACAAGGTAGATGTGGTAAGATTTCAGGTATGCATTTTAAGCAATCACATTTTATAAGCTGTTTTTCATTATTTACCAGGAATAATGCATCTAATACAAGCACAAAAAAACCCCTCTAAATTCAAAAGTAATAAAGATAAAGTGAACAATAACTATAAAACAGCTGCAAAAAAGCCATTCTTTTGTGATCCTACATGATCCAAGTTTTCAATTGTGTACAATGTGTAAACTTCTACTAGGCTATACTTGCAAGTGAAAAACAAATGAATATAACTCTTAAACGCAAACCACTTTCACCATTTTCATCAAAAGACCTGACTGGCTAAAATAAACTGATGGTTTCCCAGTCTGATTTGCCTTGCAGCTTGGTGCTCTTTTGCTTTGATCTTGGAGCAAGAGGGATTCCCTCATGTTCATTCAAAGCTTACTGCAGATTGGGGACAGCTGAGATCTGAGGTGTGATTGCGACAAATAAATCCACCTACATAACATGTCCCATGGGTGGAGATTTTCAAAAGCAGCGTGACACACAGCCCAACACAACCCCCTCTCAAAAAAAGTTTTTCAAATTCTATATATAAAGTCGTGAGTTATACCCTACTGTCCTATGGGTCTACTGTATGTTTATATTATTATTTTGGCCGCAGGTAATCACAGCCGTGCTAATATTCATACTAACAGCAAGATTTAGAGCGTGTCATTTTTTATAGAACAGTTTAATAAACAAGAAGGTAATATTGAGTAACTTACAATAATGAAACAGTTAACGAAAATAGTTCCAAACAAAGCCACAGCCAAATTAAACCATTGCACGTCTCTGAACAATACACAACAGTGGTTTGTTCCTTAATGATTCAGAGTTTTTGAACAAATTGTTTGAATGAATGATTCAATGACTCACTTGTGATGATTCAAAGACGCATTCCTCGTTCCGAGATGGTCTGTACTGCAGAACATGATATCCAGGGGGCGGGGCTATACCCAACTCCTTCACATTTCCCTAAACCTACCCGTCTCCGCCCCCTGGATCTAAACCTACCTGTCTCTGCCCCCTGGATCTCGTGTGTTCTGCAGTGAGGGGCTACTGCTCGTTCCTGAAAGGATTGTGTTTGAGTGAATCGGTAGTGTTTCACTTGGTTTCCTGCCTTCATATGCTATCGGAAATGTACTACTTCTACTATTACGAGCTTTTGCGTTCAAGTGCTTTGTCGGAAAGAACAGGAATCATGGAGGACACCAGGTTTATTCTTTCCTGTTTGTCGAGGAAATCCTTAAAATTATGTCAAAATGATATTTAGTGTCCCATTCGTTGACAGCCATATAAACATTCACCACACTATCTACATAGTCAGCTTGCTGATGATTCTGGAATTTCAGTCAAATATAGGCTATGTCGTTGCGTGTAAAAGCAGCATTAATCCACGTTTTTGAACAAACCTGTTAAAGACAATAAGTTATCGCCAGTAGGTGGCGACAAAAAGTGATTTTCAATCTAACTTGCAGAAAGAATCATAAAATATTCCCCAACAAATACTCACACTTAGTGCATTCACATGTTTGGAATTACCTTTATTACGAGATTCTGATTTGTAAAAAAGCATACATGTCCTGGTACAACTTGTTTCTAACAACTTGTAAATTTGAAATCTTCTGAGAATATTCTGACTTGTTGTCATAATTATGGTTATTCCAACACGACACAAAAGCAAGACTTTGCCTGAAATGTGAAACATAGACAAGCAGAGTGATTTATACAGTGAAAGTCACAGTGCAGTGCACTTTTGGAACGCGGTAGGAACTAACTTTTGTATAAAGCAACACATTTAGGTGAGTAAAAGTATGTCATGTCTTTTTCACATAGAATTATGTGGCCTTATATAAACTTTCAGAACCACACCACCAGGAGCTGGTTCAAAATCCAATGATTCATTTTCAGCCTGGCCTTAGCTGGAAGGAAACTCTTCCAAGACATAATTTATGGATGGTATAGTATAAATTCAAAGTAAACCTTAAGTCTTATCTTTACAGATTAAGTTCCTGGTTTCTTGACAGTCGGTCTTAGAAAATAAATCCCAGGAAAATCTTTAGCTTCCATTTTGTGCTGTTTTAACCAAATCCCATTTTAAGTCCATGAAAGTGATTTTCCCTGTCATTGTTTGATGTAGGAGGCAGTGTGAGTGCACATATTTCTCTTTTGTTAAACCTTCTCTATTTTGATGCTGACTTAGATCACTTACACATACAATATAACCATTTTCCCGACAGCCTCCATTAACAGCCTTCTCATCCCAGTCCTACAAATTGTATGGATTGTGACAAAAGTCACAATCCATACAAATGCTTTCATGTAAATATTTCTCATTCTAACTGAGCAAAAGATGCTTACCTGTAGTCCAAAGATTTGAAGAATGAATCAGCTTTTGGACAACACAGAGGAATTTACTGCATGAGGCTCTTCATCACAGGATTGCCTAATGTGTCTTTTCTCTGATGACTTCTAGGGAGTTGTGCACAGATGACCTTAAAGTCTCCATGAGGGGGGTGTCAAAATTACTCACCCAGAGTGATTTTAGCTTTCACTATTGCATGTCTTTCTCAAAAGATTTAGGTGTAGCATAAGAGACGTATTAGTCTTGCTAAATAGCCATGCACATTTTTTTGTCTTGTCCTCTGTAGTGTCTGTCTGTCTTTAAGTGCTGCATGCTCCTGATGTCAACTTAAAATGATTTAACCCTTTAACTGCAATTTTTTTTAAGAAAAAAAGAGTTTTGATATGCTGTGGTTATACTTCTTAAACAAGACTATTTGAATCATAGAATTGAAAAGCATCGGCAGTTAGGGATGCACCGATACCAAGCTTGTGTACTTGTACTCGTACTTGTAAAAAAAAAACGATACCAAAGACCGATACCTCACGTGACGTAACTGACAGAATTGTCCGCGCACAGAGACTCCGGCGGCAGCAGCAGAAACAATGTCAGCCTCATGGGGCGCTCACACCAGATGTAGTTGAACGCCTGAACATTTTTCATTCACGCGTGAAATTCCCTTCACGACAGACGCGAATTCGCGTCATGAGAGGGCTTCTGCCAGGAGGCTCGTCTCGTTTCTGCACACTTCCTCTGAATAAACACATCAACTCGTCGGGAAAGTAGTTGTAAAATACGGCGAATGAGCTCAATTTGCCGGATTTAGCTATTTTGTAGTCTTAATATGTGTATATATATATATATATATATATATATATATATATACATAGCTCAAATTGAGTGGTGCGTTTTTTACAACTTACCACATTGTCCGACCTCCGCATTCACTTTCTTCCAAGCAAGATCCTTTTTATTCCTGTTTCTATAAAAGTATGAAGATGTATCGTACAGCGAAAATGTTTTTGTCCTCCACTGTTGTTTCGGATTTCCGCCTCCTCTCGCTACGTCGTAATCACGGCACTACTAGAGCAAGCTCCTGACTGGTTAACGCAGCGCGCATACACATAACACATCAATTTATTTTTTCAAATCCGTTAAAGGATTATTAGGCTGCATAAATTAGGTCAGCCGGAACCGGGAACACTTCCTATAACACCAGATGTACTCGTTACATCAGAAGAAGAATGGCATCTACGCTAATATTAGTCTTTCTGTTTATCCCGAGGTTTACCGTAGTCAACCGGATCCGGGCCGCATCCAGGTGAGACCAAGGACCTGTGCCTTGACACGACCACAACGCAGCCCTGAAGTATCAGCAGAGATTGAGTCAACTAGATCATCCACTGTGAAGGCCTCATCAACATGACAACCAGTGGTGCATCTCCTCAACAACCGTCCATACCGGTGTGATGAATACGACCCTCAGCTGGATGGAACTGAATTAAATACTTTGAATGTTGCGATCCTATCTGACTTATGATAGCAACCTGAGTCGTAACAAAGCACTGTTTGCCAGAGGAGAACTGGCCCCCCGACTAAGCCTGGTTTCTCCCAAGGTTTTTTTCTCCTTTTTAACACCTGTTTGCCACCTGATGTCACCTGTTGGAGTTTGGGTTCCTTGCTGCTGTCGCCTTTGGCTTGCTTAGTTGGGGACACTTGACAATTGATATTTGATATTCAACAGTGCTTTGATCTGCCTGCATTGACACTATTCTTTAAGAGCTGCTGTGCAGCCAAAATAATGTACCAGTTATCAATGTAAAGCTGCTTTGACACAATCTACATTGTGAAAAGCGCTATATAAATAAAGGTGACTTGACTTGACTTGACTTGAAGGGACCGTAGCCTATTTGTCATTAATACTAAAACAACAAAATATGTTAAATGTATACATGGTAAATAAACCTACTGTATCTGAAAAACAAGTTTATTTAATTTGTATCTCTATAGTATGTGTTGTATTGTTTGTAATTTGTTTGTAAATTTCTTTTTATATAACAACCATTATATTGGTAATTATGCCCTTTGAAAGTTATTGGACAGTTATTTTTGTTCTTTAAGTTTGTGACAAGCACATAAAAATTATAATTTTTTTCATTAGAGTAATAATAAAGAAGCAGTCCTACATTCATTAGTCTCACTGTGTTGTGCTTGGAAAACTGCAACATCACCAAAAAAAAAAAAAAGAGAGAGAGAGAGAAATGAATAAATGTATAGCTATAGGTATCGGTATCAGCGAGAACTAGAAAAAAAGTATCGGTACTCGTACTTGGTCCTTAAAAAATGGTATTGATGCATCCCTATTGGCAGTACAAGAAACGTGCAGACAGCAATAGATTTTTCTCCAGAAGCTTCAGTTTCACTCACCAGAGCTTGTGTCACATCTTTAAGTGCATTCATCACAGTGTGTTGGCAACAAAGAAGTGATAATGTGTTATCTCAACAGCAGTGGGGATGGAATTTGGAAATCTGGAAGCTACAGACACCTGCAATCAAAATTGAAATATTGATTTTGGCTCCACATTCTTATGTACGTGTGATTCTTCAGGTAGTGATTTGACATCCACCAAGTTTATGTTTCCATTGGATCTTAAGGAATCACGAGCTTAAAATGTATGCAAAAGTGTCTGAGTTTAACGTCTATCATTACAGCTTTTGGCAAGGCAAAGTGTGTCTAATGACACTAATGGTCTTTAGCTAATGCCATCGTAAAGCTTTTGAAATCCTTGTAAGCTTTCAAAATCCTTAGCAAAGGTATTGTTATCACTTACTGCTTGTAGAGAATTTAATTGAACAGAATGGAAATATTTATTTCAAGATAAATAGAAAACTAGTGAATATCACGAAGACATAATTAGCAGAGCATTTCCCAACAGGTCTGATGAAGGTAAGAGACATTATTATTGATAATTGATTGCCAGGTATTTTTTGTGCTGTTTCTTTGCTATTCATTTTCTCTGTTAGCGTCATAAGGATATCCTCTCAGACTGGAGCTCAGTTAATCTCTCAGTACATCATTAATAAATTATCAAAAGGAATTCCCCTTTTTTTTATTTAGGCCGTCAAATTTTAATATCAAAGAGAAATATTAACAGATGGCAAATTATCAGTGTGAGCTTTGAAAGTAACTGCAAAACTAATCTAAAAATCACACAGTGCTTTTTGAATTTGTGTTATAAATTAAGTAAATCTGCTTAATAAAATTAGGAGAAATTACAAAGAAATTAGTGTGCCATCAGACTTTGGGTTATATTTTTAATTTTGGCAAAATGCACACAAAACAGCTTGCCTAAATGGTATGGAGTCAGTATTACTACAATACCTCAGTTAAAGTATTTAAAAATATATAAATATTGTGGATACTTGCATAATCATGATTAATTACTTTCAGTTATTTTGTGTTATTTATTCATGTATTCATTCATTGTTTTTAAGACTGGAAATAATCTGGTTATAGTCAGCTCTAAGGCTAAAAATGTGAAAATTCAGTAAAATTTTAAATAAACTGTCAGGGTTGAGGTCTATATAAAAAAGCCTATTATATATGCCATACTTGTATAGAAAGTCATTTGTGTGGTATAAGCCCTCAAGCAATGGTAAATCTTTTTCCAGTGTGGTGTCAAATCAACAGCTTGTGCTGCATTAGATCCTGTGAAATTACTCTTGAAGTGAAGTCATGTTTTACTAAGGATTTTGGATTTTTCAACAAAGATTTTTGTGCTTCCAAAAAGACAGGAATAAAAATGTATGAATTTGTAATCCTATATAAACAATTACCACATAGTTTGTCTTCAAACCACTCTATCCTTCCTCTGTCAACTGAGGCTTTCACTTTAAAGATTGTTCACAAGCCTCAATATAGAAAAGCTTTATTCCATCAACACCACATTAAATCTCTATATCTATAACTGCTACTAAGACAATGCATCAAAGAGTGCTAATGATTACAGGGATTTTTCACCCTAAAACTAAAATTCTGTCATTGTTTACCCACAATCATGTCATTCCAAACCTGTACGCTGTTTTATTTTATTTGTTATATCTGTGCAAAACATAGAGAAAATTTGAAAGAATCTCCACATTTATTTTTGGCTGAACTATATTCCTTGAAGATTAAATCCGCTTACATGCATTCTGCTCCTGAATGAGTCATTTCAGAACTGTCTCTGCTTGCTTGGTCTCTTAGGTTACCGACGACAAACCGCATATACACATCCAGAGACAGCATAATAGTTTTGCTGGATACATGAGACATGTTCACACATCTATTTCCCAACAGGAACACAACCAATGTTCATGAGTTCAGGTTCCTCATACCATGGAATCAAATTGTCGTTTTGAGATAAAAGATGCAAATTAGTGTTGTCAAAAGTATCGGTACTTCAGTACAGAGTTGGTCCTGAAATTTTGAAAATGTGATGATACCAGCATCTCTGTAGTACCGGGAGTACCAAGTATCCGGGTATATTCGGTACCCACTGATAGGACTGTGGCAGTACTGTGAATATGACACGAGTGAAGCACAAAGCTTTGTTTATGAAGAAATAATAGGTTAGCAATTTCCATCAATTTAAGCTTTGTCGGGTTTGTATTCTGTTTTAAGAATTGCGATCTGGTCACCCAGAGAATTTATCAGAGATCAGTTATCAGAGAATTTAACAATAATCCATTAGTTATTCCACTGAACATGGAATCTCTGTTTCTTTTCCCAAATCTTCACTCGCGCAGGGGATTATAAACGTTTCTTCCTTTTGTTTGCTTTTAGGCCTAATATATTCGCATTCTTTACTGTGGTGAAGTAGAAAAAACACTGTAGGACAGAAACCTTTTTGCTTGCACGTCAATTTCTATTTAACACAGTTTGTGCTTGTTATTAGACTTTATAAGGCGCGTCAAGTTTATTTGTATAGCGTGTTTCACAAACGCCGGTGATTTTTAGTTTTGCTTTCTCTGGCAGCGCAAAATCAAACATAGCCTGAATGTCTTGCCCTTGCGGCGGATAAAACTCGCTCTTCAGACCTTTTACAACAAGTGTCATTTGCTTGTAACATCAGGAGATAACATGAAGATATTATTAAAGAGAAATGGTCTCTTTCCTGCTCGTGTCCCACATACCTCTCAAAGCGCAGAGCGGCAGGCTTATATGACGTATCTTCGTGTGGAAATTAAAAAACGAATGTTTTTTTAAATAATATTTATCTTATTATTTAGGTTACCATTATTTACTGATATTTATTTCATAGTTTTACAGGCTGTAGTGTGTTGTTTCACTGATGGAATAGCTAAAATAAGCGCACGTCTATTACAAAATCGATGTTTGAGCATTTGTTTATTTATTTTTTTTAGATTTCATAATTTATTTTATTGAGGTATATATACACACACAAACATACATACACACACGCTCCAAATATTTATATGTATGATTACCATCATATTTAATATGTTTTTATTTAATAGGCTAGTTAAATAAAATAGTAAAATAGTTCCAACAGATTTTCCTGTGGTACTGAAATTGGTACCGACTACTGGAATTTTGGTACCGTGACAGCACTAATGGGAATGTTATATTATATGATATACAGCAACTTTCAGAACTCAAAACATACTCTCCAGTAAAAAAAGTCACTTAACTAAATTCAGTTATTCAAAAAATTACCTATCCTCGTCAGAAAAAAAAAGTATGATTTGACCCATTTTACTCGGGACAGCTGGCTTTACATGAAGCACAGAGATTTCAAGAAGACCCCTGCTACTTTACTAAGTGGGACTCCTTGTTGATGCTAACTAATCAGAACATGTGCTATAATGTATTACTGTTATTTGACTGTGTGCACATGCTATTTATGGATGCATGTTAATAGTCAAAGAAAAAAACCTGACAAATAAACTTAGCTGTTCTCTTACAAAAAGTAATGTAGCGGAATCCAGGAACATTCATAAAAAATAAAAACACACATATAACTGAATATAAACGAGATCAGAAATAACACCAGTCCACACACAAACATATCTACTCATTCAAGACATTTTCTAGAATTCACAGGTGATAGGATGTCTGATGAAAACATTTATTTCATTCAGATTCACATTGTTGCAAAAAAAGTGTCTGACTAAAAATAATGCAAGACATGGTCACAAGAAGTCAAAGGTTATCTGGTTAGCATGGTCCAGTTTGCCTCTGCTGGTATATGCTGTAACTACACCAAAAGGTCTTTATCCATTTATGATGGCCATTCAAAAGTTTGGGGTTAAAGGATTAGTTCACTTTCAAATGAAAATGACCCCAAGCTTTACTCACCCTCAAGCCATCCTAGGTGTATATGACTTTCTTTTTTCTGATGAACACAATCTGAGCTTTATAATGGCAGTGAACAAGGGTCACGAGTATGAGCTGAATAAAGTGCTTCCATTCACATCCATATTTAACAAGTTTTGAAGTAAAATATCTAGTTTCCGCCAGATCGCTTTCCGTATTCAACTTACCAAAAGAGAAAGTGTAAACTGCGTCACGTCAATTACACGTTTTCCATAATTTAAATAGGGATGGCGTAGGACGTGGCATAAGCTTTGTGAACTGCAAGAGTTTTACACTTTCTTTGTACTGATAAACTGGTAAAATAGCTAAATAGCTCTGATAAAAAATAAATGCTTCCTGAGCACCAAATCAGCATATTAGAATGATTTATGAAGGATCATGTGACACTGAATACTGGAGAAATGGCTGCTGAAAATGTAGCTTTGCCCTCACAGCAATAAATTATATTTTAAAATATATTAACATAGAAAGCTGTTATTTTAAATTAATACTTTTTTTCACAATGTTACTGCTTTTACTGAATTTTTTATTAAATAAATACAGCCTATGTGTGCATAACATACTTCTTTCAAAAACATAAATTCTCACAGACTCCAAATCTTTGAATGATGGTGTGTTTGTCTGACTAATAGTAGACATGTAAAGAAACAATTATTTTTACAATTCACTTTAGTACCAAAAAATGACATACTTCACCTTTAATCAACTACAGACCTGAGTAGACCAGTTATTAGTGACAGTCTCTAAGTATAGCATGGCATTAGAAATACAGCAATTATCTAACCAACCACTAACTGACTCAGCAGTTTTACATTGTAAAAAGCTTCCGACAAACTTTTCGGTATAAACAAGTCTCGGAACGCCTGGAAAAACTTGAATCATCAGATATGGCTGTGTATGGACAGCTGCTTTGGCCTTCAGTCAAAACCAAACATATGGTGCTGACGTGACAACGAACAGACATAACTAATCACGCAAACATATCAAAACTGCTGTCAAAGTTGTCAATGATATCAGATATGGCAAACAGGTCAGCAGAGATTAAGGCTGTGGACAGGGAACTGGCATGAGCCAAGATTAACGAGTTAATGACTGAAAGAAGATCAGTGGATTTTAGGATCAGTGGCTGAATGTGTAGGCTGGACTGTGCAGTGCATATTTGGATATGGGTCGACATGGCTGGTGTCATACCAAGCACTGAATTATGGAGTGCTTATTATGTGATAGTAGATGTAGAGGATCACTGCAGTTTGAGTGGATGAGAGCAGAATCTATTGACCGTTAAGAAAGAGCCTGATGACAGATTGGTTTGAAGAGAGGCAGGGAGAAGATAAAGGCTACACGTGGGAGGCTTAGTGTCGCTGTTTGTGCTGTGTCAAGCATGTGCTGCATAAAGTAGGCCTACTACTTAATTCTCTTGCATTGATTTAATTCAACAGTTATTTTTTAGAATTAAAACATTTAAAAAACATTTAAGCACATACGTAGCACAGTTGCAATTATTATAGTATATAGTTAAATAACATTTCTTTTCATTTTTTGTGAGTTTAAAGAGTTTAAAGTTTATTCCGCATATACAGTAGTCAACATTTGAAGTGGATCAAAAGTTCATCAAAGTTGTCCTAAGAACTAAGTTGTCCTAAGAAGAAGGTTTTAGGACAACTTTGATGAATGGTTTTGATCCACTTTAAATGCTGACTACTGTATTTGTTTTTCTGTGCAGTAGTAGACCCGTGTATGCATATCGACCTATAGGGGGCAATATGCATACATACGATATGCATACATGTACTATTTAGTATCTTCTCTATCAATGTTCTATATATCTCGGGTTCAAGACCTTCTTAAATTAGATGAATTGTGTTAATTGTTCCCTAAAAATGAATATATATATTAGGGTACAGTTAACACAATAAAACCACAAATATATAAAAAAGATTCTGTTGCTATATTTATACTGTGAAAGGTTGTTACATTTACTTTAAATAATTACTGCATTTACTTGCAAAACAATATATTGATATTTTTGCATTGAACTTTAGAATTGTCTTAATACTGAGCTTGAAAACCTTTTAAAGGGTTAGTTGACCCAAAAATTATTTTGTCTCTAATTACTCACCCTCTTGTTGTTCCAAACCCGTAAGACAAGATCGCAGAGACCATAAGAAACTTGTGCTACTTATTTGAAAAAATATGCTAACTCTGATGTTTTGTTGTACATTTAAAAGTAATGTGTTACTTTACTAGTTAGGCTATTTGAAAAAAGTAACCTAATTACGTAACTCACGTTACTTGTAACGTGTTACCCCCACACATGTTATTCATTGGTAATATGCTATTCATTGGCAGATTCCCATTGTGAAAATTACCATAGGCCGTTACTGTGGCATGTTGCCACAAAAGGTTGATGCATGTTAAATAAACTTTTTTTTTTCTTTCTGGGTACCTCATACTGTAACATAGGCAAAAGTAATTCTTTGATGCCCCCCGTCCAGCTGTCGGTTGGAAATCTCGTACCAAAACTGCTACTTATCAGGAAATTAAAAGCAAAAAAAAACAACAACTCTATTTTTGTGTTTTCAAAGTTGATATTGTGGCTTTATATGTAATCATATACATGCATGTGGCATTATATTAATAGCATTTTACTAAAATCAAGCTAAATGAAGTTACTAAGTTTTTGTCCAGCGAATGTCTGTTTTTTCCGTCATTAGAATGGCTGCATCTAACAGTGCATCGTGTTACGTTTTCATCAACTTACAGGTTATAAAGTTTATTGTTTGGAGCTATGTGGGTGCTCAATTTTCTGTCATTTGGCCAAAATCTCATGTTACAAAAAGATGAAGTGCTTCGCACATGGTATTTAAGACAGTACTGGCTATGATGACTCGATGCCAGATTAAGACACTCTCCTCCGCTCCTCTAATACATAAAGCATTAGTCTTTATATATAGTGTTTCTTCTTGAGAAAAAGCTGTACTTTTTCAAAGAATAATTTCTTTATTTACCTTTGGACTGCAGACAAGCACAGACGTTCCAAGCTGCGTGCGACTCTTCCCTCGCAATAGTGAGGGGTGAGGTTATGAAGTTTGGCTGACATTTTTTGGGAGCCAATAGAATTACAAGGTTTAGTCACAAGCTCTTTTAAAACTTTTCATTGGTTAAATATTTGCAAAACCCACAGACAAATGTAAAGGGTGACCAACAGTAATGATTTATCTGGGAAAAATACAAAATATGCAAGGTTTCTGCCTGACAGTGACATTTTCAATTAAATGTATTAGTTTAAAAAGTAATTTTCTTAAAATCTTAGTATTAGAGTGAAATAATAATAATAATAATCATTTTAAAATTGGACGTGGGTGGGACCATAGGCACGTGCCTAGAATGCCTATAAAGTGGGAGGAGTTGGATCTGGATCCAACCTCGCCCCTTGGATCACATGTTCTGCAGTGAGGATTATCTCTCTGCCTGGGTGGAAAACACCTTACTGTGGCTGGAGTAAAACTTGAGTAAAAAGAATTTATACTCTCTATGTAAAATTAAATAGAAAAAAAAGCTTTCAAAACATTGAGTCTGCTTTTGGAATGATTATAATGTTTGGAAGGGAATTGTAAAGAAAATGAGTGGTTTAAATCAATTTTTATCTATGTATATTTAAAGGGTTAGTTCACCCAAAAAATTATGTCATTTATTATCCACCCTCATGCCGTTCCACACCCGTAAAACAAAAGATTCATAACGGTCCGAGCTTCATGAAGCAGTGTTTTGAAATCGGCGCGCCAAAAATATTCTCGTCGCTATATAATATTAATATTGAACCACTGTACTCACATGAACTGATTTAAATGTTTTAGTACATTAATGGATCTTGCCATTAATCCATTAATGGATTAATGGAAATGTCATTGCTGGCTATGCAGATTTCAACAAAAATATCTTAATTTGTGTTCTGAAGATGTGGAACGGCATGAGGGTGAGTAATAAATGACATTGTTTTCATTTTTGGGTGAACTAACCTTTTAATAATCAGATATAGGAAGCAAAAATAACTTTAAAGCAAAACAAACATAATTCAGCTTTAAACCAAAGAAAATATTTGCAGATCTGAAACTTGAGTCAAATCTTGTGGTTTCAGGGTCTCTGCAGTGTTACTGCTTTACTGTAATGCAGTGTCTCTGCATTAAAGATGTAGTAAACAGCACAGAATACTTCACACATGTAGAAACCGTGGGCGACAACTTGCCACTACTTGAGCTGTTATCTTAGTTGTACCTGTTCATGTGGTGCATCTTATCAGGTTTATTAAGTCATTTAGATAACTAGGGGCAGCTTTGAAGAACATTTTAACCACAGTTGATGAAATAAGGGATGCAGTAACATTTCATTCACAACTACAGTATGGATGATTTGTGAAGGGAGAGAGAGAGAAGAGGATAAGGAAAGATAAGGTGGGGCAGAAAAACGTGGATTACAGGACTGAAAGAAAGAGGGTCTATTGGTGATAAAGGAGATGGAACGTGGGCTATTTAAAATTGAAACAATACATTATTTATTTGGCACAAAGACAGGGACTACTGTGTGATGGCCACTGATGTGAGAGTGAGTACACTCTTCTGTTCTATAAAACTGTTTTTATCATTAGTTTATAACTTTAGATATTTTTTGTTTTCATTCATTTAACACAGGGGTGGGGAATGTTGATCCTGGAGGGCCATTGTCCTGCAGAGTTTAGCTCCAACCCTGAAAAAAACACTCACCTGCCTGTAACTTTAGTAATCCTGAAGAAGGTTATTTTTTAGGTGTGTTTAATTAGGGTTGGAGCTAAACTCTGCAGGACAATAGCCCTCCAGGATCAACGTTCCCCACACTGATTTAACGTGCCTTTAACTCATATCCGCATGCTGTCACTTCCGAACATCTTTGATTTTGCTTAGAACATTTATGAAAGCAATTATATTTACATTTATTCATTTAGCAAAAGCTTTAATCCAAAGTGTAATGTGGAACAGCATAAGCAATTTATCACAAGAAACAAGCAAGTTATTAAAGGTACATTTTCAAGTTTAGTGGGGTTTTTTAGTGCAAGGGAACCTTGTTATATTTCACCTGCTTCATGATAAAATTAGTTAGACAAAAATGTAAAAAAAAAAAAAAATCATTTATTTAATCTTTATTTCATATTTGTCCAAAACAACACTAAATCAACATTGATATATAAAACCCACACCACATGATTTCTCTTTTTTTTTTTTTCCTTCCACGGAAGAAAGAAAGTCATACAGGTGTGGAACGACATGTGGGTGAGTAAATGATGACAGAGTTTTCAGTTGTTAACTGTCTATGTAGGTTAACCTTGAGCCCATTTCGTAGCACTTATCATTCAAATTAACACATTCACTGTGTGGCACTGTTGAGCTGTGCCTCAACATCGCATCACGTTATCCCAGATTAATCCATGCGACATGATTAATAATAGTTCCCGAGGTATATAATCCTGATTATCATCAGCTATGGACATGGAAGCGCACGGCAGAATGGTGTGCAACTTGTATTTGAACCGTTTGCGAGCCAAAGAGGAGGGGAATGAAATATGAGGGTTTTTTCTATACTCAAAGGGAGTGGTGTAATGTCGAGATTGAGAACGAAACCAATATTGGAGAAGGCCTCAGTCTTCTCATAGACGCTGCTGTGGATAGTCTCCAGGAGATTCTGCCTTCTCACTGAAGCTCTTACCATGATGGTTTCTGATGATATTTTGCGCTGAAATACAGAAGAAAGATACAGAAAGATAAAGGAGCCGAGAAGCACCGCGCGCACACAGTGTCATTTAATAAGAAGATACAAAGAGGCATTAGGACAGAAGAAAATAACTTCTGGTGAGAATCTTTCCACTCGTGCCAAACTGGACCACCGGAAGATGCGCGTTACGAGACGGTGATCCAACAAAATTAAAATGCATTTTTTAAGGAGTGCTCTTAACGCGTTTCTAATTAAAGACATGCCGGGGTAATCCACATGGGACAGCTCCTTACGTCTGCAGCTGACAATAAAAAGTGAGGAACCCATGCCGGATGATCTGAAGCAACTTTACGCACCGGAGGGGGAAAATAAATAAATAAAAAGCGGCGGACTTTCGTCAATTTCCACCCACTTCGAGTCAACACGATCAACAGATGACCACGGCTGTCTTTAACCATATAAAAGAGACTCGCTCTCCTTGTGTCATGGTGCGCTAGAGCCTGTGGAAGTACCTTTGGAGAGGCGACGCCAGCGGAGTCTATTTGATGTGCTTTGCTTTAATATTATTAAACACGCGGGAAGGCCGTCGAACAAGTGTTAACTAAATCTGCATTGAAGAAAAACAGGTAATTTGTTACTATACCAAACAAACATGTGTTTCCGAAGCGCCTTTGCGCAAGAGCGTTCGTGCGTAAAAGTGGAGAAAACTCGGGATTCTGGTGTGGATCTGTGATGCTTTGATTGTTTAGAGATATCGGACAATGTCTGAAGCTACACTAACTTGTTTTTAAGTGAATCAAGAACTTATTTAATGCATGTTACAACTTCGGAATAAGAGAAGAGATTTTGTTTAGTTCTTTTAGTTGAATATTATTAAATTATTGACAAACCTTGGTCATTTGCAATGAAGTAGCCTATGGGTAGTTGACAAAAATACTTTTGTGATGTCGATATATCCTGCTATACTTCATCTTAAACTGTTTTAAATTTATTTTTGATAATTATTTTATAATTATTATGCATACAGTTTTTACAATCTCATATTAACTGAAAGATTTTGGAAGACTTAAAAAAATATTGAATTGTTTAAAATATTTAAAAAATACTTTTCAACCTAAAATGTACATGATGATTAAAAAAGTCTATGGACAAAATCAAATTATGTGTCAACTGTCCATTCATGACTTGTTTTAAGCAGTTTAATATGAATCAATAAATCAAGTAAGTGGTAGGGGACTGAAATGATCATGGTGTGCTTGCAGGTCTATAAGACTGGACGCAGGGCAGAGGGGCTCTCTTTGCCCACTTTTCAGCATGAGTGCAGTGCGCACACCTGTCTTCATAGGGCTCCTTTTGCTGATCCTCACCTCCGGCTACTGCAAACCGAGAGATAGGGACGACACTAGTCTGCTGGACCTCCTAATGGACAGAGTGAGACAGGCACAGGAGCATCACAGTGAGGGAAACACACAGCATCCCCCCGAAATCATCGAGCATTCGGTGGAAACAAGAGACGTTAATAAAGTTACAAAGTCATATCAGCATGAACGCATTCTTGGTAAGCATCATCACATTCACTGGCTTACTGTGTTTGGATAATGAGAGCATTGTAGTCCATACTTGTAGAAATACTCTGGTGGTTTCCTGATCTGATGGCCAATAAAGATATCAAATTTTTCTGACCTGAGGAATTTCTTCTCTTTTAACAGAGGTCTTTCCGAGAGATCTTCGACAGAAGGAGAGATTTTTAAAACATTTAACAGGTGAGCAAATGTCAGTATCTCTATGCACTTTCTTCATTATCTTTGTGAACTGACTGGAATTTAAAGTCTGTCTTTTTGTATTTTTGCAGGGCCGCTTTATTTTAGCCCCAAATGCAGCAAACACTTTTATAAACTCTATCATAATACCAGGGACTGCACAATACCAGCCTGTAAGTGCCATTTCATTGAATACCATTATGACTTCAGGAGTCATATCTAGGAGTGTGACATATTGATTGTAAATATTTCATTTTTAATGATTGACCTGAAATGTTTGGCCATTTATTTAGGTAAATGATTATGCTTGCTCACTGTATGATGCTTTTACATCATTGTTTTACTCAAACATTTGTATATGGTACAGGTCTTCAAGATTGTCAAATTAAATATGTCTAACTCTGTCTTGTCTTTTTCTAGATTATAAAAGATGTGCCCGGCTTCTTACAAGACTAGCTGGGAGTCAGCGGTGCACAGAGGGATAGATGTCGCAGGTGAATAGTTAACATAATGTATACACAGATTTAATAGTAAACATGTTTCCGCTATTAGTGCTAAGTTGTTTGTTATGGAAATATTTGCCCAGAACACACACTAAGTGATCAAATGTCTAATCATCCCAATATTCTCACTACCACATTCTAAAAAAAGAACTTGCTAGACAGTTTCTGGTTACACACAATGTGTAATCTACGCACAGAAGTATACTTAAACATAACTCTACAGGTGAAATATTACACCTAACTGTTTATGACCTTTCTACTATTACGGAGTTCCCAGATTAGCTTTTACTTCACTTGATTGGAATGAAAGGGTTTTCATAATATTAGTTAAAAGGCTGTTCTGGTGGAGTTTCTAGTGCAGAGGTTCTCAGACTGTGGATCAATTGTGGTTTGTGAAGGATTCTAGGTAGCTCATAGAAATAGACAGAGATATAAGAAGATTTTATCAATTCAAAATGAATTAACTAACTAACTTCTTAGCAAGTGAATAGTTAGCTCATGTAAGTACAGTACCTGTGTGGCTTATTTCAGTGGAATGGGTATAAAATAGCACTCTGTAATCATTAAAAGAGAGGCTTTGTCAATAGAGTACAAACTAAGGATAATTTCAACAATACTTAAAATTATAGGTAATTCAAAGTTAAAGTATACTTCATTGCCTCCAAAGGGACTTCATGTTACTACATAGATCAAAATAAGAAAAAACACATCACAAAAGCATGAAACATTACCACACAGACACACAGATAGTACATATAATAACATTTAATCGCACAGATAATTCTTGATATTTAATTTGCATATGTTGGGACTCTGTACCTTCTCCCCTGTTTTGAGGTAGTCAAAATTTATTGTTTAACTGTTGAACTTGTGATCCGCAATCTAAAAAAGTCAGAAAACTGATTAAAATACAGTACTGCTCCTCAAATTGAACACAGAAACATAAGAAAAGTGTAAGCAGGTCAAACTGTGGCACTAGTACGGCTGTCAGAAAAGGACATGAATATAATCAGGGATTACATTCTCAATTGACTGTAAATGGCATGTTAACTATTTGAAGTAAAGAGCCACACTTATGGACAATGGCCTTTTATAACACTGCTTTAGTTCTCAGTGTAACATTAAACCTTCAATCCTTTCACCATCTGTGTTGCACAATTTGCTCTTCTCTGTGGCTTTGTATCCACACTAATGTGTCAGGTCAAGTCACCTTTATTTATATAGCGCTTTATACAATACAGATTGTTTCAAAGCGGCTTTACAGTGATAAACAGGAAAATAACGATCAATCATGCAAACAGAATTTAATTCTGCTGTAAAAAGACAATTGTAAACAGTCATTATTCAGTTGAAACCAGTTCGGTGTTGATTCATTTAGGTTCAGTAACTGTGTAAAGTACATCAATTATGAGTTCAATTCAGCTATAAAGCAACTCTGCAGAAAACAGTGGTGTCATCATCCAGCTAAGTTGAGCTCTCATCCAATAGCATCAGTGCAGTCAAATCAGTAATATTGCTTAGGTTTATTTTAGTTTTTTTTTCATCACCTGCATTGTAAAAACTAATTATAGCTTATATTCCATATATAATTCTATTGTAGAATAATAACAATTTCCCCCCCAAAATTTTTTTTCAAATTGTGCAGTCTTAAAACATAATATAGCAAACATATATTTTGCTGTTTTATTAATTGCATTACTATTATTATTTTTATTGCTAATGCCCCTTTTCACATTTATATTGCATTTGCATAGTCCAGCTTTAGTGTGTATTTCTAGTATGTACAGATATTGTTTCACTTGTTTTTTAAGGTTTTTGTGGTGAAATAATTTCTTGTTCATGCCAATCATTGTTTCATTTTACAGATTTCAACAGACCTGAAGAAATAAAGAGAACCAAGTAAAGTGCCTTGGAGAAAAACAGGGAAATTAAATTAATTCAGAACAATCATATTTATCACATAAACAAAGCTTTTTTTGCAATGAAATGGAACTCCTCTTCTGACTTTTTTCTTCTCGCATACAAGTCATCAGTCTTGTGAGTTGACAAAACTGATGTTAGAACCAAGTTTACTGGAAATGGTCATGGTGAAAATGAAGAAGACAATGTTTTATGGGAAAAACACACAAAAACAATATGTCCTGCTGCCAAAAGACAAACTCTGGGTGTCACATTCAACCTCATATACATTATAAGTTAAATTTGCCTTCACAGGTAGTTTTTGGTTGAAGAACTTCGAATTTAGATGTTGTTTTGTGGATGTTCAAAGGTGTTTACTGGCTGAACGAAGCCTTTGGTCCAATATTCCTGACAACCTCAAAGCCACATTCCTCAAAGCCAGAGCTAAATCCTTTGATTGAATTATGATTTGCATGATATTTTCTTGCCTTTTTTGTCTTTACAAGACATGTCTTGGCAGTGATGAATGCTACAGGTTGCAGTTTATTCTGTGAAAGAAATTAATTGCATTTTGCTAATATTGAATGTGTTATATTATGTATTTATACATTCAAACTATTAAATATTGCTATTGTCAAATGTATAAACATCTAAGTTAGAGTTCAGTTTGTAAATATTGTAAATATATACAGTATATACATATATATATATATATATATATATATATATATATATATATATATATATATATATATAAAACATATGATCTTTAAATAAACATGTTTGTTATATAATGTTTAAAGAGTGACATATATGAATTTGAAGTTATTTATTCCAAATAAATGCTAGATGCTATTGCTGCTTGTCATAGTTTCCCACTCCATTTTGGCTGTAAATCCATCTTTGAGAGGTATGAGACCCATTTAAGAGTGTGGGAAAGCAAAGCAACTGCTCTTAGCTGATGTAATTACAGCACATTTAAGTGTCAGCCTTCTGAAATAATGTTTGCATTGGCATTTTACTGAGGAAAAACGGGCAATAGAAAAACATTTCAAATTGTTAAGAAAAAAATAGGTGATTTTTTTTGTTAATCAGCACATTTTATTAGTGTCCGTTAAGCAGAGATGATGCATCATTTTAATCATTACACACACACACACATTGGTATTGAGCAGCAGCCCATCAACTTGACTTATAAGTTAATGTATGTCATAAGTATGCTGCCTATTAATGAACCATGGTAAAAATCCTCTATTTTTTCTGGTTTACTATTACAGAGTTATTATTATATGTCCAGACATGCTAGTGTCACTTGTACTCAAGCTTAAGAACAAACAATAAAATGAATGAATGACCAAATTAAAGGAGATACATGGAAAGATTAATTTGTCAGAATTAACCAGACAAGCAAACAAAGCTAGCCACGTCAAGCTAGCTAGTCAGCCAGCCAGCCAGCCAGCCACAAAGAACATCTTCCTCAACAGCTCTTCCTTCCTATCAGATCATTATATCCAAACATCACATAAAATAAAGGCAGAATCACTACAGTATACAGTAGATAAAGAGAATTCTTGTTTTGCCAAAAGCTCTAGTACTTATGTAGCCATTAGCATTCAAGGCTATAGTTTACTGCATGGCTGTTACAATCAGCCATATTGCATGCAATTTATTAGTCTGCTGAGGTAATACCTGTGTATCTTTCTTCTGTCTTGCTTAGGAACTCCCATTAGTTACCTGATGCCAACACTGTGGTTTAGCTGGTCTGACTATAATTTTGGGCAGCAGCCAAGTGAGAGCAAGAGTATAAGCAGCAAATGGTACATTTACCATTGTGACCATCAAGAGAAGGTGATAAAGATTTTGAAATTTAATAATGTTGAAAAATTCAATGTATAAGTTACAGTTGGATTTTGTCACAGCTATATGGTGCCACTGGTGATAACTAGTAATGTAAAGTGACATGGATAGGCAGAGAGCAGTAACTTGAAACCAAAGATCAGGATCAAAATTGGCCAAATCTGACCTGATGATTATAAATGAACCATACAAAATCTGGTGACTCATACCTACACGTCAGCCTTAACCGCATGCAACAACTGTGACATAAGAAACTGAGCAACAACAGCACTGCATTTTTGTATTTGCTTTATAATTAAGCTTTATTACAAAGTCAATGATATAATCTAGAATAATCATCTAACAAATTCATTGTGCAACACATCCCATATTAAAAAAAATAATTTCATATATATATATATATATATATATATATATATATATATATATATATATATTTAAATATGCAAAAAATGTCAATAAATGTTCAAATATATGTATTTACATGAATATATTTTGATTAAAAAAAAAAAATATATATATATATATTTTTTTTTTCCCTAATGGGAAGTGACAACTAGAAAATTATCAATCAAATCATTGTCTTCAAATTGTTAAATTAGGCCAATATTTATAATATTTCCCAAATTAATGTATTCTACAAATTTTCTAACGTCATTTTGTACTTTGTCATTTACAAAGTTGAATCTAGGACATTCTCTTTGAGACGGCTCCAACAGAAGTAAAAAACATTACTGAGGGGCTTAATTTCAAGTTGTCTAGATAGGTGTTCTACCAAATGCCATTCTAGGCTTAATGCTCCTTCCCTTTTCCCACTCCAGTTGGTAACATGCTGCATGGAAAAAGTTCCCAGAAATGTGACATGAAGCATTCAAAGAACTCCATAAGCTGATTACTAAGACCTTTGTTAAGCACATGATCTCAAAATGTTCAAAGTAACAATGTATCCACCAATGAAAGCTCCTGAAGCTTATGTCTATAGCATCAAGGCTGAAGGATTCATATAAGTTTAGGCTATAGGAAAAAGATATTTGTCCATCCCTGACTTCATAAACAACACTCCACCAACTCCAGCAAACTGTATAGCAAAACATATGTTATTGACAAACCTTCACAAAATCTTTACTGGAATGTCTTGGGAAATATCTGTAAGGTTCCATTAAACCATTTTTCATCCTTGTGCCACATACTCTGCAGATTCAAATAATCATGTTAAAATTATAGGACTAAACAAGAAATGCCAAACAATAAGTTAATACATGCCAATTTTTAGGATTGCACTGTCAACCTGATAAACTGAGTTATAAAAATTGGCATATAAGAAAACATCTTTTAGGGTAGTGCAGAGATATTTGGCTTTGAAAAGGTATCTTAAATGTATATGTCTACCCCAAATGATTTTCACATTATTAGACATTCTAAAGCATCACATAATGGGATCTAAGCCTATAGAGCAAATCTGTGACAATGACAAAAACAGCCTCTGGGAATCTCTTACATTGGTTACGGTCATTGGTCATGTTCAGAATTTAGAGTCAAAATCAATTAGATTTTCAAAACTTCAGTCTTTAATCCTCTAATTTAGGATTTCTGCAGAGTCAGAGTTCAAACAGTGGTGCTGCAGTCATTTAAGAGATTGACAAAGACTTCTGGAAAGCTGTGCAAGTGAAAACCAGCAGTGTTTGTTGTGTTTTGATGTATAGGAGCAAAGAACTGGAGCGTGTATCTGCATAAGGTCTGTTTATGTTGAATCCAGGTGTTTGTTAAATGCCAAAATGCTGTCTGCTGTGCAGAAAGGATGAGACACACGTTACATTTCTTACATAATTGGGTGTGGATGACTGACAACCGGTGGGGTGGTTTTAAAAAAGCCCAGATTTGAGCAGTGAGCTTCATGTTTTCTCAGCTTCCAAGTAGGGGCAGGGAGAGGAATGTTCTGCCACTGCGATTTGCAAGTCATAACTTTGTGGGCGATCTCAGGCAAAGGGTCTTAAATTCTGTCTGACTGTCTGTGTCTATGTGTGTGTACATTAGATTGTTTGATCATTTTAGATCACCAGGGCGCACATGACAAGCCAGTTCGGCCAAGAGCCCACCAGTGAAGATGTGTGAGGATATAGCATGAAAATGCAGTCTCTGTTTTCATAATTTTATGGTAAATACATTCATAATTCATAACTTCTGAAAATTCTATAAATGCAACATAAGGGATATTAAAATTAGGATTTGAGAATAACTTTAAATGCTTTAAATAGTATAGTTAATAAGATAAAGATCTGAAGTCATACATGACTATGCAAGTTGCATTTAAATGATAATAAGAGGATTGAAAGATATTGAATAATGCATTTATATAAACACATAAATACATTTTGTCTGATTTTAAAATAACTTTCCTATAGGGAAAAAGCTTCTATTGATACAGAAGAGGCCAAAAGTGATATCCGGAGGGGATATTTGTTTTTAATGACTCTACAAGTTTAAACCATCAAAATATGAGGAAAATATATTTTAGTTATATGAGGAAAATATATTTTAATATTTATTTTATATATATATATATATATATATATATTTTTTTTTAAATATTTTAAATATGAGGGAAGAACAAAACACTAAACTTGGTTAAGGTATTTATCTGACAAAATTATTGGCAAAAAAGAGGCAAACTAAAGCTTAAGGTTACATTGGCTACAACATAATCAGTTATTAATATTTCATTGGTTGTCTCTTGTTCTTTCATGTGTTTATAATTTCTTTGTATGACAGCCTGGTCAAAAATTATGTCTGCACAATTTGGCATGTTTTATTGCATTATCACAAATAAAATAATTGACTCCAAGCACAACTATGCAATATGCTTGCAAAATCTTCAACACATTTTTAATAATATTTGAACAAAAGAAGGCCGGACATTACTTTTGGTCACTACTGTATGTTGTATTTTTATAATATAGAACCTAATATGTAAATTCTCTGGCATATTGTATAGACATGTCATTATTGTTTTGTTTATATACATTTTCATGTTGAGCTTTAGGTTATACTGTTAGTGATTCCATAATAAGGAATCAGAACTGATTTAACTGTACAATATGCAGGAGACTGAAAGGTTTTTTGAGATCAAAAAAAAAAAAAAAAAAAAAAAAAAAAAAAAATTGGGTTATGGGTTTACAATTAATGTGACAAGTGATTGCAGTCTAGAAAATCACAGTTGCAAACCAATATGTCTAATGTGAGAAAATATATTGTAAAAGAAATCAAACAGCAAGAATGGCCTGTCAATTCAAGTTTCTAAATTGAGAATTTCCTTGGTAAGTTCTTTAGGACAACATGATGCCGAAGGAAACCAGGCAGGCTTTAGATCCCTGTTTATATTTGCAACAAAAGTGAATACCTTCTTTGAGTCTAGATTTACCACGCATTTACATTGTGCTCATAGCAGATGATTCCATATAAGGAGGATGATCACTGTTTGTTACAGGTTCCATCAGACGAAGATAAATGTCCAAACTGTATGAAAGAAAAATTTTACTAGCAGGTTGTTTAAAACATATAAATCTCTTTAAGTTAGCATACATAAACATTTCGACCCTTATTCATTTTTCCTATGAAGATAAACTCTCACCTTTAAAAAAATTCTATTAACCGTTTTTATCAGCGGGGATGGTTTTACACGGTGATTTTTCCTCATAATACAATTTTATATAAGTATACGTCTATTACATCAACACTGATTGAAATAAATGAGAAATGTCACTCATCACACAAGGAGCGCCTGTTTGCCTTCACACTCCCTATCAGCTGAACTCACTAGAACGCGCTTCTGTGTACACCAGAGCGCGCTAGGGGTCCTAATCATGTCAAACGTCATTTTCCTTGCTGTGTCCCATTGTTGCCTGAATCAAAAATGCTGACTAGAACTTTGATCTCTGTAAAGCTTAAAATAATGGTCTGTAACTGTGACATGCTACTTTTTTACACTGCGTTTCTTAATAATGTGGATACATATTATTTACCAAACGAATTGAAATACTTTTATATTTGGTTTTACTTCTTTACGGGTCCTTTAAGACTAAAGTAAACAGGTTTGGCAGGTGTATCGGAAGTGTATGCTCTCACTTTTAAACTTCTCTTACCTGCACCAGGTGAGACTACATAAAAGTCAACTTAAAACTTCGAGAAGATTCCAACCCTGGTGAATAAAGTCGGTTTTTGATAAAAGTAAGTAGAGAACGTTTTTCATTTTCCCTGTGGTGAATCGGTAACCCAACGTTTAATCGACTCGGTTTATTTCTCTGTGCAGTGCTGGGCTGAAATATTCACACGTACAGTATTTAGTGAAGTGGCATTTGTTTTGGTTTGCTACTTTTTAAAGTATGACATCACTGCTAAATAGCCTAGATTAAACATACATAGATTCAAAACATTCAGAGTATTCATTCAAAGTAAGTGTAAGTGTATGTGATTATGAGGCATATTTGATAGTCCCTTACAGGAAAACTAACAGAATATGACTTTGACAAGACAGTATAATAACAAGGTCTATTAGCCTAATTATATTTTGGCGTGGAATATGATTACCATTGTCAATCTGTCGTCCTTTTTTTTTTTTTTCTCAGAGTAGATGATGTAAACAGTAGCTGCATTATGACGTAGCCTACACTTTATTGAGCGTCACTGCTGCCACTCGTGATAATATAGACTGTCTGCTGTCTTGATTGACAAAATCAATTAATTTAACCCCTTGGGGAAGGTAGATATGATTTCTCCACCTTGGAGCAGACAGCTTGTCATGATCTGGAGTGTCCATTTGACATTCCAGTTGCTTTTTTAACATGCATGATGAAAAAGAGAAAGACATGACCTGATTGTGGGAGACTTTGTCGAATGTGTTGTCGAATGTGTTTAAAAACACATTCGACACTGAATGAAGATTCTTGAACCTTGCTGATTAAGTTGTTTGTCTATAGAGTGTTAAAGCAACCTCCACTGTAAGTGTCAGTGACAGTCAGATGTTTGCGCTCTCTCTCTGTGGATCAATGCTGCATCCGTAATTGTTCATTATCTTTTCCAACTACAAATTAAGACATAATTGCACTGTCCCAGGTATTTGCATTTTTCATGCTTTATTTTGTTATGTTAATCTGGTATTGACTAATTATCTGCGTAAGCAGTAATTATTTGTACAGTAGTAATCACAAAAATCATATTCTCATTGTTATGCTTGATATCACAGCTGCATTTATTAGTCCACCCCCTCTGTATGACGGTTTTACATGCATGAGGAAATGAGTGGAAAACAACACCATCCATTATTACCTGGGGACAGTAATAAGCCTTACCAAGATGCCCCGAAAAAGCTTTGTTGCTACCGTTTCTTGTCAGATTTATACAATGCAAAGTTTATGCTTTATTGTTCTCAAGTCTTTTGAGAAAATATTTATCATGTAAGAGAGAACTGCATTCGTCCCGCAAATCCCCATCCAGATGTTCTCAGTTCACAAAGTTCAGTGCTTTTGCTTGTATGAATTCTCTTTTTTAATAGTGCAATATTTTTTTTTCTGTTGCAGACACATGTATTAAAGCCGTAGGCTTATAGAACAGAAAGAGGGGATTCTTGTATTAAACACAAATCAGAAAAAGACCCAAGGCTCACATTAGTCAGTGGCAGCTGACATTAGGGTCGGAAATAGTGCTTTTCAAATGATTTTACTTCAGGACCTGGATTTTATATTGGGAATCATGCGTTGGTCCAGGACAGTACCAAAGTGTTTATTGTACAAACTAAAGTAAAAAAAGAAGTCTTAAAATCAAAGACCTGCATTGACCCACCAAAATTCTGTTTGGTTTGCAAATTATCATGTTCTCAGAAGCCAATAATTAACTGCAAAGTGTTTGTGTATCAGTAACCTGTATTTAATGTATTTGGGCTGCATTAATGTATTTGGGTTGCAGGCATGTCATGCAATCTGTTCATGTTGGGATCTGCTGATTTTGTCTAATAACAAGTGACATTAATTTGGACCAAAATACTGTACAAATATTCATTTTGCCATCTCAAATATGCATGATATAATATAATATATGGTTAGTTGCATTTTATTGTGTGCATTTAGCAGGGCTCAAACAGATGGCCCACTGACCCAGGGCCAATGTGAGGGAGTTTTGGTCCGGTTGACAAAACCCTTTTGCCCTTTTGGTCTTTTGGTTGCCCCTTTTGTGCTAGTGCTGAGTTGCCGCAAAAATGTATTCATTGATCTTATAGATTATGCCATTTTTATGCCTTGAAAACTTAAAGGGTTCGTTCACCCAAAAATGAAAAATTACTTACCCTTATGTCTACACCTGTAGGACCTCCGTTCATCTTTAGAACACAAATTAAGATATTTTTGATGAAATCCAATGGCTCAGTGAGGCTTCTATTGCCAGCAATGTCACTGAACCTATCAAGATCCAGAAAGGTACTAAAGACATATTTAAAACAGTTCATGTGACTACAGTGGTTCAACCTTAATGTTATGAAGCAACGAGAATACTTTTTCTGCGCCAAAAAAACAAAAATAACGACTTTTAAACAATATCTGGTGATATCTAGAAACTTATGAATCTTTTGTTTCGAATCACTGATTCGGAGCGCCAAAGTCACGTGATTTCAGTAAATGAGGCTTCAGGCTTGTTCGAGATGCATCAGCGCTGAGCTGACCAATTGGTGTATGACATCAAAGTACCGCGAGATCAATTGGACTCCTTATGCTTTTGAATCGCTCTTGCGGATCTTTGATGTCATACGTTCTGCAAAGCGCCGATGCATCTCGAACAAGCCTTTCGTTTACGCGATCCAAACCACTGATTAGAAACAAAAGATTCGTAAAACTATGAAGCAGTCTTTTGAAATTGGATGTCACTAGATATTGTGGAAAAGTCGCTGTTTTTTTTTCTTTTGTATTCTCGTCGCTTCATAATATTAAGGTAGAACCACTGTAGTCACATGAACTGTTTTAAATATGTCTTTAGTACCTTTCTGGATCTTGAGAGGTTCAGTGACATTGCTGGCAATAGAGGCCTCATCGAGCCATCGGATTTCATCATAAATATCTTAATTTTTGTTCCGAAGATGAACGAAGGTCTTACGGGTGTGGAATGACATGAGGGTGAGTAACTGAATGACAGAATTTTCATTTTTGTGTGAACAAACCCTTTAAACATTTTAGTGAACAAAAAGAATTGTTCAAATGTTTGGGGTCTCTATATTTATTTATATTATTTATATTTAAAAATGTTTTCGAAAACATGCCTCACAAAGGCTGCATTTATTTAATCAAAAAAAGAAAAAAAGAAATATTGTTACAATGTTGTTACTCCAGTCCAGTCTTCTTACAATGTTGTTTCTCCAGTCTTACTCTATTCACATAATCATTCAGAAATCATTTTTATATGCAGATTCTGTGCTCAAGAAACATTGCTTAATAATGTTAAAACTATGCGGCCTAATATTTTTGTGAAAATGATTTTTTTCAAGATTCTTGATGAATAGAAAGCTCAAAAGAACAGCATTCACTTGAAATAAAAATCTTTTGTAACATTATATGCCTTTACTGTCACTTTTGATCAATTTAATCCACCCACACTGAACATATTTTTACAACAACAAATTATATTTTTATAATATTATAGTATTTCTTTACAAAAAAACTGACTCCAGCTGACCCCAAACTTTTGATCAATATTGTAAATATTTGTAGAAAATATAAAAATGCACTGCAACAATAAAAATGGATCTTTCTTTTGTGTTTAGGTCAGTGAAAATGTTGGCAGGGCAAGTGAAAAGCAGATGTACTGGTCAGCGGTAGAACAAAAACCTTTTTGTTGAGATTACATAATACCATAATGCATATCGTTACACAAATTATCTGGTGAAATATGTGGTTGAGATGGCTTACTGACTATAATTCAGCCTAATAAAAAGAAATAAATTTGCATGACATGACAATGAAAAGCTAGCACAGGGTTTTTGTAGCTTTGGTAACTCCAGAGGTTTTGAATTTGTAAGCAATACTGCATGGTCTGTCAGATGATCACTAATGCACTTTTAACACTAGCAAAATGTTTTGTTTTTGTTTTGGTTGTAGCACAGCTGATCGTTTAAATCACCATTACGTTGCTCAGTGCGTACTAATCCACTTTAAAACCGCGTCATAAGATCAGGTTAGACGGATGACTCAGACAGACATTCTTTTGTGAGGTATTTTGGCATAATGTCTGATAGATGAGATGCTATTTGACATAAGTTATTTACGTAGAAATCTTGAGGTATCTCCCAGACAGTTTGAAAGCGCATGGAGTTTTATGTATGCTGACGGCAGTTCGGTAATTTTTCCAGCGCAATTACATCAGGAGCTGAATGACAAACAAGAGAAGAATTCACAGTACACAGCTGTTTAATACTAAAAAAATCATGGGAGTGGAAGAGAATCATAGAGGTGTTACCAGCCACAGCCTGGCATTTACTGCTACAATGTATATGTTCGTAATGAGAGATTGTTATTACCCATAAGCACTTTGTGTACAATGACCAACTTAATGCAAGTTCTAGACTGGTCTTCAGGTCTTAAATTCAGTACACCAGTTCACTTTCGGATATCTCATGTCCTATTGTGTGCACTTATTTTCAAACTAGAACAGTGTTTATATGCTTCTTAAAATAAATAATGGTTTGTAGGCACTTTTAAGGGATACAAAAACAGAACATGACCTTGGTCCTCCTTTTTTACTTTGGAAATAATCTGAAACAACTGTGAATGACTTCTTTGTTAGTCATCTGCTTTTTCATGTGATGTCCTGAACTTGGGGTAGTTTTTATATGAAGGCAAGAATCATTTTTACTTTTGCTCATTCTTATGGGTTAGGAACTTGAACAAACTTTGGTGTGCAATCTGAGTGAGCCATATCTATGGATGTGAATAGATTTTTAACCCTTTTTGTGACCTTTGTGTAAAAGTAGTATATAGTGATGGAAGTGTGTTACTTAAAAATTAACACTGAGTGATTAATTTGTAGTTGTAAATAATATACATCAACATCCCTTTAAAATTCAAGAATGCTAAATTACAACAGCCGTTTTCAATCTCTTACTTTGTTTACGTTTTTACTGTGTAAAAAAGGTTGAACAAGGTAAAATATTTAACATTTGTTTATGACATTTGTCACTTTTGTACCTTTTCAACTTACAAATAAACTCTTTATCGAGATTATTAATAGATTCGAAAGCAGAGAACATTATCTTGAAAACATTGGTAGCATGTTTCTAGAGTGACAAATTCCTCACATAAGGAGGAAGTCAAAACCATCATATATGTTTATATAAACATTCTTATAACCAAAATGTATTTGGGTTATATATTCAGTACATTTGGACTAGTAATCAACAAATGTATCTCTCTGAAAGTTCACACAAAACATATTTTTCTCCATGGTAAATATAGCTATTTTTTAAAACTTCAATCCTGTCCTGTATTTGTGACAGATTAGGTTTATACCAACATCTAGTTATAGCTTTTTTGCTTGAAGCAAGAAGTATTCTGTACATTTGCTCCTACTTCCTCAGGAGACCATTGAAACATTGCCAATATAAAGTCATTACTTATCATTGGTTAGTGACTTGTCAAAGTCTGTCTCATGAAGAATGTCTCGAGCAGCATTAGTTGGACAGAACAGTCTAATTGGTGGCAGACCTGGTATTACTATATTTAAATATTTAAGCAGGTGCATACAGGAGAATCTTCTTGTTGATGCGGCTGGTATTAAAAGAATTCCTCAACTGGAAAGACTGCGTTGAAAGTGACGTTTTGCAAGTACCACAGAAACAAACCACAGAAAGTGTGCACCTGCCAAAAGCAACTCTTATTTGTTGCAAAATGGTGCTTGATCACCCCAATATATCCAGTGATTCATCCCTCAAAAATCTGTCCGTAGAAAGTGATGCATTAATCAATGTCGCAAAATGAGGGTGTGGTGGTATTTAAAAGGAATGCTTTTGTAGTATACTGTACATTGGGTACAGTGTTTGTATAGATTCATATTATTTCGAAAATACTTTAAAATGTCATGCATGCATACAGCGACTTGAATACACCCCTTTTAGATATAGATGCTTGTAATTTGTGATTCATTTTGATATTTTTTTTCTGCATAAAGTCAAAAATATCTTGGATATCAAAAAACGTGCTGCTGATATATTGAAATTATTAGTAGCCTACTTCATATTTGCAAAAAATAATTTTTACCTGGAAATATATTTTAAAACTTATGAAAATAATGATTAAGATGTGTACACTTACACGTATTCGAACTGTAAGGAAAATCTTATTTTTTTTATTTGATGGTTACACCACAGTACATTTTTAGTTAAAATTTCTAAAAACTTTTCTATAAAGTTGCATTTTAAATGAGATTTTAAGGGATTTTACTTTATCTTGTAAATGGGAATTTACCTGCATCAGTGTTTTTTATGGCTTTTAGATAGGCTTGGATAAGATGTAATGAGTAACAACTAGAGAAAAAGACAAATCTGACTCAGTGACTCATTTCTTTGACCCAAAGTCATCAGCATGAATCTTAACACATTAATCACTGATTTGGTTATGTTGACATTTGATGTATTACTGAATAATTAACAGGAACAGACAATTGTGGTGATTTCATATCTATGTCACCTTGAACAAGTGGTTAAATATTGCCTATAGCCTGGTAGTTCATAGTAAAAGATGCCATGAGTCGTTTACATAGTAGAGCTGAAAGCATTCAGGAAGATGCATAACATCCTACAAATTTGGTCTACTAGACATTTGATGTTTCAGATTGATGGAATGTGAGAACCTTATGATATTTTCTGTTGTTTATTTTACAGTGAATAACCCTATTCCTGCTAACCTAAAGTCTGAGGCCAAGAAGGCCGGCAAGATCCTCAGAGAGTTCACGGAAATATCCAACAGAATGGGGCCTGACAAACTTATTCCAGGTAACTGTTGTTGCTGCTGTTGTAGTTGGAAAGCAATGGAAAATCATTTGTCTTTTAGTTATGGGGATTAATTAAATTAATTGAATTCCTTTTTTGAATAAAAGTCTGAGAAGTCTTCTTTTTTTTTGGAAAACCTTGTGTAAAGCACTGCAAGATTCATTATATTCATTCTCTTGTTTTATTGATTTATAATTGATGAATGGCAAATGTTCTGTTTTGTATAAATGTATAAATTGTTGTTCCATTATTTATTTAACATTAATTAGTTTCATCACTCCTTCTGACCCATATGGAACAATTCAAACAACAACAACAACATTAATTTAACGCTTTACAAAATGAGTTATTTTTTTCAGTAAATTATGTGATTATTTGCAGTTAATGTAATTAATTTGATTAATTTATTTAATCATTTTACAACTTTATTGAATGAATTTCTCAGGTTAATAGACAAATTATGAAGTTCTAAGATTTGTTTTCTTATTTACACAATACAGTGGCCCCACAAAGTATTTGGATCCTTACAGTTGAACACTTAAAAATGTCAGTGCATTAAATAAGAAAATATCAAACCAAGTGGTTTCTGCACACAAACGATTCTAGACCACAGAACTAACTTTTCAGATGTAATTTTACAAAAACTTTGCCAGTGGTCCCAAGATGAGTTTTAGTGGATGAAGTTAGTTCCCTCAAATTTCATATAGGTGTAATTCATCACATTAACTATGGACATTCCATTTCATCTTCATTTCATACTCATTATGTTGTTTTATGCTTTAAACCTAAAGGTACACTATGGCCTGGTTTCACAGACAGGGCTTAGATTAAGCCAGGATTAGCCTTAAGTTTAATTAGGACACTTAGTTCACCCAAAAAGGAATTTTCTGTCATTAATTACTCACCCTTATGTCATTCCAGACCCATAAAACCTTCGTTCATCATCAATTTTTTTATCCCCCATAGATAATTAACACATTTAATTTGTACATTATTCCATATGTAATTAAAACATTCAAGGTCCAGAAAAGTAGAGACATCGTTAAAATAGCCAACGTGACTACAGTGGTTCAACCTTGATGTTATGAAGCAACGAGAAAACAAAACAAAAATATCAACTTTATTCAACAATTTCTTCTCTACCCTGTCATTCTCCTATGCAGTTTACATTGTATAGACTGTGCAGCGCTTATGGGTTCTACGTCAGAACACCGGCTCTCTTTTTGCCAGAAGACTCTCCTCTGTTCTGCGTTTTATTTATTTATTTATTTTTTTTAAATGGGTGATTCCCCAGAGGTTAGAGATTTAGAGTGCAGCCTTTCTCTATGGTGGCCGAGAGAGCTCAACGAGCTGCAACTGAAACAGAAACGTTCAATGTTGTTAACAGAAATGTATTAATAATATTTTTTAACGTAAAATAATACCCCCCCCCCAAAATCGTTTGTCCTGGCTCTGGGACTGGCACAGACCACAACGAAAATGTTATAAGGGAACACCAACAACTGACGAACCTGGCTGGGACCGCTTATTGTTCAATGTTTACTCTTCAGTGGTGTGCACCTGAAAGGTGAGTTTTGTTTATCTTAACATCTTGATCATATGTGCATTATAAGCAGGCCTATTTGCAGTGCGTTTCTGTATTTGCATGTGTTGTGAACATTTGCAGCGCGTTTCTGTATTTGCTTGTGTTGTGAACATTTGCAGCGCGTTTCTGTATTTGCATGTGTTGTGAACTTTTGCAGCGTGTTTCTGTATTTGCTTGTGTTGTAAACTTTTGCAGCGCGTTTTTGTATTTGCTTGTGTTGTGAACTTTTGCAGCGCGTTTCTGTATTTGCTTGTGTTGTGAACTTTTGCAGCGCGTTTCTGTATTTGCTTGTGTTGTGAACTTTTGCAGCGCGTTTTTGTATTTGCTTGTGTTGTGAACTTTTGCAGCGCGTTTCTGTATTTGCTTGTGTTGTGAACTTTTGCAGTGCGTTTTTGTATTTGCTTGTGTTGTAAACTTTTGCAGCGTGTTTCTGTATTTGCTTGTTGTGAACTTTTGCAGTGTGTTTCTGTATTTGCTTGTGTTGTGAACTTTTGCAGCGCGTTTCTGTATTTGCTTGTGTTGTGAACTTTTGCAGTGCGTTTCTGTATTTGCTTGTGTTGTGAACTTTTGCAGTGCGTTTCTGTATTTGCTTGTGTTGTGAACTTTTGCAGCGCGTTTCTGTATTTGCTTGTGTTGTGAACTTTTGCAGCACGTTTCTGTATTTGCTTGTGTTGTGAACTTTTGCAGCGCGTTTCTGTATTTGCTTGTGTTGTGAACTTTTGCAGCACGTTTCTGTATTTGCTTGTGTTGTGAACTTTTGCAGTGCGTTTCTGTATTTGCTTGTGTTGTGAACTTTTGCAGCGTGTTTTTGTATTTGCTTGTGTTGTGAACTTTTGCAGTGCGTTTTTGTATTTGCTTGTGTTGTAAACTTTTGCAGCGCATGTGTTGTTAAACTGATGTTTTCTTTATTTGCTGTTGTTTTTTCTATTTCCATGTGTTTTCTTCATTTGCAGCACGTTGAGCTCTCTCGACCACCGTATTTCTCACTCGTTGTGACAACTAACCTATGCCACTCCCATACATGCATTAAAGTAGCCTTATCTTTTCTCTTTTTGCGGATATGACGAGATACATGGGCGAGTGACGCATGTATGCAATATCCCATGAAAACCATCCCGTCAGGTCTAAAATATAAACATTTAAAATAGGCTTATCATTGTGAGGTAAGACAAAAACACACCTTGGAAGAAGGATTGATTACGTATTGACTCATTATTTAAGTTTTAAAAAGTTACACAGTGTACCTTTAATTTTAGTGAAATTTTTTAAATAGTGTTGTGCCAAAAATTAAGGGCCACTTTGATATATTGATATGTATATGCATTGACATTCATACATTTTTATTTGTGTCTAAATGCTTGTTGAAGCCACGGTTCCTTGTGCTTAAGAGCGTAGTCTAATCCTGATGCAGTAATAGCACACATGCCAGACATGTAAGTGCTATTAACTGCTCAAAGTTAGCATTTCTGTTGACTGATGTCATTTGTGTACAAGACTAGTAGTCTTTCTGCCAGTCCATTGCCAAGTATCTGTTCATGCATGTTTTCAGAAAGTGACATGAATGCAACTCACTCAGTGACTTCACCATATCTGTGCAACCTGTGTGAAAACACAATGCACCAATCAACTCTGCCTACCTGTTTCATCTTGCATTTGCAGATTGATTTAGTTTTTTTATATTTCACTCCTTGTGTTTAGATTCAGCAGTGTTTTGCCTGCACAAGTCCAATTGTAATATCTCATATTCATTTACTTCTATATTTTCCACAACCTGACACCAGCCCATGTCATTGCCAAGGCTCAGGGACTCGCCATCCTGTCAGTCTTCAAAGCAGGTTTCATGATCACTGCAAGGGGCGGCAGTGGGATAGTGATCGCAAGACTCGCTGATGGAAGTAAGTTGGTTTTACGTTTTTTTTTCTGACATTTATTCTGAGTGTCAAATATATTTACACAAATATTTGCTTGGTGAGGTCAGGTGATTATACGGGTTTGTGACATACTATACAGTACATGTTCAGAAGTTCATTCCTTTTAATTTATCTTCATGTCTAAAGCATAACTATTACAACAAATTAGACCAATTTGAGTAAATAGGGAGGTTTAATGGGTTTTGGTATAATTGATGTCTGGCAGCTGCCTTAGCAACATTCTAAACTGAATAAACAAAACACTCCTTAAGGTCATTTAGAGCTTCATTGACTTCACTATGCTAGTGTTTCCTTGTTTTTACTCATTTAATTTGTACATTATTCAGAGACAAAGATTTTTTGAGTATTGTAGTAATCATTATTTAAACTTTGGTAATAGCTATTATAGTAGACAAATAGTCCCATGTTTGGGCACTATACTTATTCTCAGAAAAAAAAAGTTGAAGAAGAAATTTTAGCAAGTTTATTTATTAAAGTGACAGGTATCATGTTGAATCTGCTTCTACACAACTGAAGTTTTTTTATATATATATATATATATATATATGTATAGTGTAATGTTTTGTTTTGTTTTTCATTTTAATGTTAAATTGTATAATCGTTTTTTTGCATTCTGTTATGAAGGATGGTCTGCTCCTTCAGCAATTGGTATTGCTGGACTCGGTGGAGGATTTGAAATTGGTCTGGAGGTAAGTTTTTATTTTACACCAGACTCTCTAAAGCTGCTTTTCCAGCATTTTTCCCCCAGACCTGTTGCTGTCAGCGTTTCCATCGCTGTGAAGATTAAGTCTAGTGACATAGGGCTGCGTGCGACTTTACAGTTCCAGCTGGATTTTGTCCATATTTTTTAAACTCCATTGTTGATTCGAATAGCAAACAACTCTTACTGCACGCACTGCAACAGACTTTTAAAAATGTTGATTGAAATACAATGCTGCGTGGAGTCAACCAATCAAAATGCAGCGTGAACTCAGCCAATCAGCATGTTCAGTGCCCAAGTCCCACCCTTGAAAGTTCCTGAACTTTGAACAAGTACTACCCCGTGAGCAGGTACTTTCTAAGGGGGAAATTTTTACATGGAACTTCATTTAGACCCTGGTTCCTGTGGTCGAAACACACAAGTGCCACCCCAAAGTCCCTAGTTCCTGAGGAAAGTTCCTACGGTGGAAACGCAGCTTAAAAGAACAACCAATATATTGATTATTCATTCAGGCAGAATAGTTAAAAAAAGCTGTGAGAAGGTCATTTTTTTTAAACATCATTAGATAATGAATAATCATAAAAACCATCTGACAAGACATAACTGTAGGTAACATGGTAAGCACCTTAGTAGTAGATACGAAAAGTATATCAGAGAGTCAGTTAGAGAGTCAGTAAAGTGTTCAAGAACAGTTATGCAACATGTTTATTCATGTATCAGAGGAACATCTTGGACTACACTTTGCTGTATGCCTATGGATTATGCTCCGTATACAGACACTATAGGTTCTTCATCAGGGTATAATTTGTAAATTACTTCACATGCAATGTCATGCAAAAAATATGTTTTCTTTCCATCGAGATTGTCTGAGTCATGCATAGACAAGAACATCAAGACACTAAAATATTTGCCCTGTCTGACTTGGCTGTCTTGTTTTGTATTTCTTTTTCTTTCCATCATCTCCTTAATAAAACATATATGTTATTAGAGCTGTCAATCATTTAGAATATTTAATCATGAATAATCTTATAGGCTAGTTTTAATTATGAAGAAAACCAATTAATTTTCTTAAGTTACAAGAAAACTAATTGATATTTTTGATATTCTATATATATTGATATTCTTAATGTTAGCAAAAAAAAAAAAATCAAATATAATAATAAAATAAATAATAAAACATAGCAACTGTCTCCCCACTTAATCTTGGAAAAACAGTTTTGCAAATTACTTTACTTTTACCTGTAAAGAGAGTATTTCACTATCATTTACTATAATAAACAGGTGCTCCCCAAAATAATCGTTTTCTTTTTGATTTGAATTGAAGTCACATCAACATTAAGTTTTCCCTGAATTTTGCAAGGTGTTCTGTAAAAAGCATGACCCATTATGAATTAGTCATTACGACCTTTTCCCTAAACCACAGGTCAGCCTTTTGTTGGGAGCTATTTGTAGCTCAAGTGCTGGCTTCATCATTTTTCAAAGCGTAAAGTGGATCTTCATATCTCTGACACAGGAAATCACTGTGCATGTGTCCAGCGAGGTCATTTGTCAGCATCAGGCAGAAGTTGCACTTTTGTTTCCTGACCTTGGATTGCAGCTCGGATGAGTCATTTGTGTACCAAGCGCCTGTGCATCTTGACAGTCTTGATTAATTTCTCGAGTAGCCTTCAGGCACTGTGGTTAGCACTGCGGTCTCTGTCTCTCAGTATGTAGCAACACACCTGATAAGTAGCAAGGGAGTACAGGAAATATCGATTTTATCTTTAGGCATTAAAACCAGAGTATGTCTGAAACCGGTCCAAATCTTTCGACACCAAACAGCATTTAAAAAGCTTAAAAATGATTGCTGAATATAGAGCTACTTTTTTAATGTTTTGCTGGTAACAGATGCACAATAGTTGGCGGAGTGCTTGTCAGAGTGATGTATAGCTAGAATGTGCATGAAGGACACACTTGCCTACTAACTAACATCACATGGCCTGGTGCTTAAAGAAACCTGAGCTGATTTTATAAATAGAGAGGGAGAAAATCATGAAAAGAGTGATGTCAGTTGTGAGACTAGAATAGGCAGTTCTGAGTATCTGGTGAAATGTGTGAGTGTTTTAGGGCTGGGCAGTATGAGATTCTGCTATATTGTTTATACCGCAAATAGTCTTTAAAATTTAAATAAAATTTTAAAAAATCAGAAAAGAAAAATTAAATTAAGACTTTCTTTGACATCCCCTGGTCACCATTTACTTTCAGTGTAAGTAAAATTCTTTTTGTGAGAAGGAAAAAAGTAATTTTTAGGTAAACTGTCCCTCTAATGCTTCACATAAAACATGACACCTGTCCTCTCTTTTAATCTCCAGTCTTCAGATTTTGTCATCATCTTGAATCAGAGGAGAGCTGTGGATGCTTTTAGTAAAGGAGGCAATCTTACACTTGGAGGAAACTGCACTGTGGCTGTTGGGCCTCTTGGCAGGTATGTGAGTTGATTTTAAGGTGTAGTACCCCATACTGTTGCCAGGGGTCAGAAGAGAGGGAATAATGGAGAGTGTAGGTTTGGAAACTTAGGTTCTTTGAGCAAATGTCCACTGTTAAGTATCAGTGTCGTAATTGAAATGACACTTTTATTACTAAAGTGTTTTATTTTTTATCTGGATGCATCTGTGTCGCTTGGCTGACTTCTGATTAAATTCAAAGGTTAGGGCTTAAGGAAGAAAGGTTTGATTTATGTTAGGCAATTGATGTTATGATTTTTTTTATGTTACTGAAAGTGCTGCCAAAGCAATGTAGACAGGAATGAGAAAAGGATTGTGCAGGCCTTGAACGTTTGTGAGTTGCATTGTATTTTATTAATTTGAAAAATCGAGTGTTGAAGCCCATTTGTTTTGAGAACAAGAGTTTTTAAAATGTTTACATAGACGATGGAGGGCTTTGACAGCATTTCTCTGAAGGTATAAATTAGCTATCTAATGTTTTTGAACTGTTGTTTTTGTGCATTTATGGATAGCAATGAAGAAAAAGCTCTTGCTGAAAGTTGCAAAAAAAAAAAAAAAATCAACAGAATATAAAAGCCATCTATAGTTTTATCATTTCACAAGGGGCTAATTTTCTCTGATGACATGTTTATACAAAAAATGTATACAGTTGTGAGCTGCCAGCTTAAGCTTTCATCCGCAACACAGTCATTCTTAATTTGACAAGCATGAACCTGTGCAGAAAATACTGTGAGAATTATAGATAATAAAAGGTATCCATACTGTACATTAGGAGCCATTCAGTAATGCTAGTTTAAATGACTGCTGCATTGTTCTAAGGTAAATCAGTGATTTTACCTTTATTGATGCATTCTGCTGTGTTCATGCTTGTTTGGAAAGTCCTTTTTGTTCTCACTGCTTTAATTGTTGTTTATGGATCTCGCCAGAATAGAGCTGCAAGCAATATTGTACTGAATGGGTGCCTGCTGCACTACAGTAGCTTTGAAAACTAGGACTTAAGATTCCACTTAATGTGGATGTGTTTGATTGTTTTTTTGTTTTGTTTTGTTTTGTTTTTTTTGGCTTAGATTAGATCAGGTTTTGGATTTGGTTTGGCAGCAATGACTGCAGGGTCTGTGTGCTCTTTTGAAATGAGTTATTTTTGGAATAGATCCTTCTTACCACCTACTAGGATATATTTTATATAAATGTCATGTCTCATTCTTTTAATAAAATCAAGGTTTGCATCAAAATCAAGGTCTCTTTTAAGAACATAGTTATTTAGTTAGTGGACAGTAAACTTTTAAAGGGGTCATATCATAACTCATAAGAAATACAATGTTTTAAATCAGAACTGAAAGCATCTCTTTGGTCTGTAAGATTAGTTTTTTGAAAGCTAGTTTAGCCCTTCCGACATTTTTCCATGTTGAAACATTGTAGCATTAATATATGACTGTCCAAATGTACACACACAATCTGCTGTTTTTGACTGTATAGCACCTACTGCTCTGCACATCCTTCCAATGTTTCCTAATGTTAGAATTAGAAACGAGTGTCTGAAGTTTTGTCTAATTTTTTTTTTTTAATTTGCGACAGTGTCCTTTTGCTATTTTATACACAAGGTGTTTATGCAGAAGTCTTAAAGGGGTACTTCACAGCTGGCAAAAAAAAAAAAAAAAACTATGAAATCGGTGCTACCTGACTAGAGAAAACAAACAAAAAAAAGGCTGTTGTCTTCCCTTTTTTCCAAATAGGTGAGACGCTGCTCACTGCAGAACCGTGGGTGGAGTGTGAAGTCCAGCTCCCCCTCTCTGGATGTAATTTGGGCATAATGGGTGGAGCTAGATGGTCCAATCACACCCTAACCCTACCCATAACTCTATCCCTCCACCTATTAGATCAACAGAGGTAGAGCTGGATTAGGTTAAGCTCAACCCATGATGTCCAGAGAAGTGGAGCTGGAGGTAACTAGGCTCTGCAGCGAGCACCGCTTGGAATAAGGAAAACTTCAACACCCATAATGCACTGGGCATGTTGCCATCCAAGACCACTCCCAACAGTCTGTTATGGATATGCTTACCAGAGTCAAATACTGCCTTGCTTTAGTAGGAAATACTTCTTAGCAAACTTTTAGGTTTAGTGTCAACTTGTTCTCGGGTGCAAGAATTTAAAGAGTAAACGTTTAGTGGGAGTGAGTTACTTTCAGTTTTCAGGCAAGAATCCAGCGTGTTGTAGGCAGCGGCTAAAGGATGCAAAAAATCATAAATATGGAGAGAATGCTGTGATGGAAAATCTGAAAAACCTGTGTTTGTAGTCAACATTTCAAACTGGATGACTTGTTTTATGCCAAAATGGAGTAAAAAAGAAAAAAAAAGAAAAAGAAACTGCAGTTTTCACAAAAGCCCTGGAGTCATAAGTGTATTTTTGCTGACAAATAAATGTGAATATCTTGGTCCAGGTAACACAGAGAACAAGTAACATTGTTTATTTACATATACTACCGACATTGTAACAATACAAAGGTTAAAAATCAGCAAAGTTACACTTTAAATGCTAAAAGAGAAAGAAAGGGCTTGTTTAATTCAAAGGGTCAGAGAGAGGATAGAAGTGGTAATGAAGCACTAAATTATGACATACTACTGTTTAAAATATTTGGGCTGAATAATTTCTTTCAAGTTTCAAAAGACATTAATACTTTTATTCAGCAAAGACACATTAGACCCCAAAGTTTTGAATGGTAGTGTGAGTTTAAAATCATAAAAAAGCAAAGTATAAAAGAAAAAAAAAGACCCTATTAAGACACGATCTTATACCTGAGTCTGCATGTACTCTCAACGAACCCCAGTAATTATTACCCTCAGTGCAGTTTCATCCTCCCATTCGATTCCACTATGAGCCTTGACTGTGTAGGGTATAGTCCTTGCATATATACAAATCTGACTAAGCATTTTTGACAGGAATTTGGAGGCAGATGTGGCGTTTCGCAGTACAGCGGCTGTCTACTCGTACTGCAAATCTCGTGGTCTCTATGCTGGAGTGTCTCTTGTCGGTTCTTACCTCATCGAACGCAAAGAAACCAACCGAAAGTAAGAACATGTCATAGGTTAAGGAGTTTAAATGTTGTATTAAAGCCCTCAGGCACTGATGTTACCTCACATGTTGACCTACTTTGTTTTTTCATTGTGTTATAGTTTCAATATCTTATGTGTGCTTTACGTTTGAATAGGTTCTATGGCCAAGACATTCGTGCTTCTGCTATTCTCAATGGAGATGTGGAACCTCCACCTGAAGCATATGATTTGTATACCATTTTGCAGGACTACACAGAGAAATACACCACCGAATGGCAGAACAAACACATGCAAGCTTCAAGCAAGGTTACTTTCTGTACACTACTTAAGCTGAAGCTGAAACTAAAGCTTGCTAAGCGACAAGCTACTCATAATTTTAAATACAATGCTGCTACTTTTTTGAAAAAGTAGTTAGCTAGACTACAAGCTACAACATACAGGTGGAAATAAATATATAATATATGTAAATATAAAATTATGTAAAATATTTAGCTATCTGTTGATTTTTGGTTTAATCAGAGCTCTATAAAGACAGTGAGAGTTTTGAATATATGAACAATCAGGGTGATAGCATCAAATTTGAACAGATACATTTATAACAAAAATATAGTGATGAAGTAGCATTTAAATAAATATTTCACTGTCACTAATGTTAAATGCAGGACAGGGACTCGAAACTGTGAATTGGTTGTGAATCATTTGTTTAATTTTTATCATTTACACGAACTGTGTCCAAACAAACTGATTCACTAAGACTAGATGAATCACTAGAATGACAGCTGAAAGAGTTTAGTCACAAATTCCACGTCTTATCAAATTCAGAAGAATTGTTGACATTGTATCGAATACAAACATTTCTTCTTGAAGGGGGGGAATGAATAGCACACTGTTGAAATAGTCTTTTACACTTCTCATTTGTGTCATCAGATTAGCAACAAAATAAATATTCCTCACCCATCCAGTTACTCTTTAGCTCTGTTTAAATTGCCCGTGTGATTTTTTTTTTTTTTTTTTTTTTTTTTTCTTTGCATGCTAAAACATCACATTAATTTGACTGACAACATCACTCATTTGAAGGTATAAGTTAATTTAATCTCTCTTACTTGATGGGATTTAAAGTCTTTTTTCCACTCTGACTTTAACTCAAGTTTTTTAACATTTTTCTAACAAAAATGTTCATTTTGTTCATTTGAGTCCGTGCACACAGAAACCCCTCTAGTGGCAAACATTAAAGTACACTTTACAAGTATGCAGTAGTTCTGTGAGTTTGGAATAAAGATATAAATAAATGACACCTACATAATGAAAGTGAGTTATAATCTGCTGACAAAGTCTTTCAACACATTAGACGGTGATTGTGAGTTTCATTTGATGGCTACTATAAATCAGACTTCTATAAAACACTGTAGATGACAGTAATATAGGCTTTCCACTTGGCACTTCATATTTCGAGTGGTATATTTTGGTCACTGGGGTTATGTGGAAAAAAAAACAGTGGTCTCACAAAATCAGTTCTAAACAACCCAAGGGTTTCCTTGTCATAGTAACGAGTATGTAATGTTATTTAGTTTTATAAGTTGGAATGAAGCAAAATCAAAAGGTCTGTATGTGTATGGCACAACATTACACTATACAGTGAATATTCAGTTGCTTGTTTACTTAAATCCAGTTAATATTTAAGGTGCAAACTGACCTTACATGCTGTTTCAAATTCACAAAAAAAGTGGTCTAATTGTCCTTTTAAAGACTTAAACTATTTGATTTTATGATGGCTTCAGTGCCAGTCTCTTTTTGTCAAGTTCACTGGGTGAGAGTCAAGCCTGTTGATGTATATTCGGGTGTCTCTGTTTTCACAGATGAGTTCAGCACCATCTAGACCAAGGCCTCCCACACAGAGAGCTGCCTCCTCTTACACACCCAGGACACAGGGTAAGACCCCGAGTGACCTCTCAGATCTGCACGCATTTCATCTTTCAGAGCAGAAATATGGTGACTGACTGAACTTGTACAGAACTCGCATAGGTCTAAAAAACTTTTTCCCTATATTTTCTTGGGCTGTTGTAAAATTGAAGGGAAGTTGCTATCTCTTTGCCTCTGATTCTGAGTGACTCTTTTTTTGGTTATGTTGATTAAAAACTATAACTATAGAAAATTATATTTTTACAGCTCCTGCATCTGTGAAGCCAGTTCTTTATCCGAGCTTAGACAGCTGGGATACCGAAAGTTTAGGTGAGTGCTGTTTAGAAATTTTATTTAATTTTATTTTAATAATTGTAATATATTTCATTTTGAGGACTAGGTAAGTGCCTAAGAAAATATAATTCAAAAGTTTATATAAAAAAAAAAAAAAATGTTTTGTGTATCTCTGTTAACACAAGCTTCCCACACAGCTAATACAACCACGAGGAGTATGTTTTTCCCTTCTTAAGTGGAATTATGCTTACTGTAAAAAAACAAAAAACAAAAAAAAAAACAAAAAAAAGCCCACCTGTGACTAAGGTAATAAACTTACAGAAGAGGATTTTACTGTGTGTTTTGTAGCCCACCCTGTGTGCTCAAGCATAGTATCAAGCAGAATATCTGAACAAAAGGGATTATTCCTTCTGTAAATGGTGAGGTTAATCAGACACTTTTTAAAACAACAAGAAATACCTGTGAGAATAAAGATATGTATGACAATATGGTCATACATTTCAGTTGACACTGATAAATTATAAAGTGGATTAAAACTACTAGATTAGCAACGGCTAATTAAATAGCAGAAATGCACGAGAAAAAACACCCAGTGCTGTGTGAGATCCTTTCATTAATCAGCTCAGCCTGTGGAGGATGATTTGTGTTGTCATCAATTCAACTCCACTAACATTCTCATTTATTTTCATTGGGTTCCTAAAGGCCCCTGTTTAAAGTTGAATTATAGGGATTAGATAAAAAACACGCTATGGAGTGGCTTCGCCTGCCCCATTTCAAGGAAAGCCACTCCGACTGGCTGGGAAGATTTCGAAAGAAGCCATGAACTGTAGACTGGCTGTTTTCCCATCTTCCTTTATTCAGGAAGGGCCTCGGTGCTCTTTGCCATGTCACAAGTCAGCTACACAGCAAACGCATTCTTTCCCACAGTGAGATGACATGTCCATCCATTAGGGGAAAGATTTTAAAGACCACTTGCTAATAGATGATGTGTGTGTTTGTGAATAGATTCAGGACTGATGGATTTTGTCACATACAGACCCGAGCATCAAAAACATTTGGCAGCCTCCCTGTCCTTTAAATAGGACATATTTGGAGAAGATATTGTCTTAGGTCACCATAAGTCCTTAAGGCTACTTTATTGCTAACAGTAAATTGTATTCCCAACTAAACCACATATGAGTACTCATGCCAATCTTTAGTACACATGACAGCAATGATTGATCATGAACACAGTGATTTTAAGTCCAGGATAGCCAACAACAGCTCACAAAAGAGATTATAGTGTGTTCTGCTCATAAAGGACAACTGAAGGGAAGCAAAGGCTACAGTCTTAAGAAAACAGCTATACGCAACTCACCAGTAATTTGTCTTTTTAAACTGTTCCACACCCGTAAGACCTTTGTTCATTGTCAGAACACACATACACAAGATATTTTTGATGAAATCTGAGAGGTTTTTATCTCCCATAGAAAGCAATGTAATTACTGTCATTCAAGGTCCAGAAAAGTAGTAAAAACATTGTTAAAATAGTCAACGTGACAGTAGTCAGTAGACAGTAGTAGTACAGTAGTACAGTAGACAGTAGTAGTACAGTAGTTCAACCTAAAGTGGTTCAAGCAGCGAAAATACTTTTTGTGTGCAAAAGCAAAACAAAAATAACAACATCTTCTCTCCCCTGTCTTACTGCTAAGCTGTTAATGTACAGCGGTTCCAGGTTCTACATCAGGATGCCGACTCAGGCCCCGTTTATACTAGTGCCTTTTCGCTTTAAAACCGCGTTTAAGAAACTATCTCCATCTACATTACATGATTGAAAATGCTTGTCACATGACCGTTTATACACACTGTGTACAAGTGTAAACGGTTGCCTCTTGCACATGTAGGTAGCTGCAGTATTAAAAAAATGCAGAGTTTAACTGGACAATGGCTGCTAAAAATGACAACAAAGCCAGTAAAGATTGCAGTTCAGTCTCCATGTTATTGTTTACATGGTCGTCAAGGATATGCAGAGTGAACGTGGGCAGCCACGCTATCGTTTTCAGAAGTCTTCGTTTTGGTCAGTTTACACTGAAATGCAACCCTGGCATTTTCAAACTAAAACGGGATCTGTAGCGTTTTCAAAAGTCTCAGGTTTTTAAGGTTCGAAAACGCTGGTGTAGTGTACACAACAGGCATAACCGCAGCAAAAGTTATGCGTTTTAAAATAAAAACACATTAGTGTAAACAGGGCTTCATAACATTAAGGTTGAACCACTGTAGTCAGATTGACTATTTTGATGATTGGTAATTACATTGTTTTCTATGGGAGATAAAAAACCTTTCAGATTTCATCAAAAATATCTTAATTTGTGTTCCGAAGATGAACGAAGGTCTTGCGGATTTGGAACGACATCAGGGTGAGTAACTAATGACAGAAATTTCATTTTTGTGTAAACTAACCCTTTAATTAAAATAACTTCTGAAAAAGCATCTTAAACCAGCTTAAGTTGGTTTTGTGGTCTTAGTTTGTTATCCAGCCTTGTCAGCATGGTTTGTTGGCTGGTTTTAGAGGGGTTTGGGGCACCTTTCAGTTGATCAGGCCAGATAAAACCATCTTATACAAACATAGTCTAAAGGCTGGAATACACCGTGTGACTTTTGCTCTAATTTGCAGTCTGTACAAGTCGGACACTAGTTTCCAAACGATTTTGGGCAGTGGGAGTTGACAGATTTCACAGAAAATCATGTAGTGTAGGATGAGCCCAGGATAAGCTTTTTAAGACTTTGATTTCATCCAGTCAGAGGATATCAAACATGTTTGATATTTTGAGCCGATTGAGCAGATATCAAACATGTTTGATATTTTGAGCTGATATTGTGGTAAAGTATAAAATCTTTGTTTGTGGCACTGAATATTCAGATTCATTGAGGGGCTAGAACGTAAGTATACTAGTGTTTCTGTCATTGTGAGCATAGCAAGCAGGAGGGAAAACTGCTTGTGTACCTGTATGTGTTTGGTACTTTGTCAAGGGTCCTCTTAGGTCCTTCATGGACCTTCACAAGAGTGCTATCGGAACACTGCACATCTCTTAGAGAAGTTGTGTATAATATAAACTAAAGATGCATTCTGTGATCGTAGATAAATGATATGGGGTTTGTTGTCCCAAGTAAAGTTGTTCTTGAACGCACGGATACCAATAGTCAAACACATCACCTTTGCTACTAAAAAAAGTTGGCTGTACATTTGCATTCCTTGTAATTACATAAATGAGTGATAATTTAATTACTTGCACATTAATTCAGACAATAATTCCTTGTTGAAGTGCACACAAGTCGACTCATTGAAAACTGCTAAAATTAGATTGAAAGAACTAAATTAATATGTGCATTTTAGTATTATCTCCACTTCTCTCACGCATACATCAGCCTGAGAATGATTAGCTGATATCTCTCATTTCCTGTGTTTACTCTTTAATTAATTTAGATGCTATTATGGTGCATTTGTTCAGTTATTTTTAACTCCGTTGATTCAGATGTGTAAATGAAGGTAATTGATTGAAATGTGCACGTGCCTCAGCATGATCCAGACAGTTAGAGACTGCTGTAGACAAGGTTTCATTGTTCGCATCTCCTTCGGGTGGGAATAGTAGTCCAATTCCCTGTTGTGATGTTTAATTACCGGATTTTGTCAAATTACATGTTAATATTCTACTGGTTAATAACAGTCATTTCTAAATCAACAAATACCTGGCAAATGATGAGTTGGGTTTCGTTTGTCAGCTTCATAAGACACCAAACCATTAGCCAACAGCAAGCTTTTGGCCAGAGGAGGATAATGTGTAAGAGAGCCAGATGAATTGTACAGGGAATAAATGCTGTTAGCCAGCTACTTGACGTCTTTCAACAGCCGGTTGTCATTGCTCAATTCAGGATAAGTAGACAGGTACGCCTGTCTTATGTCAAAGCACGGCACTGGATGACTTCATCAAAATTAGGACAACAGATGTCTCCCGTTTATTTTGTTAACTTTTATTTTTCCACAGCAAAACCATACAGAACAATGCAAAGCATAAGAAGCATTTTTCTATGGATCAGTTGAGTCCGTTAAAGTGAACTGTCACCAAATGAAATTCAAAAATAGTGATTGTTTTTTAATAGTTCCCTAAATGTTCTCGCTCTCTACCATTGGTCAAACAAACCGATATTCCCGCCCTAAACCCCTGCCATTGGTTGAGCCAGTGTTGCTGTTGTCTGGATGGTTGGGATGTTCTGAAAGTGCTTCAGAGGCTCAGTGTTTACACTTTTCAGTGGAATAAACATAGAAATGGCGTACTTACTAAGTTATCTCTCCATATTAAAGGGATAAAGTGAATTCTATCATCATTTACTCAGCCTCATGTCTTCTTTTTGTGTTCCACAAAAGAAAGTAAGTCCTAAAGATTTGGTTATGATCAAGTGTGCTGCACAACTTCTGAAAAAGTGAAGCCAAAGCATTTCGATCGCCCTCTGGTGGTTGGCTGCAGTATAGGTCTTAAACCCCGCCCTCTCAGTGCAATCGAATTGGACGCAAGCCAAACTAAACAATCCAAAATGTTATTAATATTATTTTTTTTTTATGGTTTCTGTCACTTTAGGTAGTTCACACAGACATATGTTCATTTTCCCAATTAAGTTTGGTTTTAGTTAGTTATTTGATGCTATAAAACCGGGCTGTATGGGGAGTTTGAGTCTACGAGAACTATGGAAGTATGAGCTATAAAGTATTGGCCACCTAGTATGGATCACTACTGCGCAGACTCGGGCTCTGAGTGACGTAATCAGCAACAACCGTTACTGGGATATTTTGGCTTCATTTTTCTATAGTGGAAGGCAGAGATGCACTGTCCATCTTGTTTTACAGTTTATGGTTATGATTTCATTCTTCTGTGAAACACAAAATATATTTTTTAAAAATTGTCCATACAATTAAAGTAATTGGAGTCCATTTTTGTTTTCAGAAGAAAAAATGTATGTTTCAGACATCCCACCTCCTCTGGGAGTCTCTCACATATTGATAGCGGTGCGCTAGAGTGCAAGCTACTTCCCGGAAATGAACTTTTGTAATATTGAGAAAGACATTTTGGGTAATCTATCTCACTAAATTTAATATCGGGGAAAACACTTTTAATGACTTTTGATTTGATATGTGTTCTGTCCACTTTTATAGAAGTTGCAGATGTGTTACTAGAAAGACTTCATCATGATATGATAAAACTGACAACAGGCTTTCGAAGATGAGTCAAAGAGATGCTAATCTGTATTGTTACATACTGAAAAGAAAAAAAAGTCCCTGGGTGTGTGTTCACATTGCTTGTTATTTTACTGGCAGACATTTCTCTCCCCCCAATTATCATGATATCATTTGTGAAAAATGAGACCTGGAAAACTCTCACTCCTCACTGTTTCATTAACACTCCTTACCCTCAAGATCATTAAAGCTGTAAATAATACAGTCATGTAGATGGATCCCTGGCCTTAGGAAAAGGTGGTTAGAGAGCCACCCTGATTTCTAAAGACTCTTTTGTCAATAAAGGGAAACTGTTTTGTGAGGTTTTGATTTGTTGAGTGTAATGACACGTTGAGCAGCTGTTGTACTGGTTTCTCTGATTAATCCCGCTTTCCCTTTTCCTTTGGAATGAAAAATGAATCCAGGTTTTTAATTGTTAATCAGCTCTTTTGCATTCCACTATAACAAGGTGCCAGTGATTATATATGGTTACAACAGTTGGATTTGGTCACTCTATACCCTTTATAGCAGATTTATAGCAGCAAAGAGGAGAAATGGCAGGCATTCCTCCCTGTCATGAGCTGTCACTTTTTCAGATATTGCGTGTGCAAGTAGAAAACCGCATAGCTCAAATGTCACCACTCTGCCAAAATACACAGCCCTTCCAGATCTGAAGAAACTCTCTGGATTGTGTTGCTGTCTTACGCCCGGCTTGTCATGTCTTGCATTTGTGGTAGCGGGAATGAACATTATGTTGAATGGATGCAGTTTTTTTAGGATACAAGTCAAAAGCGTTTAGTGTGAAAAACGGCTCGACTGAAGCTTTTGGCAATGCCCGAGGTTTATTTGGAGTCAGGAGATTTCAGAGCAGGTGCCAACAGCGTGAAACCACATTCTACCTTAGTCTAATTCCCTGCTTCTCTCTTATGTCTTTACTCCTGAAAATCCCTCGCCACCCATTTCCCCCATTCTTCGGGTTCGTACTCCAATCCACATCCTCCAGTGGTCCTTGATGCATGTTGGATGCCAGTCTGCTTTTAATGACTCATAAATGAAAAAACCATGCTTGAGTTTAAGTACCATACAGTGAAAATGACTCCATTACAAGTTCCATTACAAGTCACCAGTTCCAATACAACTTGCGTAAAAGTCTTTTTGAACAGTACTGAAGTATTTTACCCGTACTGAATGTAGGCTCAAGGATGCACTAGTCCTCAACACCTAAGAGACATGCCAATGAAAAACAAGAAACAGTTGATTTGTTAGGAGAGCAATTTACGTGTTTAATCAATATAAAATATCCAATATATCTAAAATCAATATAAAACTAAACACCTGAAGATTGCAATATATTAAGGTTGACACAGCAGCCTCTACAAACACTCAAGTTCTCAGTTTACAAAAAGGTCATTAGTAAACCAGTATCCTTCAAAAAGGTCTCTTCAATATAACGGATAAATTAAATAATGTTAATGTTAAAATTAAATAGTCAAAGCTTACGTGCACTGGTCTGGTTTCGGCCTCATCACCAATGAGGCACTACAGGACGTACTCGTCTCATATATGAAACACCTGCGATTCACAACTACTAGCTGCAGGTCAGAGCAATGGGCATGCCGAAAGGAGGTGTGCCGAAAGGTGAATTGCTACAACTGAAACTAACCCCTACCCCACACCCTGACAGACAGCTTTCGCGACCAATGATAATGACCTTTCTCTATGCCCCTACCTTTCAGCACGCCCATTACTCCAATGCTCAGATACCCACACTTGTTCACAAGTTTGGGTGGTAAGGGCGAAATGCACAAGATATACATTCAGTGCCCTGTAGATGGCTGATTGGATGGAGGTAGATCTGAATGTGGGCTTGCAGCCGATTTGTAAGAAAGGGGCGGGGTTTATGGGAACGATGGGCATTGGAGAGGTTCGGCATATGTCACCAGAGAGAAGTCCTTCATTTCACTGGAAGATTAAGTTGTAACATTTTGATTACAAATGACGAGATAAATAAATGATAAAAATTAAACATGCACAGATTAATTGTTCACAATAACATGCATTTATAAAATAGGGTGAATTTTCATTTCATACCGATTTCTAGGTCACTAATCAAAATTTCACTGGTCGTCTTTTGGACACAAGGTTTAACCAGACATCAAGAGTAAAGTGTTTTGATTAAAAAAGTATTGTTTTCCAAAAGACGTCTAAAGGAATTAATTACCCTGATTGTAAATCTTTCATTTATTCCAGCTTGATGTGTTAAATCACTGGAGTTTCAGTAATTGAAGGTTAACATGTTTGTTAACCTGACAGCAGAAATGATTGCACAGTTGTTTATATCTTAACATGTTGATAGACAGATAAAGAAAGGGGTTTTGCCCCTGGCTGACAGATCCTATCTAAAGATGTTAATATTGTGCTGTGCAACCACCATGTAGAGCTGGAAAGTTTTGTGGTGTTTAAAGTGTGTGTGTGAGAGAGAGTGCCAATTAGTTGAGCCAAAGTGGGCTAAAACTGTTTTAAGAGAACACATGCTGCTCTCTAGTGTTGACCATTTGCTATTACAATTTTATACAGTTTTTAATATCATACATATTTATTCTTGATCATGTTAATGTAATGTCACTCTAAGCATGCGCAAGATGTATACATTTACGTTTAATCATTTAGCAAATTGACTTAAATAAGGAAAAGCATATTAAATGCATCATACAGTTTAACTCGATTTATTTGTATAGCCCTTGTCATAATACATATTGTTCCAAAGCAGTGCTGAAATACTATTCAGGATGAATTTAAAATAAATTAAAATAATTTCAACAGTAGAATTACAAATGCAAAAATGTATATATAATACAAATGTGAGAACACATACTGGTACAAGTAAATACCACAGTAGAACTTTTTTTTTTTTTTTATTAATTTTCTAATTTTATGTTAATCCGTAATATATTTTACTAAATATTTTTATTGTCCTTAAAAATAAGGAACACCATTTGGGAATCATATATTATTATGCTTTAAATTGCCTTCATGCTGATTTGTAATTAAAATTAAAATGTAGAAAAACTTTTTAAATTTTAGCTTTGTTTTTATGTATGTATTTATTTGCTTGTTTGTTCATGAATGTTTTACTAAATGTCTTTAATAATGAGGAATTACAGAATCATTTTGTATATTATCATGCTTTAATAAATGACCTTTACACTGATTAGTGGAATTATAATTTCAAAATCCTGCATTAACTAAAATGTGTTTTCAGCCTAACGATGACTTTTCCTCTGATTGTGTTCTAGATCAAGCATCAGGCGGTGCTCTAGTGGTCACAGCTGTGCATCCGTTCACTGGCCAGCAGCCCGGGGATCTGAGCTTTGCTGCAGGAGACCGCATCACTGTTATCACCAAAACTGATTCTCAGTACGACTGGTGGGAGGGAGAACTAAGAGGGCAGGTTGGGATCTTCCCAGCCAATTTTGTGTCCTACAGCTGAAGGTACTTAAGATGGCAAAAAAAGCTCAATTTGATGACAAACAGTATCTGGTATTGAAGGGTCCTTTTGTTTTGCACAGTTTAAAATGACATTTATGATGGTGTGTATTTTTAGGAGCACAAGCGGTGTATGAAGGGATGAAAGGGGGTGTTTTTTCAGTCTTCCTGCCATTGGTAAAATATTTTTATTCCGTTTGGTTATTGGTTTGTGAGTAAAGAGTTCCTATTTTACAGATTTATTTTTTTAAATTATGCTATACTTTTTTTTTTGCAGACAGTAATTATCACTGAAACACAACAAAAGTGACATTGTGGTGTTTTAAGTGTAGTTGCTCCAGGTATTTGAAATATGATAGCACAATGGTTTGCCATTGGCAAAAACACAGTAACACACAATTAAATTTTTTTCTCTGATAATAACACTGAACAGTTGTTGCGAACAAATGTTACTGCATATGATAAGATTTAAAATTGTTATGAAAACTATAGCGATGCCTTATTTAAAGTGTCATAAACTATAAACACATCTGCCTTAAAAAATGTTTTGTTTTCTTTTATGTTTTTTTTAAAGGAAGTGTTTGCTCTCTGTGCTTTAATCTAATTTATTGCTCTTTGCACAAATGTTAACCAAACATGAATGTTTTCCTATTGATTTTAAATGTCTGTAAATGTATATTAGTTCTAATAAAGATAATTTCCTAAATTAATTTCTATTAATTTGTCTGTGGTGCTGGTGTTAAACCGAATTCCCCCTTTTGTAAGATAAATGAGTTATACTATATAGGTTAGAATATACAATGCTCAGCATAAATAATTACACCCCCTTTGAAAAGTAACATTTTAAACAATATCTCAATGAATACAAAAACAATTTCCAAAATGTTGACAAGACTAAGTTTTAAATAACATCTGTTTAACCTTATAATATGAAAGTGAGGTTAATAATTTAACTTGGAGAACAACATTTTCAGCGAAAATAAGTACACTCCACTGAAAGTCTCTGGAGCAAAGCTACATTTTAGACTACAAATGTCTAATTTAACCAGTGGTGGACAAAGTACACAAATCAAGTACTTGAGTAAAAGTATAGATACGTATTAAAAAATATTACTAAAGTGAAAGTATTTAGTGCTCCTTTTCAATTTTACTTGAGTGAAAGTACAAAAGTATTTGATTTTTAATGTACTTAAGTAAAAAAAGTTCTAATTGATGAATGTTTTTTTTTTGTAATTTTATATAGGCCACTTATATAATTTAATTTTATATTATGTATTTTATATAATCCTATTGCTCAAAATAATTATGTCAAATATGTCAAATAGCCAGCACTAGTCAGTATGGATGGAAGATTAGTGGATGCAGATACATAATATGTAATGTGTGTTGATAAACAATATAAAAACAGACTAAACATATAGGGCTAAATACATAACATTTAAAAAAAATTGCTACAGCAGCGGGGGAGATGAACATGCATGCATTATTTTAATTTATGTTAGAGTTGCACGATTCTGGATAAAATGAGAAACAAGATTTTTTTGTTTGTTTGTTCCAAATAGAGATCATGATTCTCCCACGATTCTGAACAGACAACTAAACAAAATACCATATAATTATTTACTAGAGGACAAAATATTAATTGCTGCAGTCTATTTAAAAATATTTAACTGAATTGTTTAAAAAATGGGTTTGAATGAATGATTTAATGACTCACTCATAACTACTTAACTTGTTTTATTACTGGATGAATCAATGTTTTTGAACACATTTTTTGAATGAATCATTCAATGTCAAATACATTTTACGTCACTTTGGCGCCTACTAGTGGCGTAACGATGTAATCGATACAACCGTTATTTGAAGCGGCAAGTTAGTTTTAGATCTGTTTGAATCGAGATTGCAATCTGTAGACACATTGATGTGGACGTGTCGCATTAAAGCATTTCAGTGTGCTTAAACAGATCGCCCTTTACAGCAGATTTAGTTAAAAAAACAACTGACAGTTGTGACCTAAATATGATTTTCAGTTACAATAATTAATCCTAAAATTTACCATCAGTCGTGCGTGCACTCGAGTTCTTGGCTAATTTTCAGTCAGATTTGTAAATTCAGTTCACTGACTTGCTCTGAACGGATCATTGAATCAGTGAGTTGTTGACTCAAGAAAAGCTGCAATACAATCAGTCCAATTCGCGAATGTATTGTTGATGTGATTTGTGAACCGATTTAACAGGATGATTGAAAAGAATCAGTTCGTGCACGAATTGGACGCCGCTTTTGCGTCTCTGACGATGTGACGATTTCTTCATTTTAAAATAATGAGTAACAATATGTTTTATGAAATGTAGTGGAGTAAAAAGTACGATCTTATGCTTTGGAATGTAGTGAAGTAAAAGTTGCTCAAAATAAAAATACTCAAGTAAAGTACAGGTACTTGAAAAATGTACTTAAGTACAGTAACGCATTAAAAATACTTTGTTACTGTCCACCATTGAATTTAACAAGAATTCAACCACAGGTGAGTCTAATTATTCATTACACAAGTGTCCAGCAGACAGTAGACTATAAAAGGGCATTAAACCCCCTTCCCATTTCATGCTGCCAGCAATCGCACCACATGGAAGAGAAATGTCACAAGACATGAGAAAGAAAATAATTTCTTTACACCAGAAAGGTGAAGGCTACAAGAAGATCAGCAAAGCTTTACTTATCAGTCAAAATACTGTAGCAAAAGTGGTACAACATTTTTAAAAAGATGGAACTGCAACCATCTCACAGAGACGTCCAGGTCGTCCACAGAAGTTAACACCCCGACAGGAGTGTCTTCTGATGAGAAGCGTTGAAGAAAATCGGTATGCAAGTTCACTGCAGTTATCTAAAGAAGTAGAAAGCCAAACTGGGGTGACTATTTCCCATGGCACAATATGGCGTACACTGCAGAGGAATGGCATGCACGAAAGAAGCCTCTCCTAAAGCCCAGGCACAAAAAAGCCCACCTAGAGTTTGCCAGGGCCCATGCTGACTTCAAAGATGAAGACTACTGGGACTCTATACTCTGGAGTGATGAAACCAAGATAAATGTTTTTGGAACTGATGGCTTCAAAACTGTATGGCGTCGCAAAGGTGAGGAATACAAAGAAAAAAATGCATGGTGCCTACAGTGAAACATGGTGGTGGCAGTGTCCTTATGTGGGGCTGCATGAGTGCTGCTGGTGTCGGGGAGCTGCATTTCATTGATGGCATCATGAATTCACAGATGTACTGCTCTATACTGAAAGAGAAGATGCTACCATCACTCTGTGTCCTTGGTCGTCGTGCACTTTTCCAACATGACAATGATCCTAAACACACATCTAAGGCCACTGTTGGATTTCTGAAGAAGAACAGGGTGAAAGTGATTCAGTGGCTCCTGATCTGAACCCAATCAAACACCTATGAGGAATTCAAGAGACAAGTTGAGCATCACTCTCCATCCAGCATCTAGTCTCTAAAAGAGGTCATTCTTGAAGAATGGAAAAAGTTAGATGTTGCAAAATGTCGCCAACTTGTTCATTCCATTTGCATACACAAAAGAGGGCTCTTTGCCCACAAGGTGTCATACAAGCTATAAATAAGCAAATTATGTTTTATTTTTTATATTATGCAAACAGACAATTACAATATTTACAGATATTGAAGTTAAGAGAAATTAAATGCAAAATACAAATACAAAGACCAACAAAACATACATAACAGCCAATAAGATTTGTGTGTTTGTGTGTGTGTGTGTGTGTGTGTAACTGTAAGTGTAACTGGGTGTGGGAGTGGAAATATATGAATAAAGGAGCATGTAGAGAAGTACAACAGACATAACCAGAGTTAAAAAAAAAAAAAAAAAAAAAAGTAATTAAATGAAAGGAAAAATTTGATGACAGTAATAATAATAATGATGATAATAGTATTAATCATGATAATAATAGTATTAATCATACAAAAACTGGAGGATGAGGAGGGTGACAATAGTAATAGTAGTAGCAATAATAATAATAATGATAATGATGATGATAAAATCAATTAATCAGAAATGACAAATAGTAATAATAGTATTAGTAATAATAATAATAACCATATTAACAAATAAACTCATTTAATTCGGAATGAGAGGGAGGTTAAAGGATCAGGAAGAGGACAAATAATAATACTAGTAGTAGTAATAGCAATGATGATGATGATGATAATAATAATGATGATAATAATAATAATAATAGTGGTAGTAGTAATAGCAATTGTGCAGAACCAGCCGGAGGTACAAAGCGAAGGTACAAGCTGGAGGGCGAAAGCCCAAGGCCCCCGGCCCCACAATCACACCCACCCACTGTTATGCCACGGCCAACCAGGGGCCAGAAGCAGGGAAAAAGAAAGAGAGAGAAAGAGAGAGATTTTAATTTAATCTTATCTTTTATAAGTATTCTATTTATGTTTGATATTAGTCGGTGTTGCTACCTCTTCCTGATCCCCCTCCCCCCAATCGTGTGAATATTGATGGTGTATCACTGAGGATGGCTTCAGGCAAAGAAGGTCAGTGGATTCATGACTGTTGGAAGTTAATGAGAGATGACCAGGAATTATTATTTTGAGTGGAAGTAGACAAGTTTTCCATGGAGATAATGTTCCAAGTTGTAATGTGTATGGTGTATTAATTTTTTGGGGGAGGGTATATTAATTAGCTCTGAGATTGGAGGGGAAAGGTCTAGATTAATTGTCTGAGTGTCGATTTTTGATTGAATAGATTATTTGATTTGTAAGTATTCTAAAGAACAATTACTCCCAATGCCGTATTTCTGGACCAAGTGTGAAAATGGTACCAGATTGTTATTAAGGAGGATGTGTTGGAGTTGTGTGATGCCCTTATCTGCCTATGTGCGTAAGTTGAGTGGCTTCTTGTTAACTATAAAATCTGGGTTATTCCAGATCGGGGTGTATTTAGATGGTGCAAGAGAGGTGTTTGTGATTTGATGAAATTTCCACCAGGCTGTCAGAGCTGCTGTCATTGTCGGTGTTTTAAAACCGTGATGCTTTTGATTGTCTGATTATAGAAAGGTAATTCTGAAATGTTAATGTCCTTACAAATTGACTGTTCAACATCTAGCCATGTGCTTTCTGATGGGTTAGGATGAATCCATTTGTATATATTTTAGAGATGATTGGCCAAAAAGTAGTGGTAGAAATGTGGTGCTTCCAGTCCTACTTGTGTTTTTGGTTTCTGTAGTGTAGTCAGTTTAATTCTTGGGGTCTTATTTTTCCAGTAGAATTTAGTGACGATTGAATCTAGTGATTTAAACCAGGTGATGGTGGGTAGTGCTGAAGTCATTGTAAATGAATAGTTTAATTTAGGGAGTATAGTCATTTTAATTACTGATATTCTGCCCATAATGGATAGTGGTAAGTTCATCCAGCGATGAAGGTCATCATTTATTGTTTTAAGTAATGGAGTAAAGTTGAGTCCAAACAGCTCTGACAGCCTGGGGGAAACATTAATGCCTAAGTATGATATAATTGGTGCACAAAGGAATAGGTAGTGTCTGGGATGTCACATCCAAGCTGTTGGAATGTATGAGAGTATGGCAGATTTACTCCAGTTGATCGAGTATTCAGAAATATTTGAGAATGAATCAATGAGTTTAATTGTTTCTTGTAATGATGTTGGGGGGTCTTGTAAATATAGTAATATATCATCATCGTAAAGACTAATTTTGTGGTACGTTTAGTGTTTGAATTCCTTTAATGCAGCTGTTTTGACGGATGGCTGCTGCTAACGGCGCAATGAAAATGGTGAATAATGAAGGGGAGAGTGGGCATCCTTGTCTAGTCCCCCAGTGCAGTGTGAAGATACGTGATGTTAGTCCATTGGTGATGACAGTGGCTGAAGGTGATGTATACAGAATTTTGATCCAATTAATAAAAGACTCCCCAAAACCATAAACCATGTTTTATAATGGCAACATGTTCAGTTACCTACATGTAATTTTCCCTCAGAGCTATACATAGACCGGTGTACAGTATATACAAATATGTATAGTGAAAAATATTAATAACATTATTGGTTATTAGTTGTTCCTGTTGAAAGACTTCAGCTGATTGAATGTGTTTGGACACTTGGGTGAGGTTAAATCCTGGCCAAATTTGCCCATTGGCCTCTGTCCATCATGGCCTTCTAATCATTCCCATACACTGATTGGCTTCATCACTCTGTCTCCTCTTCACCAATAAGCTGGTGTGTGGTGGGCGTAATGGCACAATATGGCTGCCGTCGCATCATCCAGGTGGATGCTGCACATTGGTGGTGGTTGAGGAGATTCCCCCTTCAATATGTAAAGCGCTTTGAGTGCCCAGAAAAGCGCTATATAAATGTAAGGAACTATTTATTATTAGTAGTATTAAATGGTTGGCATAAATGGATGCTGTACTGGGTTCTTAATAAGTGATCACTTTGTTAAACTTTCATAAAGAAACTGTAAAGATGTCCAACAATCACATATGTAATACTGATGACTCATTTTAAGAAGTAGCTTTTTTTTAAAGAACACTAATAGTAGAAAGTTCAAGACGCATAATTCAAGTTCAAATTCTATTCTACTTCAGCAAACAACCGCATACAGGAAATCTTTGATATCAAGGAAATAAAACAATTGTTTTCTTAGTGTGAGGGTCATTTGAATAATCTAAAGAACCCTTTTCCACTATAAAGAACCTTTTGGATGGTTTTTCATGGATGTTCAAAGAACCATAGATACCAATAAATAACCTTTTTAATAAAATCAGAAAGGTGCACATTATATCTGAGTTGAAGATTGTAGTATTATTGTTGCATGGTATATATGCAAGCTGTTCAAAACAATGATTTAACCTACTATTTCATTGTAAGACTTGTGTGAGAATTACAGACTTTGCCCCCAAGTGTTTTTGTGAAAGTAAATATTTTACTTTTTAAAAATCAAAGAAAATTCTGCGAATTTGTCAACTCTTTACAAAACAGGTTACTCAAAGAAGAAAATGTATAAAAATGTGTGCATGTTTTTTAGCTGAAGATGTCCTCTATAAAGACATATTGTGCATTTATCAATAGCAGCACTGAATGATTCCAATATAACATGAGTAGTTTATTGAAGTAAAGTTTATTATTGACACAATCTCGAAACACCATTATATAATAGAATTCCTTGAAAATATCCTTTTGAAATGCTGACACCCTTAGCATAGACCCTCATTTTTACTTGTTATAAAAAAAATATTAAAAGAAATAAAAAATGTGAACAAGTCACTTTCTGCTATGACAGGAAAGAATTTCCACTTGTTGACTATGCTGAGAGGGGACTGCATTCCGTTTGGTTCTTCATGTCTGTCTCCTTGGTAAAAGAAGCACCTGACTCCTGTTTAGGCTCCATGGGCCAACTGACATTAAAACAAAAACATTATTATTTTGAACTGATCCATAATGAATTGTATATATTCTTCTTATTAAAATATTGACTATTTGCAGCTAACCAGCATTTTTCCCATAATATATCTTTAAACAGGCTGCAATCTATTGGTTATATAGAATGGTGTAGATGGCATGCTGATGAAAAATGCTGTCAAGGAATGATATTTACTCATAAGATTAACATCTGATGCATCTAGTTCACTAAACATGTCTGACATACTATCCCATTGAGATCTCTGGAATATTCAAAATATTCCATACGTGTTCATATTTGTCCACCTGATCACCAGCAGTAGCTTATGAAACACAAGCTTTTCAGCTCTTTTCAGAACTTCAGGGCCAGATCATATATATGTGGCTCTTTATTGGATTTCTATATGGCTGGTTTAGTACAATGACAACATACAGGCACTGACCATGAATGTTGAATTTAATTTAAATATGTAATTAAATAATATATGTTAAAAGATGCATGTATTAAGTCATTATTTTTACATTTTTATATAATATTATAATTTTGTATAAAAATTGTATCTCACCGTGCACAGCTTGAGAGCTTCAGTCTGGGCTGTTTCTCACAGTCCTGTACTGTGTCTGGTAAAGGGATGCCACTGGTCTCTGGAAGGAGCAGGCACAGGGCTGCACCAATGATCGGCCCACTGCTGTAACAGATCATAGCTGGCAGAGGGATCCTGCCCTCAGGGGTAACCACTGCATTTATAATACAGGCCACTCGGTAACAAAGACTTACCAGGCCGACACACTTCTGCCTGCATAGTGTGAAACACTTTGTTAGTGAGAAAGAGACTTCAATTCAATGTGCATTTCATGAACAATAAAGTACATGAACAATAAAGGAACTTGGAGGAAAACAAATTATTTATTGCAACATTTGCAACTGCTGCACTGTCCTCCAAAGGCAAAACACAGTAGCTACACATTTTGAGTTTGTTTTTCACGTACAGTTGACAACATTGTCAAAAACAATCCCCATTCACACAAATCCGCAAAAATTACTAAAAACACTGTGTTGTGCATGCCAGGCCAGTAGTTGGCAATGTCACTTTGCAAAAAAAAACAAAAAACTACGGGCCTATAGACATGCGCATGATGTCACCATCTTCACAAATTCATGTTTTTGTAGTTTATATGAAGACAATAACGCTATCGCTTTTTAAAAACTTGCACTTGGAAACCTGTTTTCAAAGGTTTGTGTTTTCAGGCCCTCAAAATGCGTTGTCGTGTAAATGAACGGCTAAATATAGGCATAAAACGTCTTCCATTTTTAGTTGAAAACTGTGTTGTGTAAACGGCCCCTAAGACTATAACGGCCCCCTTGTTATAAATGGGATTAGCTCAACTTTTCTCAGATTAAGTGTGTTCATATATCGATCAAAAAACTTTTTTTCACTGTTGGTGTAGTTTCTGGATTTTTTTGTGACAGAAGTGAGCCATTCATTGAAAACATTCATAGCAACATTGACTCAAACAATAGTGCATGTCTAGCTGACCAATGACAGGTGGGAGGAATGTTTGAGAATCATGTTTGAAAACAATTTTTTTTTTTTTTTGACATTACATTTAAAATGACACTTCACCTTGAACAAGCTCCAATCACCTCCAACTACACTCTTAAAAATAAAGTTTTTTTTTAATGGCATTGATAGCCTATAAAGAAAATGGTTCTTTAGATTATTAAAATGTTCTTTACACTAATAAAGAAATGGTTCTTTTAATAACTGTGATAACTGAAAGGTTCTTTGGGGAACCCAACAATGGTTCTCCTATATGGCATCGCTGCTCCTTTAGGAACCTTTATTTTTAAGCGTATAATTGTTAACTAATCAAATTCAGTTAAACTCTGTAAAACTGTTTTATAAACTCAATCAATCATTTCTTCTCTTTGCAGCAGATCTTGAGCAACAAAGTGTCCAACAATTTCTTATCTGAACAGTACTGTGCTGTTTGCTTACATACACACCACATTATGTAACTGATGGAAAAACTGTTTTATAATGTCTACCATGAGTCAGCATATTTATTACTCTCAATGTCTACCTGCGTCTCGCACTGTGGATCAACAACCTAATATCTCTCTAACAGTGCCGGAAATGCCACAGATGTTCTTTTGATTAGTACCGAATACTCTCATAGATCAGCACATACTCATTTTGTCAGGATTATGTTTGGTTTCATTGTCTTTTTGTTCATATGTCTGTGTTTCTTGTCTTTCCTTTCCATTTAGCCTTGTTAATCTCCTTGTTGGTTTTCTTAGTTAGTTTAGTTATAGCCCTGTGTTTTCAGTTGTGTTTTTTGGTTCTCGTCTTTGTGAGTTTTAAATATTGTTAATGAAATCTAATGAAAAATGTTTGTTGATGACCTTTTTTACCATGATTAAGACAAGACAAGACAAGACAATGACGAGACGACACCAATGTTATTAAACGATGACTGTGACATATGCTGCCTTCATGGGCTATCAAAATGGGAGGGCGTTTATGTGCAATTTTTACCTAGGAAACTCGTATTTACGATAATTGCGAGAGCACGTGAAGGCAGCATATATCAACATGCAATATCGTTGGCGAAAAAAAGACAAGACTAAATGTAGTTTAAAAAATAAAAACTTCACTAAAATCTTTTTGTTTTTGTCAAATAAAAAGAGGGGACAAAATATTATAGACTTTTTAAAAAGCCTCTATGAGGTTTCATTATTGCGGTTGGCAGATTACAAGAAATTTCCAGACATTTAGGCCCGGTTTCACAGACAGGGCTTAGATTAAGACAGGATTAAGCCTTAGTTCAGTCATGACATTAAGTATCTTTTTATAAACATGCCTCAGAGAAGGAAAAAAAAAAAAAAAAAAAACTGGTGTGCATCTTGAGACAAAAAAATAGCACTGACATATTTTTAGATTATGTCAGTGCAAATTGCTTTCAGTTCAAACAGCTCAAACATGCATTTTAGTCTGGGACTAGGCTTAAGCCTTGTCTGTGAAACTGGGGGTATGTTGACTAAAACTTGACTAAACGAAAACAGGACAAGGTTGGCTAAATATGATAATTAAAAAGTACATTTGACACAGGACTAAGAATAAATTTAAAAAATAGTTGACAAAATTGACACTATTTCTGTGGTGTTATATTATCCTGTAACACTCCTAGCAACCTCCTATGTATTTTGAGTTTTGTGATTAAAGACTGTTTAAATTCCTGGTTTGTGTGTGCTGTTTTCGGCACCACAACGTGACATGCATTTTAAAATATTTTTTTGAAAAGTGAAAAAGGCCTTGCATATTTTAAGACTGAAAGATCTGAACATTAACACGGTAGCCTTAAGGTGTGTTTTGAACTTGGAGACAAGTTATTGTTATTATCTAGCCAATAATGTGTTTTATCAGGTAGGCTTGTTTGGGTATTGTGTACCTTATTACAGTTGGGAACAGCTCAATCCCATAGAGCACAGAGACACAGGAGGTAGATTGCATACACAGCTTGCCCATCAGCGCCAGAGTCATAACAAGGGCAGGCATGTCTGTTAAGAAAGAGAGATTGCAAATAACAGTTGTAAGCGTGATATTCTTCTAATGAACCTACACAAATAGCTAAGAATTAAGCAATATCAGATCATGATCAGACTGTGCACATGTATTGTATTTCAAAGACTGTGTCCCTCACCGCAGAACTTGGAAACAAGGAGGGACAGCATACAGGAAATGCCACTAAGGAACAGCGAGCCCATGCTGAACGGCCTGCGGCCCCATCGCTTCAACAGAAATGGAAGCAGCAAAGAGGGAGCCTCTGATAGTCCAGAGAAAAACTGCGCCATATGGATATTTACTCCAAAACTTCCCACATTGAAGCAGATCCCATAATAAGTGAGAGCAGATGCAAAACTGTGAGATACATAAAAAATGTGTGTAAAAGGACTGTGTGGATAATAGAAATATCTCTGAATATGTTCAGATATTGCCAGTAGTTACAGAGAAAAGAAGTTATTAGAAATGTCTCTAACTTGAGTTGACAAACTTGCCAGTGGGGTGTCATGTAACAGCCCCTCAATGTTACATAATTTAGGAGGCAAACTATTTACTTTGAGCTTTAAAAAAAAAAAAAGGCCAGTAAGACATTCCTCAAAGTGCAAGGTCACCTCCCTCTGTGCCACATACTTAAAAATCCTCCAAATCTATGAAAAACACGTGCTACGTTCAAAATACAGCACAGCACAGCACAGCACTGTACAGACAGACAGACAGACAGAAATTGCATTAGTTATTACATTATTAGCTAACTGCATTCTCTAAATTGTAATGTTGACATGCATTCTCTGTAAAGCTGCTTTGAAACTATATGTATCGTGAAAAGCGCTATACAAATAAATGTGAATTGAATTGAATTACCACAGTTAAACTTCCATACCCAATGTAACTCATGATAAACAGGCGCAGTAGTATAGTATGTGATGTAAAGTTGGAGAAATTAGACTCCGTTTTAGTGAAAGACTTCTCTGAGGGTGACTTCTCCGTCTTAATGTCCATAGACTCCAAAAGCTGTCAATGAAAGGAATATACAATTTGTCTTCATGTTAAATAAAATGCATGTCTCTACACTTTCCACAAACATTTGAGCAGTTCTAGAGTACAACCTAGTGTCTTACAAGATCCAAGTAGTGCTTGTCTTCAGGACTTCTATTCTGATAGTCCTCTAGTGTTTTCATCCTCTTATTAAGAAGCAGCCATCGAGGAGATTCTGGAAGAAAGCTAATAATTGCTAAAATAAGTAAATTATGCAACACACTTTAACATGCATTGAAGATGTTGTGTTTGTTCTACTAACAAATAAAAAGGTAGAAAGAGGATCTGAGGGATGCCTAGTGCCAGATGAAACTGCATCCAGCCACTGGTCAAGAAAGCTACGGCGGCCAATCCCATCATTCCCAGACTGAAGATGAAAGAAAACAGGGTGGGTGGCCAGATACGATACTTGGGCAGACTCCATTCAACCCCTGAGAAACAAGATAAGCACTTTCATCAGGCTTCATGAATCAATTTAATTGTGTCATGTTTGTAATGAATCCATGTTGTACAATTTTGATATTCAATGCGGAAGTAAAGTGTTTTCTGTGAATGTGCGAGACTTCCATAGTCTTTGAACCAGGAGCGCCGTTAGGGGGGGTGGGGTAGGGGGGTGCAGAGTATGCCAGGCATATGGGCCCTTACACGAAAACGTTAACTAATAATATTGTAGTAAAATACAATTTAAATCTGTGAATTACAGAAAGTGAGAAAGGGAACGTGAGCACGCTCTCTCGTCACTTTAAAATACAGCGCATGACGTGTTAACCACATAAAAAAGAATAGGATAGTTGGAATGAAGCGCCTGTCAGTCGGGATGAAGACGTTAAAAGGAAGTTTCCCTTATGAAATGGGCCCTTATACAAATAAGAATAAACAAAATATTGATTGTTGGTCGAGGATATGTGTCGAAAGACCTAATTCAAGTAGTGCAATTAGTCTGTGTGGGTGCAAAACCGCAAGTGAAAAACGTAACTTTATTCTTCAGAGAAACCTTGAATCACTATTCCTAAATTTGGTTGTGTTGGCTGGGGATATCTCTGTATTCTATGGGCTCTATATATTAGCCACCAGGGTGAGTTTTTTTAGGCAACCCTTATTTATTAAGAACATTATTAGAATGTATTTAATTCCTTGGCGACGGGTCATGCAGCCACACAGACATACAGTGGGTACGGAAAGTATTCAGACCCCCTTAAATTTTTCACTCTTTGTTATATTGCAGCCATTTGCTAAAATCATTTAAGTTCATTTTTTTTCCTCATTAATGTACACACAGCACCCCATATTGACAGAAAAACATAGAATTGTTGACATTTTTTGCAGATTTATTAAAAAAGAAAAACTGAAATATCACATGGTCCTACGTATTCAGACCCTTTGCTCAGTATTTAGTAGAAGCACCCTTTTGATCTAATACAGCCATGAGTCTTTTTGGGAAAGATACAACAAGTTTTTTAAACCTGGATTTGGGGATCTCTGCCATTCCTCCTTGCAGATCCTCTCCAGTTCAGTCAGGTTGGATGGTAAACGTTGGTGGACAGCCATTTTTAGGTCTCTCCAGAGATGCTCAATTGGGTTTAAGTCAGGGCTCTGACTGGGCCATTCAAGAACAGTCACGGAGTTGTTGTGAAGCCACTCCTTCGTTATTTTAGCTGTGTGCTTAGGGTCATTGTCTTGTTGGAAGGTAAACCTTCGGCCCAGTCTGAGGTCCTGAGCACTCTGGAGAAGGTTTTCGTCCAGGATATCCCTGTACTTGGCCGCATTCATCTTTCCCTCGATTGCAACCAGTCGTCCTGTCCCTGCAGCAGAAAAACACCCCCACAGCATGATGCTGCCACCACCATGCTTCACTGTTGGGACTGTATTGGACAGGTGATGAGCAGTGCCTGGTTTTCTCCACACATACCGCTTAGAATTAAGGCCAAAAAGTTCTATCTTGGTCTCATCAGACCAGAGAATCTTATTTCTCACCATCTTGGAGTCCTTTAGGTGTTTTTTAGCAAACTCCATGCGGGCTTTCATGTGTCTTGCACTGAGGAGAGGCTTCCGTCGGGCCACTCTGCCATAAAGCCCCGACTGGTGGAGGGCTGCAGTGATGGTTGACTTTCTACAACTTTCTCCCATCTCCCAACTGCATCTCTGGAGCTCAGCCACAGTGATCTTTGGGTTCTTCTTTACCTCTCTCACCAAGGCTCTTCTCCCCCGATAGCTCAGTTTGGCTGGACGGCCAGCTCTAGGAAGGGTTCTGGTCGTCCCAAACGTCTTCCATTTAAGGATTATGGAGGCCACTGTGCTCTTAGGAACCTTAAGTGCAGCAGAAATTGTTTTGTAACCTTGGCCAGATCTGTGCCTTGCCACAATTCTGTCTCTGAGCTCTTCAGGCAGTTCCTTTGACCTCATGATTCTCATTTGCTCTGACATGCACTGTGAGCTGTAAGGTCTTATATAGACAGGTGTGTGGCTTTCCTAATCAAGTCCAGTCAGTATAATCAAACACAGCTGGACTCAAATGAAGGTATAGAACCATCTCAAGGATGATCAGAAGAAATGGACAGCACCTGAGTTAAATATATGAGTGTCACAGCAAAGGGTCTGAATACTTAGGACCATGTGATATTTCAGTTTTTCTTTTTTAATAAATCTGCAAAAAATGTCAACAATTCTGTGTTTTTCTTTCAATATGGGGTGCTGTGTATACATTAATGAGGAAAAAAAATGAACTTAAATGATTTTAGCAAATGGCTGCAATATAACAAAGAGTGAAAAATTTAAGGGGGTCTGAATACTTTCCGTACCCCCTGTATATATATCGCGTTAATTTCGTTTTTTTCCTTTTTTATTCAAAATACTGAATTTATAACTTAACTATATATTGAATTGTATGATATAATCCGATTGTCAAATATGTGGACGTGAATGTGTTGTGTCATTTAAACACATTTGTTGATAGCCGTGTGCCAAGAGTTTGCACCGTGATTCAGAGGATCTGTCGGATTTACATCTCGTAAATTTCCACCATACATGAAGTTAGGCTAGGTGGGTGGTGAACTGGGAGAAGAATAGAGTAAACTTTATTATATTCATATACATCTCCAGGTGCGTAAATCGCGGGGGGTCAGGATTATCTGAGTGCTATGCCCCCAAAAAATATAATTAAAAACCATTGTAAAAAAATGGTATTGTAAATAAATTATATTTACTTAAAATAACTGTGTAAGTAGTAAAGCAATACAAACGCAAACGGGCGTTTAAAGTTTAGAAACATTTTGAGTCACCCCTCCCTTGCCTCACAGTGGTTTGGTCCACCGCGCACGTCATACTTGTTTGTGTACAAGTCCGGTGGCGCCGGCGGGAGAGAACAGTTCTTCAGACGGTTAGTTGAAAGGAGTTCCAGTAAGTAGGCTGTCAAGGCTATTTTATTCAAAAACATCGGATGAAGTGATTATTTTCTCTTTAATACAGACAATGCTGAGTAATTAGTCATAACAAAAAAAAAATGATTGATGATCTTTTTTCCGTGAGTCCGCTATGTCAGCGATTATAATGTAACCTAGCTTGTGTGTTAGCTTGTTTACGATAGCTTGTTGGATAGTAAGTCACCCACACCAACAACAACTAACACTGTGATAAGCAAATGCGTGAACTGTAATAAGGCTAATAGATTTACTGTTGTGTGTTGGGTTTTGCTCAATGTGTATTCATCGTATTTTGGTGACTTGGTTTTAAACAACTTTAAAAATATTCCAATAAATAAATGGTTTTGAAGAAGAATATTTGGGTCAATTTAGTCAGTTTTTTCATTGAACCAAAGAGAAACATTGAGCATAATGGCACAGTATCCATGCTACACTAATAATAGTAGTACATTTTTCTTCTGTGTAACATTACATATATCCTTTATAAGTAAAATTTTGGCTGTATTATTTGTGTCCCCTTCAAATATTGCTCTTGAGAAATGTTATGTTTATTGTCCCCACGCCCCTGCACATCTCTATCTGATATGAATAAAACACTTAGTCAAATTATAATTAAAAGGATACATATGCAGCTTCCAAAGGCATCAGTGTATGGAATTGGAATTTAAAAAAATTATAAAAACTACAAAACTAAAAACTACTTTTTTTTTTCTTTTTTTTTTTTAACAGTACTTCATTTTAATGTTTGAAACCTCAAATAAGTCTAATTAAAGGGAAACAACTGCACACTCACTGAAGCATAGGCTTGTTTATTCACCACTTTGTCATGGTATCCTCAAATAAACATTATGTGTTTGTGATAGCCTAAATGAAGAGCACTAAGCGCGTGTGTCTCTTGGCTGTGCCAGCCAAAGCGCTTTTTTTTTCTTCTTCTTTTTTTTTCTTCTTCTTTTTTTTTCGCCAGCCAAAGCGCGAAAGCATGTTTGAATTATCGGTGACGCACTGAACATTCTAATCTCACCGGTGTGATCGTACGTGTCAAAGGGTTTAAAACAATCGTGTTTTGGGGCTGGAGGGGGAATGTTACTTGAAATAATATAAATGTTAATATCTTATTAAACGTCAAAAAAAAAAAAAAAAAACATTCATCTGGAAGAAGGGGGCCCAAAATTATGTCTTGCATGCCCCCTTAAAACTCTCCATGGCGCCCCTGCTTTGAACCATACTATAGTAAAGTACTTGAATTAATTTGTTGTCTATAGTTGCTGTTGTAATATAACAACTATAGTAAGCTAATATAAACAAATTACTTTACCCAATACTGTACTAAGTTTTCTACAACTATAGGGTATATTATACTACAATACACTAGTGTACTGTAGTAAAAACTAAAGTATACTACAGTATTTTTAGTTTATCAGTTCATTACAGCATTCATTAATAAAGTGTTGTAAATACTGTAATATACAGTATACTACAATTTACTATAGTATGGTTCAAAAACACTATAGTAGGCTATTTACTATAAATTACTATAGATTTTTTTTTCATGTGGGAGGGAAATAACGAGAAGAATAGCAAATTGCAGTAAACTGTAAAATGTTTATGCTACAAACCAGAGTGTTTATAATTAAGACAATGCATTAAAATAATGTGGTAAGAAATACCAGTTTGCAATATCAAGTATCATAACGAGCTGTTTTGTAGCTACAGCTAAAAATAACTTGAAGCGAATGACACCGGAAATCTTGCAGACACCTTACATTTACAAATGGCTGCTCTTACCTGGAAAACAAAGTGGATTTAAAGTTTGGAAGCACCCTAGGAAAAGTGGTAGTTCTAGTAAAGTAGTTCTACAGGAGCAAGACTGACCACCGTTATTCTAGTTTATTTTAAAGTGTTTATTTGTTGTCCTACAGTGTTAATACAGAATAAGGAAGACCGTACCTAAACTGTAGGTGCAGATGTGAATGGCACAGCAGGCTGCGCCACTGATGCACCGGGCAGTCAGGTACGCGGGCACATACGGCAGAAATGCCACTATCAGGGTAGCGACTGCATGGACCGCTGAGCAGCAAATGATAAGTAATGTCTTTCCATACCTGATTGGAGGGAGAAAATACACTTTTTGTAATTAACTCGAACACTTTAGTCGCAACAGCGTCTGCCAGAAAGGGGCGAATACCAACCTGTCAGATAGAGCGCCACTGAATAAAGAGCCGATAAGTAAACCCGTCATGTATGTCGCTTGCCCATGTGCAAAATGATTTGCTCCGTGACACGTGAGATCCTGCTGCAAAACAGATACAGTGTGTAACTCACTGAATACTGTGCTTTAAATAGATTTAAATATATATTGTGCAATCCTACTCACACTTGTGAGGTCGCTGTGATTGTCCGTCCGAGTTGTGATGTTGGAAATATTAATGTCCACTGTGTGGTTCAAAGACTTGCTCGCTATATTCTTACCGCAAGGCGTAATGTGTAACGTAAACACATCCACGAAAAATGTAAAGGCTGTAAAAAAGATCGGTAAAGTAAGGATCAAATAAACATGTATTTGTAGTGGACCAACAAACCGACGAAAAGCGCCGTCCGTCTTCATTTCGCCGGTGCTTGGAGGTAAATTTCCCTTTAAAAGGAGTTATATCCCTAAATAAACTTAGAAGAACGAACACTGATTTTTCGTTGAGAGTCAGCATTTGAAACGCGTTAATGTTCCTGACATCATGACTGGGACTTCTGAAGACGCCTTCTGGTTGAAGTCTTTTTGGTTATGTAAATAGCACTTGTTGGTTTGGATTACTCGAGTTAGAATCTCTCACTAGTGACGCGACGGGTTCAACAAGGCAGAGTAGTCTCTGGCATACTGTTTACCCGGCTGTGAATTGTAAACGATCAGTTTCAAAAGGGTTCTGTATCCACAAAAGTTAAATAAAACATAATCACTGTACATTTGTTTCTTATTTTACACACAAAAATGCTAAGAAGTAGTATATAGCATATGCATGCTAGTTATTAAGTAGGCTACTCCAAACAATATTAAATGGTGGGTCTGAGATGGTAACTCATTTTGAAGACACAAAACTGAAATGAAATTGTCTGAGTGTAGATTACAGTATAGATGTCATCTCAAATAGACCCCCGGAGCACCTTCAGGGGACCTCTTGCTGAAAATCCTGGGTCCAGAGGACATCCTTGCAGGAAGAGGTAAAATAACTGTATACCATATATTTTTCTGATTTGTAGATTGTGTTTATTTCAAGATGTTAATTATTATTAGCATTCAGCGAAATTCAGACAGAGGAACTGTAATGAATATAAATCTCTTATTTTGCACCTGCTAGTAGTTACATGTTATAGATATTTTATACATAACACATAGGCTAATGTAGTTTGAAATGCAAACTAAACGCAAAATACACACAACACAAAATAAAAACAAGTACAGTAGATTGGATAATTGTATAAAAGTCACAAGACATGCTCAAAATGTAAAAATGTGTAGGCCTATCAAACGAATATTTGGTGTTTAAGAATTTAGCAATCTCAGCAATTCAACACAGCCCTTTAATAAATCTAAAATAAAGTAGGCTAGTTTCCCTTTCCATCGATACTTTGTAGCCCATGGGTGCCCAATCCTGTTCCTGGAGATCTACCTTCCTGCAAAGTTCAGCTCCAACTCTGATCAAACACTGAAACAGCTAATTAAGATCTTCAGGAGCACTTGATAAGTAAAGTCAGCTGTGATGGATCAAGGTTATCTGAACTCTGCAGGTAGTTAGATCTCCAGGGATAGGATTTGGAACCCCTGCATGTAGCCCATTTAGATTTTAGACTCTCGTAGGCTATTCTTATTTTATAAACGACTCATTACTGACACCAAGTGGTATCTCTAAAACAATTCTATTTTCTAGTGTAAATAACAGTATTATTAGAAGTGCAATAATTAGAAAAGCATAAAAGCCAAGTCTCATAAAAAAGAAAAGAAAATTAGTCTAAATCTCTTCTGCAATCACGCAAGTCTTACACGAAGACCTCCGTCAATCCATCACATTTACTCGGTGAGGTACTGATGAGACTCCGTTCATCAGCGACCGTTACAGACATTAAGTGAAACACAATTCCCGCCAACTGCGCTGTAAAAAGCCCGCGTGAACCGCGCCTTTGCTTTAGCAAGCTCCAGCTAAAGGGAGGGCGGAGGTGCGCGCGAAATGTTTGTCTTTCTTGGTGGATATTAACGGATGGAAGATGAGTGGCCTTTTTACCAGTATCCACCGTCGGTTCCCTAAACCTCAGGACTTGGGTTAAAGCTGTCTTCAGTCCTGCGACCGTTTTCGTGTAGGGGAACAGCCTTGTGAGAATTTCCATTGATGTTGGCTAGGATTGTCCTACAGGGTTAAATTAGATTAGGAAAATTAGTACATAACAACAAAACAACAGATAAATCAAATAATAAAAACCGAACTGTTAGAGAACCATTAATAACTTCACAAAAAGTAACTAGTTACAACTAATATAAATAGCAAAATTAACGTTGTTAAAGGGTTAGTTCACCCAAAAATGAAATTTCTGTCATTATTCACTCACCCTCATGTCATTCCACACCCGTAAGACCTTCGTTCATCTTCGGAACACAAATTAAGATATTTTTGATGAAATCTGAGAGGTTTTTTTTTTTATATCTCCCAACCCTCCGGATTTCATAAAAAAAAAAAATTTGTGTTCCAAAGATAAACAAAGGTCTTGCAGGTTTGGAACATCATGAGGGTGAGTAATTAATGACAGAAATTTCATTTTGGGGTGAACTAACCCTTAAAGTCAAACTTAAAACCTGTCAATAACGTTTTTAAAACAGACAACGGTTTCAAAATTCACATTTGAGAAATGACTGTAATTTATGGGGAATTTTAACTTGCTTGAACAAGCTTAAATTAGCGAATTAGTAATTATGTAAATATTTAAAATGTTTTATATATAAATTTGTTTTATATGTAAACAAATATTTCAATAGGCCTATTAAAAAGTTTCAATATATATAATTTATATAGGCTATATAGCTTTGGTCTGTTTAGTCTTATCTCAAAGACTGCTTCTCACTTGCCCAAATAATTTAGAAATAATTAACTTTATTTAAAAAAAAAAAAAAAATGAAAACTTGATAATTACACAATTTTAATGCTCATTTGTGCTTATTAGGCTAAGCAAGAACAGATTTCATAGTATTTTGCATTTCAAATAAAACAAAGTGATAATACAGCAAGGGGGTTTCCATTCGGTAGAAGCTAACTGTTAAAGTGCAATAGATGCATGTAGGCCTTTCATTAATCTGTTTTCTCTCTTCAGTTCCTGAAATGATACTTAAAATGAATATACTGCATATTTATGGACACATGTCCATTAGCTAGTATTGACAGCCATTGAATTAAGCCATTTAAAACCCATTATTAAATTACTTCCTTATTTGGATTGCCACATAAGAATTAAAAACTCTCAGTTTGTCAAATTAAAGTTACAGTAACTTACCTTTTAGTATAGGGTCTTGTTGGGCTGAAAACTCAGGTGTGACAAAATCTCCCTTGCTACTAAAGCAGAAAGGTCTATTTGCTAAAATGTATTAAACGCTCCTGGTTCAGTTGCTCCACATCCATCAACATCAGTGACTGCTCTGTCTCAAGACTAAGGGTGTTGCATCTATAGGATTTAATTGCGTAAGAGATCACATGTCTAAATGTCTGCAGTCTATTTGCATCACTGGCCCAGAGCTCACATGTTCTGACGTTTGGAGTTGAGCTTGAATGCAATTAACCAAATAAATTGATTAAATTATTTAGTGGGTGATCCATACTAAAAACTGTTTGATGCTCCCACCATTCATAGGCCTTTCACAGGTTATATATGGTTATACAGGTTTATGATTAAAAACAGCATCACAACAAATTACTGGCATCATTCTGTGCTGGAGCAGAATGCAGAAAGTCCTATATCTGGCCTTGTCTGCACTCTGTAAATCTCAGCAAGGATAATAGCAATCAGATGTGATTACCTTTATGACGTCAATGGATTGTCTTTCATCCTACTACTGAGTCACTGCTGTAAATATGAAGCTCTGATACAGTATAGATCAAATAAATACTGCATATTTCACAGAAAACAAGTGATGTTTTGAGATTAATGCCATGTTTTATTTCTTTCACAGAAACTCTTGCATCTCACATGGCATTTTCCCAGGGGCTTTACCATTTCTCTACTACCATTCTGCTGGTGTTCAGTACTATGGGAAGAAGAACATTCAGGTGCACGTAGTACAGTAAATAGACTAAACAGTACCTCCCTTTGGAAATAAGAAACATGAAAATGTACAAATTGTCATATCGGGCAAATATGAGACAGGCAAAGGCAAGGAATTTATCAGCTTTTGAAGAACCTAAATAGAAATATGACCTAAATAGAAGCAGTCAGTTTCTATAAATGAAACAGAATGGTTGGTAACTGGCTTTTGTAAAGGTTGGATTATTTACACTGATGAAGTATAAAGAACTATTATTATTGTCTAACTGTAAACACATAAAATTCTAGTTAGTTAACTGAATATCTTTATGTTCTGATAAACTTCCATTTCTCTCATTGCTCTAACTGAAGATTGTTCGACACAATCAAAAAGAAATTAAAAATGTAAAGGTGCGTAAAATATACATATTTTAAATCAGTCTTTCTAAACACTTCTGAAAAATCTCCATTTTATGTCCACACTCATTCTTTTGCAACTTCACCGTAACCATACAGTAATGTGTCCCCCTTCAAACTTAATATAATGCCAATACTTAATTGACACCTCCTTTCCACAAATGTGATCTCAATGTGGGTTCCGTGCATTCAGTGTTTCGGTGCTCACTTTGGTTAAGTACTTTCCATTGTCACAGATGCAAAAACACATCGGCATGGACCATTCAGCAAAAAATCCCTCAATGACATTCTGCTTCCATTCATTCTTTCCTCAATTTACCACCAAGAAGTAAATGTACATTTCCTTATTCTCCTAACCTTCATACTGAGAGCTAAGAACCTTTGATCAAACCAAAACAATAACCCTCTGTTAATATAACATTTTTTTTGAGAACGCTAATTTCTTTTGAAAGACAAAACTCTCAGGAAAAGAGCAAAACTACAGTTACACAATTACAGAAACTTCCCCCTTCACCCTAATTTCTTGGGGAATTATCGGCCAGCGCAAGCATGACCTTTCAGTCAGAGTTTAGACCTCTACGGTCTTCATATTGAATGGATTGCTATCTCTTACAAGCCATTAAGGTTGAGTTGAGAAGCCTAAGTGCTGCCTTGAGCACAGACCGTGTTGCTGGCAGATATATTTAGGGTGAAATGACTCTCTGCACTAATGCAGCAGTCTGTAGACTCGGCCACCTCTCCCTCTCCTTCACAGATGGCAGTCATTGGCCCACTAGGAATGCGGCTGCGGCTGTTGTACCGACTGCTGGCTGCGGAAGGTGGTGTGCTTGAACGCCCATATTTTAGGGTTGTTAGTCCAGCGGTAAGGCGGGGCAAGGCTCCCTCCGTACGTGCCCACTCTTCAGGTGCTCTCCTTCTGCTTGTCGGAGAGGTGCACAGTCCTTCAGCTTGTCCATGCTCCGAATTAGCCCTCTGGAAACGGGGGTCTGTGGATTTGAGAATCTCAGTGGCTGACATGCGGAAGCTGGACTCTGAGCGGCTGCCCTTCTTAAGTAGCAGAGCTTTAAAACTGTCATTGCTTGTGGTTGAGCGCCGCAGGCTGCGCTGAATGGAGCCGGAATGACGTGGCAAGGAAGGTAGGCTGGGGCAGGATCCGGTTGGAGTGACAGGTGGTGAAGGGAGGACGCTACGGCAGCGTTCCTCTTCAGAGTCGCCACGGCCCAGGACCTTCCTCTTTGACCTAGGGATTAAAAAGACAGTAGGACAGGTTCTCAGGTAAGCCTTTGGCATGGTTACTGCATGTATTCTTGTTGATGTTGTTGATACCACGAGTGGGTAATTTCCACATGTACCATTTTTGCACTTTAGTTCATGAGACTGTCATTTGCTGTAGGACTGTAGACAGGTTCCTCTGTCTACTGAAATAATAATTTTAGGTTAAATAATTCAGAAGTGATTCAACATAATAATGAATATCTAAATAGGTCTACAGATGTTTAGCATTGTATTTTCAGGCTTGAAAATCATCAGACGCCATGAGGTATAGGTAGAGGTGAAGTGTGTACATTTGTTTTTGATGTTATAACAATTTTTGAAATTCAGATGTTAGAAATTACACATTTCAACTATAAAGATAAAAAAAACTACTACTCTTTTAATATCTTGTGGGAATTGTGATAAATAATTTTTTATATTCTGCTATACCTTTAGAAAATAACTCCATATTTGCATTTAAATAATTCCACATCTTCCTTCATGTTTCCTTAAAAGTCAGGTCATCATGTTCCCTTAAGGCTGCTTTTTAGGAGCACTTGAAAGTCAGATCTTTCTTATTCATTAAACTTTGATTCACACAAATTAATTATGACAAATCCTCTAAGAATAACACTGCATCTTGTGCTTTTTATGCCAGCTCTGTGTTTGCACACCTTCAGGTTGTTTCAAATATACATTTAACTTTTAATCTAACAAACAATGTGACACCACAATACAAACACCATGAAGCAGAGTTTGGGGATAAGAGAGGGCAAAAAAGAGGATAGTTAATTATTTTAAGGGAGCTACTGGATTACGGGTGTAATCTGTCCCTAGCCAAACTACAGGTAGACAACACCAGCCAATGACGTTACTTGCCAGTTTACTCCACACCTTTTATTGGATGTTCATGTTCTGTTTATGTAGACTGCTCCAGATGACACATTTAGACAAATGATTCAACATACAGTAAATGCATGAGCACATGACACAACCAATAACATTAAAATTCAATGATTAAAAGATTACAGCTTGTCATAAAAATCAGTATAATACTTGTTGTACAGACCATCAAAAAAACAAGATAAAAACATACATTTATAATATTTCAGTATAAAGAAATACTGATAGGCCTGTGTTTGCACACATTTAAAATTATTTTATTATATAATTAATATATTATTATATTAATCATTTGTTTATACTTCTAATGAGAATGAATAGCATCACACACTGATTTACCTGTTATCATCAGGATTGTGCTCTAGTCAGAACTAAATTAAATTCCAGTTCAGTTCTTGAATTTGAATTAATGTACTGTAGCAAACTCAAAAGCCTCAAATTAAATTTGAATTTAAATATTTAATCTAATGAAATGGGAAAAAATCATGTAACTTTACAATGAGTTGACTCATTGTTTTTAATTATATTAATTAATAATTTTATTTGTGAGTATAAATAACAATACACACTATATGGAGTATTTTTATTTTATGATGCTCTATATGGCATATAAAAATTCAGTTTGATGGCTAAATTTGTATAATATGAAAAAAAAAAAGAAAAAAGAGAGAGAAATAGTCAGAATTATGTAATTATTTGTTTTGTCATCCTTTCCTGCCCTTATAATGACCAATTCAATTCACGTTTCAAAGGGAGCTATTTCTAAAATTCTGAAATTTGCTCTATTTATCAGACAAAACTTTTGTACTTTTGGATGATTTGGTCACAAATTCCCTTGAAATGATCCTAGACAACAAAATGGGGGAGGGTTGAATATTCTGACCTTTCCTGAATGAACTATGTGTTTTTACAAGTCAATTTAAATGTAATACAGTACAATAATACTTTATATGCACTTGTATAAAACCTTGATTTATATTGAATAGTGCAAGAAAAATGAACAGTCTGAAGCTCTTTTTTATAATATATATTAATACATTTTTTATACATAGTGAATTATCCACTATAATGGTACATATTACAATCTAGTGAACCTTTTAATCTGCATTACCTTTTTAAGCACAGCCTTCAAGAGTTTGTGTGCTCGTGTTAAATGTATTTATACAAATAAAAATGTTTTACTTGCATGCATAATGCAGGCATTACTGGCTAAATAAAAATACATCACATTACCTATGAATGGCAGCAAAGAGGTCCTCTGTTGTACGAGGACGAACAGGCGTCACCATCTCCTCCACAGCCTCCCTTACAGTGTTAATGCCAGATGCGCTTTCAGAGCTCGAGTCAAACACGGCACCTACAGCCCACACACAAACAAAGACTCAACTTACCTCTCAAAGTAGGAAGAAACAATGGAGACTGATCCTATACTGACTGAAAAGCAGAAAGGCATAAAACCCATTCTGCATCAGACATTTTCAGATGTTTAAATTATTCACACTCCTTTGGTAGTCCTGCTGTTGTGCAATAACTGCACTTTATTGAGCACTACAGAGGCCTGAGAATATTACAGTCTAAACCCGCTAACCATCACACACTCAAGGGCTCTCATTCAACTTTCTAAACTGATTCAAGGGTAACAGATAACACAAAACAATCATAGAGTTATAGTCATTCCTGTAGCATGTAAAACAGGATTTGTGTCAATGAATGAAGGGCATTCACTGTACCTTCAATCAAAATTAGGATGCATTAGAAGTTTAGAACAGTATTGAAAGTGCTGATATATCAAATCAATTTACTTTAACTTCACAGGAGAGAGAAAGATGATAATAATCCCTGAGGTTTGTCAATAAAATACAGAGCACTTTCTGATCCATAACCTAATAAAACAATAAATTCATGCCACACAAAATGCAGTTACACATGGCTCTGCTACTCTGCTGATGGATGTAAAGTTGTATAGTAAATTCTAATGCATGATCTTTTGGCACAATCATTTGTTTGACATGCTAGAGTGATTCTCAATCTTAACTTAACTTAAATTCTTAGTTTTAGGCAAGTAATAAAAGAAGCCCTTACCATTTTCATCATGTTCGTCCTCTTTAAAGCTGATGGATCCTGAGCTGCTGCTTGAACCTTCATCTGATGTGCTTTTATCATCACAGAGCCCAAAGTCTTTATCACTCAAGCTGAGGTCATGCTCATGTAGAATGAGATCGGAGAGTTGCAGGTCTTGGAGACTGCTTGATGACAGCTCACTGCTAAGAGACTCTCTGCTTTTGATCACAGGGGTTGAAGAGTCTGAGTCACTCTCTTCTTCTACCTCAAGGTCTAAAGGAACTGCCTGCAAATTAACTGTGTTTGTCGGGGATGTACCATTCACTTGCCCTGACTCAAGTGTTTCTTGTGCTTCATGAACCTGCTGAAGTACATTAGAGACAGGTAGGTGCATAATGGGTGGTATAATAAGGGAAAGATTGGGCTTCTTAGGTGATATAGAAGGCTTCTGTTTTAGTGGAGAACTCTGAAGAGAAGCTGAGGAGATTGTGCACTGCAGAAGCTTGTGGGAAGATTCTGGAACATTCTGCCCAGTATTGCTGACAGGTTCATCTGGGCCAGGGAGTATAGAACCAGTTGATGCCTCAGGGAAATCTTGTATAAATTTGTTCACTGAATGTTCATCTTCAGATATTTCAATGGCATTTTCTGACTGACTAACACAGCTTGCAGTCACTGTGTGCTCTGCAGTCTCACTTTCTGGGGTATTTCCTGAGTTTGTTTCAGAATGGTTGTGTGCTTGGTCATCAAAATTATCAAAACTGGCTACTGTAAAGATATTTTCTATTTGCTTGAGCTTGACAGGTCGTAGCTGCACCATCTGAAGAGCTTGGGCAGTGATTATTGGTTTCTGAGTCTTCTCTCGCTCTTCAGTGTATTTGATGTTCAGTCTTTTTTCAATTTCCACGGCCTTCGTAGGTCTAAGACAACTCTCTGTCTTCAAAATGGCTGAAATTTGAAGATTCATCTCAAGTAATGGTGGAGGAGGTGGAGGAGGAGGAGGAGGAGGAAGAGAAGATATAATGCACAATGAAGGTTTGGAAGAAAGAAGTGGAGGAGGTGGAGGTATATTTGTACCTTCATTGCTTGACAGAGATTGAGAAACCTTTGGTGGGGGAGGGGGGAAATCAAGAGAGTCACATTCTTCAGGTGTTGTCAATGAATCTGAAAGTGAATTATGTCTCTCTTCCAAGGCAGAGGATATGTCAGTTACAGGAGGAAGAGGTAAGGTTGGGTCTATCGTAGATGCTGTTGGAGAGCAAGAAGCAGGGCTGGGTGACCCACATGATGCAGAAGTCATGTCAGGTGGAGGTGGTGGGATGTTCCTGATAGAATCTGAGGTGTTGGAGGACAGGGATGTAGAGGAGGATGACACAGAAGACCGCAGGGAGGACTTTCTTTCAGGCACTTTTGGTTTTGGCCTCCCTGCAGGGGACTTCGCTCTTATTAGAGAAGTAACTGGAGTGCCTGCAGTCGGAGTGTTGGACTGACTTGAATAGCCACTTGATGGTGAAGTCAGGCGATGAACCTTGTCAGGTGATGAGGCCAATTTTGACTGAATCCCACTACTGTTGAAGTGGGATGATGGGAATCCAGTGTTGTTGAAAGCATTGCCCGTGACTCCTTGATTCTCTTCAGCACTTGCAGATTTTGTGATTTGGGAGGAGAGACCCTGGTCGGACTGTGGACCAGGGTACTCCATGTAGAAGTCCCAGGAGGACTCTGCATAGTCTGAGCGCTGACTGCTGCTGTCGCTGTGCGTGGGTGTGACTGGACATACAGCAGCTGGTGCAGACATCCCACTGCTTGCTGCACTTATAGTGCTCTGGCTTCTGGGTCGGAGCACCCAAGGATCTTCAAATCTACCACAGGGTGTCTGTTCGGAAATAGATGAACTATGAGTTTTTAGATTAAGCTCTAAGGACTGCTGGAGACTGGAGATAAACTGCTCACTAAGCACCAAACCACTGTGGTGAGGCTTTCTCTGGGGTTTACGCCTTAAGGAGTCAGTCCTTGCAGGAGGGAGTGGAGGCTTCTTGGCTTTCCGGAGGGAAATGCTACGTGTCAATGAGTGGTTGCTATGCAGACTTGTATGGTCACCTTGACTGTGGTGGTCCTTGCACTCGTACAAATTGTGCCTTGCATCCCCCGCTTTATTGATGCAGCCATGGCTATGTGACTTCAAACCAGAGTCTAGACGCATGGAGGTGTAGTAACCTTCATTGTCAACAGAGAACAATGAGCTTGTGTCCGTCTTGCTAGGAGAATGTTCCTCACTGTTGTATATATGACTGACAGGTGAGGAGCAACTTGAGGTGACGTTGTCCTTTGGAGAAACTTCATATGTCCACTGGTCAGTGGTTAATGTGCTGCAGCTTTGATTGCTGCTCTCTGAGAAGTTGGAATCCCTGCGGACACCATTAGGACTGCTGCAGTTTCTACCATCAAGTGTGCTACACTGGGACTCAGTCTCGGTATGGATCCCTGTACAGAGGGAGGCTGTGGATTCGTAACAGGAGGAGACAGCTGACAACGAGGCATCATCAGAACTAAGTAACTGGGTCAAAGAATGAGGTGATTGTATCTGGTTATCCTCTGTCCTTTTGTGTCCATAAAGAATAGAGTTCTGTAGAGCACCACTGAGATTGAACAAACTTGGGCTATTATTTTGATCAGAGCCTTGGTAATTTAAATTTTCAGCAACCTTTGGGCTGTTTAATGTATTGATTATGGAGTCAGACAGCATATGCAGTGATGATGAAGAGCCATGCTGCATGTCAAACTGGTAGGACAATGAGCTTATAGAGCCAGAATTCATCCTGTAGGGGGAGCTGTTGTACTTTGGTTCGCAGTGTTGATGCGAGATGCGAGTACCTTGTCGTGGCAAACTGTGAAAGCTCTGATCACTGTCATTAAGTTGGGTGTAGCTAATACCATTACAGTCACTCATGGTGGAAATGCTGCTTGAGGAGGAAACACTGGCCATTTGGGCAGCAATTCCATGGCCTCTCTGTGCTCTGATTCTGCGTACTGAAGGAGGAACAATCTTCACCTCTTCTGTTTGGCAACTTGAGTCTCGGGTGTCTGAGCGTCTCAGGGTGGAGTTTACACTTCCCACTCGACTGAGGGTGGAGTACTGATCTGCCATACACATGGAATGAATTCTAGAGTCTTGTTCTTTATTTGCTGTAAGAAAATAAGAATGGGAAATATATATACATGGTTCATGTTTCATTAATTTTCTTTCTTAATGATTCCAACGAAAAATATATGCATATCAAAAAAGGATTAAAATACAGTAAAGAAATATACTATATATTATAGTATTAAAATAATAATAATTCAGAAGAAAATCTATAAATCTATAGACATTCAGGCTACCTTATCCCTAATGTATTCAGTACTTTTATTTTAGTGTTGTGCTAACATGGCAGTCATCTTGGACTATACTGACACCTAGTGACATAAATTCTGTACAACATCACACTGAAAAAGCAAACCTTTTTTAATTACCAATGCCATTGCACAAATGCTCTACTAACAGTCAGCCATAGTCAGATTAATGCATTTTCACCACCGAAAATGTCAAACAGTAGTCTTTGACACATACAGTCTTTACTGGCAAATCACCTACCAGTAAATCAGATCTGGCAATTTTCCTTCATGAGGATTGCATTGGGCCAATCATAAAGCTCTGTTGGAGCTGTTTACAGTGTTCCGTTGCTTTTAATTGTTTTTTTTTTTTTATCTAAATATGCACTAGAGGGACATCTGACTGTTAATTGTGCCATATCTTACACTCAAGACCCTGCCTTCTTTTCCATTCATCAGCAATGCGGCTCTACAGTTTCACTTTTTCATATTATAGCCTAGTAACTGCTGTACTATACTAGCTATTATGCATCTAATGTTTTTAAGAGCATTATTTAAAGAGTACTATTCATTCCATGTGTAAAATGTTGTGTAAAACGTAATGTGGGAAAACATACTGAGTGCACCTTTAATTTGGTTGAGAAGGGGGCAACATATTTGAATGCAACAATGAATAGGAATCATACCTAATTCAGTCTGGATGTTGTCAGGAACTCCTGTTATTGTCTTTCTTCTTTGCACCCTCTTGGGTCTTCTTATTATGGTATCAGTGTTTGCTAAGGAGCGACGGAAACTGGCCTGGCGGTCAAAGTTCTCACCTAAAGATGTAAGAACATAGAAAACCAGTGTTCAATAATGGCATGCCTCATGCAGCATTCACTGAGCTATATTGTAGTTAGGGATGCACAATATATTTACAAATAATACAGACAGATTTTTAAAATGTATTTATCAGTATTTGTCCGTTTTGGGTATATATTGGTCAATATTTAATTGTGCATGCTCATTTTCCTTATTTTTACTTTTAGATTACATTTGCCGTCATCTAACACTCATAAAAAGTGTTGGCCAGAGTTTTAATATTGGTGCATCCCTAATTGCAGGTGAGAAGAACTGAAATAATTAGAGGAACTTAATCTTAAAACTTTCATAAATTCCTCTCATAAAATAAGTATTTAATAAGAAAATATGTGAGTTAAAGCTTAAAAGATAAAGCCACTGCTCTAAAAACCTCAAGCTTATTGCAAGTTATATATTTTATGATTTAACAATGGAGGTACCTGTAATATTGATGGGAATGATATCAGTGGCCACCGACTGAGCCTGTAGTCTCATTTTCTCCTCAGGAGTAGGCAAAGGTAGACAATTGGTCCAGCTTCTCTGGATGTCCATGTCAGAGCCGTGATCCAGCAAAGGGGTCTGAGGCGGCATTGAGTACACAAGCTTCTCCTCCTCATTAGGTGAATCTGAACCCTGAACACAACACAAACAGACTGATTTAGTGAGGTCAGGATTCTGTGAATGATAGCCTAGCCAATGCCCAGGGATAGGTATTGTCTGATACTTGGTCATTTCTACTGTTAATTCAATTAAGTTCTTTCCAAAAAGAGCAGAGTTAAAAAGACTCTTGGAGTGCATTTCCCTCCAGGAACATCGGTGACTGAAATATTTCTCTTAGCAATAAGCCTAGGGGAGCCCTGAATGGAGGAGAGCTGCTCTCTAAATTATTCATGCTAATTTGAGATCAACGTTACAGTCAGTGTTTTCAACCATAATGTGTCTAGATACTCCATTTTTCTTTTTCTTTTTTCTTTTGCCAAAAAGACAAAGTAAACATTCTTTTGTTCTGCTTAGCCTAAACAGTTTACCTAAACAAATTAGCAAGATTGCTTGAGGGAAATACACATCTAATTCTGTGTTAATTATGTCTAATTTGTGTAATCTACTATACTTATTGTCTCTAAAAACGCTTACAGCAGGTGACTAGCACTAGTAGGTTGTGTATGAAGACACTATAAGGGCTTGTTAGGATCTGAAGCCAACCTTCACACAGCACAGTGCTACCACTGACTAGCAACTGCAGTGAGAGCAGTACCTTTCTTTTCCAAGATCTCAAATGACAGCAGAGAGAGAGGCAAGACTGTGATAGGCAGTCTAGGACTTTAAACCGCTTGATGAGAGGAAAGAACATTTGAAAATAAAGGAACAAAAGAACATCAAGTGAAGTAAGACAATATTTTTTATTTATTTATTTTTTATATAGAATGTGGAACAAATACTTTATAGTTTGATCATTGATTGTATTAGATACTGGACTACACTGCTAGCATGCATACAGCCACTAAGGGGCAGTGCAAATCAAGACACCCAAAACGTGTTCAGTTAAGTATTTAGGAGAAAACCAGGCCTTTGTCTGTTTCATGCACATATGAGCATATTTAGCTCTCATTATACACAATAACAAATCATTTCTTTGAAATTAACAAGAGCACTTGTTTTTATTATGTCAATCCACTCAATTTCAGATTTGTAATATGAATGCCTGAATGTCAACTTGGACTATATAATTAAAAGCTATTTCTGGATTTTTGTAATAATATGATGAAATTGATTATAAACAACATTATTGCATATTACATATTGCAAACAAAATAAAAGGTGTTGTTTTTCTAGTAACAGCATACATGTGAATGCAACGGTAAGGACAGTGGCAAAATATGTGTTAAGGTCAGGCTTACCTTCTTTTTCTTCTCTGTCTTCTCCTCATCCAGGTGCACACTTTCACATAGGCTGGTTGCAGAGAAGGCAGGGCTTTGGGAGTAGTACTGGGAGCTGCGGAATCCATCTTTCCTGAGCTTGTCACACTCTGGAGAGGCAAGCATAACCATCCGATCATGAGCAATTTGTTGTGGTAATGAGACTGTAAAGATCATTTAACGCAGATCACAGGCCTATAGCAAGAATTTACATGTCAATTTATGCTACATAGTTGTTGTGCGCAGGCTGCTTAAACAAATATTTTTTTAATCAAAGAGTCTATAAAATCAAATACTTATTTCCTTAAAACAAAATCACCCTTTTGAGAACTAAATGAAGCAATAAAAAGTAAATGTAAAAATATTTCTTCAGAAAAATAACTGCAGAACATGTTCTTCAGCTGGAAGGAAGAAACAGCTTACTACTCACCAAAATAATTTATTTAAATGTTTTTTTTTTGTTTTTTTTTTAATGAAAATAATTAAAGTACTTTTAGCCAGCATAGAATGCATCCCGATAAACACACTGCAGAGAAGACATTGCATTTTCACATAAAACCTGATGACTCCTATATCACGCTCAGCATATTACTGAACCACTGCAAAGCTACAGTGTCCTTTTGCCCTCAGTGCAGAGAGAGGGCAATTATAGACTGATAGACAGTGGGCTTATGCTCTATGACTGATAGATAGATACAAAAAGATAGATAGATAGATAGATAGATAGATAGATAGATAGATAAATTGATTGATTGATTGATTGATTAAGTTGATTGATTGATTGATTGATTGATTGATTGATTGATAGATAGATTGATTGATTGATTTAATAAGACCTCCAGTCAAATAAAAGAGTAGTGCCCGTTTTTACTGTAGGACTGTAGAGTTTAACCTGAATATGTCAGATCTGACTGTCGGGTTATGAATGGCTTGAGAGCAGGGGGTCTCCACCTCCACCTAATGCCACTGACATATCCATTTATTTCAGCTGATCACTTCCTCTGGCACCTTCATAATGAGAGCCTGCTGAGAAACACTATGATCCTCTCTCTCTCTCTCGTCTTTTTGCAGAGCTCAATGTAATCACCTAATCCTTCCTGCTGTAGCTCATGAAAAGACATGACACCTCATCCAGTGTAGTTTGCAGTATGCACAAAATGTACAATATCTCAGCTGGTTAGTGTCTTAAAATCTATAATATGTAAGCACTGCAAAGCTTCAGTCCTACATTTGCATTCAGCATTTTCACCGAAGGTGGCCTACTGAGGAAAAACTGATTACTTTAGGATATAAACTGATTCTTTTTTCATGGCAAATTTCAGTTACTACATGCTGTAAATAAATTCAATGTAAACATCTATGGTAAACTTAACATATATGTGGCACAGACCAGGTGATTATACAGTTCAGTAACACAAAGCTGTAATGTCAGCAAGCTTACAAAAGACATATAATGCAAGTAGGAAGTAGGAACAGCTTAGCCTGCATTCTTAAAGTATATAAATAAATGTCTTACACATACAGTATACTGGACAGAGGCATTTAGATTACTCATTTAAATTACATGAATTTTTAAACACAGTTAATCATCAATAAACCCAGGAAAAAGCTTTGTGTTTCTCATGCTGCATACTGTCAGAAGAACATTATTATAGTATAGACCTTATGCGTCAGAGAAACAAGCGTGCCGCCATCTTTAAAATATTGTCTTTGAACTTCCGTTTTTGCGGTAGCTCTGTACATTTCTATGGCATTGCTGTCAAAGAATATTTAGCTGGTGAAGTGGATTTACTTGTTGTAGAGTTAATGAAAGTTATCGTGAGCATTGTATTGTTTAAAGCAGATGTCTTTACAAATGTCAGTAGACCGGGAAGATTTTAAAATGAGCAGTTCATTCATAAATACGTAAGATCGCTGTGGAATTACAAACCGGAAGACAGTTGTGTGTTGATTTGTTTTAGGCGGCTTATTATATTACTTCACAGAGTGCTACTTATTTAAACTTCCTTGGACTCAACAACTATAATTAGCTGCACATTTTGAGCTGTGATTAGTGAGCAGAGGCTAGTGCAGGTTAATATGTTAGTAGCTCAAGCAATGAAGGACAGACACGGAGAGAGAGAGAGAAAGAGCACGTGTGAGGGATGTCATATTAATCCCATAACTTAGAGGACTTAACTTGTGCTCTCACCTAAAATCTTTCACTTTACCTCTCACTTCTCATCTTACTGCAGGCAACATGCACAAACAACAGTTTATTGCCATGACAAACACTTTAACCTCTTAGTTTGTTTCTATAAGCAGCTTTGTCCACCATCTAAGAAGGCATTAAGCCTGTAAATCAGCACAAAAAAAAAGGAAAACTCTGCAGTTCCAAACCTGTATGACAAACTTTCTTCTGTTCTATGGAAAAGAATACCATGGACAATTAGCAAAACATCTAATTTTGGAAAGAAAAAAGTTAGATAAGGTTTGTGACATGATGGTGTAGGTATTTTTACATGGTTACCAATCAGTTTCCAAAACCTTTAATGTTGTTATGGAGAGATTATTGTACAGCTGCAGTGGCTGAGTAGACTCTTAATTGTAACATTGTGATTCAGAGTATGAGAGGAAAAACATTCAAAAGCTGTGGTGTGGGTGGTCAGTATATATATATATATATATATATATATATATATATATATATATAATCTAATTTACATTAATTGACCACCCACACCACAGCTTTTAAATGAAGTGTCATCATCAAGTCTCCTCATCAAGACTGGACACTGCTATCTATCTATCTATCTATCTATCTATATATATATATATATATATATATATATATATATATACACACACACACACACACACACAACAGCCATGACCCTGCCAAAACTCACTGGGAAAAGAGGGAAAACAGACATTTGGTGTGCCACCTGCTGCCCCCGCTGGGGCCAAGACAACTCACAAACACACAGTATATTAGCATTCTAGAACACCTCAGAGGACTAGTTATTAATGCAACAACAAGGTCAAATGAAGGAATTTAAGAAGAGTCATGAAAGTAAAATGTATCTGGTTTCCAAATACAAAAGGAAGTGATGTTGTTCTCTGGTATATGATGATATACCAAAGTGCAGCAGAAGGTCAAATAATGAGGACATATGCCATTAGGCTCTACAGGAGCTCCCTGTGGGGAGTTTATTGATACAAAGTAACATGAAACAAAAACCAAAGATATAAAACCAGGAAGATTCAGAAACAACATGAAACATAATTCACAATCCATCCTACGATCTAATCAATTCCCAAAAAACAAAATCCAATCCCACCCTACATTTTTTTCATTCCAGAAGCTGTTTCACTTGGATATATGTCACAATAGGGAAGAAAAGACTATGGCAAGTTCAATTTCATGCTGACTTTAAAATTAGTAATGGTTAGGTAAGAGGACTTTCTGCACAGTGGTAATGTTATCTTCATTATAATGGTTTGTTACAGAAATTAGATATTCCTCTGAAGGGCATTTTGTATTTGCTGATTATATGAAGCAATTATGAATCTTATATGGGATTTCTGATAAAATTACTAATCATGTGCTATACTATTCAGAATATTATAACTGTGTTTTACATTTTAAAAAAGAAAAGTACTGTTGCTTTTGTCTCTGACCTCTGAGGACTGTTTTTAGGTTGACTTTGGCCTGGCGGTGAAGGTCCTCGACGCAGGCTGGTCTGGACCCTGGCAGGAAGACATTCTCCTGTTGGTGCCAGGGGGCTGTGTAGTGCACCGACCACTTGCTCTCCTCATCAAGACTGGACACCGCTATAAAGAAAAGAAATAAGGACACATTCAGATTCGACATGCTTAAAAGAAGAAGGTCAGTGGTTTGTGTAAAAGTGCAATAATCCTATTTGGGATTATTAGTAGACTAGTAGATATGAAAAGATTTACAGTGTTTTTCTTCTAAATAATGGATGGTAGACTAAATGTTTTTGTTGCTCTACCCTGCTGGAAAGACCAGCTTTGACCAGAATCAACTTCCATGATGGTCCAGGTTGGTTTATGCTGGTTAGTGCTGGTTTGGTGTTGGTTTAACCATGGCCAACAATGTCTTTGTAGTGAAGCTACAGTAGTTGACCATGGAAATGCTAGTTAAGATAGTCAAGATGCTTGTTGGAGACACAACCTATGTGATCAGGAATGCATGTCTCTTCCACAGCATAATCCAGAATAACATTGTCTTTTAGGGGTATTTCTTTATGGGGTGCATATATAGGTACCCGGCCAATATTTTACATACAAAATTTGCATACATTTTGTTAATATAAATAGCAAATACTAATTTAGTAAATCTCAAAATGAAAATCCATCTTCATACTGTTAATTATAATGATACCCAAGTTCACTTTTTTTATTTTTTTGTGTATTTTAGCTTTATTTATATATTTTAAACAAAATAATACTGAATTTTAATATTGGCCATAACAATAAAATAATTATTGGATTATTGACAGAAATTTAAAAATAGTTAACTCTAATCATCTCAGATGTCAGCAGAAGGAGATACAATTCAGACAGAAAGAAAAACAGCCGCTGGGCACATGAGATAGATTTGGAAGCTGCAGTCATGTGTGGGTTCTTATACTCTCTCAGAGAGATTACATGAAAAACTGCACGAGGGGCTGGGCCAATCAAACGCTTCTGCACCACTGCGTCTAAAGACACTGGGGACATGCTTGTCTCTGGCTGGTGCCTTGACAACCCAGATTAAACGATCAATTATGCCAAGTTCCTCTGGGTAAGATTAACCAGGCCAACCTTATCAATGCATTTTTTCCCATACAAAAAGTATGCCAGTGATTATAGATTATTCACAATCATAGTTTCCTCGAGTGTAAGAGGTCATGCGAGAGTACTAGGTCATGAGCTCAAAATACATGGCAGTAGATTTTTCACTAGTCCACCAAAAAGTCAATGGCTCTGTTGGAAAATACCCTAAAGCTAAATGAAATGTGTAAATAAGTACAGTAATGGTGTAATTTAAACTTAACTGTACAACATTAATTTTTTACAGTAATATCTATAATAATTCATAATAACAAATCATATATGAAGTAAAAAATAAAATGGATATTATAATCATACATAACTGAAGTAAAACATATCCCTCGAAATGTAATTATAATAACCTGCATCATTTGGTGAACACTCAAAAAAAATTGAACAAAACAGGCTATCAGAGCTGTACATCACCAATAAAAAATTCCGGAACAAGGTCACTTTAAAGAGACTGATGCCTCACTATAAAAAGAAACTCACAAACAAATGTAGCACAGCGCTCCGAATCAGATGCATGCACACCACAGCAGCGGTGATGAATAACCCCACACCCCAAACTACTTGAGTCTACTTGACCTTGAGCTGTACGAGTGATAAGAGAAACCCAAAACGGCACGGTACATGATTTGAGGAGCTTACCCTTCTTTTTGAAGTACTTAATGACAGATTTAAGAGTGGTCCCGATGAACACCATTGTGACGGGCGATCGATCCCCTGAGAGATACGCTCATAAGGATGTATTAGTCCACCATTGGAGCGAGTGAGTGTGAAGAGAAAGAGAAAGGAGGAGAAACGGCACTACCCATACGACACTCTTTCTTTACTCATTTTACGCTGACTGGCACAGCATGCAACACTCCCCCTCCTCTTCTATCTCTCTCTCTTTCTCCATCACTCTCTCACACACACATTTGCCCACCCCAGAGGATATTCAGTTGCTGTTTGAGTTATTCTCTCTCGCTCTCTCTCTCTCTCTCTCTCTCTCGGCATCCATCTATTAATTGTGTGTCTCTCCTCCCCTCCTTGTGTCTCTAGCTATAGTGCACGTCTCTCTGTCGCATTGCATAGGTTTAAGGCTCTCTCACCTTGCCTTGCTGTGGAGGTATAACCAACTTGGATCCGTGCCATACACTATGGATCACTGACAATCAGTCTATTGTGTTTCTTTACACCGCTGCAGCCCCTGCCACTCCTCCTTTTTCTCACTCCTTTTTTCTTTTGAGATGGGGGGCCCAGGACGAGTTTGAAAAGGATCCTAGACTATTCAGCAGAGATTAAGGTGGTGTTCACCCACCCAGCTCCTATTTAGGGGCTCACTGCTGCAGTATTTCATTAGTGTTAAAGCAAGTGTAATTTCTTTCTCCCTCTTGCTATCCATTTTTTTTTTCTTTCTAATGAACCTTGAATGGCCACTCAGCATATTCACATGTGAGGTTGGTCAGAACTACATTTAGATTCAGTTTACATGACTCAGCTGGTTTTTGAGATCACTGTATGTCTATGACATTGTCATGCGAGAAGGCATATTAAGTAGTATTCAGACCTTCAAGTTTGGTTTCTTGAGCAAAGAAGATTTTAATCTCATATTTACCAATTCTGGTGTGCGAATCAGTGATGCTGTAAATTAGAGCCCTCTGTTCACCATAACAAACTAAGATGACACACAGATGGCCACGATGCATTGACACTGATCCAACTTGCTGACCATCATATAGAGCATGACGACCACACAGTAGCACAGCAAATGTCTGTCCTTGTTTTTATGCACTTTATGGATAAGAATTGAATACAAAAATCTGAAGGATGCTGTAACCGTTTCTAAGAGTGATTTTACAGCAGTGGTAAAAAACTGTTTATTGCCCACTTAGCTAATAAACAGGTTTGGTAGTTCCCCATAATGTCAAATTCAAGTCTACTGAAAGCCTTGTAAATAGATAAACCACTTTTGATTTTGGGCGAATCTTCGAGTAAATATTGTGTAAAATGATTTCAAAATATAGCAGCAATTTTTGTACTTTTCATCTGCAACGTTGTAATGCTGTAATGTGAATTTAATGATTCTGGTTTTGGTTCCTTTCAACAATTTCTAGTTCTGTAACAGTTCTGTGAATGATTCTTATAATACTTTTGAGGAAGAAATATTTGAAAAACAAAATGCAATTCCATTGCCTACTGAATAGATGATCAATAATTAATAGATTTTAAACAATTCTTGTAAATGGTGCGTTTAAAGTTGCAATTAAACAGAAGTTTGTTTTTTTTCTGTATTATACATTTATACAGATTATCGAAAATGGAAAAAAACAAAACAAATTAGGGCTGGACTTGGTTTTGTCCATCGGTTGTTGATTGGATGGAGGCAGATCAGCTGAATTCGAGCTCACAGTGGATTGTAACACTTTCAATGCCCAGAAAGCTACTAAAAACATATTTAAAACAGTTCATGTGACTACAGTGGTTCAACCTTAATGTCATGAAGCGATGAGAATACTTTTTGTGTGCCAAAAAAAACCGAAATAACTACTTTATTCAACAATATCTAGTGATGGACGATTTCAAAACACTGCTTCATTGGCGCACAAAAAGTATTCTCGTTGCTTCATAACATTAAGGTTGAACCACTGTAGTCACATGAACTGTTTTAAATACGTCTTTCTGGGCATTGAAAGTGTTAATTGTCTTGCTGGCAATGCAGGCCTCACTGAACCATCAGATTTTATGAAAAATATCTTAATTTGTGTTCCAAAGATGAACAAAGGTCTTACGGGTGTGGAACGACACGAGGGTGAGTAATTAATGAGAGAATTTTCATTTTTGGGTGAACTAACCCTTTAAGTCTTAAATACAATATAACAGAAAGTTGTACATGTTGATTCACAAAAAAATGGCCATTAGTTGACTTATTCATTTATTCTATGTATCTATGCTATAGATACAGTAGTGGTGTTGCGGTACCAGTGAATAACAGTGCAGGAAACGCTGTCAGAGTATTTTAATAAAGTGTTGTGTCTACACTGGAAGAAAAATGTTCCTGAGAGAATCGTTAAATGAACCATCATTTGGTTCTGATATTTAAGAGTAAAACAAAACTCAATTCTTGATTCATTATACTAGTTGTAACTACTGATTCTAGAGCTGCTTTGCTTGTCTTTTTCATGGTTAATGTTGTGTATTCCGTTGGCTCACCCTGGCGCAGCTAAAGGGCACACTCATAATGAGATTGGGGAACAGCCTTCTAAAATGCTAAAACTTTCTGCCTGACTGATCCTATTGTGTTTAGTGGTTTCCAGCACTACCAGTCCCGAAACACAAAAACTCATATACACACACATAAACTATAGCACTTCTCCTTCCCATGTCCCAGACAAGACATTAACTAAAGAAGACAAACCTCTCCATGTAAAGCAGCTGGAGGGCCAAAAGAAATGCCAATTAAACACTAGCCTGAAGAGACCAACAACAGCTAAACTAATATACCCCTATAAAATGCAATGTTGTTTTTCACTCACCACATACCCAAAGAACATATGGCAAATTGCGTACAGAATACAACTCTTAATGACCTGCACCAATATACAAACCATAGTCCAGTTGGGATTTTAATGCTGCATTTGTACTGATACAATCGAAATGAATAGGACCATAATGAGATAGAATGGGGATTCAGAACAAAACTCCAGCAGTGTGTGGACTCCCTCAAAGACATCTCAGCTATTGTGTGTCGCTGTGTTAAAATGCCAGACAGACAGAAAAACATAGTATACTACAAAAGACAGGAAGGAAAAGGAGGAAACACTTGAACTTTAATTAGGAATGGGTTTGTAGACAGGCTTCGCTCTGTATAATGTATAAAGGTACAAAAAAGTAGTTCAAATGTGCAAGGACGTTATGCACCTGTAAGACTGTGAAAGTTATATTTTTGTTATCTGCTTCAAAATATAAGTAATTATTTGTTATCACAAAAATTTACTGTCCATCAAATTTCCATCCCTATTTCAAATCCATTTGCCGCATGATGCTTTTGCATATGCGTTTTTTGTACTGGAGATCGGCAGAGCAAGATCCTCAGTATTTTTTTCAAGTTTCAAGAAAGGTTTCAATTGCAATAACTATTAAATCTTGAATAAGAATCATTCATCTTGATGTTTATTCCCTGATTAAACAGCCAAAACAAATGCAAATAAATATTCACTGCAATCACTCTCATATTCATGTATTCATAAGAGAGATAATAGTAGTTGAAAAGGTTAGTCTGTTCTATCACCTTTAATCAAAGCAGCCATCACACAGAGTACGTTCCCTTCATAGTGCGCAAAAACATGGCTGATTAGAGAGTATCCAAAAATGAGTCCCCTAGCAACAGTAGAGGAAAGAGAGGGTACTTCAGTGACTGAGCCAGTCACGTGAGGCCTGCCCACACCTGCACAACAGCCCTTATCATTCGTCCTGCATGCTACGGTCCACACAATGGACCCACTCAGTCCAGTGTTGTAGTCACCAGGTTAACAGCCTCTGCCCACATATGACTGGTAAAAACAAGCATGCAGTATAAAGTGAGTATGTGAGCATTGGTCACAATGTAAAAATGTTACTTTATAAAAAATGCTGATGCTTCCTAAAAACTGGTATTAATATGTTTTATGAATCAGCCATCACTGCATCAATGTCCTCTAGTGTCATGTTACGAGGTACAGATGGTCACAATATAAAAAATAATAAGAAAAAGAAAATATACCATAATTCTCATTGTTCATGAGCAACTGACACAGGATATGAATGATAACTCAAATCATGAGGAGATGTGTACTATTACTTTTCTAAGTGATCAGGTATACGTTTTTCATCTAGTGGGTGAAAAAAAATCTGACGAATATAAGTCGTATATGCAAAAAAAAAAAAAAAAAAAAAATCTTACTTAAGATACATTCAACATCATTTTACTTGAGAAGTAAAATGACAAGATTAAGTTTTGTTGTAGATTATTAATTTAGATTATTAGATTAAGTGAGTTTTTGCTTAGAGTAAAAAAAAAAAACTTGCTTTCCCTTTGAATTAAGATTGTTTTCTGACCCCATTGGCACATTTTTATTTTTTATTTTATTTTTTTTATTGTTTTAAGCTTAAACGAATTCATTTATTATACATTTTCAGAAAACAAGACATATATCTCTTGATATCATCAAATCTCAAGTCATTTTGCTTCTCAAGTAATCATGATTTAGGAATGTTTATATATTTGTAACAAAAATACTAAGAAAAGTGTTTTCAGTATAAGGACAAAAATATCATACAAACTTGTAGTCAGGCCCTTGTAACTTGATCCAGTAAGAAACCACCTAGCTGTACACCCTAGCAACTGTCTAGTAATGCTCTTGCAATCACCCAGTGCACCCTAGTAACTGCGTAGCAACGAACACATTAGCAACTTCATAGAAACAGCTCTGGCAAGCACCTAGTATTGTGCTATAATGGAGTTTATTTGACTGTTTAAATGCTTTTATCCTCAGAAAGGCCATTACATTTAAATTTACAGTTTTGCCTCCAAACTGCAAAAATAGCTGATATTTGCACATAAACAGCCTGCAGTTAAGCTACTGGACTACATTACTTGGTGGAAGAATTGATTATATTGTTCCTGCCACCATTTTATGAAAGCAATAAGCCACTTGAGGCAGTGTAACACAGCCTCTCTTAAAGGGATAGTTCAACCAAACATGAAAATTATCCCATAATTTACTCACACTCAAGACATCCTAGGTGTATATGACTTTCCTTCTTTCAGCCAAACACAATCTGAGTTATATTAAAAATATCCTCTTTCAAGATTTATAATGGGAGTGAATGGTACCATTTTTTTAAGCCCAAAAAAGTGCATCCATCCATCATAAAAGTAATCAATATGGCTCCAGGAGGTTAATAAAGGCCTTCTGAAGTGAAGCGCTACGTTTTTTGTAAGAAAAATATCCATAATTATAACTTTATAAAGTGTAATCACAGAATGTGTAATTCTGTTAACGGCCGTCGCATTCACGAGAGAGTCCAATTCCGGTGTATGACGTAGGCGTAGCGTAAGTTGAGAGTAGACACCTCTCGCAGTTTAAACAAATAGGGCTGAGCAATAAAGCTCCTCCAACATTTCTTTTTTTAAAAAATCTCGTTTTAGACTTCTAAATCTTGACCAGTGTTTTGTTTCGCTCTTTCCTCTGTGCTTCCGCATTCGTCAATACGTCATACGTAGGGTCAGAGGTCACTCTTCCACCGGAACTAGACTCGCGTACAGACGTTACCTAAAGCCAGTTATTATACTTTATGAAGTTATAAATATGGATTTTTTTCTTACAAAATGCACCTCTTCGCTTAAGAAGGCCTTTATTAGCTCTCTGGAGCCGTATGGATTACTTTTATGATGGATTTTGGGCTTCAAAAAAATGGTACCATTCACCACCATTATAAAGCTTGGAAGAGCAAGGATTTTTTTAATAATACTCAGATTGTGTATGGCTGAAAGAAGGAAGTCATATAGAATGTCTTGAGTTGACATTTGATATTCAACAGTGCTTTGCATCTGCCTGCATTGACACCATTTTCTGCTGTGCAGCCAAAATTATATACCAGTTATCACTGTAAAGCTGCTTTGACACAATCTGCATTGTAAAAAGCGCTATATAAATAAAGGTGGCTTGACTTGATTTGAGTAAATTATGGGATAATTTTCATTTTTGGGTGAACTATGCCTAAAACTTACTGCTTTATTAATGGGTGAGTGACTATTTATGATCATCTAAATACACAACAGTATTATCATGATAACATTCGTGATAATTACAAAGTACAGATGGGAATAAAATTAAAACATTAAAAAGATTGTATGGTAAAACAGAGGTTACATGGACACAAAATAAACAGTATGCAAGAGAATCTGAGTCTGTAGGAGACTGGAGCTCTTTCTCTGGTTATTTCACAAAATAAAAGCCCGTGTGCCTGACTCTTACATGACCTGGTTATGGTTACTAGGGTAGCTATGTGTGAATTTGGTGAAAAAAATCCAGCAAGGGCACTACATCTTATCTTGATTTTGAATCAACAAGACCCACACACAATTTGCCTGAGTGGGGCATGTGAAGAGGAACTGCTGATTTTACAAGGGTACTTGATGTGTAAATGCTTCTTTCCATGTTTCATTTGAACGCAATATATAAACTGACTTGTAGGTCAAGCTTCAAAAATTTGCTGTGCTGATCAAAGACAATGTCATGTGTCATCTACTGAACGAAGCAAAGATGGCTTCTGTAATCATTTGATAGCAAGAAGGTCAGCGTCACCTCCCTGCAGAGCCACAGGTTCACATCTAGCTGTAAGCCAGTGAGATCAGTACGCTCAGAACATAAAGAAACTCCTGGGTCAGCACAAAGAAAACCAGCTCAAATAAAAGCCTAACTATACAAACAACATGCTCATAAAACACCATCACCTGTTTTCAAGCAATACAGACCAATCATTCTCTCAAAATACAAAAACATAAAGTTGCACTTTATATGGCATCTGATCGGATAGAATTTTTTTTTTTTTTTACTTGATTTTTTACATTGTCCGAGTGTGAGTGGTGCTTGCCTGTGAAAAACATGAAAACCACCATAATGCTAGGAGATTCTAGGTCATTCCCAGGGTGTTCCCTTGTGATTGCTAAGGTATTCTGGGTGATTTAAATTATGCTACTATGTGGTTTCTTACTTGCTTATGTCATAAGAACTCCCCTCATGTATAGAGGAAATGCATGGGGGTGATGTAAAGTAATATTAATCTTTATATTAATATATACAGTATTTTGAGTGATTTCATTTGAAGCATGTTGAGCAAAATGTAAATACAGATTATATATATAATTAGATAATTTCTTTCTATGAATCACCCATTGCGGTGAACAATACAGTATTTCTCTCCTTCAGAGAACAGCAGAGAAGAACAGACATTCAGATTTCTAAGTAAAGAGCATTAAAATATCACATGAGTCCCACCCAGACACTGGCCTGATAAATAATACAGCAGCTAGCCACTCTGCTCACTTTGTCTGCCCAGACATGTGTGGCATATTGATCTGTAACATGTCTGCCCCAGCATCGGCTACAAAGTGTGCCAATATCTGTGTCAGAAAACTGGGCCAGCTCCAGCACAATGAGAAATATGATCCCCTATAGCACATCAGCTGAGACCACTGAGCCCATATTGGGATTTGGGATGGTATTTTTACTACCTGACATTAAGAAACCATTCTCTGTTATTCTCATCTCATTGAGTACTAAATATGGTGATTCATGTTAATGTTTTATGATTTGCTGTATGTATTGCATAAATCTGTCCATCAGAGTTATGTAGTGGCCATTTTTATGAGCCATATTAGCAAATCAAATCAAAATGTGTAGACACTGCTTGTGCAGCCATGAGAGACAACCGTGTTTGGACTCGTTCCCAAACATCCCAGACTGGTCAACATTTTGATGTTAGATGTTTTGCATTTTAAGTCATTTTATAGAAATTACTTGTTTATAGCAGAAGTAAAGACAGAGCAGCCAATCAGAGACTGCCATAAGCTACAATATATCAGAGTGACTGATCATATTAATATCTTTAATAAAATAAGAAATTCAAGCAAAATTTCCCTCTCTCTCCTCACCCCCCACACACACTAAAGTTTGGCATCTGTGATTAAATTGATCAAAAAGGGGCCATAAAAATTTTAAAAATTCTGTTTTAACTAAATGCTGTTCTTTTGAACTCTATTCATCAAAGAAACCTTTCACTAAATATTAAGCTGTTTTCAACATTGATAATAATAAGAAATGTTTCTTGAGCACCAAATCAGCATATTAGAATGATTTCTGAAGGATCATGTGACACTGAAGACTGGAGTAATGATGCTGAAAATTCTTCTGAAAAAAACAAAAAACAAAAAAACAAAAAAACTGACCAAAAACTTTTTCCATTATATGGAAGGCAGCAATCTGCAGAAAGATCATTTAAAAAAGATAATTAACATTCAAATTGAAAATAAATAACGAAACTGAATTGTAGAAGAATCCACAATGTAAAAGAATGGTGCCATCTTGTGGCACTACATAGTATCTCAGCCTTTACTGGACTGACATTGGAGAGGAAAGGAGGGAAGGGAGGGTCTCATGGGAACTTGATGATGACAAAAACATTATAACACTAGGAAGTGCAGGTCAGTGTACTGTTGTAGTGACATTCATGGAGAAATAGGTGTTCGTGTCTGTGTGTGCGAGTCATGTACGTGCTTCCCTGAGCAGCTGTGTGTAGCACAAAGCCTATTTGAAAGTAATTACATTAATTAGACCGCATTAGAAGTGTTTACCACACCGTATGGACTGTAGGCCACCTCGGTAAATAAGTGCGTGCTAGGTTGCGTCTGAAGAGAAGCTAAATCCAGCAAAGCATTTTAACACAAATGGCTGCCTTAACACAAGTACAAACTATCATTATAATACAAGGACATTTGATTTGATAATAAATATATTAAGTATTTACAATAATATTTTTGCCTTAATAACAGTAGCACCTGAATTTTGTGATCTCCACAAGTTTATGTAAAATCTGATCATGGTCTCCAGCATAATTTGAGAATTGACAGGAGTGGACTGTAGGGCACGTATATGATGTTGTCTGCATATCTGATGTAAGGAGCAGCTTCCTGGTGGATAGGATGAGATTTTAACACAGCCCTAAGAAATCAGCAATGTCGTCTGCCAAGAACCTGAGGCTTAGTCTGAGGCATTACACACTCTTCTCTCAATGTAAGGCCCAAAACAAAACTCTGCTCTAAACAAGCCTGTGCCAAGACTATGACTGCATATGATGAAAAAGGATATATATTACATGCAATATGTACCCATATTTAGTTCTAGACAAGTCAAGTAACTGGGTTTAATCTGAGCAGAAGTACAGTTTGTAATTACAGTAAGAGGTATTTCTCTACAGGCTAAATGCAGATTGCAAATGTATTAAAGAATCACACATTTTAAGGAAATAGTTTATCTGTAAATTCTGTCATAGTTTACTCACTCTCTTTAAAATATCTTTTAAAATGCAATTACAATTAATGATGACAGGTTTCAATCCCAAAAGCATCATAAAAGTGATCTATATGACTTGTGAACTATATTCCGTGTCTTCTGAAGTTAATCGAAAAGCTTTGTGTGAAAAACAGACAGACAATTATGTTGTTAATCACTGAAAAACTTAACTCTGAGAGATGCCTGAATCAATGTTGTTATTGTTGACTAAAACTATTAAAATTGATTTTTGTTCATTGAAATAAAGCTGAAAGCTGAAATAGAATAAATATTAGATAAAATACTTAACCTTAAAAAACTTAAATGAAAATTAGAAATGTCGCTTTGGCAGCTAACAAATTAAGTTTAAGCTCAAGCACTAAAATTACTATAAAAAAATAAATAAAAAAAACTTACAAAAGCACATAAAATTACTAAAACTTAATAAATATTGACATTTATTTTGAAAATATAAAAAGAAAAGCTAATTCAAAATAATAAATACACTATAATAGTATATAAATAATACTAAAATAACATTCATAAAATAATAATTTTTTGAGTCATATAGTTTTGACTTTTCTGGTGCTTTTGCTTTTTGAAGCTTTAACATTGCAGTCAGTATATTATTCAACATCTTTCCTTTTGTATTGCACTAAAAAAGGAAGTCATAAAGGTTTGTAATGACATGAGGGTGAGTAAACATTCCTGTATTAACTATATTATCTAGAAATCTCTCTTTAGTTCAGTAACACTAGCTGCTATTGTATATCTCTACACTAGCCTTGTCATGGCCTGCCTTGTACCAGACTTCAAACACCATCCTTCAAACTGGCCAACACATTAAACTATACTTTAATCATTGCTCTTCAACTATTAACCACCAAAAACCTGTCAAAACCCATCAGAGTTTCAAGGGTCTAGCTCTTAAGTTTTAACACCTGTTAATACCACCAGCCATTCTTTGTTATGCCAACAGAAATTATAAAGTGAGAGAATTAATCATTGAGCACCAGATTTTGCACTTAAGCTACATAACAGATGCTCCTCTGATGAACAACAGCAAACTATATTTTAAGTGCTACCTCTCCAGTCGTGGCACGACGGGCTGAAGGTGTAGTTGGGCTGGCCCTGCAGTGGGGTGCTCTTTCGAGCTGGTGGTCCTGCCCATGATCTGGGTGCCCATAGGGCATCCTGCTGCTGGTGAATTTTGGAGGTGAGGAGTCTGCGGCGAAGGCTGCCCTCCGTCTTGGGCTGGAGGTTCAGTTTGCGAGTATATAGAGGAAGAAGTTCATCTTCGTCCTCATAGTAGGTCCTATTCCAGCATTTCCCAGCTGGTTCGGTGGAGAGGCAGTCTACGTATGCAATCATCCTGTGCTTGACAAAAGTATCCCAACATAAGTCCAGTTTGGGACGTTCAACCACAGGTTTCCACATCCATCCTTTTCCTTTTTATCTCTACAGAGCCAAGACAAATAGGCGTCTAGAGAAACCTCTACAAATATTAAGTCTCCAAAAGTCACTAATTATGCCAGAGATGATGCGGAAAATGTAAAATGTCCACAAGAGCAAATCTTAAGATCTCCATAAACAAAAAGATCAAAGGTTAGTCGGAGAGAATCGGAGAAAACAAGCCTAGTATGTTAATGTCCTCTCACTAACTACCTAAAGCTTTAGACTGAAGGAATACTTCACTACTCAAGTTAGCTTGCCTTATCTAATCTGTAAACCAGGATTATCCCTTCACATCCAAGTGCTGCTGAAGGCAGGCTTTGCACTACAGATGGTCACCTGGGAGAAGGTGAAAAATAATGCTAAACTGATGATGATACTCAAAAGTTTAATTTAAATGTAGAAATGCCATGGCTGAGCAGATGAGGAAGGTTATAACACTACATTCCCCATCGACTTAAACTGTATAACTACAACTGGGACAATATTTAACACAAATCACCTCCCCAACACTGGTAGTGCGGCAGGTTGTAACTACAACAGCCTTTGTATACTTTATATCATGTAATTTAAAGGTACACCATGTAACTTTTTTTTTTTTTTAGTTCAGAATTAACTAATTTTAAGCAATGAGCCAATACATCATTACGGAGCCCCGCATATGACATGCAGGGGGGAAAAGTAAATAGTGCGCACAATTTGCTAATTCGTTCCCTAGATTTGTTAAATCTTGCGCGCGGTTTACTATTTCGTTCCTTTGATTTGCTAAATCGTGTATACGATTTACTGTTTTGTTCCCTTGATTTGCTAAATTGTGTATATGATTTACTATTTCGCTTCCTCGATAGGCTAAATCGTGCGCACAATTTACTATTACGTTCCCACGATTTACTATTTCGTTCCCTCAATTTGCTAAATCTAAGCACGATTAACTATTGCGTTTCCACGATTTACTATTTAGTTCCCTCCATTTGCTAAATCGTGCACATGATTTACTGTCATTCCCTCAATTTGATAAATCGTGCGCACGGTTCACTAATTCGTTCCCTCGATTTAAAAATCGTGCGCGCGATTTAGCCTATTATTTTTTTCCTGCAGGGCTCCGTACATCATCAATCCTTCTAAATGTTTTTGTCTTACCCTGATTCACTATAGTAGACCTTAGTATTTTTAGAAATTGCATACATACGTCACTCGCCCATGCGTGTTTCGTCATATCTGTAAATAGAGAAAAGTTGCTTTGGCTACTTTGACACGTGTGTTGGAGTGGCATAGGTTAATTGTCACAATGAGCGAGAAAGGTTGACATGGAGCACACTAAATCTCGCACATCCGGGAACTACCCGTTTTAAAAATATACAGAATGAATGAGAGTCTGCTGGCAAAAAGAGAACACGACAGTCACAGATCTCGAAATAAATTGAGAATCAAGACTGGTTTTCGGAGATGGTGATAACTAGTGATTTGAAACGTTGTAAAAGTGACACTGAGATGCCATTTTTATTACTCAACAAGCGAGTAAGGTACTTTATCGAACAGATAAATTGCCATATGTATCTCTCTAACAGAGATTTATCTATTGTGAAGGGTAATATTCATCCACAAATTCACGGCACACAGAGCCAAAGCATAAACAAAACAATGTTCTTCCACAAAAAATGCATGCAGTTTTGTTTTTTAACCGCTAGAGGGATAAAAGTTACATAGTGTACCTTTAAAATGTTAAGAGGTATTTTGTATTTCAAAACAACTTTAATTTGCAGCATATAAATGTAAGAAATTTATATCAAAGATTGAGATGAATAGATAAATTATACAAATATCTAAATAAATAAATTACTAAAAAAAAAAAAATCAGCTCTAGTCTTCCCTATCTTGAGTCACTTGCACAGCTGTTTGAGTAGAAAACATGAGAATTAGACAGGGAGTGAAATACAGTATGACCAACAGATAGTCAGACAGAAAGTGTATTGTACTTGGTTATCTCCAGCAAATGTAACTGCCTAAGTCCAGATAATTTGTTGAGCCCCAGGATGGGTGAACAATCTGGGCTGGAAAAAGATCCATCACCCAAATAGGTCAACAACACACTCCTATATTGTATTTCAACACTTTGCATAGACAAGCTGTATATAATATAATCATGCATTTTATCATGATCAGATCTGATTAAACTCTATCCGGGGTCTAATCCAAACCCTTGAGCTCAATTCTTTGGATGACCGCCAAAGGCGAGAACTGGACCAGATGAGAATTCCAGCAACCAGAATTTGTCATGCCGAGAGCTTAAACTTACATACAACCATGCTGGCCCAAAGAGAGCTTTTCACAGAAACACTGTCACATCCACATAAATTTAGGCTTATCATTTAACATGCCTGGCAGCAAATGTTGGATGAGTGTCCAACCTTGGCTCTGTGTTAACCTAAATGAGTAACACGCACATTTTATTGAAGTTTACGCTGTGACGTGGATACTTTGAGGGCTTAATCGTGTGCAGAAAATTCAGAGTTTTCAAAGTATCCTTCCCAGAAACATTGTTTGTCGCAAGAAGTAAAGTATGTGTTTGTGTGGTCGTTGCTCACTGGTCTGCAAAGCATCTGGATCCACTTAATTAAATGAACAGTTATGCAGTTAAGCATTCGTGAAGATGCAGTGCAAATTTGTTAAGCTTAGAGATACTAGGGTTTCACAAATGTAGCATTTTTTTGTGACAGAAGAAATATAAAACGGCAGGTTTATACATTTTTTGTGAACATTATGAATAAAAGCGAGAGAATGAGCTACCTAATATAATCCCATTTTATTCCAAATTTCATTTTCTTTCTACAGAAGAAAGTAAAGTCAGGGTACATTTACAAGACAGCAATGTAATAAAAACAGAAGTTTTTCTTTTGTGTTTTTCGTGTACAGACGACAACATCGTCTAAATGATCGCAGTTCACACGGATCTGCGAAAAATATGTTTTATGCATGCCAGGCCAGCAGATGGCAATGTTACTTTGTAAAGAAACACTACGCACCTATAGACTGAACACGTAATACACATGCGCATGACGTCACCATTTTTGTAGTTTACATGGAGACATTTTTGAAAGGTTTGCATTTCCAGGCCCCCAAAATGCTGTTGTCATGTAAGTTAATGGCCAAAAGGCATAAAAAGGTTTACATTTTTAGTTGAAAACGATGTTGTGTAAACGGTCCCTGAGATTAGTTCCTCCAAGGAATCACACAAACCAGTGGCTCTGAATAGAGATTGTGCTAGAGAGCTAGCTGCAAGTCTGCACCACCCGAACCCCTGCTTGTTTGGGTGTAAAAACCACAAGGTTGGAGGGTTTCAACAATGGTTGCTATGGAGTCCTGGTTATTCGGCCAGAGGCACCTGCTGGAGCAGACAGTATGCACAACTAAGTGTGCACGGTTCCATTGTTGTGTCCATTTGGATAATTTCTGTCCTTTGTCATGACTCAGTGGACATGACTTCAGTCAGACAGGCCTGTTGTGTGGGAAGTTGCCCATCATTTCATATCCTGTATACTACAGGTATACAAAAGCAAATGCACAGCACCTGCGTATTTACAGTACCTAAGGTAATGTATAAAAAGGATTTTTTTTTTTTTTTCCATTTAAAACTAGAAATAATTTTATACAAAAATAAAAATATGGTGTAAAATTAAAAAGACTGATGCACTATTTATCTGTCAGGTGAATCAGGTGAATTCCTTTTCTTACTTCCATTTAGGCCAAAGTTACTCTTTGGAAACTGAATAGAGATGCCCCCCCCCCCCCCCCCCCCCCCCCCCGATTTTTGTTTTTCATGTTTTACTAATTTATTTATATAATACTATATTTAATACTATATAAATTTAATATTGACCATGACATGAAAATGATTATTGGCTTATCCCATAGGCCAGAATTTAAAGATTGGTACATCCCTAATCTCCAATCGGGTTTTATGTCAGCTTGAATGCTTATGTCATTAAAGCAAAAGGAGAATGTACACATATGCACATATTTCAGATACCACTTGTTTATATATAGCCATCTATACATTCATGTGCAAACATTCCCTCTATAGTTATTGGAATGCCAACTTAGAGCTGTTAATGGCATTCTCTCAATTCCAGTATTCAGACCACCAGTGTTCCCAGCTAGACTGCTTATACATACATTATTGTTAGTCAATTTGAGGATTGTGAAATATTTAAATGTAAACTTTAAATGTCATAAGTACTACACAGTAGTCATGCACAGCATAGTTCTTCCAACCAATAAATAACTTGATTTCAAAAGACATCTGTATAGTGCAGATGCTGTGTATCACTCACTCCTACGAAGAAGCATCTTGTAGGAGGAAACCATTTTCAGCTTAAGGGGTGCTTTTGGACTACATTTCCAAATACTCCCATCTGTCAATCCCCCTAATGTTTTGAATGTCCCTCATTCATTCCACAGAATCTTAAAAAAATGGAATAACATCCTTAGACTTTGATTCAGCAATAAAAATCAATCAACTCCCTTGAACGGTTCCATCTTGGAATTATCCCCTATGGCGTTTATGAAATGAAGAATGCCCTTTCTTTGCTTATCTCCACCCTCAAAATATGTGCAGGCCAAACACGATGTTACAGGGATCAGACTCAGAATTCCACTAATGTGAAAGGGAGGGATGGCTCTGCACACGCCTAGCGACGGAGACCTTCATGAGGGGCTGACAAATGTGGAATGGCCATCATTCTTCAGGCTCCAAGCCAACCCTGGCTAATGTCCATGATTCATAACTGTCACAGGAACTGTGAACGCCTAGTGTGAAATGGGAAAAAGTGCATAATGAGACATTCATGCTAGCATGAGACTCAAATCCAGGTGTTTTAACAATTAAGTCTGGATAATGACTTCGAGATTTGGAAAAATGATCATCCTGACAGCTGAGACGCCCATAAGACTCCATTTTCTGCATCTTCAGTCCAAAGCAAGCAAGAACAACGTAAAATCCTCCTACTTGAACAGATATGATGGGATGATTGGTCCTTTGGGTTGGACTGCAAAATGAACGAGACAATAATTGGATAACATCCAATCAGCTGCTCTGGCTCTTCTGGAAAAGAGTAAAATGGAGAGAGAGAGGGAGGCGGGTACCTTTATCTAGGTCAAGGAAGCTTCATTTATTAAAAAAATCTTACACAGAAGAGCGCTTTCAGGCTTTAAGTGAATTACCCTCCACGAAATACCAGTCCCTGCCTCCCACGAGAGTCGTCTCCACTTCTCATTTAAGTCACACAAGGATGCTGATTTTATTCAAGACCTGAGGAGCAGCTGACTAACAGAATGCCCTTTTAGCTGTTCATTAGGGAGCTGTGAAACCGTCTCTCCATCATGTGACACTTTTAGAGAAGCCTGTAGGTTGTGGGTCACCGCATGCATTTGCACCCAGTGATTACACTTCTGACAACAGAAGTTAGTCCATAAAGCAGCTTTACTTTATGAGAGCAAACATACTTACTTGGATGCTGGTGTGCAGTGTGCTGGTGTACAATTAGCTTAAAAAGGAAAATCCACAAGGGTTTTTGAGGGAAGAGTAGGAGCGCTGCTGGTGTGATATGAATGCACTTGTTTTGGAGCTTGACTTTAAAGTAGAAACCTGTCTCAACCTGCAAAAAGCCCTCAGCTACAGGCTAAATGCATCCAAGTTCATGGTGCTGCTGCAAACGACAGATTTTTGTAAACAACACTGTTCATAGAACAATGAAGTATGCTTTAGGCCAGTTTAGTGGATATTATCTGTTACATATCTATTTCAATCTATCAGTTGAAGAAAATACTGAAAAAAAAACACATCATTGAACCAAACTAGCCAATATAAAATATTGAAAGTATGGTTATGAAGTTTAGTAGGGTGCAGAGGGGCTAATTATCACTTTTTAAGTCAAGTCTCGAGTCCACAATTTAAAAAAAAAGTTAATTATTTTTTAACTTTAACATTGAGTTTTATGACAACATGCCCCAATAGCACTGTAGGGGTTGTCACAAACCTGCCATTATTATTGACTTTTCAGATAAATTTAGACCATAAAACAATTATGAAAAGCAGAAATATAGATTATTAAAAAAAATTAAAGATAATATGCAATAAAATATCTGTTTTGATAAATATTGTAATTTGTGATTAATATTGTAACTAATCATTTACATGAAAATAAAATGAAATAAAATTACAATATGTGAAATGTGACGGCATTAAAACATGCATTCACTTAAAACATAATTTTTGGATAAAACTTGGGGGGGGGGACTGTAGTTTGAAACCAAGATACCAAATCACTGCATAGCTGAACCTTTGACTTACAACACTTGTGAGATATAGCGTTTGTGACAAGTAGCCTTCTATGCATAGCTTGAGAATTGTTTAATGAATGTCCAATTTTAGGATTTTTTTATTTGATCCTACTATCAAAATACTACCAAAGGTCAGAAAAAGCACTTTTGAAAAAAAGTTCACTTTGAAAATCATTGGCACTAACCAGCCATGACAAAAAGCCAAAATACCAGTGTGACCATTCAAAACATGACCTTCAGGTCACTAGTGAATAAAAGAGGTGACCAATGTCAAAGAAAATCAGGTCACCATGCTGGGCAGATTATTTATGCTTGATATGAAAAATACACTGGACAACAAAAAGTCACAAAATAACAGACAAGTAAAAAGGAAAGGGAGAAAGAAATAGGGTAAATAAGAACACAAGCCACCTGATCATCCATCCATCCATCCATCAAAAAAACAAAAAAAAAACAACAAACAGCTACTATATTCAAAAGTGATAATTCAACCAAAAAAGAAACTCTTAAATTAATAGTTCACCCAAAAATGACAAGTCTGTCATCATTTACAAAACTTTCTTTCTTAAATTAATACAAAAGATGAATTTGTGAAGAATATCATTGCTACTATTTTCCATATAACAAACGTAATGGAGAACTGGGGCTATCAAGTTCCAAACTGATTTTTAAAAAAAACATCATAAAATAACACTTTTAAAGCTTAAAAGCTTTACTCCTCATTTATTGTAACTACACAGACAAGAGAGACCAGCACATTTCTTAAACATTTCCCTGTTACACTAAACAAAGTCATACGGGTTTGGAACAACAAGGTTGAGCAAATGATGTCTAATTTCCATTTATAACCAGCAATTCCTTTAAACTAAACACAAAGCATTTTATACATTATTTAAAGATCAAATGTGGATCACAAAATACCAGCACGGTGCCAAAACCACAAAGAATGACAAAGCTGTAACACTTGCAGCTCAAACTTGCATTTCTAAAGAAAAATATGCCATGCAATCACTGCTCAGTAGACAGATCAGATAAAAGTTTCCTCCTTCCTTATAAACAACCTCTCTCATCACCTCAAAACTCTAGCATGGTCACTTTAACTTTTCTGACAGATTCCCACTCTTTCCTCCAGCAGCCTACGAACCACACTTCCTAGCAAGAAAACAAAGGAACCGGAGGAGAGAGGGGCGCTTTGAAACTGAGCAGGACATTTAACTAACAGCTGAGCTCAATCCCCTCCCTTTGTCTTCCATCAGGGAACTGTTACACTCTGAAACTGCAATAACTTGTGTCTCCTAGCTGTTCTTTGTGTTTCTTTCGTCCAGTTTTGAAGGTCTGCCACTTACCGCTCAGACAGAACATGGTCTCCTGCCTCTCCCAATGTGTGTTGGTATTTGCTGGGAAGTGTGTCAAGAGTTTTGCAGTGCACTGTCCTCACACAGCCCAGCGTCCCAGCCGGAGCAGCCGCCTCCCCCCCCCGTGCCTCCCGAGCACAAACACTCACACAGGTTCATAGGCACTATCTGTAACCCCCTCCCTCGGTTTCACCCACGTATACACACACACACACACACGGTGGCAACCTGCCAGCTCATGCGCCCTGGGAAAATGTTACCCAATCCCAACATACTTCTGCCATTCCACAGGACTGACACTATTCCAGGACAAAGGACAGAGAGGTGGAGAGATTGCGGGAGAGAAAGACTCAGTTAGGGAGACCCCCTCCTTTTCTCTCTCTCTCTTTCTCTCTCCATCCTCAGCTGCAGCACTGCAGAGCATTGATTGTTCTTAACTTATCTGTCAGCAGTTCTGCCGTCGCTGGCTTTTGACACACACAAAGTTAAATATAGCTAAATCCCCTCGACTCAATTGTTTGCTACAGAAATAAAAGGTCATTGTCCTAGGCTGTCATCTGCCGCTAATGCTTAGTCTAATAGCTAAAACACACAAAGCATGCATTTTGACCATGTCATGTGCAGTTAGTGATTTTGACAGCATCTGAGTGCAGATTAATATCTACAGATGTAACTTCCTCAAGAAACATTTAGCAAATCAAACCGAATTCAGGCACAATAACTTAGAAGTTTGTTGCAATAAAGTTAAACATCTTTCCAAAGCTATTTCAGTTTTTTTTTTTTCAGTGTTGACTGTGGACTAAGGTTAAATAGGATGGCTTGACTAATTCAATCAAACTATTAATCTTGGACTCCTCACAAGGAAATCCCTCACTATCACAAGGTAAATAAAATCATGTTGCTCAAAACTTTTAGTTTTACATCCTGGAATTCTCTAGTATTTTTAAATGGCTAATTTAAGGAACTATCACAAACAGCTCATTAGACAATGAAAGCCTCTACTTACCTCTGCGATGGAGAGGTGCATAAACCCACTCATCATAGTCATCATCAGTATCCAGCTGCTCTCTGTGGCAGGGGAAGAAGTGTCCACGCTGCTCGGACAGAGAAGAAAGACCCAGGGCACCAAGGGTTCGAGGTACAGGGTGACTTTTGCCCTCTGCCCACTCCCCCCTGTACCTCAGAAAGTTCCTCTCTCCCCACATCGCCCAGAATCAGCGCCAACAAAAGCCTGACTTGAACCGAAGTGTCAGGCAAGTCTCCAAATGCCCCACATTTCCTTACGGAATGCAAACAGCAGCTTAGATCACTCTAACAAGGAGGGATTTATAAAAAACATGCTTGCAAAAACCAAGGGCGGGTCCTTCTGGAATATCCATGCTTCAAAATATTATGTTGAAATTGTCTTCATAGACTTCACTACAAGCAGTGCTGTTCTTCAACACGCCTTTAAGCACCAAAAATACATTCTTCTTTGTTTGTCTGAATGAGTTTGACTCCAAACAAGCAAAGTGCAGTCTCAGGAAGTCCTAAGAAAAACTTTGGACAGAAAGTGGGGAACTTCCTCCGCTCCCCAGCTGTGACACGTCGGTGCGTTGGCGTGAGCAAGTGTGTGTGTGAGTGTGCACACTCATGTGCTCCTCCAGCACGGCTGTGTTTGCTCCAGCAGGATTTTTGCATGCTCTTTCTTCAGGTGGAGCAAAATAAACCCCATATGTTATGCTGCTCAATAAATAAGGCGATTTAAAGTAATATTTAACTGAACAGCTCCTGGCTAAACCACAAGATTCTCACACTCTTTCTGTCTAATCTTCATAAGGCAACACTTTAGCGTGGTCCACACACACCCTATAAATAGATAAAGCAGATTAATTACTTTAGAGTGTCTTACAGGTGATAGCGGAAAAGCTCTTAGACCTGACACATAGTGTGTCTGTTATTATAATGAATTATGCATGATTATTTATCATAATTATAAGCACAATTATTTTTTTCTATGAAGAGTACTTACAGTATTCTGGAAAAAAAAAAAAATACGGCACAGAACAAGTTAATGTGGATGTATCCAATCTAAAACCACAGAAATGCAGAGAATATATTAAATGTTACTTGTTTAGTGACTTTGATTAGCTGCACTAAGGGAATGCATCACTTTATGATAGGAAAATGCATTTTAAATTTCACATTTCAAAAAAAAAAAAAAAAAAAAAATATATATATATATATATATATATATATATACATCAATCCCTCTGTTAGTTCTAGAGTCTCTTGAGGCATAAAGACATGTTTAGGATGCCCAAAACTACAGAGAAAAGAAATATTATGTGATCCATAAATCAGCTAATGCCGTAATAAAACATATTCCAGCGATCCAAACTGCGACTGAAATGGCTAATGTGACAAAAAATGAGGCAATAATTTAACATGTAGTCGAGAATACACTGTCAATATGCAGTTTCGTCAGATCTCTTGAACCAATTAGTTAATGAGTCAGTCAAAAATATTCATATTCATAAACTCATGAGTTAGCAGTTTGAATCAGACTCAATCAGTCATTACTGATTCCATGACCGAACCATGAACAGTTTTGTTGTAATAAATATTTTATTGATTATTGTTTATTACATGATGTGCAACTACTGAATCGGTTGTAAAGAAATCTTTGTTTTACTATACTAGGGTTTGAACCATAATCAACGCAATATTTGTTTTTGTTGTTTTTTATATTCTGGAAAAAAATACGTTTATATTGCACAAATAATATATTTTTAATATATTTAAATCAGCTAGTTAAATTAGAGAAGTTAATCTGAATGATTCCTTTATCCTTGCGGGTGGAAAGTTTCTTTGGTTATATAATGTTCCTACCATTGACCCATATGGGCGCCACCAAAGAGATGGATGTTTGATATGGTGAGAACGTGTGTGCCAGTTGGCACAATCAGCTCACCCATAGTCAAATGCTTCCCAAAAGCTTTGAAATCAGGAGCAATCCAAATGTTCCAGACTGCTTTACATAGCATTAATCTGGAAGCTACATGCTGACCATCAAACACTCTGTGATGGTGCCAAAACAGTTCCAAAGTCTTATATGCCATGATTTTGTAAATTGATGCTGGCTTTAAAATGTCTTATTTTAATTCACATAAATACATTCATTGTATTTACATCTATTCAGTGACACTGGTAATGTGCTCTTGGCATGCTGAGATGGATAATTAATGTCTAGTTTCTGTTTGCTGCTGAAGGAAGTTACAATAATGTCAGAATAAAAACTTGAAACAATAATAACTAATTAGTTTAGGCACTATTAGGATATTTTCTGTTTATGACTGAACATAAAAGTACACTATGTCTAGCTGCAAATCATCTACCATACATCAGGACTATGCAGACTAGCAGACATCATATTTCAACCACAAGAGGGTGCTATGGACCCAAACATTCTCTTGAATTTAAGATTTGCCTAAAAGAAAATACTTCATTTCAGCCAATTACTAAATTTGTTAATATAACTCAAGTACTAGCTCAAGACATCATTATGTTCCTAACAGGCAGCCGTTCCTCATATTCAGGGATGATATTCAAGCCTTTTAAACATTAGATAAGGCATGATAAAATAAAGAGAGGGAAACATAAACTATCAAGCCAGAGCTGTAACAGATACCTGATACAGAAGCTTATCCGACACGCTTAGCTACCTTCCTGTTTACAAAAGATTTTCACTCCTGCAGTGTTTTTGTGCCATTTTGCCCCACATTTCCCTTCAGGGACAGACAGGGAACCCAATGAGTGTCCTGCTACAAAACACATCAGCGTCCTTGACTTTATCACTCATTTAAGTATGCAATTTTAGATATATTTCATTGCATAAAGAAGCATTGAATGAAATGTAATAAAGCTCATGGTTTTCAGTAACTATGTGTGTGCTCAGACTGCAAAGCTGAAATGAAATGGAAATGCAAACTCTTCCAGACAGACCACAACTGCGGTTTTACTTATGAGCTGGTCGACTCCACCCAAATAAACCAGTGAATTCAGATCTCTCCTTCCACACATAAACATTCCAAAAAAATTAATATTGGAGGTATTTTGAAAGGCACTTTCCTCACTAAAGCAGGACTAAACAACCCCAGGATCAGATGTTTTCAATTAGGATTAAACTGAAAAAAGGGAGCAGCAACAGCAGTGGAGTCGCATATTTCAACCATAAAGTCCAGTCATATGGCCTTGGCAAGCTAATAAGCCATTAAAACCACATTAAGGAGACTTCTTGAACCATAACCGATGACCTCAACTGATATATTTACCCCCGTGCCCCTACTTTTACCTGTCATCCACCTTTGTTTTGTCTCTTCTGTTTGTTTTTGTACAAAAATGCAATAGGACCTTGGATCTGAAGTCTTGCTGGGTTTTCTCATGTGACATATGTGTAAGGGGAATCATTTACTCTTTTTGGAAACGGACCACAACCCAAGCAGTTTCAAATTATTATTTGACTTCATTAATACACACTGTTTGCCTTACAACGCATCCATTACCTACACTATTTTATACTATAATGTGTTTATTATAATTTTCACTGCAAAACATAATTTTATTAATCAGTATTTCCAATTTTAAAAAAAAGTTAAACATGCTTAAAACAAAATAATTTTTTTGAGAAGCAGATTAAATAAGATAACATACAGTGATAAAACTAGGAGTTGAATAATTCTGTTTATTCTTCTGAATCTGATCCCATTTTCCCCCCTTGTTTTCAGTATAAATGCAACAAAGTTTTCTGCAGTTTATGCTTAAAATGAGAAGGAAAAAAAAATGGATAAAAAGGGTAAAAATATATAGCTATAAATTCTCTGAAAACAAGTTTTACGGTCTTTTACATTTTTCATTCTCAAGTACATTTATGATTTGGCCTCTACTCAGAGCAATAATGAAATAATAAAATATTATTGTATATAAAAAATATTTGTTCCAAGCCTTTATCTTTTCATCTGTTGCTGTGTTACTCTCAAACAATCAGATGGGACCCTCACACACATCTATGGCCGTCCTAAATAAAAAACTCAGATAAAACATTAAGACATTAACATGATGAACACCATCATGTTAATGTCTCAATGTTTTTATCTGAGTTTTTTATTTAGGACGGCCATAGATGTGTGTGAGGGTGATGATTAGGTGATTCTGCCCTACTGGAAAGCCTTTAAATAATGAATTGGATGGTCTGAGCTGATTTGTTTTAAATGCATCTACTGTAGCAAAATGGCTTGCATCTTCATTAAATGATAAACAAAGACCATTCCAATGAGTATTAAACAAGTTTATACATGCCCTTGACATCATCTTGAAGTGTTCTTTTCACTTTGCCTCGTCGAAAAGAGGCTTTTCAATTATAGATGCCAACCAAAACAAGACCAGATATATTTTTGATCAAGAAGACAGCATATATATCATTTTCAAACTAGAAGTCTACAATGGGCTGAATGTATTTAATTTCAAGTTCAAGTAGGAAACAGATTTTCTTTATCTACTGGCAGCAGCCATTCCAGTGGTTATAAGGCTATTTACTCTACAGTCTCAGCCAGGGAAACGTCACAGAGAGGAAATATTCACAAAACCAGAAGGAAATCCTGAAGTCTGTCACTGTTGTATTTTATTCATCCTCTCTCTGATATCTAACTGATCATATCTGTTTTTTCCAGTATCACAGCTGTCACCACAAACTTCACATACAGTCACCATCTGCATCAGCAAGCTTGACCACAGCATAGTAAAATTTTACAGTAATATTTTTAAGAAATACAGAAATAAAGTTGTGAGATATCAAATCGTAATTAACAAGGTGGACAGTATATGGGTATACAAGTGGGCCATACAAAATTTAGATTTTCAACCAAGTCAAAAGCCAAAACATATGAGGTATGTCATGAAATAAACTACCCTACAAACTTTGAGGAGGATCCCTTCAAAAATCCCTTTGACCACCTGACTGTTGATATACAGTATTCTGGCCTTCAGATACAGATCCTTGTGAGGAATGAAGCTTATCTGCATAAAAACAAGGAAAAAGTATTTTCATAAAAAAAATGTTTTTGTTATTTGCTACTGTGTGAGGCACATTTGATTAGACCACCATGTATCAAAGTTGGAGAACTCTAGAGTCTATGCCTGTGTGTGTTCATGCTAGATGGGAGTATTGTCTAAAAACAATAACTCAAGCTCAGTTAGACTGCACCGTGGCAGGGGGGTGATTCTTCGGTTCCAGACTTCCAGGTGTGAATCTGCTGGACGACAGAGGGATTTAGGAATGTGCTGGAGTTTTCAGCCAAAGAAAATCATATTTCTTTTTCAACCTGAATAAGCATCCCACACTGACCTACTTCTCCACATCCCCATGAGATCTTTTAATTAGTCTGAAATGAAGGGCAAACTGAAGGGGAATCTACACAAAAGACACCCACATGGTGAAGAAGAACACGTCACAGATACCATTACTAGGAAAACAATAACTGGAATTCAATCTTAAATAGGCTGAAGCCTACAGCTTAGGAATTCCCAAAACATAATGAGCAATTTATAAATTAAACAACGAAAAAGATGGTTTAAGATGGTTTGCTGGTCTTAGCTCATCTACCAGAGAGATTTTTTGGTCATAACCAGCTTTGACAACCAGCTTTTACATTTTACAATGTTATCTTGAGCTAGTCATGCAAAACGGCCTCGGCAGACATTTGGACTGAGGCCATGAGAAGGCAAATGATCTGGAACAGGAGAGACTAAGAGTTTTCTGCACTGAAAATGGGGACTAAAGGCTAAATCGACTAGAATTCAACTCAATTAAAACATCAGGCCCTGACCTCTGTAATTCACGTTGGCATGAACCTGTAAGAGTACTTTACTCCAACTCTGCCATGACTAAATAAACTCAATAACAAAAGTGCTTCAAATCAAAGAGAATCTGCTCTCAGTGCCAAGCTGGATGTAAGTTCAGGGCCCCTTCGTCCAAGCACAAGACACCTATTGTTGAGGCAGAGCCGCCACAAGGCAGGGCAGTCAGTTAATGATGCTGAATGAACAAAAAGGAAAGTATGCTAGATCATCAGATTCTTCCATGGTATACTAAAATACACCTTTAGACCAGAGGCATGGAAGTGAAATCAAACTTGAACCACATTATTGCACTACTATGTTACTCTGCCATCTCTTACCTTATTACTCCACATTCCCATAGTTCTTTGGTCTACGTAAGAAGTACCTGCCATTCTCCTTTCATTACTGTAATTATATTAGACTTTCGTTCCATCAAATTAGATTCTTTGAGAAAATTGACAAGTTAAAATCTCACCAGACATGATCTACTCACTAAAGCCTTTCACATCAAGAATGCTTTTAGTCCAGCTCATGAGCTGTTACTAAAAATCTAACTTCTCAAAATCACCATGAGAGAGTCTTAATACAACAAGAAAGAAAATGTGAAACAGTGGCACAGAAACCATACCCAACCCTTTCAAATCTAAAGAAAAGATTCAATTCTGTGCTAGTGTAAAAACACAACAAATTACAGATTAGAGATATTACAAATGAGTGAAGATTTGTTTATAATTGTGTTATTGAAGTTCCTGCTTATAGGCTCGAGGCTCTAAGTGGTATAGGCAAAAGGAGTAAGAGGAAAGAAAAAAAGGAGACTGCATGACAGCTGATGTCTGACTCAGGGTGCGTCTCAATCAGCTCCCGAGCTCACAAATCAGTATATCGTGTACATGAATTCGGGCACTAGTAAGGACAGTAAGGACCCAGGCTCACTACACATTGGGACATTTCAGGTGACGTGACAACGTCCTCATTGTACAACATCACTACTGGTAAAAAGAATGTTATTTTAACATTGTTCTAACATTCTCCTATAACGTTATTTTAATGTTCCACTAAAATTATTCTAACATTCTCCTAATGTTATTTTAACATTCCCCTAACCACCCTGCAATGTTCTGAGAACTTAAAAATAACCACCCTGCAACTTTGTGGGAACATTATTTTATGGTTGCAAAATAATAACCTAAAAATAACCTCCCTGCAACGTTCTGGAAAAGTTTTTTTATGGTTGCAAAAAAAAACCTAAAAGAACCCCTTGGTTCTCAAAAAATAACCAAACCTAATGTTTCCCTAACGTCATTTTAACATTCTTCTAACGTTATTTTTACGTTCTTGTAATGTTATTCTAATGTTCCCCTAACAATATTTTAATGTTTCCCTAACATTATTTTAACTTAAAAATAAGTGTCCCCTGGTGGCCTACGCCCTCCTCCAACGGGTACCCATCTCCGAGCTCCCACTGGACAGGGGGCTTGCTTTCCAGCCTATCTGTCCCCTTCCAGCCTAAATGACGGCAAAGCCCCCCCGAGGGGGCTGGATTGACCCGGGCATGCCCCCCTGTCCACGGAAAGCCTGTCTGTCCCATTCCAGCCTATTTTGCTGGGTGCGTGGGGGCTTTCCACTAACAGCCTACAGGACCCTGTCAAATAAGTTACACCTGGGACTCCCAGCTGCATCCCAGCTGTAACTTATCTGACAGAGCCTCTGTATGCAGTCCGTGGACAGGCCATTTCAAAGCTAATAATGCATAATTAATAGCGGTAATGTACATCAGTGTGTTAAATTGTTTCCTGTGCGATGTACAGTAAGTTTTACCTCATAAAACTACTGTAATTATGAAATATGGACCATCCATGAACAGTCATTTTAACGTTCTTCTAATGTTATTCTAACATTCTTCTAACGTTATTTTAACGTTCCCATAACGTTATTCTAACGTTTTCCGAAAGTTATTTTAACGTTCCCCTAACCTTATTTTAACGTTATTCTAACGTTCCCCTAACCTTATTTTAACATTCTCCTAACCTTATTTTAACGTTTCCCTAACATTATTTTAACGTTCTCCTAATGTTATTTTAACGTTCCCCTACCATTATTCTAACAGTCTCCTAACGTTATTTTATTCTAACTATCCAATTCTATTGTATTCTATCATATCCAATTTCGGCAGTATCATATTGACCGGTGACAGCCCATGACATCTTAACAATGCGACCCACTAGTATATAAGGGGCGCCCAGATAACATGGCATCCGCTTATCGTCTGAAGGGACTGTAAGCAGGTGGGCCCCAAGGCATGGCTACGAGACGCAGATTGATTGCATTGTTCCAAAACGTTATCTAAAACGTTAACTCCTAATGTTATTTTAATGTTATTCTAACTTTCCTCTAACGTTATTTTAACGTTATTCTAATTTTCTCGTAACATTATTTTAACGTTCCCCTAACCACCCTGCAACGTTCTGGGAACTTAAAAAACAGTGATGGGAATAATGGCGTTATAAATAAACGGCGTAACTTAACGACATTACTTTTTCCAGTAATGAGTAATCAGTCGAATTACTTTTCCCCCCGTTACAACGGCATTACCGTTACTGACAATAAAATGCGGCGTTACTATAATTGAGCTTACTGAAGCGGTTTTCATCCGAATAGGCTTTCTCTCAGCCATAGGACCTGCAAAGTTTTTTCTCTGGTGTGTGTGTATTGGGGTGGGACACAGGCTAACTGATGATGATTGGTGTGTGACTAGAGATGATAGACCTGCAAAGTGTTTTCTTGTAAAGAAATAGTACAGGTTAGTAATAATAATGTACAATGCTCTGTGTGTGTGTGCGCGTCTGTGTCAGAGCATGCGAGTGGAGCATGAGCTCAAACTAGAATAACCTTTCTGAGATGCTGGATTGAAAATATGTGAAATAAGTTTTTTCTAGTCGGTTCATTTAGACGCGCTTCAGTTCACGTGCAAGTGATTGCGCCGACGCCTCCATGTCATTATTATATTGTCTGCTATATTTGCTTCTTATTTATTAAATCCAGACAATTTATTGAGGAAACATTGATTAAAATTAAGATACAATTTTTACAAAACGAAATTCACTTTAAAGAAAGGCTTTCTACAAAACAAAACTTAATGAAGTTAAGTCAAAATCATGTCTGACCCACTCCTGATATATTGCGCATCTTATGATGTATTCTGTCTTACTCATGCTGTTCACTTTTCATAATCAAATAGATCAATTTAAAACATAACATAGGCCTTTTTAAACTTAAATATGAAACTATGTTTTCTTTAATGGCTACCAACACGTATAGTAGGCCTACAGTACAGAGAAATTTAATGTCGTGAGCAAGAGCGGATCATGAGTCACGAGTCGGATCAAGCATAATTTATTTTTAGACTTATATTTAATATTGGGGGCATCCAAGTTATTTATTTATTTATTTTTTAAAGTAACACAATAGTTACTTCCCCTGGTAATTAATTACTTTTATAATGATGTAACTCAGTTACTAGTGATGTAACTCAACTAGTAACTATAATTACTTTTTTTAAATAACGTGCCTAATACTGCTTAAAAATAACCACCCTGTAACGTTTTGGGAACGTTATTTTATGGTTGCAAAATAATAACCTAAAAATAACCATTAGGGACAGTTCTGTATAAGCTATTTTTAGGTTATTTAAAAATAACCTCCCTGCAACATTCTGGGAACGTTATTTTATGGTTGCAAAATAATATACTAAAAATAACCATTAGGGAACGTTCTGTTTGCAACGCTCTAGGAACATTATTGTTGCATAAAAAACTAAAAAGAAAATTTCCAGAACGTTATTATTTGGTTGTCAAAAAATAACCAAACGTCAATTTAACGTTCTTCTAACGCTCCCCTAACCACCCTGCAATGTTCTGGGGACTTAAAAATAACCACCCTGTAACGTTCTGGGAAAGTAATTTTATGGTTGCAAAATAATAACCTAAAAATAATCATTAGGGACCATTCTGGATGTAAGTTTAGGGCCCGTACATCCAACAACAGCAGAACTGATATCATTCTGACATGATGTTTCAATGTTATTTAAAGTACATTATGATAAATAATTTGCTTGTTACATATACGTGCAACATTTCAGCTCTAAAGAAAGTATAAATGTTAGCTAGATTGTTCATTACCTGTCTAGCAATGTATGCTGAAATATAATTAAATAATGGTTTGTATTTTAAAAACAGTAAGGAGTTGACATGATTTACATGATTTATTATGCATCGTCCTTCACTCTAATATTAAAACTTTCTCCTAACGTTATTTTAATGTTCCCCTAATGTTATTCTAATGCTCTCCTAACGTTATTTTAACATTCCTCTAACATTATTTTAATGTTCTCCTAACATTATTGTAACGTCATCTCACAATTTATGTAATAAAACATCTTGTTTTATTTTGAATCTGGTGTCATTGAGCATTTTATTATCTGCCCTGGGACCTGGAAATGGTAGTTCTCCCAATTTCTCTCTGCTGTATTGTTAGAATCCTCTTCCTACCCCTAGATTTAAGAGCAGCATGTAACAATTACAATATCATTACACCGTTGTATGTCAGTAATCATCCAGCACACCCGTAACCCAGTACACTATAAGCCAGTGGTTCCCAAAGTGGGGGTCGGAACCCCCCGGGGGGTAGCGAGACATAGAGGGAGGGGTTGCGAGATGACTTCCAGAAATCAAAATAATTTTTTTTTTTAATGTTTAGAAATAGCATATTTTATGAATAATTGTAACAAAGTACTAAAAATATTAGTTAAATTAAAAACAAAAACCATGCAAATATATAAAAGCCATCAACCTTTCGATTTTCCTTCCACTCGACCGTGACTCCTGAGGTGATTACGACAAATAAATGGCATAGGCTATTAGCAACAGCATCAGTTACAACAGGTCAAATTACAGCGCCATGTTACACATTCAGACATGTGCACGTAGGTAATTCTTTAGGCTTTAAGCTTTGGGTATTATTTTTGTTGAAATAAAAACGTTGATTAATATCGACCAAAGACAACGCAGGGAGGAGAGTGGAGAAGCACTACCATCAGGAGACATAATGGATAGCACTCGTCTCTTCGTAAAGGTGGAAAAACAAAGTAAAGAAAAGACGAGAGTCGCCTGTTTTTGTTTATTTTAAGTTTTAAGTTTAAGTTTAAATGTCTGTGATTTTAACATAAAGCTTATGTTTAAATGTTTTGCCACTTGCGTGAGCAAGCATATGAAATATATAAATCAATATATAAATCAAAAGTAGGCCTATTACTTATATAAACATAAAGTAATGAATTGAATAAAACGTTTAAATGTAGTTTAAATGTGACATCAATGAAATATAGTGTATACAAAGAGAATCGCAATGCTGACAAGCCACAGATCAGTTGCGCACTGCAAACACGGCGTATGTGAAAGCACAATAGTGCATGCTGCATATGTACTGCAAAGGCATGTTCACCTAAATGCCAGGTAAGGTGCCTGTGTAACAGAGACTTTAAATTATATGCATCTATGGTGAAATTACTAGTTTTTTGCGTCAATACATGTTTATTTTAATGCAAACAGTGCGCTATCGTTTTAATTCAGCGTGGTGCAGCATAGCAAAAATAGACTGTAGAAATGATCGCTGCACTGCTGCAGATGTACCGCTCTTGGAACGCACTGCCGGACTGCATCTGTGTGCAGTGTGAATGCTCTAATCCGTTAATATGGGAACGGAAAAAAAATATGCACTGCAAACAGAGTATGAACAGTGTGAAACAGGCGTTAGTGCGTGTGTGCCATTGCACACAACATTTGTATACTTTAACCATCTCCGAGGATAGTGGGGGTCGCGAGTCACTGGCATCGTTATTTTGGGGGTCGTGGGCTGAAAAGTTTGGGAACCCCTGCTATAAGCGGTATGGAAAATAGATGTATGGAGGCCTATAATCAGAATTATACAAAGCATCTTGTTTTTATTTGTTTAATTAATAAAAAATAGTCACCGTCTGTCTATGAACTCCATTTCCCATCATCCTCCCTGGCTCTCACCTGCACACACTTCACCATCACCGCTCCTTATTGACAATCACATGCACCTGTTCCTCGTCTGCACCATCTCTGCACCTATTTAAGAACACTGCTCACCTCACTCTGGGTCTGGTCTTGTTCACACGAAGAGGACTTCTCCTATGATTGTCTCCAGCGTTCCCAGTTACCTACCTGTTCTACTCCAGTGAATTCCCTTTGTCTTCGTGCTCCAACTTCTGTGTGTGTCTACTTACCTCTATCATGTGTGCTTACTGCCATTGGTCATCCATCCATCCACAAAGTCGTCACCTGTAAGATAAAAGACTGTATCAGTATCAAGTTATCACTCTTCCAAGTTCACTTATCCGGTTCACTTACCTGCAACACTGTCATCATCAGCTGTTGGTCTAATAAACGTGATTCTATGTGTACCTCTGTGTCTCCTGAGTATCTGTCCGTAACAATAAGATTAAATTTGTCCATTAATGGGTTAGGATTTACTATATTTCATGGGGTACCCAGATTTTACATTTCTTCAGCACCAAATAACGTCTCTGTCAGAAACAGAGTCTCTAGACACAGAAGTCTCATGAAGAGACATCCAGAAAGAGGGACTGCAGAAAGGGCAGTAGACCAACTCAGACCAGATCTTAGGGTGTTTTTGCATTGTTCCAAAACAGACTAAATTTGTTACAATGTTGCATTTTCTTCTTGGTCGGTTTGCTTTTACAAGGCAATATTTCAAAGCGCACCAAAATGGGTTTATTTGTGGCTTTCTCTGTATCTCTCAGCACTGTCTAGCAGGCTAACAGTGTCGAGAATCATTGAAACACTATATGGATGTTATAATGCAGCAAGAGCGGGAATCAAGGCTTCGTCAGGACAGCGTTCTTGCAGACTTGCACGGATAAGCACAATTACACAACATTTTAAGATGATGAGGTGCTCTTTGGTTTTTAACTGCAGTAATTAATGTGCTCACTCACAGAATCAAACACTGCTGCAATTTATATAACGCATTTCCCACTATGAAATATGATATTGTTTGGTCCATTGGGTCGGATTTCTTTCACACCACAAGCGAACCGCTTCAGAGTTCGTCTGCAATTGGGCCGAGACCACCACATTCAGGCGGTCTCAGAGCGATTGTTTTGGTGTGGGTACGAGCGCGATTGCCGTCTTCACATATGCCTAAACGAACCGAGCCAAGGGAGAAAACACACCAGGTTCCGAAACAAACGCTCAGGTGTGAAAGCTCCCTTAGAGATGGGCATCCTGGAGAGCAGGACTCAGCGAAGTGCTATTGACCCTTGCAAGTGAGGGGAGTTACTCTGCTCGATCCTAGGATCTACAAAGCACCTATGTTTCAAGGCACTAAGGAGACTGTGCACTCTAAAAAGGAACCCTCATGAGGGGGAAGCTCACAGCCTATGGCTGATCTAACTGGGAGGCCTCGAGAGAATTCTTCAACCTCTGACCAGACTTAGGGAGCTAAGTACTCAAACCCACCCTCAGAATGAGGAGAGTACAAGCTCGACCTTTTAGGTCGACCAGGCTATAGGCTAGAATGCAAAGGTGAGCTAGGTTAGCCAAGCCAGCAACACGTAGTAGTGTGCAGTCTCAGGGAGGCCAGAAAGGCCAACCACCTGACAACAAGACCTTGCTGACCGCTAACTCGCATCAGGGAGGCCAACAGTGGCCAACTACCTGGTATCGAGTCTTGACTGGCAGAGAAGTAACCATACTATGGGGAATTCACCTTCAGAGGGGCCTACTAAGGCTAAACACCTCGACGGCAAACATTCATTGGCTGAATGTAGTCATTGCTAGCTGCCATGTGCCCGCTTATTAGGGGCTGGCTCTCAGGGAGGCCTGCTAAGGCCAACTACCTGATAGCAAGTCTAGCTAGCTGTCCAAAGCCTGCCAGATACCCACGCTGCTGGGGAATCAACTTCAGAGAGGCCTGCTAAGGCCTACAATATGAAGCAAACCCGTGCGGGAGCGGGACGAAAGAAACAGTCCCGTGCAGATCTCTATATGACATCGCCAACAAGCGCTGTACTCAGTAAAAGCACTTTTTACCCTTTAAGAAAAAGACGCTAGACATTTAAGCTATCTGAAGTCAAAGTGCTCGTCTCTTTGCAAAAACAGCCCTCCAAACCTATAGGAGAGGAGACAAACTACTCTACCCTGGATGGCTATCAAGGCAGCCTGAAAAGGGCCAGCCTGCAATAGAGCAGCGGCCTCAAAACCACTCTCAAGTGGGAGGAGGCCAGCTTACTTGCTAATAAAGGGAAATACAAAAGAGTGTGGTCTCACCAAAGAACATACAATAAGCGAAAACCAGCACACTCACCTAAGAAGACCCAAATGGTACTTCTTTCTCTCTAAAAATTGTTATAGCCAACCTACAGGGAACTTCAGGGACCTAATTATTATATTTTTTACAATAGATAAAAAATAAAAATACATTTTCCTTCCTAATTTAGATGAATGCCCATGCACATCCTACACAGGGAACAGTGGTCTAAAAGAAATACATTAGTATTTTAAATAGATACAAGACCTGGTAACAGTTCTACCTGCAGCCACAGGGTGGCGACCTCCACCATGGAAACGTGGTGTCTTCCACCCTTACAAGCCTGAAAAGGGTCTTCTCACTATCAAAGCCAAAGGCAGACCATCAGAATCAGACTATCCATTCTGATAGTCCTCAGAAAATGAACTGTAACTTAGTGAATACTAATAAAAAAAAAAGAGACATATGTGTAAAGAAACGTTGAAATGTCAGGTTTAAAATATTCTCTGTTTATGTAATCTGTATGAAAAGAGAAGGTTGTCAGACGTTTGCGAGTCAGCTCATTTTCCGCTAATGTGGCCACACCCACGGAGCGTGAGCGCTATTCAGACGCAAATTCTGAGGCGATACATTCAACAGAGTGAACACCCACATCAGCTCGGAAAAACACATCAAGCTTGGTCAGTTTCATGTAGGCTACTTTTCATCGTTTTGAGATGCGGTGAAGAATTCTACAAGGATTTACCTTAGTGGAAGAGCTGGTTTCACTTTCATTTCGAGGATCAACTAGATCGAGCTGATGATTGTGAAAGGTAAGTTGTTTTTTATTCTTAAGTTCTTTATTCTAATCGCGATATAGTGTCTGTGAATATTAAACCGCAAAAAAAACTGTTTAAATATGAATCCTGCAAGTTTTGTGTGTCTCAGTGTGAATTAATGGGACAGGTCGACGTAAATTGCCATGGCTATTCCCAAACTATATTGCTATACTGAGATGAGTGAAATCGACTGAAATACGTAATAAATACTGAAATAAAATGTGTTAGCAATTTATTAAACTGCACATTAACATTTAGGCTCTATAATATAATAAATATAACATAATAAATTCCATAGAGGTAATATGAATGTGTAGATGCTTTGCATCACAGAAATAGATTATATTTTAAAGTATATTAAAATAGAAAACCATTATTTTAAATTGTAATAATATTTCACAGTATTGCTGTTTTTTTTTTTCTGTATTTTTGATCAAATAAATGCAGGCTTGATGAGCACGAGACTTCTTTTAAAAACATTATAAATAGTAATGCGTCCAATCTTTTGACTGGTACTGTAATTTAAAATATAGACCTATACAAAATTTTCTTCACATAATGTGCAATAATACATGCATGCATAAGATGTTTTCTGTTAAGAGTGGACATTATATTAACGCTAATACAATAGCTGATATGATCCTGTTATCAGCATGCTCACAGAGGTTTTTTTTTCTTCTTTTATCTCACAGATTTGAGAATCATAGTGACCAGATATTGGTCCACACTTGACTGCATGAATATGATACTGAGATCACTGACTGGAAGCAGGAAAAAAAAAAATTTTCCCCTTCTTTTTTCCCTCCATTTCAGAAACACCAACTGGCAGTTATATGATGTTCACATATATCTTTGAACAGGATTTATATACAGGTATAACTGTGTACTCAAAATGTGTCTTTGACTCTCATTTATATAGTTAAATATATTTTAAATAAACTTCAAACAAAAAATGATACATGTCTTTTGTCATTGCATTCTTTCTTAGTTGACTCAGTCACATTCCTGACCTAATGGCACATTATGCACCTCATTAGGGGCAGGATCTTAATCTCCTCAGGTGTGAATCACAGCATTATTCATGAAGATTCACGCCTCTTCGCATACGGGCTCCCTAAACAAAAAGTGTCTTAGAAATTTAAAATCAATACAATACATTGTTTTTTGAGTAGGCAGGATAATTTCCACATCATTTTGAAGCAAAAACTCTAGACTAAAATATACAATTTCCAAAAGTCTTGTGAAAAAAAAAAAAACATTTAGTATGAATTTTGAGGCCTTATTTCAATGACTTATTTATTTATTTATTTATTTTCAAAAACCATGCATAATCACACTCTCAAAATACAAACATGTACATACTTGTTGCTCACATAATTATTGTAGCCTAGTTTGTGCTGAATACAGTGTAATGACAATTTTGTCATTAATATGTTTATAAAAAACTGAAAAAAGCTGGGCATGGCATGTCAAAACTATTCCAGGCCCCCAAATCAGAGGGTTAAAAAATAATGGAGCCTTCTGGCCCTGTCCACGGCCCTCGGCCCAACCTGTCTGGTTGAGGACTCAGACCTCAGCGGCATGCACATCTTGAATGCCGCTGGTCTTAGACGCTCAGCAGGTCAGTCTGGTGCGCCTGCCACACAGCCATTGTGTGGCTGCCGCGCATGCCCTGTCATTCAAGCGAGATGTCACTTTAAGGGGCTTAGATTAGCTTTCAGTGTCGATGTCCGCTCTTTTTAAGAAAAGTGCTAAATAATAACATTTATTAATATAATTATTATAATTATTATTACCAGTCGGTGGCATCGACACATACCCATATTCCTTCCACAAACCCTACACAGGGAACAGTGGTCTACAAAGAAAATACTTTAGTATTTAAATAGTAACCAGACCTCAAACATTTCAACCTGCGACCACAGGGTGGCGACCTAACACGTGAAGGTGGAAAACGTGAAGGTCTAAAAGGGCATTATATATTTTTTTCAAAATACATCTTGGCATTCTTCCATGCCCCATCAACCTCAGTATGCAGGTCAGGAAGGAATGGAAAGCTCACTGGAGCTGTAGGATTAGGACATCATGCCTTTTTGAATGCGTGCGGTCTCTTTCATAACACTCTGCCGTGGCAACTGTATTCTGCCGGCAGCGTGTTCCATAATCTACAACAGCTCAGCATTCACTAAACTCATCCTCTCTATCCTCCTTGCCTGGAAGTGCACTCGCCACTGGACCTGAGGATGCAGATGACATCGCATCCTCTCCCAGCAGCTCACTCTCGAAAGCTACCGAATCACGTGAGCAGTCACACACCGCTCAAACTGCTCGGCGAGCTCCATCTGAGAGCCCCGTGATCTGAGTTTCTGCCTCACTGCAAGCGGGACCCGAACCACCAGGTCCAGATGCTGAGCTCTCTTCCCTCGAAAAGAGAGTGAGACGAGAACGGAGCGTTCTTAACTTAGGAAAATGCTACAGTTTGCACAGGCAACTCCCTCGAGAATTTCCCATGCGTGCTCTTCTAGACAGAGAAGTGTGTCATCTGGTGTCAGATAACGAGGACACGGATCCACACACTTAGTAAGCCTACTAGATACTCTGTGCGTTTAATAATTGCCATGATAGTGTTTCACACAAAACAGTCCCTGAAGACAAAAAGTGATGACATGTTATTTGGACGCCCCTTATATACTTGTGGGTCACATTGTTATGATGTCGTGGGCTGTCGATGGCCAATATGATATTGCAGAGATTGGATGTGTTTTAGACACCGGTTCCCGCGGAGGCGGTTCCCCTAGCGTTCAGACGCAGCTCGGGTTCCCTTTCGAAAGGGAATGCATTCAACACAATCTATGTTTTTTTAAAATATGAAATTTATTCACAGACATTAAGAAATGAATAAACAATAATAGTTTTACCAGATGCAGAAATAAAACTTTGAAAAAGGTTTGAAAAACTTTGTAATGGTCATAAAAAGGCCTAATTTTCTATTTACAAAATATTATATTTTCCTTTTCTTTTGAATTTTGGAGGGAAATGTGAACCTAGATGTTCTGCATGAAATGGGCTTCATGAAATTCTCTCTTATATCACAGTGTAAAGTTCAGTTTGGTTTCTGTTTCATTATCATGCACTTTTAGTTTAGATCTTTGTTTCATGTGTTTCCTTTTTGTTCTATGGTTCCTTATGTTTCATGTTTTCATTTGTTGTCATAGGGACTTATTGTTTAATTGGTTTGATTCACCTGCTCCTTGTTTAGCTATTTGGTTTCTGTGTATTTATAGACCTCAGTTTTAGCTGGCTATGTTTAGTTGGCTGTTATTCTCCTGCAGTTTTGGATATGGGCTACTCCTGTGCTCCTGTGTGTTTTTGTTTCATCAAGTGTTGTTAATAAATATGACTGCTGTGTTTAGATCCTGCCTCTACTCTTACTTTGCTGCAAGCCTGCAACCAACCATGAGACACAGAAGCGTGATACTGGACTCAATGTCAAGTTTACTAACACAGTTTCATCATAAGTCCAGAATTAAATTAAAATGGAAAAGTAAATGATGTGTAAATAAGAAGCCATAACTCACTAAGGTTACACACAGAACCATTTCCCAACAACAGACTGCAGAAAGGAAAGGAAACAGTAAGTTCAGAGGGTCTATAAAAATCTGTAATGAAATAAAAACAAGCCCACAAGGTGCACCAAGAGTTCCAGTGAGTCATCTATTGTCTGGATGGGAGAGATATGTGATACAACTGTCTAAACAACATGATGTCACAACAGTCAAGAGTGCAAAACTTTCCCATATGAGAGAAACAGCAGAATGATCACGAGTTGTATTTCAGTAACTAAATAGAAAAAAACTATTCAACAAGACACATTGTGAAAGCACACGTGAACTTATAAAAAAAAATTCTGCACACATATTGAGGTAATGATTTTAGCTAGTCTAATAGTTGATACGAACTGTGTATTTTTCAAGTAGATATCTACGATGCATTTTAACTTTATTGCATTCACCAAAGACTTCAGTCTTGAACTTCAAACTTGTAAGATATCTTGAAGTTTATTGATGTAAGTAGATTAAAAGTTTTCAAAGAAAATGTTCCTGATTCAGTTATGGTCCATTTGTTGGATAAATAGGCTATCCAGGATTTTGGTTAAGCCATTTTGAAAAATTAAGAATTCAACCTTCTGCAGGCCAGATTTCATATATCAGATTTCAACAGTCCGTATTTCCTTCAATATGAACTTCAGAGGATTCTAAACTGATACCAGATTTTCATGGATTTAAATACAGTTATTTACCAAGGTTCCAGCTTTTAACTCCTAGCAACCCAAAAGTCTCTGCTTGTTGTAATTTGTATGTTCTGTTTCATCATGGGTTCCTGTTTTCCCCGTTACCTGTCTGTTTGCCCTAGTTAGTCTCCTTGATTACAGATTACGTTCACCTGTGTTCTTTTGTTAAGCCTTGTTTAAGCGCATATGTATAATCTTTGTTCTGTCTGGTTCTTTTGTCCATTATTGTCGATGTATACCCTATTGGATTCTATTGAAGTCTGAAAAGATGGACTCACCAACAGCGTGTCTCCTCCTTCTCCCCGAACAGAGGAATTTGCTGGAGTATTTGGGCTGGGTACTCCAGCAAGGAGGGTTTTCCATCACAGCCTGCGACCCAGAGCCCAGCCAGCTATCACCCTGCAACACGGAGCGTATGCCAGAGCTTACTGCAGATGGAGGGATTAAGCCTGCTGCGATGCATGAGCCAGAGCCAGACAAGAGGACTGAGCCAGCCATCGCCCCAGAGCCCGAGCCCTCTGACCAGATGTATGATCCGGCTACATCGTCCGGCAGCGTGGGACTTCTCGTGGAGTTCAAAGGGATAGAAGGAGCCCTGTGCCCTCGCTGGTCCCATCCAGCATGAAGTCTCCTGTGTCTCCTGAGTTCCTTCTCGTCCGAACTCAGCCTGTCCATCAGCCCTGCCTCTGCTGGTTTCTTTCAGCCCCTTGGCTACTCTTTTGATGCCACTCCATTGTTTGGATCAGCCTCGAACCCTCAGTTCTCCAGTGTCGCCCAGGCAAGTGGATCCCCCGGCTCTGCCTCCAGCCGCTGATCCAATCACACCACCATGGTCCGTCAACCTGTTGGCTTCACCTTGGCTCCTACCTCAGCTCCACCAGATACCATTGTCCTTACGACTCCACCTGGCTCCTTCGTCCCCCCGGACTTCGCCTTGGTCAGACTTACGACCCGTCCACTGCGCTCCGTCTCTCCACCCTTTTGGCTCCTCCATCTCTTCAGTCCCACCAGGTCTGCCTAAGTCCTCAGGCATCTTGGCATCACCTCAGACGCTTGTCACTGCAGCTCCGCCTCGGCGTCCAGGACCATTGGTGTCGCCCGGTCCCATCTGCTTGCTGTCTGTGCCCAGGTGTCATCAGGCAAGTCTCCACCATGGCTCCTCCCTCCGTCGACTCCGCCTTTGGCTATCATCCTGTCTGCTCTCTGGGTCCCCGCCTGGCTTCTCCTGCTCCTGGCTCCTCCCTGGCTCCTCCTTTCCTCCACTCCCCCATGAATACTCCCTGTTATGTTTAGTTCTTTTGTCCATTATTGTCAATGTATACACTATTGGATCCTATTAAAGTCTGTTTTTCCCCGCTACTCCTTCATTGTGCACTCATTACAGACACCGTTTCTGACACTTGTATTCAGTTATTCCCCATTTGAGCAGGAAAAAAAAACATAAAAACACAACAGTGCAAGTCCATTTGTAGAAAGAAAGTGGGATGGAAAAGGAATTTGGAAAGAATTTAAGCACACATACAGCAGGGGAGAATTATATTTCCCCAAATATAATGAGGGAAATATCACAAACAGACAAAGAAAGAGGGTGTGCATTCATCTGGCTGTGATAAAAACACAGTGATAGTGAAAGACTTAATAAGAGCTGGACCAACATCTGGTTTTGACATGCTTTCCCCCTGCAGATGAACTCTGAGGAATGGGCTGGAGTTGCTCTCTGAGGAAAGGAGGAAGGAGTGGGTAGGAGTATAACAGCTGGATTGCATACTGTGACACAATATGTGTATGGTTTATGCATTTCAGACTCAACAGTAAATATACTGTTTTATATTTGCTATTGTCAGAATAAATAAAATATGGGGGCTGATGTTTTAAAACAATCCCAGAAAAATCTCTGTGCAAAATGTTTAATTCTGTGTTGCATTATAACCTTTGTTTGCATATAAACCACTATAACAGGTACTGATTCAAGTATTTATTCTGTATGTATTTTTCTTTAATCAAAATTGATATTTTTTTAAAACAAATTATTTCAATGAAATAAATTGTTCTGCCTCAGAAACTACTTTCTTTTTTGATTGACATCACCACCATAGACATGTCCCACAGAATGTCCCAGAAATAATGGTCAATCGATATTGTTTTTAACTTGACTGATTCTTAAATGTTTACATTTGGTCACCTTATTTTAGTCTTATTTTATTGCATCATTGCCTTTAACCATACTTTTCAAAGTCCAATCAATCCCATAAAATCAAGTCGCAGCAAACAATCTTTCTCATTAGTTATCTGCTCTGACCCAGAAATACATTCTTAGTGTGCATAAAAAAAAAGGTTTGCAAAGACTCCTATAGATAAACATAAACTAAAACATGAATGCAATCCTATCTAATTATAGTTAAAAAAGAATCAAATGCTAATTTATGATAAATTTTACTTAAAATCAATCTAATTTTTTATATGTACATCCAATATCTGTTGAAGATTAGCCTGGTGTTATTTGTCTGATCATTTGAATTTTATTTCCATTGTATCCAGTGACTGTATAAGATTCCATGTCATAGCATGCAGCTGACAAAGAAATTACTCTCTTTTTCTTTCTTAGTACCTTTTAATATATCGTCTAGGGCTGGACGTCTGGAGCACACATGTATCCACTTATGCTCTGCTTCCTGCACTCCACTCACCTTACTTTGGGCTTAGTTCTGGAGGCAGGGCCAATGAAAACACCCATTGTTTTCTTTGGAGGTGAAAGCATTGAAGAGGGAATCGCTGAACAGAAGTGCAACATATTGACCATGGAGGTACACAGAAATATGTGAACGCAGAGAAGGCAATGAGAAAAAGGAGATAAAGAAGACTCATTACTACCAGCTTTGACAAATCCTTAAAATTCGAGGATTGCATTACATTGGTGACACTGATATTGTAATAAATGACAAAAATATATGCTTATTATCATTAACCAGACTTGCAGGAGAAATGCATTCCAAAATAATCCATTATGACCAAAAACACAACTGCCTTCACATGCTCACACACACAATGGTGAATACAGGTAACAGAAGAGAAGACCTCAATGATTGGTGTACCAACCATTATTATTGGCAGTTTTTTTCCAAAACCCTGTATTTATTTGTTTCTAACTGGAGCTGCAGTTCTCAATCAGAGAGTGAAAAGTAGCGGTCAACAACAAGTGTCATGAGATAAAAGTGCAACACAAGCCTGAATTTCACATCCAGTCAAAGCCAAGCATCTAGAAAGGAATTTGGAATTAATGATCTGGAATCATGCACTGCCTTTATGGCAAGCCATTTTAACATTTATTCCTTAAAATGAACTAGCATATATTTTATGTTAATAGTACTAACAGTTTTCATTCATTTTCATAGTTGTATTCATTACATATATGTAAAAAAAAATTCAGAAAAAGATTCAGTATACTAGTAATTAATCCAGTAGCAACTATCAATTAGTACTTATTTCTTTGCTACTAGTCAGTATCTCAACAGTAACAGCGCTGTACTGGTGATGAATTGCACATTTTTGGCAATTAATTATATTGCAATTTGTGGTTTGAATATTAATTGTTTACTTTAGATTAAAGTGTATTCGAATTTCAGTCAATTTTCTTTAGGTATACAAATAATTATTTCTTAGTTTGGCTACTATTACCTATTCCACATAACTGAATAGTTAATTGTAATGAATAATAATCACTATTGGATTGCTTACTAGTAATTTAAAAATAAGTACTATAACATAAACATAAATACTAGTTAGTTTTAAGCAATATGCTTGTTGCCACAATACATTAAGGCAATGAACTCACGGATTGTGGTCCTCTTATGGTTGAGATTTCGTACAGTGTCCTGCAGTGAATCCAGTCTGTGCTGCAGCGCAGAAGCTTTATTGATCACCAGCGCTGATTCTGTCTGGATCTCCACAAACATGCTGCTCGCGTGCCGCGACAGATCGGACAGCTGACGGAGAATGTTAATCAAGGTTTGACAATTCACAGCATCCAGGGAAATAAATACATCCCCATTAATTTCTGGTCGTCCTCTGTTTATTCTGCCCAGGCTCCGGGGCTCCATTATTCTCTTATGAAAAGGCATATTTCATGGGAAAGATCCAGTTGTTTGTTATATTAGAATTATTCCACTTGTCCTTTATAAGTTTCAATTGTTTTTGTCCAGTCAGGTGTCGTAACCTGTTCTGCAAACATCCTGACATCCCGCCTCATGATTCAAAGGATCCTGCCCTTATTCTTTTGGAAGAGCGCTTTCTTAAACTTTCTTCTGGGGAATCTGTTCTCAGGACAAACTCAAAACACGGAATCTGGAGCATCCGTCGGATCTGGAGTCCTTGTGAATTGCTTTTTCACAATTCAATTTATTTAAACAGAATTTATTTTACCAATGAAATGAGGAGAGAGACTCCTACGGACATTTAGGCTACATTTTGTCTCTGTTGCTTTGGTAAGCCTAGCCTACTCGAATTTGCAAGTGCATTAACCCAAACAATTCGTACAAACAGAACCACGCAATTACTTTGCCTGTAACTTGCTCAAATTCATTTCATTACTCAAAAGTAATTTATGTCTATGATAACGTCATCAGAATGACAAGTCCCACAAACACAATAAAGATAGTAAAAATGCTTAGCCATGCATGTACAAAGTTACACATTACCGTGGTATGTGGAATATTGATTGCAAGATATTGGACAGGATTTACATTAAGGCCTACTGTTGGTTCGTCAACAAGTTACAGTTACGAATTACTTAGACCCAATAGCCTTTTTCAAAATGACAATTTGATAATGTAGAAAACAAAAGACAAATACAATCAATTAAAGCACTGACGATTTGTTGAGAAGAATGAGAAATTGAGGTTGAACAAGCAGTTTTGACAATGTCAGTTGTGATCTAAGAAATGTAACAATTAAGCGTCTAAGAAAAACGATATCTGTAGTTAATTACTTTATTTTTTAGCAGGAAAACTAACACGAAAGGTAACGCAGCAATGTTATGCTGGTAAAGTGCGCCCTCGTGTGGCATTTGATTGAAAATGTTATACCTTTCTTTCTTTCTTTCTTTCTTTCTTTCTTTCTTTCTTTCTTTCTTTCTTTCTTTCTTTCTTTCCTTTGAGCCAGTAAAAATAATAAACTTATCTTCACTTTGACTATAGACTTTTGTTTCAAGTTTATGAAATACTTGGGTTTACAGAAAGAGTCTCATAATGCTTTTCATGAAATGTAAGTTTTTATGTTGTGTTATGTTATGTATATATGTTACTGTTTAAGGGTTAGGTTTCATTAAAGCAATACGTCGTTCTAAAATATTTGGGACATGATTGAAAATTATTTTATTTGTTTATTTATATTTATTTGTGGTTAAGTAGGTCATTTAAATAGGGTGAAGTCAGCTAAAATGGGCTATCAGGTAAAATGGGCCGAATAAGGTTGTAGCGTCATATCTCTTTACATTTTTATAGCCAATCACAATAACTGATTTTGCACTTGTTGACATGTAACAATAGTTTTGATTGGTCTGAGTTTTACATGCATAGACATAATAAATACAGTATTTATTATGTCAATGGTTACATTAAGCTTGTCAGCGAAATTGTGAGATAAGTGAGCCTGACGGTAAAATTTCATTCACCACTAATACGGGTACTAAAGCAATTATGAATGAGATTATCAACAAAGCAAATGTTTATGAACAATGTTTTGACATGCTCTTAATTTAAAAAATAAACTTTGATTTTTGTGAAAAACGTTTTAGGTAGAAATGGCTGGTTAAGGTAAAATGGGCCACACTTTTCAGCTAAAATGGGCTGCACACACACACACACACACACACACACAGAGAGAGAGAGACAATTTTACACAGAAATTGAGGGTGAAGGTTTATAAGCCTAGATATGTCTCCATACAAAATCTTTAAAAGGAAATTTCATTGCAGACAGTATGGCAGGAGGACAAGTAAAGAAAGGAAACAGAGAGTCAAGAAGAGAGAATAGAAATGGAGAGAAAGGAAGATGTTAGTAAAATGGACTGCATACACAAACACACACTTTTACACAAAAATTGAGGATGAAAATAGGTTTATAGGCCTAGATATGTATCCATACATGCAAAGAAAGGAAACAGTTAAAGTTGTTAAAGTTATGTGGTTTTGTTTGTTTGTTTGTTTTTTGTCAAAGATGTTCTATTGTAGATCTATTTTATCTATTCCTCATATAACCAATTTTATCTTGCAATAAAAACTAATTCAGAAATTAGAAATGATGCTGAGCTAGATGGACAGGCCTACAATTTTCATGAGAAAGAAAGAAAGAAAGAATAAAAGAAAGAAAGAGAGAGAGAGAGAGAGAGAGAGAGAGAGAGAGAGAGAGAGAGAGAGAGAGAGAAAAGAAAAAAAAAGAAATGGGACCTACTGTGATTGGGTGTGATGTTTTTTAGGTAGTGAGGGGGCAGCAGTGTTTCAGCTACAGCGCTGCATTGAAACACGCTCAGCCCCTCCCTCTTAAAGGCTCTTCTGAGCTCAGCGCTCGCGCACATCCCGTCGTCAGCCATGTTGTTTGTCTGACAGCGTACAGCAACAGGTTGTCAAAGATTCTCAATAAAACACTGCATAAAATCTTTAAAGAAACACTGAAAGCCGATTGTCGCCAGCTTAATTCAGAGGACAATGGAAATGGATATGTTTTCCTCCCAGGAGATTTCGCAAAGTCAATAATGCTGTTGTGTAATGTGAGTACCTCCTGTAATACTGCTCAAATGTCTGCTCGTTTTAGTGTTATGTGCTTTAATCATACTTTATAGCTGGCTATGATGTAGTTATAATACACATATTGTATATTATTTATGTTACATATGTTTTTGGTAGTTATCATTTGGTTTTACAGTAGTTGTGTGATGAGTTGAGAAAGTGTCCAATTTCACACTCTTTAAAGTCCTTCAGAGCTTCATATTACAATTATTAAGAGCTCATTGTGAGTCATATGTCTCATTACATGTTAAAGAGCTGATTTAAAGTGCTTTCAAACATACTTTCTTCACACAAACCTGCCAGACAAGTGGCAAACTCGTCTGTCTGCCTTTCATGCAGATATGAATCGCTATAAGTAGTGTACAATGTCTAGTGGAGCTAAACAAAAAACAAAAAAAACAACAACAAAAAAAGAGCGAGATTTATTTACTTTTATCTTGGTTATTATAATGCTACAGTGATTCATACATGACAATTGCCGGAACATTAACTAACAGATGATGGTGATGATGGCTGAGTTTCAAAACGTTATGCGTTGCCTACATGGACAGCGTTTTTAGGCATCACAGCCAGTGTCTCCGTCCGATATTCATGAGACCGGTCAGTGTTTCATATCCATTCATTGGTTCCTTTCGGTTTGTCATCTTTTTTTGTACTATAGATTGGAGGTCATATTGATCAGTTTGCATAGTTTGACCTGTCTCTTTATAAGCTGCTGTTACCCTGTGCTTTAAACATTATATAACATACATGCATGACATTGTAAATGTTGAGCTTTGAATTAAGACACTTTTAATTTAATATTAAGGTAGTTGATTCCTTTAATTCCCTTAATTTTTAAGGAAATGTCCTTGGGTCACTGAAAGGAAATTATTTGTCAAGCTATAATGACTTGATTTTTGTCCTCTATTTTCAGGTGAATGATCAGTGACTTATTCTATGTGGTTAACCACAGGCATTATGCTTAACTACCAAATTACCAATTAATATTTTACATTAGAAATAGATTGGGTAACACAGTTGTTCAAGATCAAGTATTTTTCATGCTTCTCTTCATAGCTAGGACTTATCTGCCCTTCATCGCAAATGCCTAAAACCGCTCATTATCTAAGCAGACCAATGAACAGATCCATTCTGCATGTGATTTTGTTAGAGCCTGCTGGATATTTGCTTCATTTAGAAAAAGAGACAGTTGGGGATATTTGTTTAGTGGTTGTAGTGTTGCATGATATGCTGGTTTTTGAAAGGTATTGCAACACCCTGCTTTTAAAAACCATGCGATTCCTCATTTTACTAGTACTGGTACTTTAAGAAAGAGTGTTTTAATAAGAACGTATTTCCTGAGTTGGACTGATATGCAAAAGCAGGGCAGTGTGTGTACACACACATACTGCACTCAGCACTCTACACTAACTGGGCCAATCTTTATCATCGTGGGACTGCTTAAAGTTATTGACATATCAAAGCGATAAAGAAACTTGCATGAATGAGAAAATAAAGCATGGGACATGCTTAATTAAAAAGAGTTAATGGCAATAATAAATGGCAATAAGCCTAGAAAAATAGCGCACGAGTACTGCATTGAGTTATCTCACACCCAAAGTGCACGCTCAGAAAGCCACCTTTCGGACAGCATGCGATCAGCAAAATGCCTGTTTTTGATGAGTATTCACATAAACACAGACGGTTATAACATAAGTGAATGCAAAGAGTTGGGAGAAAATTATTGTCAATAGGATCCATGCATTAGGTCTTAAAGTGACAACAGTCAAGTCTTCATCTTCATTTTTATAGCGCTTTATACAAAAGTGTTTATTTCAAAGCAGTTTTACAGTGATCAACAGGAAAATGATTCGATTAGGTAAACAGTTCAGTTTGGCTGTAAAAAAAAAAAAAAAAAAAAAAAAAAAAAAAAAAAAAAAAAATTTTGTTCAGCTGAAGTCAGTTCAGTGTTGATTCAGTTCCGTTTTAAAGATCATCAATTATTAAATTAGTTCAATTTAGCTACAGCTCTGTAGAAAATGGTGATGTCACCTTGGGAGAAACCAGGCCCAGTTGAGGGACCAGTCCTAACTAGTTCCAAACGAAGCAACATGGTGTGGTTTAATTCTAGGCTGCATCACAACTAAGGCTTAAAAATGTTTTATTAATTGAAATAAAAGCTGAAATAAAATATAAATATTAGATGGAAAATTTTAACTGGAAAATTAGAAATGTTGCCTTGGCTATAAAATAGGTTTAAGTACTACAATTACTAAAACTGAAATGATAATAAATTAAAGCTTAATAGGAATATAAAAAAACAAAAGCACATCAATTTACTAAACAAACTGAAATTAAAATGAAAACTGAAAATATAAATAACAGCTAATTCAAAATAATATTAAATACTATAATAATACATAATACTAAAACAACACTGGCTCTTTATCATAGTTGTAGTACGGGCCAGGGAAATTAAAAGGCAGGTAAAAATGTCAACTACTGGCCCAGAGGCTGCAGCAGAAAGATCCTTGTTGTTGAGCCCTGATGTATGTTTAAGAAGGTCCATTTATGTTTTAGTAGTGTGGTGTTTATATACAGTGTGTATGTTCCTTGACAGCTGTGTGTGTTTGTTCAGGTTTCACTGACACCACCTGCATGACCTTCTGCGCATAAAGCCACAAACTAAAGACAACGTCTCTCAGAATGTAGAGGAACTCTGGGTACTTGAAATCTTAGTGTCAAAATATGAATATAATTCAGTTAATGATTACATTCTAATCCCCAGAAATGAATAATAAAAAAAGCATTTACAACCCTCTTATGGACTGGAGTTGCCATTGACTAGTAATTTTTTTTTTTATTATGTACTCACCAGACCTCTTACATGGAATGCAAAAACAATACAAATAAAAAAAATTCTATATAAACATAAAATATACATTTCAAACATTATTAAAGACAATTAGTCTATCATAATAATAATAATAATAACAAAAATCTAACTACAAGCAAGCAATAGCAAAAATATACACAATAGAACCAAGATAAAAATAGATACAGTGCTTTTCAGGTAGATCTAACTGTAGTATACAGATTAGGTTAATTATGTGCAGAAATTGAATAGAGTAATCAAATGTAAAATAACACTGCATGGTTTTCATGTATAAGTTAAATATAGATGAATCCTTATTATTTTTGTCTTTTGTTGTTTGATTAACATTAAAAACGCAGAGACATAATGCACGGATCCAATATACTGATACTTTTACACATGCGTTGTCTTTCTCATCTGTTTACGTTCACTTAAGACATAACTGACTATGTTTACTAGGATACTTTGACATTTTGACATAATTTTAGGGCTGTAGCTAACGATTATTTTGGTAATCGAATAATCGTTCGATTATTATTCACCTTGCATCCATCCGTGTATTTTGAAAGAAGTGGATGAATTCACGTGTTGTAAATCTGACAGATTTATTCTCCTGCAACTGCGTAAACAAACATGCCGTGCGCATATAGCTCTTTATAAAGGTGCTTACACAACAAAACACATTCACTTACACATATGGCTTAAAATAAATATATAATAGCAATAACACAATAATAATTGATTTCTTTAATATTAATCTTTAATATTTGACCATTTCTTTACAACAGAAATGCTACAACCACTGTAATTTCTTGAACAAGAACATGTGGACTTAAACGTGGGCTTAAACTTATCGCGACGAGCAGTTAGCACATTGCACATTGAATTTAATCGAGCAATCATTATAGCCCTACATAATTTTGTGTGAAATTGTCCGTTCAAGCACATAAAGACACGAAAGAGAACTTGGTATATTATGTGCGTGCTGTCAGACGCTGCTTTCTCACACAGCGCACGAGTACTGAATTGAGTTCTCTTTCACGACATCTTGATAAACTGATGATGCAGCACCGACCAGATTGGGACAGTGACAGTTTCGTCAACTCTTGGCCATCGGGCAGTCGTTGAGCCCTACATTTAGATCTAGCTCATCAATTATCTTTACGTGGCATGTGTAAGCTTCTCTTTATCTCTCATATTGGGTGCACATGTGTGAGAGAAAGTGACAGAGTAGAAAGTGCGTAAAGCAATTAAATTATATCAGTGCCAAGCTTATTTTTTGCCTCTAACTCAGCCAATGACAAGTAAATTGTATGATTTCACTCGCCTGTGACTAATTAAAAAATTTTTTTTAGTTACCTAGTGTGAATAGGCAACTAAAAACACTCGCATAAGCGAGTGATTTTCTCGCATTGTAGAGGGTTGCTTTAAAACCAATTATTTTATAGGTTCACAACATAAAAATATTTTTTTGAAATGAGTCAGTTAATACAAATATAAATTAACAGTTTAGGGAAATGAAATCAGTACCAACCACCCTCAGCATCTCTGGTAATTTTGCCAGAGTTTTTTCTTTTTTCTTTTTTCCATGATCAAGGCTCTCTGCTCTCTTTTACAATCAATGCTTTCATTTTCTGAGAACTGAGAATTCAGTGGCAAGCACAAAAGTGAAAGGTCTGACACACAGACCGGGTTTGTTGGTTTTAATGTGGCTTAATGTCTTCTGACCACAATGCTGAGGGACCAGAGCATTTGTACAACATTGTTTATGACCTCTTGACATCCTGTTTCATTTTTGCTTTCCTCCTACTTCCTTCATTCTTTTGTGGTTGTTAATTCACATACAGGGTGGAGACAGGAGGTGGTAGGACATGGCCAGCTATGACCTCACAGTCTATCTTTGCATCTCTCACATCACTCACCTCATTAATATAAAGTGGGTAAAGGTAGAATGACAAATTACATTGTGTTTTGCCAGTGTTTCAATATTTCCAAAGAGCTCACACAGTACCAGTTACTGAAACCAATTATTGACAAGCAAATGTTGGAATAAAAGAGGGAAATGTTTTGTTCCCATTAAAAAGAGTTGGATATTGACTATAAATCAGATTATGTAAAATTTTACCCAGTTGCAAATAACATGCAAAGCGTCAATGAAATACTATTGGTCCACTGCGAGCACTGCCAGTTTGTAAAATGGAGAGAGAGTGAGAGAAAAGGGAGTTCTATGACAAATGACAATCATGCCCCATCCAAGCAGTCTTCTGGAAGCTCGTCCTGTCTGACCACATTCTCTTCCTCTATAGACCTGCTCTCACAGCCCTACCACATTACTGCTACACATCACTTCCTGTCAGCAACTTTCTCAATGTTTTTAGAACTTGTATTCTGCTATCAGTAATTGGTTTTCTGACAGCTTTGACATACAACTGGTTTGTTATATGAGTGTCATGATAAGTGGTAGGTAGTCCAATAGATTAGCCAGACTAATGTTTGGATATTTTGGATTGGCCGATACCTGGATGCTTTTTAGGGGTGTGTAAAACTACAAATTTTCATGAAAATTTGAAATAGAATTAGCATGTATCATTATGAATACATCTTTACTGTCATCCTTGATCAGTTTAATGTGTGCTTTCTTGCTAAAAAAAATTGTTGTCTTTCAAATACAAATCTTACTTACCCCAAACGTTTCAATGGTAGTGTATATATTTATAGATATACATGATTTAGAAATTATTTTAAGATTGTTATATATGTGTGTGTGTGTGTGTGTGTAAAAAAAGATCTATATATATGTATTTTTGTGTATATAGATATATATTTTCATCCATTATGTCAGTACTGGACTCAGTCTTTCTAGACCTATATCAGTCATATGTAATTATCAGCCATTGGCCACTTTGATCTGTAGATACGGTGGCTTAGTGTTTGTGTGTGTGTGTGTGTGTGTGTGTGTGTGTGTGTGTGTGTGTGCGCGTGCGTGTAGAGATAATGTCAGGCTAATTGATTTAATGTGTGAATCACAGTTCTTGGCAGACTCCCACTACTGACATTTACTTGAACCACATTTATTTAGTAAAATTGCATGGGTTGTGTGTGATTTTATCAAACAATGTGAGGCTTACAGGGATAAACCTAGAGAACATTTCATTATAAGACTATAACTTATGGAAGCTTGTTTCTGCCACTGAATAAAAAAAAATAAAAAAAGTACAAATTGTGAGATGCAAACTCGCGATTGTGAGGAAAAAAGTCAGAATTGTGAGATTAAAAAGTCACAATTACCTTTTTTATTTCATGGCAAAACAAGCTTCCATATTAACCTTCTTAAACTCTTGTTTCTGAGAGGAATTCTTATTACTTCCCAAAGTAATGATCAAGACTCTTCCAACATGAACTCGATAGCTTCTAAGTAAGTTTCTGATGTCATTAGGAGGAGGATAGTGATGCAGTCAGTCGTAAACGGTGTAATAAAAGTGTCATTGTTTATTAAGATACTGCACATAGAGCATTATTCTGTTGAAAGCATGGGGAGTTTGGAACGCTCATCCCCTCCCTCTCACCCTTCCTCTCTCCTTCACACATCCTCCTCTCTCTCTCTTTCAGTCTGAGAGTGTAGGATGGAGATAGCGACAGCCCTGCACTCCTCTGCTTTCATTATTAATGGGTGGACATTTCTTCTTTCTCTCTCTCTTTGTGTGTGTGTGTGTGTGTGTGTTTGGTGCAGATGACTGAGCTAGCCAGCTGAGACGAGGAGATCAGGACCGCTCTCCTCATATCCCTGCCACCTGCAGCCATGAATGGTAAGAGCTCTGCTTTATATTTCTGTGTGTGTGTGTGTGTGTGTTTACCCACGTGTCTAAACCAACAGGATTTGTGTGTGTGTGTGTGCGCACACACAGATGACCTTTAGCCCCATAATGGCACTAAAACAAGAGTCTTTCCTGTTATCATGTCTTGTTCATATTTGCAGTTTGTGCATCAGTATAGCAGGAGCTACACTGCTTTCACACACTGCAGTATGATCACACACAACGGCTCTGATCGTCCACTCTGCAGCCAATCTGGCAAACTGACACGTCACTGCTTATTGATTTTGTTTATTTAATAAATAACTTGTGTTTTTTAAAATATACACTTTTTTTTCCTCAGTGCATTTAGACATATATTTGAGTAGGGACCAGACCACCCTGTAAATCTTTCAAGGGGTGTTGTTTATTAAAGTCATTCTTCGACATGTTTACCTGTTCCATTTGAGAACGGTTGTTTTAAAGTACATTTCTTTATGATTTGAAATGGTCTATCAAATTTTCTTTTCTGCTATCTCAAGATCAAATTAATTTGTTAGGATAGTTGGACACTTTCAGCACAAAATGTCTGCTGTTCTCTCTGTTATCTTTAGCAATCAAGAGTCAACAGTGACGTGTTGGTAGAAAAAAATTAAGTTTCTTTCTGTGTTATGTGACTGAGTGACTATGTTAAGCATGACAAATCAAATTGTGAATGTAAAGTGACATGAAAACTTGACAACTTTTGAGCTTGGCTCTGAAAAGTCAAATGATGTCACTTTCTCTTCACTATGTCATTTAAAATGACAGCTCACTACATATATTAAATTAGTGTAGTTGGTGAGGTGTTATTTTGTAAAGCATAGAATTTTTTTTAATGTTTAATAAGTTCATTAAAATATAAAATACTTTTTAAGAAATTTTGCAAAACTGTTTAAATGCAATATACAGTATGTGACTAGTATACAAAAATGTGCAAATGCATATTCTGTTAAAAAAAACATTCACATATATTTACAATTTTGAATCATTGTATTTAAGCTTGCAAAACACTTAATAAAGTATGTGTTGAGTGCGTTATCAAATGTTGTAGACACAAATCATACTCCTTTTATGCAATTACTCTCTTGTATGCTTTTGCCTACAGCTATTCTGGTATTCTGCTTTGAACTCAAGTATAGTATGCCTACTGCTGCTTTTAGCAGACTTTAACTCTGCAATGTCAATAAATATCAGTGACACTAACTGTATTTACATCCACTTTAAAATGTTAAATTTCAGTCTGACTAATAATTTGTCTTTTTAAAATGTTGTTTAAACCTTTTTTGTCTGACTCAAATCGTGGGGGCATGGCATTGTGTGCTTGCTGCGAAAGCCAGAAGTGATGTGCCACGTATTTATCATTCAAACAACCTGACTCTGCAAAAGCTAACTGTACCACAAACTGCATGTAAATGTACTTGCTGATACTAGAGTACTGAATCTGTCAGCAGCATCACTGTTCATAGTGTTGTCTGCATTATTAGTTGTTTAATTCTCTTTAATTCTCTCTCTCTCTCTCTCATATCAATTTAAACGAGCTTTATTGGCTTGATTGTGTGAAATAGCACAATATTGCCAAACCAATAGACATACAAACATATAAATGAAAGGGAAAAAATAATAAATAATAAAAAAATATATATTATTATTATTATTTTTTTATTATATATATATATATATATATATATATATATATATATATATATATATATATATATATATATATATATATATATATACACATATATACACATATATATACACACACACACACACACACACATAGTTTGTGTATATATCCCTTATTCTTTTTGTGTCTACTTTTCTTTTAAGGTGGTCGGAGTATTTGGGCTATAACCCCAGAGGAGAGGGACAAACATGATCAGAAGTTTGATACCCTCTTGCCAGTGCAGGGCTTTGTTACAGGTATGTGCTTAGAAACATTTGCTGGTGTTAAATTTATAAATACCTTTTGATAAAAATGCTTTTGTATTTACATTGCAAGCATAAATGTTATTATTATTAATTTTTAAAAAGTAATTTTTGTGTATAGGGGAGAAGGCACGAAACTTCTTCATTCAATCAGGGCTTCCTCAGTCTGTGCTAGCTGAGATCTGGTGAGAAATTCTGACCATGCACAATCTGTTTAAAAAAATATATATATATAATCTTGCTCTGATGGCTTGCCTGTTTGTTTGTGTGTGGCAGGACCCTTGCTGATATGAATAAAGATGGTAGAATGGACCGGCTGGAGTTTTCTATAGCCATGAAGCTGATCAAGATGAAACTACAGGGACAGAATCTTCCTACATCTCTGCCTATCATCATGAAGCAGCCACCTGTGCCAGCTCCAACCATGCCAGCAACACCTCTCGGTGCGCTGCCAAACTACACTATTACCAGCAGAGCAATGATCTGAGAGGGCATTGGGATTATAACACTTGCACTGAGACAATTTCAAATCTGCATATTTACACAGTTTATCGTTGTAATTACATATTATTTATGTTAATCTAATTGTTTTCCTCGCTCAGTACCACAAAACAGAACAGGCCAAATTTTCTCTTCTATTACCGTGACTGGCTGCAGTCACACATGAATGCTGTTCAAACATCAATATTCAGTGTTCAGCAACCTGGCCCGTTTTGTATGAAGGTCTTTTATGTAGAGGTCATTTAAGTTTTAAAGGCACAGTAGCAAAAGCCTGTTTAATGCTGGGTTACGACTGTTTTTGATGCAAAAATATCCTTTGATTAACATTAGTTTTAAGCAATGCTGCAAAAAAAAAAAAAAAAATGAAGTGTGAAATAAGTGTAGAAAGATACTTCCCCATTTGCTGGGAAAACCTCATTCCTCATGAAAGTCCTTCTTATGGCAGCAGGTACACAGCTTGATGGCCACAAGATTCAGTTGAGTTGTAATGTGGAACAGATGGCTATAACCACGACCTTCAGCGTGTACTAGAGAATTGTGTCTACAACTTGTGAGATTTGAGAAGTAGCTCCTGAATTCAGTGCTTGTAAAAATTAGATTTTGCTAGTGTTAAACTAGTGAGCTCTTGCTATAAGAATGAATGGTTTGAATACTTCTCAAGCACTTTATTTAGTGAATTATCATGTTTTGTTGTCTTTTGTCTGTTTAAAGATATCCTTTGTGTCTTTGCAGGAATGGGAACTATGCCAAATGTACCCATGATGCCCAACATGCCCATTCTGACCCCTATACCAATGACCACCATGAGCCCTATGCCGGGCATGACTCCCATGATGGGCACAGGTCTGTCGGTGCCAGTGATTCCCAACATCAGCACTCCAGCCCTGCCTAATGGACCTATTGCCATTCTACACCCGACCCCCCTCCCTCTCACCTCCAGTAAGAAACGCTGTAATGTCCACATGCCAGTGAAGTCTGAATGCCATAAATTATGACAGTTCACAGATTTGATGTGTTGGTTCTGACAGTACACTCCAAGACTTAATTTAAATGAGCACTTTTCTTTTCATTGAAATATCCTGAAAAAATGATTCACAGTTTCTGCAAAAATATTAACCTGTGACACTGAAGACTGGAGTAATGGCTGCTGAAAATTCAGTTTTGCCATTACAGGAATGAGTTACATTTTAAAATATATTAAAACAGAACAGTATTTATAATATTTCACAGTATAACTGTTTTAATGTATTTTTGATCAAATAAATGCAGATTTGGAGTGCATAAGAGACTCTTTCAGAACACTAATAAAATGTTACTGACTTTACACTTAGTAGTGTAAATATCCATATATGTCATTGCGTATATGTTGTAAAGCTAATAGCCTCTGTGAGTGTACAGTGTGCTAAAGGTGAATTGACACTGATCTCTTTTGCTCTTAATGAACTCAGCATTTCCTCTGTTTTAGTCTTCCTGTGTCAGGACTAGCTCAGCTTATGCTTATAAGACTGAGCTATATGTAGATTTACCAAGAAGCTCTTTATGCATAAACAGTCTCAAAACGATGACTTTGCGGCTTATACTCATTTTGTTCACAAAATAGTGAAGTGTTTTGACTCGTGCATGATTCTTTATTAATGGCTCGTACACTCTGTTCTGAAAGCTTTTAAAGAGCATCACAGGCTACATTTTTCTTTCAGATGTGTTTGTTTGTGTTTTTTTTCCGTAGCTCTCCCGCTGTCAAGTTCCTTTTCCTCTTCTCCACTGGGCTTCTCTGCCACTCCAATGAACAAGACCTCATCTTTGCTGGACCTGGGCTCGAGCAGGTCAGGAACTTCCACACATAGATCTTATAATACTACATAATATATATATTATAATACTATATAATATATATAATACTACATAATACTGTCTGCACACAAAGTGACTTGTGTACTTATGTCTACAGCTCAAACTCCTCCCCTTCCACATCGCTGGCCAGCAACTCTCCTAAGGGCGGCCCCTCTGATTGGGCCGTCCCACAGGCATCACGGCTCAAATACAGGCAGCAGTTTAACAGCCTGGATAAACAAATGATCGGTTATTTAACAGGTACTTCATCGTTAATTATTTTCGAAAAAATCTCAGCGATAATGGGTGGGGAAAAAAAAGGTTGGTTAACTTACTGGTGTGCAAAGAATCGCCAAACAGACAGGACAGCTAGTACTAAGTTACTGTAGATTCTCTTAATGATGCCTGGGGACAAAACATTTGAAATGCCACTTGTCATAATTACTGTCATAATCTCATGAATTTACCTGATGTAGAGACTTCAGCTGAAGGCTAAAGTAGTACTGCAGTAAGATGGCAATCCACACCTATGTGGCTCATCTGCATAGCATATGACTGTATCACTTACATACCTCATGACAAAGACACATCTACTAATGAATTTCAGGAATGAGGAAGTGGGGTCGATTTCACAGGTTTATGGCATTGTTTAAGTTAAAGCCTACAAGCTGTTTTGTTACACATAATGTAATGAAGGGTGCTCATCTTTTTGTGTGTGAGAACGGTTTCTAGATGTGGTAACATGTTGGCGGTTTAGGTGGATTTTAGCATTGTCACATTAAGAATATCGGCCAGCTAGTCAAACCAGTTATGTTAGTACAGCAACAGTATCAGCTAGCTGGTTGTAAAAAAAAAAAACAACTATAAAAAAGCCAGTTTCTAAAACACAGCAGATAGAAAAGGATTTTTTAAAGTTAAAGGGTTAGTTTATCTAAAAATGGAATTTCTGTCATTAATTACTCACCCTCATGTCGTTCCAAACCCATAAGACCTTCATTCATCTTCGGAAAACAAATATTTTTGATGAAATCCAAGGGTTTCTGAACCACACATAGGCGGCAACGTCATTGCACCTTTTGAGGTCCAAAAAGGTAGTAAAGACATTGTTAAAATGGTCCATGTGACTACAGTGGTTTAACCTTAATGTTATGAAGTGACGAGAATACTTTTTGTGCACAAAAACAAAACAAAAATAACAACTTTATTCAACAATTTTATCTCTTCCTTGTCAGTCTCTTATGCTGTTGACGTAGTGAATGCAGTGCAGCGCCACGCCAGCATCACGCACATGAGTCGTGGTGTTCAAATGTACAGCGTCGGCCAATAGTGAGTCGCTGTTCTAACGTAAACACGGAAGCGCTGCATTACGTCAACAGCGTAGGAGACTGACAGGGAGACTGACAGACATTTTTGTTTTGTTTTTGCACACAAAATGTATTCTCGTCACTTCATAACATTGAGATTGAACCACACTTAATTTGTGTTCCGAAAATGAACAAAGGTTTTACGGGTGTGGACTGACATGAGGGTGAGTACTTAATGACAAATTTCATTTTTGGCTGAACTAACCCTTTAAGGAGGAAGGTATGTCTATGAATATGGTAATTAGGATCCATATAAATTCTTTCTTGAATCTTATTTCTGCAGGTCCTCAAGTAAGAACTGCAATGGCTACAACATTGCTTACTCAGACTCAGCTAGCTGCCATCTGGTAGGTCTTTTTATTCCCCAGTATTTCAATGAAGCATTTTTTGAAAAGAAATTTGACTTGGAATCATTGCAGTTTTTTTTATTTGCCCTATGTTCAAGAGTAGCTGCGTGCAAATATATGCATGTGACATGCACATTTTTTGACAGGCCTAATATTATGAAGCATGTACAAGGTGGGTTCAAAAGTCCACTTTTGAGAAAACTTTTGTAAATTTTTCTCATTTAATAGTTTTTTCTTTACAGATAATATTGTTAGCATAAAAACTTAAGTAAAAAAATTTAATTGAAAAGTTAAATTTCAGATTGTCTAAATTTTTAACACAAGCCCTTTTGATTTAATGACACATTTTGTATGTTTTTTGTCAGGAATCTGGCTGATGTGGATAAGGATGGCAAACTGAAGGCCGATGAGTTTATTCTTGCCATGCATTTGGTAGACATGGCTAAAATTGGACAGCCACTGCCTATGGCACTTCCTACAGACTTGGTGCCCCCATCACTGAGGTATCACTGACTAGATTTTAACTTGGCCTGCTATTATCTAAAAACTATATTATATAAAAAAAAACCTTTGGTCAAGAATGTAAAATACATTTTGAATTAGTATCTGAATTGCTTAAGCTGTTTTAACAATGTTCTTTCTTCATACATATGAACCTTTAGGGGGAAGATAGGTGACTCTGTAAATGGAACCACTCCCTCGATCTACGCAAGTCTGGCTGAGGATCTTTATGAATCTGATCCTCCACAGAAATCAAGGAACAATTGTATGGCTTTACACCACACCCATTATTACATAATACAAATATCTATGACACAGCATATATCAAAACAAATGAACAACAATTGTATAATATTGTTTGATTTGTGAAGGATATGTAATCAATTGGTTTAAATAATTTCCTAAATATTTAATTAAGCTCATTATGGTGTTCTTACTAACTATGATTTGCATCCTACTTACTTTTAAGCATGTAGTATTCCTCCCTTCCTCCCTGCATATTGTTTAAACACTTAAGCCACACTTATAAATGAATAAATATCATTGCATTAATTGCCAAAAAAAAAAAAAATCAAGAGGCATAAGTCTTGTTTATTAACAGTATATCAAAGGCCATATATCTGGAAAATTGTTGCTTGAACATTCCAGTTCACTTTAATAATTTATATATGTGTTCTGTGTATCTAGTGACTTTTGAAGATAAGTTTAAGAAAAATATGGAGATGGGAAATGCTGAGTTGGAGAAGCGCCGACAGGCCCTGCTGGAGCAGCAGCGCAGGGAGGAGGAGAGGAGAGCACAGAAGGCCAGAGAGGAGCAAGAGCGGAGAGAGAGGGAGGCACGAGAGCTGGAATTGAAGAGGAAGAGGGAAGAGGAGCTCAGACTGGAGCGACAGAGGGAGCTGGAGAGACAGAGAGAGGAGGAGAGACTCAAAGAGCTGGAGAGGAAGGAGGTTAGGGGGTGACCTTGTAAAAATGTGTTCATTTTACATTTCCCAAAATGTGTTTCAGTGATTTTATAGAAATAAAAAAAGTTTTTACTGACCACTACTGTGATGCTCTTTACAGGCAGCCAAGAAGGAGCTGGAGCGCCAACGGCAGATTGAGTGGGAGAGAAGGAGAAAGCAAGAGCTCCAAAACCAGAAGAGTGAGGAGCAGGAGGAGATCATCAAGCTCCGAGCCAAGAAGAGAAGTCTTGAGATGGAGCTGGAGGCTGTGGTGAGTTTTTGGGAATGAGCACATTATGTCCTCAACTTCTAGATTTCAACTAGACTTTAAATTTAACAACACATTTCTGCGATGTACTATTACTAAATAATAATTTATTTTTAAAATGGACAGAAGGCTTGATAAAGAGATTTTCATCCCACCGCTCTTTTTTTTTTTTTTTTTTTTTTTTTTTTTTTTTTAGGGCAACAAGCAGAAACAAATTTCTGACAAGCTCCAAGATGCCCAAGGCAAAAAGAGAATCCATAAAAATGAGCTGGAAATGATCAACCAGAAAAGAGACTCCTGCATCACTGAAATCAACACTCTGCAGAAACAGTTAGAGGTCTGACTGCTGCATCAGTACCAGCACACGCTCTTCATAAATTAAATGAATCTCTATTTATTAATTTACTCTAAAATCTCCATTTATTCTTAATGAAACACAATTTTAGATGTAGATTGCCTCAAGTGCATAGTGGTAATTATTGCAGCTTGTGCAACTTGTGAATGTTTTTTTTTTCCCCACCCCCCAGGAATTTAAGAGAAAGTTGGGACAGTCGACCACAGAACAGCAAAAACTGAATGACAGACTCCGCAGCCTGAGTCTCAACAACCTGCCTAGTAAGATACATTGGCCAATCATATGTTTGTGCTGATTTTTTGCTTTATGCTACGCTTTTTTGTTTCTTTTCTTTTTTCTCTCCAAGCATTGCTATCGCATTTGTGATACAAGCATTTGGAATTGTGTAATACAAAAATTACTTGCATGAATGACGTGTTGAATTGTTAGTAGTTATAAGAGCTTCAACAGTTTAAAACAAATTGTTTGTTTAAAATGGTTCTGCTGTTTTTTCCTCCATGTTGCAGCGGCAACAGTGAAGACTTTACAGAGGAATATGGAGGAGAAGGATCTTACCTGTCGAAAGCTTAAAGAACAGCTTAATGTTGTGGAGAAGGAGACTGCAGCAAAATTAGCAGACATGGATCAGTATAAGAAAGAAATCCAGGTAATCTATTAATGTCACTCAGCCATGATTAATAAATTCATGTGAACCAATCAGTTCAGAACAAATTGCACCGCATGTTTAGCTAGACTAGTTACACTTTACAAGATTCTGATTAAACCACTGGAGATTTTAACTTGACAAAATATATAATTTCCCAGCTGTAGCAAATCTTTCTTAACCGATCAGTGCTAACAGCATGTAGACTGCTACTGATGACACTAATGCGAATAACCCCTATGCTTTTGTCCCTGTGTCTTTATCACTAGCTGTAGAGCTTTTCTGTCTGTCTGTCTACTTGTCTGTCTCTCCCTGGCTTTCGCTGCAGTTTGAGGAAATGGATGACTGCATGCTTAAAGGCCTGCTCTCTTTACTGAGTTGCCTCAGCAATCTCTTCTTCCTTCTGAAGGTTGCACATCTCTTTTTTCCCTCCTCCTGCTCATTCTTACTGTAGCTGCTTCACCTGTAGATCATTACCAATGGTCCTTTACTGCACAAACGATTAGGGATGTATTACAATGAAAATAAAATTTCATTTGTAATGCACTTAACTTCCGTAATGTGGCTCATTTCTGAGTGAATATTCAACCAGAAAGAATGTAGGGTGGGATTTTATACATCAGGATCAAACTGAATAGGAACATGTTATATGATTAATAAAGTTTTCTGTCTCTGCGTTCTTGGTTACGTCGGAAGTCATTTCAGAGAGATAGAGAAATATTTTGCATTGTGTACATTCCAACTAGTAATATTTATTAAAAAGTGTCAGTTTGTTATTTTAGTATTTGAGATACTGATATATAGATTTTGTTAATATTTTGCAATTTAATGTTTGTTTTTACATTTTTATTTTAAAGTTGTAGTAATTTTGTTTTTATTTTTATAAATTTTTTTAATGTTATATAGTTTTTATTAATTCAGTTTTACTTATTTTAGTACATTTAAAGTTAAACTAAAATAAAATGAGAAATATTTTCTTGACATCTAGCTAAAATAGGTTTCTCTCTTTTGTATTTATTTTATTTTAATTAAAATTTATTTCAAGTAACAAATATTTTTATGGTTTTTGTTTTAGTATAATAACCCTGGTTTGGAGTGTATTCTGGTCAGTGTGAATCCACATGGAATCCCCTTGAATTCTTCTATTGTGACATACTTCTGATTAAAACAGGATATTCATTGAGGAGACTAGTTTAAATTGAATTGGAACATGAAAATTAGGAATTCCATACCAGAATGGAGCCAGACATGTAGGCAAGTTTGCTAAAACAGTGCCTAAATAACTGTAATTTTATGGTCTAAATGACGTCAGCAGAAAAGGAAAGTAATTTCAGAAAAATACCATGTTGTTTTTTTATTGAAGATTATGAATACAAAATATACTAATGTGAATTAATGAATAAAACCTGTTTTTTGATTTCAGTTTAACTTTAAGGATTTTTTAGGTCTTTGTTAAATGAATTGTGTCTGAATTGAGTTCAGTGTGTTATAATCTTGTGGTTTGTTTATCAGGATCTCAGAGAGAGCCAGAGGATGCAAGAGTCTGCTTTGGAAAAACTTCGCAACATTAAGGAAGAAAAAATTCGAGAACTAAAGAAACGCAAGCAGGAGGAACTGGAAAAGAAGAGGAGAGAAGAGGAAGAGCAAAAGTAAGAGATTATTTCCTATAGTACACTTACAGAGCACTTTAAAAGCATTCAGGATTTCACAAGCAGAATTTCTTTCCTAATGCAGACGCATCAAACTGGAGAAGGAGCGGCAGTGGCAGGAGAAACTGCGTCGCGATGAGGAGGAGAAACAGAGGAAAATACAGGAGGAGAGAGAGGCCAAACTTCGTGAGGAGGAGGAGAGGGAGAGACAAGCTCGTTTACAGGCTGCTAAAGAACAAGCGGAACGAGAGCGCAAGGCCCGGGAGGAGGAGGAGAGGAGGCGTAGGGAGGAGGAGGAAGAAAGGAGAGAACAAGAGAGGCAGAGACTTGAGGAGAAAAGAAGGCAGGAGGAAGAGGAGGACCGCAGGCGGCGAAATGAAGAAAGGAGAAAACTCGAGGAGGAGAGGAAAAAACTCGAGGAAGAAAGGAAAAAACTGGAGGAGTTAAGATTGGAGGAGGAGAGGAAGCGTGAGGAGCGAAAAAGGGCAGAGGAGGAGCAGAGGAGGAAAGAGGAGGAGAGACGAGAAGAGGAGAGAAGAAGGGAGCGTGAAGAGGAGGACAGGAGGCGACATCGTGCACAAGAGGCTGCCATGAGAGATGCAGAGGAGAGGAAGAGACTAGAAGAAGAGAGAAGGAGAAAAGAGGAAGACCGGAAAAGGCAGGAAGAGGAGGACATGAGGCGTCGGGAGGAGGAGCAAAAGAGACAGGATGAGGAGAGGAAGAGGAAACAGCAGGAGGAAGAGGCAGCAGCCGCAAGGCTTAGAGATGAAGAACAGAACAAGACCACTGTCAAATCAGACATTGTTGCTGCTCTTCTGCGTGGCCTGGAGGAGAGGAAGGGTAAGAAAAAAAAGTATACAATGTAGTGCTGTCAAAAGTATAAACTTCGGTACGGTAAATTTTAAAAAGTGATGCTTTGAGCGCTGTAGAGCTTAATCGTAAACACCCCTGATTGCCCATTGTGCTCATGCGCTCATCAAATATGTCTGTGATTGGCTACAATGATAAGTGCTTCAAAAACATGTTGTAAATATATATCAATGACGCTTTTCACCAGGCGCTTGCACAGATAAACACAGGAGCATTTGAAAGCAAAACCAGGCGTCTATCACACTTTCAAACACTTCTGTGTGGTTTCAAACACTTTCGTGCGTTGATCATTGTAGCCAATCACAGACATATAAAATGAACTCATGAACGTGGCCAATCAGATGTGTTTATGATTCCTCACATTTTTTTACATTTCAGTACTGACTTGGTAACGAAGTCTGTACTTTTGACAACACTAGTACAATGAGTTTTAAAGTCATGGCTAGTCAAGTCATCTCTGATATGATTGGAATGAATGATAGATCAATGTACTTGTGATTTCAGGCAGCAAACATCCTCTTGGCACACAGCACAGAAGATCAGCGGCATTGACAACGTTTAAAGCCCTCTACCCTTTCACTGCTAGAAACGATGATGAGCTCTCCTTCGAAAGCGATGACCTGATTGAGGTCAGTTTGACAGAAGAAATGTAGAGAAGAAAAAGTTGTTGTTGTTTTTGTATGTGTGTGTGTAAGTGCATTAGGGTGTGGTAAAGTGCTTGCAGAAAAGGTGTGACTTCAGCTGCTCCTTGAAAGATGTAATGGTCTCAGCAGTTGGGGTGGAGGTTGCCATACAACGTACAGCATACTGTGAAACTGCTCCATGTTCACAGCATTAGAGTTTGTTCAGCAGGATTTGTGTTTGTTTAGGTGGATGAGAGCGTAGAGCGAGAGCAGGGCTGGCTGTATGGCAGTCGGCAAGGGAAGATGGGCTGGTTCCCTGAGAGCTATGTGGAGAAGCAGGCCAAATCCGAGGCTCCGCTCGTGGCCAAACAAGCCCTGAAGCCACAGGTCTCCATTTCTGTCAGGTGCGGTCTCCAATCTGAATACCTCATGGGGTGTAACGGTACACAAACATGGCAGTTCGGTACGTACTGTACCTCGGTATTGAAGTCACGGTTTGGTACGGGTTCGGTACAGCAGGGGGAGAAAACTAAAGCCCTTTCTTGCACTAAAATTCTAAAAATATTTTTCAATTATTTTTCTGCTCTAATTCATTTTTTAAATATGGTTATTTACACAGTTACTGTCATAACTTGTTTCATGACAAATTTATTTAAACATATTAAATGATTAAGATATTACTAAGTAAATATAATGAATATGTAAGCTAATATAGTGCATATATTTAGTGAAATGCTCTCCTCTAGAGTTTATTTCTCTAGTGAACTAACATGCTGTGGACACAAAATGACTTGCCTGAGGTAAATGCTGTGAGATATTATTCTCAAGCTGGTTGAGAAATTACATGTAAACATTTCTATGCATAGTCTGTTGTTCTTCTGCGTTTTTTCCTGTTGTGGCGGTTAGCAAACAGCATTGCATTGCTTTGCTTTGCACGCCTCCTTCTGGATTGGAGTGTGGATCGCCTGTGACTGACTTTATTTGTCGTCTGACTGCATGCATCAAACTGTGACGATTCAGGAGGAATACATGTACCGTTACACCCCTAATACCTCATATTGTTCAAATGCTTCATTTACACTTGTAGCACAATCATTTGTACAAACTTTTCCCAATGTACACTCACAGACAAAGTGCATGTGCCTACAGAACCATTACAGAAAACATTCACAGCTACAAACTGCATGTCTTTCATATGAAAGATTCAGAGTTCATTTGGAGTACAAGACCTTTTCACACCAAGTCTGAAACTATTAAATATTATCAAACAATGTCTAATGCAATATTTTTGTCATTCTGATAAAAAAAATTCAAGACAAAAAAATAAAACTAATTAAATAACTATCAGTTGATATAAGGACTTTGTGTGATATTGTATAGAGATGCACTGTTTCATTTCAAAATCTTGTTGAGCATGACAGTAGAACATGTGGAATTTTCTAAAACACCTTCTTCACCAGCAAACTGAGTGACGGACAGAGTGGATCACGGCTAAACTCCGCTTTCACGCCCACCCATGCCACAGGCTCTGCCTTTTCCAGCCATGGTCAGGTATGCAGGATTCCTTGAAAATTACCACATTGTGTTTATGTAAGGTACAACCTTCTTTGTAGTGGAATGCAATGGCATTTTCTGCATGTTTTCAGGTGGTGGGGAATGTGCAAGCTCAGGCTCTGTGCTCTTGGACTGCAAAGACGGACAACCATCTCAACTTCTCCAAAGATGATGTGATCACAGTTCTGGAGCAGCAGGAGAACTGGTGGCTGGGAGAGCTCAGTGGGGTTAAGGGGTGGTTCCCCAAAACCTATGTTACAGTGCTGAGCACCAGTGACGCACAAGCAGAGTAAATACAATGCTGAAGTGGCTGTGATGTTGCTACTTTCTTTTTTGACCTAATAGATGAGTGTGTAGCTGTGAGTGTTACATGTACTTTGTCTGTGGAAAGTGTTAATGTGAATGTTGTTTTCAGACTTGGCATACTAAAACTCACTGTTGTCCTGAGGTGCTAGTGTTCCTGCAAAGACACTAATTCAAATGTTTGTTTTGTTTTGTTTTTTTGCTTTGCTTTCACTGTTTGGGGTTGTCAGTAGTTGTTTGAAATGTAACTGCTTCATTGAAACACCTGAAACACTATTTGATCATCGATTTTTTTTTTTTTTTTTTTTTTTCTTTTTTTTTTTTTTCTTTTCTCCCTCCATAGTTCTTCTGATGCATCCGATACAGCAGATGGATCCAACTATGAGGGTAAGAGAATACAGGTTTGCTTTTTCTATCAGGAAACTTTGCAGTTGTGACATTCTGAAGCAGTTTCCCCTCACATGTAAGAGAAGATGTCTACATATGAACAACATGTTAAGATTATATTGCTGTACTGTCATTTTTTTTTTTTTTTAAATTAATTTAATGCTTCCTTGCTGAAAAGTATTAATTTATAAAACAAATTAAAAAAAAACTCACTGTCCCCAAACTTTGTAACTGTGGTGTGTATGTGTAATTATTTTCTAGTAATTTTTTTTTAATTTAACATTTCTTGTGGGCAACCCAAACATTCAGTGTGTGAGAGAGAGAGTGTGTATATTAATTCCCAGTATGTTTTGTGTCTGTTATGCTTGTGAACACATCACAGTTTTATCTGTGGACATCAGCATTGTCCTTCATTTCTGGGTTTCCGTGAACAGTGTTTGTATGTTGATCCCGTCATCAGAATACGTGGCGCTGTACACTTACGAGAGCCCTGAGCCTGGAGACCTGACCTTCACTGAGGGAGATACAATCCTGGTATCCGAGAGAGAAGGGGAGTGGTGGAGAGGCAGCATCGGAGACAGATCAGGAGTCTTCCCCTCTAATTACGTCAAGCCAAAGGAGACTGATGTAATTTTATTTTTATATTCAGGGATACTGGCATTTTTACATGTTGTTAATTGTCATACAACTTTTTTTTTTTTTTTCTCATTAGACATCAAGTCTCTCTGGAAAACCTGGAATGCCAGGGAAGAAACCAGGTGAGTAACAGTGTAACGTTCTGTGACAACTTTAAAATCATAGTACTTAATTATAGTTCTCTAAACCTATAGCATGTTATTTTGTTTGTAGAAGTGGCCCAGGTGACCACTGCACACACTGCAGCAGGTGCAGAGCAGTTAAATCTCGCTCCAGGCCAGCTCATCCTCATTCTCACCAAGAACTCCTCTGGTTGGTGGCTCGGGGAACTGCAGGTGAGTGAGCTGTTAATGCACAAAGACTTTAAATGAGCCATTTTCCAAACTTTTGTAGCATTTCCCCCTCAATCAAGGCACTAAAATCGCAGTTTAAGTAATTTTACAGACCTTTAGAGTTGGTCAAATCCCCAACTGGATAGTTGATATTTTCCCATGTATTGCATCATGTGGCCCCATTATTTATATTAGGGATGCACAATATATTGGTTTCACATCAGCTGGTTTTTAATTTACTATCATTAATCAATATATCAGCAATTGTACACAAGATAATTGTCGACAAGCTGGTAATTGTTATGGCAGGTATATAATTTTTTTTTTAACTTGTATAACTTCTGCAAACAAAACAGTATAAAATTATTTTGATAAACAGAATATTTAAAATGAAAATATTCAAATCAGCTGCAAAATCTTCTCTTTGTCTCTTCAGGCCAGGGGGAAGAAGCGTCAGAAGGGCTGGTTCCCTGCTTCACATGTCAAGCTCCTGGGCTCAAACAGCGGCAAATCTACACCTGCATCTGCGGCTGGTGAGAAACGGCACAGGTATCCAGGATTGATTTATTTCTCTCTGCATCTCTCTTCATCGCTCTCTCTGTTCTTCCTCCCTATAGTCGGCCAAGTCACCGCCATATACGACTACACTGCAGCGAACGAGGACGAGCTGAGCTTCTCGAAGAATCAAATTATCAATGTGCTGGACAAAAGCAATCCTGACTGGTGGAAAGGAGAACTCAATGGGGTCACAGGCTTGATTCCTACCAACTATGTGAAAGTGACCACCTCAGATTCTGACCCCAGTCAGCAGTGTAAGTAGAGACCCATAAACAGACCTATTTTGGTTCTGTGTTTTGAATTATTATTATTATTATTATTATTATGCAAATTTTTCATGGCCTTTTCGTTTATTTTGAAAGCTAACATGGTTTCAGAACATTAAAAAAATCTTGCAGGTTATGATGCTTAAATGTGGGTGTTTATTATCTAAAAGAGTTTGTATGATGGAGTGTATTACTGTTTTATTACTTTATTGCAATGACATTTTTATCCATATTTAGTGTTATTTTATGGTGCCTTTTTGGTTCATCTTATTTTTTGGGGTTATTATAAAAACAGTATTTTTCAGTCATTTCCAGCTGCACATGTAGTATCTAATGTAAAATTTTTCTTCTCATTCTCCATATTTAGCCACACAATCTTTTTTCACATTCTTTTCTCTTTCCCCTTTTTTCTTCTCATTTGTGTCCTTCTTTGTAGGATGATAACACCTTTTCCTCTCTTCACCCATGAGAGACCCACTATCCCCCTCTCACAGTGGAGGTGGTCCTGTTGAAACCACCATTTACTCACCCAATCACACTCCTTTATCTCTCCTCACCCATCTCATTTGTTTTAAACTAAAACAGGGCTTCTCAATCAATGGACTGGTAGTCTGAACCAATCCTAACTGATTAGTATAAAGGGATAGTGAGTCTTTCTATGGTGTTCCTTTTTTGAATTTTCATTTGCTTTGAAGTTTCTTAAGTGTGGCAGCTTCTTTTTATAATATGGGACTTCACAGTAAACCTGTTGCACCTCAGTCATTTTAAAGGATGCTACATTTGTAAGGGATGTTACAAGGTGTGAAACTGCCTCTGTATGTCATCGCAATCGCACTAATGATACACTTTGCGTACATTTGCTGGTTATAATGCAGCTTTAAACTTAGTATTATTGGTCTCTGGCTATTGAAGGCACTTTGATATTTTAAAGAACAAACACCGGTCACTTTTTTGAGGCAGTTTCACCTTGAATCTTTAGATGGTTTACACTCTTTTGCTTCAATTTTATTTGTATTTAGTTTGTCTGAAATCAATGTAAAAATGAAAGACAACTTGTATTACTGTCTGTGGTGTATTTAGTGGTATAGTTATGCTGCTGCTATTTTAAACTCAATGCTTTCGCCTTAGGTGGTATTGTTACATATTTACTGCGTTTTATGCCATGTTTGTGCATGAATCGCTTCTGTATAAACAGATTTGTTAATATTATACGAGAAGCTATGCAAGTAGTTGTGAAATTGTGGACGAATGTTTGCTTTAATATTTTATTGGATGTTGTTAATAATCATTTAAATATCTCAAATACTTTGGATATTGTACTTATATGATTTGAGGAAATCTAGACATTAAAGTCTTTTGAAAAAACAAACGTCGTCCCTTTTAATTTTTGTAATATAAGAGTTCAGTGCCAATGTAACAAAAAAAAAACATATTTAGAGATACACATAAAAAAAAAAAACAGCCTATAAATATTCCATCTTTTATCAACTAAAGTAAAATATAGAAATGTACTGATCTTATTTTTGATCATTATTAATAGTTAATAATTTTTGTTATTATAGTTATTAATCTATAGTTATTAATTTTTTTTAATTATAAAAATACATTTTAAATATTAAAGTTAAAGTCACCATGAAATCAAAATGGACAATTCTTATTATTTATGAAATATTGCAGTATTTATTATAAATGATTTATCCATTTTAATTAATGTGCCCTCCATAATCTTTAATCAAAATAACCTCTTGCAACGATATCTCTTCTCTGTGGATGCGAGGGCAGGACAACCTATCACTCACATGAGATCACAGCAATAGCAAACCACAACCATCCAACGATCCAATCTATGAACAAAATCAAGTCCCGCCTTACTTTTTTTTTTTTTCTGGTTTGAGAAGCCGTTTCACTCAGATATGTGTCACAATAGGGAAGAAATGACAGCTTGCGTTTAATGCCAACTTTAATAAATGTTTAACAAATTAAAGTGTAAGTAAAGATAAAAGAAACCGACTATATTATCTCATTTGAAACCTCGAGACTTCCTGACAGAATGAATCCAGCTAATCTGCACTGCCATCTAGTTATGGTTGTCCTGCTGTTGTATTATGGGTAAAAACAGAATGAATAATCCTGCATGCTTGCATTGTTCATCACAGTAAATGAGCAGATTTACAAAGCACAGCTCAAGAAAATGAGCGATCATTCAGGGGGTAAACTGCTATTTTTGCGGCTATGGGATGTAGATGATGAAGACTCCATGGATGGTCAAACGGACAGACCATCAGCAGGTAAGGATTCACGCAGAAGCAGTTTGGAGTGTCATCAACACACTGCGACTGACATTATTCTGCTTGGTTTTGAGTGTGTTTGGAGTAAGATTGCTGAAGGATCTCATGGGGCCATCAATTTGTGTGTGTTTTGTTAAGTTTATGGGCTTCAAGTGTCTGGGTGAGTTCACCTGTACGGTTTTCTTGTAGGGTGTGCTGACCAGACCACTTTGGATTCAATGAGCCCGCAGGAGAAGAAACGACAAGATTACATCCATGAGCTCATTCAAACTGAGGAGAAATACATGGAAGACCTACAGCTGGTCCTAGAGGTACACACCTATTTTATATTCACATTTTATCCAAAGCAACTTAGAAATGTGTAAAAAAAAAAAACAACAACAACAAAAAACAAGCAATTTACCAGAAAGACGCAAACAGTTTTAGTGGTGCCGAGATTTCAAAAAGAGTAAACCAAAATGATGCAAAGGTATATTTGACAAATATATTTTTACATTATTTTATTATAAATTTTGATTATTTATTTAGTATATTATATAAGGAAAATCTATATTTTTGGTTTATTTAATGTAATGATTTTATTTATTCATTTAATTAATTTTTTTTGCAGTTCATGGTCCTTTTAATATGACTTTTTTTTTTTTTTTTTTTTACAAAGTACAAAATTCCCAAGTATTGTGATAATAAAGTATAATAATTAATAATAGTGTTATAAAATAGTATAATAATTATACAATAAGTAGTTTTATTAAATAATTATTTTGGATTTATTTAATAAAAATTATTTTATAAAATAAATTACTTAATTGTTGAAGCTATAGTGCGTTTTTGTGTCACATTTTTACTGATGATAAAATATTTACTTCCTTGTTGTCTCTTTAAAGGTCTTCCACAAGCCCATGTCTGAATCAGGCCGTCTCACTGAGGCTGAAATGAACATGATATTTGTCAACTGGAGGGAGCTTATCCAGTGCAGCTCCAAGATGCACAAGTATGTGAGGCTAACTTGAAAATGTATATATATTTTCTGCAGTGTACAGTGAGTGTATCATGCATGATGTGTGTATTGGCAGGGCCCTAAAGGCAAGGAAAAAGATTGGAGGAGACAACATGCCTGTTCACATGATCGGGGACACCCTGGCCTCTGAGCTGTCACACATGCAGGCCTATATCCGCTTCTGCAGCTGCCAGCTGAATGGTGCCACGCTGCTGCAACAGAGAACCGATCAAGAGCCAGACTTCAAAACTTTCCTTAAGGTAGCCACGCATACTTCACTTGCAACAGCTAAAAAGACACATGTTAAAATGCACATTAATATCCTGAAAATCTTCAATCAAAAACTTAATTTAGATTTCCCAGATTTAGATTTAGAATTTGAGTCTTTCCCTAGTAATAATTTAAACTCATTTATTTATTTTCAGAAAATTGCAACAGACTACCGTTGTAAAGGAATGCCTTTGTCCAGCTTTTTACTCAAACCTATGCAAAGGATCACCCGCTACCCTCTCCACATTAAAAATGTGAGTACTGTGAAAATAACATTGTTTTATTTTTCTACGTCTCTCATCTTAGATATTGATAGTTCAAGCAAACAATTAGTGTTGTTAACCAATACTTGTGTGTGTTTGTGTGTCCAGATCTTGGAATATACTCCAGATAGTCATGTGGACCATGTGCACTTGCTAGAGGCTTTGGAGAAGGCAGAGCTGCTGTGCTCTCAGGTGAATGAGGGCGTAAGGGAGAAGGAGAACTCAGAAAGGCTGGAGTGGATCCAATCCCATGTGCAGTGTGAAGGCATCACAGAGGTCAGAAAGCACACCGTTTAGTCATGTGACATTATACCATCTTTTTTCTGGTACAAGAAGTAGCTGATGTTTAAAACATGCATTGCAAGATTGATCATAGGCTGACGTCTGGATGTACACTACCATTCAACATTTGGGGTCGGTACAATTTTTTTGTAATGTTTTCTAAGAAGTCTCTTACGCGTATACAAACAGTAATATTGTAAAATGCTGATTTGCTGCTGAAGTAACACTTCTTATTATTATCAATGTTGGAAACTGTTGTACTACTTAATATTTTTATGGAAACCGTGATACATATTTGTTTTTGTTCATGATTCTTTGATGAATAGAAAGTTCAAAAAGAACATTTATTTGAAATGTTTTTTTTGTAACACTGTATATCTCTACTGTCACTTTTAATCATTTCATGTCATCCTTTATGAATGAATAATTTCTTTCAAAAAAAAAAAAAAATCTTACTGACCCAGATTTGTAAATGGTAAATGGTACAAAATATTCTGAGGGCTAATTGGCTTAAAGACTTTTGCTTAGATTTTCATATATAATGGTTCAAATAGAATTCTTACTTTGCTATTATGTCATTTGTCTAGAATCTGACCTTCAACTCTTTAACCAACTGCCTGGGTCCTCGTAAATTGCTGCACAGTGGGAAGGTGTTTAAGACCAAGAGCAGTAAGGAATTATACGCCTTTCTGTTCAACGACTTTCTGCTGTTTGCTCAAGCGGTCAGGCAGTTCACTTCTTCAGGAACGGACAAGCTCTTCAACCCCAAATCCAACACCCAGTACAAGATGTATAAGACGGTAGAGTTCCACTCCTCTCTATAGAGTAGTAGTATTCTTATTGTCAAACCTTTGGGGGGAAAAACCCCTGGGATATTGTTTAATGTGTATGTTTGTGTTCCTAGCCTGTGTTCCTCAATGAAGTTCTGGTGAAGCTTCCGTCAGATCCGTCCAGTGATGAGCCCATCTTCCACATTTCCCACATAGATCGCGTGTACACGCTGAAGACCGAGAACATTAACGAGAGGTCAGTTTCAGCCATCACTTTTTATCAGCCTTATCAGCAAGTCACTATTTACTGCATACATGGGATGTTTTATGAACCGTTCATGGAATGTTGTTATTGCCACACTGTACAAGAAGGGGGAAAAAACAACCACCTATCTCGCTGCTGAAAGTACACTGCAAGAGTAACTGACAGAATTTTAATGCAAATTATTTTATCTGCTTCTAAGAAAACTATATATAGCTTTCATTATGCTACAAAATGTTTAACATCTGCCTTATATCCTGCTAGGACTGCATGGGTTCAGAAGATCAAAACTGCATCAGAAGAATTCCTTGAGATGGAGAAGAAAAAACGGGAAAAGGCCTATCAGTGTAAAAAAAAAAATATTTTTGGGACCACTAAATATGACTACTCACTACTTACACAACCGTCCAAAGGTTTTGGGTCAGTAATGATTTTTGGAAGAAATTAATACTAGCAAAGGATGCTACAAATGGATCAAAAGTGACAGTAAAGACTTTTATAATGTTACAAAAAAATTCTATTTTATGCTGTTCTTTTAAACTTCCTATTTATCAAAGAATCTTGTAAATAATAGATCATAGTTTCCAGAAAAAATATTTTGCAGCATATTTTCAGTATCGATATTAATAATAGATTCTTGAGCACCAAAAGCAGCATATTAGATTGATTTCTGAAGGATCATGTGATGATGATGACTGAAGTAATGGATTCTGAAAATTCAGCTTTGCCTTCACAGGAATAAATTACATTTTAAGAAATAATCAAATAGAAAACAGTTTTTTTTTTCCATTTACAATGTTTCTTTTACTGTATTTTTGATCAAATAAATCCAGCCTTGGTGAGCATAAGAGACTTCTTTCAAAAACACTAAAGAAATCTTACTGACCCCAAACCTTTGAACGGTAGTGTATGTCATGGTCTTTAAAATGTTAATCATAATTACAACAGGTTGCCTAAGCTCATACTTTTATACTTTTTTTTTTTTTTTTTTTTTTTTTTTTTTTTACAGCTCGATCAATGAAGGCAAGTGGAATTGGTCGACTGCTTGTCACCATTTTGGAGGCAACGGAGCTAAAATCCTCCAAACCAAATGGTGAGTGACTCAATCAATCAGTCATGTTCCACAACATCTTATAGTATATTAATACTTTTGTATTTGTGTTTTTTTTTGTTTGTTTGTTTTGTTTTTTTTAGGAAAGAGTAATCCATACTGTGAAGTGACCATGGGTTCTCAAGGCTTCACTTCTCGAACCATCAATGACACCTCCAACCCTAAGTGGAACTTCAATTGTCAGTTTCACATTAAAGACCTGTATCAAGATGTCCTCTGCATTACGATATATGAGCGGGAGCAATTTTCACCAGATGGTCAGTATAAAAATAGCGAGTATAAGACTATTTCTAAATTATATAATTTAATTAGTCTTGAACTGAGCTCTCTTAATATTTTTAACATGTACAATTACACATTCCCTAAACTGTCAATGTTCCACTTCTCTTACTCCCTCTATAGACTTCTTAGGTCGCACTGAAGTTCCTGTAGCCACTATTAAGAAAGAGCTTGAGAATAAAGGTCCGTCCACCAGGAGGCTGTTGCTTCATGAAGTTCCCACTGGAGAGGTTTGGGTTCGGCTTGACCTGCAGCTGTTTGACCACAAAGCCCCCAAATGATGAAGAAAGAAGATGATTCTTCGAAACTGCACTTCAAGCACAGCGTCTCACCACTAACTCAAGACTGACCTTTGCCTTAAGATTTTTTCAACTTATGTGGAACATACTAACAAATGTGTGACGATAGGGAAGACAAGTTATGATTCACAACTTTGCCAAGTTTTGCTTTTTTTTTTATTTTTTATCAAGTGACATGGAGAATTTGGGGATTTTTTTTTTTTTTTTGATTGTTTGTTTTATTGCCTAAATAATTTTACCACTGGATGCAGAGATTTCTCAGGACCTATATTTTGCTTCAAATATACTGTCTTTTATTGCTGTATTAAAAGCTATATTTGTTATAATCGTAATTTGCCTAGATCTGAAGTTGATGAGAACTTTTTGTGAACTTGAATATTCTCATGAGGAACACTAAACCAGATGGTGTTGTTGTTTCCATTAATTATCTGTCTGCCTTACCTGCCAATTCCTCCATTTAACTTCACCGTTAAAGACTTAATTTGCACCAGCCAACTGATCCAGCCAACTTTAAAATCTTATAACAGCTTATTTGTCTGTGTAACAAGAAAGGAACTTATTTTGCAGAGCTTACTAGTTTTTATTTACGAAGGTACAAATGAGGTGACTAACAAGGGATTATTGGTTAAAGGTCTAATAACTGTTGATTTTTGTGTGCTTGATTGAGTTTTATTTATGTTAATTTATGCGTCTTTGACTATCTGCACATTTTACGCTGCACAGTATATCTGGATTGCCATAAAGCATTCAGATAAGGTCTTAATAGTGTATATTTTTGCTGAGTTGGAGTAGTATGAATGTTTACTCAAGAGGCTGAGTCCCTGAGTTTGTCTTTTAGGTTTATTTGTTTGAGTTTTAAATATACATGTAATAAAGTTTGTTGAATATTCTGCAAATGTTTTCCCCCCCACCCTTTTCCCCTTTCTCTATCCTTTGCTAGGTTTTGTTCTTCATTATAGCCAAGTATTCGTTTTGAAAAAAAGCTCTAGTATTGTATTATACTAAAGGCCTCTAAGCACAAATATGCAACAAAATCAGGTTTCAGATGCAAATAAAATTAATTTGAAAATGTTGTAAAGTATACTGGGTGACTGTTTTCAAAACAGATTAAATATTTTATCAACTTAACAAGTTTATTTTTAGTTTATAAAATACATAGGAATTCAAAACGCCCAATTATGAATATTAATTAGAGATCTCAAACGTTTCTTGGTAACCATGGAGCTTCTGTTCATATTCACGAGTCAGGCGCCAGGCGGTTGTTAAGGGCGACCAAACCGCTGAGTGTGCGACATATCTAAAACAGTTTGAGCACTGTTGAAGTAATTTGTTAGATATGGATATGAATCCATTTCCAAAGTTATTAGAAGACGGTCTCATTAACACGAAACATGTAGAGTGTGCAGCGATATTTGTGGCTAAAACAGGCGAGTTAACGGCTGCATTCAATTTTCCAGTAAGTTTACTGCAAGTCTGCATTTCTAACAGATAAACCTGTTATTTTTAAGTTTTATAATATTTGTTTAGGACAAATAGTCAATTTAGTTGAATCAATCTAATGTCTTCAAACAGGTCTGTCCAGAGCAAACACATATGTTTATAGACTCATTCAAACATGTGAATGTAACGAGGCAGAAAGGACTCAACTTCAAGAACAAGCTCTACACCTGCGTGCGTGCTGACAATCACTCGATATATGCTAAATGTGTAAGTAACACTATCTCCTGGTTTCACAGATAAGGCTTAAGCTAGTCCTAGACTAAAATGCATGTTTGAGCTGTTTAACTGAAAGCAACTCGCAATGTATCGCAAATATATTAAAATGTCACTGCCTTTGTTTTGTCTCAAGATGCACACCAGTAATGTTTTTTCTAGTGAACGTTTATAAAAGCTAGGTAAATACCCTAATTGAACTAAAGCCTAAATCTGGCTTAATCTAAGCCCTGTCTGTGAAACAGGGCCCGGTCATCTACATGTTTAATTAAACCTACTCAAAATGTACACATTTTTACAGATAATTGACATAAACAACACAAACACAAGCGGGACTAGAAGCACCAGACGGCATTCCACACACACTGGCGCCATCTTGTTTCTTCAAAAAATTATTAATAGCGCTTGTTAAGTCGTGGCGTAAGGAACGCCGTTTCTGGGTCCAAGCCTCGACTCGTTTCACTTGAGAATGCCATCTCGACGGCCGTTTATGAGCGCTATTTATTCATATTAAACGTTTTAACATTTTAAAAAGTTAAACATTTAAAATACTTACAGTCTACACAAAAGTCTCTGTGCTCACAGCGTCAGAGACATTAATATTTTAACGATTTATAATAAAAAATGAATCACTGTCTGGCCATCCGGGATTTTGGTATGGAGATAAAGGTTATGAGTCTTATTTTTTGATAGTATTACACCACATTGTGTGTGTATATTAGCACCGTTTGTTGTTTTCTTGTGGTATGAGATACCGTTTGGACCCGGAAGCGCTGCCGCGTGACGTCAGACTTCGTGTTATAGTGACCGATAACACAAGACACATCACTCCTATTGTTTTGAATGGGAGAAAGTGCAACGCGCAATATGGCAGAATAAATCCCGCCTTCTAAATAAGAGCCAATCGCCGATTGGTAAAGTCATCGCGTCACTGCAGCGGCCATTAGAAGCTCCGGTTCCTATAGAAACAGTCAGACGCCAGCCTCCCCCTGCGTTCCATTCGGAAGGGCTCATTCCTATGCCCTAATCCCTTCAAAGGGTTTACCCTCCGGATTGAGAGCTTCGAAGAGATGAAGGGTGTAGGGGTAAAAAAGAAAAAAACAAAACGTTTTTTGGAACGCACTTCTGTGTCATCTTAACGAGACAATCAAGGAGGCACCTCCGTCACACATTTTGTACACTGGTTGACCCCCCCCCCCAAAAACAAAACAAAAAACAACACGCTCTGAATGATGAATAGATTGTGCAACGTTAGTTTATTTATTTATTTTTTGTTTATCGCACCGTATCGTATATTGTGTCTATGTATTTGTGTTTTTGTTAAAGTACAATGTCGCTTTGACATAATAATGTACTAATGTATCTAGGTCGTATAAATATTACAGTAGTATAGAAAAATACTATACATACATTTATAGGTAAAATCGTCCGAGCCTCCTGTACCCAGTCTGTGACGTCAAACAACTTCCCTGTGCAAAGGATCATGGGGGCCTGAAGTGTCCATCAGTTGTACCCTTCAGAATCCTTCATTCAGAAGGGCCCTTTGAAGTGGCCAGTTTTAAGCACTTCGGTTTGGAACGACACTTCAATATGGCGGCCATGATTGTTTTCACTCCGAAGTGCCCTTCGGAGGGCGATATATCCCGTTTGGAAATCACCATCCGAAATGAGGCACAAGCAGAGAAGAGACGCGCATGTGCACTAGCTTGATCCAGCCTGATAAATACAGGTTTTTTTTTTGTCATGATTCGAGCAATTAGAAACAAAATTTATGAGACAGTTATTGTCAGATTTCATTGGTGATTTCAAATATGAAATTTAATCGAAAGGTTTGCAAACAGCTTTGGAGAATTTGATGTTTCATCATTCAAAGAGATAGGAGCTGAGCTGCACTTGAATGCCTGAGAGGTGTTTCAAAGATGGCCGCAAAGTGAAAAGACTTGTCTTAAAGGGACTTTGTTTGACATATACCCGTCGAACGTCACATGACCAAACCGGAAAACTGGTCTCATTGCCCTCGCTTGTCAGAGAAAGTGTTAACAGCAGTATGAACTGACGGCATATCTATGGACTTTTAAGGTAATCAGCGAAACTACCTAGTTCACATTGTTATAGGTGTTATATTCTATTTATTCTATCTAAACGTTAGTGTGAAAAATAAAAATTAAAAATCTTTTAAATATCAATCTGCATATGCGGGAGACATCGGTTATGCTCATCTTTGCTCGCTCCTTTAAAGTTATCTTGAATAAAACAGCTAATTTTTTCATAAAGCACATACAAAAGACCTAAACTGGAAGCGATCTGATCTATTTTACAGAATACGGAAGTTAGGTTGCGCATAACCCCTATAGATCCACCCCCTAAAAAAAAAACAAAAATCGAAAGGTGACCCTTCTCACATTTCCGGGTTTCACAATAGTGTTTCATAACTTTAAAAAAGAGGAAGAAAAATAGAGAGTTTGATAACAGCAGTCAGAAAAGAGAAAGATGTCAATTTTACCATCACTCCCATAGCCGCTGTATCAGAAACACCCTCACAGCAGTGTTAACTTTTTCTTTTTTTTTGTCATTTGAGAGAAAGGTAATATAATACAAAAAAAGAATATATATTATATATATATATATATATATATATATATATATATATATCCTGCAGTTTATATATATATATATATATATATTTATATATATATATATATATATATATATATATATATAAACTGCAGGATTTATGGTGCTGATGACCATTAAACGCATCATCACAGTCTGTGAAAAGGGTCCAGCGCAGGTAAAATGTATATAACCACATCATCACTTTTTCATCACGTCACACATCAGAATTCATTGACTGATTTTTCATTGTCTTTGTTTAGGTAGGACATGGCCTAATATTGGTGAGAACTGCACTGTATGTGATTGTCGCCACATATTCACAGAGCATGTATCCAAGTATCTGTGTGGAAGCAGTTGAGAAACTAGGTAGGCTAAAATTCCAACCAAAAGTTTAGTTAACTTCTCTGCTCTATTTTAATGTTTATTGATCATAGTTTATGCATGTATTTTAGCCGAGTATCTGCGTGAAAAGGGAAAATGAAGCTCATCGTATCAGATCTGAAGAGGTGAAGAAGTTGTTCAGTTTCACTGTAGTAGTACTGATGAGAAACTATAAAATGTACTCAATATGCTTAGCTACAGGAACACCAAGGTATGTTGTTTCAGTACTGCTCAGACAAACAAGGAAACATGTTTTTGGATTCATGTAGTGGGATTTTAATTTACATATTGAGATTTGGCATCTTAAAATATACACACAACAGTAGTTTCACATTTCAACACTGAACATAATGACACACAAACTCAACTGCCACAACTTAGGCAACAAGATCTTTCACAGAAAGAATATAAAACTCCATAGAGAGAGAAAAAAACTATTGTAAATGAATGTTATGGCTGTTACTATTCATATGAGCAGGAAACATGGGATGGGAACCACAGTCTTATATTATTCAGCAGTTTTTTGTTTAGAATAAGAAATCTCAATGAACTGAATTTAAATATTGTAAGACATGTAGAGAGAATGGATTTTTGACCTGATCATTCACAGTGTTGAAGTTTGTAGCAGTCATCTGTCATTAGTTTGTATCGCCAACTGAACCAATTAGAGATCAGTACAAATTGCATTTTCAAGTTGCACACATCTATATAATTTACTCTGTTTTTCTTTGCAGAACAATAACACATGATTTACGTTAAAATACACAGTTCTTCTAAACCAGTCCCTAAAGCCCCCTTATCATTCATGCATCACATCAGTGCTTATTTAATGTGCTCCTTGATAACCTTGGAAAACCACAGATTATCCATTCACTTATGTTAAATAAAAGCTGGAGCAACAACTAGCAAGAGCTTGTTGTCCATTTACATATTACACAAAACCCTTATTCTTTCACTAGAGACATAGAATATATTCTATTATACAGTGCTTTCATAACACACAATCCATTTCATCCTTTAATAAGACTGAAACAATACATACAAATGGGTAGAGGAGGTGTTGGTAGAATATAAAGATTATTTAAAAATAACATAAGATAATAGGATGCACCATGAATCTGGGATTTTTAATTACTGAAATAAGCTAAAATGTTTTTTGTTTTTTTTCTCTCAGGTGTATGTAATTATATTTTATAAAAATGATTAAGATGTATTAAATATGATATTAATAGGGAGGAATTAATACAGGTAGGAAATACTTCATGACCTGAGTGTTCTTTGCATTGATGTTTGCTTTTGTGTATTTTTTTTTTTTTTTTTTAAACATGCGAACGGGTATGACATATGACAAAATCAATTTTTGCATGATTCATTTCTGCTGGTCAGAGATATGTACTTTACATAAAATACACACAAATAATAAGGAATGCAAATTTATCATACAATAATAAACATTTGGCAAAATGTAAGTGTGTATGTGATAAGAAGTTATCCAAGATGAAAATTAAGTAATAATCACTTGCATTTGTTGTTTTGTTCTTAAGGAAATTGAGTCATAAAGTAATTTAGGTGTCAAAGAAAATGCAAAAACCAACATAGTTGATTTTTGTTGTTGTTGTTATGAAAGGTCACTTTAAGTTTCAAAAGAATACCTTGTGAAAATTCTGTAACACCTGAGATATACTAGCTGGCTTTAGATCTACATCTGAGTTTATTTATTATTGTTTTTTATTTTTATGAAACTTTTAAATTTCTCTCTGAATGTTTTATGACAAATGTTCAAAAACATTTTTATACTATGTACTAAAATAATTGTATTCCCTCATACATTTTTACACCCTTGGACAAAGCCAGTGGAAATTTTTTTTAACAGCATAATGTAATTGCCATGTTGGTTATGAATAATGCATTTGGCACTTTAAAATAACTGTACCATCATCAATGAACAAAAAAAAAAAAAAAAAAAAAAAAAAAAAAAAATTCCCTAATATGAGCTGCATGATATGCTACCAGATTCAGCCTATTTGTTAAAAGAGTAAAATAATAATGAAGGAACAGGCAGAGGGCGGCATGCGGTCTGCAAAGTGCTAAGTTGCTTGTGCGTAGAGTAATACCTATGGCAGTGCAGCGTTAGAGCTGAATTTGTAGTTGATGTTCGCTTTATGTCCTTTTAGCTGCTCTCAGCATGTTGATCCTGCTTGTCTACCTCTGGTAACTGCTCTCTCCAGAAGGTGAACTGGCTGAAGGTGTCTGAACAGGGGAAGTCAGTGGTGTTCCCTCTGATCAGAAGAGGGAAGACATGATCTACGACCTCGCACAGACGGCCATAACTGTAAAACATGCAAGAATGTTAAACTGAATTTACTGTCAAATTGCAAATTATTAGACACTACTAGATTATCTACCGTTAGATTCCCAAGAGAATCGTCGATAACAGAAATGACAAAAACACACAAACATAAAACACCCAGATGCATTTCAATTACATAAAATTGAAATTGAATATTACCTTAATTATCATAAAAATAATGTCACAATGATTTAAAAAATATATAAAAACTTAAATCATACCAAAGCAGGCTTAGTTTTAATGCTTTTTTTTTTTTTTTTTTGGAGATGGAAATTACAAAAAATAACTCTTTAATTGTCATAAAAAATAATGTCACAATGCAAAAAAAATAAAATAAAATAAAGAGTGAAAGGAAATAAAAGAAATAAAATCTTCCCAAAACAGGGTATGCTTTAATGCAAAGTTGGTAATTTGTCTTTTAAAATAAGAAAAGAAGTGTTTTAATTAGATCACTTACGATGATATGTTGGTCTTTGCATGTTCTTGGATGAGCTCTCCCTTAGGATTCACAGTGAATATTCTGTTCAGAGGCACTCCCACCTCTTTATATGAATAAACATCCTAGAGAGAAGAACGTTCCTTAGAGATTTGCATATATCAGATCAAGGTAATGTTAGCAAATATTGCTACTAGTACTTACTGTTGCCCTGTTTCCAAAAGCAGCATAGAAAGGTTCTGTGTTTGGATAGAACAGATTTTTAATATCGGTCAGACATTCGATTTTAAACTTTTCTGGCTTCTTCTCAATGACCTCCCTGAAATTGAAAGAAAAGACATTAGTTACTCTATGGTATTAACATTATTATTTAAAGCCTATAGAGTTTTGTGTGTGTGTTCCAACCTGTGAAATGCAGAGAACAGACTACTAGGACTAAGCATCACAGGTCCCATGGGTAGCATAGTGCCTCTTTCATTAACCCAGTGCAGGTAACCCCGGGTCATGTCAGCCATGCCAATAGCCCGAGCTGAACAGTACATAAATTTGTAGCCATTCCTGTTTGACAATGAGTTTTATATATATTAGACATTTTAAAATGGAACAAAAAAAATCTCACATTTGATAGATGTGACATGCTCTGTATGTGGTGTGGGACTCACTGGCTGACTCTGTGGTAGAGTCGGGCAATACCCTGATGAGTCCAGTCTTTACCCAGAGTTGGTAATATGTGTCCCAGGGTATCAGACCTGAAAGAGACTTTGCAATTTAGACTGCATACTTCATTTTTTTTTTTTTTTTTACATCTGTCAAGCATATTATATTGCCCCAGGAAGTTCACATAAGGTGTCTCACCTTGTGATGGTGCCATCAATATCTGAAATCACTATCTTGTCATCCCAGTTCCACAGATAAATGGTGCCCTCACAGCGGCAGGTGCCTTGGTACTGGGTGGTGACGCTGAAGACCACATCATTGGGGCCATCTTTTAAGTGCAGACTGGCCTGAGGAAAAAAACATGCTTGTAGCGTGGGTTTCCACTATATAACGTAGTCTCTGATTTACTTTACTGGCTTGCTTTATTGAAAATGGAGATGCTTACTAGCTGTTCTGGGGACAAACGGAGAGTCTTTCTGTAGCAGTGGCCTCCAGAGCTGTGGAGAACTTCAGGCTGATTGCTCACAGGATTCTGTTTAGCACTTCCACTGTCATCTTCACTGGATGATGATTCATCCTTTAATCTAGTAAAAATAACACCACCAGCAAGTCCAAAATGATGCATACTCTATAAACCTACATTCTCAATACTATAAAATGCATTTATGTTCGAATTTTGATTGATATGACATATGTGACCCTGGACCACAAAACAGTCATAAGGGTCAGTTTTTTGAAATTGAGATTTATACATCATATGAAAGCTTAATAAATAAGCTTTCCATTGATATATGGTTTGTTAGGATAGAACAATATTTGTTGAGAATCTGGGGCCGTATTCACAAAACATTTTATCTTACCACTAAGAGTTCTCCTAAATGGCAGTAAAAGTTCTTAGCTAAGAGTTTTCTCTTAAAACCTATTCACAAAGCTGCTGAGACCAACTTTTACTAAGGAATAGAGAGAAGTCTTAAGCTAAGAGAAAGGGTGGGGTTGACCTCGTTGCTATGGACTATGACCACAGGCTGATGGGGAGGAGTCTCTGTCAGCGATGTAATCATAGAAATATTGTAGAATGAGGTATCATGTTACCATATACAAATAAAGATTTTAAAATAAAAATGTTGCCATATTCAAGTAAAGATTTTAAAATAAAAATGTTGCCATATTCAATTAAAGGTTTTAAAATGTAGGCTAAGTGTCACTAATTAAACTATATGTTCAGCTAATTGTCCGCCTCTTACATGTTTGCATCTTGAGAGATTGCAGAATTGTGTGAACTAGTGAAAACAACTGCCACAGGTAATCAGGCATTGTTATTTATTTATTTATTAAAGATTTATTTTTGGCGTTTTATCGTAGATTCAAATCTATAAATCAAAATATGTATTGCATTTATGAAGAAAAGGCTCAGCACCCAAGGCTCTATCGCTATTGCCTCAATGGTGTACAGTGTCTTTGGGTGGATTGCTAAGGCGGATTGGCACCAACAATCATTTTAGGACTGTTTTTGATTTAGTCCTCGTGACTTAGGAGTCCTCTTGACTACTCCTAGCGTTTCACAGATTTAGGAGCTAGTTTTAGCGTTAAAATGCTTTGTGAAATACTCTTAGAGCAAAAATTTAGGAGTCCTAAAATTAGGACTGACACGCCCATTATTTTTAAGAGTTTCTCCTAAATCGGCAAGTTAGGAGCTACTTTTAGCCTTAAGATGTTTTGTGAATACAGCCCCTGGAATCTAAGGGTGCTAACTAATCTAACTAATATCCTAACTTTTTTTTGAAGCAAGGGACCTTGATTAAAGGCCTGTTCATACCAAAAAGAATGTTGAATAACAAAGGAACCTACTGCACCTACTGTTGGAGAGTGAATTGCATTTTTATTCAGCCCACAGACATACTGCATGTGAAAACTCAACTGAATTTTCATACTGACTGTTCCAGTTGGTGTGAACATGCTTTAACATTATACAACTGTACTTCAGCTGAAAAGTGCTCAAAAAGTGCAACATATGACCCTATTAGCAAGAACAATGGATCTCATTCAATAATAATTGCATGGATTATTCGTATTGATATGCACAGGAGAACTTCTCACGAAAAATTTCCAGCTAATTCACAATAGATTTGTTCTTAACTTTGATAGAACGTTAATGAATTTGGGGTATTCTAGTTTGCATAAAACATGCCCAAACCATGTCCATATAAGGGCTTTCTGCACACCCTTTTGTCACTCTCAGCAAACATAAATCTCTCTTAAATATGCGCTGAGAGCAAGCACAGCAAGATCCTTGAGCATTGCCAAGTGTGCCATCCTCAAAACAAATTCAAACACAAAAACATCTTTAATACAGACCCAGATTAAAGACCTCTGACTTGCCAGATGTACCAAACACAAACTGAATCTTTATGCAGAAACTCGCATGAATTGTTCGTGAAAACATTCATACACAGATTCACGGTTAGTGAATGAGATCCATTGCTCTGTTTTTCTAAATGTAATACATTAGGTTTAACTTTTACCTGCTCACAGTTCCTGTTCTTATAGACTCCTCTCCACCTTCAATCTGGTCTGATGCTGATTCCTGTTGCAGTAAGAATCACAGTAACTTGATTTGCATGCTTTTATTACATACATCATATTTGCAAACCTGCAAGAAGTCAAAATGTCTTAAATCTGGTAACACTTTACCTTTAATTCAGTTCACAATTATTTCCCATATGCAATAATGCAAACATACCGATTTGGAGCTGTTGTTTCTGCCCCGCCATGAGAACCACCAGCGTCCTCCTTTCTTGGGCATCTTCTCCTTCATGATGTTCTCAACTGTGGCCTGGAGCAAACGCACAGAGCCCCTGATACTCAAAACTCAAAAACTAAATGACAGGATGACTGTGACTAAACACACATGCAGCTAATAAATAAACACAAATTCACAAAAACGTACAGGACTAGTGCCGAACACGCTAGGAAAACAGTATGTGAAGAAACCAAGAGCAGAGTAGACATAACTCAGACAGGAATACTTAGCGCAATGGCGCACAATGGGATGGGATGAGGGGAGATCAATTAAAAAGAAGAAGAAAAACAAGGAGGAGGGAAGAGACAAAATTTAAATGCCCTGGAGTGCCATGAGAGCCGGGGTGCAGTATACACATGGACGTTAAAAAGCCATGAAACACTCGCCGGGAGAAGACAAACAATACAGAAACACCACTGTGATGTATTTTATCATTTACCTATTTAAACAATCTAATAATTGGGTCTGTACTGACTTTAAATAAAAATTGTGCTAAATAAGCAAAGGTGTCCAAAAAATTATAGATATTCAAAAGTGAGACAGTACAGTAGTTTTATTATTATTATTTGTATATGCAGGACAAAGAGGTTTCCAAGCGAACGTTTTCTTTGTTGCAATGCACCTGCAGGGGGCACATGAATCCCACGCTCAAATAAAGAATTCTTTAAACTAACAGGTAAATTGTAAATAAAAATCCATTTAATGTATTGGTGACTGAGACTGGTTGGAGTCTCTTTTAAGAAGTATCTTTTACTGATGGAACTACAGTTAAGTCACCTATATACATGTATATACATCACCAATCAACCAATGTTTGAGTTTGATATTAATAAGCCTAAATGATAAGCTTTATTTCAACTACTACGAGGTCACCTTTTCAGTGTTGGATGAATACCTAAAGACCTTTATGTACATGTGTGTGTTGTTTATGCATTCCTTACCTTTGGCAAGGGTTTCTGAAAAACCTGCACAGCCAGTACGATAGGAGCGGCTGTGGTCCAGTTATAATACCTTTGTGGGGAGAAAAAACATGAAATAATTCATAAATGTATTAAATAAACTACTTATTTCTTAGTTTAGGAGTATTTTGACACTGCTATAATTTTTTATGTGGAACACATATGACATACTTAGTTCCAATCTTTACGACCAGGTTGGGATCATCAATGATAGATGGATTATCTGCAAACTCCTGATAAGATATTGCTCGTTCCTCGAATTCCTCTGTGAATGAAAGATTGTGAAGACTTTAATTGCTTAATTACTTCCCCAGCTAATGAAATCTAGAAGGAAACAGAATATTAATACAGGAGTCTACAGAATAACAGAACGGCAACTACCTTTGAAAAGTTTGGGATCAGTAAGATTCTGTAATTAATACTTTTTTTCATCAAGGATGCATTAAATTGATCAAAGGTGAAAATATAAAACAATTAAAATTAACTTGTCCTATATATTTCACAATATGACTGTTTTTATTGTATTTTTGATCAAATAAATGCATCTTTGGTGAGCTTAAGGAACATCTTTTAAAAACGTTAAAAAACTTACTGACCCCAAACTTTGGAATGGTACTGTACATCACAACTTCTCCTTTTACCTTTAGTGATCTCTCTGTTTTCTGACAGTCCTCCACATAGAGAGATGGCAATATGAGGCAAGTCTCCTAACTGGTCAGAAAAGCTGTCCACCCCACTGTCCATTCCACTGCTGCCTACTGACTGAGGGGACTGATTTGCACTTCTCGGATCTGCCCCACCCCTCACAGAAGTTGCTCCATCACTGAACAACAGAAATAAATTTGACAATTAAATATAGTTTAAAATACTTACATTACACCTGAATCTTAAATGAACAAGTGAATGGGTAAAAGGCTCTCTGTACTCTAAATATTTATTAACTGTTTGTTTAAACATAATCAGTTTAAAATGTACCTCTTGGGAAAGTACAAGGCTGCCACCTCAGGCTCCAACTCTGTGATGTCATCCAGGTATATTCCATCTGATCCCAAGTGCCGGCTCCTTTTGTCTAGGAATTGATGTATTGTGATGTTATATATGTTTTAAATAGCCAAAGTGTCCTTCTTTGTAACTTTGTAAAAAATTATTTAAGAGCTCATATTTAATGCCATATGCCAGAAAATGTAAGAGGAAAAAAAAAAAAAAAAATTATATATATTAAATGCTCTCTACCTTTTTTCTTGGATGGAGAGTCTGTCTTGCTAAGGGCATAAGCCCCAGGACTGTGACGTCCCTCCTCCAGGTCTGTGATAAGATGGGCGGCTGCACTGATGGCCTCTACATCTACAGCAGGGGCAGATGTTGCCTCTCCAGCCCTGAGATTAGGCACATACACATCATTAGCCTGAGACTCCACCGTTCCATCCCCAGTGATGGCTCTGAAGTGCGTGCTTTCAGATGGTGGGATTGATCTTGGGGTCACCACCATGGGCTCTGACAGGGGCATCAGGAATGAAGGCTGTGTAGAAAGGAAGATGTACAGTTAATGGATTCAGATTTGTTAATTTGTTGTGGCCATGTGGCATGGCTAGTGATTAATTTACCTTGGCAGCATGAGGTAGCTCTCCCCATGTCCACAGCATCTCAGGGTTGTCCGGTTTCCCTTTACCCCTCTGACTGGCCAGCAACTCAGAATCACTCTTGGGTGTAGAAGGCAAGGAGCTATTTGGACTGTAGGGACTGAGAAACATTGAGACATATATAGATTAATTGTTGGTTTGTATTTATACAGCTGTTGTGAAATAAGCTAGTAAGAATGCCTTTTCATTCCTTATACTATAAAACTGAATTCCATGCTTGACAAACAAAGCAAAAATCTTAAAATTGGGCAATACACTACAGAAATGTTTTTTTAAGCTTAAGTGAAACCTTATGGCTTTTTTGCAAGTTTATTTACATTACATGGTAACTACAGTGGTTACCTGTATGTGGACTGGAACATGGCTGTTTGTTGAGGGCAGGAAATGGATAATCCCGCACTGGTGGGAATGGGTAAAGAACATGTCTTCTCCAGCCCTGTACTGTGGGTCAGAAAACAAAGCCTTACAGAGTCAAGTGTCCATTATTTTGAATCTCATATATAGAAAAAACAATATATAAGCACAATACTAAATAAGTCTGTTGTAGAATAAATACAGCTAAATGTATTGGCATGTATTGTGCATTACGATATATTATCAGTTTAAACATCATACTGTAGCTGGGGAACAGTTTGCTGATGATTAATCTAGCCTTCAGTTCAGCCTCAGATATCGTTGAGAGGCTCTTTTGATGTTGTATACTAGTCATGGTACATTGTTGTCTCTTTTGCAATGTATTAAATACATTTACTGTAACTTTGCAACTTTATATCTTGCAGTTGTGACTTTGTCATAATTGCAATGTGACCACAACTTGTGACTTCCTCTAATCACATCTTTTTGAAAAATATCAGTAAGCATACCTTTGAACACCAGTCCAGTTCCCTTCAGACTGTGTGTATGTGCTGCTAGTTCCTTTCACCTGCTCAGCAAATAGTTCATGTGACATGGCTCTAAAAACACATACAAGTATAGGCAAACATTTAAGTATACAGTTGCAAGAAAAAGTATGTGAACCACTTGCAGAATCTGTAAAAATGTTAATCATTTTAACAAAATAAGGGAGATAATACAAAATGCATGTTATTTTTTATTTAGTACTGTCCTGAGTAAGATATTTTACATAAAAGATGTTTACATATAATCCACAAGACAAAAAAAAAAAAAAAAAAGCTGAATTTATTAAAATAACCCCATTCATAAGTATGTGAACCATTGATTCTTAATACTGTGTGTGGTTACCTGGATGATCTACGACTGTTTGTTGTGTGATGGTTCTTCATGAGTCTCTTGTTTGTCCTGAACAGTTAAACTGAGCTCTGTTCTTCAGAAAAAATCTCCAGGTCCTGCAGATTCTTCCGTTTTCCAGCATTTTTTGCATATTTGAACCCTTTACAGCAGTGACTGAATGATTTTGAGATCCATCTTTTCACATGGAGGACAACTGAGGGACTCACACACAACTTTAAAAAAAAGGTTCAAACATTCACTGATGCTCCAGAAAAAAAAAAACATGATGCATTAATAGATGGGGGGTGAAAACATTTGGAATTTGAAGATCAAGGTAAATTGTATTTAATTTGTTTTCCAGGAAAAATGCAAGTATCTTCTGTTGCTTCCGAAGGGCAGTACTAAATGAAGGGGGAAAAAAAAGATATTCAAGCAAAATAAGAAAAATTCATCAGTGAATGTTTGAACCTTTTTTAATAGTTGTGTTTGAGTCCCTCAGTTGTCCACAGTGTGAAAAGATGGATCTCAAAATCATTCAGTCACTGCTGTAAAGGGTTCAAATATGCAAAAGATTGTGGAAAACTGAAGAATTTTTGGGACCTGGAGATTTTTTCTGAAGAACAGAGCTCAGTTTAACTGCTTAGAATAAACAAGGGACTCATGAAGAACCATCACACAACAACAACAACAAAAAAAGTCGTAGATCATCCAGGTATCCACACACAGTATTAAGAATCAATGGTTCACAAACTTTTGAACTGGGTCATTTTAATAAATTCAGCTATTTTTTTGTCTTATGGATTATATGTAAACATCTTTTATGTGAAATATCTTACTCAGGACAGCACTAAATAAAAAAAATAACATGCATTTTGTATGATCTCTCTTATTTTGTTAAAACTTTGCACATTTTCACAGATTCTGCAAGTGGTTCACATACTTTTTCTTGCAACTGTATATACCCGCAAAAGGAAAGAGTAAGACAATGTACACATTTAAAGTCGTTCCATGCACATAGACAAACCCAGGGATAATCTGAAGTGATTGTCTTTAACAGGCTCATTCTTCTGGGAAGACTGAAAGCATTGTGGGATTTCTAAAGACATAGTCTCTGGATTCAAACTGCTGCTTTACTAAGCAACACATTCTTGAGTTACATTAATTCCCAGCTGACTTTTTGGCCTTGTGAACAGCACTTTCCCAGTGGCCTTTACCGTCACTTTTTAAATTTATTACTGGTACCTGGGAAACAGATTCTCGGTAATGCAAGGCATGTAGTTGACTGAAGTGTAGTGGAATCTGCTTATCCAGATAGAACATATAAAATACATAATTTGTCATCTAATGGGAATGTAGGAAGGGAAAGGATGTTGTTAAACTGATTTATATTGCAATGCAAATCATTTCTTTCCTTGGATATGTGTGGGTAATGCTAGATTGCCCAGTATTACAAAGGACTCCCCTCGAGCTGGAGCCAGAACTGGCATGGTTTCATGGATTTCGTGGAAAAACATTGGAGGGGCTGTTTGAGCCGCTTGTTTACTTCAGCAGTGGGACTGGCGACCTATTTTTCTCCACTTTGCCTCTCTCTCCATTGCAAAGCTTATTCGAAGAGTGAACAAACAGACACAGCCCACATCCCGAGACCACTGCAACTGGAATCATTCCAGCATACTTGCAGCAAACAAATTATGCCACTGCAATCACATAATTTGTAGTGATTTCAGATGGGTTAAGAGAAGGAGGATCTCTCATTACAGAACCATCTGTTTTACCTTTCATGTTGCATGTGTGTGTCCTCTATGCTCTATACAGGAAATAAATTAAGCTACACAGCTCCTGCCAAGCTGAACTCCCAGAAAAGTGGGATTTAGATTCAATGTGAGATCTTGGCAAGACCATTATCCCCATTTAGCCACATATAATGAAAGTGAATGGTGACCAGGGGCTTTTAATCTCCAAAAAAAAAAAAAAAATACCACAGTGCCATCCATCGCAGCTCTCAAAACTCAAAGTTCACATGTATTCAAAAAAGCTAAATGTGCCACAACAGGTTAATGTCAGTGATATCAAATGTCATTGGCTTTTACATGTCTCTAAAACAATTGCAATGTGATAAATTTGAATGGGCAAATAATTCATATGGTCTGCTTCTGTTTCTTTTAAATTTTGGTGCTTGACAGCCCCTGGTATGGAAAAGAATGGCACAGATATTCAACATTTCTGCTTTTGTGTTCCATGGAAGAAACAAATTTATACAGGCTTAGAATGACATGAAATAAAATGTGCATAATAATATTTCTCAGATTAAAAAAACTTTCTCCATACTGTTTGTTCTGACCTGCTGCCTGTAGCCTCTGTGTCATCATCAGAACTCATGTCGATGGTAAACATGTCCTCATCTTCTGAAAAGTCTCCATTGTCCTCTCGCTTCATGCTGTCTACTTTAGATTTTCTCCTTCTCTTCCTCCTCTTCTTCATTATTGAACTGTCACCAGGGGCCTGCATGGGGCCCAGGGTTTGAATGGAGGTTCCGTTTCCAGACTCAGACAGACGGGACAAGCCTTTTCCCACTTGGGCCTGCATTAGGGCAGAGCCTTCTGAAATTATGGGTGATGTAGCCAAGTGGGATGGCACCATCTCCTGTAGACAAAGTAATAAATAGTATGAAATGTAGACATGCTTTAGGGAGTTTTTGCATTTTTAGTTTTTTGGTAACACTTTACAATAAGGTTCATTAGTTAACATTAGTTAACTACATTAGTTAACATGAACTAATAATGAACTGCACTTCTACAGCATTTATTAATTTATTAATTCTTTGTTAATGTTAATTTCAGCATTTACTAATACATTATCTTGTTAACATTAGTTAATGCACTATGAACTAACATGAACAAACAACGAACAAATGTATTTTCATTAACTAACGTTAACAAAGAATAGTAAATACAGTAACAAATATATTGCTCATGGTTAGCTCATGTTAGTTAATACATTAAGTACATACAATACATCCAGTTTTTTTTTTCTTTCCGTTTGGAGGACAACATCTTGACACGTTTTTGTAGCAAATATTCAAGTATTTTTTTATTCACTATTTCTATTTTATATTTAGAAATAGGTGTTGCAAAAAGTTAATATTGGACCTTGCTAAGGTGTGTTGTAGGCAAACAGTTCACTTACAAAAAACTCTATCTGCAAACACAACCATTCATTCATATAATATGAACATCAATGTAAACTGTCTCCTTAGATTTGGTTCGACTGTGTCTACTTAAATCCAAGAAGCACAACACTGTGACCTTAATGCCATGTGATAGATCGCTGCATGTTTCATTACAAATATCTGGCTTCATAAGATGTAAGTGCATGGCTGTTAGAGAGCAACAGAAGCACATAAATAACATAATATTTAATTGTTTACGTCACTCAGTGACCAGAACCAGATGGCCTACACTGCAAGCTCATTCGTCAGTTATCGCTCCCATTCAAGCAGACAGACCATTATCCTATGACTATGACTATAGTCAACAGCAGGGACCATCACAAAAACTAATACAAAAAAACTACAGTCCCTTTAGCATTTTAACATTACTTTTCATTAGAGAAGTTAGGGGTATAATGTTAGTTATTTAATTGCACCCCAAACTAATGCCATTGCTTGGCAGAGTAAAATCTAAGTCTTCTGAATGGCTAACATGCATGGATTCTTTTTTGCCCTTAATAGAGCCTTTTGGCTGACACAGAGACAAGTGTGATTTTTTAGGATACCTATTTGAGTAATATATGTCATATTTTTGTGTATGATATTCCAAAAAATCCCCTTCCACAGCTGTAATTTCTTGTACTGGCAACAAGACAATCCCATGTTCGCTGCACTTCAGTCAAAGGCCTCTTCTGTCTTAAAACTGATTCCAAATGACACGCATTATGTTCGTGTTGTGCTCACACCATAGTCTAAAACATACTCTAACCTTGAGAAAGAATAAGCAGTTATGTAACCGGCATAGTCCGTGAATATGGGGCACTTTGGTGTGCATTTTTAGAATTAGGGGTAGAACTACTTCTGCTAATTCTATAGAATAATATATATATAAAAGTAATAAAGCATGAAAAGTATCAAATGTTTTAATTTTTAACAAAATATTTTTTTTTTATGTTTATTTAATGTTCATTGCTAATACATTAAATAAAAGATATTAAACAATGTGGTAGGCTTTGTTCTGAGATGTAAACATGAATACATAGCTCTAGAGAACAAGTTAAGTTTATTTATACAGCGCTTTTTTACAGTACAGTTTCAAAGCAGCTTTACAGTGATAACAGGAAAATTATGCAAACAGAGTTCATTTTGGCTGTACAGCAGCTCTAAAAGAAAACAGTGTCGTTGTTCAGCTGAAGTCAGTTCAGTCACTATTTTGAATATAAATCTTTTGTCAAAAATTAAGTGCCATTACATATCTAGAAAATCATCTCCTAAAATACTACACCAAAGCATCCAATGTATTAAATGTCCTTCTCTAGAAGTGTAACACTTGTATTTAAAACAGGATATCATATTTACATAAATTACTTTAGTCAGGAGTGTAGCAATTTCATATTCCTGTGCATGCAATCCAGTGATAGCTATCTGTTTGCCATTGGCTATATTTAGTCAAATGAAGCAAAACAGGTTCAGGCAAATGGTCAGTGATTCTGCCGGCATGGAGAATATCATAATTTAGAGAGAACATAATATTGTTACACAGCTGTATGTCAAAAAGAAGAACATTATTTCAGTAGCATAAGGCAATGGTTGAGGGATCTTAGGACAAGTGCTCTTTTCAGCCACCGTCACAATCCTTCAAAAGCCAGAATGTTCCACATGAGTGCTAACCAGGGCAGCCATTCTAGCAATTACCGAACGCAGTGTACCTCAGCAGATATTCATCTCAGGCATTTGTGTCTGTGATGAGCAAGAAACCATCTGTGGTCAGAAAGTAATGAGGAAGGGGAAGACTAAGCCAGGAGGATAACCAACATTACGCGACATAAGCTTTTCCTATCTCAGCAGTCAGACAGTGTTTCAGGGCTTTTCTCCTGTGCATTACTTTGACCTTTAAATTGGCTGGCTTTTTCTTTCAAGCATGGGCAGCAGAAAGTTGGGTCCTGTTTTAGACAGGACAACAGTGGCCTTGGCAGAGAGGGTCTGTTCTACAGCAAAGTGTTCAAGTTCAGGTAACAGAATGCGTGCAGTGGGATTGTTTCCAGTAATCAAGTTCAGATTTCAAGCTATGGTACTCACAAAGAGACTTGCATACATCGTGTTACATTTCTCAGTCCACAAAGACCTTTGGCCGGCATAAAAAAACAACACTCACCTCATCACTTTCTGTTTCTTTGACAAAGAATGCCTCTCCATTTTCACCCAGTTTCATTTGTAAACTGACCGGCTCCCCATTTATCTCAATGTCAACCTGAGGAGAAAAGGAACAAGGAAAGCTGTCACTATAATAAAGACAATTTACAACAGTAAGCCATGTGCAACACAAAGCCAATGACAATGCTAATTTTATCTCATCTTCAAACAACTGCTGTTCCCTTAAGTCTGCAACTTAAAGACTTTATTTATGTCCATATGTCCATGGCTTTGATATATTTTTTTGATATGTGACACCAGACGTTCTGGACATTGGACAGGATTACCATGTCTTAAATGGATAGTTCACCCAAAAAAGAAAATTCTGATGTCATTTACTTCAGAACACAAATGAAGATATTTTTAATATTCTCTCATGACTTTTGTCCATCCATTTAAAGTCTACACAACCAAATCTTTCACACATTAAAAAAAAAAAAAAAAAAAAAAAAAAAGTGATCCATATAAATTAAACAGTTTAATCCAAGTCTTCGGAAGAGACTGGATCACTTTATATAATGAACTGATTTAATTTAGGCTTGTATTCACATTTAAAAATGTATCACCACACATACATAAAGCCCATTAAATCTGGTAAACAGAAGCTCAAAAATGCTTGCTTGATGCACAAAAGAAGAAACCTCACTGGTTCTTGCAGAAGCTCGAATGTGCTTGTGTGATGTGACAAACCTCACTGGGACAAACAAGCACACACAAAAAAACAAACACACACAGTAAGACACTATTCCAAGACTTTTAAAAGCACTTGGTGTTTGTTGGTTCTATTTGGAGCTTCAAGACTTTAAAAATCCTTTTGTTAAAAAAACAAACAAAAAAAAAAACTCTTATACAGGTTTGAGGGATTAACATAAGAGTGAGTAAATATCAAATGAATATCTCTTTAACACACAAGATGAATCAGCGAGTTTGTAAGCTGCAAATATATAAATAGCTTGTACGCTGCCACCCTAAAACATGTCTGCACTAGTGCTTACCACTTTCTCCCGTGAGCGCAGCACTCCCATCTTGCCAAAACGGACGTGAAAAGGCGAGCACTGCAGAGTGCCGTCCGGCTGACGCACCACAATGACATCAATACAGCCGGAGAGGGTGGCAGGGTTCAGGCCTCTGTACAGCTCCTTCACCTGCACGAAAACCTGACCGGCCAACTGACCCACGTAGTTCATGGTCTGACTCTGAAACAGAGAGATTTCTAGATTTTAAAGGAGAACATGGGGTCTAAAGTGGACACAGTGCAAAGGGTGTACATAACTGAAACCACTCAAATCAGCACCATCTTAAAATCTATTTATTTAGATTTTCTATATATTTATTAAAATGTATTAATTTATTTTGTTTGTTTCAGCTTGTGGCACTCCCTGAGAGAATGTTATCTGATACCTTCTTACATTTAACAAACAAGTACTTGATAATTTTATCATTATGCCAAGCAATATATTTCTCTGTGCACTTCAGCACTAACATGAGTAGCTTTTTGTGTGAAAGTACACAGTCGACTCAGTAAAGGCCACTGTATGATAATACCAATAATAAACTTTAAGTTAAGATTTAAAAACACTAAAATATTCAGCATGTCTAATCTCAGTGGGAAGAGAATTCCAGAGTTTTGGAGCCAAAGAAGAAAAAGCCTGGTCACCCCAGTAAAAAAGCCAGAATCAGAAGAGCAGAGATTTCATCTTGTGATTAGACAGTTAAAAGTTCAGACAGCTATTGTGGCACTAAACCATGCAATAACATAACATATTCGACATCTCTGAACATCGTCTTCTATGATTGTGCAAAGATTTGCAGCTGCAGGTTTACTGGAAAAGAAAGAAAAAAAGAAAAACCTGTAGAGCAATAACATGCTTTCTTGCTTAACTCAAGCCCAAGATCTCTTTGGCAATTTGGGTGAAAGGTAAAATATCATTGAACCCCCTAAAGACTTCAAGTGGTATACACAATGACACTGCTCGAAAAAGGATTACAAGTGGTGTTCCTTAAGCATTGCCCAGGGTTTAATAATGCCTGGTTCTGGCATGCTTTACCCACCCAGAAAACGATTGCCTGTCTGTAGTTAACAACACGTAATAATTAAAGTAATTAGCTAATTGCTAATTGTGTGTGTGCACTATTACAATATGCAATCTAGGTCTTGTGTAGATCACACAAGTTTCCCTGGCATTAGTGAGAAGAAAAATTATTTTGTATGCATGCTCTTCAGGGTCCTCAGACTTATTGACCAATTATTTTTTTTGACTAGCTTATGACCGTTCAATCTGTTCATGATTACTGGCAAAAGGATTTATTTAGAAATCTTTTTTCTTGACAGATTTCCATTTATATTTCAGTTGCCAATTTTCTGAATTAACAGAATTGAACATTTATATTAGGACTGTACAAATGACCTTCAACAGACAAACTGAAGCTACATGTGGTCAAATATTTCAAGCCAGTGAAATACTTGAGGGAACTGCAAGAATGTATTTTCACTACAGACTTATCCAGGCCTGGAAATCACACTTTTAAAATCTTTCTAGGTTTTCCATGACTGTGGGTACTCTGGCTCTTAGAAAAAACCTGACAACCTTATTAACCCAAATAATTTGCCCCTTAGATGTAACCCTTGGATTGTGTAAAACCTTCAAGTAAGTCTTCATTGTTCATACACAACAGACTGATCCTTTACATATACACAGACACTATAGTCACATGGGACTGACATGGCTCCAATGGTTCTTTTGCTGTTAGATACTGGTGCCAATAATAGCACAAGCATCCAAATGTACAGTGCATCATCTATGATGCTTAATTTAACACTAAAGCTGCAGGACAACTATTGCATAATTGCCCATACCCACAAACATTTAAAGACTAATTTCAACAGAGCAAAGCCGAATATCCTCCAGGCAGGCAAGGAGGTCACTACTAAGGTGACCCCTATACATACATATACATATATATATATACACACACACACACACACACACATATACATATATATATATATATATATACATACATACCATACATATATATATATATATATATATATATATATATATACACACACACACATATGTGTGTGTGTGTGTGTGTGTGTGTGTATGAGGTAAGTACAATTCTGTACATAGAAATTTTTTTGTTGTAAATCGAAGTTAAATGTTAAATAATATAAAATGTGTGTAATCGTCTTGATAGCTGCATGATTGCTATAGAAACCGAATGTCACGGATCATTACAGTCAGAGCAGAGGTCCAAAGAATGTAAACAATCATCCATTGTGCTATAAAAAGAGAAGCCCCTTTCACTGTGCATATTAACCCAAACAAATGCATTCATTTACGTTTGATGATGATTATAAACCGGATGGAAATGAGAAGCCAGGGAAGGATGGAATTCCCTGTAATACATACGTGGGATGCGGCAGACGCGTTAGGATGTGACAGCCATTCAAATGCACTTAGTGGATCTTCGTACGCTGCTGAATCCGGACCGGGTGATGTTTGTTCGCTGCTCTTCGCTCATGTATTTTGTCTCTACCGTTTGACACACTGTTCTCTGACTGTCTGTGTTGGCGTTGTATTTAAAGCAGGGTGGAAACTGCTTGCAGTGAGTAGCAGACCCTGCCTCTGCAACTGACATCACAGTTAACCCTTTGCACCCATCTACACTGCTAAATACGCGACGCGACAAACAGTTATAAGCTCCCGTTGACAGTTAATGAAGCAGTCTACTGTAACCAATAGTATGCGCGCGACGCGTCTTTCACGTTTGTGGATAGAGTCATGACGTCGTCGTCAATAAGTGGACCAATCAAACACTTTGTTTATGGGACGCAACGCGACTAGAACGCTCAAGCGTCAAAGGCAATATTTTGTCTATTTCCATTCTAATTGATTTCCTAATTTATATGTAATTATAATTGCTTGCTGAATCTACCATTACGATGGTGAAGTAATGCTGACAATGCACTACATTTAATGCACGCGTTTAATGGATTTAACACACAATTCTGCTCACGTGGCAGGAAAGCAGCAGCAGCTGAACTGGCAATCGAATGTTTACAGTAGCGTGTGTGTGGCTGTAAGTCATCACAGAAAAAAAAAAAAAAACGTGTTTGGGTGAGTGATGGTGTACTAATTATTATTCCACTACCTGTCAAAAAGGCACCCTTACTGAACAGAAATATATGGGAGTATAATGCAAAATATAATGCGATATATTACATAATACATTTCCATATATGGAAAACTAGTGCTTATATTTTTCAATATACTGCAATATATGCATTGACCATCTATTTCTACAGTTAAATCATTGAATATACTGATTATTCATATATAGGTATACAGTAATCGCAGAGGGATTAAGAAAAACTGCACTTTTTTGTCATTATGGTGATTTAATTTTGTATTGAATTTACTTTATCAGCATTTTCGGGGTATTTGATTTGAAAAGTATGCCATGGTACTGCGAGTTTATCAGATATTAATATGCATCACTTTGATTCTGATTGACTACCATATTCATGTACCACTGTATTTACATTACTTGATGGTACCCCAAGGTACTGCAAAGATTATAATGCTAGTAAAACACAATGGTATTACCATGGTACTTTATCTAAAACCATGGTAGTTTAACATTTTAGAATAAAAGTGCAACACTTGCTCTACAAACATAACTTTATTTCTTTAAAAACAGTGACGTTTCTGCCCACTTTAAAGCATTCATCAGACACACCATGGTAGTACCAGACAGTGCATTACTTAGCTTTAGAATTGCAAAGATGCAGAGACATGCATCTTTACTGATTATATCCATGTTAAGAAATAATCTGGATTTTGCTTTAGATGCCATTTTTCACATGTCACTAAAAGCATACATTCTTCTCATTCTGACATAGCAGTTATTGTAGTGTAGTGTACTGTGGTAACCCTGGTGTCCTTTAAGAGGAATTTTAGACACGTTTGTTTGAGTGGTTGAATGGATAATGTGTGAGCGTATTTAGGTTCAGAAACTGCTGCCTTTCTCTGAAAAGAGTGACTAAGGAAGACAAAGGTATGTGTATGTGTGTGCGTGAGCAAGTTTCTGTGAAGTACTGTTCAGGCGAACAACCTAAAAGAAGCTTGCCTATACTAAAGAAAGGACTGCCCACCTCTCCGATTACACAGCGTTCTCTCAGCACACTCTCTATTTCATCATGATGCATTGATCTCTCCATTGGACAAACTAGAGTACATTCCAGAAACACTGGCTCGGTTTCTAAGAATCAGAGAATGTGATTTAGAGGGTCTGGGGTCTGAGCAGTCCAAAGAGACATCTAATGCTCTGTGTGTTTACAATGTCTGAGTGCAGGAAAATAATAGTGAAGGAACTGAATAAGATTTTTTGACATAGCTGTCAAGATACTAATAAACACTGATATATTTATATCAAACATTTCATGCTATATTCTGATTTGTTTCGCTGTGACTGTCTCTTGTCAGTCATACTGTAATCACACTTTGTCCATGAATAGATTCACTATATTTAACAGTAAATGTAAATACTATCTTATGTACTCTAAAACCTGTCCATATGACTCTTTACATTTTGTTCTATAAGCATAGCATGTGACTGGTTGTGAAAATACATTCCCAAGAAAACTCATGAATGTGTTCACGTGGAGGAAGGGGGAGTCATCTGGGATGGGCTGTCTCCACCAATCAGTGGGGGCCTGTGACACAAGGCATGTGGGGTCATGTGACTAAACTGCTGACCTTACTATTGTAAGAAGGACGGGTGATACTGAGACTCTTCAGTGAAGTGGGGCCTGTTTTTCTGCATCACTCTATTGTGTTTTTGACGTCCCGGGGCAGCACAGTATGTACCGTAGGCTGTAAAACGAGATTCTGCTCTGTTAGGATGAGGGATTGGGTTGTAAACAAGTGGAGGAAGTGTGTTTGACTTGTGTTCGCCACAACAATATCCAAAGGCGCCACAACAATATCCAAAGGCCCCCTGGTTCTGGTTTTATTTTCAAATATCATTTTAATCTATATACACCCCTAGTTTCTGTAAAAGGAAAAAAAAAAAAAAAGTAATTAAAACTAACATAATTATGCTTGCAATTAAAATGTTTACATTTTGGAGTCTTAATGAGCTATATGTTCTTCAGGAATTCCACCAATTTAAGGAAAAAAAAAAAAAAAAAAATTGACTCAGAATTACTACCCGAAAAAAATATTGTAGAGTTTGGCATAACTAGGAAAAAAAAAAAAAAGTATATTCATTATAAAAATGGCCATTGTGTTTTAAGATTTTGTTAATTCCAGGGACCGGTTGCATAAACTGCTAAGACTTGTCTTAAAGGTTAGTCATCACATTTTTTTTTAAAGAATATTTAAATAGTTTTAAATCGGTTACAAAAAACAAAACAAAAAAACTTTATACTAAAAAGTAAAGCTGATTGCCCCTTGACTAACTGCTAAGTTAGTGTTTATGCAACTGGTCCCAGGTCTACAAATCACACTTATTAGGCTCACATACATACACACACACACACACATATATATATACATTTCATCTCTGTTGAGACCTAAAAATGTCTGTCCACCAACGTTTACCATCCAACCTGACAGAACTGGAGAGGATCTGCAAGGAGGAATGGCAGAGGATCCCCAAATCCAGGTGTGAAAAACTTGTTGCATCTTTCCCAAAAAGACTCATGGCTGTATTAGATCAAAAGGGTGCTTCTGCTGAATACTGAGCAAAGGGTCTGAATACTTAGGACCATGTGATATTTCAGTTTTTCTTTTTTAATAAATCTGCAAGTGTCAACAATTCTGTGTTTTTCTGTCAATATGGGGTGCTGTGTGTACATTAATGAGGAAAAAAAATGAACTTAAATGATTTTAGCAAATGGCTGCAATATAACGAAGAGTGAAAAATTTAAGGGGTCTGAATACTTTCCACACCCACATATATATATATATATATATATATATATATATAGGAAGAGAATGTGGGAACCCTGGTTCTTCAATAGGAAACAAACAGTTGTTGAGGGGGAAATTACTTATTACTGAGTGGTGATATTGTATCTTGTCTCACACCACACAGAGTGCAAAATTGGAAACCAAAGAACAGGCTTGGCTGGAAGATCATGCTGATGTTTGTTTATAGTCAGTCAAGCTAAAGACTCTGTTCTCAAAAAACAGCAAAACAGTTTCCCTCGTCTCAGCACAAGCTGACTTGCTCTGCTGCAGTGGTATTCTAAAGGTGATGATACACGTGGCAACTTTTTGAGCAACGTTGCCAGGCATTTGTTGCCCATTGAGAATGGGAAGTATCCAGATAGAAATGTGTTGCCCATTCTCAATGGGAAAGTGCCCAAGCAACATCGCGCAGCAACATTGCCCGGCAACATTTTTCAAAAAGTTACCCTTTGTATCATCACCTTAAGAGCTTTACATCAGTTATGATGTAGCATTGTCCATATTAAACTTAAAGTGCATGTCCTAAAAGGGAGTTGAATTACATGAATCATTACAGGGCTCAACGCTAAGGATTTTTTTCACTGGCCCCACAATAAAAAAATTTAAAAAGGAAAAGAAAAGAAAATGGGCCTATAAAATAAGCCTAGTTAATTGTTTTCATTGTTTTTGATACAGTAATAAATAAGGTTATGACACCAAAAGCTACTAGATTAACTTACTTATATTTTATATATTTTAAGACAAGTAAACAGTAAGTAATAAAATAAGAACAAATAATCAATTACAAGTAATAGCACAAGTAAATACAACAGTATAAACATAAATTAAATAAACGGTGCTTTTCAGGTTTTTATGCAGGCTTAAACAGGAGATTTTCAGGTACAGAAATTGCAATCTAATTTATAACTATAGATTAAACTTTATTAAAGTTAATCAGTCAAGAGTAGTTACAGATGCATAAATAATGTTTTGAAAATGTAAAACATCAAATACTGTTATTTGACATTTAAAATGAAAAATACTTTAAATGTGAAATTAAACCCGCCAGGAGGTGGCAGCAAATCCCTGTTATTGACCGAGTCATTTGCTGCGTCCCAATTTGCCTACTTTTTGTGAACAAAAAGTACATACTTTTGAGTGTGTAGCAAAGGAGTAGACAAGCTTTGGGACATACAATCACGTCGTACAATTGCGTCTTTGCTCTCTGTCGCATCCTGTCACCGTGAACTGGCCTGCCAATCATCTTACATCCTATATGGCCAATTGGATCTTTATAAAAGTCCACATTGGTATTACAGATGAAATAACACGGATAACATTACATAAATATTTTCTATCAGGTTAAACTGATTATTAGTCACTCAAACCTCTCACCGTCGGTCGCGCATGTCCACCATGTTTTTTTGTTGTTGTTTTTTTTTTTTTTTTTAACACTTACTCTTGTTTGTAGTTCTGAACTGAATCCTCATCCAAAGCGCAATGGGTTGTGGGCAATATTGGCCTTTATAGTGTGCACGGATCCACAGTTCAAAAAATCTACCGGAAATAGTAGACCATCCGGGGACTTTTGGCATACTCTTTTCAACATACTATGCTTTGGGACACACTTATTTTAATCTCACATACTATTTAGGATGGATAGTATGGACATTGGGACGCAGGGATTGAGATTCGTCATTCAGCGATACTCTGCCTATCAGTAATGGCAAGTTAATCAATAACCAATTGTGATTAGATAGTTATTTTGTTCTACGACGAATTGATTGGACTGTTCTCCAGTGACAGAACATTACTACTACTACTCGTTCTATGATCAGCTAGTCATAATGAAATTTTAGAAAAGATGAAATACGGGACAAAACATGTTTTTCCCCCAAATAAGTCGGGACACTAAAATAGAGCTGAAATAGGGGACTGTACCGGGAAAAACGTGACGTCTGGTCACCCTATTTATTAGTCTATTTAAATGCATTTAGAATGCCCCCAGAATTCAAGAGAAGGGACAAAAATGCCCCAGTATATCTTTTATATTCTTATAATTTAATATAATTAACCAATATTACACGAAGAGCGCCATTTTACTCCAAATATCAGCATGATTACAAATGTGATACAGTTTAATAAACAAGCAGTTTATATTAAGAGACTTACATTTTAGACACCAAATCGCTTGTTTCGCTCTATTTCGCCAACGAAAACAGTTCCAAAGTCCACAGCATTGCGTCTCTGAGCAACACTTCCTGAATGAATCAGCCATTTGAATGAATCACACACACCAGAAGCGCGCTCTTTCTCTCTCTTTCTTGCGCGCGATCAGTTCTCTATGCGCCTGAATGGTCAAATGCACATATAGTTGTCAAAATGTCCATCGTGTGAAATATCTCACGTAAATAGAGTCGGTTATGGCTTAAGTGGACGTAAACAGGTGGGTGAAAACCGGATATGTGACAGTATTACATCCATGAATTCGGTCTTAAAGGGACAGTAGCCTAATTAAATATTTGTCTGTCATTAATGTTAATAAAACAACAAAAGATGTTAAATAGATGTGTACATGTTAAATAAACCTACTGTATCTGAAAAACAAGTTTATTTAATTTGTATCTGTCGTATTTGTCGTATTGTTTGTAATTTGTTTGTAAATTTCTTTGATGTATGTATATGTATATAAAATAAAATTTCTCATATCATGGTCATGTTGCCCACCTCTTGCTCACCCGTCCCGTATTCCACCAGAAATATGGTCACCCTACTAATAAATCACGCAGTGAAATCGTGCACTTTAAACATGCAAGCGCAATAGTCTAACCTACAAGACCACATCATGTCATGTAGTGTATGCGCACACTCAATGTGTGTGTTTTTGTTTGGTTTTTGTTAAGTGAGGGACATACTCTATAATGTCAGATCGTTAAATCAACAACTACGATATCATAGACGATATATATCGCACACCCCTACACCACTGGCCTGATCGGGCAAGTGACAGTTCTGTCAACTGTCCCGAGCGGCGTTCACACTGGCCCCGGGCCATTGGGCAGTCCATATTGTCGAGCCCTGGATTATAAACCTGCATCTGTTGTGTTGCAGCACGTTCAATTGAACAGAGCAACCACAACAACCTAGCATAATTCGAGGTTACTTCTGCATACTTTTCTTTTTTTTGTTTTTCAGAAAATGCTACAATCTAGTTTGTATTTGTATTTAATCACACTGCACTTCAGAACAAACAGTAAAATATGAAAATATAAAATATGAATCTTTCTTTAATGACCGCAGCAGTGAATATACAACAATGTACAGTTCCTGACCTTCACTTACTCCTGCTGAACACCAGATCCAGATATCCAAATACCCTGACCTTTAATTAAACACCTGATGTTTCTTTTTTTAATTAAATGACATTGTACGGATGTCCTATTAACACATACTTTGACGAATTACATCACTTAAATGTTATGCAAACCTCGTCTGTCTATTTGGAAATGCCCGTGTAACCTGACACAATGACGCACTTGATGCTCTTTGGTTCTAGGTCACATAACAGACTCTAAACAGACACACGCTCATGGTATCCCTGTCAATGACCATCCCCCATTCGTGCCAAACAGACATTTGATTTGCAGTTGGCGAAAACTCCTCATGTTTCATAGACAAATTAATAAACATCATAATATAATAAATATTCAAATTATATGTTAAATGCTAGTCCTATGCATAAGAACATATCTCAAATACTGTTGTCAAAATCCAAAAATCAAACTGTGTTGTAATATGCTGATGATTCATTCTTAAAATTAGAACTTGTCACTGCAATATAAGAACAATCTTTCAGGCCACAATCAGCAGAAAATTACAGAGAGTAAGAAATGAAGCTACACTAAAGCTACGGGGGAAAAAAAGCTTTAAATACAATAAAGCAATTAAATTACGTCTCTATAATAATATCAAATCCAGACAGACAATTTTCAATGTTTTAGTCCATCATACTGAATATTAAGCTGACAAATCACTGTGTGTTACCCATGTCCAGCTCGTCTCATTTGGGCCGAATCTCTCATCGTAGCCTTCCACTTGATCCTCTGCTATCATGATTCCATTATCCACTCGCTTATATGAAATAAGCCTTTATTACGAAGCTGACTAGTCCTTACGCAATGCTTGTGCTTACAACTGAGCGGCGAGCTATATACTGGGCTTGAAGGTGTTTTCATATACTAATTTTACCAAGTGTGTTCTTGGAATGGTGTCCACAGTCGAAACTTGAGAGGTATGGCATGAAGAGCCTCAAGCGGTCAGACCCTCCCTGAGAGAGGGGATATCACTAGCTTTCTCACAATTAGTATATAATCACCCACAAAGAAGATGCACATGTGATCTATAGACCAACCATATACACATATATATACAGTTGCAAGAAAAAGTATGTGAACCACTTGCAGAATCTGTGAAAATGTGCAAAATTTTAACAAAATAAGAGAAATCATACAAAATGCATGTTATTTTTTATTTAGTGCTGTCCTGAGTAAAATATTTTACATAAAAGATGTTTACATATAATCCATAAGACAAAAAAAAAAGCTGAATTTATTAAAATGACCCAGTTCAAAAGTTTGTGAACCATTGATTCTTAATACTGTGTGTGGATACCTGGATGATCTACGACTGTTTGTTTGTTTTGTGATGGTTCTTCATGAGTCTCTTGTTTATTCTGAGCAGTTAAACTGAGCTCTGTTCTTCAGAAAAATCCTCCAGGTCCCAAAAATTCAGTTTTCCAGCATCTTTTGCATATTTGAACCCTTTACAGCAGTGACTGAATGATTTTGAGATCCATCTTTTCACACTGTGGACAACTAAGGGACTCAAACACAACTATTAAAAAAGGTTCAAACATTCACTGATGTTTCAGAAGCAAATACGATGCATTAAGAGTCAGGGAGTGAAAACTTTTGAACAGGATGAAGAGGTCCAAATTTTTCTTATTTTGCTTGAAAATCTTTTTTTTTTTTTTTTTTTTCATTTAGTACTGCCCTTCGGAAGCAACAGAAGATACTTGCATGTTTCCCAGAAAACACATTAAATACAATTTACCTTGATCTTCAAATTCCAAATGTTTTCACCCCCTGTCTATTAATGCATCATGTTTTTTTTCTGGAGCATCAGTAAATGTTTCAACCTTTTTTAAAAGTTGTGTCCCTCAGTTGTCCACAGGGTGAAAAGATGGATCTCAAAATCATTCAGTCACTGCTGTAAAGGGTTCAAATATGCAAAAGATGGTGGAAAACTGTATTTTTGGGACCTGGAGACCTATTGGGACCTTTTATTTTGTTAAAATTATGCACATTTTTACAGATTCTGCAAGTGGTTCACATATTTTTTCTTGCAACTGTATATATATATATATATATATATAGATATATTTAGTTTGTGCATAAAACTCTCTTGACTCCATTTTACATCATTACACCTGCAGGTAAGCGACAAGTCTTTATAAGGGAGTCACTGAATCATTTATTAAACTGATTCATTCAAAACACTGATTCATTCAAGAACTAAACAACACTGCTGCTTGTTGCTCTGAGATACACAACAGTTTATTCTGTGTAGACTTTGTTTGGAATTATTTTCATTGTGGGAGCAAAAATGGAAAATCTAAGTTGCAATATAATAGTTTAAGAAAAGTTACTCAATATTAACTTCTAGTCTATTAAACTGTTGTATAAAATTAATATAACACTCCTAAGCACACTGTTGGGAACTCATATTTAGCACTACTGGAGCGATATTGTTATTATCTTCACTGACACTGTTGTCACATTGGTACAGTTGAATGAATAAAAATGATTATTTTTTATTAGGACAGTATTATTAGGACAAAATTGTTGGTTGAGATGAAAGTTAAAACAACTGTATGGGACAGTTGTAGTTTGTGTTACTATTTTCATATAAAAACATGATAATGTATGAAATAATTACTGAAGTTAAAGTTATTAAAGGCTGCAACAACTGTGAGTCTGATTATAAAAATGTTATTTTTAAGTTGTATATGTTACAGTTCCAGGGACCCGTCAGATCATGTCACATGTCATTTCAGGAGGGGCCGGTTCTGCTGTTGCTGTGACTCTCTCTATGAGACTGACCCTTACCTCACTAGAGATGGCCAGAATGTACACTTGCAACACGAGTCACCGTTTCTACATGCTTCAAAGAAGAAGCCATAAATCCACACCAAATGACAGCGACTATATATGTCTGTATTTAGTCAATTGTGTATCTAGAGATAGTGATTAAATTGTGTAACAGTTGAATGACTAAAGATGAATGTGGTCAGCACAAATCCACGCACACACATACAAACGTACACTGATCCAATTGCAGGTACGCAATGTTCAAAGGTTTAATGTTAGGTTCAAACATTCCTGCAGTATTTTTTTTTTTACTTTTTAGATTAGCTAGTTCATATCCACAGAATACAATACAATTAATCTCTCTGATGACCAAGAAATATGTAATGCCACATCCCATATACCTTAATACAAGCACAGTGTGATGGGTATTTCAATTCAGCTCAGTTAAAAGGTTGAGTTACTCAGTAACCAGGATTTATTTCAAAACGATTTGTTATCGAGAGATATTTATGGGTGACACCAGTGTGGATTGGAATCTCATTTAAATATTAACTATCATGCTTGAATTTAACTGCAAGCTGCATGCATGTTTGTGGGTGGCCGTAACCCCAGGATCCATATAAACATGACACGCTGCGGTTGCTGTAAACACGTTGAGTGATACATTTATGTTGCTTATTAAAAGAATGATGAATGGTACATGTTGTTAACTGTTACATAACATGCCTTGAGAACATGTCTAGCAGGTCATTTATTCACCTGTCCTGTCGTACAGAATATAACACTGAGCAGATGTCATAGAAACTGAATTTATCTGAGTATTACTATTAACCCTGTCATGCATAGAGGTCACTGCAATAGACAGCTGTTCAGAAATACATTTCTTAAGTATGCATGGGTTTTGATTGCACAGTTGCACATCAACCACTACAGTGTACACTAGTGCATCATCCTATACACTGCCACCAAGTGGCAAGCTATCGTATGTGGAATTTTTCTTTCTCCAAACCAAGATGGCTCATGGCCAGTCAAAAAGACCGAGTTCAAGAGTTCAAGAACTAAAATTAAACATTAACAAATGATACTTTTCATTATTTATAGTTTTATAAAAAACAAAAACACATTTGATTATTTGAGCCAGTTAAACTATAACTTCAGCTGTATTAAAAGAATACTTTTTTTTTTAAGCATCTCTACCACGTGATTGTTCTGCCCTCTAGTGTTCATACTGTGGTACAGCCAGGGTTGCCAGGTTTTCACAACAACAACAACCACCAAAAACACCCAATTGCTACTCAAAACTGTGAAAAATCCCACAGTAAAAATCGCGTTCCGGGGGGTAAAATCCACGTTTTTGGCGGGGCTCCCCAGGTAAAAGTCGCATTCCAGGGGCTAAATATCATGTTATTTGGGGTCGCTTTAACCCGCGGACATGAAAAACAACCGGCGGCAACAATGTAAAATAGCCCAATTCCGCGGGAAAACCACGGACTTGGCAACACAGCGTCAAATGTAGCACATTTTGGCAAAGCATTTGGAACAGAAAAATAATGTTGAGCGAAGATTGTAGAGATTTGAAATGTATGACACGTACTTTAATGGCATTATGTCCTCATTCCACACTCATCACAGAACTGGCTAAACACAGCTACAAAAATACTCTTTTCTACAAAATACTTCAATCTGTTATTTTAACACTTCATAACTGCATTAAGCTGACGTTAAAAGATCCGTCTGCGACAGGAAAAAACAATTAAAACACCAAACAATAAAACAGGGAAAGATAAAAACATCGAAAGCTCACAGTAAATAAATACATTTTAAACAATGATAAAGATGTAAATCCGGTTTTGTCCATATGCGGTGTAATAATCTTTTACTTTTCTTGTATGAGCTTAAAAAGAGAGAAAACACCAACACCAACAGCAAGCAAGCAGTAAATTTACAGCACACCCAGTGCATTATATACAGAGCTAATATTATTTACATACATGACAGTTGATAAGACCAAAGTGATCAAGTCTTCGGGCTTTGAGAGTCATATGTGTTTTCCTGTGAGGAAAAAGAGAGGCTGGTCCTCTTTGGCGTTGGCGGTCTGAAACTCATCACTGAGACGAAACCGCCATTCGTCCTCCAGTTCCAGCCGAACTACAGTCTGACGTAGAGAGCTCCGGTTAGGACAGATCACACACAGAGTTGCCCCTGTAGCAGAAAAGAACAAATACATGTCAGTATTTTCTTTTACTCTAAATAGGTTGTTTGCAATCACGTGGTTCTGGTGACGCGCGAAATTACTGTGGAGTGCAACCAGTGAAAATTAGAATGGAAGAGATGGGGAAAAGTCCGTACTGTGCTGGTTTAGAAAGGTATAAACAGAAAACCCACAACATATTTTGGACGTGAACCTTATGTTATGAAGAGGAGCGATTTTTCTACTGAATTGAAAGACTTGACTGGGGAGGTAGATGGAGAACGTGAAGCTGCCGTCACGCCATGTTCAGTTCTAGTCTGGTTTGTTTATATTGCGCTGACATTAAGGGCAGTATTTTTGATTTTCTGTCGTGGTTGTGAAAAATTGAGGAGGTGACGGGGAGACGCCGTATATAAAATATAATAATGTCACTGGTGGAACTCACTGCCTATCACTCAGTAAAATAATCACATAGCTGAGTGTTTTTGAAAGTGTTGTATTTTGTTTGGTTTAATAATTAACACTACATTTGCGAGTATGACTTATACGCAGCCACTTAAAAACTGTTCGCGAGCTTCTAAGGGTTTGATTTTGGTTGTCATTTGTTGAAATAAAAAAACAAACAAACAAAAAAACAATGTCGGTGTCTTCCTGCTGAATGCCCCTCCGATTCTCCTCCGTGGTCATATGGAAAGTGAATATTTACAAAGAAAACATTAAAGCCTTCAGTTACATTTACACCCTCCCAACAACATGTATCGACTTCTATCAGCTTGTTGACCACATTTTTTTATTTGGACATTTTCCACCATATGATGGCTGAAACAACAACGCATGACACGGTTTTATGGTAACCAGATCAACATTGTAAACGGAATTCTACAAACCTGAAATGAAAACATCAAATGATCATGCAATGGGATAAAATATATTATCTTCCCTGCAAACGATACCATGAAGAATGTGAATATTTAACCAAGTCAAAACCAAAAAAGGTAAGCAGGTATCCATATTCATTTCAGCATCAGCAGACGCAAAACGCTATAAAAGGTGACAACTTTTAAAATTAAAAAACTATATAAGTTACGTAAACGATAAAAACTCATTGTGGTTTCCGGGTTTGATAGATTTGAGCAACCTTAAACGACGCAAAACATAGGAATTTTGAGTTTGTGATAGGATTCCTATATAGAAAATCCTATCTGCTTGCCCTCCAGCTGCATTTCGCGTGCAGCAATGACGTCATGTGCAAACAACCTATAGACAGAGAAATACATACATTTATTATTTATGTCCCTGGTCTTTACCTTTCAGGAACTGGAACTTTTTGAGGAATCCAGGAGACACAAAGGAGTCACAGAAGTACAGGAGGAGGCCACTGAAGAGCAGTCCTGTGGTGCTGAAGTTAATGGAGTGAGGTCTGGAGCTGACAAAGCAAACAGTCACCTGGGAATGGACATGAATATACCACAAAAAGCTCTATTTAGAATCACGTTGAAGTATGCAGGAAGGTCACACAGTAGTGATACAACAGCAACACCATGGTACTTTGAAGTTCCTTCAAGTACCACGGTATTACCATCTGGCACAACCAGTTTAGGGCTGCACTGTGATTTAAAAAAAAAAAAAGATATTAAAAAAAAAAAACTATAAAGTGGGCTGTGCTTGTTTGTAGAGCTAATAATAATAATAATAATAATAATAATAATATATATGCTTTACTCTGAAACATGCAGTGCATATATTTATTTAAAGGGGTCATGACATGGATTTTATTATTATTTTAATATGTTCCTTGAGGTTCACTTATAACATTTATAAAAAAAAAAATAAAATAAAAAAAAAACATGCAGAAAAACCACCATTTACAGACAAAGCATTATGAAATCCTTTACTTGCTGTATGGTTTGTGATGCAGCTGCTGTCAGATCCAATACAGTTGGCTGCTTCATCTTTCAACAAAAGTTTCTTTGCAAACTTTCCATTACACTGTGCCTCGCTTAAAAAATAAAACTCTTTGAACAAACATAATCTTCCGACTTGATCCGGCACGGCATTAAAATAAACTATCCACTTATTTAAGATACTGGGATCCTTCTAAAGTCTGTACAGAGATGCAAACAAGCTGTTTAAACTGGACGTGTCAAAGCAAACGTTCCTTTGCTCTTCCATTTGTCTTGTTGTCGACAGACTCAAGTGTGTGGAGTATGTCAGAAACTGAACACACATCTGT